>OZ014509.1:67195568-69695568 GCA_963966075.1 Aphodius sticticus
TCAAAGCAGAAGTTTACCTGACCCAATTGAAGACGTGATGGAGGTTTAGTACCAGGTTCATCATCTACAAAAGTCAAAATAATGTAGTTTTTTCACTCCTATTTTTTGATAGTGTCCTTTTCTTTTCTAAATATACAGGGTGTCCGGAAAATAATGGGACCCAGCTTAACCGTATATTCTGGATGTCAAATAAGACCGGTTAAACCAAAAATCCCATAGTAAAAAGTGCTTCCTTAAGAAGTTATAAGGTGTTAAAGAAAGAAAATATATTTCTTGTTTTGCGTATATTTCAGAAAAGAAACACCCGATCAAGGTGAAAATTGGTACCCTTAGGCTTTTGGAGAAGCCAAACATGATAAGAGTATTAGCACATTTGCATATTGTAGAGGGAGCTGTCGGCAGCTTTTCTGGGGTAGTATTATTATGATATTTTTATTACTATTATGACTATGGGCGGTATGACTAAAAATTATGATACGGACGTTAATTTCACATAAAAAATGTTTACCTATTTTATGCCGATAAAATCCACCGTTTTCAAGAAAAACGCAATTAAACATTTTGTGTATTTGCTAAAAGCTATATCATTATAAAAAATTTAACTTAATTTTCACTTATTCTTTATTTATAAATTTATAAGGTTTTCAAAATGTCCACCGTTTAGTTCAACACATCTTTTACAACGTTCTCCTAAGTTTTGTCGTACACTAAAAAATGACGCAGTTATTTCTAATTTCGATTCCTGTGTCAATAATCGTTCTTTGCAAATCTTGCCTAGTATTAGTAGACTTAGTAGCCGGTATACAATAGATTTCATGGAGCTCCATATCAAAAAATCTAATGGGTTGAGGTCTGGGCTTCTCGGTGGCCAAGGATAATCACTCCAGCGGTGCGGGTGGTTGTCTAAATAGTTTCGCACAGTTTGCAGGAAATGAGCGGGAGCACCATTGTGCATAAACCATACACTACCACGCAGGTTTAAAGGGATGTCTTCTATTAAGGTAGGTAGAACGTTGTCCCAAAATTTAAATACGATGCACCATTTAATCGAGGAGGAAGTTCGTAAGGCCCGATCAAATGATCTCCAACAACATTGCACCATACATTTACTGAAAATTCTTGTTGGAAATGTTTATTTCTGGATAAATGGGGGTTTTCTACATTCCAGGAGTGAGAATTGCGTGTGTTTAGGATACCACGGCGTGTAAAAGTTGCCTCATCGGTAAATAACACACGGCCAAAAAGTGTTGGGCCGTGATTTTGTTTGTTTCGTAACCATCGACAAAGTTTTAGTCTTTGTGTCAAATCATTTGGTAGCAACGCCTGCACATTAGTATGGTGCTAGGGATAGAGCAGAAAAATGTTATGCGCGCTTGTCCGGGATACTACAGTAGCTGCACATAATTTCTGTACTCTTACTTCAGGATCTTCTTCTATTCGGAACAAAATATCTTCCTCCTCCTCAATGATTGGCGAACTTGGTCGTCCTGCATGGCGCTTTAGCGCCGAAAACTTCCATGTTCATTCAGCCGTTGAAATATATTTTGGAAAGGCTTTCTATTGGTTGGCGACGATTTTGGTACTACTGCCTGTATGTTCCCGCTGCTGCTGCTCCATTAAATTGCTCTGGAGCTTAAACAGCAACCATATCAGTCATTTCCGAGTTTGAAAAAAAATTGTGCCGAGGCATTTTTTTTGTGATAAAATACCACAAATATGTAATGAACTGTGAAATAATCAATTAAATACAGTAACGTTAAGCAAACTGACACAAATGCATTCACGTTGGACACATAGTAACTTGATAGAATACTTGCATAAACTACAGTTATTAAATACACAGTACGTTTAATTGCGTTTTTCTTGAAAACGGTGGATTTTACCGGCATAAAATAGATAAACATTTTTTATTTAAAATTAACGTCCGTATCATACTTTTTAGTCATACCGCCCATAGTCATAATAATAATAAAAATATCATAATAATACTACCCCAGAAAGTCTGCCGACAGCTCCCTCTACAATATGCAAATGTGCTAATACTCTTATCATGTTTGGCTTCTCCAAAAGCCTAAGGGTACCAATTTTCACCTTGATCGGCTGTTTCTTTTCTGAAATATACGCAAAACAAGAAATATATTTTCCTTCTTAACACCTTATAACTTCTTAAGGAAACACTTTTTACTATGGGATTTTTGGTTTAATCGGTCCCATTTGACATCAAGAATATACGGTTAAGCTGGGTCCCATTACTTTCCGGACACCCAGTATATGTTTTAACCACCTCAAAAAATTTGGAGCATGTCATGCCAAAATTTATTTTTCAGAACAATAAATAGTGCTCAAATATAGTAAATATTAATCAAATTAGACACGAATAGTGTGTCGTTGGAAGTGCTGTAAAAGTTATAAATATTTTTGTGGAAAAAGGATATGTAATTTGTCATAGAAATTATTGTGGTTTAAGGGTTGTTTGTCACGAAGAACCCAGCGTTTATGAGTAAATACAACTATTAATTACCTACAATTTATCATATGAAGGAATGATATATGTGAAACTATTTTTGTAAAAGGTGTAATAAATAATTAGTTCAGTGGCGTTTCCTCGTGATATGTATATCTCAAAGCCTACGTAGATAGTGGATACAAACTACAGGGTCATTATAAATGATTGTAGTCGAAGTAGGCCATGCCCATGTTAATACATTTTTGCCGCTATACTCAAACAACTGTCAAACTCGAAACAGGTTATGTAAGCCGTTTACATTTTACTTGTAAAACAGTGGTATTGAATTTATATAGAGCGGCAACCAGAAATCTTTACATTTGATATCATGGCCTACTTTTACTACAATCATTTATAATGACCCGGTATTATTATTTAGGGCTTTGACACTACGGGACGTGAAAGGGTGACTAAGTCGATTTACTATTACAATTTGAGTCATGGAACAATTTTTGAAGAAGTTATAGATAATTATATTCATATTAATATATTTCATTCACAATATTGTGTATTAAGGTGCAGTTTGGGAAGGGGGTGCAGCGTCGCTAATAGTTGATATTTTTCATTTTGAGGATAAATTTAAGAAACCAAAGATGGCAAAAGATGGGATTTTGATTAAAAATGTGTTGAATTTTATCACTAACGAAAAATATATCTTTTTCCACCTCAGCAACCCTAATAAAAATAAATACCCTAACTTTGTTTATACCTGTTTTATTGAATAAAACTTGAAATATCGGCAAATTGTCTGTATTTTGTTGATCTGTAAAGCGAAAGTTTTAAGTCTGGCAGTGTTGTAGTGTCTATTACAAAGTTGAACAATAAAAGTAATATAGTATACAGGGTGTCTCACGGAACTGGTACATTAGAAGTCTCTCATGTTCTACTATTTCTGGAAACTTGAAATTTTTGAATTAGAATTTACTCGATCTGAACTCTTCAGCTAAAATATTCTCAAGTTAACTGTCACGTCCGGTCACCGGAAGTCGGTATCAACTTTGTTATTTTAAATGGAATGATATCATTTTTATTTTATTTTTGGTTTCTACGTATCAAAATACATCATTTTGATAAGGTTTCCCTATACCTAAATATCACCATTTTTGACTTCTTTTTGATTTTCCCAATTTTTTGAGATTTTTCGTTTCATGATTGGTGGTCCAAAACTAGAAACATAACCAAATAAGACTATGTTTAGTTCATCATGATATCTTATACAGGCTGTTCAAAATTTACCACACAATAATTGAATTTTCAAACGCAAAAACCTGACTTTTTTCAACTGGATTCGATAGGAAATCTTATTCCCTATCAATCAATATTAGGGTTCCCTATATCTATCTTTAATCGTTTTTGAGATATTGTCAGTATAAAAGAATGCAACTCAATACAAAATGATTTATTCTTCATTTATAGAGAATGTAACAACTTTGGAACAGCATGAAAACAGAAAAATATTGAAAAGGTTTGTTAAAACTATCTAACTTAAATTAAAACTTAATTATTTTGTTCGAAATGCTGCCCGTTCTGTTCCAAACATTTTAAAACTCTTCGATGTGCTTCGGTCATCGTCGCTCTTCCAAAATTTAGTTACATTCTCCATGGATGAAGAATACATTCAAAATATCACTATTTGAATAACCGTCAGCGTTTTTCATTTCGTAACTAATTAATAACTACATAATAACCACGTACAATTGTATACTCAATTATTAGCGATAGATGAACAACAATACAAACAAATATAAAGATCTATAAAAATTAAGGTAGAAGTGCATTAGCAGCGATCACCATCGGACGTACACGATAAATCTGGAGCACTGAAAATGTACCAACAATGACATGAAAAGTATGAAAATATCTGTACCTACTCAAATACATTTTATTATTTAAATACTGCACATAGAAATGCCAATTTATAAAAATGATGTTGTGAAAGATATCATGATGAACCAAACATCGTCTTATTTGGTTATGTTTCTAGTTTTGGACCACTGATCATGAAACTTCTAGTTTCAATAATAACCAAGATAATTCAATTTTAAACATAACCGCAAAAATCACCAAAAAATTAGTAAAATCAAAAATGGTGATATTTAGGTATAGGGAAACCTTATCAAAAATGATGTATTTTGATACGTAGAAACCAAAAATAAAATGAAAATTATATCATTCCATTTAAAATAACAAAGTTGATACCGACTTCCGGTGACCGGACGTGACAGCTAACTTTGGAATATTTTCTTTGAAGAGCACAGATCGGGTAAATTCTAATTCCAAAAGTTCAAGTTTTCCGAAATAGTAGAATATGAGAAACTTCTAATGTACCAATTCCGTGAGACACCCTGTATACTAAATATGGGTTGTGTGAGCGGCAAGATAATTTAAACAATAAAATTGGTATTTTTTGTGCATATATCGTAAAATAGGAGTCATTGCAGAGGTAGAGAAACAAATTGGTGTTCTCTAGTTGCAAAACCCCAAGTTTTGCGCACTTTTTTTACGTATTGTGTTACTTTGGCGATATTGTTACTACAATTACTCGATTAGTCACTATGTTGCTAACAACTAAATCAACAACTAAATCATGATAATGTGTATCTCTCTTATGAAAGTCAGCATCAAAATCATGGCGCAGCTGTCTTGATAAAGAAAATATGACTTACAATCTTTGTATATTTTTAAAACTTTTCCAATTACTGAACATCGAAGATTACAATATTTATTTGGTACAAAGAATGTATGTTTGAAGGATTCATGTTTTGAGAATAAGTTTAAGAAACTAATTGTACCATTGTAGAAACTTGCTGTAAAAAATTGATATAAAATACTCAAATTTGATATCTGAGCGTTAAATTAAATTTAAAACTTGTCCCTATGACATTGTGTGGCGATTTTTGAAAAACAAATCACTTTATAAAGAATAACTTTTACCCGAGAAATTAAAAATTTCATCGGGGAAACACACTGTATTTATTTGTTTAACCGGTGGTAACATCGCCCCTTCCGGTTGTAACCGCCAAGATCATCATTTAATTGAAAACGCCGTAGGTACAAATTACAACGCGCTGTTCATAATTTACGACGGTAGAGGGCGGTAGTGGCGCTATTTCGTCCACGTCGAGGTGAAATAAGTTCAAATGCTAAAATATGCAACACGTACGCGATATTTCAACGTCGGCGTCGGTCGTCTCACTGATGGCCACACTCGCCACTTCCTGACCGCGCCAACTTTTAATGTCCGCTTTTCTAATTTTAACGTGTAACGTTTCGGTTTACAGTTGATTACTATGTGGAACTTCTCATTTTGCCCTACGTGACTTGCGAACGCGGCGAGGAACGTTTATTATATATGAGTTAGTCGCGAGGAAAACCTTTTATAATGAATTGTACACGCGAGAGATATGTTTGTAACTTTGTAGGTACTGTTGAGATATTTCCGACTTTTCAACTAAGTGCTACGAAGATACTGAGTATTAATTACGGAAGTTGCAGCACAAGAAATTGTTAATTCGTTATAAAGTATCAATTCTTCGCAATTATATGTAAAATTTCATACAGAAAACTTGTTTTAAGTTTAGATATCTATTAGATATCAAGTTATGAATATTTTGTGACAATTTTTATCTTTTGTTCTTTTTGTTTGTTCTTATTTTATAGCTTAATCTCAAGTCAACATTATTATTAGCAACTTATTACAGCAGATACAGTTCTGCACAACTAACTTAAAAAAGAACTAATTCACTATAAGGTAGAAATTTATACAGGGTGTCTCAACAGTGCGATCTCGGAAGATTGTGCCTCTGTTAATGAAGATATTTTAAAACTGATTTCACTCATATATACAGAACGCCGAGGCGCAAATTTCAAAATTATTTGATCTATTGGCATTTTTATGGAAAAACAGCATTCGAAAAATTGTATTTCTCAATAAATTAGTGTTTTTAATTTTATTGGGCATGCTTAGATTATAAGTAAGTAAGAAGCGTTCTATTAACCTGATTACCTACCATATCCAAATTGTGTACAGGGTGGTCATAATCTGCAACAAAATATAGCAAATAGTTTTTCGTAAAAAAGTTAATTTTTTTAAATAAAACTCCATGTATCTAATTAATTTTTTGAATTCTACGCATCGTTCTGCACAAAAAAGTACTAGCGCCCACCTGTGCTAAAATAGACAATTGCAGAGATAACTAGTCTTCTTCATAAAAAATCGATTTTTCTATTAATAAGAGCTTCTACACCTACATTAACCGTTAAACCAGCTAAGTATTTACTTAAATTACTGTTTTCTCGCATGATTTTATCTTTTTTTTTAATAAATCAATACATTTGATCACATCTGCAATTTAATATTATAATTTGAAATAAAATTTTACTTATACCCTGTAGGCTATGAAAAACTGTGCTAAGTATCTGTCAGTAGTGGTGATATTGTTAGGTTAGATTTGCATGATTTTTTGAAATATGGCGAACTTTTCTTAGGAGGAACTAATTGACATGGTGTGGGTTCTTGGCAAATGCAACAAAAATGATTTCTGCACAAAAAAATACTAGCACACACTAGTGCTAAAATAAACCGTTACAGAAATAACTTCTCTCCTTCGTAAAAATTTACATAAAATTACCGTTATAAATTTCTATTTCTTGCAAAACAATATTAAGTATTAATCTTTATGGAAAAATAAATGTACAGTACAGTGCTTGATGTTGAATTGCGTTATGAATTGCTTTCATTTAAAGATAAGTAAAGCAACACCTGCTCTTTAAAAACAATCAGCTTTATACCTTAATAACTCGTTTTGCACAGTTTTTCGTAGCCTACAGGGTATAAGTATTTTTTTTTTAAATTATAATATTGCATTGCAGATGTGATCAAATGTTTTGAGTTATTAAAAAGAGATGAAATCATGCAAGAAAACAATAATTTAGGTAAATACTTAGCTGGTTTAATGGTGAATGTTGGTGTAGAAGCACTTATTGATAGAAACGTCGTTTTTTGATGAAGAAGGCTAGTCATCTTTGCAATTGTTTCTTTTAGCACTGGTGCGTGCTAGTATTTTTTTTGTGCAGAACGATGCGTAGAATTCAAAAAATAAATATGTTACATGGTGTTCCATTTAAAAAAATTAACTTTCTTACGAAAAACCATTTGCTATATTTTGTTGCAGATTATGACCACCCTATACACAATTTAGATATGGTAGGTAATCACTGGTAGACTGCGGTTTTTTCAGAAAAATGCCAATAAATCAAAAAGTATAAAGTTTAGGGTAGGGTAATGTTATTTTTCATTGTCGTAAAATTTTGCACGGAATTCAAAATTGTGCCGAAATCTAGGTTTTTCCATTTAAAAAAACATAAGTTCGGGTTGGTACTACCTTATGGAACATCCTGTAGACTCGCTAATAATTTAAAATTTGCGCCTGGACGTTCTGTATATATGACTGAAATCAGTTTTAAAATATCTTCATTAACAGATGCACAGTTTTCCGAGATCGCACTGTTGAGACACCCTGTATGTTCTTTATAGCTTTTCACGTCTCATACTAAATGTGAATAAAAACAAAGTTTTATGACATAGACTTGTAATGCTAAAAATAATATGGGGGGGGCAGAAAAAATCAAGGGTATTTTGTCAATAAGTTTTCTGTGTTATGGTCACTAGTCAATAAGAAACAACAGCTTAATTAGTAATTAGCAAGGCTGTAAAAGCAAATCCAAATTAATACATATTAGTTTTATACGTACTAAATAATATCAAAATAGTAGTTTTTTTATTGGGTTAGTGGGGCTCCAAATCAAAAATTGCCGATGATTTGATCTTTTTCTTAGTCCAATATTTCGCCGATAATTTTTGGGTTCATCAGAGACTATTTATGGTCTCAACAATTAAGCACATTTAGACGATTAAAACAGCATTACAAACAATATCGAACAACAACACATCACAACAGTACAACGATCGATTTCAAACTACTATAGTCCCTGACGAAGCCAAAAATTATCGGCGAAATATTGGACTAATAAAAAGGCCAAACCATCGACTATTTTTGATTTGGAGCCCTACTAACCCAATTAAAAAACTACTATTTTGATATTACAACCAACGGGCAAGAAAATTCCAGATTAGTACTAATTAATAATATCTCAAATTGCTTATAATATATCACTGTACCAACACTGTGGCAAGTTGTTGGCGACTTCTGTCACATATGTATTGAATTATTTGTCAAAACAGCTATAAATTTGGCTTTCAAGTTTCCGTGATGTTTATGCACACAGATAGAAAAGATTTCTTGTTTTTAAGAATTATTAAGTTTGATTCAAACAAATATATTTGTATATATTTTTTTTTTTTTGAGATTTATTTCCCTCCAACAAATCATAATTTGGTTCTAATAAATATATTTTTGGTGTGAATACCTCATCCAACTGTATTGTTAGATGGCGCTGTAAATACTCTCCTCGCAGTTCGGCCTTATCTTGAGTATAAATAGAAGACTGGTTTTCACCAGCCTACCGCTCAGTTGATGTCAAGCGTCTGGCGAAATTGCTAAAAAGGCCGTGTGATCGGCAATATAGACCACAGTGCATGCAGGTTCAAGTTCCTATTCCGAATCAGCGTACACTTTGCTACCCTAACCTTGACTATATGTAGGTCTGGGAAAACCAACCACTGGTCGAGCATTTGCGACATCCCAAAAGGCCCTTCAAAAAGTTCTAGTCAATAATAGGTCCACATTAATTCCTTCAACAACAATTTTTACCACGTTTAGAAGTTGCGAAAACACAATAGGTCACCTCCGAATTTCTTATTGTATCACCTTTTCCCCCCAAAACGATTAAAACGTAGTTTTTTGACCTAAATGTCAATTTATTGAATTTTTATTTCCCTTTCGATCTTATGTCGGTTACGCCACTGGCACGACCGCCATTCCCAGACAAACCATCACGACCATCTTCCACTAAAGAACGGTGGCATTTCGCGTTTCAAACCGCGACCACTTTCACTACTGATAATAACGCAAACAAAGTTACGCGGTTACTCATATTTCACCGCGCGGACACCAAGATCGCACCGGATCGCCATTTGGGTGGCCCGTTCATAATTTACTACTTCCAACGCTATGTTTAGACTTGTTAAGAATCCCACTTAGTGCGTTGTAAATATTAATTTCCCGAACCGTAAATTTCCACCACCAACTTCAAAAGACTAAATAATCTAAATCCTTAATCTCGACAGACACTGCGCTGTAAAACAAATGACTACGACGAGTAATTAGCAATTACTCATTACTCTCATTAGTATTGTTAATTGCAATTCTGCGCAGTGTTTATTCTGCGTATATATTCTCGGTAACAATTTCGAAATGATGATTATGTAAGAGCTCAGCCTGTAGGAAGAGATCAAAGTCCCTGGTTCTATCAGCTCATGCAGTGAATGATAATTCTCATCGAGCTCATTAGTAGTGCTTGTTAGAGGAAGGGTAGGCAGGCTCCCATGTGCACCTGTCAACTGGGGCACTCACGTGATAATAAGCTCTACTATCAATTATAAAGCTCTCTCGAACGAGCCAAGTATTCTCTCCTCGCGAATAAAGAGTTTTTCCCCTGTCTGGATGACGGTGGATGCCTTTAGGGCGGGGAATTTCTACGGTAATAATGTTCCTTGTCTGGCGCTGAAGACAAAAGAAAATGGGTTTTAAATTTCATGCCAAACGCATGCGTGCTTAAATTTTCATATATGTATAAATTGGTAGGTCACCTTTTGGTTTTTTTTTAAGTGCGTATGGATCGTTTTGCCCTCGAAGAACTCGGGGACATATTAAAAAATGTGTACCCTCTTTAAGGGTCGGTGCGAAACGAAAAAAACCGCGTTTTTAAGAAGTTGGTAATATACTACCAACTGCACTATCCACGGCGACCTTGAAACGATTATCTTCCCTTTTTATCGTTCATTGTAAATGTTTATTCCCAAATCTTTTGTATTCACGTAATGAAACAAAAACGAACAAGATCACAACAGACAAAACCTATCTAAACTGTAAATACAGAACCAATTTGTAGTGACAATTTGCACGACGAGATGGCGCCAAGTGTCAACAAGCACGATTACAGTACATTATTTATGTGATTAAAGTACAAGACGCGTTAATTACAATTTATTTTAGTATGGTTGTATATACCATTCGGTTTAGGAGAGCATGGGTGTTAAAATCTCTATTTTATCTCCATTGTATCTATTTTATGCGGTTATTTGATACTTAAAAATCATCAATGAATAGAGATAATTGAAATGAGATATTCATTAACAATCTTGCCAATTCAGATATTAATTTAACTGTCTCTTACGACCGCCTTGTACTTTTTTATTTTACATGATTTCTGTGTGGTCAGCTTAATCGGTTGCCGACCGTTAATACAGCAAGAATGATTAAAGATATTGGACGGTTGGACAATGACAGAAATGTAAGAAGGCATAGACCTTATCATATGACAATTTGTTTATTAAGAATACTATCACGTCGCATATCCTTTTAGAAAGCTTAGAAGTGGAGCCTAACGACTATGGACCATATGATCAAAAAGTTAAAGTTTGGCACCTAAAAGCCACCGTAACGTCAAATAATCAATTTACTATGCAGTAAACCCGGTTACCGAGATTATTTTCCTTTCCAAATTTCAGAGAAGAAGAATTGTAGGTTAGAATTGTCTTATCTTACAAAGGAAAAAAAGTCGTACTAGACTTGAAAACAAGAAACTTGTGAAATCGTATCAGCTGGAAGAAACGACGTACCAGTGCAAAATAACGATATGTATTTAACGCAATATTTGAATATTACTATGACTACTGTTGCCACTATTACAACCGAATCGATATAGGTGAATCATAAAGAAAGGCATGCAAAACGTCGCATCTACGTGTTCTGCAGGGCCTGAAGAAGAAAATGAGATTTAAATTTGGAAGTCAAGATTTTCATTCTACAGAAAAAGCACTGCAAGTTGTTTTATCAAAAGAAATATGGAAAATTGCATAAAAAATATACGTTAGATGCATGCTAAGTGGGCTATCGTTGCTCTGCCGGAAAATATAGAACGAATTGGTTGAAGCACGAACGAGCCAATGCAAAAAAAAACTTTTATTGTGTAATAAAATGCTTGTTATTGTATTGTCTTTTTTGCTTTGAAAACGTTGTGATTAGTTTAGTTTAGTTTTGTACTCCTTGTTTAGTGTAAAAATTTTATTTATTTCTTTAATAACGCCGTTAATTTATACTTTTCTTTCGCTTATTTGGACTCTTCTGGCATTCATAAATTTTTTTCCCGTGCAATGCATATTTTTGTCTTGGATAATATTTTCTCGTCCTTCAATATAAGCTTTTGTGGGACAACATATCTTTTTTATTTTTACTTCCTTACCTAGATATGACAATTTTCCCTAACAAAATGTCAGGCCTCAGTAACTCAGATGGGTGAGCATTGTGCTAGAAACGCAAAGGTCCCTGGTTCAAATCCAGGTTGTGGCTGTAATTTTTGATTGATATAAAATTTGCATCCAGCCTGAATATCACCATCTTCTTATACATTGATTATTTCATCATTATGGTAGTGAGTCCGTATGATACGGTATGTCCGTATATTAATTTCTAGTTATATTTCATGTTCAGTAATTAACGTTAAATTGCATTTCGGGTGTGAACCCTATATCACGTAGATGACATTTGATAGGTGTCAGGATAGGTTAGGCTTAGGTAGTGTTGGCTACTTCCTTACTTAGATATGACAATTTTCCCTAACAAAATGTCATAGGCCTCAGTAACTCAGCTGGGAGAGCATTGTGCTAGAAACGCAAAGGTCCCTAGTTCAAATCCAGGTTGTCGCTGTAGTTTTTTATATCACCATCTGCTCTGCTATACATTGATTATGGTAGTATGGTACGGTATGTCCGTATATTCATTTCTAGTTATGATATATTTTTTGCCGGGCAATATCCTTTTTTGTCGGTCAAAAGATTTCTAGTCCGTTCAATGAATTTGACGGGCTGATAAATCGCACCCGAACTGTAATCAGATCTTCAGGAGACCTATTTATTTCCCACATAAATGAATTGCAAAAAATTTAAAAATATTTGATATATTAATTAATTTTGCTTAATTTTAATAATTAATAAACTGAAATTAATCACGCAAACGGGTTGCAAATTTTTACAACTGTCAGATTCGTGATGGTTACGTATCAACTAAGTTGATAAATATTTTAACCACTTAGTTGCTCTAAGGCTCATACAGAATTGCCGCTTTCCACAAAGTTCTTGTTTACGTACTGACCTTGGCCTTTAACAACTTTGACGATTGCTAGCGTTAACAATTTTGATATAGAATTGGGCTGAATAACAGACACATATGAAAGAGTAGGTAACTCCATATTATAATATCCCATGGATAGGGCCCATAGATATTCAATGCGAAGAAACAAAAACGAAACGATGAAGATGGTACGGGAGCATTGCTACAACTTTGAGAACTCTTGACAAAAAAATTTTATTGTATATAAAGTACGTTATGCAGTCATACCAAAGTTTACCTAGGCAAAGTCCGCATTCCCAGCCTACTTCAAGCAAAGTCCGAAATTATTCAATATTTCGGATATTGCCTACACTGTGGTACGACAATCTTAGATTTGCTAAATATGTAGCAGGCAAACTCCGAAATAACCTGCCGCATTACTATCATACTGTCAATATTCTATGTATGAGTACGAGGCCCAGTTTGCGATAAAAGAAAAGAAATAATTTGTATTAATAATGTATTGCCTCTTAAAGAACAATCACAAATAAAATAAACTTTCTTATTAAAAAAAACAACTGAAAACATATTGAGGTATAATCAGAGACAACCTTAAGTGTTAAGAGTTAGTGGTGCATTTTTTGGTACAGTTACATCTTTGAAACCCTTGCCCTTCAAATGAGGAACTGTGCCCACTAATTTCGCGAAATTATAGTTCTATTTTCGGTACGTCTTCGATTTTAAGAAATTGTTCCTTGCAACTTTGGATTTGGTTCCTTGCATATAGAGAACTGATTACACCATGTTTAGTACCGATTTTATAAAAACCATCCGCAGTTTTTTTTCATTACAACACCTACTATATTATGGGCATCTCCTTTTCCTCTAAATAAACTCGAAACTGGCACTGTGACTTATTCCCCTACCTGCATTTCTGGAAACTTCTTTTGCGATAGTTGCTTCATCTTCTCTGCTTGAACTCTCAATCCTTCGTAGGCAACTTCTTTGCTTACAGTTGCAGAAAGTGTCTGTGCACAGCGGAGGCATAGAACTGAGACTCCAGAACTCTCTTCGTCATCGTTGGTACTGGTACCACTACTACTTTAAGCGCGTCCGTTATCGGACTGCAACACAGAACGAGTTCCCAAAATGCAAAAAATGTCCATTAAACAATAAGTGATCTCTTCTGCTCGTTTCGTGTGTAGTGGCAGTAAAAGTAGATCAGGGGAGAATCACCATCAGGGCAAGTCTGCATATCGATAAGATCGACTTGTCCTCTCAAATTTACTTCTCGGAATAGTTTTACGGTTATTCCCTTTTTTGGATGCTTTTTCTTCTTGTGACAGGTTTCACATAGCTCTAAGTAAAGTGTAATGCATTCTCGAGTTACGTTAGCATATTTGTTGCTTAGTGCTTTAATCAAAATATCTTTTCCAGCATGACCACATTCCTTGTGAGCATTGTCTAGCACCTCAAACAATTCTTCATTGGGCACAAAGTATTTTACTTCGGTGTATTTTATTTCGGAGTTTGCCTGCTACATATTTGGCAAACCTAGTCTTACCACAGTGAGGCAATGTTCGAATAATTTCGGACTTTGCTTGAAGTAGGCCGGCAATGCGTACTTTGCCTAGGTAAACCTAGGTATGACTGCATAACGTACTTTGCCGGTAACATATGTACTGTCATTTCAAGTCCTTTGTCGCTTATCATATTTCAAAAGGTAATACTAGTAACTAATGAGTTTGTAAACGGAGATGACAGCTAAATGCAATTGTAGGCGTGGTCGATATGTCATTATAATACTCATTACGAACAACGAATAATACCATTGAAGTGTACGTTTGCGTAAGTGACAAACTTCAGTTTTAGTTAACGTCCGCGTAACACGTAACGTCCCTACCGAATGCGGTGACACCAACGTGACGTAACCAATTTACCAGAAAATTAATCCTCGCGCACCGCTGGCAGGCAATGCGCGCCACCTATAGCGGCTACGGACAATATTTTGAGTTCGGTGCGGCTGCGGCCGGCGCATCTGTAAATAAAATTTATGCCATTTATCATGCCGGTGATCAAAACAACTCAAAGGGGATCGTAAAATATGGGAACGCCCACGGGTCGGATTATTTTATTGTCCATTAGAACCATTAATTTTCGGCCCGAGGCGGCAGTTGTTAAGACAAATTAGAGTCGGCGAACGGCCACAAGGAAACGCGCAACGAGCCCGACCGCAAAACGACAATCCGGCGGTAGTTGTGGATGGGATACCTCTCCGGAGTCTAGAGTACGGAACATCGCGACTCCGAGCTCGAAGGAATGAGTAGGTACCTCTATCCGCTTTCGCTTCGACGAGAACCTGGTGTGGTATATATATATATATATATATATATATATATATATATATATATATATATATATATATATATATATATAGGAGTCGTGACTAACTTTGAGCAGAAACTGATCCACGGAAAACGAGCCCGCGTATCGGTATTCTTCATCTTCTATCAGTGGCGTGCGTATTTGTGATGGGTAGGCTTACCGTACGTCCCGGTAAAAATTCTTAACAGGCTTTTATATCAGTAATAAATCACTCAGCTTGGAAGATCGATCGACACCTGTCGCCATCTAGAAATAATTATTGTCAAACTGGTGAATCAGACATTTTTGAAAAATATGCAACAGAGCATTAAATGGTGACTGCCAAAGATTTCACATTATTCTACATGACGTTACCCATACGTCAAAATGTGCACTATCTCGATGAGTTAGTCACCCTTTCACGTTCTGTACCGAACAACCCTTTCTTCACAATAATATGCTTCAACTATCTATGTAGGTTTTGAGATATTATTATTATTAGATTACCAGGGTACGTACGCTTGGGAAATTTGTTTATAATTTTTACAAAAATTGTTGTATATCAATCCTTCATTGGTCAAATTGTAGGTAATTAATCGATGTTTACCTTCCAAGCGCTGGCGCATTTTCTTCGTGGCAAAAAAATAAATCACAATATTTTATGTCTACTACTTATATAGCTATTGCTGTACCAATTACATATCTTTGCTACAGAAAAACATCTATAGCCTTGGTCGGTGGTGAAAAACTCCCACATGTAGATATTATGTTGGACACCGAGTATAGGTAATTGATATTTTTGTACACACAGAAAAGTGATTATTTGGAACGAGTAAACATAATTTCTCGAATTTATTTACTAGATTCAAATGCATATTTACTTGGATGTAGAAAGTTAGGTATATACAAGAAATGCCACATACTCAATATAAGTAATATAATTTCTCAGATAAATGCTGTCAACAAATAAATTCTTTCTTTATAAGAACCAATATTGTATTGAAAGAAGTAATTGAATTTTTCGTCCCAAAAATGTTAATTTTTCCAACGAAGTAATAGTAAATCCATCCAAGTGCGTAGTTACTTGATCCAAGAAAATATAAGACATTTAATATAAGTAAGTATTGTTTACTGAATAAAAACCCACCAATTATTTAACTGAAGTGATTCTCACTTCTTTCAAGTAATCCCTTTCTCTGGAATAAATATGCGCAACGTGATTTTGTCAAGGCTCGCGGGCCCGCACGTGGGCTGGCGCCACGGATCCTAACCTAGTACGACAAGTCGTACTCGTCAACAACGAAGTCGTAGGGGATGTGCCTTGTGATTTATTGGGGATGTGTATTGTGATTTATAGTGTACAATAAACGTTTCAACACGGAATAGTTTGATGTAACGCACGCAACAGTTTAGAACGAGTAAGTAAATATAACATACCTATCTTGTTAATTAGCAATAGAAAACGTATTTGTGCCAAATCTTTAAAATTCTTACATTAAGTAGCTAAAAATATTTACCGGAAATAAAAATATACACTTCATTGAAGACTGTTTACTTATTTCACCAGAGTAACCACTTTCTTAAATCTAGTAATTATTCCAAGAAATAAAATTTCTTGGTCTCTCTTCGTTCGAGCGATCACTTTTCTGTGTGTAGGCTGCGTGAACTAAATGTTTAAAAACTTTTTAAAAAATTCTCAAGTGAATAAAATAAAACGCTCGTTCAGTCTATGGTTTTTTGGTCCTTTATTTAAGACATTGCCGACGTTTCGCTGCGTATCTTCAGCTTCATCAGGGCCTAAAATATACAAATGGTTTGACTTAGTTGCTATAATGAATCGGCTACAATATCACAATATATTGTTATATAAAAAAGGAGAGGGGTTTACTTACTTGTGATTATAAAGGACTCTCGGCAAGAAAACATGAACTACAATTAGGTACATCAAATGCAAACATTACGGACAAAACTCTACAACTTAAAAAACGCCACCAATACTTATTAATTTTAATAAAATTGAACAGTAAGTTATCTCTTGGAAATGGCCGACATCTGCGGAATTCTCGGTAAGTGCAAAAGCCGCCTGTCTAGTGGTACGACTGTGCGTTTTTTTTTTAAGTTATTGTAGGTAAATTAGTTGGGGTAGTCATATTCATGAAAGCAAGATGATTTGCTCCGAAGCGAACAACCACTAAATAACGGTACTGTACTTATATTGTGTGTTTCCAACTGAATATGGAAAATACGGTGCTCTGCTTTAGCAAAATGTTTATAACTTTTCCAAAGGCAGTTCTATAGTTTTCTACCAGACATCAAATTGAATGTAACAAATGCGAATATTTATTAAATAAATAAATAGCGACCATTTTTTAGGTATAATAGTTTCAGTGCTTTGAATTTGCAAAGGTTTAAAAAAAAGAATCATTAAAATCCGAGTATTTCCAACGAGATTTTAGTTCGGAATGTTCCAAATTTAATGAGGTGATTAAAAAAGTTAATATTATAATATTTAAAAAAGTACACTCTAGCGAAAAATTCGAATGGTTCAATAAGTTATAATAATAACTTTTTTCTGAACACAAGGAATACCAAAGTGTTCGACAATTGTGATGTTTTTATCTTTTCCGCCCTTTTCACATTTTTTTCTAAAATAAGTCTTGCTCGGTTTGGAATTTCATAATTATGGTAAGTCTAGTTATGGTGCAACATACAACCCTTTCAGAGTTTTCTTTTAGCACAAATTCTCTAGAAAAGGTCATTCTTCATAAAGTCTTTTGAATGTCCTTAAAATGTGATAGCCAAAGTCAATATTATGAACATAAATTATTAAATTTTCTCAATAGTAAATCTCGTATCAAACGCTTAAACTAAACAAAAACTTAATACTGGTAGTAAAACGACCATTCGATCAGTTTGTTTGACAATACTAAATTACAATTAACCCTTCATTGCCTGATCTTATTTTATTGAATGCAACTTGTAGACACGCTGTCAAAACATTGATACTTCCTCTAATAACATGATGTGCAATATGTTGCCATCTTTTACAGTTTTCAGTTCATTACTAATTTGAAGTAGTTTCTTTTAGTTTTCATAACCCAGTATTAATGCCTGAAGTAAACTCAAAATTTTGATAATTTTATTTGTCAAATCCTTGCCAAATGGTTTATGCAAATTTCATGAAATTATCATCAAAGTTTCTGTACATATTTGCAAATAACGTGGATAAATGAATAATGTGATTTTCATGCAAAATGACATTCAGGACTATTAACCGTTCGTGAAAGACTTGTCGATACACTTCATGAAGAATTTGACAAAGAAACTGTGTAACTTAGGCATTATATTATATGATTGGGAAATACAGTCAGATATTTGCAACAATCTCTGATGCTTTCTCCATTTTGATAACTGGTCCAGTCTACCCTTTCCAACATTTGAACAATATTAACACTAGATTTTCACCTTTTTCCTATTATTGATTTATTTGTTTCGTAGTGCAGGCTGTTGTATAATTTGAGCTAAAGAATCACCTGAACATTACTGGCTTTCAGGAGCAACTGTAAGGACAACTGTATGTTTATAAGCCAGTTGAAATAAAAAAA
This sequence comes from Aphodius sticticus, assembly GCA_963966075.1. NCBI lineage: Eukaryota > Metazoa > Arthropoda > Insecta > Coleoptera > Scarabaeidae > Aphodius > Aphodius sticticus. The sequence continues at coordinate 67,214,336 of OZ014509.1, forward strand.
AAGTAGCTTAAACCAGGAATTCAGCAACCCCATTTGTGCAGTTTTGTTTTTATTTGATTGTTTTTGATTGTTAATCTGAATTTTGTGAGAATTATCAACCTCAACTTTCTCGGCCATTGGTATGAATCCCAAAAATCGTTTACTTAATTATTATCGATATAAATGGAATAAATCTTATCAATTCTGATATTCAATTAATTGTGTCTTAACATACGCCTTGTCAATTTTTCATTCATCAAATCAGTGCGATTTCAGCTGCGTATCCGTTAATGTATTGGCTAATATCATCTTCTTTATGTTTAATACAGAACCTATAAGTAAATATATAATTTACACTTTATACATAGTTCTATTTGCATCTTTGCTCCCTACAACTCTTTGCAGCAAACACCTTCTAGTTTAACCCATACAAGCACTTCACAAGAGAAATTCACCCGGATAATTTCTCTTCAGCATACTGCCACGCCGTACATAATATATTGCGAACTTAAAGCAGTCACAGGACGGAAATATTTCGTTGACATCGAAGCGTGTTCTCTGTTGCAAATTAAATTCTGTGCAGTCCGTTAGCCGGCCAAACTATAGCCGAACACGGGTGGGCGTATTTGGTTAACAGGGCCTCTGGTGTGTTTTGCTAACACAGTTTTCAACAGTGGAGCCGCTGCATATTAGCCTGTATATAATTTCCAGCTGTACGGGAGATGGCGTCCGTGTCGCTACAGCGCCTACGACGATATTAAAATTCATAAATCACGCGAGCCAAAGCGAAAATGTGTCGTGCCCTGGATAACTTGGGAAACCCTTGAATTATGTATTTATGTTTGATTAGTTGGGCGAAGCGACTTGACAACTTCTTGTTTTTTTTTATTGAAGATTTTTTCTTCTTTTATATTGACATTTCTTTTAGGTGAACTTGTACCCATCATTGCCAAGAAATTTTGCCTATATTTCCAACTTCCATCAAATAAAATAACAATACTTTTTAAATAAATAATCAATCTTATCATAATATGTGTACGTGGATATGAAGAGAAACCAGTTGTCGGTTTTTAGTTACGGAGATAATCGCAAATATGTAAAGCTAAATTGGATCAAAATACATATTTTTGTTTTATTGGGTAATTAGACTCTTTATGGTGTGTTTTATCAGATGTGTTCGCCTGTAACAAGTCTGCGGTTGGAAACGCATGAAAATGAGCGTTTTTGTTGCAAAAGAAAAAAGGACCACTTGCCGATATCACATTTTTCTTTGACGCCAACAATACTTTATTGAATACAGTAGTTTGTTTGCTTGTAGAGATTAATTTATTTGGAATACTTAACTATTCATGTATTATAGTCATCCTAATAGATTACAGTTTAAGAAAACTATTTGTTATTATTTTTCAAAAAAGATATGCTTTATTTCTATGAAAAACCAAAATTAAAATTGAATTTTATTCACGTCCTATCACGTGATTGAAAACGCTCTGTAATTGGCTCAGTCTCCAGTGATGTCATTCGTTAGTCCGCCTTACAGCGCGTTCGGTTTGTCAGGGTAGGGTATGGGGAGAGCAATGCTCAGATAACTTGGGTCGGCTGTCTCTCTCTTATATGCAGATAAACGCCGTATGACGTTAGTCCGCCTATTATGCAGCGCGTCACTCTCACCGTAAAATACCGGGTTATCCGAACGCGCTCTTATGCTTCACCCGTTTGAATTTAATAGCACGAAAGCGTCATGTAAGCATAACTTTGTAGGTTAGGATAGCCCTAACCTTCAGCTGTCAGATCAGATAATACCTTTCGAAAATACGATAGATAACTTATTCTAGTCAGTTTTACTTATGTCGAAGTGATCTTCACAACAGAAAACACTTGTATTGGCGGCTATTTATTTCATTTGGATTTCTACGAGCCAACCACTTTCTTCGCAGTTTCAAATCTTGCCGAACAGCTACAAAAAGTTTATCTGGAGTTTTTATTAACGTATTTCTGCATTGTGGAACCATTTCTGCATTTGTTCAACCATTTGTAACCCATTTATATGTAGAAATTGTGAAAACAACACATCATACAACACAATTACCAAACGGCGACGATGCCGATGCTGACAGACCATATGGGCCGATTTGACATCTACTATCGTGTGACGTCACACAACAGAAAGTAAAAAAAAGAGTCAGCGTAACTTCCAAATCTTTTATCGTGTATCTAAAATGTTTAAAAGTGTTGGTCACCATATACACGTCTGGAAGGGCGTTAAAAAGTTTACAGCCCATATAACATAGGCTCCTCTGGTAGGTTGTTTTATTTCTCTGATGGGTTTCATGTCTTTTCATGTAAAGCCGAGCATGCTGTTTTCCATTGTATTTTTCGGTGCGTCATTGCTGATATTATAATTTCTGGGGGGCGTTCAGAATCAACGCCGGGCGTATGCCGGGTAACGTCGGGCGATTAAAAAGCGTTCAGATTGGTTGGGCATTTTACCGTGCGAAATGTCCCGATCGTTCACAAACAACGTCGGGCATTTACCGGACGTTTGCCAATCTTACCAAGTCGAGAGCTGGATAAAAGTTGCGAGCATGCGCAGTGACAATGTTTACTATAATATGATTTGAAAATTGTACGTGTTCTATGGGATTGCGGACAGTTGTGCTTGTGATTTCAATTATTCAGCCATGGATGGATTTGTCGACAAAATTTATCACTAGAAAAATTACTATTTCAAAATTTTTTTAATATTTTGTTTTTTAGGCAGTTATCTTCATAAAGAATTTAGAACACGTTTTATTTGATAAACTTGGCAATTGACATAGAATCCGCAAGACACAAGTATATTAAGAGACATATTCTATATTGTTTTGTAAATTGATATTTATTTATAGAGGAATAAATAAACTATGTTTAATTATAAGTTATAAAACAAATTCATCGACAAAATTTTTAACAAACTATTTCACATTTTTTTAAATATAAAAGCTTTTTTGTTACATTTAAAAAAATCCAAAACACGTTTTATTTTATAAACTTGATAATAACGTTGGAATCTGCAATTTATAATTTTACTTATGTACAATTTTCCTATGTTGCATCTTCAAAAAAGGCATACAGTATATTTTTCTGTGAAATATATTTATTTATAATATATAGTAAGTAATAAAGTGTGTTTAGTTCAAAGTTATACTATAAGTTGTAAAATAAATGCATTCTAATGTGAAAAAATAATACACATATATTTTTACAATATATTTTTTATACGGTATCAGTTAAATTATTTCTACGGTTATGACCATCCTCTACTCCATCCCCTTGTCTTGGGATATTTACCTCATCATTGTTTACTGCAAGTGTGCCTTCATTAACGTAGTGATTTATCAGCTCATCTGGGTGAATTATACAAATGTGTAAGGTGCACGCTGCAATATTTGTAGCTGATGTGATCAAATCGGTTCTTCATATCGAGGTATCGTACTCTTTCGGAATCGACCAAATAACACACCAAAATTGAGGTTAATTTCACCAATAGCTATTGTTCAGAAAATTCTCAATTCCGGAAGGATTTCTTCTAATTGTTTGATTTGCCTGTAGATTTATTACAATTTCATCATTACTTGAACTAGACCAATCATCAAATAGCTCCATGTTCAGGTTCTTCTTTTCATGTTCAGTTTCTTGTTTTTTAAAATTATACTAATAGTTAAAACACATCTTATATAATTATCTGCAAATTTATAACCTGTTGCAAGCACTCACGAGTTTTTGTAATTTTTATTTTAATTCCTGTACCAACATGGTAATAAATACCTAAAGGCTATACATACTTTTATATTGTTGAGGTTATGAAGCTCAAGTAAACACGCCGGTTGTGCCAATACCGTTCAGATTGACAGGGCAATAGACAAACGCCCGGTGATTAACCAGCCAGCGTTTATCCGACAAACGTCCACTCAATCTGAACGCTCCTGATGTTTCTCCAGCCATGTTGTTCGTCTATTAAGGTGCGTTTAGACCAGTTCAACATGTTCAACCAGTTCAACAGTTCAACATGACCAGACAACATGTAGCATGCAATTCCAGTCGCTAGTCTATATATTGCTTCTGATTACTTCAGACACACTGAGTTGCCATATTTTTACCACAGAAAAATTATGAATTGGTCAAATGACATATTCCGAAGATTCTGTCTCGAAACGAGGAAGCCATAAAATTCCAGCAGTAGTTTTGTAATTTTGTTTCGTCAAGTATTGACGAATTCAATATCATATAAAAATTTTTCATCAGATTGTAATCTTTATTCATCTCTTGCTATCCAAAACACGCCACATAGCACCAAACCATTAAATTTCGATTGTGTTCCATTCGGCAATACAATCACAATAGAAATAACAAACTAAGGAGACCAAAAAAAAACAGAAACGCTTAATTGCGACGGCCATTAAGTCGACGGATTTCGTCTGTAAATCCGAAAAAGAATCGCCGTGGAGATGAATATGCATCCGCGTCGGCTCTGTCGGCATTGCTGGCGGGTAACAGACCGTCGCTACCTAAACTCATGAAAATGAATGAAACAATTAGTATCTCCATCTGAAAGCCATTACTTGTCGTTGGAGTGCCATGGCATTCTCCATGCAACGGCAGCAGCATAAGCCAGCCGTCCAGTGGACCCTCCGTGGTACAAAAAGGTAGACGAGAAACTGCGTGAGAACGAGGAGGCACAGCCTCTTCATTACCGATACTGCGACGTGTTTAGAAATTCTTAAATAGTCGCCGCAGAGGAGGAACGTTGGACGAAAGTAGTATCTTCGGGTGACCGAACTGTTTACTTGGTTATGTGAGAAATTGGATATATTTACATTTATACTCGACGGCTTTAGGAGCCTCCATTAGCATGATTGGTATGTATTTGTAGTCGCTGGAGGTATATTGCTTTCTATCTATAGGCAATCAATATTTATTGATCAATATCGTAAAACTACATATAATTAACTTAAAACTAAGATAAGAGATTGGGCATTATTAAAAACAATAAAGGAAAAAAGACCAAAGACAATTCCATAATGGAAGGAGTTGAAGAAATAAGTAAAGAGAAAAGTAAGAAACTACATTGTGAAATGACAACTTTGTGGCCTTGGCAAAGAAATCCATCGTAAATACCTATGCACTTTCCATCAACAAAATCCACGTTCTCCAAAATTACAAATATTTTACTAATTTTAATTGTGTGGGTATTTTTTTTTATACACATTGAAAAATGAGGAAATCTCTGAAGCAGTTTGCTATCTAAAAAAACCCTTGAATACGTCGATTTTAAACTATAAAAATATACATTTTAATGTAATGGCACCAACATATTATATAGATCATGGCATTACGTTAAAATGTGCTAGAAAACACAAAGGAAATTGCAAAATATTGATAACTCTGAGGGTTTTGGAAAAGTGAGGTCAAAATGCCAAAATCCTGATTTTAGAGAAATAATTTTTAGCAAATTTATACCAGCTGAACTCATAGTCCTAGTAAATCTACAACTTTGTTATCTTTCTATCTGAAATTTTGTTTTTCAAAATTCAAGTTATTCACAAATGTTTTGAACCAATTACAGCGAGTCTTGTGCTGTTCAAAATTCTTATTCTTCTTTCAGAACCAAAAGTTATTAATGTTTTCCTAATTTTCAACTGTATTTTTCTCAACAAAATAATTTTTGTACTTCTATGCTGCCATTAAGCCAACGGTTGCTATTTAAAAAATTTGTCGATGACGTCATCATTCAAAAACAATTGAAGGTCGGAAATTTAGTTTACGATAAAAATGTGTATTTTGATAAATCAAAATCAACATGTACGAAGATTTTTTTTAAAAATAAGCAAAGGTATGTCTGCGTCTGCATATCATTCTATCATACTATACAGCAGTAACAAACGCTGATGTGCTGCCAATACTGTCAATAGAATAAAATTATCTGTCAAATCCTGGCTAACTAGTTTTAATACAGTGCGAGCGATCTCGGTGAAATGGAATTGGCTCATACAGCTAAACTATTAATTTTACCAAAAAATGTCATAGTCATAAATTATTCAGAATTTCCTTACTTTAATTTATTGTTAACTATTTTGACGGAATTACACAGAATTACACAAACACATTTTTTGCACCTTGGTCAAAAATGTTCAGGGGACCCAAAAGGATATATTTCCGCCAAAATCTCAAAAATTTTTTTCGACACGCTTACAATACTTCGTCATACTACGTATGATACAGTAAAAAACTTGTTTTCTGATTTCAGACTACTGGTTCTTGACATATCGTGTCAACCGTTTGGTCATCTCATTTCTTCAATGCTGTCTTAAATATTTCTTGTTATATAATTTCTTGTCATTTTAGAATAAACATATGCTTTAAAATTTATTTTCATATTTTAATATGTGTATTAATAAATGTGTGACAAAATAAGAGTATGTCTTAAAAAGTTTCTTAAGTTTTTCTTTAAAAAAAATATATTTAGTAAGTATTTTTAGTGCAGTTACACCAGAATGTACCCTTAATGTTTCCTTAATTTTCAACTGTATTTACTCAAAATGTACGGCCATACACTTTCTATGCTGCAAGTAAGCCAATGGTTGCCATATAAAAAATATGTTGATGACGTCATAATTAGAAAAACAATTAAGGCCGTCTGCACATGGGGCAACCGAAAAGAAACTATAGTAGCGTGGATACCAGGAGACTGGGCGACTGGGGTACTCAAGTTGCGCCTTGTCCGCACACGGTCTATAGTCACACAGTTGCGATCAAAATCAGTTTACTCCTCTGCCTGTAAATCAGTACATTCTTGGATGTAATCATGGAAGCAGGGTTACTATACTACACAGATAGAAATTTGTGTTTAACACAAATAAATATTTGTTTGACGAGAGGCAAAAATATATTTATACGCTACAAAGAATTTTTGTTTGAATCAAAACAATATTACTTTACTCTAAACAAATGATATTTAACTCAAATAACCAATCTTTGTAGCAAATAAATATATTTTTGCCTCTATTCAAACACGCATTTATATGAGTTAAACAAAAATTTCTATCTGTGTACTATTATCGTCGCAGAAGAAATTGTCTAAAAATATATATATCCCCATATATCAAAAGAAATTCACACCGCCGATTATTCATTGCAGCAAAAGAAGTCAATATTTCAGATAGTTATTTTTTAAGCTTCTATCATATGTCGAAGCAGAGTTATTTAGAATTGGTGCGATTTTTTCCCAGGCCTACATACAGAAAGTAGCAACATGAGGGAATGCGTGAGTGCTGAGGAACGGATATTAAGCACATTGACTTCTTTTCCCACATCACTCCAAGCTTTGTCCGTTACATATTTTGTTGTGTAGCCCTTTTCTTTATAATTGTACAGCACAGGATACTTTTCTGCCAAACTAACAAATTTTAGGTTCAACTGCTGCTCCATGTTCAGTGCTGTCAGCTGTCAATATAAGCGGGTCACGAAGCGACTGGGCAACGCGCGACCCAACATGCCAGCTCTCTGATACTCGAATCGCGCCGATCTCCCGTCGCCGGTACTCGGGTTGCGCCGTGTGCGTTGAGTCATTGAAATATACATGCCGGTAGCCGAGTCGCGCAGTCTCCTGGTATCTACGCTACTACAGTTTCTTTTGGGTTGCCCCATGTGCGGACGCCCTTAACGTCGAAAATTTAGTTTACACTAAATATGTGTATTTCGATAAATCAAAATTGACATGTACGAGGATTTTTTTTAAAAGAATCCGTGCGACTTGATTAAGGTATAGGCCAAATTCAACACAAATATATTATGTCAGCGTTTGCATATCGTTGGGTTAAAAGTTAAAGTCACTAATTAACATCTCAAATAATTACGAAAACCTGATTTGTCAAAGGTATACAAATAAATATACTGATATTTTCCAGAAAATTAACGGGTTTTAGAGCACATAACTCTTATTGATCGCATCTTCGAATAAGATACACATTATAAGCATTTGGCTACAATTGAGTCATGTTTCAATAAAATGTAACAAATTGTTAGTTAGTGATCTTTATCTTTAAGGCCCGCTCCTACCAACTCTGTTATCGGCTAGTTTAATGCCAAAGGAATAGTGGGGTTTTACTTACTATTATACCATCGCATTAAACCAAGGGATAGCTTAGTCCTCTGTCAAGATGACATGCCTAGGATTTTTTTTTCGGAAAATAGAAAATTTTAAATTGTCGAAAACCTAATGTCGTTTATTTGCTCTAACATCACTCTAAAATATAAAAACGTGACAGATTTGTGACATTGCATATATCAGCGGTGGTTAGTGCTAATTTTCCAATCAAGCAACATAACTTTAATTATGAAGATATTGAAATGTTATTTGATTTGATTATTGAAAAAAAAAATAATTGAAAACTGACAATTATTACAAATGGTTTGATCATGAGGAGATCCGTGCCATTTGGCGACAATGTCCAAAATTTACAAATTGGAATCGGTGATTGTTTGAACATGAAGGAATATCTCAATATCCTTTTTTGTTTTAAATGTTTTACTTTTACAGACCTAATAATAATTCATGAGACATTATGATTCAGTCTCCAGGTTATACAAAACGAACCATCTTCAAGGTTATACAAAACGAACCATCTTCTTCACCATCTTTAGAAAAGTTTTAGAGGTCCAATCATCATATCTAGAAAAGTTTTGTGTTACCTGGAGACTGAATCCTAATATAAGTGATGAAGTACAGTCTATAGCTTCATGAACTGATGGAAAATAAGTATTCCTGTAATATAATAAGCTCCAGGTAATGTAAAACTGATTTTTTTCTCATATTCAAAGAATTTGTATTTCTTCCATTACCATTTCTTTATCCATTTCATACTCTTTCCATTATTTCATATTTCACATTATTTCGATTATTTCATACTACATTTTTTTGAAATATAAATTTTTTTCTCATTGGTAGGAGCTATAGTTTTGGGATGAGAGTAAGTTAAGATTGCCAAGGAGATGTCAGAAGGTCGTATGAGTGGGCCTAAGCTGACGATATATGTACGCTATTTTAACTTGTATATTGTCGTCCATTCCCACAGTATGTTCAAACCATTTTAACTCTCTATTCTCCAGGTCTTCTACTACTTCTTGCTGCTAAATTTTGTATTGTTTTCAATAATAATGCAGGTGTCTAGCGGTGCCTTCGAACATGTAGCGTCTCAAGACGTAAATGTTATAAGTATAAGATATTCAAGAAAAAACACCTATCTAAACCTTTTTAAATTCCAACTGACTTGCCTATGCTCTTAATACTAGCATTTACGAATCAACCATAGATTATCCTAAAAGTAAACGTCCAAATTTAAACAAAAAACTAATCATATCTGTTAATTTTGACAATTTTGCTTTAGTATGGCCTAGACCACCACAAACCATTAAATTACAGATACATATCCAAACGGTGCTTGTATCATGATACAAGACACATTACTCACCTCGAAAAGAAATAGGATTCCGTAAGTGTTTTAAGACGTGATTAATTTAGTCGACACTCCGCGCACTAAGTACTAAAAATAAATGCGCTACTGAATCTCCTCGCATGTAACCTACCACCGAGATATTGAGTTGCCAGTAGACGAGAAAACGGAGAAAAAGAAGACGAGAATTAAGTACAAAGCATCCTTGGAATGCACTACGAAAACACACGGTCGGATTGTACTGTAGAGGTCGCCCCACTCGCCCGTACGTACTACGCGACGTACTGTCAGTTGTTTTTCTTCTTTCCGGGCTCGCACCGCCTCTCGTTGCCACTATAAACAACTTTACAAAGAGGCGAAATTGAAAACAATCCAAAGAGAATTTTCGATTAACCGTCTGTGCCCTCCGCAGTGCACATATAACGAAACTAGAGGCAATTGTTATTTTGGAAAGGTAGTGATTTCATTTTTGGCTTATTCTGTACAGGAAGTCATTTTAAATCAATTGAATCGGTGAGTAGAAGAACAGAATAAGTCCAAAATTTGGCATTTTAAACTAAGATAGCCATTTTGTATAAAATTTCTCGATCTTTTCGAAAAAAAATCTGATGTGGCCAGGCACATGACTTTATCATACTATATATAAAATTAATAGTTTAGCTGCATGAGATTCTATTTGATCAAGATCGGCTATGTCTGCATTAAAATAAAACTAGTAGAACTAGACAAATATCTCGATTAAAGCTGCGTTCGGATATTGTACTCCGTTGACAGCGGGTACACCGTCCAAATGACACTTACGTGTTATTGGGTGTAAAAAGTGTAACGGTGTTCAATATCCGAACGCAGCCTATATTGACAGTAGCATTTTCAAGACATTAGCGTTTGACACTAGCTACTGTCATTAGAATCAAAATAATCTGACATATCCTGGCTACTAGTTTAAAAGCAGTACGCCCGATCTCGATGAAATAGAATTTGCTCATGCGGCTAAACTATAAATTCTACCAAAAAATGTCATATACATAAATTATGGAAAATTTCCTCTCCTTTAATTTATTATTTAACTATTTTGACGACATTACACAAATAGCGGCTCATTTGCAAAATCTTCGAAAAATGCTATGAGTAAACCACCAGTTCCTTTGGACCCTTTTCAATAGAAAGCTTTTCAGCTCTAAGTTTGGTTATAAAACTTCTAAATATGAAGTTTCGTCCCGATACCATTAGTAGTTTCTCCGGAATCGTCTCCACAAAAACGGGTACACACACACACACACATACACACACACACACACACACACACAGACATTTTTTTGTACCTTGGTCAAAAATGTTCAGGGGACCCAAAAAGACATATTTCCGCTAAAATCTCAAAAAATTTTTTTGGCATGATTACATTACTTTACATACTGCGTATGATAAAGTAAAACATAATCATATATATTACCAGTACTGCTGTAGAAGCACCGTACTTCACGCAATGACTGGAAGAACAGAATAAGTCCAGGACATACGCTGTTTTTTCACTCATTGCATGGAGCGCGGTTGTTTTTAACAGATGACGTCATAGAAATTTTTTTTAAATTGACAACTTTATATTTTTTTAATGAATTTTACAAATCTTTTAGTTGTCTTAATGGTAGCATAATATTTTTATGGCCTTACATCAGAAAATTTTCGAGAAAAGGACAATTGAAGGTTATGAAATAAAAGTGACAAAATCTCCGAAACGGCTCTACCGAATTTAACGAAATTTTGGAATTAAGTATTTTGCAACCATGTGTCACTGGCGTTATTATCGTTGATGCAACGTTTACAGTTTCTGAGATATAACCTCAAACTTGAATTTGAAAGAAGAAGAACACCTGTATATTTTGACATTTTCTGTTACAGTCTTCCATTGCCTATTCAATGTTACTACGCTTGTTACAGTATTATATCATAAATATCTAGAAATTAATAAAAACTTTTATTACTCACTAAAAATTAACAAAGACAAAATTGACAAAAAATAACAACAAAAAAATAAACCGAACAAATTTAAAACAATGTGTTCTTGACAATGGTTGAGAATCCTCATAAACCAACTAGAGTAGTTGCAGTAGAAAATGTAATAATGTTTTGTTATCAATTTTTCTTTTTTAATTTTTAGACCTAAGTAATAAAGGTGTTTGTTAATGTCTAGATGTTTTTGATATAATAATGAAGACTGTAACAGAAAATGTCAAAATATACAGGTTATATCTCGGAAACTGTAAACGCTGCATCAACGATAGTAACGCCAGTGACTTCACATGGTTGCAAAATACTTAATTCCAAAAATTCGTTAAATTCGGTCGAGCCGTTCCGGAGATTTTGTCACTTTTATTGCATAACCTTCAATAGGGTATTTGACTATTATTGGAAAACCATCTTAGTGTGTTTATTCCTTCACTCTACATTGTAAATGCATTATTTTTCGTAATTATTTCCTCAATATTTCATCAAAATCAGCGTTAAAAATTGAATCACAAAAAGTCCCGCCAAAACGATACGTTCTGTTGTGTGACGTCACCCGATAGTAGATGTCAAATCGGCCCATATGGGCTGTCAGCATCGGCATCGTCGCCGTTTGGTAATTGTGTTGTATGATGTGTTGTTCTCACAATTTCTACATAAAAATGGGTTATAAATGGTGTATAAATCCACAATGCAGAAATGCGTCAAGAAAAACTCCGGATAAACTATCTGTAGCTCTTCCGCAAGATTTGAAACTCCGAAGAAAGTGGTTGGCTCGTAGAAATGCAAATGAAATAAATAGTGGCCAATACAAGTGTTTTTTGTTGTGATGATTACTTCGACATAAGTAAAACTGACTAGAATAAGTTATCTATCGTATGTTCGAACCAGGTATTATCTGATCTGACAGCTTAAGGTTAGGGCTATCCTAACCTACAAAGTTATGCTTACATGGCACTTTAGTGCTATTAAATGCAAGCGGGAGAAGCATAAGAGCGCGTTCGGATAACCCGGTATTATACGGTGAGAGTGACGCGCTGCATAATAGGCGGACTAACGTCATACGGCGTTTATCTGCATATAAGTGAGAGACAGCCGACCCAGGTTATCTGAGCATTGCTCTCCCCATACCCTACCCTGACAAACCGAACGCGCTCTAAGCGTACTAACGAATGACGTCACTGGAGACTGAGCCAATTACAGAGCGTTTTCAATCACTTGATAGGACGTGAATAAAATTCAATTTTAATTTTGGTTTTTAATAGAAATAAAGCATTTTTTTTTTGAAAAGTAATAACAAATAGTTTTCTTAAACTGTAATCTATTAGGATGACTATAATACAAGCCATATTTTTAATACAGTCAAATACCCTATTGTCTCATTCTCGAAAATTTTCTTATGGAAGGCCATAAAAATATTATGCTACCACTAAGACAATTAAAAGATCTGTCAAACTTATTAAAAAATTTAGTGTTGTCATTTAAAAAAAAATTTTGATGACGTCATCTGTTAAAAGCTATTGAAGATAAAAAATGAATTTGATATCATAAGACATGAGGTGTATTTTGACAATTATAAATCGACGTGTTCGAGGATTTTTTAAAATAGCAAACCGTTCTTGAGATTTTGTCATGTTTCCATACTTTACGCACTCACTGTATAGATGGCTACATCACCCATACTTTCAAACTTTCAAAACTAAAAAAATTAAAACTAAAGATTGTCCCAGTCTTAAAACAGAATCAGCATACAAAAACCCAATACCTATTAACTACCTAAAAATTGCTAACTTAAGAAGTGTGGTACTCTATTTAGAAGGAGAAGATCTTGAATTTTATTACCATATTACTTCTTGGGAAACATCAAATCATGAAGACTAATGACAAGTTTAATAAAGCTGTTTTTTTTATTTTGTTTTTTATTCGTTAGTTTTTAAAAGGGGTAAAGGTAGACGCTATGTACTAATAAACGCATACGTTATTAGTACATAGCGAAGAGTCAAGAATAGTGCCCCATGTTAGAAACAAGACGACGTATAGGTGGAGGGGCAGGTAGACGTTCAGGCGTGTTAGTAAATAACTTCTCAAGTCCGTGGTAAGTATGTTTTTAGTTTGAGAATCTCTCTCAATCGGCGAGCATCTGGCAGAACATTGTTTATTTGTGATTTAGCGATTTGTTCACGTTTGAAAAACGAGTATTTGTGACGGTAGAAGGGGGTATAATATTAAACATAATTTGAATAAATTTACCGACTCAAAAATAAAATTTGTCGACCCTATGTAATTGATTAATTAATCTTCATTCACCATTATTGAAATGTTTTCATTTCTTATCAAATGGTGTATCTGCATGTCGTCGCTGTAAACTCTCTCTTGCGTCCAAGTCAGTTAAAGACCCACAAGAACACGGCAAATCTAATACGGAAATAAATTTCACGCAGGAAGTGTCAGTCGCCTTAACACAACAAGACATTTCACGCAATTGTTCAACACAGTGTATAACGTGACAGATTTCTTCGCTACACTTTCACTTCTCAAGTTATCCGCTCTGCCATTCTATACCTGTGAGCGAATTGACTTACAATGGCTTACAAAAAATAGTTCGATCAATTTAATTGATTCATTATCTTACATGCATTGTCTTTTGCTTTCATTATAAACAATGGATACTGTTACATTCTTTTATTTGTCACGACTACATAGCACTACTTTAAACAATTTAATTTAATATTGTATGTTAAATTAAGAATATTAAATAAATAATTAATTAATTAGTAACATTTTAATCTGTGCAAACACATTTTCCATTTTCATCACAATATCCGTTATGATAATTCAATAATAAACAACTTAAAACGCATTTTGATTCGGTGACATTCTTGCAAGTTCCTTTGAATACCTCATCATCTACAACATACACAATAATAATAATAATAAACAAATCAACATTTAGATAATATGTAAACATTTCTATCTTACCAATATTTTCTATAACAGGAACGACTGCTGTAAAAATAAAACTGAAACAGCACATGAGAACTAAAGCAACAACTAACACCTTTACCATTTTGAGTGTTTTAATGATGTGTTTGCGGTTCAATTGACTAACGATTACTTGACGAAACTGTTGGTCTTTATTTATATATGGTGTAAGTATACGGGTTGACATACTTTATTATCTTTGTTTCACAATTCTATTGTGGAGTTAAGTTTATTCGTTTCACGAATTGGGACTAATGTGAATGACTGATAATGTCGTCAAATGATGTCCAGTTCATTGTGTATAAATGTAGATTAAGATCAGTATTGTCAGGTTCAAAGAATTTAAAAGATATGTCTTAATTAGGTATGGTATACATGGTGTCTCTGAAACCTTAAAACTTTTGTGAAGTCGTGTAGGTTCATTGTACTTCTCTTCTAGATTTAGGCTGATGATGTCCATAAGTTGGACAGAACCGTGAAATAAACTTTGAGCCAAAAGCTGTCTGCTTTTTGCCATTTTAGGCTGTTTTTCAAAAGTTGGTTTGCAGAATTATCTAGATAAGATCGTACCAGTCTAAGTAAACTATTATGGTTCATTTAATCATTGGAGGAATAAAATCAGAACCGAAGATCAAATTTAAATTATTTTGATGTTAATCGTATATAATAACCCCAATAACACTCTCATGGGTAAAAATATAACGATTTTTACTTTATCATACGCAGTATGTAAAGTATTGTAATCGTGCCAAAAAAATTTTTGAGATTTTAGCGGAAATATGTCTTTTTGGGTCCCCTGAACATTTTTGACCAAGGTACAAAAAAACGTCTGTGTGTGTATGTGTGTGTACCTGTTTTTGTGGCGCATATTCCGGCGAAACTGCTAAAGGTATCGGGACGAAACTTCATATTTAGAAGTTTTATAACCAAACTTAGAGCTGAAAAGCTTTCTGTTGAAAAGGGTCCAAAGGAACTGGAGGTTAAGTCTTAGCATTTTTGAAAGATTTCGCAAATAAGCAGCAATTTCTGGAATTTCGTCGAAATAGTTAACTAATAAATTAAATAAATTCTGAATAATTTATGACTATGACATTTTTTTGGTAAAATTAATAGTTTAGCTGCATGCGCAAATTCTATTTCATGAGATCGCTTGTACTGCATTAAAACTAGTTAGCCAGGATTTGTCAGATATTTTGATTCTAATGACAGTAGGTAGTGTCAAACGCTAATGTTTTGACAATACCTACTGTCAATATAAGCTGCGTTCGGATATTATACACCGTTACACTTTTTACACCCAATAACACGTAAGTGTTATTTGGACGGTGTACCCGGTGTCAAAGGAGTACAATATCCGAACGCAGCTTTAATCGACATATCTGTCGAGTTCTACTACTTTTATTTTAATGCAGACATAGCCGATCTCGATCAAATAGAATCTCATGCACCTAAACTATTAATTTTATATATAGTATGATAAAGTTATGTGCCTGGCCACACCAGATTTTTTTTTTCAAAAATTGGTTTACAGAATTATCTGGGTAAGGTCGTACCAATCTAAGTAAACTATTATTGTTCATTTAATCATTGGAAGAATAAAATCAGAACTCAGGATCAAATTTAAATTATTTTGAGGTTAATCGTATATAATAACCCCAATAAATCCCAATAGAAAGGTAAAATAATAACGATTTTTTCTCTGCCTGTGAAGACTTAACAAGTGCCTCAAATTTGTCAAAATTAGAACATAAATTATACAACATAAATTAGTATAGTAAAGTTTTAAATAAAAGTATAACAAGTATTTTTGTATGTTTCTTTTTTATATTGGAGCAATCGATTTCAAGTATTTTATCATCAAGCTTTTCTAAAAGGTAATTAAAAATAAATATAGGTTGCAAAAGTTCGTGATCATTAATAAATTCAGTTATTTTATTTGTTATGTAAAAATGTATGTATGTATGTATGTAAAAATTTAATTTTGTAATATATAATAATAATTTTAATAGATTTTTTAAATGATGTAAAAGAGTAACGTTTTCAGTTTTAGTTTTATGTTTTTTTCGAGTGGGTTAAAGGTCATTAAAGGTGGAAGTTTTTCTATTATTATGTTCATGAAATCTTATTATTAAATTTCGCACTGTATGTCTGTCCAAAGTATTCCGCGTTGTAATCAACATTTTAGTTTGGACATTCCATTTTGTTCTAAAATATTTATTTTGTCCTTACTATTTATTAATAAGCGTGCAATAGTATTTTGCGTTGTCGTAGAAATCATAATGTTGAATTTAATTCATGGAATTATATATTTTATTGATAGTTTCTTTTTGTATCTATTATTTTTTATTACCTATTATTATTAGGTACCGTAAACTTGGGTGACTTTAGTCCACTTTTGAAATTTGAAGTCCGGTAACTTTTAACGGATTAGATATAATTACTCATACTTGTGCTATTTTTTGGGTCTTTGATAGTACTTCAAAAATATCAAAACACTAATATTTCCAAAGTCAGGATATACTTCTTTTATGTATATATACGGGTGGCCAAAGTCAGAATTCATTATTGGGTCACTTTGGCCATACTACTGTTTATCATGCCAATGAAACGATAAGCTAGTGTATGCTCGAGTTTGGCCACCAAATATGTTTTAAAAGTGTTCAAGAACAAAATATGTTAAAATCAGCAATAAAATCATGACAAAACTATTTTATGACTATTTTAAAAAATAATGCTACACATACATTGCGGAAATGAGAAAAAAACACGACTATCGGAAAATGCCAAAATTCAATATGGCGCCCATAAGAAAAACAAAAGTTGGCCATGATTACGCCGCCATCTTTGATGTTATTTCAAATTAAAAAATAACACTGCATTCCTTATTAAAAAATCGAATGTTTTTGTTTCAAATGTCTAGCTGCGTTTGGTTTTGAATAAAAAATTAAAAACGATATCTTAACATTTCAGTTTTTTGCGGATATCTTTAAAATGAAAAATGATAGCTAAAATTTCTTTTCAGATAACTGTTCAGCACAAAAATACGAAACTTTGCCAAATTTAAACATAGCCTCTATCTCCACTAATAAGCGAGATCTAATAAGCCTCGAAATTGAATCACTCGGTATAGCTAGACATAATTTTGTACTTCTGGTATAATGAAGAAACCTCCTTTGGACGGGACAGGTGTTTTTATTGCTTGTAAAATGTCATCTTTGTCATACCACAGAAATGTCATCATTTGATGGCCATTTCCACTGAGAATGCCCGACTTTACTTTCCTCGATTGACTACACCGAGCACTTTAACTACGCGGGTATTGCAGAAAGATATTCCTAACAAACCACAGGACTAATGTTATCGGCGGCAAATCATAGATGCTGATAGATTACTCAACACAAACAAAGTTGTTCATAGTAACAAAATTGGTCAATTTTCAAAGCTATCCTCTGAACACTGCCACAAAAAAAATAAATTATCATCTAACTTACAACTTACAAGCACCTTTGTATTCAATATAGTATCTAAAATATAAATAACCAAAAATACTCGCAATGTTTGAAATATTAACAAAGATCTAAACAATATAAATAAATTTTCGAATAGTGGCCAAAGTCACCCAGGGCGGCCAAAGTCACCCAAGTTTATGGTAAGTGTTTGGCGCACGTTATCTTTATTTATCCACTTATATTTATTTTTTATTATTTTTTTAAAGAGCCTGATGATGAAATATTCAAAATCGATTGTATTAAATAAATAAAAGAACATAAAAATACTTGTTATACTTTTATTTAAAGTATGACTTGGGATATCAACAACTTTATTGAGTTTATAAATCAGTATACTTACATAAAACAGCTATTCTGTGATTGCTTTGCCGAGAGTTACCGTACCGACCAAAATTTGATTACAATTTTTATGATGCATAATAAAACATCACTAAGAATGTACATTTTATTAAAATAATTCATATTTAATAACATTAATTCATCATCAATCGCACTAAACAATATATCACTATTGCTATCAGTATTAATCAGTAGTTATTCTAAAATTTTGTCTTCTTTATACCCCCCACAAGGAATTTTTACCTCCATTTTTTCCTTTTTTTGTTTCAAGTTCCACACCAAAAATATTTGACTGGTGTTTTAACTTCGGCCCGGCTGAAGATAATTTTCTTAATAGTTTTCTTTAAAATTTTGTCCACAGTCCAAATTTCACACGGTATACAGTAGATTTTGCGAAATAAATCGCTGTTATTTGGATTGATATTTTACAAAGACACTTTGCTGATTTCAAAACAAATTTATTGTTTTCCAGTCTAGCACGAATTTGTTTCCTTTGCAAGATGGATCCTAAACATCCAATCCTAACCTAAAATACTTTTTTTTGCTGAATGTGTTATTAAAAAATCTGATGTGGCCAGGCACATGACTTTATCATACTATATATAAAATTAATAGTTTAACTGCTTGAGATTCTATTTGATCGAGATCGGCCATGTCTGCATTAAAGTAAAATTAGTAAAACTAGACAGATATGTTGATTATATTGACTACCTACTGTCATTAGAATCAAAATATCTGACAAATCCTGGCTAACTAGTTTTAATGCAGTACGACTGATCTCGATGAAATAGAATTTGCTCATGCAGCTAAACTATTAATTTTACCAAAAAATGTCATAGTCATAAATTATTCAGAATTTCCTCTACTTTAATTTATTATTTAACTATTTCGACGAAATTCCAGAAATGGCGGCTTATTTGCAAAATCTTTCAAAAATGCTAAGACTAAACCTCCAGTTCCTTTGGACCCTTTTCAACAGAAAGCTTTTCAGCTCTAAGTTTGGTCATGAAACTTCTAAATATGAAGTTTCGTCCCGATACCTTTAGTAGTTTCTCACACACACAGACATTTTTTTGTACCTTGGTCAAGAATGTTCAGGGGACCCAAAAAGACATATTTCCGCTAAAATCGCAACAATTTTTTTTTGGCACGATTACAATACTTTACATATTACGTATGACAACGTAAAAGAACAATTCGAAATTACCTGTCATAACATTTGCAAGAAAATCATCCATATTTGATGAAAGGAAACATATATTGAAAATACTGCGAGTTTTCCGATTGGTCTTCGGAAGAACGGATGCAAGCAACGCTGGATACCAAAACGTTCAATACTATTGGATTACAAAAGAGCGTTCGATCATTTTAAATCGGAGCAGATGCCGAACTGCAGTGTCCATTGTCGGCGTATTTCTTGCTCTTTCTATCCCTCTCGATATATATCCGAACTGTTGAAGGGGTGCACTTGGGCGCGTGGGCTTTCAATCACCAAGTTTTAGTTCGTAATAAAATCCCAACGTTTCGGCGTTCCGCTCCGAGCGTCTACCAGAACTTTGCCCGTCTCTGCATTATTTATCAACGTATCGAGTTTAAAGTGTGGATTCTATTACGTTTAAACGTCCCGTCCACCTAGAATATTTACTAGCGCTCTACCGCTCCGCTATTTTGCCTCTCGCCAAATACTGTTAGCCTTTTCCGTCTATAAGTTAAACTTGTTTTTGCAAGTCTTTTATGTCGGCTCGGTTGTCGAATTGGTTGAAATTCGAAAATTTGTAGTTGCAATTATTGCCACCGATTATGTCCATCATGTAAAGGTAAAATGTTCTCCTTTGGATTTGAACGACAAAATATGTGTTTTAACGACAGAAACTGTAAACGAAAGGCTGAGTATGTGTTTTAACGTCAAAAAGTGCAAATGAACGACACAATAAGAGTTTTAACGACAAAGATAGGAAATGAACGGCAAAATGTGTTTTAACGACAAAAACTGAACAACAAAATATGTGATGCAACCTATATGCTCCTATATGCTATCCGACATAAATGCATTCGTTTTAATGTGTAATATAACTCAATTTCAGAAACTGAAAAGATTTTGATATATCGCAGTTGAAAATTTAACTGTTCATAATGTGGAGTAACTAGAAGAATTTCTATGTTTCTTTTGTTGACAACATACGTCCAGGTTTTAAGTTGGAATACATGATTTTCAATCCTTAATATGTCAAGTCAATTGTCAAATGTTTAATAGAAAATAAAATATATTGAATTTAAAGTGATTTATGAAATGCTGCAAATTTGTGATAGTAAAACCGCAATTCCACCGAGGCAACAGAAATAAAAATACCAATGACCAGGTGATACATGTTGCCCACTGTTGTTGCCTCAGTAAATTTCGACATAATAGAATCATTAATAAGGAATCTCTAGCTGGTACTAGGTAATCCAAATAAGCAACCCAACTGTTACAGAACGTTTAGATTAGTTAAAGAATAATTGACAAAGGAAAACCGAGGACCTTGCTTAACGGTGATGCTTAAAAATATACTTTTTATATACTTTTATAAATAAATCGGATTGATGCTGCAATGGATAATTTCCATAAGTGGTTTTATGAGACGCTACGGAGATATTTTGTTGATGGTGCACTTTGTTCAGTGGATGAGCGTGTGTGTGTGTTTATGACTGACTAATGTTTATTATATTTTGTTACTTTTAACGGGCTCTATGTCCGTCATGCTTTTATTAATTTTGGAATATCGTGTTCATATTACCATATTTGTCGGAATGTTTGTACATCAAATATGAATCTGTAAATTTGCATTACATGACAATGTCAATATCTTCCGAAGATCCTAATACTATAATTAATATCCTATACATGCAAGAAGAAAGCGACTACCGGGAGGACATTAATATTCTATACGTAGAGCTCAGCATATTTTGTTATAGTTATAGTGTAAAAGACTGGAAAGATACGTAATAATAAGAAAAAAATTAATAGTTATATTATTGAAAATCAAAACAACAAACTTGTATGTTCGTGCTCAGCATATTTAAAAAATTACAAGTAAATACATGAACTTGGATTAAATCTTAATAAATACTGGCAGGGGCGTAAAGATCCATCTTCAAATCGTTCGTCTGTATTATTTAAGGGCAGGAGACTTTCAAAAGCTAGAGTGTCTCTAATTGTGCAAAATTAACACTTTTTATTAGTTTTAATCGTATTTTATTTTTATTATGCATCTTTCTTCATTTTGCAAATGCACATTTTAATAAATTATCTAATTTACCCGAATTATGGCTAGTTCCTATTAAATACAATGTTTTAATTGAATTTTGTCTATTAATTCACAAACCAAGCATATTTAAAGTAGGTAGGTAGTTAAAGCGTTTCAAAAATCTAACACAAACTAATTGAAACTCATTATGTTCTGTGATGTAAAGGGAAGAATTTTGAAGAGTTTTTTATCAAATGCAACCAAAGATATGGTTAAGTCCATCGCTATTACGGTTTCTTCGTATCAAAATGTTCAAATAAAAAATTAATTAATTGAGTTTTTATTAAATATGGACACGAGTGGTTTGTGATCTGCTTCCCATGCACATATTGAACAAAATGGTCTATATCAAATCAAATCGCAAGAATTTTTTTTTTTTCGATTTGTACGTAGGTATCTCATTTCGGTGGAAGTCATCGCTCTTGAGATAAAAGCGCAACGTTGTTTTCTTGTATCAATAGAGCCACTAATCCTTTACATGATGCTTCTACTGACGTAGTTACGGTTTCATTTGACGCAAAGTATTTTTAAATTGCTTTGTTCATTAAAATTTGCTTCAATGTTTTGAATGCGTTTTTGTGATGTTCTAACCCGCGTTTCCCAACCCTTTTACTCTTGCGGAGCCCATTAAATAGGGTTGGAACCTGGCCAAACCCCAACAAAAGAAAATCTGATGTGGCCAGGCACATGACTTTATCATACTATATATAAAATTTATAGGTTAGCTGCATGAGATTCTATTTGATCAAAATCGATTATGTCTGCATTAAAGTTAAACTAGTAGAACTAGACAGATGCTGATTATGTTGACTACCTACTGGCATTAGAAACAAAATATCTGACAAATCCTGGCTAACAAGTTTTAATGCAGTACCACCGATCTCGATGAAATGGAATTTGCTCATGCAGCTAAACTATAAATTCTACCAAAAAATGTCATATACATAAATTATAGAAAATTTCCTCTTCTTTAATTTATTATTTAACTAATTTGACGACATTACACAAATAGCGGCTCATTTACAAAATCTTCGAAAAATGCTAAGAGTAAACCACCAGTTCCTTTGGACCCTTTTCAACAGAAAGCTTTTCAGCTCTAAGTTTGGTTATGAAACTTCTAAATATGAAGTTTTGTCCCGATACCTGTAGTAGTTTCTCCGGAATCGTCGCCATAAAAACGGGTACACACACACATACACACACACAGACATTTTTTTGTACCTTGGTCAAAAATGTTCAGGGGACCCAAAAAGACATATTTCCGCTAAAATCTCAAAAATTTTTTTTGGCATGATTACAATACTTTACATACTGCGTATAATAAAGTAAAAATATACAATGTCCTTTCCTAGGCATTTCGAGTATTTTTTTTTGCGTACAGAAAAGCGTGACGTATTTCAAGTAACCAGATACAGGTCTGTAAAGAAATGCAGTTCAATGATATTAAATAAAAGTATGTAATTGAATATTACTTACTACTGTGAAATTAAAGTCCTTTTCCCGTAAAATTTAAAAAATGCCCTCTAAAATTAAGGTGATACTGTTCTAATTTCACAGGAATATAGTGTAGAGAGATTCCGTGAAACGTTACAAGGTGCGAAGTGAATGTCAACGATGAAATAAAAGACGTTTACAGGAATATGTTTGTGGAATATGTGAAGTCTGTAAAATCAATACAGAAATTTAGCTGGTATTCAATAGCCAGCGATGTTACAGTTAATTCTTCTTTTACAGCTTTTTTAGTAGTTTATTACACTCAATTTCTGTAACATTGCAGATATTTCTCTCTAGGTATAAACTTATTTGTTTTTGTTAGTTCCTTCAAGTATTTCCAAAGGAAGGAAGAAGAGTACAAAAAGTACCTTTTACAAATAATTAAATAAATATATTCATTAAAAAATTTAAAAAAAAATCACCTATTGATAATAATTATTCATTAAGAAGTTAGAGCCATTTAAAATACTGTTACGTATATTATACATAATATTTAGTTATTTTTTATTATAGGTTTTGTAAAAATAAATAAGTTATTATGAAACATTTTAGTCAGAACAATAATTACGTTCTGAGAAAGAAAGTGTAGGAATAAACACCCAAGTAGAAGATACACATTACACACTAAGATTTTGTACACACTAATTTTATCTATAACAGATGATGTCTATATTTTCTCCTAAACTTTGTTAAATAAGAAAAGCTTGCGCATACCTACACAATGTTGAAAACTGAACTGATACAAGGTAATTCATAACTTTAGGTGAAAATTAAATGCAAAAGCATACCAAATTATAAATAAAAATATGTGAAGCATTTTTAGATTTGTTTCAGTGTCAAAATTAGTACTTACTTCAAATTTAATTTAATTATTTTTTATTTATTTAAATACAGTCACGAAATTTGAAATTACACTTTAGTTTCCTGCCCGAATAAATTTTTGTCTATAATTGCAAATCACTCTGTATATTTATTGATTTTCTATGAATGGGACCGACATAATTTTCGTCATAGAAACTCAGAACTTGTCTGGTGATAGGTTAGTTATCTTATCTGGAATGTAAGATCATATTGAAATCTACCACCTACAACTCTGTCCTTCTCCTAAAGTACCACTATGAGTAGCAGATTCAAATTATAGGTTTATTTTGTCACACATTTGGAAAGAAAAAAATATTGAAAACAAATAATGTGAGTTTGACCAATAACTTTGCCAGATTGTTGTTTTATAGAGGTAATTTTGTTTTAATGTAACAGATAATTGAAAGTAATATTGTCTCAAATTTTCAATAAATCGAGATAGAAAAGTTACTAATCCATAATCTTTTACACTTTTCACATTCACTGTCAACATTTTTTACAAATTAAAATTTATGTTATATTTCATAGTCCTTTCAAATACTTTTTCAATCTTGTGTCATGGTCTTCATTTGTTTTTCCGTGTACCTATTAAGTCCAAATCTCCATAGCCCCAATCAATATCAATATCAGTAGTGAACAAAACCACATGGTACAAAGACTCTTTCCTATATGTTTTGCATCCCACCATAATTTTCATATTATGTTGACAAATAACGCAAAGCCTCGTAAATGAACTAACTATAATCGATAATTACAAATATATACTGTGTGTTCTGTTTAAAAAATCCTGGAAGATAGAAATAAGAAAACTTTAAATACCCACATGATCTTCTAAGCCCCATGCATCGTTGTTTCCTGTTACTGTCCAAGACATTACAAATTCACTTTTGATTTATTCTTCCGCATGCTTACATAAGCACGTATCCAAACACCCAAAAAAAAAACGATTTAACTTTTCCGATTTAAAAAAGACAAACACTACGAGCCAAACAAACAAAACCCACTAAGATGACAAGTCACCGTGCGGCTTGTAAGAGTCTCTCAATGATTTATTTACCTGGGCGCGCGGAGCCTTAGTTGTGACAAGTAGAAATTAGCCCTATGCCCCAGTATCCTGCTTAGCGGTCTTAACTCTTTTTAATAAGACGCGGCCGGGCAGGTCCTCGGGGGTCCACGATTTGTCTAGACTCCGCGGTCGGATTTCAGGGCAAAATGCAGCTCGCCTCTCGCTGGGAACTAACCGATTTGAATGTAAATCACTTAAAGTCGGAACTTGGGGCCGTGCATAATTGAATAGAATGCTTTACCGCAGCGCGTTGCCGGTTTGTTGTAAATGGAATAAGAGAAATTGCTATTTGTTATCAAGTTACAGCCGCGGGCGATGTGTATTTGTTTTGATGCATCGGGTTATTGTTCTTTGGCTTAGATCTCCGAGTATGTAGTAATATACTATGCACGGGTCAATACAAATGTAGGAAATTAAAAATTTTAGAAACTAACTTTTTTTTTGCTTTTTACCAGGTGATCTGTGACGTAGGAGAGAAACCTGCTAATCGTTAATTTTTATCATAAAGAAAAGAAAAAATAATCGAAATTGCAAAATAACAAATAATATCATTTATAATTCATCTTATTCTTTCTTTTTTTTCCTGATTCAAGTTTTTTTTTACTGTACAGAGTATACTGAAACTAATACGCAATTAAATTAGACATTTGTTAACCAAACATTCTTAAGACATGTTTCTACAAAGAATTTGATTGCGCAATCAGAGTAAGATAACTCTAAAACTAACAAAACCTTAAAAATTTAGTATTTTGAGTATTTTATTGATACTTGAAACTGAAAATGATGGATGAAATTTTGTTGCAGATTATTGATCATTAGAGTACAGACTTTAAGCATTTATTTTTGGAAAATAAGCGCTTAAAATAACCACGAATAATGAGAAAAGAGGCACAAAAAAGCGTTATAAGAATACCTATATATTATATAGCCTTGTATTAATTTTGTATATATGTATTTATGAGCACACACACTTCATACAAAATATTGGTTTAACTGAGGAGGGTCAATCCATCTGAAATGGTCCAGAAAAAGATAAGTTGGTCGCTTGACCATTTTAGAAAAAATTAATTTTTTTATTGAATTTGCCTCTCTTCTGGGAGTGCAAAACCTTTTTTTTTTTTATTATTATTTTATTCAGTTCAGAAGTAGCGACCAGTTTTGTGTCAGCGAATCCGACATTTTTGACATTGGTATTTGTTTGCGTTGAACGAAATAACTTTGTTTGAAATTGCCATTGAGAATTGAAACCACTCGGTTAAGCACATTCCAAGCTATCTGTTAGGTATATAATGCATAGAGTTTACGCTTATTTACTGTTTAAAAAATATCTTAAAGTTTACTGACGATAGTCCATTAGAAGGCGTTTTCATGATTTTTTACTTTATCATACGCAGTATGTAAAGTATTGTAATCGTGCCAAAAAAATTTTTTGAGATTTTAGCGGAAATATGTCTTTTTGTGTCCCCTGAACATTTTTGACCAAGGTACAAAAAAATGTCTGTGTGTGTGTGTGGATGTGGGTGTGTGTGTGTGTGTGTGTGTGTGTGTGTGTGTGTACCCGTTTTTTGTGGCGACGATTCCGGAGAAACTACTAAAGGTATCGGGACGAAACTTCATATTTAGAAGTTTCATGGCCAAACTTAGAGCTGAAAAGCTTTCTGTTAAAAAGGGTCCAAAGGAACTGGAGGTTTAGTGTTAGCATTTTTGAAAGATTTTGTAAATTAGCCGGCATTTCTGGAATTTCGTCGAAATAGTTAAATAATAAATTAAACTAGAGGAAATTCTGAATAATTTATGACTATGACATTTTTTGGTACAATCAATAGTTTAGCTGCATGAGCAAATTCTATTTCATCGAGATCGGTCGTACTGCATTAAAACTAGTAGCCAGGATATGTCTGATTAAATGTCAGATGTGATTTTAATGACGGTGTAGATAGTGTCAAACGCTAATGCTTTGACGATACTACTGTCAATACAAGCTACGTTCGGATATTGTACACCGTTAAGGTGCGTTTTCATTAGTGCTAATGGCAGTGGTAGTAGACGCCATTATAGTATTTCTAATAGAATTTGCTAGTGACTCAGTTTATGTACATGCAAACTAATATGTGTCACCATCACGACATGTGAGAAACACTATAATTTCGTCTGCTACCACCGCCATTACCAACCATTGCCACCAATCGGAACGCACCTTCACACTTTCTACACCCAATAACACGTGTCATTTGGACGGTGTACCCGGTATCAACGGAGTACAATATCCGCACGCAGCTTTAATGGACATATCTGTCTAGGTCTACTAGTTTTATTTTAATGCAGACATAGCCGATCTCGATCAAATAATATCTCATGCAGCTAAACTATTAATTTTATATATAGTATGATAAAGTCATGTGCCTGGCCACATCAGATTTTTTAGACATGAAGGGGTACTTAATTTGCCCATTCAATATTTTTTAGTTATAACCTTGTATGCAAAGGGCTTATAATAAAAAAATGGCTTTCTTACGCCTTCTCGCTATTGATAACAAGCTATTGAAATTTCAAAATTTCTTATTTTTACGATGTTTAATGTCAAATATCTCTCAAATATCAAATATCTGATGGGACCAGGACAAAAAATCTGAAACTTTCAAAATTAATTCATCTTTTCATAAGGTTTAATAATACCTAAATAAAAACATTCTTGTGTATTGCACTGTGTTTGGAATAACAGCCCTTTAAAATGAGAGAAAAATCACATATGGTAAAACAAATTTAATTAAAAATTCTCAGTAAATACAAACAAAGCATACTATTCATAACAATTATGTCATTTTTTACAAAAGAGACTTATAAAACTAAGTGCTCTTCATACGTTTATGAAGTTGATGTGATTATTGATGAATTATTAAAAATGCGAAATTTTAAAATTTCAATAGCTTGTTATCAATAGGGGGAAGGAGTCAGAAAGCTAATTTTTTTATTACAAGCCCTTTGCATAGGTACAAGGTTATAACTAAAAAATATTGAATGGACAAATGATGTACCCCTCCATGTCAAAAAAAAAAATCATGCAAACGGTTCCTAATAAGCTATTGTAAGTAAACATTAGGATATTTTTTAAAATAGAAAATAAACGCAAAAGACACGTATTATATACTTAACAGGTAGCTTTGAAATCTGCTTAATAGAGTGGTTTTATTACAACTCTCTAGGACCATCTTTCGTTTAACGCAAACACATACCACTATCAAAAATGTCGGATTCGTTGACACAAAACTGGGCGCCATTTCTGAACGGAGTAAAATAATTTAAAAAAAAAAGATTTTGTACTCCCAGAACATAGGCAAATTCATTTAAAAAAATATTGTTTTTCTGAAATGGTCAAGCGACCACCTCTGGACCAGTTCAGATGGAATTGACCCAGGAAATTGATACTTAACAATGGAAATAAACTATATAAGTAAACGCTAAGTGTTTTATTAAAGAAAAAACAACAAATGTATTAGCTTAATATACGCAGGTAGAGATAAATTGAGCACCTCAGAGGTATACTGTGTAACGTACATGGGATTTTAATGTAACTTAGCACTGTTGGCTTCTGATGGACTTTGCACTATGTGCTTGCATTTTTCGGTGCAGATTTAACCACGTGGCCCATTCTTCTTAGTCCAATTGTCTCTTTATTTAAACATACTTGGACAAATTGAACAAAAAAAAAAGAATTAAGTTAATATATACTGAAACCGTATTAATGTAGTATGGCTAAGAAGTGAATGTTAAACATACCTAAATATTTTCATTTTAATACTGTGAAATAAAGCGACAAAATATAACAAAATAGGCCTAAAATCAAAACAATCACAACCAAGAGACAAATCGTAATATAAATAATTTTTAACTTACTGTTTTCGTGCAGTCTGCAGAATATTTTATTGTTTTGAATAATTAATTCGGGATTTTTTAATTTATGTGGCAGACAGTCATTTATCCTTAATATTTAGCATTTTAAATAGACAAACAAGTCGAAAAGCTATTGTGTCGTACGCACGCTTATAGCTGGTATGTCACAATGCAGTAGAGGCGATTTTCAGTGATTTTTGCGATTTTTGAAACGAAAATGCGCAGACGTACGACATCTAGAAAGACACCAATCACGATGTTCAGCCTAACGCCAGCCACTCGGCGTATACACGGCAGTGATCGAGCCTGTTCGGTTTGTTTTTGTTACTGTCCCAGTAACCCTCTAAAAACTTAAGTAACCCCAAAAAAATCCGTAAAAAGTTAAAATAAGCAGGAATATGACAAAATAAGCGCATATCTGTAAAATCCGTGGAAGAAAGCAAAATATAAATAGCGCCAAATGCTTTATTTTTTCTGAATTCGTGGAGATCCTTAAGCTTTTTAAACTGCTTACATTAAAACTGTCCAAGCAAAATGTTTAGAATCCGCACTCTATTGATCACCATACACATTAGGGTGGGCCGATTTTTTTAAATTTTCAAATTCGGGAATGTGCAATCATGGAAAAGTTGTGAGTTAATGAATTAAAGAAGACTCCTGATTTATTTTTTTTTGATGTTTTGAACTGCCGCAAAGGCTTTAAAAATATTTTAATTTTTGATATTTTTTTTATTTTTTTTTGTTTTTTAAATATTATATAGCGGTCGCTATATAATATTTAAAAAACAAAAAAAAATAGTATATTATTTGATGATCACATAACTAAGGACATAAGTCGCGAGCATGACACATACGACATAAACATACGAGCGTCAGAGAAGTTTCTATTTTCTTGTCCACAGAAGTCTCTATTTTCTTGTCATCAAGAAAATTTAGATAATTTGTTCGCATGCAAATATTTTTCTAATTGTATATTTGTACAATTATCCCGTAGACGTTTGTTCCATCGCATCCTATTACCCTTAGTTGGTCTGTCGAAATATGTGATTTACATAAACACTTCAGAATGCAATTATACAAACGTACAATTTGAAAATAATTTGCATGCCGACGAATTAACTTTGAAGCATCTTATAAATTTTCCTGATTACAAAAAATAGAAACACCTGTGGACAAGAAAATAGAAACTTCTCTGTCGCTTCATGCTCGCGATTTATATCCTTAGTTACGTGCTCGTCAAATAATATACTATTATTATATACTATCCCGGTATATCATATTTAAAAAAAAAATAGAAAAATATCAAAAATTAAAATAATTTTGAAGCCTCTGCTTAAATTAGGTGTTTTCTTTAATTCATTAACGCTCAACTTTTTCATGATTGCACATCCCCAAATTTGAACATTTAAAAAAATTGGCCCACCCTAATACACATGCGTAACCTTGTCCGTTTTTAACCATTTTTCTCACTTGAAATAAACGATATATCATTACATTCATACTAAAACGACAAAACGGACATCGGTTTATTTACATTAAAGACGAAATTGGTCAACAATAAATGATAACTCTATATTTTCGAATCAACAAATTTTGCCAATATTTTTATTTCAAGTACAGTTTTTCTTGGTTATGAATGAAATCATCGACTGTAAAATAGTTACACAATTAGAGGAGTAAACTTTAAAGTAGTTTTTCTCAGAACTATGATTTTGTGAACAAAATTGTAAATCATCATATTTCATTTTTATTAAAACAAGCTCGTTTTTAAAATACTCCTTACAATCAAGAATCTAAAGAATACGAAACAACGAAATCCTTACCTTTTCCCAGCTAAGACATATTAATAAGTTTATTGTTTATTTTTTTTTCCAATCGTTTTCATTTACATTTACGATTCTAATGTAAACTCTGAAACCTTGTACATTTGGCGGAAGTGTATGATATTGATAGCAAATAAGCTAATAAATTTTGCTTCAACTTTCTTTTTATTTAAAGTCTCTGTTCTCCTTTCTAAAATTGATACCATTGCCAAAAAGTATTAAAACTACCAAACAGTTGGTTCCTATAAATTCTAATGACGCTCATTAAAAAAATGTGTCATTGTTTCTTGGTTTTAAAAGAACTTAAAGCTCCGTTGTAAAAAATTGCAACTACGAAACAAAATGTTCAGATTCGATGGTTTTCTGTCCGTGTCTATGCCGTGGTTTACGTATCACTTAAAGCTTATGGTGTCTGCGATGAGCTGGCCATACGTAACACTCAAAATATGGCCATTGCTTACATATGTGACAATTATCGCATTTTTCGGTTAGCGGAAAAACAATCAATGATTGGGTTGAAATTGTACCTAGATAAAAAATCTATTGTTGTAGTGAGACTTTGGCTAGGGGTATTATATTTGAAAAAAGAGAAAGATGAAGAAGTAAAATTCACTTTTATTTTACCAAAAAATTATTTTTGGCCTAGCCAAACTCCTTATTTATCTAAAAATTGACACTGAGAATTTCATCAAATAACACCTTGAACCAACTTCCGGTTCAAAACAAAGTTGATAATTACCGTTTGTCGGACTCAAAACCATCTACCTTTTGTAAATATAACAAACAAATTTATGCAGAATGTTTTGTTTCTGCTATTTGTTTAATTTTTGATTTGTTATGCTAGATACAAGTATAGAAGTACCAAATCAAAGAAATAAAAGGTTGGACTTCTTTATTGAACATGTCGATTTCAGGTCACGACACGGCTCTACTAAACATTTGTGAACTAGTGATATTGATGTTTCTATAGTGTTGAATACGAATCCGGGCCCAAAAGTTGCCTATCACGGAAGTTCAAGCATCTTACTTTATAACACTGCTACAAAGCAACTTTGTCTTTTTTGCACAACCTGGCGTAGACCAGACTTCGTATTCAGCGCATTTTTTTCTTTCACAGATTTCTATTCTCGAAATATGTACTTATATGTTCCAAAAATGTATACTGCAAGAATATTCAAGTATGTAATAATAGGAAATAAAACCCAGGTGTTTCGACCACAGAAGTTGAATAAAATATTGACCAATGTGGTAGTACTCCATTAAGTCATATTTCTAATAAA
Source organism: Aphodius sticticus (assembly GCA_963966075.1). Lineage (NCBI taxonomy): Eukaryota > Metazoa > Arthropoda > Insecta > Coleoptera > Scarabaeidae > Aphodius > Aphodius sticticus. The sequence goes on from OZ014509.1 coordinate 67,246,339, forward strand.
AACAAAAAGAAATATAATAAAAGCCCTTTCATTAATTTTGATATAACTTTTATCACCAGACAATGAGATAACTGCACTATAGCTTTCATGCTAGTGAAACTGACGCTTAATACAACGGTACTGTGCATGGCGTACAGAGTATGTGCTCATACATTCTCATGGAATGCATTTAAGGAGCATCACACTAATTGATATATTACTTCCTCCGAGAACATATCTCTGGGATCTCATGTAACGAACCGTCCGCAAATTATTAAATTGCTTCTACGCTTGACTACCCTAGGTACCATACAGTACCGATAAATTACACTCGCTGACAACCACATAAATTTAACACTGGACACAGGTGATACACCACAGAAAAAAAAGCATACATCTACAAGTGCTTAATTTGTCTATACAGCTTCAATCGACGCGAAATGGTTCTCCAAATCAACATTATTCATAGTGAAACAAAATTCATCAATGGTTACTGACTGATATTGTTTGTATAGTTATTACTATGTTCCATGTTTTATTCTAATTTCTTTTTATTTTCTGTTACAGGTAAGAAATCACCTATGTATCAACGTTCAGGTATTTATAATTTATTTTATTCATTCTAAAAGGCAAATGTGAATAGTTTTCGTTCAAATAGTGTTACTATACAGTAACCTCATTCGACCATCTCGAAATAAGTCCAGATACTAGATCTAATACTGGGGAGAATAACAGTACAATAAAAAGGAGATCTAGTGGGTCTAAATTGCAATCTTGGGCTCTGCCTTCTACCGAATCGCTGATATAAGTTTATCCGAAGCTTCTGGAAGAGGCAATAATTGAGTGTATATAGTCGATATGTGCCCCTCTTTATGCTCTGTGGAAATGCTCGAAAAGTACCGGCTCTCGGTCTTTTCGGTTGTAACAATTGATCGCTTTTGGTAGTCTGGTCTGTATACGAATTTTACCTTCCTTTATAGCAGTCTCTGGTAGTTTAAAATTTCCCCGCTAGATGGTAGTATGGTAGTGCTCGTATTTAGGCTTTCAGGAGTTTTCGGGGTAATGGATTTTTTTATTAACGCGTGCTGTTATACCGGAGTAGTTGGTCTGTTATGTAAGTACATATATTAATTAAAATAGGAATTAGTGAAAGTTTCTCTGAACAAATGAAATATTCACTCCTACTTTAGTGGAAAGTATAAATTTAGATTACAGAATACGGTAATGGATTCTAACTTTTTATTTTGTTCTAGTAAATATTTCGGAAATAAAACAACATAGACATTACGTCTGTTGGATTCAAGTATCTCGTTCCTGAACAAGTTTGTTAATATTTTTGTTTTGTTTTGATGCTTTTTAATCAAAATTGATTATCGTTTTATATAATAGATTTGGTTTTAAAATAAAACAAAAAATACGATTTTTTTGTAGCTAGAACGGTTTCTACGTTTCAGGTCACAAATGGTTTTATTATAGTACTTTGTATTAATGTATTTATTTATACAGGGTGTGTATAAATTGGCGGAAAAGCTATACGTGGCGATGTTCTTCGTAAAATTCTGAGTCAACAATCTTTATACTAAAATGTTGTAGCGTCATTATTGTGCCCTCAGGAGCCATTTGAAAGAAACATAGATTTGGCAACGCTGAATCCAACAGGTGTTCGTGTTACTATGCACTGTAAACAATGGGTCCGTATATCATATACATATCGGCATACTCATTAAACGTATATTCCATGTTGAACGAACGAAAAGATAACGTAAAATAAAATAACTAATAAACTAATTAACTAATGAACTGTAGGAATAATCACGGTAGAACAGTAGAACTGACGAAATTAGCACAAACAAGTCAAATTACTTAATTTGATTATACAACTGTCAAAAGTGACAAATGCCAAAATTAAGTTACCCATGTTCTACAGTGTTGCCGAATGTATTTTTATGATAAAATTAACGAAATACCGAAATTAAAAACAAACTTTTTAGGCAGAAAGATAACATTTAGGAAAAGAAAAATTTTCAATATTGTTCTTTATCCTAAACTGCAGCTTCTCCATCAATAGATTTCAAATAATAACACCATTCAAGAGATCGGATATCATGACTTTGGAGACCTCGTGAAGACTCAAGAAGCACGGTACAACATTTTAGATTATAGATTGTCTACTCAGAATTTTGCGAAGAACACCGCCACGTGTAGCTTTTCCGCCAATTTATACACAGCCTGTATAGGCTGTATAAAAAAGTCATAACTCCTACCATCCCCACACCAACGCATCTGGTCCAATATAAATCAGGTTCTTGTACTTAAGGTTTTCGAAAATGTTCATATATAAAAAATTGCGATTTAGGCATTTTTGTGAATTTATAACGTCTGAATCTTTGTTAATTTTTATAGATCATTAATTGTTATAATCGACCATGCAAAACTAGCATAAGTGCAGTCAACCCTAAACTATCGAATGGTGTAAAAATTGTCTTGAAGAAGAACTTGACTAAATAACAACTAAATAACACCAGTCGACCAATTTGAATTTGTTGTCGAAAACTTTAAACTAAATCTACTTTTTTTTTTTATTAATTTGGAGAGGCTGATTAAGAATATGGCCATATAAAATTTGCCAGTGGTATCACTTTTCCAAAATTTTAAATTAAAAAAAAAATTCATTTTAGTACAAATTTTGGCGTTGGTAATAAAATAAATCAAACAACTTTCATTTTATTGTATATTTATCCAACAAAAAAAAACAAACAGATAACTTTTTTACGCCGGTTTATAATAACATTTTAATAAGTATTCTCATAAACACGAAATTCTGGATACCTACTAGTTAATTTATACTTTGATGTTTGATAATTTTTGAACTACTTCACCGATTTTTATGATTTGTTCGCCAAATTGTAAAGAATATTATGAGAATTGTGATGTGCTATTAACAATTTAGAAAAAAGAAACACAGATTGAGTATTATACTAGGAGAACAGAAGTAGTGTTTTGTTGTGTTAGTTTGAGAAATCCTAACCAGTAACTAAGTTTGTTGGCCAGGGTCTCAAGTAGGTACTCTATTACAAACATTCATCTGTTTTCTCATCACACTGTATTTAGATTCATCTCAATATCTATGTTTTTTTTAGAAACACAAACACAGTTTCAAGTAGACCTCTGCCATCATATCTGTGCTACCGTAAAACTCTGTAACCTATCATTTTTTAAATAGAACATTTTACTAAGATTTTTTTATAGGAATCATATTTTTATAAAATGCTTTATTTTTTTTTTTACCTATATGCTATTAACCAAAAATAGTCAAAATTGCCGGAACACCTTAATAATTCTCCAACTGTAAAAAAATCAAAAAATGTTTGAAATAAAAGTTTTTTGGATTTAAACAACCTCTCGTTCAAATATATTTTTAAGATACAGGGTGTTTATTTTATTATGGAAATTTGCAAGCCTTTCCTTTTTCTAACAGAGCACCATGTATATTTAACATTTTTTTAATTAAGTTTTTTAATTAAGTTTAATTCTAACAATGTTATGTTGGAATTAATTCTTTATAAAATTTTAATTTTTTATTTATAAGCAATTAATCAATACTCATGAACTTTTACTTTAACCAAACGGGTAAAAAATAAAATAATCAAGGGAAAATAACAACACAATTAAATAGAATGAAAATAAATAGAATCAAACTGTCACATTAAAATAAATGTGTATTTATGTGGGAAAATATTCTTAATTTAAAGTTCAGTAGTTTTGCGTAATTGCTTAACTAAGAAATAATGCTATTTCAAAAAAACTTATTTCTATAAAATGTTCTTAAAATTAATCTTAGAGTTAAAAAAATTAAAATTTACAGGGTGTTCTATTAGAAAATGAAATGGTGTGCAAATGTCCATAATAAAGCGAACACACTGTATATTAAAACTATATTTGCACAAGAAAAAATAATGCATTTTATAAAAAAATGATTCGTATAAAAAATTCTTAGAATTAATTTTAGAATTAATAAAATATAGGGTGTTCTATTTAAAAAAAAAGGAAATGTTACCAAATTTCTATAATAAAATGAGCACCCATCGAAAATACATTAAAAAGATAGATTGTTTAAAGCCAAAAAGCTTTTGTTTGAACACTTTTTGGAAATTTCTTACGGCTGGAGAATTAGTTAGGTGTTCTGGTAATTTTGGCTAACCTGTATATAATATAATATAACCTTAATGACACTATATTTTTTGATATCTATAGAAATCTATTTATAATCTATCTAAATGGTAACGGAAACATTTGATTGATGGCAGCACATCAGCAAATCAGCGTTTTGTTCTTTGATCCAGTATCTGAATTTTTATAGAGATACACCGTTATCTGCAACTAAAATTTTGCAATTGGGCTATGGCATATCCCATATAATACAATAGGCACAGATTTTTCAGTTCCACCAGTTTTATGGTAGCACAGATAACTAATAATTGTTATAATTTCGATCGGGTAAAACGTGGGAAGTACATGAAAGCTTTCGATTGATATAATGGCTTATTGGGATTACTAATGGCTTTATATAATAACTGAGATATGATCACGGAAATATGTTCAACAAACAAACAATCCGTAAATATCAACTTTCATTTAAACTGTTTGGGCACAATGGGCACTAATTATGATTTGAACGATCTGGCAAAACTACTGCACACGGATAGAAAATTTTGTTTAACTCAAATAAATATGGATTGACTCAAGCAAATCTGGTGATTCAATAGAGACAAAGAAATATTTCTAGGCGGATAAAAAGATGCATTTGTTTGAAATATTTATTTGGTAGAAAGAAAGTTTATTTGTGTGAAACAGTTAAATGTCAGTTAAATTTAAATTTCAGTTAAATTTCAAATTGAGTCAAGTCAAATTTACAATTTGTATACTTATTGTAAGGAACGAGATTTATTTAGTTTAAATAATTATGATTGTGTTAAGTGAAAGGATTATAATTTTTTAAATTAGCGAGATCGTTGGTTTAGTTAAAATTCGATATTTTAAGGTTGGAATAAATAGTTTTGATTTAAGTAATTTGGTTTGTTGAAGGAATTAGAGGTTTCTGGATATAAATAATCATTTATTTAAATCGGCTGAAAAGAAAAGAAATTGATAACTATTATGGCTTACTTCCCCCGGGTAAGAAAATCTACAGTCTATAACATTTGAAACAAAGAAATTATGATTCATCAATCGGATGACGTTATGGCTTCTTCCCTTTTTTTTTAATACTATCAAAAGCGTTTGACACGGTAATTCTTCTTCAAGCACGATTATTTTTGCTCTCAAAACAACCACAAAACTTTATCAGACGAAAATAATCCGTATTTCAGTGTCCCGTTCGGCGAAAACACGTTCCTCGGTATCGTACCGTAATACAGTCCATTCAATATGGTCGCGCGATACATCATTCGGTGCACGGTGCATCTCTATTGTGTTTATTAGTGGCGGTGTGCATTCCGGGCATTTTACAGCATTGAAATTTCATTACTGCGGGACCACCAGAGGTCTCTTTTATCGGGACGGTCGGGCAAAAAATCGCCAGCGCTCAGGCCCAGTGGCAAAGAATGTGGAAAATGCTGGTTCGTATTCGGCGGACCGACGTGAAATATATCTCTTTTCTTATCCGGGCGTACACCGAGTTAGTTGTTCGTAACAATACGGCCATGGCCTGGTACGATTGTTGAAACGGCGCAATTAGTCGCTGATAATTTTAATCGCGCGATTTATAAACGTTTCCTGCCTCCATGGGCGCCGTTAGAAAACTTTTCAGTAGGGGCTTAGAGCACTGTTTTAAAGTGGAAATGTAGGTATTATCAACATCACTGGATAACATTTTACGTGATCTTTTGTTGGTCAAATGCTTAGAATTGAACATGAAATCATTAAAATGGGACGTTTGTTATAGAGAATCCTCAATTATGTATGTTGGTAATTATATTTACTGGTATTGATTATACAATACATAGGCCAAAGAAAATTACTCAATTTTAATTTCTTGAATTGTCTTTAGCTATGCTATGTTAGACCCCATTAACATTAACTATTTGAATGAAACCATTAACTTTCTCAATCTTTACCTTACGCAATTTACAAAGCTGCAACACATTTTTTTCCGAACCATTTTGTTGTTAAAATCCAAATAATTTCTGGCATCCAAAAGCACGAGCGTGATGTATATGAAAAGACAGAAAAAGAAAACAGTTAATTGTGGCCAAATGCTTAAACTTAATATTATTGTTTTGTAGGTCTATGTAAGTTAGGTCTTTGGTCTTTTACAGTTTGAAAAATGTAGTTGAATAAGAAAAACATTTGAAATGAATATTTATCATTAACCGCTGCTTATTTTATTGTGACAAATGGGACTTGTCTGAAGTATAGATATACATAGATAGTATAATTACATTTGCAGATACATATTTCAAATTAAAAAAAAATATATCTACGCTAAACAATTGCTTGTCGCGAAGGTGCAATTTACAGGAGTAACTACCTAATTTTTCTGTAATCCACACGTATATTAATAATAATTTTGATCCCATTTTAGACCTACTTTTGCAGATATTCAAGATTAGAAACAATCTCTAGGCGAAACGATAACTGGCGAAAGCTGTGATTTATAGGATTAGTTACCGAATTTATCTGTGAGTACTGTAGTAACCTGTCACTTCGTAAAGTTGGGATAAAATCATGACAAAATACGGACAAAATCTTAATGTGGATAATTTTACTCTACTTTAGCTTACAAGTTTAAATAAATAATTAACGGGGCGCAACTATGATCACAATAGAGCTTGGGGCAACAATTAACCCGCAACGCCTACTGTCATAAAAACTTACATGACAACCAGTGAATAGAGGATATAGATATGGAAAAATAACCTAAAAAGTTAACTTAAAAATAATAGCCTTATAATTATAATAATCAGAATAGAAGTGTTTGGCGGTGACTGATTACTGATTAGTTACTTCGAAGAACAAGAACTTACTAAAGAATTGTTGTAACGTTTAATAGCGGTGTCTACCTGATTCCGCTAGGTAGCCGTTGAGGCTTATACATTTACACGCACATATAATTGAAACCAAATTCTAATTTTAGTGAAGAAGTTTATTAGAATAAATTATACTTAGCGAAATTACATGCGATGGAGGTAACACAAAAACTTGCACACAACTAGAACAAATTTAGAACGTTATATCAAATAATCCAAAATACAACATTTTAGACCTACTCCTGTTTTACATAATAAACCTACAGGTAATTCCATATTCTGTCAGATAAATTTAAAAATTTGTTTGATAAGTGTTTTTATATAAGTATTAGAAATTAATAATAACAATAATAATAGACTTTATTTTAAATAAGGTAATATTTTCTTGTTGCGGGTTAATTCTACTTGAAAGGAAATAAGAAATTATACATGCCAACAGAGCAAAAGGTTATTTCGAAGTACGTAAAAAAACATGTAAAAGGTGACGCTGGTCATAATCTTCAGCCGTTATTCATTGACCGGAGACTACCAGGAGATCACCTACGGGGAAAAAGAAAAAATGTTTTTTAGTTCACAAAGTAGTACATGAAAGACATATATGTAATTCATTGCCATTTATTTCCTTACAAGATATTTAATTTAATAATGTTCCAAATATTCTAGATTCAAGAGTGTAGAACTCACGACACGTTCTCAGACTACTTAATAATATTTATTTCAAGACAAAATGGAAGTGTTTTTAATTATATAAGTTTATTTATTTAAAAGCCGGTTTTAAAAAGTCCTAAAACCCCGTTTCTTTAACTGGCTAACCCTACACTGAAAAAATTTTGATGTGAATTTACAGTAGGAATAGTAGGTTTTTTTGCCCTGCGACAATCAGTGTAAGTTTACATCTCAATTGTATTTTTACATTGTCATTGTATATTTACACTGATTTTACAAGAATTTGGCTGAAATATTACACCGATTGTGTAATTTTAAGTGATATGGGGCAATGTGAAATATTTGAACACCAATTTAAATGTAATTTTAAATGCAATATGGGGTAATGCATAATAATTTTACATCTATTTCAGTGTAATATTCAATGAAATATGCAGTATTTTTGATTTGTATAATTTTATTCTGATCTTGAGTAGATCTTAACATTATCTATCATATAATACAAAAAGAAAACAGTAACATCATGCACACAGTCAAACGTTACAATTGTACAAACGGTCAAACAAAATGGTATAGATAAAACTACTTGTAAAAAAATAAATATGTAGACGTACATACAAGTATAAAATAGTTTGAGGGACATAAAAATACATTAAAACAACAGAGAAACAATTAATAAATACTTAGCGTACTTAAACATAGAAAACGCACAGATAAATATATAAATGCACTTCGGTCAACCATGAACACACAAACTCGTTCATTATCTTTCTGTTGGTATAAAACCCTTCAATCTTAAAGCAAATTTTCACAAAGAAACGTAGAAGACTGTACTTACAGCTTTCATCCAGGTATGGCGTTAACGTTAAGACATCAATTTCTAATGGCTAATTGTCGTCGTTGGTAATCTACATAGGCAATACAATTGTTCTGCAGTGTGACATGGTATTTTAACCTACACCTACATGGTATCTAGATAAGTTTTAGTTCACTGTCTCATTGTTACTTACCGGAGACAGAAATACAACGCGCCCAATACATATTGCACTCGATGGTATGCGTGCCGGCGTTCGTTTGCAAAACAGCTGATCAAACGTAGCGCATGCGTCGTAATTTTACGAATTTAAGGTATACTTCCATTGTATTTTTACTAATAGATCTTTGTAATTGAAATAAAGCAGCACTATCGCTGTAATAGTACACAGACTTGTAAAAATAATTGGAATTACGTGCAATTTTTATACTTACCACATTTCTATTGTAATTTTCACAATGATTTATGTGTAATTTTACAGCCATTTTTGTCAGTGTAGTCTCAAAATAGTAAGCACGGGGGTGTAAGCACCCTTTTGCCCTTGCGTATCGACGCCCATGGCAGCGTCCCCATCCGCCCGCTGGCTACTGTGAGCTGTGTCAGCCTGTACGAGTTATATGCATGTATGTACATTTGAAGAATTTGCATTTCCGTTTTTTGGGGTGTATGCCAGTTGCTTTTTCATTACGTTTAACCTAGTTCGTCGTGATGGTTTCACAAACCGCCGTTGTTTGCATAATGTCCTGCATGTTTTATTGTGCTCCACAGTCATACGTACTACAGATAATAGGAATTTATGTCCACCAATGTATATTTGAGTCACTGTAGCAATTTACTTACTAACTTGATTTGTTCCATACGACATTTTTTTAAATACCATGTTTCTTTTATTTTTCAGTTAAATTTAAAATGTCATGTCATTAATAACACTGTGTTACAAAAAACACAAACATAATGGCATAGGCTGAAATTTTCCAAACACCTCCAAAATCTCGATTTTTTTCAAGACAACTGTTGTTAGGTACTTGCACGTGTATAAAAATTCATAACTCCGCCATTTTCGATTCGATTTCAAAAATAAAAAATGTAAATGAAAGAGGAAGCATAGACCATTATAAAGATGTACTGTTCGGTCAGATCCAATAACAAATCGAAAAGTTATGGACGTTCAAGTTCAGAAGTTTTCAATTATTTTCAGATTTTTTCTTTTTCTTTTTCTTTTTTATTGACCGGCTAGACACATCACACTACTGAGAAGAAAAATACAGGCAGACTGTAATAAATCCGTAGCCTTTATACACATTAATTAGACATTACTAGCACTTAGATTTACAATGTTATGCTAAAATTATGACACTTGTTTTTTTTCTTTTCCTTTTTGTTGTTACCTGCCAGACTATCACAATATGTTACTAAGTACATTAGAGTTTACGTTCATTACATTTCCAGGTATATTTGGGTTCAAAATAAATTGCACCAACAGTAAAATTTTCACTCGTTTATTGAAACAGTACTGAATTACTATCGTGATTTATGAAAAATAGAAAAAAAAACAAGAAATACAACAAAATTAAAAATGTTTACTCGATCTCCGTCGTTTGCATACAAAGCATCATCTGTTTCGCGTTTAAGTGACCAGCAGTAGTCTGCGATCATGTTGATGGTGTTTTTTCCTTGGAAACGTTTTTCAATAGCTTCCATTTCCTGATGAAATCGGTCACCTTGTTCGTGACTGAGCTGGCCAAGACTGTCCGGAAAGAAATTCAAATGAGAATGCAAAAAGTGAATTTTGATAGACATGTTGCAGCCCATTTCACCATAGGCACTCAAAAACTCTTATACAACATTTGCGTAGTCGGCATTTTTATCATTTCCAAGAAAGTTATCGCACAATGAAATAAAACTATTCCAGGCTCGTCTTTTCACATCATTCAGTTTAGTTGCAAAATCGTTGTCCTGCATAATTTTCCGAATTTGTGGCCCAACAAATATTCCTGAAAATAGATCAGTTGAAATACCTAAATTCTTACTATCAACGATTTGAAATGTAAGGTAACCTACCTTCTTTTATTTTAGCTTCACTCAATCTAGGAAATGTTTGATGATGCCATATCATCGAAGTAGAAAAGGCCATTCCAGTTCTTGAGTTATCAAAATTTTTTGATTTCCATAACTTCAATTTTGACGAACAAACTACACACACGTATTCTGGTTCATACCAGCGACTTGCCGTGTAAACACGGTCAAAAAGTTTCTTGTATGTCTCAACCACTTATTTATTTTTTACTAATTGTAGCCGATGCTGTTTGTCCACAAACAATCCGCAGACGTAACAAAACTTATGGCGATTGTCACACATTTACCTTTTTTATTTGCACTGAAGCTTGCACTAGAGCTGATTTCTTACTGCTTATGGATCAATTTGATTGTTATTTTATATGAAATTTTGTGATACTAAAGACCTACATCGTCCTAATAGTATACGCAATTGTAATAGGTTAAGATTGTCGATTAATGATTTTATGATATTTGGGTACAAGTCGAATAGTACTTAATAACATATTAGATAGACAAAATACAATACAACAGGGTAATAAACAAACAAAATAATGTCTAGTTAATGTGAATCACGAGTACGGTTATTACGGTCGGGCCGTAGGTATATTCCTGCCTAGTGTGAATGTCAAGACGGTGATTAAACATCGATAACTCAGTCAAATTTCCATCGATTCTAATAAACAAACTTGTGTTAAACGCACATTTAAATGGGGTTACTTTGACTATGTCTCGTGAAAAGTATATTTTCAGTAATAATATAACAAGAGAGTGAGAATAAATTGAAAATAATTTGACAGATTGCTTGAAAACTTGTTGCCAGTCAACTTGTTGCCACTCGAGCCCTGCGGGCTCTCGTGACTATTGCCAAATGGCAACAAGTTTGAACAAAATCTGTCAAATTATTTTCTAATTTATGGAACTCTCGAGTTATATTTGACTAGATTATTTCTTGATTCACAAATTTTTACAATAAAAAAGATCAATAAAACTATCATAAAATTATTGAAAAATTTAATTTAATTAATTATTACTTACAATATATGAAAATATCGTTGACACATTGTGAATATATTAAAAGAATTAACAATTTAAATTAGTACAATGAAAAACGCAATTATTAAAAATATTTCGAGACTCATTATTTATTGAGGATTTGGAATTGTTTGTTATATTAAGTGTTTCCTCCTGCGTATTTTCTCTAAGATTATTTATTATATTTGAATGATGTTCTTGGTTCAATTGTAAGTATGGTTTAATCGAACTTGCAGAATTATGACCAGTGACCTTGATTAGTTCTTGTTCTCCTACACCAGCTTTTGAAAGGTTACTTACTGCACTTGATCTGGCAGAATGGTTAGTTATTTTTTTAGTAACTGTGTCTAGACCTACTTTTTCTGCGGATTCTTCTTTCATCCATTTTGAAGTGGAATTTATTCCCACAGGAACGTTTTTATACCAAAAACCATGAGTTTGCCAAGCCGGATTTGGAGTAAGAAACAAGCGTTCGGTTTTAATATTTTCTTCACGTTTACTCATTAGTTTTTCAAAAAGACGAACAGGGCAAATATCTGGGTTATTTATGTTTGGAGTCAACCATTTACTATTAGCGCACCTTTGTGCTCCACCCTGTGCAGTTTTTGTAAAGATGGGATTGTATTCAATGCGGCCAGTATTTAATCTTTTTATGTTGGTTTCTTTTTTAAAATAATGAACTAAACATTTCGTAGCTTCTCCTCCCCTCCAAGCTAGTTCATACGATGCAACGTGAAAAAACTTTCTTTGCAATCCACAAGGTGTATCTTCGACCCAATAGTTAAAAATTTGCAACAATTCTGTATTAGAAAGTGCCACAGAACTTTGTTTGTGCTTTTCAGGATGTTTTTGTAAAATTTTTCTTTTTGCATCTCTTGCATTCCGAGCATTTCTGAATTCTATATCATGGAAAGGATCAAAGGACCTGTTATACTTCTTAAAGTAAAGTTCTTGAACTAATTTTGCCGTTTTATTCCACATTGTCTTTATTACTGCGTCTTTATAATCATTTCCGTCTTTTCTTTTCATGTTATAAGCCCAATCTTTTAAAATCAATGCCAGAGTAGCTGTTGTGGTAGATTGATCCAGAATATAATTTCTTTCTTTGGTGAAGGTCTTAAATTGTCTCCATATAGACTGATTACTTATTAGAGTATTTTTCGAAGTAGTTTCTAAAATCTTTTTTGTAATTTCTGCATTAGAAAAGGTACTAAACCGATGACTTTCACCCATTTCGCGTTGACACAATTAAGTAATTATTTTGACAAGTATCTGACAGTTGCTAGGCAAATAAAAGCTACAGTGATTATTCCCGAGAATAATCACAAGAGATTTATTCCCACTATAATAATGACATAATTGGTTGAAACTTACCCTTGTGACAAATAAAGAAGCATTTCATTGGTTTTAAGAAACGTCAAAAAATAATCACTGTAACACAGTGTACCTAATTGATAGATTTCACTTTTATATTATAATAATTTTCCAAATATTGTGTATCGTATATTGCAACTATAACAGCTTCCTGGGAAAATCTAAAATCTAACAAGTGTTTGTTGTTTATTGCTTAAGCGGAAGGAGAACAAATATTGTTTAGCGTCAGGTTAGAAACTAGTTTATTATCCGCCAACAAAACGAAACAAACAATCGTAATGAGAGATTTTCAATTATATGCACGGCCACAGCAGTATTTACCATTTGGAAACACTGCTCAGTGCTCCAGAGCTCTAGGAACTATATTTATGCAGTTTGTTTATTGCCGCATATGGCTGTATAATGAATCGAACTCATTGTTCTGGTATAGTTATGTAGATGCGGCCTCATTCTTAGCCAACTGATAACACGAGTTGAGAATCTAGTTGGTGTCAAGTGTTTTATTACTGATTAATTTTAATGCGAATCATAATTTCTCAAGCGTTTCACAGAATGATATCGCTATATAGCTGACTTCGCATAACGGTAAGCTGAATGAAGAAATATATTCTTCAGGATGGTACTTTTTAAATGTGTGAGAATTAGTTGAAGTATAGGAAGTCACGTTGTTAGTGGTTGTCAAGTCGTTATTTTTGAGACGGCTGCTTATTTATTGTCCCAAATACCGGTTGTGTGGATCATCTTTAGACATTCTTTGATCGTGTTTCATGTTGAGATGACAAATGAGGAATGCTTATGATTTGGCGCTGAGTTCTGGATAAATATTTTTACCCGGAATTTTGTCGACTATTATTAGATAAATGGGTGCTTTGCTATTGGTAGAAGTGCTATTTTAGCTGTCGTCTGGATGTCTATGCTTGACAAATGTTGAGGTTTCTTTATGTAGAAGTTCAAAGCAACAGAACACTATTATTATAAATAGGGAGTTCACAATTTTGACATATTTTAACACATTTTAACCTTGTGGTCGAATAATATTGTTGCTTAATTATAAGTTGGAAACTTTGAGCAAGTTTCGCAGGCTGTTAAGTTGAGCATTTGTTATTGGCGTGCATACGCAACTTTTGTTATACAAGGCCTTTCGAGCCGACATGTTTGCTCCATTATAATGATTTTCTTTCAAATATTATATTAAAAATATCGGGAGGTCGGCAATAAAATTAAAAACAAAATTTTCACATATCTTTCTTATTTTATCATTTATTATTGATTGGTTTCTTTAGGAAGTACTATAAACTATTATTATAAATAAATTTAATTATAAAAACTTATTAAATTGTACACATCTAAAATACTCACTGAGAACATATACTAGAATTTGAAAACATCTTAGTTTATTGGTATTTATATCCGGTTTATGTGAAGAAAATCTTTCTTTTAAATAATTACCAATCTGTCCTGCATGGAATAAATCACATCACAGCACGCGAGAAATTACGATTTATCTATCATTAACTATAGAAAAAGAACTAACTATTAATATTTAATAAATTAGCTTAATATCTTATATTATATATTTTCGACGATATTTTCGTTCTTTAAAACCTATAGCAAATTATACGTTATAGCTGATAATACAGTGTGTCCCATTCAAGAGTGAACTGAAAAATCAGTAAAAATAATATTGTAAAATAATATTTCATAGCTGGCACTTCGTGGCAACCACTCAGACGCATTTTGTGCGCTTTAGTTTATTCTGGACATAAAAACATATGAATCGTCAATTTTTATCTCCAAGAGAACGAAAGAAATAATGTTTTTGTTTAAGAATGTAGGTGGGTATGAATTGGTGAAATTAGACAGGAAAGGCATTTTTAAAATTGCAGTTCAAACAATAATAATGGCGATGTAAACAACAAATTAAATAAGAATCAGAAAAACCAACAATTAATAACGAACAATAATTTTATAAATAATTGAAAATACCTGGCAATCACCTCACACAAAAAGGTAATACAGAGAACTGACAAATTCTGTTGTTAGCAGTCATCCATAATCCACTGCGTTGACTTCACGGCAATATTAACTAAACAAAATGTCTCACGTTGGCACGGTTGGCCAACTTTATAAATGCCTGCACTGAGCATGCATCTATGCTAAGAAAAGGTGAAGAAATGTAATAGCACGGCATTACAATATAATATAAACATTTATACTATGTTTAGAACTTTTTTCTATTTTCTCAAATGAAGTTTAGAAGCAGACGAAAGTAGTGTAGTGTAAAATAGCCTTTATTTTTAAATAAACAGTTTTTTTTTCTATTAATATATGTTTTAAATTTTTACTATTACTAGTGGATTTTTTCGAAAAACATTCCTAATGTTATTTCTTGATGTTTGATTTTGATATCTCGTGGTGTTTTGCATTTGAAGAGGGCAAATGTGCATTGTTTAGAAAAAATAAATCATATGCAAAGTACAAAATATATAAGAGCTTTTTTACACCAAACATGTAAGGTAAACGCCCCAAATTCAGACAAGTTAATGAATTTTTGTTACATTCGTAACTGGAGAATTTATATTTATGTGGCGCTAATGACTATGTCAACGTTTTTAAACAAATATTTCGTTAATGCTGACGTTTCGCGAGCCATGTTGCTCGCTTCTTCAAAGCTAATTGAATACTGAAGACCTACCAAGAAATTCTCCCTTATATACCTGAATTTACACCTCACGGCGCACATCTGGCGCTACCGCTCCATGTGTTTTTCCACCTGACCGCGTTAGGATCGATTTCCAGACCCTACTAATGTCAGTACCGTCCTTGCGATTGATGTTGTCAGGATGTTTGTAAATTTCGATGGCTTCTCTAATAAGCCTTCGATGATAATTACCCACCCTCTCAACATCTTCGCGTCATCGAAATCCATTGTGTGTCCCGACTCGTGGCAGTGTTGAGCAACAGCGGACTGTTGAATCTTGCCTAGCCGGGTGTCCCTACTGTGCTCCTTGATTCGACATTCTATGCTTCGTCCTGTCCGTCCTACATAGCATGTTCCGCACTCACATGTTATCTTGTATACCCCTTCGTTCTTCAGGAGTGGTGTGATATCCTTTGGGCTAGGCAAAAGATCCTTTACCTTAGCTGGTGCTCTGTACCTTACCGTGATACCCGATTTCTTCAGTACTCTACCGATTCTCTCAGATACCCCACTTACGTATGGTAAGCAAGCGAACCCCTTTGACTCTTGCGGTTCCTCTGAGACTTGCGGTTTTCTTTGTGTGACACCCCGTATGTCAGACTTGGTGTATCCATTCTGACGTAGAGCCCACTCCAAGTGTTTCCGTTCGTCGTCCAAGGTGCTAGAGTCGCATACCTTCTCGGCTCTGTTGAACAAAGTGTTAATAACACTTCTCTTCTGTTGGGGGTGGTGGTGTGATTTGGCGTTCAAGTACCGATCGGTATGTGTCTTCTTACGGTAGACTGTATGTCCAAGCCTACCCGTTGATGTTCTGTATACCAGCACATCCAAGAAAGGCAGCTGATTATACTCTTCTATTTCCATCGTGAATTTGATGGAAGGGCTAACATTGTTCAAGTGGTTAAGGAACTCAGTAAGTTTATCTCTACCGTATGGCCAAACCACAAAGGTATCGTCCACATATCTGACCCAGTGCTTGGGTTTGAAAGGACTTGACCTAATGGCTTTTTCTTCAAACAATTCCATGAAGAAATTGGCGATTACCGGTGACAAAGGTGATCCCATGGCTGCACCCTCTACCTGCTCATACATCCCTCCCGCCCACTTGAAGTATGTGGTGGAGAGACAATACTCTACAAGATCCGGTACATCGGTTGGTAGACCTAGGTGGACAAGTGTTTGGTCTTAAAGGTACGTTATCCTTGTGAATCTTTGGCAAACCGTAGATCCTAGGTGCTCTAGGGAATGCAATTTTTACTATTCTCTTTTTCTTGGCGCACCTTTTTATTCTGTTCCTTTTTCGCCTCCTTTCTTATTTCTCTAGAATGATTTTCTTTTGTGCTTCCTTCTTGGTTATTAACGAATATTCTCTCCAAGCATTAGAGATAGTGTTACAGAAGAACAGTTTCTTTTTACTTTATTTGGGTGTTTCAGTCCAGAATAATGACTTTTTTAATGGAGATGGCATCAGTTCAACTGTTATCTCCAAATGTGGTGTATCAATGCCAAAATCGCTACTCTATGCTGCTAGTGTTACATTATTTTGTGTTATTTCATCATCTCCTATGATGCCTGTCAATATTTATGACGAAATTAGGAACTATTGATGATCGTAATTCCGACACCCTGTAATAATTAGGGATTATTGATGTTCGTAATTCCGACACTCATGCCGGAATTTGGACACAATGCGTACAATTAATTGTAATATGGCAAACGATGTAAAATTTGTTATTTTTGTGTGAAAAGACAGCAATAGAACCATATATATTACTTCTAACCATGGACAGAATTCCGCCACACATGTCTGTTTTTTGGACGTGCTATATTTACATGTACCTAATTCCAACACTCCTAAATTTGTAATGAATAGTGAGAGATTTAAAAAGAAGTCTAATTGCAGTTGCCTTATAAGGAAAAAATCAACGTTTAGCATAACACTCAATTATCAACATCAGTCAAACTTCTAGGGTATATTCTGACCGTTAGGACGACCCTTAGGAAAACCATTATTCAGATAATATGTAATTACAATATATATTTTTTTAATTCTTTACCCTAGATTTGCAATTGCAGCGTCCATAATGTAGGTATCATCAATTTGCCAATAGACTTCTCTAGAAAAATATTATCTACCATGATAAAAATGAGCTTAAAGTTTTACATAATTGTGTATTAATTCATTTATGAACATGTCACTACTGATATAAACAAGAAGAGTAATTTATGTATTCTTTAACAATTATGTTCAGTTTTATTTGCTATTCAAGACAGCCATTGGCTGTCGATTAAAGTTTTGAGCTATTTAAACCACAGATTATTTTCCGGAAAAAGAACATCTAAACCGATATCTTCCGATAGATAAGATGCATACACTTTAGAAAGTACCTGCGATCTCTGATACCTAATCTCATTTACTAACCAAGAAAGCTTACGTTGGACGTAACGACCGGTATCTATACGTAATATCGATCGCATCAATTTTGCGAAATCGCGGCTAGCACGTAATTTCGCCCAGGGATAAGAAGAAATATCGTCCGACGCAGTCCGACGCAAATTCCTCCTCTAATAAACGATCGCCGCGCCGCGTCGCTCTGGCGGATCGCGCAAGAAACTAAGACCGACTCCGGTACGTGCACGTACATCAATGCCATATGCCGGAAGAGACCGTCCAGGAGTCTCTGATGAGTCCTCACGAAAAATGAGCAAGAAACGTAACGAGGGAAATTACTTTTTAACTCGACTTTGCAGAGAGACCGACCAGCGAAGTGAACGGATGGAACGTCGGCATTCCTCTACAAGTCTACAGTAGTTGGCGTGCGTTGTAAACCTGCCGTCTTTGAGAAGACTGGAGCAGCACGATCTCTTGCTATGGTTGGAAAAAAGCGGCTCCTATTTCTTCTCTGCGCGTGCAGCCAATCAGGAATGAGGCGGGATTTATGTCTCCTAGGTTTTGGAATTTTTGATCGTCGGTGTTGGTACAGTGGTAGCCAAAAGTTGGTCAACCGAAAATTGTGTTTAAGTTGAGGTTTTAATTTGATATAATATATGGTTTCTATTCAATTCTACATGGCAGTTAGATGACCAGTTCACAATTTTCTGTATAAGAGGAAGATATAACAAAATTACAATGATTTGATAAAAAAATATTGACATTTTTTGTAAAAATTATAATCAAAGGTGACTAAGGCATGGCAGGACTAACCCGATTGATTATTTACATTTTGGCATATGGAAGAAAGTTATGCAACAATGTTTGCAAAATTTATAAACAGTTGGTTGTACTATTAGACTCACTGAAATGGGTATCTTTGGCGATCATTACACAATATCGTCATTTTGGGATTGTTGGCCTACTAGAAAATCTTCAAGAATTATTACTACAATTAAATATGTAATTGAGAATCCATTTTTCTTTAACTAGGGCATTAATTGGGAGTCGAATGGAAATTATCGTCACGTTGGCATCGATATGCATTACTAGGAACAAGTATGGAATAGTATATTACATTACAAGAGCTGTAACTAGCATATTACGTACGAGTGGAGAGTTAACATACGAGTCGCGAAGCGGCGAGTTTTTTTCACGAGCACGTAATATGCGTTCCAGCTCGAGTATTATACATGATTTTACTTACGATCGACAATTACAGATCCAATCACTTACTTTAAATAAAGGGAAATATTGCGACAGAAGTAGATGTATTAGGTTAGGTTAGTGTATTTGACAGTTCAACAATAGTATAGTATAATGCAAGTTTTATAAGACTACTGTTCCTAGTAGATGTATACAGACATTGCATACATTTGCTACCACAGACTAGTTAAAGTACCAACTAAAATTAAAAATAGATTTAAATGAAAATGAAATTATCAAAATAAGTAATAATTTAAACAAATGAAGAAAGAATATTGTTGTTAAATTATATTACCAAATTGATTACCAACTTGAATTTTCATGCAACATATTGAAATGACTATTTGTGCAGACTATTGTATTAACTGAAATGTGAGATTAATATTACTATTTATATGGTAAAAAAATGAAGATATTGGTTCGTCGTCATTTTAGTTGTTATTGGTTGTTCAAAATTGTTCTAACAAGTGAAAATCTTGATGGTTTTTTTTTTGTAATGCCAATGTGCCAAAAAAATTATCAATATTAGTCAAATTCAAAAGTTATTCATAGTCATCTTAGACGCAAAATCATTGTAAGTCATCGTAAACATTCATCTATGAAAATAATACCAATAGATTCAGAAAATATCATATCAGAATGTTTGATTTTTTTATCTTTGTTGATAATAATAATAAATAATATTGAAATTAATTAAAAACTACTAAAATTATCTTCAGCCGGGCCGAAGTTAAGATACTTTCTACCGTAAATTTTTTTTGGTGTAGAATTTGTAAAAAGAAATGATGAAGTTAACCGATTTTGCCCATTCACGAACTTGTCCTTTCTTTTTAAGAGGTAACCTTGTACATATACCAAATTTCAGATCAATTGTTCTAAAATTACGGCGGTTATCGTGTGAAGTTGAAAAAAAAAATTAGTTAACCGATTTTGCCCATTCGCGAACTTGTCCTTACTTTTTATGAGATAAGCATGTATACCAAATTTCAGATCAACTACATAGTTCAAAATTACGGCAGTTATCCTGTACACAAATACCTTTCTCCTTTATATCTTACCGTCGATTAACCAGCTTTCCTATATATAAATCGATCTTCGTATGACGGAATTGCCCGACAACTACCTTTCTCCTATATATATATATACATATATATATATATACATATATATATATATATATATATATATATATATATATATATATGTATAAAGGTTATAAATGTTGTGCCCAGTTGTGACGAAGTGAATATACCGTACCACAGTATATTTGGGGTCGGGGTATAAATATATCAAATTATCAGTAATCCAGTATAATAAAGAATTTGCCATGCAAAAATAATTATTATAAATAAGTTATTGTAGACTCAAGAACAAAAAATTGTGTAATGTTACTTATAGGCTACAAAACTGATATTGGTTCTCCAACATTTTAGGCGTTTTTTTTTAAGTTTTACATAAAAACTAGAATTATTAATTAAATTTCATACAGTGTATAAATTATAAGAGTAAACACTTGTTATAATTTTTTTCCTCCTTGTCTCTCTCGACCCGGGGACACACTGTACAAAGATGATTTAACGTCATTATCCAATGCCCAATATCACTTCCAATATTCAGACATCATAGACTATAATACTAGAACATAATAAATAAGTCGTATCAACCGTAGGGAATCAAATATCGCTACAATATTATAGACAACAAAAAGATTGCCTTTATAAATAGTTCCTTTTGAATTTAAGCCGATTGGCCGACTTGACATGGGCCCGCCCCTACAAGTACCTGCTCGCCAGTCATCATCAATTTAACGAATTGGAAGTAATGAGGACTTGATGGTAATTCCAGCGTCCGCCGCCGCCACTCGATAAATCAGATAAAGTCGCCCCATTACCCCGCCGTACATAAATACATCTGCGATTGCCATTTTTAAATCACAACGCGACCCGCGCTGGGGCCCGGCCGGTAGTAATAAGCGCAAATTGCCTGAGCAACGACGTGTTACAACGCTCATGAACGGTCATTAGCCGTGCGTTGTAAAGGTGTAATTTGAGCGAGGTTCCCACACGCGGCGGAGATCACAACGCGACCGACAATACTGGAAGAAGAAGAAGAAGAGACGAAACGAACGCACTCCAGTGGTGGACTGGGTCCGAAAATCTTTGGTTGTTACCTGGAGTTAAAGAAGAAGGTCCACTCACAACTACATTGTATTAAGGTGGGGGGATACAATGGGGATAGGCAACCAAATCTACTTCATGGTTTTGAATCAGATTTACAGTGGAATTTTTAGGTGTTGGAGATTCAAATTAGAAGTTAGACTGAGTTTTGAACCCAAATTTTAAGTTTGAAATACCGGTTTTAGATACTAATAAATAATATAAAAGATAATTAGCTATGTGATTAAAAACATTACCCTGTTGACTCATGACAAAGAGATATTAACTATTATATTTTATTTATTAACTATTATTTTTATTTAGTATATTTTATTAAGTAATCTCCAAATTTATACAGGGTCTTTCACGACTACCTGTTAGCTAAAATATTTTCGGATTCCAGTTTCGGTTCCGGTTATACCGGAAGTAGTGTTAAATTTCTTATTTCAAATGGAAAAGCCTGTATTTTATTGCATTTTTGAAACAGTAGGCCAATTTTGAGTCCACTGCTGAAAAATGGAAATAAACTACAGTATGTGCCTTTTAAAATAAGACAGTTGACACTAGTTTCGGTATAAATGGAGGCAAAAAACAGAAAGATTTGACATTAGAACATGTCAAACAACAGTTGACTACAAACGGTTAGTTTCTCATTTCATTTGTGTCTCCATATGTCAACTGGAACAAATAAACCGCCTTTATGAGAAAAAAGTCAGTTTGAGGTTTTTGCAAGATCAAAATGTTTGGTCACTAGGGTGATTTCTCCATTCCAGGTCCAATATTAGACATACACATAAACAAACTTTATTTCCTCTTTAAAACAATAATACAAACAAAGTAAAAAATAAATCATAATGCATCGGTACAAACAAAATCTATAAACCAACAAAACTCAAGCTAAGGCAATCTTTTAACATTGCATTCTTATTGATACAGTAAATACTCCTCTACTGAATAAAAAGCATTTTCAGTCAGTAATCGTCTCAGTGTTGCTTTAAACTGAATTAGCGGAAGCAACTTAACTTCATCTCTAAGCAAGTTAATCATTTTTATCCCTTGGTAACAGACTGTTTTTTGAGAAGTTGCTAATCTGTGGGTTGGTATAGATATGTGTTCTCTAAATCTTGTGTCATGGGAGTGAATGTCTTGCTGTTGTTGAAATGTTGATATATTTTCCCTGACGTAAACTAGACACCTATACAAATACAAACACGGAACAGTCATAATTTTTTCACGAATAAACAGTGGGTTGCAGCTGTCTCTAGCTGGTATACTTAAAACCACACGTATAACCATCTTTTGAGACATAAAAACTTTTGTTGCGTGACTGGAAGAACCCCACAGTGGTATGCTATAGCTGACCACGCTTTGAAAGTTTGAAAAGTACAGCTTTTTGGCGGTGCTTACATCCACCAACTGCAAAATCTTCCTAATTTGAAACGTGACTCTATTCAGTCTCTTACATAACTTGGTTACCTGATACTCCTAGCTCAAACATGATCAATGTATACAAACATCATCAATGTATACTCCTAGCAATTTAATTTTCTGTTGAGATTTATCCACGTTCAATTTCAAACTATTTCAGGACTCTACTATTAGGACTCTACTTAGGTCTAGATACTAAATTGTACACATGTTATTTAATTTCTGGTATGAAAACTGATTCCAACAAAAATATATTTTTTATACAGTGTTTCAGTTGTTTTTGATTTAAGACGCCATCGACATTATTTTTAATTGTCAACTACATATTTTTTAACGGATATGATAAATCTTTTAATTGTCTTAAAGGTTATTTACTAAATTTATGGACTTACGTATTTTCGAAAAAGGAACTGTTGAAAGTTAAGGCAATATTTATCATTTTTGTTTGTTTCTGGCAAGCGAATAGGCGGTTTTGATTGATTTGTTTGCGCCGAATGCGAATCCGAGCTTGAAAGTTGCATATCACGTCAGGCTATTGCGTTTTTTGTACGTTCCATGATGGAGCCATCTGCACCCCACTTAAGGAATCGTTGTAAATCCTTCAAAAACATTTGCGGACAAACTTTTGGGATTTCAAGTAAAAGTGCAAAGATTAAGGTTTGCTATGAGACTAATGTTGTGGCTTCTAGAACAATGGGTTCTGCTGGTATGAATTTGTAAAAATAGCTTTTTTTTGATACTTTCACCCCACTTGTTTTCATGAACCTTACGCGATAGAAACTTTTGGAGCCCGGATTCGCTTTAAAGGGAATTAATTCTACCCAAAACGCAACTTCATATTCAATTCAGAAGATCCATTTTCCCTAAAGTTATCAATACATATTTTACTATTTTCAATTGTTATGTTCTCGAAAATTTTCGTATGAAAGGCCATAAATGTTTTTGCTTCTATTTAGATGATTAAAAGATCTACAAAAAATGATGACGTCATGACTCAGTAACAATTGACAGTCTAAAATTAAACTTTTCACTAAATGTGTATTTTAATAATTAAAAATCGACGTATTCGAGGTTTTTTTAAATTGCAAACAGTCTCGGAAATTTCTCATGGTTCCATACTTTACGCGCTCACTACTGTATATGTGTTATTTTGCACAAGTGCTAAACATATTTTTCCAATGTTTCTCCTGTTAAATTTGCCCCTTTTTGACTGTGTTGTGCCACTATACATAGCCAACTAGCAATATGATGCACAAATTAAAAACACTAAATGTAATTTTACATAACTATAAATTACACGATTATTCATGTAAATCATGAATTATACTACACGTGATGTTAAAATACAAATCTAATGTAGTACTGATATTTACTGTAGTTTTACATATAAATCTGTCTGATTACAATTACAACTACAATTTAAAATCGTAATCTAAACCGAATTTTAGAGTTGTATTCTTGTAAAGTTTTTTCATTTGTAAATCCAGGGTTCAATCCCATGTTAGGCAGCATTTTTTTTATTTCGGTATATTGCTTTGTAGTTTAATAAATATTAAAGTCTGTATATTATAAATATTTTGTTACTACTCAATTATATTGATTTTATCTGAAAAAATATTCAAAAAACAATGTTTTGAAAACTTGGAATTCGAAGAACGACTTTTAAAAACCTGGATTTTGAATAAACCCTAGTAAATATTATGCAATTTTACAGTAAATCACAACACAATTGCGTTTTTTACCGCAACATTACTGATAACAAATATTCTGCATTATAACTGTAATTTTTTTCTCTGTGCGACTCTCTTCACATTTCTCTCGCTCATAGAGTCTATAAAATAGACCTAAGTCCGTCTCTGGATAGGACTGCCCGCCCGCCGACAATTTTCGGCCGGAGCGGAATCCGACCTCGATCTTTTAATATTCAATTAATCCGGCAATAAATTTCGGCGAGAAATTGCCACATCCCCGCTTAAGGCCACGAAAACAAAATGAGGGGCGATAAATCGACGACAATGGCGGTCTCGCCGAGACCGTCGCGCCACCTATATGCAAATTTCGACGAGATTTAAAAGCTCACCGCGCGCGCAAGATGCTGTTGCCCGTTGCCTGTATTAGGTACGGTCTAGGTACACTCGCGTGAAAAACGATGTATACATCTTGCATTTCTTTGTAGCGGTATAACTCAAAAACTATCGAATCAATTCTATTCTTGAATGTTCCCTAAAACACACAGTATCTCTGGGTGAAAGTCCGATCAAAATTCGTTGAGTAGTTCCGAAAAATTTCGGATGCACACTGCCGCTCATGGAAGTTCGGCCACATAGTACTGATAACGTAGCAATAGGCACCTCTATGTCTACCAAATAGTGAACACATTCTTAACGTTGATTTCCAGTAACATACGACATCATTAAATGTGCTAATTTAAAATAATTTTTATATTTAATTATTATGCAACATTTATGTTGTTTTTTCCGATTTTCCGCTTGGAGACGTCGTTTCCCTGTGCTTACGAAAATTGGTCTTTCACGATCGCGATTGACTTCAGAGGTGATTTTAGGTGCTGTCAATTTTCTGGTTTGCTTAAAAATTAATTTTAATAGTTCTTCATCAGCTTGGGAAATTATTCGTGATAGTCCCGGCCGAACACGTCATCCAAATTCCATGTTTCTTCATATTGGTGAAGATTGTCACTTATCGTTGACTCACTTATCGTTGACTTATTTCTTGCACTTTCACGAACTGACAATCGTTCCTGATGACCGCCGTTCCTTGCTTGTTGGCTTTCCGCGTCGCATGATGTCTTCCGCGTGACAGGGTTATCTTATGCAAACTACAGATTGCCGGCACAGACTCGTTTGAATACGAATTCGAGCATTTGATGCAAAAAATCTGGTAAAAATGGGGTCGCATCATGTGTCTGAGATGCAGTAGTTATGACTCTATTTGTTATTTCGTATTTAATCCTTTTTAATGGAAACTAGAAAATTCCCAATAACCAGTTACAAGACAGTATAAATGTTGCATAATAATTCAATATAAAAATTATTTTAAATTTAGCACTTTTAATGATGTCGTATGTTACTGGAAATCAACGTTAAGAATGTGTTCGCTATTTGGTAGAAATAGAGGTGCCTATTGCTACGTTATCAGTGCTTTTATCATTATTTCCTATGTTTACTATGTCCGAACTTCCATGAGCCTCAGTGTATATATTTTTTTCCGTAAGTGTACGGTACGATCAGGTGGGCTACGGAACTGGTATCGTATAGGTTATGTCGTCGGCATACGTTGCCGGGACCACTCTGGAGAGAGCCTCTGTGTTCGGCCATAAACTCATAAATACAGGGGGCTGCTTAACGAGCGCACTTCCTATATTGTGGAATGAAGTTGTGGGCAGCATATACGACCTCGTGTATTTCCACACGTACGAATAGCTGCACGAATTAGAATTGAATTTACATGTCCGGGAATGTCCCTGTTCCCCATTGTGGGATATGCTGGAATTCTTCTGTGGATCGGCAACGAACATAAAACACTTATAGTGCGGTGTTATTCAACGACCTAGAAAAATATGGCGCGGGACGTTCAGTGTGAGAAGATTTGCGAGATAAGACTATTCGATAAAAAGTGGCGAACGTATTGTTCCAACTTGTGTATCAAATTGAAATGAAGCAACGCTATCAGATTTTGACCAGTAGGAGAGCACATGTAGTAGAGTGACCATTGTATAAATAGCCTACTATTACTTCACCAATGCAATACAAATTACAAATTAGATTTATTAGAATAATTCGAAATATCAAAACATAAAAGAAATCAATTGTAATTATTTTGCTATAGCTAATGTAAATAATAATTTACAGAATAATTAATTCCATTTTATTTATTTAAATAATTTTTTAATTACATTCGGGAACAATAGTTTGGATTTCACTTCAAAGTTTTTGTCCAATTTTTCTGAAACAAAGAAACATATTTTCAGTAAGTACGTAAGCTTTCACGGCCAGAATCATTTAGAAAATAAACTGCTTCCGGGCTATGCCGTGTGTCAAGATTTTATTAATGCTGACGTTTCGCGAACCATGTTACTCGCTTCTTCAGAGCTAACTGAATACTTAAGACCTACCAAAGAAATCTCTCTTATATACCTAAATTTACACCTCACTCCACACATCTGGAGCTACTGCTTCCATGTGCTTTTCCACCTGACCGCGTTAGGATCAATTTCTAGACCCTACTAATGTCAGTGCCGTCCTCGCGATTGATGTTGTCAGCATGTTTGTAAATTTCGATGGCTTCTCTAATAAGCATTCGATGATAATTACCCACCCTTGTCAACATCTTCACGTCATCGAAATCCATTGTGTGTCCCGACTAGTGGCAGTGTTGAGCACCAGCGGACTGTTGAATCTTGCCTAGCCGGGTGTGTCTACTGTGCTCCTTGATTCGGCATTCGGTGATTCGTCCTGTCTGTCCTACATAGCATGATCCGCACTCACATGTTATCTTGTATACTCCTTCGTTCTTCAGGAGTGGTGTGATATCCTTTGGGTTAGGCGAAAGATCCTTCACCTTAGCTGGTGCTCTGTAACTTACCGTGATACCCGATTTCTTCAGTAATCTACCGATTCTTTTTGATACCCCAATTGCGTATGGTAAGCAAGCGAACCCTTTGACTCTTGCGGTTCCTCTGAGACTTGCGGTTTCTTTTGTGAGACACCGCGTATGTCAGACTTGGTGTATCCATTCTGACGTAGGGCCCACTCCAAGTGTTTGCGTTCGTCGTCCAAGGCGCTGGAGTCGCACACCTTCTGTTGAACTCTGTTGAACAAAGCATTGCATTAACAAATATTGACACACGGCATAACCCGGAAGCAGTTTATTTTCTAAAACATATATGATCGTGAATATACGAACAGATATCATGTCAAAGTTCCCAGGGTGAGCAGCAGATTCAAGTCATAGGCACCACTTGTGTCATACATTTGTGTTGAATGGGAGAGATATCGAAAACAAAATAATGTTAGATTTTGCTCAACAATTCTGAGGGATATACTTTTCTTAACAATGGTATTATTAATATCATATCTGCTGTATATCTTCTGCATCGATAGGTCGATCACCCAGTCGATAAGACTTCACAAATTTATTGTTTCCTAGTCTACCACAAGTTTGTTCCCTTTGTAAGGTGGAACCTAAACAATTATAACCTAACATTCTTCTAAGATAAAACATTCAAATACTGCAATCTTACACTCGAGAAACTTAAAAATAAACCTTTAAGTTTATTACATTTTTAGACAATTAAGCAGATATTTATCATTCCCCTCATGTTGATTTTGTCGTGGTTCTGTCATACAATCAAACGTGGTTCAGTGACTCTATGGGTGATTAACTATATCCCCTTAGATCTCTAGTTTACTCCAGATCTGCTAGTTAGTGACCGCGAGAGGACACACAGGTGCCAGATAGTGCCTTTGTTTGTCTTGGTCGACGAAAGCGACAAACGCGGCGATATCCGGCACTAACCTTCGCTGTCACCTCAGCGCTCGGTCCATTATAAATTTTCGACGTTTTCTACGAAATTACTGTCGACGTGACGACATCTAAACAAGCGACATGAACTAGAACGACCAGAAAATAATACCTCAAGGTTTTTGAACCCAATTATTAAGGTTTCTTGAGGTCGTTTTCTTAACCCCCGTGTATAGATGTCTCCAAGTCGAGTTACAAAGTTTCGTCTTTTGATATTTTTGTATCAAATTGATACGTACAAATTAAATTAAAATTGGACTAATGATTGAGTTAAATACTTTAAATGTAAATTTATTTAAAAAGTAATACACTATGTAAGTAATAAATAATTATTTATTCGTAAGTGAACAAATCAATTATTCAAATAAATCGCCTTCTAATTCGCTACACATTTGAAGACAAGTTCTAAATTCTTTATAAAAATTTCGAATTTCCGTGTATGAATTATGGGAGCGAACAATTGGGAAGGGAAAGTTGTAAAAAATTTGTAAAAACTTGGGTGTAAAAAAAGTATGACCAGATTTTGAAATGAAACCTATAAGCACCTAAATATTTTATGCATTTGACGCATCATAATTTTGATTTCAGAAATATTGAAAACTTATTGAGGGTGCTGACTATTGTAACAATTTATTGATCTGTTTAAGGGACTATTCAATTTATGGCAAATATTTTACTAAATTCGGGTGTTTTGGTATCATAATCGTATAATGTAAAAATAAATATGGTTTGTTCATAAATTTATACTTTAATTGAGTTTACAACATAAATAATAATCTTTATTTTCAATAAAATTTACAAAAAAAAAATTGTTCGAGGTGTAAAAAAGATAAAATGTGTGGAATTTCAAATAAATTAACAAACATAAAAATAGGACTGGAACATGCAACTACTGGTTTTTAATCCAGAATCAAACAGCGGCGCTCTTGAAAAGATATCCACTGTTTGATATCTGTTAATGCTTAACACCGTTATATGTCTTTTTAAAGATTTTATCCGATTCAATCATTACATCAATCAAAATATGAAAAACATTATGGTCTACTTATAGCTAAAACCAATTGTCGCTAAACTACGTTTCCTCCGGAAATGCATCTATGGAAAATTTCCTACTAGCAAACTACTAATAATGATGTCATGTCATGTATACTAAAAAAAAGCTCTTTTGGAAAAGTTTGTTTGTCATTATCCTTCAGAATTTCCCAAAAACTTTTAATCGAGAGGTTTTATAAAAATTCATTTACACATGCGTGCAAAAAAAAATTATTTAAATTTTAAAGTTGAATACACTGCCGTTTAAGCCCAACAACCGCTTTGTGTCGTCATGTGTCAAAGTTAGTGAGTGGACTGTAAGACGAAGCCTGCAAGACGGTGCAATATCCCTACAAGGTGAAACCAAGGTGAACTTGCTTTCATTGATAAGCCAAATAACAGATACAGGGGAGGTCTGACTGCTCCGATGTACATTGAGGAGATTGTCACAGACCATGTGGTACCTTACGCTATGTTTATTGGTGAGAATTTCCAGTTTATGCACGATAATGCCAGGACACACACTGCTAGAATCGTTCGCACGTACATCGCAGAAGTTGGTATCGCGGTTATAGACTGGTCAGCGTGCAGCCTCGACTTGAATCCCATGGAGCATCTATGGGACGAGCTTAAGTAGAGAGTTTGTGCCAGAGTTCCTGCTGCTAGGACCATCCAAGAATATTTTTGTTTTTCTTCCCATTAGTTGCGTAATGCAAGTAAATCTCAATTCATTTTATCTCCTTCCTTTTTATTTTCCTACAGCTGCTGGGAACGCTTTTACCCCCTTCACGTCATGTCATTTCTGATATTATTGTAACTTCTTTATTAAGAGAGAAAATTATGTGAATCATTAAATTCAAAATGTTCCAAAAAGATCGGGCAATTGTTTGAATCTAGTTGATACATATATGGTTGTACCAGGTACACCCCACAGAGCGCTTAAAATTTCGATAAAAAACTTACCTTAATTCTTACATCCTGTATGTGTTTAAAACTGATATTTCAATAAAAATACTCCCTCAGAGCTGTTGGTGAGGAAATAGCCTTCAATTGAGAAACAATCATAAAAATTGGACAATTGATTCTCGAAAGATATTTAACTCTAAAATTGACTTACATTTCAGATTTCAGATTTTTTTGCACGAAGGTGTATAAAAATTTCACGGATTTTATTATTCACGACGTTTTTTTTTAGAACGCAACCGGTACCTAAGAAATTAAAGAAATCTTAACAAAGGAA
The DNA here is from genome assembly GCA_963966075.1 of Aphodius sticticus. Taxonomy (NCBI): domain Eukaryota; kingdom Metazoa; phylum Arthropoda; class Insecta; order Coleoptera; family Scarabaeidae; genus Aphodius; species Aphodius sticticus. The sequence goes on from OZ014509.1 coordinate 67,277,025, forward strand.
AAGAGGTGTTCAATAACTATACTATAAAAACTAAGACTTTTGGACTAGTTTTACTAGTTAGAAAACAATAATGGGCAATTGTTTGAAACAAAATTTGAATAAATTACGCCAATTTGCGAGAAACAAGGGAGCGCACCAATTTTACTTTCTCCAGGGCGTTGAAAGTGTAACTACGCCACTGGCTGTAAACAATATGTTTCAATCGTCCAGAAAAATAAAAATCCATAATTGTCACATTAGGACTATGTATGTGCTCACCATAAAATAGCCCATATCACCCATATTCGTCCAATCCATTTTTTGAGGAAATTGTAAATTTAACCCTTCGGTTACAATGTTTGAATGGTGAGCTGGGCAACCGTCTTGCTGAAAGTAGATTGTCCGTATAAATGTTAAGGATAATTCCTCAAATTGTTCATTAAAATAACTTTTGGAACATGTAAAAATACTACTTTTGCTGATTAACATTTCATCGAAGAAATATAGCCCAACTACCCTGTGATATGTTATAGGGCACCCAGTGGCGCGTTATCCTTCGTTTCTGTAATAGACAACCACACCATGCCAATGCTCATTACCGTTGCAAGCACATCTCAGCGAGGCTCCAACTAATTTTTAACAAATTCACTACCCTGGCAAGAATATTCATTTTTTTTGCGCTCCTGCCATGCCGGTTGGGGACCAAAACAAATACATGCATAACCCTGTATATTCAAAAGTCATTCAAGTTTGTAGCTTAAGCCATTTCCTAAAATTTTTATTTGGTTTCTTTCTTCTAAACTTTCAGGACCAGATATTGACACGTTACGTTTCTTCTTGTTAACTTTTTAATGATATGGAATCGGAATCTTATGCGTTAACTAAGAATAAAGATTATGAAACCGACAATGCTAGCTAAAGAAAGAGGAAATTACAGTTTATTCAAAGAAACATCTCCAAAAGACTATGAAAACTGCATTACAAATTTAATAGGTTCATATCCAGAGGACATAGATAATGACGATGGCGTATATAAGGATGAACTATCGCAGTGTTTGTAATACGCAAAATATTAAGAAAGCTGTTCAAGCAGGAATATATCTAGATTCCCTAATGTGAAAAATTATTTATTTTTATTTGCTAAGAATACCCATTTATTAATTAAGATAATATATTTTATTTGTTACGAATTTTGATTATTAAATTATTAAGCTATTTATTTGTTATTTTGTATTTCTTAAAATTTGTTGCTTTAAATGACGATGTAGGTACCTACTTATATTATTTGTTGTTGCAAAAAATACCTTACTTATTATTTATGATTTTATTTAGTATTAGTAGGTACATATTATTTTTGTATAAAAAGTAATTCTTAATTTTTGATTAGGGGTTGACGGCTGCGGTGATATTTGAGAGGGGAGAATAAAACGCTTGCTCAGTCTTAAGATTGTATCTTAAGATTAAGATTAACATTTTTAAAATATTACAATCTCAATACTGAGCAAGCGTTTTATTCTCCCCTCTCTAATTCTTAATTCAACACTGTATATGGGGGCCCCCAAATTCAAAATTACTCAGGGCCTCATGATGACATAACGCGCCGCTGAGCGCACCTAACGTTTACTCTTTTGAAATTCTGGCTCCAGTAATGACAGTGCTGTGGGGAAAAAAGCCATATGTTAAGGACTAAGGACGTGTTTTCATCCGAAAATACAAATACAATCTCAAGACAGAAATCCAAAAGTTTGGCATCATCGCTGTCTGTCTATATCGTGGTCTGAATGGTTTAATTTTTTTTTTCCTTGTTTGATAAAAGTATCCCTGATGAATAATCGAGGTTAGGTTTTTGTCAGCTTATTTTAGTATCTTGCGGTTACATGTTTCGAGTACAACTCATCTTCAGACCATGCTACGGAGACAAATACATATATGTTAAAATTGAACAATACAAATATAAACTTAATATAATAACTTAATATAATAATAAACTATTAACATATTTTTAACTTAAGCAAAAACACGTTCACACTTTCGTTATGTTGGTTTTTCAATTGTATGAAGTTGTTAATTCACATTGTACATACCGTTAGTGGTTTTTCAACTAATTTGATAATCATCAGCTCCTTTGTTGTTGTATGTAGGTGTTCTTGCATCATCAGGCCACTGTTACATTATTGGGCTATATATTTTTCTTTTTTGGTTCGAAATTTTGCACGTATTATGCCGTTATATTTGTTTGCCTATGTACGTGTTTGAATATGTGGTCTTCAGAAAAGAAGTCTGTCATTTAGTAGGTATTTGTCTGATTTTCTGTGTTCTCTTGTTATTTCTAATTTCTCCATTAGGTCAAGCTTCTTTGACTTCTTGCATTCATGTAGTAGTTCTATATTGTCCTCTGTTATCACATGATTTTCCACTCTTAAATGTCTCCCCATGGCTGTGTTTGTGTTGCTAATATGTTCTTTTAGTCTTTGCTTCAATTTTCTTCCCGTTTGTCCTATGTATATGTTTGGGCAGTTATTGCATTGAATCTTATAGACTCCGCTTCTCTCCAATTTGCCACTTTTCGGTTTTGTGTTGTTGAGCCGTTTCATTAGGTTCCTTCCTGTTGTGTATGTTATTTCTTTGTAAATTCTTATGTCTTTTCTTTGTAAATTCTGGACATATGCGATTTACTCATTTCAATTTGTAACGCTCCTCTTTGAAAGGATAATTTTGGAATTTCCATTTCCAAAAGTTTGCGTCCCCAACGTGAGATATTTTTGTCTCCTGATATTTTTGCTGAAATTTCTTTTATAGTTATTCCTGATTCGAGCTGTAATTGAATAAACAAATTATATAAATCGGATGAGCAATTCGAGAGAAAATTATTCTTAGGTGTTTGTTTGCGGTGTTGTTTGCTAGCGTGTATCATTGTTGCCGGAGAATTACTCCAGAAATCCAATTACCACGGACGGCACTGGTAACCGCCACTCGGGGCGGGTCATTATCAACGCGAAATTGCGCTCATAAAGCTCCCGGATTGTTCTGAACAAATTAAAATCTACATACTGAGACTAGGCTAATAGCACGATAAATTCGTATTACCGGGTTTATAAGTTATGGTTCTCTTATTCTTGGGATTTACTCCGGTTAGTACACCGCAGGAAATATTACCAATTTGGTGGCATTCTGCTAATTAGTACATGGGCCATAAGTGCCACTATGGCAACAGTTTCGGAGAGTAGATCAACTTGATGATATGTAGGAACAATGTAGCTAGTTTAGTGTCTACAATATGGGACAAAATTATGACTGGAATTATTGAAAGTTAAATCTATAATTGTGTGATTTATTAGTATATTTTTGGTGTAACTCGCTTTATACCAAATGTTCTGTTGAATGTTGATCTTCAAAATTTGAGACCACTTTGTTACTATCAAACCAAAAAATCATTCATCATAAATTTACACATGTATTATTATATTTTGCAACCCATGCTGCGTATCAAGATATTATTTTCTCGTCTAAACTGAAACGAAAAATTTTTGTACTAACCCGAAAACAATTTCTTGCATGTAGAAAAAAAAGTATTTTTCCTCGTAGCATTCACGGCGTCAATATTGTATATGTTTTGCTAAAATATTCGAACAAAGTTCGACGTATGTAGAAATTATTTTACTGTCATGAAATAACACGTTTTTTTGTCCAGCGTTTCGAGCACTTGAAACGTGTTTGGGAATTCACATGTGCAATGACACAAATCGATATCACATGTTTATATTTTACGTATTTTCAAGTTGACCTATTTCAAAAATGGTAATCTCACGTTCCAATTTGTTAAGATTAATGGAATAATATACTGGGCGTATTACAATTGTTCCGATATTTTTAGACTTGACTTCTTAAATAAATCGTTGTCGAATAACATTTGTTTCATGGACAAATTATAAGAAAATTAAAATAAATTAAAAAATACCTATCCTAAGCAATTAGCTACCGTATAAAATAATATTGTAATATTTATTGTATTGCTACGTTAGGTAATACGTTAATAATTCTTGGGTACAGTTTCAAGAAAGAAATATATTATTATCTTGATATTTAAAATTGTTATCATATTGGTAACTAAAATAACAAAATAAATTAATTGTAAAAATTAATACACAACTAACTACCTAATAAGTAAATAATTTTCGTGAGCTACTTTCAAGCTCGGATTCGTATTCCGCGCAAATAAATCAATCAAAAACTCCTATTTGCGTTCCATAAACAAACAAAAGTTATTAATACAGTTCAAACTTCAAGTCGAACTTCAATAACTTAAATTTTTCATAACTCGAATCAAATTGGTTGGTGTTAGCGTCAAGAGTGACACTTATGTGTAATTTTCACTTGATAACTCAAACTTCTAGTACTCGAATATGTTGATAACTCAAACAAAATATTTGGCGCCACCTTCAATAAGTCAAATTTTCATTTTTATAGCATAACGATGTTTCTGTTTCTGTGTTACTTCATATATACACATTTTATTAGTTTTTATATGTACAGCTCGACAATATGACAGTACAACTGATGTAATCTAGGATGATATGCACCAACCACCTTCAAGCAAGCTAGTTGCAAAGTCGTTGACATTCGTTGAAAGTTTTGATTTCGTATTTAGAAAGCAATAAACATAAAACCAATTATTTGTATAGTTGTGTAATAACACTAATAACAATGAAGTTTTTTTTGAAAATTAAAATAAAAAGTTCCCTCGTAAATCAGAAATAACCGACATTTTTGCACCAAAATAAAAAGTATGTACATTTTCAGCATAGGAAATCCGTAGCAAACCCAATTTATAGTGACACATAAATATTATATACATATTGTGTCATTATGACTTTTATTTAATAACTGCGCACTAATTGCGCACTCCCTGTATAGAAAAGGATAAATATCTCATATGATTAAAAACAACTTAGTGTTTAAAATCTTTTTGATGGTACAGGCTGTGCCGCATACCAAATATTTCCAGGACTTCATATGAGATATGACCTTGAAAATGAGACAGTGTTTTATGAAACACCTAGCTTATTTTTTTGTGGGGTTCCTTTACTGCTAGTGTGACTATGTTTTCAGACAATGGTGGTTACTAGTTTCAGAAAAAGAAATCCGGAATAAACAAGGTAGCAATGTCATAACACTGTATAACTTTCTGAATACATGTTTTTTATTTATAAAATGTGATGCTCTATATCGAGCTAAAACATTCTGCACAAATATCGTCACTGTATGACGTATTTAATATTTTACTGATCTATTTCTTTTTAATAAATAAATAAAAGGATATGTTCTTTAGGGTATCTTCAGACTACACTGGAAATGTGTAAAGTCAGTAGAGATAAAAAACACAACACAATAAAGACAACTTAAATATTTTTCATTAGCTTTCATAGCAAATGCGCACTCCTTCTGGAGTGTTTTCATGTTTTTTCTGCGTTTTACTACTCTAAACTTTGCTCTAAACTTTTCTAAGTTTAGAAAACTAAAACGCAGTAAAAACAGGTGCACTTAATTAAATAAATAAATGGATATGTTCTTCCTGTTTAGGTTTATTTCAAATGTTTACTTAGTTACATATTTCATCCTTTATGGCATATTCAGACTACACTGGAAATTTGTAAAGTCAATACAGATAAAAAAGACAACATAATAAAGACAACTTACAATCAAATTAACATTCAAAAGGTACATTAAACTAAGATTTAAAATTTTTTTATTAGCTTTCATAGAAAATGCGCACTCCTTCTGGAGTGTTTTCATGTTTTTTCTGCGTTTTACTTCTCTAAACTTTGCTCTAAACTTTTCTAAGTTTAGAAAAGTAAAACGCAGTAAAAACATGTGCACTTAATTAAATAAATAAAAGGATATCTTCTTCCTGTTCAGGTTTGTTTCAAATATTTACTTAGTTACATGTTTCATCCTTTATGGCATCTTCGGACTACACTGGAAATTTGTAAAGTCAATAGAGATAAAAAAAAAACAACACAATAAAGACAACTTACAGTCAAATTAATCTTCAAAACGTACATTAAACAAAGATTTAAAAATTTTTCATTAGCTTTCATAGAAAATGCGCACTCCTTCTGGAGTGTTTTCAAGTTTTTTCTGCGCTTTACTTCTCTAAACTTTGCTCTAAACTTCTCTAAGTTTAGAAAACTAAAACGCAGTAAAAACATGTGCACTTAATTAAATAAATAAAAGGATATGTTCTTCCTGTTCAGGTTTGTTTCAAATATTTACTTAGTTACATGTTTCATCCTTTATGGCATCTTCGGACTACACTGGAAATTTGTAAAGTCAATAGAGATAAAAAAAAAACAACACAATAAAGACAACTTACAGTCAAATTAATCTTCAAAACGTACATTAAACAAAGATTTAAAAATTTTTCATTAGCTTTCATAGAAAATGCGCACTCCTTCTGGAGTGTTTTCAAGTTTTTTCTGCGCTTTACTTCTCTAAACTTTGCTCTAAACTTCTCTAAGTTTAGAAAACTAAAACGCAGTAAAAACATGTGCACTTAATTAAATAAATAAAAGGATATGTTCTTCCTGTTCAGGTTTGTTTCAAATATTTACTTAGTTACATGTTTCATCCTTTATGGCATCTTCGGACTACACTGGAAATTTGTAAAGTCAATAGAGATAAAAAAAAAAAACAACACAATAAAGACAACTTACAGTCAAATTAAGCTTCAAAACGTACATTAAACAAAGATTTAAAAATTTTTCATTAGCTTTCATAGAAAATGCGCACTCCTTCTGGAGTGTTTTCAAGTTTTTTCTGCGCTTTACTTCTCTAAACTTTGCTCTAAACTTCTCTAAGTTTAGAAAACTAAAACGCAGTAAAAACATGTGCACTTAATTAAATAAATAAAAGGATATGTTCTTCCTGTTCAGGTTTGTTTCAAATATTTACTTAGTTACATGTTTCATCCTTTATGGCATCTTCGGACTACACTGGAAATTTGTAAAGTCAATAGAGATAAAAAAAAAAAACAACACAATAAAGACAACTTACAGTCAAATTAAGCTTCAAAACGTACATTAAACAAAGATTTAAAAATTTTTCATTAGCTTTCATAGAAAATGCGCACTCCTTCTGGAGTGTTTTCAAGTTTTTTCTGCGCTTTACTTCTCTAAACTTTGCTCTAAACTTCTCTAAGTTTAGAAAACTAAAACGCAGTAAAAACATGTGCACTTAATTAAATAAATAAAAGGATATGTTCTTCCTGTTCAGGTTTGTTTCAAATATTTACTTAGTTACATGTTTCATCCTTTATGGCATCTTCGGACTACACTGGAAATTTGTAAAGTCAATAGAGATAAAAAAAAAACAACACAATAAAGATAACTTACAGTCAAATTAATCTTCAAAACGTACATTAAACAAAGATTTAAAAATTTTTCATTAGCTTTCATAGAAAATGCGCACTCCTTCTGGAGTGTTTTCAAGTTTTTTCTGCGCTTTACTTCTCTAAACTTTGCTCTAAACTTCTCTAAGTTTAGAAAACTAAAACGCAGTAAAAACATGTGCACTTAATTAAATAAATAAAAGGATATGTTCTTCCTGTTCAGGTTTGTTTCAAATATTTACTTAGTTACATGTTTCATCCTTTATGGCATCTTCGGACTACACTGGAAATTTGTAAAGTCAATAGAGATAAAAAAAAAACAACACAATAAAGATAACTTACAGTCAAATTAATCTTCAAAACGTACATTAAACAAAGATTTAAAAATTTTTCATTAGCTTTCATAGAAAATGCGCACTCCTTCTGGAGTGTTTTCAAGTTTTTTCTGCGCTTTACTTCTCTAAACTTTGCTCTAAACTTCTCTAAGTTTAGAAAACTAAAACGCAGTAAAAACATGTGCACTTAATTAAATAAATAAAAGGATATGTTCTTCCTGTTCAGGTTTGTTTCAAATATTTACTTAGTTACATGTTTCATCCTTTATGGCATCTTCGGACTACACTGGAAATTTGTAAAGTCAATAGAGATAAAAAAAAAAAACAACACAATAAAGACAACTTACAGTCAAATTAAGCTTCAAAACGTACATTAAACAAAGATTTAAAAATTTTTCATTAGCTTTCATAGAAAATGCGCACTCCTTCTGGAGTGTTTTCAAGTTTTTTCTGCGCTTTACTTCTCTAAACTTTGCTCTAAACTTCTCTAAGTTTAGAAAACTAAAACGCAGTAAAAACATGTGCACTTAATTAAATAAATAAAAGGATATGTTCTTCCTGTTCAGGTTTGTTTCAAATATTTACTTAGTTACATGTTTCATCCTTTATGGCATCTTCGGACTACACTGGAAATTTGTAAAGTCAATAGAGATAAAAAAAAAACAACACAATAAAGATAACTTACAGTCAAATTAATCTTCAAAACGTACATTAAACAAAGATTTAAAAATTTTTCATTAGCTTTCATAGAAAATGCGCACTCCTTCTGGAGTGTTTTCAAGTTTTTTCTGCGCTTTACTTCTCTAAACTTTGCTCTAAACTTCTCTAAGTTTAGAAAACTAAAACGCAGTAAAAACATGTGCACTTAATTAAATAAATAAAAGGATATGTTCTTCCTGTTCAGGTTTGTTTCAAATATTTACTTAGTTACATGTTTCATCCTTTATGGCATCTTCGGACTACACTGGAAATTTGTAAAGTCAATAGAGATAAAAAAAAAACAACACAATAAAGATAACTTACAGTCAAATTAATCTTCAAAACGTACATTAAACAAAGATTTAAAAATTTTTCATTAGCTTTCATAGAAAATGCGCACTCCTTCTGGAGTGTTTTCAAGTTTTTTCTGCGCTTTACTTCTCTAAACTTTGCTCTAAACTTCTCTAAGTTTAGAAAACTAAAACGCAGTAAAAACATGTGCACTTAATTAAATAAATAAAAGGATATGTTCTTCCTGTTCAGGTTTGTTTCAAATATTTACTTAGTTACATGTTTCATCCTTTATGGCATCTTCGGACTACACTGGAAATTTGTAAAGTCAATAGAGATAAAAAAAAAAAACAACACAATAAAGACAACTTACAGTCAAATTAAGCTTCAAAACGTACATTAAACAAAGATTTAAAAATTTTTCATTAGCTTTCATAGAAAATGCGCACTCCTTCTGGAGTGTTTTCAAGTTTTTTCTGCGCTTTACTTCTCTAAACTTTGCTCTAAACTTCTCTAAGTTTAGAAAACTAAAACGCAGTAAAAACATGTGCACTTAATTAAATAAATAAAAGGATATGTTCTTCCTGTTCAGGTTTGTTTCAAATATTTACTTAGTTACATGTTTCATCCTTTATGGCATCTTCGGACTACACTGGAAATTTGTAAAGTCAATAGAGATAAAAAAAAAACAACACAATAAAGATAACTTACAGTCAAATTAATCTTCAAAACGTACATTAAACAAAGATTTAAAAATTTTTCATTAGCTTTCATAGAAAATGCGCACTCCTTCTGGAGTGTTTTCAAGTTTTTTCTGCGCTTTACTTCTCTAAACTTTGCTCTAAACTTCTCTAAGTTTAGAAAACTAAAACGCAGTAAAAACATGTGCACTTAATTAAATAAATAAAAGGATATGTTCTTCCTGTTCAGGTTTGTTTCAAATATTTACTTAGTTACATGTTTCATCCTTTATGGCATCTTCGGACTACACTGGAAATTTGTAAAGTCAATAGAGATAAAAAAAAAACAACACAATAAAGACAACTTACAGTCAAATTAATCTTCAAAACGTACATTAAACAAAGATTTAAAAATTTTTCATTAGCTTTCATAGAAAATGCGCACTCCTTCTGGAGTGTTTTCAAGTTTTTTCTGCGCTTTACTTCTCTAAACTTTGCTCTAAACTTCTCTAAGTTTAGAAAACTAAAACGCAGTAAAAACATGTGCACTTAATTAAATAAATAAAAGGATATGTTCTTCCTGTTCCGGTTTATTTCAAATGGTTACTTAGTTACATGTTTCATCCTTTATGGCATCTTCAGACTACACTGGAAATTTGTAAAGTCAGTACAGATAAAAAGACACAACACAATAAACCCCACTTACAGTCAAATTAATATTCAAATGGTACATTAAACAAAGATTTAAAAAAATTTCATTACCTTTCATAGAAAATGCGCACTCCTTCTGGAGTGTTTTCATGTTTTTTCTACGTTTTACTTCTCTAAACTTAGCTCTAAACTTTTCTAAGTTTAGAAAACTAAAACGCAGTAAAAGATGTGCACTTAATTAAATAAATAAAAGGATATGTTCTTCCTGTTCAGGTTTATTTCAAATACTTACTTAGTTACATGTTTCATCCTTTATGGCATCTTCAGACTACACTGGAAATTTGGAAAGTCAATAGAGGTAAAAACACAACAAAATAAAGACAACTTACAGTCAAATTAATATTCAAAAGGTACATTAAACAAAGATTTAAAAAAATTTCATTAGCTTTCATAGAAAATGCGCACTCCTTCTGGAGTGTTTTCAAGTTTGTTCTGCGCTTTACTTCTCTAAACTTTGCTCCAAACTTTTCTAAGTTTAGAAAAGTGAAACGCAGTAAAATCATGTGCACTTAATTAAAGAAATAAGAGGATATGTCCTTCCTGTTCAGGTTTATTTCAAATATTTACTTAGTTATATGTTTCATCCTTTATGGCATCTTCAGACTACACTGGAAATTTGTAAAGTAAACAGAGATAAAAAACACAACACAATAAAGACAACACAGTCAAATTAATCTTCATAACGTACACTAAACAAAGATTTAAAAATTTTTCATTACTTTTCATAGAAAATGCGCACTCCTTCTGGAGTGTTTTCATATTTTTTCTGCGTTTTACTTCTCTAAACATTGCTCTAAACTTTTCTAAGTTTAGAAAAGTAAAACGCAGTAAAAACATGTGCACTTAATTAAATAAATAAAAGGATATGTTCTTCCTGTTCAGGTTTATTTCAAATATTTACTTAGTTACATGTTTCATCCTTTATGGCATCTTCAGACTACACTGGAAATTTGAAAAGTCAATAGAGGTAAAAAAAAACAACACAATAAAGACAACTTACAGTCAAATTAATATTCGAAAGGTACATTAAACAAAGATTTAAAATTTTTTCATTAGATTTCATGGAAAATGCGCGCTCCTTCTGGAGTGTATTCAAGTTTTTTCTGCGTTTTACTTCTCTAAACTTAGCTCTAAATTTTTCTGTTTAGAAAAGTAAAACGCAGTAAACACATGTGCACTTAATTGAATAAATAAAAGGATATGTTCTTCCTGTTCATGTTTATTTCAAATATTTACTTAGTTACATGTTTCATCCTTTATGGCATCTTCAGACTACACTGGAAATTTGTCACTAGAGATAAAAAACACAACAATAATGACAACTTACAGTCAAATTAATATTCAAAAGGTTCATTAATCAAAGATTTAAAAAATTTTCATTAGCTTTTTCGTTTATTCTGTGTTCTTTTAATCATATTTTATTGATTGTCTTCCAATATTATCAAGTTTAGTACATCTGTTGTAGAAAAAAAAGTAAAACGAAAATATCCAACGCGTAACAGTTCCATTATTGCAACCAGCCTGGTAATACAGTTTGTTAATTATTGGATTTGAAAGAGCTTCATTTGCAACTAAATTAACTGTCATCCGCTATCCCACGATGATAGCTTGTATATAGCCCAATTTCCCCCTCCCCAGGTTTTATTAACCCCTGATTTATTAGTTATACATATAATTTATTAATTGCCGAATTGACAAATAACCAAATTTATGCGTTTTGTTTTGGTATTCTGAAAATGTAAAAGCAACTTGTTGTCCATAGTTCTAAAAAGAACAAATTAATAACGAAAACCAATAAATATTCAAGAAAAAATGTCAATATATTACGAAATCTTTATGGTATAAACACACTGAGAGAATTACAAAACATAAACGCATACCGGAGAGACAAACAACAGCCGTACGTGTCGTGTACCGTTCGATGCGAGAGAACACACAACAAATAATCAAGTAAATACTTCAAACGTGTCAATAATTTGTCGGTTGTCTTGGCCCTACTACGGGTTATACCTTGACAAATAACAAGAACGTATCTTCACAGCATGTAGTCTTACAACATCATCCTTGGCGAATGGTTAATGGACGTAAAACTATGTGAACGGAGCAGAAGGCATTCCTGACGAATTAAGACTGGATTTACCGCTGGAACATAAAATATTGATACTTTAATTTTAATTGGGATAATTTGTTTCCGAGAACTCGTTCGTCGGTTAGCCGAAAATCGAAATCCCGTTTTCTTTTTCTTGCGCGGCGTGGTTTAAAGAATTTTTATTTAATGTTGGAAATCAAGCTTGATGATGTTTAATTATTGTTTGCGTAATTAAATTCTTAACAGACAAATTCACTCAAGTTTGAGAATCTCACTGTTTGAATTTTGATATCCGTAGAAGTCATTTTCTTTTCTGAATCTGTTCCGCACTCAATGTTCAATGTCATTTTGAAAACTTGCTAAGTGTACTAGTTGTAACGTATTGTTTAAGTGACTTTGTACAAGTTATGACTCATAATTGAATAAATTAGTTTGTGTTTGGATTCATAGACGTATGTACATATAATTGTGATTGTATGTAAGTGGTTTGTTAAATAATTATAATGTTACATGAAGAACAATATTTAATTCAATTTGAATAATAACAGAATATATTTTTAATGTAGGAAGTTAGAAATGTAAAAGAGAAGTTGCTAAATACGAATATTAAAAAAAAATACATATCTTACTGTTGGAATGCCTTGAAATTTAAAAAATATGATGTGGCCTGATGTGGCCGCCCACATGACTTTATCATACCACACACAGAAAAGTGATCTCTCGAACGAAGAGAGAATTACTTGGCTGAAGTAGTTGGTAGGTTCGTATATACGCGAGAGATTATTGACTTCAACCAAGAAATTTTATTTCTTGGAATAATTACTAGATTTAAGAAAGTGGTTACTCTGGTGAAGTAAGTAAACAGTCTTCAGTAAAGTGTATATTTTTATTCCCGGTAAATATTTTTAGCTACTCAATGTAAGAATTTTAAAGATTTGGCACAAATACGTTTTCTATTGCTAATTAACAAGATAGGTATGTTATATTTACTTACTCGTTCTAAACTGTTGCGTGCGTTACATCAAACTATTCCGTGTTGAAACGTTTACTGTACACTATAAATCACAATACACATCCCCAATAAATCACAAGGCACATCCGCTACGACTTCGTTGTTGACGAGTACGACTTGTCGTACTAGGTTAGGATCCGTGGCGCCAGCCCACGCGCAGGCGCGCGAGCCTTGACGAAATCACGGTGCGCATATTTATTCCAGAGAAAGGGATTACTTGAAAGAAGTGAGAATCACTTCAGTTAAATAATTGGTGGGTTTTTATTCAGTAAACAATACTTACTTATATTAAATGTCTTATATTTTCTTGGATCAAGTAACTACGCACTTGGATGGATTTACTATTACTTCGTTGGAGAAATTAACATTTTTGGGACGAAAAATTCAATTACTTCTTTCAATACAATATTGGTTCTTATAAAGAAAGAATTTATTTGTTGACAGCATTTATCTGAGAAATTATTTTACTTATATTGAGTATGTAGCATTTCTTGTATATACCTAACTTTCTACATCCAAGTAAATATTCATTTGAATCTAGTAAATACATTCAAGTAATTATGTTTTCTCGTTCCAAATAATCACTTTTCTGTGTGTATACAGTAGTGTCAAGCTGTGTCAAACGCTGATGTTTTGATGATACTAATTTCATCAAAAAATGCCAGACATAAATTATACAAAATTTCCTATACTTTAATTTATTATCTAACTATTTCGCCGAAATTCCAGATACCTTTAGTAGTTTCTCCGGAATCGTCGCCAAAAAAAAACGGGTACACACACACACACACACACACACACACACACACACACATCCATACACACAGACATTTTTTTGTACCTTGGTAAAAAAATGTTCAGGGGACCCAAAAGGACATATTTCCGCTAAAATCTCAAAACTTCTGTTTTAAAATTCTTTAAAATTGAAGGACTAATTCCCAAAAAACAATGTTCCTTAATTATGCTTTCAAATACAAAGTCCCAATGATATAAAAATATGTACATTAAAAAATCAAGAATTCGTATTGGGATTTTTGTATCTCAAAATTTTTATCAGTTAGAAACTACTCAGAATTGGCCAAGCCCCTTAAAGCCCTTTAGTTTAATTACCTTTTAACAAACTTCAATTTCCGTACACATCCAAGCTACGTATGCAACCGTTTTAAATAAAACGTTATCAAGTTTGTAGGTAATTTTATTGAATTTGCGTTATTGTTCTTATTGTTAAAATTAAACAGAGCCCAAGTGGTTATTTAAACATTCAAAAGTAGAAAATAATTGATTTTTTTTTTATAATTTTAATGTAACTTAGGTATTCATTAGTTATTTAGTGTTTGCTCATTTGTCGACTTCAACAATTACGTACGTTCGTTTTTTTTTCCTTCTGTGGGTAATTAAGATTTTTGGAAAATTACGAAAAATTATTAAAAATATTTAAATCGGTTAAAATAAAAGTATATATTTGGGTTCTACGCTCTAAAGTAGGGCACATAATATTTGTTTTAACTGAAAGTTCGAAACAAATTTTGCCAAATATCATCCTAGAAACAAGGGAGGGGCGCATCGTTTTCACTTCCTCCAGGGCTACGCCACTGCAGAAATTATGAATTGAGTGTAGCTTTTGAGAAAGAAATTGATTTTTTTTGCGATTTTTGCACTGGTTCTGAACAGCAACATATTTTTAAGCCCAAAATTGTGAAAAAACTAAACTATTTTTTTAAAAAGAAATCAAGTTTGTTTGTGGTTTTACGGTTTTGCACTAGTTTTCTCACAAACAATTCATAATTTTCACCTCAGACTCACTTGCCGGATTTTTTTCTGGTGGATAGTTATTTTTTAGTTTATTGATTATTATATTTTTGACATATTCAATTTGAAATCTGTAAATGATAGTCTGGTGTCTACATTCAAAAATTCTTTGTTAGATTTTTTAATGCTTACAATTGTAAAATTGTTTATAAATTACGTACTGTAGATACAATAAAGTACACCCGCGTAACGTGGCATTATTATTATTATTATTATTATCAGAAAATACAACACATTTTTACTTTCAACATGTATAAATAAATCTTAGAAAAACAGGTCCCTACTAATCGCACCAACTTACAGTGTACCGCTTTA
This sequence comes from Aphodius sticticus, assembly GCA_963966075.1. Classification (NCBI taxonomy): domain Eukaryota; kingdom Metazoa; phylum Arthropoda; class Insecta; order Coleoptera; family Scarabaeidae; genus Aphodius; species Aphodius sticticus. The sequence goes on from OZ014509.1 coordinate 67,292,332, forward strand.
CCGTATACAGCTACCTATCTGTTAGTTAGTCATTGGTTTGGAACCGCGGTAACCTCAGCTTCCATCCGCTAGATGGCGCTCAGACCACGACGCTCGGTGCCAATAGAATTGCCTATGCTCCGGCGTTCCACAACCTCAATTCATATGTTCATTTTAATTCAATTTGTTACACACAATGCTATAAATAGGCAATCCATGTACACATTCAAACAAATTTTTACGTATTTTTGCGATGACTGTGTCTTCACTTAACCTACACCCAAATATAGTCCACCCACGCACTAAAGTTTTCTTAGAGAAAGCAATTTTCTTAGTCATCGTTTAATAATTATAGGTGGCTAATACTGTTTTAATTAAAAATATCATGGTTTGAGTATTGTGTTGATGGTAAAAGGTTTGAAAGATTCTCGAAGGACTATAAAATGGGGAAAAAGCATCTGAAAGATATAAGTTGCGAGAGAACATCAGACGCCATATGTGCAGGCTGCTCGTCTTTAGACCCTGATTCTAAGAAATACTACCTGGGCGACGAGAATAGCGATAAAAACACGCCATATGCACAACTCCAGTCAACAAAACACTTTACAAAAGCTCTTGCTACCGTTATTCTGTGTTATAATATGGAAGAAAATACTGAACAATAATAGATAACATACTGGGAAGTCCAATGATTTGGCAACAACACAAAAATTAAAAACAAAATTAGTTTCTCAAACTTACCATCAAATTCTAGTTTGAAGTCAATCAGACACTTTGCCAGTTCCCTCCCAAACCGACTGCAACACCATGGGATGCACATAGAAGTATGGATGTGTAAGATGTGGCAGAATTGTCAAACTCTGAGAAGAGATTTGTACCATTCCAACAAGAAGTGGACATAGACCAATAATATACCACAATAGGGTATCTGACTGTATTAAAAATATGGCTTGTATTATAGTCATCCTAATAGATTACAATTTAAGAAAACTATTTGTTATTACTTTTCAAAAAAAATATGCTTTATTTCTATTAAAAACCAAAATTAAAATTGAATATTTTCACGTCCTATCACGTGATTGAAAACGTTCTGTAATTGGCTCAGTCTCCAATGACGTCATTCGTTAGTACGCTTAGAGCGCGTTCAGTTTGTCAGGGTAGAGTATGGGGAGAGCAATGCTCAGATAACCTGGGTAGCTGTCTCTCTCTTATATGCAGATAAACGCCGTATGACGTTAGTCCGCCTATTATGCAGCGCGTCACTCTCACCGTACCCTACCAGATTATCCGAACGCGCTCCTATGCTTCTCCCGTTTGAATTTAATAGCAATAAAGTGGTAAGCATAACTTTGTAGGTTAGGATAGCCCTAACCTTAAGCTGTCAGATCAGATAATGCCTGGTTCGAAAATACGATAGATAACTTATTCTAGTCAGTTTTACTTATGTCGAAGTAATATTCACAGTAAAAAACACTTGTATCGGCCGCTATTTATTTCATTTGGATTTCTACGAGCCAACCACTTTCTTCGCAGTTTCAAATCTTGCGGAAAAGCTACAAATAGTTTATCCGGAGGTTTTATTGACGTATTTCTGCATTGTGGATTTATACACCATTTATAACCCATTTTTATGTAGAAATTGTGAGAACAACACATCATACAACACAATTACCAAACGTCGACGATGCCGATGCTGACAGACCATATGGGCCGATTTGACACCTACTAGCGTGTGACGTCACACAAAAGAAAGTATCGTTTTGGCGGGACTTTTTGTGATTCAATTTTTAACGCTGATTTTTATGAAATATTGAGGAAATAATTACGAAAAATGATGCATTTACAATGTATGTAGAGTGAAGGAATAAACACACTAAGATGGTTTTCCAATAATAGTCAAATACCCTATTATAAGCATAGAAACAAACAAGGAATTGAAATGTTGCTTGCACAGTGTGATTAACTACAACCCCAATACATTTTCTAGGTCAAAACGTTCAATTAAAAGACAGAAATAGTATTCTATTCAAACTTGATGGTAACCAGAATAGAGTTAATCGAAATGTATAATTATTGCCATAAAATTCCCCGCTGGAGAAATGTCATTTCGTTTTGCGTTCTGTGAATGCTCAAGGAGGCGACGGATATGCGTGTTTATGGTACAACATAGTACGTCAAAACCCACGCTATATACGTTGGCCGGTGCAGGTTATTGCTGCCGTTTGTTGTCGATCAGGTCGTTCCATTGTTTGCCGCGAATTGAGCTCAACCGAGAAAATTATGCAATAAATTGCATTGCACAAGCCTCAGACTGTCTATCAGTCAATTTGCGTCGACTCTACAGGAGTTTAAGATGGATTTGTTCCATGGACTATACAGTTGAGAACTTTAAAAGACCCACTGAGACAATGTATGATATTGAGGCCGTTATTTGCAAAACTTCCTCTTTGCTACTTGGTTTACTTTTCAGGAGCAACATAAAACGTTTTAGCGAACATGAAAATTAGTTTTTCGTATTATTTTATATTGATTGCTGTAGTTTACCAGGCACTTATAATAAATTGAATGATTCTAAACCTGAAAGTATAACAGATTTTGAGAACAAAATAAGATTTTGGTGCAAAGAGACAGTTTTGCAAATAATAAAAATAAATCATTAAGGAAAGTTGTTGAATTTTTATTGAAAGATCATTATACAGTAAGTAATCTGTAATTAGTATTCAAAAAAAGATTTTCAAATAAAAAAACTGAACTCATTTTATTTATATGCCAACGAAACTTTGAAAAGGCAATGAAAGGATTTATCATTTTCGTTTTAACGCAAGTCTTGATCCTCTTCATGCAGTATGTTTTTGTAGAAGGCAAGTTCTGGTAATTATCGCCAATTGCCACCATAATGCAAATCAATAATAGATTTTTTGTCGCCTTTAAGCTCTTTGCCTAGTAGTATCTCACATGGTTGAATGGATGAAATTGAACAATTTTTTTTTACAAATTCTTTTAGCTGTTCCAACGTTACTGGCGTAATTAATCTCCCCCTGTATTACAACAGTATCCTTTTTTTTGTAAAATAAAACGTTTTGCCTCGCTAAATTTGAAATGCCAGGCTCCAGGAAGCTTTACATTTTTCCTTGCTTCATTCTTCCAGTCATCTACCTTCCAGTCAATGCCAATTCTTCTGACTGTGGCGTGTCTACTTATGATGTCATCATAGTGGTTGGATTATACAATAACAGGAGTTTTTTTAAATTTCTCTCTCTATAACCCAAAAACTCGATCAGGAGGGATAAAGGAATGTCCTACGATTGGAAATGTGATCTCAATTATTTTAATGTTTGGTGGTGATTCATTAAGAAGCCAGTACGCTAACATTGTCATTCTTGTGACGGAAGTAGGAATTACATTTGTATCCTATACATACAAGAGTAATTCCTACTTTCATTAATTTGGTATGTCCTAAAATTTTCTACTTTTTAAAACATACCTGAGCCGTTTTTTAACATTCCTAGAGTAGTTTTCTTTTGTCGCTCTTTCTTGCGTCCTTTTCCTTTCGGACAGGGTAAAATTTCACATTGAGTATTTATCTCATCCATGCTAACAAATCGCAACAACAAAACTGCCGTTAGCAATCACAACGCACTAGAACATTGATGTTTAGACTGAAACGAATTTATTTTCCAGAATGAAACAAAAAAAAACACCTGTTTGCTCTGTGAACACTAAGCTATTGGTTGAGCTGTAGACAGCCAGTTTTGCGGATGAACGTTCACAGCAAACAGAGAGTTTTGCAAAAAAAACTTACACTTTAGCATCCAACTTTAGGTAATAAATAGGTTGTCTCTACAAATTCTGACAATAGCAATCGATTCCTCATTAAATAATTATGTAACTTTGCAACAAGAACGAATTTTTGAAATTTTGGCGATTAGAGACTTTTGCAAATAAACGCATATATCTAACCTACGCAAGAAAATGGCTTGTACCTACTGTTGATTGTTGGATCATTGTTTGATAGTAACGTAAACGTCCCAAATTCAGACACTGTCATAAATTCCGATATTTCTGTTTAGTTGGTTAAAATAAGAAATCTACAATATTAAACTATACTGAATTCAAGCATACTTGACACTTTTTCCATTTTGTTTTGCATTATTAATTTACATTATTAAGTGTAATTTAAAAGTAACTAAGAGTTGTAACATTGTTTTTGTAATTTTCTTTAGTTAAATATATGCCCTTAAATTCTTTAACCTGTCCGAATTTGGGGCGTTTACCTTAGCTTTACGTTACCTTAGCCTTGGTCAACTGCATGTTTCCAAACATATAGAAACTTGTAACACCTTGCTAAAGTTTCAATATGTATATATTGCTTCTTAAAAACTACTATTCTTGTTTTTCTTCACATTTCTAGACCATGAACACAACACGTCTCTCTTAAATTGTATCACCAATCACAGTAGGGTTGTTAATTGAAAAAAACTCATTTCAATGACCAACATCTTAGTAGTTAGCAGGCCTTTGGTACATATCAAAGCAGTCCATGGGAATCCACGAATCTAAACGTGCGTTGACTGACAGGACAAATGCAAACGTTGTACAAATGAACCTTGCGGCTCGTTTGATCGGTAGGTAATAGGACAAGGTACATACGTGGCCCGTCCCAGTGGCTGTGGAGAAAGACTTCTTCCACATTCTGCACTTGTGCAGGTTTCCGGTGAATGTTGAGATTTATGCGAATGCGGATGGGTTTGGCGGACTCCAACAAAGCCCTCAACGTGATTTGTATCTTTATTCACTGCAAGATCGTTCCAGAATATTGTGCTACGAGTGCAGTATATTTATATACTTGTATATTGCTTTATGGTTATATGGGGTGATGTATGAGTAAAGAGTTTCATTATTATTTTGCGTTTCCATTAGCTACTTCACCAAAAATCAACATTTACTTCGGATCTACTTCCAATATTTCGTTTGATCTGAATTCTGACAACCACAAACAAATAATTTTGTTTCTCCAAAATAAATAAATACTCTTTCGAATAAATACTAGGTCGCTGGGATCTGGCGATTCTGGTTGAAATGGTCCAAATACATCCTCAGAGTTTGACAATTCTGCCACATCTTGAGCCATACTTCTTTGTGCTTCCCATCATAGTGTTGCAGTTGGTTTGGGAGATGGAAAAGTTTTGCGTGAACCACAAAAGTGTTAAATGGTTTTACTTGCTGTTGCCAAGTCATTAGAATTCCCAGTGGCATACTAACGTTCTTCGTATTAAGCCAAAAGCCTTCAATGTAACCGCACAACCAACGCTTCAGACAGACATAAAGCAGATGTTATTCAGGGTAAGAAGTTTCATACATTGTTTCATACAAAAGTTACAGTATTTTCAAATATAATAATCGTATTTTAAACGGCTCTAACTTCTTAGGACTTAAGGAAGCAAAAAAAACATGATATTTTTCTGTCTAAAAAAAAATTCATGTGGATTTGTTTGTTTCTTCATATTGCGTTTAATTTATTTTTATTATTCTTAATCATCATTATTTATTTGCTTTTTATCATTGTTATGGGTATTGTTGGTTTCTAATGTATTTTCATGTTTATTTTCCATTGTTTTGTTAATATTTTACTCATCTGGTATTCAATTTCGAAACCAAAATAAGGAAAGTGAATGGGCGGTTTGTGGATCAATGTTCAGTTTTTCTGATAAATACACATTTTGAGGGGTTATTTTGGGGCTATTTTGAAGTTTCTAGGACATTTGGTTCAGCTGCTATAACAAAATCACGTTTTTACACTTTAACCTCATTGTTTTCCTCAAAAAACTTGTGAAAACTTACGGGTTCGGATTCATATTCAACGTAGAAATCTATGGACAATGCTTGCTTATTTACTTTCTATTAGTCTAGGCATTCTAGATTTTGATGCGAAAATTCAACTGCAGTCGATGAAACTAACACCAATCGATAGCTTATGGTTTAAGTAGGAACATATTAAAATGTTTAGAATCATGGTTAATAGTAATTTTTTTTAATTACCGAAAAACTATTGAAAATTGTGCCCGTCTGACATTAATTCTCCCTTCCTCGAATCTCACTCACTTAATCACAAAAATAACTAGTAAGAAAATTATCTTTAGCCGTGTTGAAGTTAAAATATTCCCACCGTAAAATATTAAAAAAGAAACAAGTGAACCGATTTTGCCCATTCACGAAATTGTCCTTACTTTTTAAGAGATAAGTTGTATACCAAATGTCAGATTAATTACTTCAAAATTACGGCAGTTATCGTGTACAGAGACGGACAGACAGACGGATATAGCTATATCGATTCAGTTTTCAATTCTGATGAAATGCATATATACAGGGTGTTAGTAAATAAGTGCGAGAAACTTCAGGGGGTGATTCTCCATGAAAAAATAATGACAGTTTGCTATATAAACGTATGTCCGCAAATGCTTCGTTTTCTAAGATACCGGAGTGTTAAAGCTTTTCTTAAAAACTGACGATTGAATCTCGTCTGAGGAAGGTCATTTTCAACATTTTTTGTAGCTTTGCGCCAATTTAAAATTTTATTATTGTTATTTTCCGTTATTGTTTTAGTTTAAAGTTATTCTATTTTTTGCTAAAAAACGGAGCCCCCTACAAAAAAAGGCAGAGAGAGATTTTTTGTCACAAATTGAACGATGGATTCCAAAATGATTTTTAACCGTATGCGCGCCAGTGATGAACATAAAATTCTTAGTTGCATGTCAAAAAAATGCGCAATAACTACATAATAAACCCCACTAAATACTCTTAAACCCCACTAAATTTCATTTGCATATCTCGACCGGTTTCAGAGCAATAAATAAATCGTCAGTTTTTAAGAAAAACTTTAATTGTATTTTCATATTTATTTTCCATTGTTTTGTTAATATTTTACTCATCTGGTATTCAATTTTGAAACCAAAATAAGGAAAGTGAATGGGCGGTTTGTTGATCAATGTTCAGTTTTTCTGATAAATACACATTTTGAGGGGTTATTTTGGTGCTATTTTGAAGTCGTATCTCAGAAAACGAAGCATTTGCGGACATACGTTTATATAGCAAACTGTCATTATTTTTTCACCCTGTGTAAGTCTAAGATACATGCCACCCATCCTTAAGGGTGTTACAAATGTTGAATCAAACTCAATATACCCTCACCACATTAAATGTGGGGGGTATAAAAATACCACACTGTAGCAAACGAAATTTACAATCACAAACATTCGGGAACCTATACGAGGAAATTATTGATTGATGATTGTTTGATGACTGTCGGTTGACATTAGCAATGCCTGTTCTAATGTCAAGCGATCGGTTGACGTGCAATCGCCAAAAATTAGTTGAATCAATTATAATTTATTTTACTAAATTAACCGTTAGTTTTCTCGTATAGGTTCCAGAATCATTCTGATAGTAAAACTTGTTGCTGAATTTAGTGAGCGAGATTCGAGGAATGAAGGATTAAAATCTGACAGGCACAATTTTTCAATGGTTTTTAATTAATAACATTTTCCTATTAACTATGACCGAATACAGCGTATATCAAAACTCTAGAATGAATGGACTATATGCACAAAATCGTTGCTCCACAGAGTGATCGATGATTTCCTAATTTTTTAATTGCTTTTTTTCCAACATTTTCTTATATAAGGCTGTAAAATTTGTATGTTACTAAAGTACATAAAGTACAAATTAAAAAAAAAAACAAAAATAATAAGGGATCGCCATTTTTTTAAGTCGATGACGTCATAATTAAAAAACTTTATCCAGAATTTTGATGTATTTTCTTTTCAACATTATTTACTTGGCATTCTGCAGTTAAGAGAGATGGTAAAAAGCTTTCATGAAAATGTCTTCCTATTCTCGGGGTTCAGAGGTATATACTTTTTTTCTCACTACACTAGAACACATTTTGAACTGGAAATGGCAAAATATCTTCCTTTACTTTGCTAAATTTTAGGCCCGATTCCGCTTAATAATAAGACAAAACAAATATAGTAAATACAAAACCATGCAATCTTTTCAAAAAGAGAAACAATACAAATACTAATACATACAATTTACAATAAAAGCAGAAGCAAGTAAAACAAAACAAGTGCGGAAAACAATCATCACGATTCACCATAAACTGATATAGAAGAGGTGTAAAAAGCGAGGCATTGGTCATATTGATTTATTTTTTGTTCTAATTTCCCTTGGGATTCTAAGAAAGATAACATACCTCAGTTCAATTCAATAATAAAAAAAAACACTGTCTGGTTTTTAACTTACACTTTGGGCTGAAACTACAGAGTGGTAGCCGAAAATGAGACATGATGATTTTGCAAGGATGTTTCACTTTTAGTTTGCCAAACGCAAACGGTTTGTAGATAGTTACAAGCATAAAATGTTTATGAAATATTTATCCCTATTGTTACTGTCATCGAGATACATGTTTATTTAATTTTCAAACTTGAAACACAAGTTATTTGATTTTGAGTAAAAGTTGTAAAACTCATTATAGCTTTAAATTCAATTTTACATATTGAGAACAAATCAAATTATATAAATAGGAATATAAATCGATATTCTAATAGGACATTGTTCTAGTGGAAGCAAATCGAAACGAAATGTAGGTTGTAATGTGTAGGCTAACTTGATTTTTTAACGCTCACCTAAAAGGTCGTCTACAAGTCAGTACGTTCTGTGACGCGCGCGGACATTTTTATATTTTCCGCACCTTACAAAAGCAACAAATCATACCATTAAATAATTACAAAGAAATCATGTTTTGGCGTGAACTAAACATTAAATAAAAAGTGTCGTTAAATCATCTCTTCTGATGAAGAAAAGGAAATATTCTTTACAAGGTAAAAGAACTTTCTTTTAAATCTAACACAATTCTTGTGTATTATGGATGTAGAATAATGCACATAATGGTATTGTTATGTACCTCTGGTATATTCGAAAATTAATTAGTACTTCTTTGTCGGAATTGTTGGATGTGGACAACAATCATTAGCGTTTGTTGCTGACGGGCCTCTCAATGTCTATTGAGTCTAATACGGTTTAATTGGGTTATTGTAGTCCACGTACACTTCATCATTAACAGCGGTACCTAAAGCTTTTGATGTATACCAAATATAATCTTTTGTCATGCTTACTATCAGTTGTATGCTATTAAAAATAGATACGGGTATTATATAACAAATAGTTGAACAAAGTTTCAATTTAATTTTTGAATTATGAAAGGAACATTTAATAATTTTATTTGAATCTATAAAGTAACATTGTGAATTTTTCGTTTCTGTTATATAGTCGTGTATTAATGAATATTGTTTTATATATGCTGTAGGTTGTTCTATATTTTATAATCATGTTCAAGTTTACAGAACAATATCTTTAAAAATATGTGAGATTTCCATTCAAATTTAAAAGTGAGTGCTGTACCAAATAAAATAAATATTGCTACCATTAGGTACCATTAGGTACTACTGATTTAAAGAATGACATATCGTACAAAATAAAAATTATCTTATTTATTACCAATTTTAAATATGAGATACCGTACAAAATAAAAATTACCTTATTTAAAAAATATACCATATTACAATCAATACAGGGTGAGTTATTAGTATCCCGGTGGTCGATAGTCATCAAATCGTTTGAGAAAGAAAAGAAAATTATACAAGAGTTGTTTGACGTAAAATTATTTTCATTTATACAGGGTGTTGCATTTAGGCGTGACGGAAAGTCAGTACATTTTGTAAATGGAACGCCCTGTATATCATACTATATTATGAATACTAAGGAAGTTGTCTTTCTAACTGTGAAAGTTGTACCTGTGTAAAGTAAATAGTTCCTGAGATATTCAATTGTTTGTCAAAAAATTGGCAGTTGCAGGCCTTTCTTAAAAAGTACGTTAATACCACATTTTTGCAGATATTGTCTTAAAATTTTGTCATATAATAACTAAACACGTAGCTAGATGCTGATGTCATGAAAAAATAGATGCGGTATACAGGGTGATCGTAGCATGCACTATTTTTTAAACATTTAAATGGCTTTTTCTTGAGATTTTTAAATGGAACATATATTATTTGCTAATTAAAATTTCTCTTAAGTTCTTTGTAATTTATATTTACTATATCGTATATCTATGATTACTAGTTTGTTTGATATTTGTAATTTAAAGAGTAGTATGCTATTTAGTACCTTAATATTGCTCTGTATACAGTGTGCTGGGTAGCATGATGTAAAATATTTAAAGGGTTTTAGAAGAAGTCATTTAGAACCTATTTAACTAGATTTATTCATATGAAGGATAGTATGAGTATTATTGATAATGTAGGTTAATAAAGTGGGTTATTTGGAAGTGTTTAAGTAGATTTTTTGCTATGAATGAAAATCTGAATCTAAAGATGCATATCAGTTTGTTTTTGTTGCATATTTGGTTTTTGTGTGTGAGCACATAAATCACATCAAAGAAAATCTGATTTTCAACACTCAGAAGTTAACAAATTTTCACGATAGTTAACATAAAAGTACAGGATTTAGGGTTTACTTTACCAGTAATTTGAAATTTTTAAATCGCGTGTCGGTTGCCATACGATAGACGGCAAAATATACTTACAAAATTTCATAAAAAATTGTTAATATGTCGATAACGGTAATACTTTGTATAAGGATCAAGCTGGTTAAATCGTTTCTAAACCATCTCTTCTATCGCCACTTGAAGACTTTACATCAAACTACTAAATACCTTATTCACAGCAATATTAAAAGTTGTTAAACAATTGCATTACATTTTCGTTAAATTGCAAATATCACAAAAATAGTAACATTCGGTGTATGCCATACTAGTTGTAAATTGGAGCGAAATAAAGGGTTATTACAGACAACACATATTATACAGGATGTTCCAGTTCAAAAACTCGAGAAAAAGCCATTTGAAAAACATCAAAATTTACTAAGTTTAATGAATAGCCTGTATAGTGTATCTAATATCTTTGGATACTATCATCTACCTGTTGGCTCTGACTATTGTCTCACATAGTTTAAAGGAAAAATCGGCAAAAATGTCGTTTTTACATAGGTTTTAAAAAGATCCTGCAACGGGCATATTTTTGAAAAACAGTTGAATATCTCTCGAACTATTAACGCTGTGACTTAGCAACATACAGGGTTGGATAAACAAATTTACCCAGAATGACATTTACTTTTATTTTTCTGTTAGTTCATTTGTTTTTCAATTTATTTTTATTGTAATTTTTTACTGTAATTAATGTATTTACTTTTAGTGTTGTTGTGGGTATTGATTGTGTTCTTTCTACGTTTTTGCATTGTTTGACAAGTATTTCTTTTTTTATTTTTCTTAATTTTGTTTCAAAAGGCAGTATGTAAAAACGTTAAACGTTTCGAAAAAAAAAACAATTAGGTTCATCTGAAAAATGTTGTTCAGAATGACATTGGCTTTCTAAAAACAATTTTTGCTGGAAAACACTGGGACATCCTGTATATTTCTAGCATTACCACTTTTTTTTTTTAAATTAGCTTTGGCATTTTTTGCTATTATAGTAAAAATTATTTCAAAGAATCATGAAGAACTGGTAAATATTATTGTTCGTATTCATTTCCTTTTCACCATTTGTGCAAATATGAACAGATGTGTCCCGTTCCATCCTAATTGGAAGGGTGTTTTATTTGCCATGGCACCCATGGGGTGTAAGTAATATTTTGATGTTCCACAATAATAGTTTATACGGGGTGCAGGACGTGATAAAAGGCACAGTAGTTTACATTTAGGGTTTGCCAGCCACATGTGCCATCACAGGGGGATCATTAATTCAAGGGCCGTATCAGATTCACTTCATCAAGTTATTTGTGGTTTAATCAACTGAATTAAACCCGTTATTATACGGCATGAAGACACAATCATTATTTGCGAGGGACAGCTATATATATGTGCGAGTTCACTCAACCTCGTGTGTTTGTAGTTTTTAAGTAACAATAAAAACTTTAGACAATGGACAATTAAAGGTAACATCAACGCATGGTATGTTAATCTTTTGTTTTTTTCTATCGATAGTATAGGAAAGATTTTAAAATATTCTGTTGGAATTGTGTATATGCGTAGCGTTGTTTTTATGTTCTAAATCGTTTATTTAGTCGAAGCTACAACAATAAAACGCAGTTTCGAATAGAATTAAATCTGGAACAGGAAAAGGCGCGGATCCACAGGCTGACGTGAAATAGGGTCAGGTAAGGCAGGATGTAGGGTCCTCGGAGGTTGGAACTTGTAGGTAATTAATGGCGACAGACAGATTGGAGGAAATTGCTTTTTTTTTCGAGCACACAACTAATCTGGTAGGCTTTGGCGAGGGTCTGAAGTTATTCTAAGAAGGGACTTAGGGAAATCAGGAAACGAAGGAAAATAATGTTTGCTTATTTTGGGGGATGCTTTTTGAAGATGTTAACTACTGGAAAATTCTGTTCTTTGACCTGGGGGCACTATCAAATTATAATAATTATAAAAACGACCGTGATTATTTTTTATAAATTTGTACTTCTTAAATTAGAGGCGCTAAAAATCTGTATTTTAATATTATTGTTACCAGGTAGTTTTAGTCCCAAAATGATTATTATAAAGTTTGTACAATATATAATTATCTACAATTTTGGTTTGAAACATTTCTTTCTGTGAGTATTACCAACAATAAGAACAATGTTTACGTGAATACTTTTATATATCACATAAAAACAGTATTGATAAACAATCGGAATACAAAATAAACACACCCTCTGTTACACACAACAATAAGAACAATGTTTAAAATATAAAAACTCCGAATACAAAATAAGGCAAACCTTCTGTTACAATTTAAAATATATCGACAATAAAGACAATGGTTAAATAAACACTCTTGGTCATTACAAAAGTACAATGTATATAAACAGTACACACTCTGAATAAAAATATTAGTTTGAAGGAAAGAAATCTCGTCTTGAATAAAAATATATTTGCTTGAATCACAATGGGATTTCTTTGGCGTAAGAAAGCGTACTTTTAAATCAAAGCAAAACTATGTATTACTTTAATTTTTGTTAACTTTAAAGGAAAGTAATTAGTGTTTGTATCCAAATATATTTGTTTCACTTAAATAAATATCCAAATAAATTAATCTCAAAGCAACAACAAAATCTGTGTATTGGCAAAGCAACCGTTCTTTTGAATAGATAATATCGTATTTTGAAATAAACAAAATAAAGTTTTTATTAACAAAATATTTACTTAAAACAAAACTGCTAATAATTTATAATTCTTTCTTTTAACTAATAAATTATATTTGGCTATAACCATATTGCAATGTTTAGATTATAATTTAATTTCAATAAAAACTTCTTCTTTGCTGTTTTTTATTTATACAGGGTTAGCCAAAATTACCGGAACACCCAAATAATTCTACAACGGTAAAAAATTTCAAAAAAAAAATCAAACAAAAGTTTTTAGACTGTAAACAATCCATCGTTCAAATATATTTTTAATATACACAGTGTTCATTTTATTATAGAAATCGCGTAAATTTTTTTTTTCAAATGGAACACCCTGTGTCTTTTTACATTTTATAATTTTAGGACTAATTCTGGACATTGTTTATTAAAATAATTTTTTTATAAAATGCATCATTTTTGAGTTTTAAGCAATTAATTAAAATTAGTCAAAATTACCGGAACACCAAAATAATTCTCCATCGGTAAAAAAATTTCAAAAAACATTCAAACAAAAGTTTTTGACATTAAACAAGCTATCATTAAAATATATTTTTAATATACAGGCTGTTCATTTTTTATGCAAATTTGGTTAATTTTTTTTTCAAATGGAATAATACCCTGTATATTTTTACATTTTATAATTCTATGACTAATTCTAATAATTTTTTATTGGAATAATTTGTTTATAAATATCATAATTTTTTAGTTATAAGCAATTAGTCAAAACTCCTGACCTTCAAATTAAGAATTGGTTTGAAGGATGCAATGTGGGATAGCTTACCACATTAAAACTATTGTCCTTTCAGTGATTTCTTCCGGTTTTATTGGAATATTGAGCATAAAATAGAATACAGTTAAACAGGTCATGCGTAATACAAGGATCCATTGAATGGCCACCTAGGTCGCCGGATTTACAAATACTGGATTTTTCTATTTGGGGCCACCTAAAGTCCAAGGTTTACACCAATAGGCCGCAAAATATTGATGCGTTGAAGCAGAGGATAGTGGACGAAGTTCAGAGTATTACTGTCGATCATTTAGACAACTGTTTACGGGAATTTGTTGATAGGTTGGGGCATTGTCAAGCCGCTCACGGATGGCAGTTTGAAAATTTAATTTAATTGTTTTGTTATTTTTTCTTCACATTGTTATTATTTATCCGTTCGGCTTAAATAAATGTTTTGGAGTTTTGATTAATTGCTGATAATTAAAAAATGAATCAATTTATAAAAACCTACTTGAACAAATTTCTTAGAATTAAAAAATACAAATGTACAGGACGTTTAATGAGAAAAAGGAAAAGTTTTCCATATTTCCATAATAAAATAAACACCTGTATATTAAAAATATATTTGAACGATAGCTTGTTTAAAGTAAAAAACTTTTGTTTGAATGTTTTTTGAAATTCTTTCACCGATGAAGAATTATTTGGGTGTTGCGGTAATTTTGACTAATTTTAATTAATTGCTTAAAACTCAAAAATGATGCATTTTATAAAAAAATTATCTTAATAAACAATGTCCAGAATTAGTCCTAAAATTATAAAATGTAAAAAGATACAGGGTGTTCCATTTGAAAAAAAGAAATTTACGCGATTTCTATAATAAAATGAACATCGTTCAAAATATATTTGAACGATGGATTGCTTAAAGTCTAAAAACTTTTGTTTGAATTTTTGTTTGAAATTTTTTACCGTTGTAGAATTATTTGGGTGTTCCGGTAATTTTGGCTAACCCTGTATACTCGAGACATGTTTCGATCTGAAGAGATCATCTTCAGCCGGGAATAGTCAATTTGTAGAGTCTAGGTGGTCAAAATGTATCATTTTTTGGTGGTGTTCACTATTATTAAGATCTTAGGGAACGAGACGTTGGACGTATGAACTGGTATGCCATGTGGAAAAATAGGCTTAAAATTCCACATGGCATAGTTCATACGTCCACGTCTCGTTCCTCAAGATTCTATAATACTGACAACCATGGGCGCCGCTTGAAAATGTTCCAGGGGGGGCAAGATTTTTTTTAGTGTTAAATGGTGACGTAATATTAAGTACTATGCCATTAACTGTTTTGCATCCTTTTCGTCTTGTGTTATTTTGCATACACTCTGAAAAATCTTTATCGCTTTAAGGTAGTGAAATGTTTTTGTTCACATTTTTGTGTATTAATAGCCATCCATGGTCGTGATCCCTGTATGCTCGACAACACATACTTATTATATATTGATATTCATTGAATTTCAAGTCATTTTGCCGTCTTTCTATATCGTTTATTAATGTGGGATTAATATATATTTTTAATTAATAATTGTTTGTAAATATATTTTGTTTCTGAATCATTGAACTCTTATTCTAGAATTTAAGATTTTGTATAATTTTCAACCAATATCGTAGCCTTTTGATTACTTTTTAATACGTTAGGAGACATTGTTGTTAATTTCTTATAATAATTTCTAGCTCGTGGTCATCGAGAATCTGATACAATATCTTAATAACAAATTGATAAACAATAAAAAGGCAACAATATTATTTTGAAATTTACCCCGTTAACGAGAAATAATGACTAAATGTAGAGAAAAGTGGATTAATTTGAAAATTCTGTGTTTAGGATAATCGACGAAATAATACTTTTTTTTTATTTTACTATTATAGTTGAACACTTGTAAGGCGACAATGTTAGGTCAACTACTAACTTTTGAACGAACTCATGTACGGAAATGTATTGTGTCAACGCTGGAGAGTGTCATAAAATGGTACCAATATTATTTTTTTGGAGAGTTGTTTAAAACTCCCTTTTCATTAACCGAAGTTTTGTAATTCTAGTACCAATTTTGGCCAATAATGGGTTATCTATAAATCTTTTTAAATTATTTGATTTTAAAATAGTTATTCTATGATACTTTATACAACCTATTTTCCTAAACCAATTTCTAAAGTTGGTACAATATTCCGGCTCTCTGCAGTTCCTAAACGGCGTCTATCTGGACATGAGTTCGTTATCAAAATTTGGTCTACTATCAAAAGTTGACTATTGTACCTTATCTATATATTCTACGCTAATTATTATTTTGGACTGCAGCGCAAAATTTGGATACCGTATCTTGTCATCTTGTGGCTCTTTCGCGACTGTTACGAGTTCTATCGCAATATCTAATAAAACTGACATTGGTGACAATAGCCGATAATAATCGGAATAGTCATCATTTATCTAGTACTTTTTCTCATCCTTCACTATGCGTAAATGTCATTTTTGCATCTTTGTGGGGTCACGAAAGATGCGAATTGCCCGCTAGGCGTTTAGTTAATAACTTTCAAGCCTAGCGCAAAAATATTTTACACACAGGCCGGGCGGCGACTGACCTGTCTGTTAAATAAATACATAGCTTTCAATTTGGTTTGATATGCGAGATCCATCTGATCAAAAAGATCAACCTGATCTATGATCGAAAGATCCATCTAATATGATAATAACCGATGTATCGATCAGATCTATTTATCGGTCTTCAATTGTGATCAAAGATCGATCACATATTTCTCGACCACTCCTATCTTTTTCGTTTTTCGCGTAGCGGTAGTTGGGTTCGAAATACAGGGGGGGGGGGGGCAAGCGCCCCTCCTTGCCCATATGTAACGGCGCCCATGCTGACAACCATACCAAAAAAGTTAAATTTTGACCACATAGACTCTACAAATTGACTGTTCCCGACTGAAGATGATCTATTAGCAACTTGTCTCTAGTATATAAATAAAAACAGCAAAGAAGAAGAGGTTTTTTATTTAAACTAAATTAATTATATATTCCCAACAAATGTTTATTCAGCGCCAATATATGTACAAAGTGTCATGTTTTTTTTTCACGCATTTTTTTCAGATAGTCTCAGTGACGAGTTTCATATGCACTTATTAGTTTTTCAATTAATTAAAAATTACAGCAGTTTGAAATATTAAGAAAAACGTATTTTAAATGGCTTCAACTTCTTGAGGAATTGAAAAAAACGGATAAGTCCATATGTAACTTTTTACTAGGAATGACATTTACTTTATACAAAAACAAACAGTAAAAAATTTCGTATGGATTTATTTACAAACATTGTATTCAATTTTCTTTCATTATTTTGATTCTTTTTACTTAAATTTCCTTACTTTTATTGTTTTAATCGGTATTAATTGTGTAATTTGTTCGATCTGCATTGTTTGATCTGTATTTTATTTTTTAGTTTTGTTTTTGTGAATATTTAAAATGGCTGTAACTTCTTATGCAATTGAAAAAACAAATAATTCGATATAAAACATTGAAATCACATGACTTAAATGAATTAGTTTTCTAAAAAAATATTTTGCGGGAAAAACTGGGATAGGTACCCTGTATATTTCTAAAATGTCTTGTTATTTCAAAATAGGTTTTTTCTCTGTGTAGTAATGGCAACTTGAAATAATTAAGAAAATTTTGATACCTCTGCGAAAGATGAATAAGCGAAAGTGATAACATTTGCCTATCAAGTCAGGTTTTGTCTTTTCGTCTTCAGGTGAAAGTATCTATAAAGTTTAACGAAAAAAATACATGTTTACCTCCACTTTTTTGAAAAACCCGAAGTAAACTTTTGCGCCCGGATTCGTATTCATTTGTTTAGACTAAGTTCAAATCATTACGTTCACAACGCATATACAATACATACAACATAGATAAAATGTCTATAAACTAATATAGGTAATGAGATAGATACAATCGTACAGTCGTCTTACTATCTGCTCAAAATCTCTCCAGCTAAAGCCTGGTAATTCTATTTTATCGCCATAATTTATACACGTCAAAAACTAAGAACCCATCTTATCATACACGCACAAAAACACAACCCCCGTGGATTTTAATCGCCTCCCACCAACCTGCAGAAGAACGAAAAACGCCCCATCTCCAGTTCTCAACTTTAACTGCATCCTTACACTCCACAGGGACACTACAAATCTGTCACCATTAGATATCCCTTACAAGCCTTTCGCATCTAAAATTTTCCATGTCACCGTACCCCTATATCCCCCCCTCAAGCGTCCCACTGCACCACCACTTCCTATTACCTGAACGCGATGTACACTTGCGGAAACAATTATGTTTACATCAAAAATTTTTGTGTCGATGTAACTCAGAAACTATCAAACCAATTTTGATCGGACTTTCACCCAGAAATACTCTGTATTTTATAGAATATCCAGGAATAAACAGACTACAATTTATTGGATACTTTTTGAGTTAGAGCGCCGTAAAAAAATGCACGATGTAAACATCTTTTTTTCCGCGAGTATACACCGTCACGTGTTCTCGTCCATTTTTTCTCTTTTCTCTTCTGTTTCTTTGAGAGCCCTCACCGGTGTGTGGCGCTTTTTCTGTGTATCCGGTGGTGGCATTAGAATTCAGTACCTCACCCGTGTCTATCGGGCGAAACGCGCCGTCTGTTTTTGATGCAAATTTTTACCTACAAGGGCAACCTTGACGACTGGCTGGCATGTGTCGGGAGCTCCGCTCCACCCAGACTGTTGTTCTCATGGGGACACTTCAAACACCGAACCCGCATAATTGTTTAGAAATTTGCTAAATAAGTTAAAATGAACTTGCTTTGGAGAATATTGTATGGCGTAGGATGTACAGGTGTCTCTGGAATAAGTTTTGTTATACTTGAAGAAGTGTATGGGCGTCGTCTAATAACCAACAAAATGGTTTCGAATTGAATAACATGCTAAGAGATATTTTTAATGTTTGTTTAGATGGGATAATATGGTGTTATTAATTTTTAAATTTAATTAAATTTTAAGTGAAAACATGAAGTGTTTGACACACATAAACATTCTTTCTACCAAACAAATATTCTCTATCGAAACAATAGATTTTTTTGAGTCGTTTCATATTTATTTGAATTAAACAAAATTTTCTATGTGTACTCGATATGATGGCTTGTACTATCTGAAAAATGTTTTGCAGGAAAAATGTGGGATCTCCTAAATATATAAATCATTGAAAAGTTGACACACAATAATACAACCGAGTCAACGTTCAATTTTCTATAAAAAAAATAGTACAAAAACTTTTTTTTTACTTTATCATACGCAGTATGTAAAGTATTGTAATCATGCCAAAAAAATTTTTTGAGATTTTAGCGGAAATATGTCTTTTTGGGTCCCCTGAACATTTTTGACCAAGGTACAAAAAAATGTCTGTGTGTGTGTGTGTATGTGTGTGTGTGTGTGTACCCGTTTTTGTGGAGACGATTCCGGAGAAACTACTAATGGTATCGGGACGAAACTTCATATTTAGAAGTTTTATAACCAAACTTAGAGCTGAAAAGCTTTCTGTTGAAAAGGGTCCAAAGGAACTGGTGGTTTACACATAGCATTTTTCGAAGATTTTGCAAATGAGCCGCTATTTGTGTAATGTCGTCAAAATAGTTAAATAATAAATTAAAGGAGAGGAAATTTTCCATAATTTATGTATATGACATTTTTTGGTAGAATTTATACTTTAGCCGCATGAGCAAATTCTATTTCATCAAGATCGGGCGTACTGCTTTAAAACTAGTAGCCAGGATATGTCAGATTATTTTGATTCTCATGACAGTAGCTAGTGTCAAACGCTAATGTCTTGAAAATGCTACTGTCAATATAGGCTGCGTTCGGATATTGAACACCGTTACACTTTTTACACCCAATAACACGTAAGTGTCATTTGGACGGTGTACCCGCTGTCAACGGAGTAGAATATCCGAACGCAGCTTTAATCGAGATATTTGTCTAGTTCTACTAGTTTTATTTTAATGCAGACATAGCCGATCTCGATCAAATAGAATCTCATGCAGCTAAACTATTAATTTTATATATAGTATGATAAAGTCATGTGCCTGGCCACATCAGATTTTTTAATATTAATATATGTATTTATTTAATTAAGAAATTAAATTACCTGAAAAGACCTGATGATATGTTTCGTTTTATTTGTTTGCTGCTTACTGAGGCAACGTATCATCTAGAATTTTGTTTTCTTAAAAATTACACGTGTAGTCGGAGAAGGTTCATTTTTTGCGACTTCGACTCCGACGACACACTCCTGCCTTATACAAATTTAGATCCTAAAAATAAAATGTAATGTAAGTGTAAAATATAATAATATGAAAAAAAAATTGCTCCAGATATCAATAAATTGTAATATAATTGTATTAATGAGTATTTCTACAATTTTGCCCATTGGCCGAAGTTGTTTTACTCTGACAGTTTTTACCACTCAAGTAGACGGCGGTTGTTTTCACTTATACTATCACTGTGAATACACTACGGGTGCTCTGCTTTTAATCACTCCCGCACTAGTTCGAATGGTTTAGTTCTTTTCAGCCGACGCACTAGCGCACTGTTGTCTAGCAGCTGGATGGCTTCAATGTTGTCGTGGTGGAGTAGACGATCCTCGTGCTTCTTAGCAAATTTTGATATTTCGCTAGTTACCATCTCCATGCGAAGGTCCCGATGAAGATTGGTGTTTTTGATGTACCATGGTGCACCAACAATGGCCCTTAGAACTTTATTTTGGAACCTCTGAATGAGGTTGATATTGGACTGCTTAGTGCGTCCCCATAACTGTATTCCATACACCCATACTGGCTTTAATAATTGCTTGTATAGTAGGAGCTTATTTTGCACTGACAGGGCTGACCTCCGTCCCATTAGCCAATACATTTTGCGGAATTTTAGGTCGAGTTCGTCCCGCTTTTTCTTGACATGTACTTTCTATCTAAGCTTGGCATCCAGTGTCATGCCAAGGTATTTCGCTGTATCCGCGTATGGAATATCGTTCCCATTAATGGTTACTAGAATATAGTTAACACTCTTACTGGTGTAGTTTACATGCGTGGATTTTCCTTCATTTAGTTTGATGCGCCATTTCTTTGTCCAAAGGTTGATTTTGTTTGCAGCTATCTGTAATTTTTCAGTTGCTTCTTCGACACTGTCACTAATCGCCAAAATAGCCGTGTCGTCTGCAAATGTTGCCACTGTGCTTTCTCCCGGAACAGGAATATCATAAGTATACGGTAGGTACAAAAGTGGTCCCAATACACTTCCTTGTGGTACTCCGGCATTGATATTGCGTAGCGAGGAGTATTCGTCATCCTGTTTCACCCTGAAGTGACGGTCTTTCATATATGATTTTAACAGTTCTGTATATTCAGTAGGAAGCTGTAAACAACTTCTTAGTATGACTGTTTTAGTAGTTTTTCGAAAATTTTTCGCCAGCAATATCAAAAATCCGCTGTAATTCGGAAAATTGTGCTTCAACCTTTAATTTGTTTATAGCTTTTAAGATTCTATGAATAAATACCTGACCAAATCCTCGGAACAATTACGTGTAAAATAAATGTGCCGTTTTTTTAGAAAAAAAAAAGTCTATTTCATGCAAGCAAAACTACCTTAAGTGGGGCGTTTATCCATATACCAGTTACATGCAAAACACGGGCGCATAAAAAGCAGACCTGAATCAAAACTATTGCACTGATGTGTAAAAGTAAGGTACTGTTGGAATGTGTAAGCACATGGCATTGTTCCGGGATAAATATTAAATTCAATCGCGCTTGCTTTAATCATGAACTTAATTAGAGAAAAGAAGCTAATTTATTACACAATATACTGTTTGATTTAATATGCTTTCATGGTGATTAAGCCAATAGCATTAATTCCGGAACAGGAGCTAATTTATGAGTGACATTTTAAAACATAACTCTTTAAAATTGACCCAGCCGTTGTCAATTTGGTCTGCTTTTTATGCAATTGTGTCGAGTTACTTCGAACTGTCACCGCGGAGAAGGTTTCTGTAATAAAGTCCATAGACGGAGACAAGGGAGTACCAACAGCTAATGATAATTAACAGTTGACAACAACTACAGTAGCTGCCTATTGGCAAAGGGCAGAAATCGGCTGAACAAATTAAGTAAGGTTGTTTGTTTATACACAAAGACTTGAGTACAACGGTTCACCGAAAGATGGAACCACATCCTGGGCGTACTACAGACTCAAGGCCGACGTCGATCTCACTAGCATACACGCCCCTCTTAAGGGCGTTTTTTACGATGAAGTACACGATTCTAGATGTTATTTAGAAATATTATCTAATTTTTCAAATTTCGTTTTTTTCTAATCTAAAATTTTAATTAATCTCTAAGACATTTATAACTTAAATATAAAAAATAATTGTTACATTTGGTCCATTATACGTATATATAGTATCTGTATACTACACCTTCGTTTTAAATCAATATACAGTGTGATTTTTGTTTTGTTGTGTTATCTGAAAGTTGTATTAGCAGATTACCAGTATTGAATAAAAATGAACACCTAGGAATGACAACAAAATCATAAAAATATGACACAAATTAAGTATACTTAAACAATATAAAATACAATTCTGAAAATACTGATATCTTAATACCTATCTTGCCAAACCAGGTTTTGAAATAGAATAAATACGTTAAATATAATATCAAATAATATTGTTGACGAATCAAACCTGTTTGACGTAATTCAGAAGGCACGAAAGGCAAGCGACCCACACAGCAACATAACATAACACAACAAATTAACAACAGGCATTGTTGTCTATATTAGTTTAAATTTAATACAATTCCCTGTTAATTTTTACACAAATAGTATACCATATTTAATTATCTAAAAGTAACAAATTAGAACCCAATTTTAACGAAAAGAAACATAATTAATTAAATTTGTAGCTGCGCTTGCGAGCTCAAGGGGATATAAATTGGCATTTTGTGCGTTGCATAAAATGGAATTCCGCGCTTCCGTGTTCATCCCGCGTTCTCAAATATTTTATTTTTTTAATCAACGTCAGCCGAGGCAGAATTTAATATTTTATTCCCCGAGGGGTTGAGAGGTAAGTAAAATTCGCTCGGACTTGTGTACAGGCATCAGTCCGCATAAAAGAATATTCATCAGACTCAGACTTTGATTAAGACTAATGCTTGGATGAAATTGCTGCTGAAAGACCAAGATAAATGACGCATTTTTATGTTGGATGAATTTGAAATGTATTTTCTTTTATTAAATAAATGCATTTCAATCTAGTCATCATTGATATTCATTCGCTTCACAGTTTCAACGATAATTTTGACAAACATAACCTCAATACCATTTTGACAGATTTGTTTTGTCACTGTCAATTTATGAACAATAGCGACATCTCGTATCAAACGCTTGAACAAGAGGACGTAATAATGTTGTAATAATCATCACACGATCAGTTTGTGCAATCAAGTAGACGCAAATTTACAATTAATAACTCTAAAGTACTCTAAAGTATCCTGGTTTTAAATTATTGACAAAATCTTCTTCTTACTTTAACTTTGATTAACCGTTAGGTACCTTAAATAATAATAAATTAAAACTTTGGAAATGAGTTTGTGCATTTATTTCTCAAGTTTTAATACAATATCGATCTAATTAAATAATTTTGTTGGCAAAATTTTAATTGGGGAACATCAAAGTTGAAGGCAATTTAACTCTGTAGATTTGTTAAAATAACATGCGCCACTGATCCGTGCCGAAAAAGCAGATACCTGTGCCAAGTAATTGCCATTTAAAACTAATAAAAGTTTACAGTCTGCTGATTTGGCTTAGATCGTTAGAATTTCATAAATGTACAATAGAGATATAAACGGTACACAATAGATTCGCGAACTCAGAACCATAAGGTTCTAAGTAACATTTTGTACAACAGTATGATTTTTACGTATCGCCACTTCACTATACAGGGTGAGTCATAGCATTGCAGTGGTGGATATTGCCGTTATCTTTACAGATAGAAAAAAAATTCTACAGGATGTTGTATTTACGCATGATGAAAAAGAAACGTTTAAACCTGGTTCAAATCCAGGTTGTGGCTGTAATTTTTGATTTATTTAAAATTTACATCCCGTTTGTGTGTCACCATGGTATTAACCCATAAATATTAATTTGACAAATTATGTCGTTTAACATTTTCATTTGTAAGAAATGTTTAGGTTGTACCCTTGCAAAGGTAATCAATTGTTTCTGAATAAATTGTCGTTTGTATATATTAAATGGGCATTTAAAACTACATGTTGCATCTATTGGCTTACAGATATGTATTGACTTGTCAAATAATGAGTAAAACCAATAAAATATATAAGTATAAGGAAAAGTACTAAGAACGGTCTTCATTTTGATTATGAAGTTATCCATGATGCATGAGGTTGTAGAGTAATTGAAACGCATATGTGTTGTTTTGCATCAGTTTTAATTAAAAAAATTTCTTATTTGCATGGTGATCGATTTCGAAATAATAATTTCATCTTTGGACCATATCTATCAAACCGAAAACACAAATGAGAACGAGCACACCAAATAACCACATGTCTTACAATGTCAAAATACAATACAATAATTGTTCGATTAAAAATGC
This sequence comes from Aphodius sticticus, assembly GCA_963966075.1. Classification (NCBI taxonomy): domain Eukaryota; kingdom Metazoa; phylum Arthropoda; class Insecta; order Coleoptera; family Scarabaeidae; genus Aphodius; species Aphodius sticticus. The sequence goes on from OZ014509.1 coordinate 67,317,051, forward strand.
AAATATACAATTTAAAAAGGGGAACAAACTCACAGTCAGCAATCCGTCAACAAGATAAATGACGAAATATGGCCACAGCAGTCGTCATCACAATCACAAAATACTTATATTACATATCATGTAACGAACGCCGAGACAAGATTTGACATTTTTCCCTAGACACAAAAAATTGGAAAAAAACAAATAAGAAAACAGTTTATTCAGTTCAACAAACAAAAATAAATTCCGAAAGAAAACCTTAAAATCGCATTTTGGTTCTTAGCTATACGTTAGCTATTAGTATGTTTACACACCATATCATGCGGTATATACAAATTTGATGCACTTGATTTCTTAGAAGTCCTTTTGAGGAGATAATTAATGTCTCCTCGCTCACTCTGTTGCGCATTTTTGTTTTATTTCAGTTAATTGCGCTGAAAATACGCTTTATAGCTGCAGTACTATGAGGTAGACACAATACATTTTTTTAATAAATATTGTCAAATTTGGATATGTTGCGGAATAATCAGCATTCTTTAATAAAACCTATTTTCCAAATTTGAGCCAAATAGTCATGTTAAAATATATCATAATATATGTAACAAAATTGAACAATTCTGTAATAAATCAAATTTCTATTAAATAGAAAAGTAAAAAGAAAATCCCCAGATTGTGTAACAAATTCCCCAAATCTCCAAACGGTACTGAAATTCCCCAGAATGGGGAAAAATCCCCAGAACCTGGCAACCGACAGAAATTATTTGGTTATTTTCTTCAGTTATTAATTCGAAAACCCTTGGTAATCGATTTTTCGATTTTATATAATTTTCCGTTAATGCCCAGTGCCTTTATTTATATTAGGTATGTCATATTTTTACCAGTTTTTGTGATTTGAAATTTAATGAAAATACCTACCTTAATATTGCTTTGTATACAGGGTGCTGAGCAGTTCGACGTAAAGTTTTCAAGGGGTAATAGAGGAGGTCATTTAGCTCTTATTTAACCAACATTAGCATCAAACTACAAAATAACCTATATGCAAGCATATTTTAAGGTTACATGGTAGAACACTTTATTATATTTACTTTTTTAATTCCAAATATCTCAGAAATTAGTTTAAATAGCTACAAAGCATTTTAATATAAATTAAAACAGCTTAAGAGGAATTACTGGCAGGAAATAATATATAGATTGTTCAGCATCTATCTATTGTTTATTACGCGACGAAGTTATAAATAAATAATAATAAATAAATGCTTTATTCTATAAAACCCAAGAGTGTAGAACATGTCAAAGTATATATGTATACGTAAATGCAAACAAAAGTGTACAATTAAAATTCAATTCAAAACTCAAAATTCAAAATCATCACAGTCCAGGCACTCTCTTACTGTGTAGAATGTATGACTCAGGAGGTGTTTCTTCAGTATATTCCGGAATTTCGTACTTGGTAATAGTTTATAGCAGTTTGGAAGATGGTTGTATATCTTGTATAAGTCAATATTCGGAAAATGAATCGTTCAAATGTATTCAAAAGAAAACGCTCCAACCACATTTTCTTAAAAATCACTTCATATATATCAGAAACGATTCACTTTGCAAGGTTTCAACCGGATACAGTTGGAAAGAGAACTTTTGCAGTATTTGTAATGTATTAAACAAAAATGAGGTATATTTTCCCCCATGCTTAAATACACCCTGTATTGATGGAAATATTTGTTTATTGTGGAATGTGTGGGAATGTGTGCCCTAAAAACGTAAAAAACGTATGGCGGACGCGCGTGTCACGTGAGAGGCGCCGAGAAACGTCAAATTAATTTGTCAAAACTGACAGTTTCTTTCGTGTTCATGTGTATGTAGTGCATTTCATAGATTAACTGACGCACAGTGAATCGCCGCCTATAATACTCTAGGTGGACAGAAGTCAATTCTTAGAATCGGTTAATTAAAAAAAAAAAAAAATTCACATGTTATAAACAAACTCCCCGTGGTGACAATTTTAGATAATAATAAGTGTGAAAAGCATTCCACACAGGGACGCAGGGAGACTACGTGATAAGGTAGCGCATTCATAACCGGTTTAGTTGCATTTTTGCAGTGTTCGATAGTACACCCTAACACTTGTAGTTGATAATTTAATTTGTACTGTGATGAATTTTACTTTAGAGGGTAAGTACTTTCTTATTTCACTCCAAATTAGATTCTATTAACAGACTATGTGGTGTAATAATTATGTTGAAAAGATGATTGAAAATACATGCTACCTAATTTTATATTTGTAAACTTTCTTCGAATACAACTTTTTTTATCAACGTTTAGTCAATATATATTTTTTATATAATATAATTTAAACATTTATCTTTTAAATGACATAAATTTGAATACCACATTTTGCCACACTTTTGCTGCATTGATTCTTTTTTCAGAACGACTCGATTTTAAAATTGGAGTTTTTTTAATAATGGCGAGAACATAAAAACCAACCCACTGCTAATTGTGTTTTAATATCATTTTTAGTACCGAGTTATCTGGAATAATATAGTATTATAAAATTTCATAATTTTTGTTGGAGATCAAATGTTATAATGTTCAATGTTAATATCTAGTCTTATCTATATATAAAACACATGCTGATATAGAAACATAATAACAATAATATCGGTGTCACTTCATATATGTATATAAAACGCTCATTATATGAAATTACTTCTTTACGAATTTCTTTACTACATTATCTCTGATCCACCGCAATATACAAGAAACATACTTTATTAATCAACCTCCTCCAAAACCACCCGATTATCAAATGATTTTAAAAACATATTTTTAACGAGTTCCCAGATGTAATAGCACATTTGCGAAGTTTCTAAATTTTTAATTATACTTTATTTTTCAACCCCTTCAAACACTACCCTATTGACACTTAAAATTTTATCTGCTATTTATATGTCTTTGTGGGTATAATACTATCACATTTAGATGAATTCAAATTATTAAACGAACATTTAGCGTTTCAACCCCCTAAAACCAACCCCTTAAGGTTTAGACTTTTTTTCACTATTTTTCTAGTTACCAAATTAGTATTTTAAGTTCATCTAAAACAAAAAGATAATTTTGTCCACCTAAAAGTTGCAAATGAATCACTGTGTGACGCCGCAATCGGGCTTTTCCTGGATATTTTGACCGAAAAACTAGACAAAACGGTGGAATATTGCGATATATTTCAAGTAAATGTGCTTCATGTACTACCAATTGTAAAGTAGGAAATGACAAGTGACATCTAACGAGATGTAATGGGGTATTCCGGTGTTTTTGAAATTGTCATTTTTTACAAAGTATGGGTGTTACTGTTTGCTACTTCACAAGTAAAATATCAAACATTGCTTTAAATTAAGAGAAATCGTTGTTTGAAGTTTGAATTAGGATTGGTCTTTGTGACGTCACAAAGACCGCTCAAAGTGAGCGACTTGACAACGTTGCTATATCTAGGGTGCACGTAGTAAATTTTTGTCTTCTGTTGTGTCAACGTTTAGAATCGCTCGTTTGTTGACACCTGCTTTGGTTATTGAGGTTATATCAAACACTTGTTCAAAATGTATAAACTCCAACGCCGACATTGTTCTCTGCCGGGCTATAACAGCAGTAGAACAGTAACTTCTGATAAGATTTTCTTTACATTGCCGACTAGCGAGATGAGAGATGTTTCGCTTCAAGTTTCAATGATTAAATCGCCTCTCAAAAAAGGTACCTTTATTCGTTGTCAAACAACAGGGTCGCCAACCGTCAACTTGGCCGATCAGCTGTTCGAGAGCTGTCCGCTGTTGCCACCGCTACTAGGGATCGGTAATCATCGTGTATTTCCGAGGGTGGTCGGTGAATTCAAACGAAATGCACTTTTAATTGCAATTATCTTATAGAAAAACTAAATCAAAAAGCTCATAGCTTAACTATATGAATCCTCATAAATTGTACAATAGGTTAAACCGAATATCTGCTTAAATTTTGACATGACCGGAATACCCTATTGTGGGAGCACTTTTGCACCGACCGAGACACGAGACAACGTTTCAAAACGGAATAAAATGATTAAACTTTAATTAATTTATCTACTTTGCATTCACAATGCACACATTGTAACACTGTTTTCGGTGTTACAATTAACAAATTGTAACACCGTTTTTAGTGACTTTTTTTCTAAGATTGGCCACTTTGATATCAAATGCCATATGTCAAACATATAACACAACCTCAAACTTCCTTTTTAGAATCTTGCAATCGCATAAACTGCGAAATATCTATATTCAATACATTTTTAAACATGCGTCTTCATCAAAATATGCCAGCATGCCGTTTTCGGTGATGTTTTGCGACTCTGGTAAGTGATCGTGCATCATTCTTGTTTTGTTTTGTTATAAATTCATAATAAAATACCATACAGTTCAATTCCTTCGCGTATTATTAACACAAATATTAATATAAAATTATATGAAACTTTTTAGTTTTAGCGAAAGTGATTTCGTTTGACAATTCTCGCAACACTAAAAGTAACAACTGGAAAACATTGTTAAATCTTCTGTTACTGTATTATATACTGAGCTACCGTAAATTTTAATTAAAACCGATTTAAATAATCCACCCATCTTTTCTTTTTGTTTATTGTCGAGTTCAGCGCTCTCCAGGATCCCGAATAATTTTGCATAATACGCGATCAGCTTCCTTGACATAAGATCCAAGGCGCCGCTCGGCTGCGGTTTTGAGCACCTGCCCTGTAATTTTCGTTGATTTGATTTATCTGTCTGATCTCCGGTTTTGTTTCAGGTAAGAAGAGTTGGCTGTGGCCCTGGTAGCCGAACGTTGAGGTTTGTACTGGAATTGGATACTTTAACTCCGAGTCAGAGCCGACTGTGTTTACTAGATGTTTTATTATGGCTTATTATGGTGTTGTATTTCATGTTAAATTATTGTCAGACCTTTACTCAATAAAATATTGTATTTATTGAACGAACACGTCTATAATTTCCAAAATTTTACTTTAGTTTTCTATTTTTTTGACGTTTTAACACTGAATAACTGATTAGAATCAAAATAACAGAGGTCCGGAGTCACTACCTTGCGGGACACCTTCATAATATCACATGTTAAACTAGAATTATTATTATTATTAGTAGTACCTTTACTCAGTTCTAAATATGGTGTCAAACGAACTATAATATTAAAGTCCTCTTTTGCGAGCTTATCGCATTGCAAATATTGATTTTTATTGGTTGGTAGGCTTGATATCGTGTTATTGATGGTCCGTATCGACATGAAATTAATTATGCAAATGTCAGTGGTGTTATCTTTGGCCATAAAAGTGCGAAAATGCAATGAACGTAGGGGTATTTTTATATTTAAGGACAATGCTCTGTATCCGGGTATTATAAGCTGATAGGAAAACTGTTTTTTCGAATTTTGCTTGTCATATCATGAGTAAAGTGACCAGAATTTAATTGAGCTAAAGTGGGACATAAGCAGTGAGTATTTAGTACATTATAAATATTATCTTTAGCTGGCTTGGTTTGAAAAACAGATCCTTTGCTTTGAAGAAACATTATTTTACATTTTCACTTCATTATGGTCTAAATATTTGTTCGGTACAAAAAAAAATTAGGTTATATTACTTCTACATTATTTGCTTATACCGTATCCGGCAGATAGTTCCATATTTAATGCCTTCTATTATTTTGAAATAGTTTGTCAAATAATATTTTTGCATAGCTTTGAAGATGAAGGTTCTTTACTCTTCAGTGTTTTTATAGTTTTGGGAGCAAGTATACCCCACTAATGAAATTTTTTTTTAGTGTTTAGAGAAAAACTATTTGCAATGGAAAGTACCCACAAGTGATAGGACGTAAAAAAACACATGAAACAAACGGTAAAGTCAAGGGTGTCTTAGAAAAATCAATGTTTTTCTAAATCGCGGGTTCGAAATCACGCGAAAACGATAAATAATTCAAACTAAGTTCATAGGTAAAACCTCTCTATTTTTTATATTCTATTTTGGAAAGTCATGTTCATAAAATAATAATGTATACCAAAAGAAATAATGTGGTTATTTAATATTTTATTACTTTTATATAAGTACTTTCCAATATGCAATACTACATCAGAAAACCACTGTAAAAATTTCATATCTCTACAACGCGTATTAACGCTAGGATTCCAAACCTACGGTACACTTCCGGTACACTTCAAAATGTTCTAAATTTTAACTCAAAATATTAATTTCTGCAAATATATATATATATATATATATATATATATATATATATATATATATATATATATATATGTGCTTTTTTTGATAGAATCCAAATCTGAGTATTTTTATTATTAGTCAGAATAGCTTTGATTATTGTATTTTTAATAATAAAATAAACATGCTCTTCATGCTCTCGGTTGTCTAAGCATATCATTACAGTTTTTGAGATATTTTCTCTTATTTCGCTTTTTGTAGTTTAAATGAAATTAAAGACCTCAAACCTTAACAATTATTTAAAGAATGCTGTTACGGTTGTTCATAGACGAATATTTTGAAAAAGATCGCTTGTGCCAAATCAAAACCATGTACCCTAATATGTATAGTTTATTATTATTTTTTAGTAATAATGGTAAGTTTTAATTGTAGTTTCTCAGGGATTTTACAGAACCCTAAAACCAATCCACGAAATTAAAGTAAATAATGTACAGTTTTCCTTCGTTTTTTGACGAATTAGTAAACGATTCTGACAAAAGAATTTGACTTTGATTGTAACTCCTTTTTATTGACAACACATGTTAAAAACAGACTTTTTAGGCAAACTTAAGAATTTCTTATTTTGCAACCACCTTGTATGTGAAATGAATATTCTTACTGTCTGTGGCGGTTATGATACATTTAATACTCTTAATACTCTATGAAGAATGAATGTTTCTCCAGAAATGAAAATTTTGATCCACTATCCTCCACTTATGGTTAGCTCCATCTGAGGCCACACTGTATATCTGAAAACCACACATCTATAGCAACATTACGATTTATTTGAGATTAGAACTGCGGTCTAGACTAACTTAGTGTTGACACATTTGATTGATGACACATTTTCTGGTAATGCTGTTTCAGGAAATATTTTGCGTTCCATCCTATATACAGTGAGCGCGTAAAGTATGGAAACACGACAAAATCTCAAGAACAGTCTGGTATTTTTAAAAATCCTCGAACACGTCGATTTATAATAAAATTATCAAAATACACTTTCTGATATCAAATTAATTTTTTCACCTTCAATTGTTTTTAACAGATGACGTCGTCGACATTTTTCTTAAATGACAACCCTATATTTTTTTTAATGAATTTGACAGATCTTTTAATTGTCTTAATGTAGCATAATATTTTTAAGGCCTTATATAAAAGACCATAAGAAAATTTTCGAGAAAAGGACAATTGAAGGTTATGAAATAAAAGTGTCAAAATCTCCGGAACGGCTAGATCGAATTTAACGAAATTTTGGAATTAAGTATTTTGCAGCTATGTGAAGTCACTAGCGTTATTATCGTTGATGCAACGTTTACAGTTTCTGAGATATAACCTCAAACTTTTTAATTTGAAATAGAACACCCAGTATATTTTGACATTTTCTGTTAGTCTTCATTATTCAAAAACATCTAGAAAGTAACAAAAGCCATTGACAAGAACACATTGTTTTAAGTTTGATCGGTTTATCTTTTTGTTGTTGTTATTTTTTGTTATAAATTTTTCTTTGTTAATTGTTGTACCTGTAAGTAATAATGGTTTTTGTTAGTTATTCGATGTTTTTGATATAATACGTAACAAGCGTAGTAACATTGAAGAGGCAATGGAAGACTGTAACAGAAAATATCAAAATATACAGGGTGTGCTATTTTAAATTCAAAAGTTTGAGATTATATCTTAGAAATTATAAACGTTGCATCTACGATAATAGCGCCAGTGACTCCACATGGTTGCAAAATACTTAATTCCAAAATTTCGTTAAATTCGGCCGAGCCGTTCCGGAGATTTTGTCACTTTTATTTCATAACCTTCAATTGTCTTTTTCTCGAAAATTTTCTCATGTAACGCTATAAAAATATTATGCTACCATTAAGACAGTTAAAAGATCTGTCAAATACATTAAAAAAATATAAGGTCGTCATTTAAAAAAAATTTCGATGACGTCATCTGTTAGAAACAATTGAAGGTAAAAAAAAATTAATTTGATATCATAAGGTGTATTTTGATAATTTATATATCGACGTGTTCACTGTCGTACAATATATTTTTCTTTGTTGGTAGTGTTACGTGAATAAACTTTAAAAATTTACAATACAATTAAAATTTTTTAATTGTAACTATATTTTTTGACAGGGACAGTATAAAAAGTTTAAAATACTTTGTCATATGTCACAACCATAGTAACATCACGACCAAGTTTGTGACTGCCAAAACACCTGTTTTAAACAAAAATCAAATAGTTAACCTTGGACTCAGGACACATATAACTTATTGACTGGTAGAACTACAATATTACTGCTTCATTTTTAGACCCTTTTGAAGTTTCGGTAACATAAACGACCATGATACACCATGAAATCAGTAATAACAGCTATTCTATTCTTTATTTACCACTAGGTACATCTCATTCATGTTCAGGTAGCGTACAGCGAACAATTGCCAGTCATTTTATCGATCTCACGGGAATCCACGAGTGAACTAAACTGTTGTTTTCGTGATCATATGGCCTGGAGAACCATGTGTTGTGCGTAGGGCCCCAGTTGAAGCAGGTGGGTTTCTTCGGTAAAATCTGGGCTATCCGGTACTGCTTCCCACGCAGCAACCAGGAATGTAAACAAATCAACCACCGGTACAGCGGTACCACCATGTTCCAAGACACCTCTCCTGTCTAAATAGGTACACGAAAAAAAGTATATTTGCTGAACACTTTGTTCTTGCTCATTGAGAAACACTATTGAAATGCATATTAGTAGTGTGGAGTGACCTTATGGGTACCCGAGTAAAAGTCGTGAGTGTCGTTATATATGCATAAGGTTTGCCTCCTATTTATTTTATCTTGGAAAAGTCACAAAAAGGTGGAAAATTGAACAAAAAAAAAGTTCGAAAAACTGTCATCAAAATTCGTGGGCCTCGGGTTATCAGTTGAACATAAATCAACGACTTTTCTCTTTCGTTTACAGGAATCCGTACCCCCTACGTTCTACTCGCAAAACACGTAAAAGTTCTGAGAGGTTTTCTTGGTTAATTAGTTCGCAGAATCGTTAAAGCAATACACCAAATTAAAGATAAAAGGTATACAATTTTTCGTCTAGTGGTGGATTTCTGATATTTTTGTTCGTTTTTGACAAATCTGTTACTGAATATGAGATATGAGACAATTTTATTGACGAATTTTGCGATTTTTCACGACCACATCAATTCACTTAAAAATATCAATATCCTACACGCTTTTTTCAGTCAAAACTTTACTTGTTTGAGTACATGAATCAGACATTAAACTTGCCCTGTGTAAACCCTGCTTGAAGCAACAGGTTAGTTACAACAGTTAGCAACAGTTTTATAGAAAAGTAGCTTGGTTTATTATATTCGAAAAAAAACTTTGTTACAAAAACAATAATAGTGGCAATATGTCCCATTTAGTATGACACATAATCGTAAATAAAACAAATAAAAAACTCAATTGTCTCAACTTCTACTGTTCGTTTCAGTTAAGTTGAGCGGTCTGGGGTGGGGCATAAATTCGCGGTGACGTCAAATCCATAGGCGCGCCGTATAATTTTGTGATGGGTACCGGTAAAATTTAAGTCAATTACAAACAGACAAAACCTATGGTTCTCGAATTATGTCAATACTCTATTGTTAAATAGAAATCTAAAACATTTAAAAACAGTATTCGCAGATTTATAGTACATAAAAAAATATTTAAATGACAAAGTCAAAATGACAGTTTGACGTTAAATAAATAAAAATACATACTCAACATAACATTTGTTATTAAAAACGAATACATATGTGACCAGAAACGGACAAACCGCCGCGCCGTAGTAATAAAAAAACGATTTTGACGGAATCAGGTAGCTCTGCCTATTGGCAAACCGATGCAGACAAAATCAAAAAATCTTTTTTATCACTAGGGCGGTTTCTCCGATTCAGGTCATATATTATAACAGTAACAGAAAATATATACCAACAATACAAATGCTTAAATGATTCATAAAACTTATTATTAATATAAATCTTCACGGGACTTCATGGTCGGAATCCTACAAAGAATCTTGGTAGGAGAAGAGGATGTCCAAAACGGTTCATCTCATTACTTCGACAACATTATCTTTTTCCCAGTATAAATTTTCAAAACCAATCACATGTTTCACGTACCCCTTCCACTTTTCAGGCGTAATTGTGGCAGTGGCATGCTGAGTTAGATCTTTTAAGGCTGTTATGGATAACTCGCCAGTCGTGTTATTCGTCCCGAATATAACGCTTTACGTCCGCCCAGGCAAGTTTAAGCGAATTTAATTCACACATGGCGGTAATCGTAGAGGAACGTGCCGTTTATTTCTTATAATCATCAATTTTGGTCGCATGCGAATTTATTTTGGCCATCAATTCAGTCTTCCTTAAGGATAGATCATGAGGAACATGCATCTTTTGCAACCATGAACTCATGAACCCACAGTTGCCACATTTGATATTATTTCACGGGCACAGCTTCGGAGAATTTGACCCCGTTTTCTTGGCATTATTACCGCCGTGCCGCTACTGTGGTGAGTGACAGTTCTCGATGACGTATGTCAAAATAAATCACAATTGCCCAATAAAGCTAAGCATATAACATCTCGGCATAGTCATACATTCGAACTGTATGAATAATTGGACGTTCACTAGCAGGAGTAAGCGGAATCGTTTGTACTCTTTCTATCATTGTTCAAAGATGTATAGAAAAAAATGCCGCTTCATAGCTTAGGTGGACAATGTTACATTCCATAGACCGCTCAACTTATCTGACACGAACAGTACCTATGCTAAGTTAATAGTTTCTGAAATATCCAAATGTGTTACAAAATTGCACATACACTATCATTATTATTACACTATCACGTTCTTTAAATGTAAAATTTTAACAAAACAAATAAAGTACACACCAAAGAATGTAAAACGAAGAAATAATACAATCAAGACCCATTACAGCAATACAGAGTAAATAAATTTAAGTAAAAGAACTTAAAATAATAAAAATAAATTGAATAAACGAATGAAGAAGCAAATAAATCCATATGAAACTTTTTTCTTTGTTTTTAGTAACTAAATGCCCAAGTCTCATATGAACTTATTAGATTTTTCATCTACTTAAGAAGTCCACATGAAACTTTTTAGTCAAAAGTTTTTCTGGAATAAAGTGGTACACCCAGTATGTGACTATAAATTAAACCTAATGGACAATGCAAGCAGAAAATAATAAAGAAAGAAACAGCCATATAAAACACACAAAAATCAAAATTTACTGGTGTATCTTCAGCCAGAGTTGGCATGTGGAATATCTAATCAACGACAAATGTTCAATTTCTACTAATAAATGTAAACACACACAACGAAAGGTTATCTCAATTCCAAGCAACATTTGTTAATCCAAAACAACGGTTGTTTTATACACTGTGGGCCAAAAAAAACGGTACAAATTTTCAATTGCTCATATTTCCAAAGATATTAAATAAATTCAAACATTTCTTTGATAAACTAATTGCTTATATTGTGAAGACCGAAAACATACCATATTTGCAATAATTGAACGTATTAATCCAATGTAATGTTGCTTTATGTATGGATATGCAACATTTCAATTTAATGTGAAATGAAAGGGGTAATGAAATTAGTAGTGTAATGACATTTGTTTTCTTTTGGTCAAAGGGAACAGTAGAGATTTTATAGCATCGTATACAGGGTGATTTTTTAGTATACAGGGTGAAATTTTGATCATGTTTTTTTTGCTGTTTTTACTCAAAAAAGCAACTGAATTGGACGTTTGTTTAGATAAGAAAAAAAAAACGATTCCATTGCACACGCACGAAAAGTCCAATTGCGAACTTGAGTTATCTTTAAAGATGGTGGAGAAAATGTGGCCAACGTTTATTTTTCTTATGTACCGCAATGTTTGATTTTGAATTTTTTTAAGGATTTTTCAAGTTTTCCATATTGTACTACAATAGGGTATTACGGTCATGTGGAAATTTAAGCAAAAGCGTGTATTAAGCGATTTTACAGTATATAACCCGAAATTCTGTTAAGTTAAAATTAAATTACATTCAGAATTTGTTGAGAAAATTACAATTAAAATTTGAATTTTCCGATCACTGTCGTGATTGGCCAAGTGTAGAATTGGCACCGTAGCCAAGAAATTGATCAAAACCTAGGGAATTTTCTTGTAACAGTGTTTGCACCGCTGTTTGTTTGTATGTGTGTTGACAAACTTCGACGGTACTATTTACAGCGTATCGTAAAGTTATTACTTATTAAGTAAGTTGTTATAAGTTGTTAAGTTACCAGTGCAAGCATGTGTTCTGTGAAAGATGATTTTACTAAAGCGAATTCGCAAAATTTGCCCACGATCATACACTGTCATACATATTATTCAACCAGCTTGCAATTGTTCATAGTAAATTAACGACAAAGTAATGAAACATCCCCCAATCACATGGTTCACAAAGAAATTTGAATGTAGAGGGAAAGACTAGTAGTAAAAAATAACTGTTTAAATAGAAGTTTGTTAATAATACATATTGACAATACATTTCTTATAATATATTCCTGTGTGTTTATGAAACTACAAGGTAGATACACCATTTCGTCTAAATGTTGTATTGAATTCTGGTGTTTCGACTGATTTGCTGTTGCAACCCGGCACACAACAAACTCTATATTATTGTTTGCTCATGTTGATTATGTATGGTGTTTGCTGGTGTTGATATATTAAAAAATCACTGACCACCTAACCTCAATACACGAACGGTAAACAGAGTGAACTACGCGACTGTTGGCACCACAGCAACATAAAATAACTATGCGCGACGTTGTCAAGTTTTGCATTATAATCCCTCCTTGTGATGTCACAAGTAGGATTTTTATTTGAATTTCAAAACGCGTTTTCACCTAAATTAAAGCGTTGTTTGGCATTTTACGTGTGAAAGGGCGATGCTAAGCTAACCTACTTTGTAATAGAACAGAATTTGAAAAGTGCCGTAATACCCTATTATTGGGCTGTAGATTTTTTGCAAATTTCAAAAACATAAAATTTTGCTTTTGCAGTGATTTGGAACTAAAATCAACATTGTTTTTTAATTAACTAAAATTATGGCAGTTTGCTTTCACTTGTCTGACGGTCAAAGGTCTTTGCTGTTCGTTTTTCAAGTAAAAGTTGCATCTTCAAATAAAAAATATAAAAAAAGCGAACGACACAATGTATTCAGGCTGATGTTGGATGAGCCCTTTATTTAAAAATGACATAAAAATAGACATGTATGCGGTTATATACCCTCTAGGAGACCTCACTTACGACGAGAAACTAAAGCGCCATCTATCGGCATCCTTTCCAACTCAACGACTTTCTTAAATCAAAGCGTTGTCTTAAAGCAAATATTTAGGTTCTTTTATATTAAAGTAATATTCTTGTTATAAGTTTGTGTTATCTTAAAACTAACAAATTATGTTAAGTATGTTTTTTTCTTAATATTAGACAACCATTTCTCTGTGTGCAGAGAGAAACGTCATTTTGAGGTACGTCAAAAAACGGAAGAAGGTATAACGCAACGCATCTAATATTTGTGATACTAGCATATCTGTTGATTTTGGTGTTCATGTGACAAAGTTGAAAGATATTATCTTAAACAAATTTAAACAAATATGGAAGTGTTTACATCTTTTTCAGGCTTGCAATTATCATTGTGTTAAATAATATAATATCTCATTTATTAATAATTGTAGATTGTATGTAGTAAATAATTAACCAGGTTTTTAAAATCCATACTTTTTCTTTTTCTTAAGATAAAAGGAAATTTCCATTTTGTCACATTTTTTAAAGAAATTGTTTTCATGCTCGCAAAGAAATGTTGCAAAGTGATAGTTTTTACTGGATCTTCTCTTCATAGCTTTGACATCATCAAGGTTCAAACTTTCATTTCAGTCTACTTAAAGAATTCTGTCAACTTTTTTGGTAGAATATCAAGACTCCAAGCTTTATTTCTCAAAAATTCTGTTACTATTCTTTTGCTAGACATAATATTCTGTCAAGTATTAAATGGAGGATTCAACCAGTCTTAGGGATTCGAATTATACGAAGAATCCTTCTTTTTGTCTTTCCCCCAAAATCTTCAGCAGCTAAACGTGCACTTCTGAACAAATTGCTGTGGATCAACAATAGCAGAAAGCAGAATCTTATAGAGAATACAAAAAATACATTGAAATTTCAACATTTTCAGAACCTCCCCCTGAAAAAATCCACACTACGCCCATACTAACTACAGCATGATTGATGCACCATCTTTGAATACACGGACAGAAAGTTATTACTGTATACACAGACACCTGTTGGGTCGGTTTACATTGTATTACTATGAAGCAGAATTAAATGTTACATAAATGAAAGTAATGATAAATGATATCTTGCGCTTTAAAGGCCTCCTTTCTTCTGTTACATCTCTCTCTCGGTCCGCAATGTTATATATCAAACCTGACAGAGAGAATATCAAATTTCCGTTTAGTTTTTTCGTGTGGGTTGGCAAAAATTAAAAATCCAACTGAAACGATTTGTGGGAATATAATGGTACTAATCGCGAAGAGCTGTAAACCTGTAGAAAGTAGCTGTGATTATAATCGTTCGTAATTGTACTTACCATAGATGGACGTATTTGTTATTAACAAGAAATTAAATCAGATGATAAATGATCCAAGTTAGTTTGTCCAATCAGCAATCTCTATTTAGTGCTGGAATCCAGTGATGGTAATAAAACTCTTCGCACTCAATAATGTTTCAATAATATATACAGGTCTTTGTGCTAAGTTTATTTTGGTTACGCACACGCGTTGGTCTAATATTAATTCTACGTTTTTATGAATTCTATATTAGTTAGAACAAACAGCAAGCAAATGGTAAATATGTACGAATTAATCTGATACTCTATGCTAGCTCCTGACTCAGCCCGAATAAATCGGCGAAAAGTTCGGCGAGGCTGGCTGAGAGATAGCGGTCCAAGAAGGCCATCCACATTCTCGGCTCGTGCATTCTCTGTTCATCTGCTGGTGACTTAGAATGGACGTCGCTGAAGTAGCCGCTGCCTCAGTGTATAGTGTGTGTGTGCATACTTTCATTGAAATTGTGGTTATTATTAATTAATAATTAATTGAATAACGTAAATAAAAATTTAATATAAAATATAATAAATATTTGACAAATTTCTTAAATGCAATTGATTTCTTATTCTGATCATTTATATTAGATGCCATATACTAATATAAGACATAGTAATACGATTGTCCATAAAACAAAATTAAATAATTGCATAATTATTATTTTGTATAAAGTATTGCGTTATAAATCACATATTATAGTGCATATCTATACAGAGTTAGTTAAAATTACAACTAAATAATTCTCCAACCGTAAAAAAATAAAGAAACAAACATTTGTTGTTTGTTTTAAACTAGCTATCGAAATTTGGTAACATTTCCTTTCTCAAATAGAACAATACTGTATGTTTTTAAATTTTTAATTCTAAGATTATTTCTAAGAATTTTTTGTAGGAACCATTATTCATAAAATGCATCATTTTTAGTTATCAGCAATTAATTAAAACTGCTGAACTTTGAAACTGATTTTTTCCCACATACATACACACATTTATTTTAATTTGCTGTTTGAACATTTAATTAACATTTAGTTTTATTTTTCTATTTTATTGTTCTGCTATTTTTTATCCGTTTAGTTGAAACAAAAGTTTATGAGTTTTGATTAATTGCTTATAACTAAAAAATGATGCATTGTATAAAAAATGATTCTTACAAAAAAATCATGGAATTAATCTTAATTATAAAATGTAATATATGTGTTTTATAAGAAAACGGAAAGGTTGCCAGTTTCCATAATAAAATAAACACTGTGTATATTAAAAATATATTTAGACGATAGCTTGTTTAAAATCAAACAACTTATGCTTGATTTTTTGAAGATGTTTACGGTTGGTCAATTATTTAGGTGGTCCGGATATTTTGGCCAACCCTGTATACTGGTATGTAACAACGATATTATCAATCAATAACTTAGTAATTGCCCTATGTAGATCGCAGTCGTAATTTGCATCAAAGAACTGTACCAAAACGATACAATAGATTCAGACATCATAGAAAAATAAGACTGGAATAATTTGCAACTGTTAAGATTTATTTGAAAGAGATAAATAATATATTCTTTAGTTTTAATTAATTATTGATTTAATATTGCTATTAATATTAATTTTCATTAGTAGTCTTATAATACGGATGGTTAATTTATTGATGTGCATTTGCATTTCTTCAATAATACAGAAATAAATATCACTATCTGGTATATTTTCCATTTTAAATGGCAAATTATAGTAATGGGGACGTCACAAATAGAGAAAAAAATACTATCGGATATTTAATTTAATATCAATGTAAACTATTTGTATTTTGCATATAAATTTATCGTGTTCAATAATTTGAATTTTTTTTATTTCAATACTAAATAATTTATTCCGTTCGTTACCTACATTTCGGGTTGCATTGATGCTCGAAGAGCCCCTTCACCGCACGTGTTTGATGTCATAAATCAGACCCCTGTCGTAAATAATACCTTCGGGTACACACAAAAACTGCTATGCGCCTCGTCAACAATCCAGTTTGAATGGATCCATACGAGAGCGCACAACTGAGGCGGGTCGCTCGGCGAACGCGTGATTTTTATCCGACTATCTGCATCCGTAGAGACTTCTGGCATTCGAATGTTAGCGAATTTGGGCGAGTGTGGCATCCGCACTCTCCCGATTCGCGGTCTCTCGCTATTTCTCGCGAGAGTCTGGAAGGGGTATTAGAATGCTTTCTTCGACGAACATAATCTACATTTTGAATAAT
Organism: Aphodius sticticus; assembly: GCA_963966075.1. Classification (NCBI taxonomy): domain Eukaryota; kingdom Metazoa; phylum Arthropoda; class Insecta; order Coleoptera; family Scarabaeidae; genus Aphodius; species Aphodius sticticus. The sequence continues at coordinate 67,334,221 of OZ014509.1, forward strand.
AACAATAATAAAATGGTTTTCCAAGATATGTTGGATTAAGTCAACAATGTAATATGTAATGTCGCTTGTTTATTGTTATATACATAGTTAACATTACTGAATGCGTTATAAATTTCAAGAGATAGTACGAAATCGTAAAAGACAATCGTAAAATGAGTAATTCAGATTTACAATAATACTATAGCAGCATTCTACAGTAGTCGTTAATAACAATTTAATGTCGATGTGTGATCTCAATAAGGACGCCATTATAATTTAGCAGCCGCTAGTGTTTGTTTTTAAGATGTTATTCATCAAGTTCATCAACTAGTTAATTTATTGTTAAGACCGATGTTACTTTCCTCCATACCATCGTATGCAAGGCAACTTTGTTGTTATCTATATAAAGCATAAAAATGCATTCTTTTTTTTTACTTTATGCACTCTTTTTGTGCTTTGAATAATAAGTCAAATCGCTCTACACATTTTATATGCTTATCACGTTAACTGGCAGCTGGACTTGAACATACAAAAGAGAGGTACATTTTCATTGTTATGAACCACTCAACTACGCTATTATTGAATCCTAATTGCCTACTTTTTAGGAATTTATGTTTATTGGCCCAAACGGACGAGAGAAGTGATCACGTTGGATTTTTGACCAAGCAATAGTCAAACAATCGTGTTTTTTTTAATACTAATAGTGCAAACTTGATTGGGAATATGTACAGGAAGAAATTTATGTAACCAAAAGTTTGCCTGGTGCAAAAGTAACAACCCGTTGAATGCTTTGTGTGTTGTTGCAAAATCATTGGAATTTCCAGTAGCTTTCAACTGTTCTTTATGTTAAACCAAGCCCTCAATGTGTAGCCTGAGTAAAAAGATTCATGTGAACTTATTTATTTTTTTCTAATTAATAAACTATATTTATTATTTTTTCTTTAAAAAAATTACAGTCGTTTGAAATGTTAACAAAATCGTATTTTAAATGGCTCTTTAAAATTTTCAAAAATTAAAAAAAAAGCACACCACGTGCAGCTTCCTACTCAAAATAACATGTACAATCTAGAACTAAACAGAAATGTTGTTTGTTTTATTCTTTTAAAACAAAACAAATGAAACACATAAGTCTATATAAAACGTTTTACTCAGAATAACATTTAATTCCTAAAAACAATTACGCAGGAAATTAGTGGGACATCCTGTATATGCGAAAATTGCGAATTGGCAATCAGTGGATCGGTTTTCCGAATTTCAAATAAATACAAATATTATATTAGATTATGTTGAGGCTATTTTTAAGTTTCTAGGCCATTTGGTTCAGTTTCTATTACAAAATCACGTTGTTACACATTAACCTGTATTTTTTTCTCCAAAAAAGCATGTAACAACTTACGAACCCGAATTCATGTTCCACGCATGAAAATCTATCGACAATGCTTATTTGTTTTCCATGCGCAAAATCCATACCGCCCAGAATGAACAATCAATACTTTGCTAATTTTCAGTTACATTTTTCTCGAAAATGTGTAAATTTGTATGCTATTATTCTGACAATGGAACTATTTAAAACAACAAGATAAAAATAAGGGATAGTTATTTAAAAAATTGTCGACGTCATAATTAAATAATCTGATATGGCCAGGCACATGACTTTATCATATTATACAGCAGTGTCAAACGCTGATGATCTGACAATACTGCCAATAAAATCAAATTATCTGTCAAATCCTGGCAAACTAGTTGGAATGCAGCTACGAAACTCTCTCGATGAAAGAGAATGTTTGATGTGTGTAGTCGGGTTAGCGCTGGTTCGAATAAAAACTGCTAACGCTTCACTAAACTATTCATTGTATATGTTACGGCTAAAATGGATACTTCGCTAGTTTCAAAACTAACTAGCTATTTTGCAAACTAACTAAATGCGCTGTTATTTTGAAGGAATTCGCGCATTCTCGCAAAATAGTGGGTAACCAGCCGCCAGTTTACAAACTAGCTGGTTAGTATGCAAACTGTCTACAAAATCTTGTTAAAATGGGGATTTTATATCCCTACTATATACTATCCCTATCCCTACTATATACTAAAAGTCTAACACAGTCCGCGCAAGAAGTTTACGAAAATCGGCGAATCGGGGGAAGGGTCTGCTCCTCGGAGAGCGAAAATCGGCGCCGCAGGCGCCGATTTTCCGCCTGAAATTGGATTGTACAGCGCTTAGGCTTTCGATTTCGTCCAATTTCCGGCCAGTTCTCGTTATTTTTTAACTCGATTAGGCTAAATTTATGGAGTATCGTTTGGGACTGTCCTCGCCAGCGTGTCGTCATGCCAATCGATCGCGGTTGCTAGGCAACGGCCGCGCGCTTCGCGACGCGGTCACCAGACGGCGACACATCATGTCGCTATTGAGGTTACGCTACGAAGCAATAGATGGCGCGCCCGTAACCGCTTCGAACGTACGAGCATTAACGCTTCGGCGATGTACCTAGGTCGACCAGCAGGCCTATTAGGCCTGCACATTCTCCTAGTAAGTTTACTAAAATAGCCGCTAGTTTGAATACTTTCCAGGTAGTTTACTAAATTTATTCAATTTTTTTATTAATGTAGAATCTGTGGGTAGGTAGGTTACGTTCATAACAATATGATACATTTCAATTTCATTTAGGTATACTTAAACTTTATTTATAAAATTATGAAAAAAACTAACAAGATTTATTTATTAGCGCAGTCTTTTCTTTTGGTGGCATTTACTGTTACATGTTAGTCCAGAGCTTACATATTTCTTGTTAATACACCTTTTGGTACATTGACATCTAACGTAACCCTGAGTGTATCCCGAAACTGAAGTACACCCAACTGCAACCCGAAGGGTAATTTCTGTATCCTTCACATCGTGCACAAACTGAAACAACCTGCTACTTTCTACATAACCTCACACTTACAGTGGAATTAAACTATTGTTACAGGCAGTCCATTCAGTTTATAAACTAGCCAGGAATCTTGCTATTTTGGGTGACTAAAACGATTAATGTTATCATATTAGCCAACATCATAAATGCTTATTATACAAACTATCTAAAATACTTGGTTAATATTAAAACAATAGTATAAAATAACGACATTAACTAAAACGAATATATAGTTTGCATACTAACAACTAGTTTGTAAACTAGCTGCTGTTTACCCGCTATTTTGCAACAGGGCAAAATCCTTCAAAATAACGGCGCTTTTAGTTCGTTTGCAAAATGGCTAGTTAGTTTTGAAACTAGCCAAGTATCCATTTTAGCCATAACATATATACATAATGCACAAAGCGACTAACAGAGTCAACTGCTATGCTATCACCTTTAAAGTTGAAGTTTGCTCATGCAGATAAACTAGTAATTTTATCAATAAATTTCATAGACATAAATTATACAAAATTTCCTCTACTTTCCTTTATTATTTAACTATTTTGACGAAATTACAGAAATGGCGGCTCATTTGTAAAATCGTTGATGGTCGCTAAATTAATTTGAAAATTTATTATAGTTTGATAAAATTAAGTAAAAATGACGTGTCCGAGGATGTTTTAAAATAATTTTTAATGATTGTATTCAATATGAACACACAAAATAATGAACATACGAAAACAGACGGAGTAATAAAAAATTTTTGGTTCTATTTTTTGCTTGTGGATCTCCAGTTGTTCCAGCAGATCCATTTTAAAGGTCCTATCGCAATTATGTGTAACGTGTGTCTTTATGGTTCATTTTGTGATCAGACTCTAAAATATTTAAAATATTTTTTTATCACATCTAAAATATTTTTATAGTATTTAATTTTTGGTTAGTTTTTATTTTATTTTATATTTGGTACCTTCCATTTTATGCTAGATTTAGGGTCGAAAATGGTTTAATACACCGAAATATATATTAAAGCAAGGATAAAGAGGCTTCCGATTGTTTTTTTAAGTTCCGTACATCCAAACCCTGCACTATGGACACTCCAATTCATATGAAAATATACCTTTTTTTAAGAAAGAGATGGTTTAAATAGCTATAAAATTAAATATATTATAGACAAGACAAAAATTAAACAAAAACTATTAGCAGAATAAGAAAGGACTAAAACATTTTTCAATTTCTATTTATATTTGATGTTGTGTATTCAAAAATGATAATTTTCTACAAAATAGCGAATGTGAAACGCAAAAGACAGCTACATTAAGATTCCGTGAGAGCGAGCGAGAGTCAAATTGGCTTAAAAGGCCATCTTTTTCTTTTTCTAATCCGTAGCTTCATTTAGCATGTCTCCATACAATAGCTCACCTTTAGCGTTGTTGGTTATTAATTTGTATGAATTAAAATACAATGAATACAATGTTATATGATGTTTAGATTGTGCTAATCAAACGGAAGGAAATATATTTTGATATTGAGCAATCAAAAATTTCACAGATACAAAAAAAGCTAAACCAAAACTCAAACTCTAGTCCAATATCCAATACTACGCACCTTCGTAAGTATACAACATCCTCTAGCAATAATCAGAAGTTTGACCATACTCTAGAGAGCTCAATCCATTTGTGTGATTGCACAATTCAAACCGAAACCGCAGCATATCCGACGTATCCAATTCAAACATCGAAACCCCCTTCCACCAAATCTAATCGCTAATCAGCAGTTACGCATCGACGTCGTCGTCGTCGTGAATACCGTGCGTATATACCTCTGGTATACGATTACAAAATAGTTTTCGGTCGCCACCAGAGGTACCAAACCCGACCACCAGCTGGGCAAACGACCTTCCTCATCGCAAACCAGCAGAGTCCCCAGTTCAGTCAGGTTAAACTACCGAGACCGTTCATTGCCCAGATTCAACGCTCGTGCGGCTCCCTTGCCTTGCAGTCGCTCATGTAGTCCACTGCAGTCATGATACCACTCGATATATTCGCCATTCACGTTATATTTTCCATGTGTGCCGGCTAGAAACTGCCACGAAACTTACAGTGAGAGTGTGGGTGATTTTTTTTGGTTTTGTTATCGGTGATTGGTGACCAATGCGCTTAAGAGTTATGGAGGACATGATGAACGGAGTTGTACTTATCAAATGTAAGTTTGTATTGTTTATAGAGTCAAAAGAAGATTCCTTGAACCACACGCGGCGTGTGGTGTTACAAAACACCCACTTTTCTCAGACGTAACTTAAATTATCACGTTCTTTGGACTATTTTTAGATGGCATATGCAGTCTTGATCCGCCACGCTTAAGTATACAATACCCAGAGGTATTATTATGGCCAATAAGACGTTTTCTAAAAGTAGTCTATTTGAGGAATTACACTATGCAACAAAAAATTTCCTCCCGGGAAATTTTAGTTAATAATGATTCTTTATGACCTCCTGAACACATCCACAAAGGCGTTTTTCTGGGTTAGCTCGAATAAGCGAGATATTTGCAAATTTATTTTTAGATTATTCAAAATTTTAGTCCAGTATAGTTTTTGGCCAGGAAAAAAATATAGAAGTTTCTTTTTCTATCATTCTATATGTTTTTCGGGGAGCTGGATCCGAGTTTCAACTTTGCTAGTTCCTACGGATATGGCTTCACAACGATAATCGCAAAAAAATCAAAATCTTCGACTTTTCTTCAGTTTATTGCCAAAAAGTCACAAAACTATGCACTTTTCGCGTGTAATCACAAAAGAAACTTAGATTCTGATAAAAAACATTAAATTTGAATTTTTTAATTTAATTTTTTTAATTTTTTTTTTGTAAACATTCGGGCTCTTGACTTAGTGGCTTCGCTTAGCTTAACGGTCGGCGTCACAGGGAAGCTTACCACATACGACGCAGAAATCTTGCTCGCAACTGAAACGTATACAAGACATTTAATAGAGAGGATTAGTTGAATATCTAAATTTGCAAGATTATAAATAGAGATCGCAGTTTAATTGTCTCTATAAATATATTATTTGTTATGCTCAAATGGCCGCAATAAGAACATTTAACGGAGATAAAATAGAGATAAAAATCACCATGGTCTTCTGAACCGAATGGTATATACAACCATAATAAAATAAATTGTAATTTAGTCGTCTTGTACTTTATTCACAAAAACTGGTCGTGTAAAATTCATTGACATATTCATTGATTTGTAGTTCAAGCGTTTGATACGAGATGTAGCTCTTGTTTAACCCCTTGATGTAGGCAACCCAAACGAAAATATGTATTGATTTTTGCTTTCATTCATACGGATTCAATCTAATTCATAATAGCGTCGAAACTGCAATGGCATTATTGAGGTTATGTTTCTGAAAATTATTCTTGAAACTGTACTGTTTGCTTTTTTTATAAGCTGCGAAATCATGTGTAATCAAACTGTGTTTATTTGAATAATGGTTATAAAATTAATGAAATGTGAAGTATTTATCGTAAAGGTTTAACCGATGTATAACGGATTGTTAGTAGTGTAACAAGTGTTACCCTCTGTGAATTGGGGTTATATGAATGGAAATCAAAAATTTGTTTGTCAACAGAAGCTTCAGGATTTTTCTGTCACGAATTACAAGTAAATATACAAGTATAGAATGGCACGTATCGATTGATTCCCGGAAGACCTGACTACTTCTGTACAACCCCAAAAATATAAAATCACACAATGAAATTAGCTGCAGTATATATGTTTCATAGTTTATTATTATTTTCGCATTTGAAACCATTTGATAGTGGTAAATTTGTAATGTACCAAGTTTCGAATGATACATAACACAATTTTATGCTTCTTCGAAAAGAATTTATAAAAATAATGAATGCTATTTAGCATGGGTGTGCTTGAGGTGAGTACAATCCCGAGCATGAAACAATTACACAATGAAGTTAGCACCGGCAAATACATTTTATTGGTTATTATTATTTTCACATTTGCAAACCAATTTTCGAAATTGGCGGATTTATTCAAGCTATACAGTACGTATGTATTATAGATATGTATGTAGAATACATATAATATTTGTACTTACCTATAAATTCTCATACATAACCTAGCACAAAAAAATATTAAAAACAAATCTGGCCCATGCCAAATTGTCTGTAATTGTATATCACGAAATTCTTTGAGAAAGCAATATTATCCTACGTATTGCACCGACATGGACACTAGACAAAAATTATTACTTATATGTACTTTATTAGTTTGCAAAAAGTTGGAATAACTTACACAAAAAGTTGTAACTATTACATACTTATTCTAAAGTAATAAGTATACCTGTAGACAAAACTAGGTATAGGTATACAGCCTAAGTAATAACACTAATAACCAACCGATCGGTACCGTAATTAGTCAATAAAATAAACTAAATACCTATGCGCACATACTAAATGTAACTTTTTTGCTCACTTCATTTCATTACTCACGATATGTAATTACACTTTGTGCAAAATGGTTCAAAACAAACGTGTGGCCGCCGCTCGGCAAGAAAAAAACATCCCTGGACGGATATCAGGATATTCAACAGATGTAAACAATCTGAAAAAAACATAGAATGAGAGAAAAAATAAACTTCTATATTTTTTTTCTGGAACAGGCACCCTCGGAAACCATTTGACTGGACTATTTTGCCATAATCTACAGAGTATTTTCTCAGTATTTTCTCAAAATTTGTCGCACAGTGTTATAATTTATATTTGAGTGATAATAAAATAAACAGTTTTGTCGTGCTTCTTAGTTTATATCACAAAAGAGTCACTATACAAACTGTATGGTGCTTTAAATCAAAGTTTAAAAAGAAAACAATGGAACTTAAGCTTGTATAATAACCCTGGAGTCCACGAAACACCTGGCTGGTGAACACCTAACCCAAAAAACAGGTATCCCACAGTTATTTTTAATACTACCGATGGTTGGAACTGGACTTCTGAGAAGCAGGCAGAAATTCTGCTGGTTTAGTTCTCTTCGTGAGCTAATTTGGAAGGTTGACAACGTTCTGTTAAAAAACTGGAGCATCCTCAAAAAAATATAGACCAATATCAAAATAATAAATTATACTCTCGAACAGTTCAAGTCTAGACCAAGCTAAAAATAAACCTAGTAAAATTAAATGTATTAGTTCACGATTTCTCCGTTTAGAAACAAATTTTGCGCTGATTATGAATTATGCAATCATTTAATTGAAAACGTTACTTACGCTGATACTATTAAATCAATTTAATTGGGTAGATTTTGTTGAGTGGGAACACTTGAGAGGAAATCTAACCGAAGAAGCCAAACATTTTGCTGAGAAACGCACACTCGCAGATGTTTTGCACAGCTGCCCTAGATTGAATTTCACAACCTTTTCGGTGTTCACAGAGGATCACATTATTCGCCATCTCCATCTTTTCTTAAGAAGAGTTTTGCAGTAGTTTTACACCTTAAAAACATCTTAAAATTATTTATAAATATTAGGGTGGTCCTTATTTTTCAACTTCTAATTTTATTTCTGCAGCACCATCTCAATGTGTTCTTTTATATCCATACTTAATTCCTGTAAAATTTGAGCTCGATGAATACAGTAGGTCCTCTGTAATCCGAATTTATAATTGCAATTGATCGGATTTTCGAAATATTCGGATAACATTACCGCACAGTACTTTGTTAGTATACAGGATGTGAACGAAATTAGTGCATTAATTTGGCCGGGTAATCTAAACCAAATTTTGGAGTGGAAAATGTAATTTTAAATAAGCAGTGGCGTCATTATAAAATATCTTCAAGCGACTCCAGCAGCCCGCCCACATTCTCCGTAAATGGGCATCATGTCTACTAACTACTTGTTAAATTATCCATCATGGTCACGCAAAATAACAAAATCCAACGCGGAGAACCACGAACGACTCAAACACGGAACTTCACACGGCTCGCTTAGGTGATAGCGGCATATATTTATCAAAAGAAAATTACAAATTAATGTTACAACTCTTACTTACTTCAAAGTTACACTTAAAAATGTAAATTAATAACGCAAAAGGCCTACTGAAGATGACAAATGAATTCAGTTGTCAATTTTCTTTGATTAGAAACGTCATTAGAAGTAAAATGAGGCATCTTAGTGAAGTGCAAGTTGCTCGTGCTGTCGCCCTTATTCAGCATGGTCACTCCATTCGACATGTTAGCAGGGACCTTCAAGTTTCCCCATCTGTTGTTCAGCGTTTATGGAATCGGTTTCGGGAGACTGGCCAATATGTTAGAAGAGTTATACAAGGTGGAAATCGAAAAACTACTCAAAATCAAGACCGATCTCTTGTCCTTTCCTCTCTACGTCAGCGTACTGCCACAGCACGAGACCTCCTAAACGACCTAAGACGAGCACATGGAATAGAAATTTCTGTTAAAACTGTTAGAAACAGATTAAAAGAAGCGAATTTTAAACCAAGAAGACCTGTCCGCGCACCACGCCTAACGCAGCATCACAAAGCTGCGCGAATGAGGTTTGCTTTGTATCACAGAGATTGGCAACTTCGTCACTGGACGCCTGTACTGTTTATAGACGAGTCCAGTTTCGTTTGACTCGTTGCGATGGTCGAGTTGGTGTATATAGTCGTCCTGGTGAACGCTACGCAGCCGCTACTATACAGGAAGTGTATAGATTTGGTCGTGGATCTGTGATGGTTTGGGCTGGAATCAGTATAGACAACAGAACTGATCTTGTTGTAGTTCTTGGTAGACTAAATGCTATGAATTAGATCGATTATTTTTTGACGTTTCTTAAAACCAATGAAATGCTTCTTTATTTGTCACAAGGGTAAGTTTCAACCAATTATGTCATTATTATAGTGGGAATAAATCTCTTGTGATTATTCTCGGGAATAATCACTGTAGCTTTTATTTGCCTAGCAACTGTCAGATACTTGTCAAAATAATTACTTAATTGTGTCCAATTGTGTCAACGCGAAATGGGTGAAAGTCATCGGTTTAGTACCTTTTCTAATGCAGAAATTACAAAAAAGATTTTAGAAACTACTTCGAAAAATACTCTAATAAGTAATCAGTCTATATGGAGACAATTTAAGACCTTCACCAAAGAAAGAAATTATATTCTGGATCAATCTACTACAACAGCTACTCTGGCATTGATTTTAAAAGATTGGGCTTATAACATGAAAAGAAAAGACGGAAATGATTATAAAGAAGCAGTAATAAAGACAATGTGGAATAAAACGGCAAAATTAGTTCAAGAACTTTACTTTAATAAGTATAACAGGTCCTTTGATCCTTTCCATGATATAGAATTCAGAAATGCTCGGAATGCAAGAGATGCAAAAAGAAACATTTTACAAAAACATCCTGAAAAGCACAAACAAAGTTCTGTGGCACTTTCTAATACAGAATTGTTGCAAATTTTTAACTATTGGGACGAAGATACACCTTGTGGATTGCAAAGAAAGTTTTTTCACGTTGCATCGTATGAACTAGCTTGGAGGGGAGGAGAAGCTACGAAATGTTTAGTTCATTATTTTAAAAAAGAAACTGACATAAAAAGATTAAATACTGGCCGCATTGAATACAATCCCATCTTTACAAAAACTGCACAGGGTGGAGCACAAAGGTGCGCTAATAGTAAATGGTTGACTCCAAACATAAATAACCCAGATATTTGCCCTGTTCGTCTTTTTGAAAAACTAATGAGTAAACGTGAAGAAAATATTAAAACCGAACGCTTGTTTCTTACTCCAAATCCGGCTTGGCAAACTCATGGTTTTTGGTATAAAAACGTTCCTGTGGGAATAAATTCCATTTCAAAATGGATGAAAGAATCCGCAGAAAAATTAGGTCTAGACACAGTTACTAAAAAAATAACTAACCATCTGCCAGATCAAGTGCAGTAAGTAACCTTTCAAAAGCTGGTGTAGGAGAACAAGAACTAATCAAGGTCACTGGTCATAATTCTGCAAGTTCGATTAAACCATACTTACAATTGAACCAAGAACATCATTCAAATATAATAAATAATCTTAGAGAAAATACGCAGGAGGAAACACTTAATATAACAAGCAATTCCAAATCCTCAATAAATAATGAGTCTCGAAATATTTTTAATAATTGCGTTTTTCATTGTACTAATTTAAATTGTTAATTCTTTTAATATATTCACAATGTGTCAACGATATTTTCATATATTGTAAGTAATAATTAATTAAATTAAATTTTTCAATAATTTTATGATAGTTTTATTGATCTTTTTTATTGTAAAAATTTGTGAATCAAAAAATAATCTAGTCAAATATAACTCGGGAGTTCCATAAATTAGAAAATAATTTGACAGATTTTGTTCAAACTTGTTGCCATTTGGCTATAGTCACGAGAGCCTGCAGGGCTCGAGTGGCAACAAGTTTTCAACCAATCTGTCAAATTATTTTCAATTTATTCTCACTCTCTTGTTATATTATTACTGAACACATCTTGGAGGACCATGTGGTGCCTGCTGCATATGGCGTCGGTCAAAATTTTATCCTAATGCAGGACAATGCAAAGCCACATAAAAAATGCTCCCCTATTTTTTTAGCAGTGTCTACTCTTCCAAAAACGTGAAGCGTCAAATTTTGCATTTTCAATAATTAATCATTCAAAATTGGTGCCAAATAGAGAAATATTGTAATCCAATTATCAAGATCTATACTATCTTAAGTTTTGTAGAAATATCTGCATCTCCAAGCAACAATCCGTTTCTGCAATGCAACTTTTAATTGCAACTGCTTAAATCACATTTTGGTCCATAGGTTGCCCTAATAGGGTTATATTTGGTGGAAAAAACATTACAACCATCTTTTATCGTCTGAATATAAGTCTTGTTGCTGTTCTGGAGCGTTGTGCAAAATTAAAAGTGCCTTGGCCTCTGAATTCAGCAGTTGTATGGAAACTGAACCGTCATGGCCAACGATCTAATGAATAATGAACAGTAAGCAGAACAAATGTTAGATAACCTAGAAACAACTAGACTAAACTCATCGTATAGAATCCGACATCAAATAAAAAATATAGCAACTAAATTTAGCAAATTGGTTTACATTGAGACGTTTGGCTGAACCGAAAACACTTTTTAGAATTTTTAAAACTGTTTATAGTTCGTAAATTTATGAACATTGCTGAAAGCTGTATGTATTTTATCCAGGACTACAAATTTCTAGAATTTCCTGAAATAACATCTTCTTTTTCTGTCATAACAGTTTATCCTCAATTTTATTGTCGATTTCTTCTCAAAGGGGGTATAATTAAGTGCCAACAATGTACAATACGTAATCGAGCATGCTGGTAGTCTTAGGGACAATTAATCATGCAAGTCAATTAATAATGGGAAATTTAAGACTAGGGGAATGCTGGTAGTTTAAAAATAAACCATAGGAAAAACATCGTGACGTCGTCTGGTGCGTCAATATTTGCTCGTGTGGTCAATTTGTAAACACGCTTTATATCTTGCGAACTACAGATAATTATTCATCTTTTTGCGGAATTTGTATAAATAAATAATCGTTGAACAAAAAGAAACTGTTTACATTTGTTTGCAGATAAGCCAACGGATATTGTTTTGCAATATGTATTTGTAATGTTTAATAAATAGTTTCTATTTCTACATGATATATTTCTTAAGATGACATGATTTATTTTCCACAACATCAAATTATATAATTTGTTATTTGGTCGCTACTTCTTTAGATCTTTGTAATATTGGTTTAGAACTAACAATCCGCAAGCAATTCCAGCAAACATTTGCAATTTCGTTATCCTGTACCTATATTTAAGTTATAAGTCACCAGATAAGGAATCCAATACACACTGAAGAATTTGATAACTTCGATTCATATTGGCAACTTGTTTAGTTTCCATGTCAGTTCTGTTGTAATTTTTTTATAAAATCGTTCAAAAAGTCGAGAAATACCCTACTAAAATAATTCGATCAATGCACTTACATGAATAATTTATAATTTCAAATGTTGTATACCGACTAACCAAGTATCAAAACGCTTTTGACCTTCCGCTCTGGTGTCATGTTTGTTGTTTTTTCTGTTGACCTCGGCGACGGCGCTTTCTCCGCGTAATTGGACGAAAACAAACGAGACTCGGATAATTACACAGATAATAGAGCACCGACTCTAATTCATCATCGGCGAATCACTGCACTCCAATCATATTAACATATAATGAATGGAAATTGATACTTAAATTACAAAACTTTGGTGTAAATGCAACAAAAACTACAAATTGGATTTATTAGAACAGCTAGAAATAGAAAAGCATAAACATAAACCGGAATATCACTTAGTTAAACGATTAATCAAATTTCAATTTAGAATAGTAACTATAACTAACAAATAAGAATATAAATACAAAGATGGAGTTACGTCACGATATGGCAATCGAGTATCAAGTGCTTTTAAGGACGTTCAACCCTTCTTTGCTACTCGTAGAGATCTTAGTGCGTAACGAATGTATTAGGGAGGTTTTAGAGACCACCTGAGTTGAAGATATCAACATGTGGTACAGTCGTTAAAATTTGTTTACGCTACAAGCAGTAGATAAGATGTTAGGTCTAGCTGCGAAGACGACACATGAATTACAAAGTGTAGACAAAGAAATGCCCGCAGGAGGGCTATATTGGAAAAAACTCTATCAATTAAGTCGTAAACTTCTAACACAGGCCATAAAGATACCTTTTTTTCCTGTTGCAGCGTTTAAATGAATGTTTGGGTATACTAAAATATTTATGTTTGGATACTATATACAGAACCTGGATTATGTTGATAATTACCGAAAAAAAAAGTGGGAGAATAAACTAGTTTTGAATCTGCCTTGATTTGTTTGCAATAGGTGTATGTATATTATAAGTTGTATTAATTTCATTTCTTTAGACAGTTATTTTTTGATGTTTTCTATCCGTTATGATGCTGGGGGGAATTTTTAAGTAGCTTTGAGCCTACCAGTTTATCAATGAGGATATATTTTGAACAGTTCAAAAATTTAATTGGAAATTTAAAAAAAAATAAAAAAATTTTCTCGAAGCTTGTAACTTTTTCAATAATAGTTCTAGGCAAATCAAATTTGGTGTACTTTAAGGGCAAATTTGGTACGCAAAACAAAATGGAAAAAATGCCAAGTATCCTTTGAATTCATGTATGAAAGCGTACTAAAGGTGACAAATGAATTCAGTTTGTCAATTTTCGCTGATTAGAAATGTCATTAGAAGTAAAATGAGGCATCTTTGTGAAGTGCAAGTTGCTCGTGCTGTCGCCCTTATTCAGCATGGCCACTCTATTCGACATGTTAGCTGGGACCTTCGAGTTTCAGCCTTTATAGAATCGGTTTCGGGAGACTGGCCAATATGTTAGAAGAACTGGACAAGGTCGAAATCGAAAAACTACTCAAAATCAAGACCTATTTCTTGTCCTTTCCTCTCTACGTCAGCGTACTGCCACAGCACGAGACCTCCTAAACGACCTAAGACGAGCACATGGAACAGAAATTTCTAATCAAACTGTTAGAAACAGATTAAAAGAAGCGAATTTGAAACCAAGAAGACCTATCCGCGCACCACGCTCTACGCGGCATCACAAAGCAGCGCGAATGAGGTTTGCTCTGGATCACAGAGATTGGCCACTTCGTCACTGGACGCCTGTACTGTTTACAGACGAGTCAAGATTTCGTTTAACTCGTTGCGACGGTCGAGTACGTGTATATAGACGTCCTGGTGAACGCTACGCAGCCGCTACTATACAGGAAGGGATAGATTTGGTCGTGAATCTGTGATGGTTTGGGCTGGAATCAGTATAGATAACAGAACTGATCTTGTTGTGGTTCCTGGTAAACTAAATGCTATGAATTACATCGAAAACATCTTGGAGGACCATGTGGTGCCTGCTGCATATGGCGTCGGTCAAAATTTCTTCCTAATGCGCGACAATTCCAATAGCCATATATCACCAGAAATTTTTTACAAGAACGTGGATTTCAGGTCATGGTATGACCTGAATCCCATTGAACACGTGTGGGACCAGCCTGACCGACGTGTTCGCAAGCGCCTTAATCCCCCCTAACCATACAGGAACTGACACAAGCCCTAATTGAGGAATAGGAAAGCATACTGTTTTTTTTTTAATTTTCTTTAGTTAAATATGTTGAAGTATACCAAATTTGGTTTGCCTAGAACTATTATTTAAAACTTTACAGGTTTCGAAAAAAGCGTTCCCCTAAAAACGACAGTCGGTTTCACTAGTTTTCCGGTAACACATATATTGCAAAGGTTTAGTTGAAGTATTTTTTGAAACAAAGATCAATTAGTTCCTGTTATTTTAATAAACTCTACCATGTTTATTTTATTTTTACTACGAACACGTACGGATGTTTACTTTGGGGCGGAGCAAAAAAAAAGCACAGACTCGCCAAAATATATGAAAGGTATTGAACTCGAAAGCGTTATAGGCATTCGGACAAGGCGTGTGTTGATGCTTATAAGCTTTTTGTTTCAATTCGTATCTGTGTCTATGCCTACAGGTATTGCTTCCAGGTATGTTTTTACAATAATAGTTTCGAATATTTAGAAACTAAGCAAAATTCTTTTGAACCTATGTCACATTTTAAAAATACACGTATAATGAAGTCATCCACACATTCCGCGTCTGAGATAACAGCAAGCACCAACAATCCATTGACAGTTTTCAACATCACACCGACAATGAATGCTGGACGCACTAACAACGTAAAGTTATGCGCTTTGACAACAGTTCACATGTTGCCAAAGGTTTTAAATAAACGACGTTTCAAATTCACGAATTCTAGCGACCGTTGCCAAATAAAATATATATGTTCACAATTCCAGTACTCACTTTCATGTCCTATCATGGCATAATAGTGATGAGTCTTTCTTGTATATACGTAACCTTACTTTTGTAGGCACAAGCAAAATTACTACTAACTTACCGCTGGTATATTTGGTTGCCTATTGACACAAGACACAAGCAATTTAGCTGGACAAAATTATTAAATAAGTTTTATTCAAGAAATGAGACCAGTGGAATTTGGTGGAGCGATAGTAGACAACAAATAGTCTCTTTTTTTGATATTCTTGAGGGTAGTATTACTTCCGGTTTTGCCGGAAGTGACGTCATTTTATTATTAATTCTAAACTTTCCGTAATTCTAAAAATTTCGAAAATAATACAATGTTCTTAGATCGACCTAAAAGTGTATACCAAATATCATGGAATTTAGTGCTTGCGAAAACATGGTGGGGGTTGTTGACGTTGTTGGTTCAGTTAAAATGCGACATTTTAAGGTTGCAATAAATGGTTCTCTGATTTAAATAATTATTAGTTTGTTGAAGGAATTAATTTGAACCTATTATTGACTAAAATATTTCGGAGGGTACAGCAGACCAAATCTCCACGTATCACCGCCTTTAGGGATGTCGCACATCCTCGACCAGTGGTTGGTTTTCCCAGACCTACATATAGTCAAGGTTAGGGTAGCAATGGGTATGGCTTATTTAGCATATTATCCTTTATTTTAATACATTAAAAGTCAAAATAATTCCATTGATTTTGTGGGTTTTGTCCTGCTAGATTCCCAAAATGCCACATTGTGCGACGGTTGAGTACCAATGGTGCAATTCCTGCTTAAGTAAAACATTAGATCAGCGTTTCCCAACCTTTTCACTCTTGCGGAATCCTTTAAATTGGGTTGGAACCTGGGGGAACTCCAACAAAAAAATATACAGTCCTTTCCAATGCATTTCGAGTATTTTTTGCGAAGAGAAAAACGTGTAGCGCAGTTTTTCAAGTAACCAGATACAAGTCTGTAAAGAATCGCAGTTCAATGATTGAATATTACTTACGACTGTGAAATTAAAGTACTTCTCCTGTAAAATTTTAACTATGCCCTGTAAAATTATGGTGGTAATGTTCTAATTTCACAGGAAAATGTATGTGGACTATGTGAATTTTGTAAAAACAATACAGAAATATCGCTGGTATTAAATAACCAGCGATGTTACAGTTAATTCTGGTTTTTGGTACTTTATTACATTCATTTTCTGTAACATTGCAGATATTACTCTCTAGGTATAAACTTATTTGTTCTTTTTAGTTCCTTCAAGTATTACCAAGGGAAGGAAAAAGAAAATACGAATCAAACAATGCGAAAACGAAGACTACGAAAAGCACCTTTTACAAATAACAAAATAAATAAATTAATTAAAATTTAAAAAAAAAATCTTTGGTCAAAATACAAAAATTAAGAAACATTTATTCTGACTAAAGTTTCATATGAACCAATGATAACAAGTTAATATTATAATAGGAATGTGTAAATAAAAACCTCTTTTCCTTTGTTTGGTTAAATTATTTTAATGGGTACATGTTTCGTCTTACGACATCTTCAGCTCAAATCTACAATATATCAAAACATATAACTTAATCTAGTCAAGCACATTAATAAATTACGTACGGTCCAATTGAAATAAAAATACGCAGCACACAACAACACATGTCTATCATTTCAGAACACACAACACGAATGACAAGACGACCGTTGTGAAGTTAGCAGCGTAATGGATGAAAACAGGTTGGGCAAAGTTAGGACTTTAAAGTGTAAGAAAATATTGGTTTGTTATTAAATATTAATTGATCGTTTAGCAAAGTGATGTTATTATTTCTTTTGTGTTTTTCTATTTCTAATTGTTCTAATAAATCCATTTTATAACCCTTTTTACATCGGTGGATTAGTTTGGGTGTATTATAGTTAATATGATGACCTGTGTTTAATCTATGTTGAAATAAATTAGATGTTGCTCTGTTTTTATGTTCCGCCATTCGTTTTGCTAACTTCCTTCCGGTTTGACCTACATATATATAGAGTTACATTCTGAACATTTGACTAAGTAAACTCCACACTCTTCCATAATAGATTTAGGGGTTTTGAAATTTGAGAGAATGTTATAAATTGTGTTATTACTTTTGAATGCAGGGTATATGTTGAATTTGGGTAAAATGTTGTTCAATTTTATGTTAATACTATTATACGAAAAAGGTTTGTATATTCTATTAGTGGGTTTTTCGATTGTATATAAAGGGTCATTTGTTGTTGTATGATGTAGAAGTTTATTACTATGTTTTTTGGGGAAAGAGTTATTGTCAGCAAGGTCGAAGATATAATTTAGTTCATCTATTCTGGAGTTATAACAAATAGGTTAAAACTAAGTTAATATTACTTAAGAAGTTAATTTTATTAATATCTTTTAAGGTATTGAAAAAATAAATAAATCCTTATGAAACATTTTAGTCAGAACAATAACTACGTTCTGAGAAAAAACATGTGGGAATAAACACCTAACTAGAAGATATTTGTACACACTAATTTCATCTATAATAGATGATCTCTATATTTTCTCTTAAAGTTTGTTAAATATACAAAAGCTTGCTCATACATACACAATGTTGAAAATTGAATTGATACAAGGTAATTTATAACTCTAGGTGAAAATTAAAAACAAAAAGTTACCAAATTATAAATAAAAATATGTGAAGAACCTTTAAATTTGTTTCATTGTCAAAATTAGTACTTATTTCAATTTAATTTAATTATTTTTTGTTTATAATTAATAATGCAGTCACGAAATTTGAAATTACACTTTTGTTTCCTGCTCGTATAAACTTTCGTCTAGAATTGCAAATCACTCTGTATGTTAAGTGATTTTCTATGAATGGGACCGACATAGTTTTCGTCATAGAAGCTCAGTACTTGTCTGGTAATAGGTTAGTTATCTTATCTGGAATGTGAGATCATAATGAAATCTACCACTTACAAATCTGTTCTTCTCCTAAAGTACCATTATGAGCAGTAGATTCAAATTATATGTTTATTTTGTCACACATTTGGAAAGGCAAAAATATTGAAAACAGATGAATCGGCGAGTTCGAAAACAGTACAAGTCCAAAATTGGCCATTTTGAACTGAAATAGCCAAAACGTTCACTATGATTTATTCTATCGAATAGGCCTAAAGAGAATGCTTGGGCGAAATAAACAAGTCCAGAACAGTGCTTTTTTGATTGCTCATGCAACGCGTTTCTACTCAGATTCTACTGATATCAGTCGTAAACGTTCGCCAACTTCGTAATTTGCATTCAAATCGTTGTTGAGGTACGCCGAAGTAATCAATATGAATATCAATATCAAAAAGATAAATAATATTAAAAAAGTCCACAAGTATGTAACTGGTGAAAATTTAGAATTTTACTACCACGTGACACGTTACATATGTATATAATCATCAAACTCTATATCATACTCTATCATATCGCCATATATGTATGTATAGGGTTAGTCAAAATTACCGGAACACCTAAATAATTTTCTAACTGTAAACAATTTAAAAAAAATTTTTAAGCAAAAGTTGTGTTGTTTTAAACTATATCGTTTAAATATATTTTTATTTTACAGGGTGATCATTTTATTCTGGATATCTCGTAACCTTCCCTTTTCAAATAGAACAACCTGTATAACTTTACATTTTTTAATTCTAAGATTAATTCAAGAATCTTTTGTATGATTTTTTTATAAAATGCCTTATTTTTGAGTTATGATCAATTAATCAAAAATAGACGTAATTAGGTACCGAAAACCTAAATAATTCTCCAACTGAGAAAAAAATTTGTGTTTAAACAAACTATTGTCTATTCTGGAAATTTAGTAACATAAATTTTTTAATTCTAGGATTAATTCTTTTATAGAAATAATTTTTTTTAATACAATAATGTCATTTTTTAGTTATAAGCAATTAATCAAAATTCCTGGACTTCAAATTAAGAATATTTTCCCACATATATTTATTTAATTTGCCAGCTTGAATATTTAATTTATTATGCTATTTCATAGTTTAGTTATTTTTTCTTCATTTTTTTATTTTTTTATCCGTTAATGATCGGTTAATTGCTCATAACTCAAAGATGATGCATTTTATAAAAAAATGATTCCTACAAACCCTTAGAATTAATTTTTTTTAAATATACAGGATGTTCTATTAGAAAAGGAAAAGTTTACCAATTTTTCAGAATAAAATGAACATCCGTATATTGAAAATATATAGCTTGTTTAAAACCAAAAAACTTTTGTTTGAATTTTTCGTTGAAATTCTTTACGGTTAAAGAATTACTAAGGTGTTCCGGTAATTTTGACTAATCATGTATAACCCGCCATTTTGAATTTATTTTAAAAATCTGACATGACATTTTTAATTATCAATCTTCAAATATTACTGGAAATAAGTTTAATGCAAATCCTACATCATATATACCTACATTACAATAAAAATATTATTTAAATGCTTTAAATAAACAAGTATTGTTAAAAATATAAGCTATTTTTCCGTCGAGTTCAAAGACAGTACATGTCCATGATGATTGTTTTAATTTGCTTTTAATCAAATAGAAATAAAATATGTATCTAGTACATTTAATTCACTGTGAACTACTTTATATTTTGTCTATTGGCACAAAATAGCTAACTGCTATACTTTTCAAGATATTGCAACAACAAAATTATTGTGTTAATTTTCTCAGAACTCACTTTTTGGACTTGTAGTGTTTTCGAACCGACCGATTCATTTAATAAATCAACAAATAAGTTTTTGTTTGCAAATCTTCATTTAAAAATTCTTTGGGTATCCGGTTTTGTTAAGTTAATAGCATCGTTAGATCTGGTGTCTATTTAGATAATATAATCCTTAATTAAAAAAAAAGAAACAAAGAATTTTAGTCCAACAACAGTACTAGAAGTATTAGAATTTTCAATTTAATTCGTTGCAGAAATAAAAAAAATGATAAGTTGTTTTAATACCCAGTATATTATTCGTCTATGCAAATTAAACTGAGATTTATATTTTATAAATAAGCCAACGCTTAAAAATTCCTAGAGTATAAAAATTTTATTTCGATCCGAAACTCAGTACGTGTGTACTTACAAAACACGTTTCAAATTCTCGAAGTGGATCGGCCGGCTGGACAAAAACGTGTTCTATTATGGCTGTAACATAACTACGCCGAATGTTGCTCGAATATTTGACGAAAACATACTCATACCGTCAATGGTCCACAGAAAAATACATTTTTATTGTCGAAAGAAATTGTTTTCGAGGCATAGTACGAGATGTCTTTTTATATTTCTATTTCGACAAGCAAATAATATCCTTGTATGAAGTATGCACATGTTTGTTTTTGCTGCATTACTAACGCGTTTCGGAAAATATAATAATATGAAATGAATAAGGAATTTATTGTTGACGCCAAAAACACTATACATACCTACATCACAATAAAAATGTTATTTAAATGCTTTAAATAAACAAATATTGTTAAAAATGGACGCTGTTTTTCCGTCGAGTTCAAAAACAGTACATGTCCATGATGATTGTTTTAATCATAGCTCGGCTTTTAATGCAAATATAAATAAAATATGTATTATATTTAATTCTCTGTGAATTACTTTATATTTTGTCTGTTGGCACAAAATAGCTAAGTGTTATACTTTTCAAGATATTGCACTGACAAAATAATTTTGTTAATTTTCCCAGAACTCACTTTTTGGACTCGTAGTGTTTTCGAACCGACCGATTCAAATAATATTAGAGTTTGACGCTGCATGTAATAATTGGAAATACTGACCTTAGCAAGTACATTTTAGTACTAAACGGAAAACAATCTTTATTTGGAGCCGCAATATACATCTTCAAGCCTCAATGTTGTCTCACTGCCATGACCCAAAACTATTGTAGTCTCTTAATTTAAGCCCAAGAAGAAATTGACATTGCAAAACGCGTGCCAAGCAACTTGTTCAATAAATTACCATTAAACGTAATGCGAATCGATAGTCTGTTAAACATTCAGCTCGAATACGAATTTCGCCATAGCGGAGGGAGAGAATATACAGGAGAGAAAACAAAACGGATAATCTGTTTACAGTGCGTATGATGGGCGTTTTGTGCACCAGGAGGTGCAGCAAGTGTTTCGACATTTGCATCTGCAAATATATCAAGGTTTGCGCGCGTAGGCGGTGGCGTTTACCTTAATCGGTTCATGTAAAAAATCTCCCCCGTTTATGTTATGTAATACGTGTGCGAGTGCACTTTGTGGCAATTGCGACATTAACGTTTATTTTATTATACTTTTCGTTTAGCTGTATGTTTTTATTTTCGTGGTGCTGGCTGGGTAGATAACCTACCTACCTACCGTTCGATGCTATCGTCTTGGTAATTTAATGGTCGTGTCCCCGTACGTGATTAAACACTTGGTAAATAAAAGAGTTTTGCAGTGTTTGTTTATGTAAATCGTGTGGAGGCTTTAGTTTGCACAGGTTTTCAAGTGTGTACGTGGTAATAAGTACTAATGTAGTATGACCAGTCCATGACAAGTCATACTTTTAACCTCAAAATTGAAACGTTTTTTTTTTTTAACTTATATGCAAAGTTTAAAATGTAGTTGAATGTTTTGGTGATCTTTTAACGCTAAAACATATATGAACATGACAAGGAGTAAAGAAAAACGATTATAACTGAAATCGTGTACTCAAAAACTAGACGTTTGCAATCCAATTATTGTTAAGAAACCCTTTTTTACGAGAGAAGCAGAACAGCAATTAATATAATTAAAACAATTAAAATAAAATTCGTTATATTAAAAATCCTCGGACACGTCGATTTTTAATTATCAAAATATACATATTTATGTCAAATTTAATTTCCGACCTTCAATCGTTTTCGACTTATGACGTCATCGACACTTTTGATTAAATGCAAACCCCATATTTTCTGTACTGATATTATTAGATCTGTTAATTCTCTTGAAGGTGATTCACAAAATTTATTGCTTTACATAAGAAAAGTTTCGACAAAAGGACAGTTGAAAATTTGCGTAATATTGTTAAATTTTGTTTGTTTTTAGAAAATAAATAGGCGTTTTCGATTGATTTATTTGCGCTGAATGCGAATCTGTGCTCAAAAGTTGCATATCACGTCAGGTTATTACGTTTTTTGAGGTCTTAAAGGTAGTTTGAGGTCTTAAAGGTAGTCTTAAAGGTAATTAACAAAATATCTGAGCTCAGAAGTAGCATATTACGTCAGGGTATTGCGTTTTTTGAGGTTAGTTTTATGAAGCTGTCAGTACCCCACTTAAAGAATCGCTGTAAATGCTTCACAAACATTTGGGAACAAACTTTTTGGATTTCAGGTAAAAGTGCAAAGATTAAGGTTTTTGACGCTACTTTTTTCGAGAACCTTGTGCGATAGAAAATTTTCCAGCTCAGATTCGTAACAAACATGAGAAAATATGTTTCGATACTTGTTTCCATGTTTCCATACGCACTCACACTGTACTTGAGCGCACTTTAAACATGGAGAATTCAACATTTTATTTTCTTTCTGGACATCATATTCTGGTATCCACCGTTTTGATTTTATTGCATATTTAAGATATTGCTTTATTTTTATTTTTTTGCAAAGATTGCTCTAAAACTGGAAACTGCGTGTATGCAAAATGACGACAGTTCCTACAATTGTCCGGATCAAAACGAAACTTTTTTTGGTTCACGTGATTGTAGATTTTCAAATAAAGATCATCCAAACAGGAATTTATTATACGTTTGGGATTTTTGGGAATTTCTACCTTTGTTGGTCTTTTAGTGGGAAATCAAAAAAGAATTTTCTGTACTGGTATTATTAGATGTGTCAGTCTTAAAGGTAATTAACAAAATATCTGAGCTCAGAAGTTGCATATTACGTCAGGGTATTGCGCTTTTTGAGGTTAGTTTTATGAAGCTATCAGTACACCACTTAAAGAATCGCTCTAAATGCTTCAAAAACATTTGGGAACAAACTTTTGGGATTTCAGGTAAAAGTGCAAAGATTGAAGGTATGTTCATCTGGTATAAAATTGTAAATATTAGCAAAATAGCGGTGTTTTGACTCTTTAACCCCAATTATTTCCAAAACGTTATGCGATAGAATGTTTTGGAGCCCAGATTAGTTTTCAAGGCAATTATTTCTACCCAAAACGCAACTTCATATTTAATTCAAAAAGGCTATTTTCCCTAAAATTATCAATATATTACAATTTTCAATTATATTTTTCTCGATTTTTTTATGTAAGGCCATAACATAATTATGTGCCTTACAGAAATGTGTATTTCACAGAAATGTGTATTTTAATAACTAAAAATTGACGTCTCAGAATTTTTTTTTCTGTTTCCTCACTTGTTTCTATGTTTCCATACGCGCTCACACTATTTTTGAGGGGACTTTAAAGATGATATTTCACCGTTTGTTTCCTCTATGGTCATCATAATTAATATTCTGGTATCCGTTTTGATTTGATTTAATATTTATGATATTGATTTTATTTTTTTGCAAAGATTGCTCCAAAACTGTAAGCTACGTGTATGCAAAATGATGACAGTTCCTACAATTTTTCGGATGAAATTGCAACTTTTTTTGTTTCCCGTGATTGAAGATTTTCAAATCAAGATCATCAAGACAGGAATTTATTATAAGCTTGGGACTTTTGGGAATATCTAGCTTCGTTGGTCTATTAGTAGGAAATCAAAAAAAAATAAATTTAAATTTTCAATGTTTTATTCATATGTACACATTAGTTTAAGCATCAGCAACTTTTCTCGAAGATAATGTAAATAGTGTACTACAAATTGACATACCGTCAACCGGAATGCTGTAGATCTGATCACCCTAGCATACACAAAAATATTTAATAAAAAAACTTCCAATTGTCGATTTGAATCAGACGTTGGTGATATTGGTAGCATCTTTTGATATTATCAGGAAAGTAACTGCAAACTCCATTAGTACAAACATCTAATGGACTTTGATGCATAATTTATTATATTTACTTAGGTACTATAATATCGTAAAATATCGTAAATGGTAAATCAATCATGGATTTAGCATTTACGAGTAAATGGTAAACTCAAGTAAATTCTATACAATTCTGGTAATGTAAATGATGGCGTAGGAAATTAATAATTACAGCTTGACTCATGCAAAAACCTCTGGGTTTTTATGTTTCATACTTAAAAGTAATTTACATGGGAAACTTTGTATTACTTAAGCGATAAAAGTCCGCTAATAGTTTTAGCTTTTTTATTTTATCATACGTAGTATGACAGAGTAGTGTAATCGTGTCAAAAAACAATGAGATTTTAGCGGAAATATGTTCTTTTGGGACCCCTGTATATTTTTGATCAATGTACAAAAAGCTGTCTGTGTATACCAGTTTTTTTGTGGCGACGATTCTGGCGAAACTACTAAAGGTATCGGGACGAAACTTCATATTTAGACGTTTTATGACTTAGATCTGAAAGAAGTTTTTTCAAAATGGCCCATAGGAACTGGAGGTTTACTCTTAGCATTTTTCAACGATTTTGCAAATGAGCCGCCATTACTGTAATTTCGTCACTGCTCAATACACTGCTCAAAAAAATTAGGGCAACACTTTTTTCGAAACCTGTAACTTTTTAAATGGCAAATTAAATTTGGTATACTTCAATGGCATATATTTAACTAAAGAAAATTACCAAAACTTTGTTACAACTAGATAAAAGGTATAATTTTCTCGGCTGTATCGATGAATCAAGTAGGTACGATATGTTATCGGGGAGAGCAGCCAGGAGGAGGATAATTAAAACAACTTCCTTTGATCGATCCCTAAACTTTCGACAAGATTTATTGTCTTCCTCAGAGGGTACGCTGCACAAACAGTAATAGTAACAACGGTACAATTTCAACTGACACAACTCACATCCAGAAGTGAGTAAGTGACCGTCGGTAGAAACATCAAACGTGAAAAACGTAGACTGATACTGGCACATGTCAAAACGGTTAAACTTCCTAAAAACAATAATATATAAATAGAGCATTCCAGTTGGAACAATAAAACTAAGTTTGATGTTTCTACCGACGGTCACTTACTCACTTCTGGATGTGAGTTGTGTCAGTTGAAATTGTACCGTTGTTACTATTACTGTTTTTGCAGCGTACCCTCTGAGGAAGACAATAAATCTTGTCCGCAGGCCCGCAGGAGGCCTAAAGTTTATGATTTACTTTAAAAATTCGAATTTCTTCATATTTTTTAAATGAAATTTTAAGTGGTTTTTCTTTTTCAAAGCTCACGTGTCCGCACATAATAAAAAATTTAATTACAAATAAACTTTTATTAACATTTAAGCACATTTTTTTAAATTATACCAAAATGGTATAATATATACATTTTTCTAGAAATTGTATCGAATCTAACTAAACTGCAGGCGATCTAAATGTTGCATTAGAGTAATATATTTTTGTATATGGCAATCACACAATATTGTTAAACTTTTTGTATTTGAAATAGAAAAATCACTTACTCTTTCATTGAAAAAAAAATCTAATCCGTAAAGAAAATTAAAAACTTTAGGCCTTCTGCGGGAAACCTAAATATTTTTCAATTGCGCCAATTTCTTCTGTAGTATATGTAGGTCCATAGGGACAACTTTTTATCAACTTGAAATTTTAAATCGATGACAGTCAGGTTTTCTGTGGATTGGTGAGGTTTAATACAGTGTATACCCTCCACGAGCATGAATCACTTCCTCACACCCGCGTGGCATGCTTCTCACTAGTCTGCAGGGAGATTCTTGGGGTATGCTTTCCCATTCCTCAATCAGGGCTTGTGTCAGTTCCTGTATGGTTAGTGGTGGATTAGGGCGCTTGCGAACCCTCGGTCAAGCTGATCCCACACGTGTTCAATAGGATTCAGGTCAGGACTTAACGCCGGCCATTCCATGTACTGCATTCCACGTTCTTGTAAAAAGTTTCTGGTGATGCCGGCGGTATGTGGCTTTGTATTGTCCTGCATTAGGATGAATTTTTGACCGACGTCATATGCCCTACTTTCAAAATAAAAAATCCAGTACTCGTTTTTTTACGTTCTGCGTTTTCTTTAAATATTAATAGTTCACGAGTATGACAGCTTTCGTACAGCTTATTTATGCATACTAATTCTAAAAGATACTGAAACAAATTATAACATCTGCTCTAACGGCATATTTCGAAAAGACTAGAATACACAAAAAACACAAAATGTCATCATCACGTCCATCACGTCTAAACTGTGCAAACGAGATTTTTCTTACCTATATTTCTCATCATATTTTGCCATCCTAAACAGCAAACAATGCAATAACATCACAAATGAGTGCCAGATTTTAAGCAATACCCATCAAATAGGCGTAACAGCACTCAGAAGTTGAGTGGCCTTCAAACGCTGTGACTCAACACGAATTACCAAACACGCTGTCTAGTATTCCCTAAATAAATCATCGACAGTTTCTCGCAATCTCTGATTAATTTGCGGTACTCCTTTTTTACTGAATGACACAAACCATATCTTTGGTGCAAAACAAATAATAACCAATTTTATCTTTTGTAAGAATTCCATAAAATGTCTACTCATAGGTAATTTTGGACATTTTAAAAGACTACCTAATCGTCAAATCAACATACTTTTAGCTAAAATAGTTACTCTAGGTACAAGAAAAATCTTTTGAGCATTCAATGAACCTTTGGGCTACATCGCAATTACAAACAACCAACGTCCCATCGAAATGGAACGTTCAATTAGGAATACGGCGTTAAGTGACCGCAAGAAAGGCAGAACTAGTTGCTGTGGCCTGTGACCATCAACAAAGGGTCGTTAAATTTATGCCAAGCCATACTGCCTACCTTTTTGATCGATCTTGTACCAATGCTGCCCCCTATCTGCTGTCGGGCGGCGATATAATCGTGAAAGGCAGAAGTTTTAGTTCTGTTTTCAATGGGGATTCAGATAAATGGGGGTTAACGAACTAAACAGTGAGCAGAGCAGAACGCAACGGCACGCGCTATTGCTGCTCTTTTCGCTTCATGAATCGCACTATCAAACGTTAGCGTTTGTTTTTTTTTAGCTGTGGGCGCACGCGATCTTTTCCAAGATGTAATGGTCATTACGTTGTAATGGTAAGCAGATGAATTAAACAGTTTGGTGGCTCCTTAAAACAGTATTAATCAAGTTAAAAATTCGGATATAATGAGGTTCTTGAGGTGCAGCTACCTTCACGTGGTCAATTTTCACTTGATCTGAATGTCGGTCATCTGTTGTTTGTGGGCAACCCAGGAGTGGTTAGAGTAAAACCTGATGGCGATCTGATGTTTGTTTTGCCTCCAAAACTGTCTCAGCATTCAATTTTATGTTAAAATTAAAAACTATTGCCATCAATACACACAGAAAAGTGATCTCTCGAACGAAGAGAGAATTACTTGGCTGGAGTAGTTGGTAGGTTCGTATATACGCGAGAGATTATTGACTTCAACCAAGAAATTTTATTTCTTGGAATAATTACTAGATTTAAGAAAGTGGTTACTCTGGTGAAGTAAGTAAACAGTCTTCAATGAAGTGTACATTTTTATTCCCGGTAAATATTTTTAGCTTCTTAATGTAAGAATTTTAAAGATTTGGCACAATACGTCTTCTATTGCTAATTAACAAGATAGGTATGTTATATTTACTTAATCGTTCTAAACTGTTGCGTGCGTTACATCAAACTATTCCGTGTTGAAACGTTTATGGTTCACTATAAATCACAATACACATCCCCAATAAATCACAAGGCACATTCCCTACGGGTAGTTCGTTGTTGTTTTGCGTACTAGGTTAGGCTCCTTTGACCTTTACCACGCGCGGGCGCGCGAGCCTTGACAAAATCACGGTGCGCATATTTATTCCAGAGAAAGGGATTACTTGAAAGAAGTGAGAATCACTTCAGTTAAATAATTGGTGGGTTTTTATTCAGTAAACAATACTTACTTATATTAAATGTCTTATATTTTCTTGGATCAAGTAACTACGCACTTCGATGGATTTACTATTACTACGTTGGAGAAATTAACATTTTTGGGACGAAAAATTCAATTACTTCTTTCAATACAATATTGGTTCTTATAAAGAAAGAATTTATTTGTTGACACCATTTATCTGAGAAATTATTTTACTTTCTACATCCAAGTAAATATGCATTTGAACCTAGTAAATAAATTCAAGAAATTATGTTTTCTCGTTCCAAATAATCACTTTTCTGTGTGTACCAAACGGACAAAAACAAAACATTTTGTATGGATTTGCTAATAACTTTTGCATCCGATTATACTTTGGCAAAAATTTCTTCATGTTTTAATACTTTTACCATTTATTTATTTTTACCATTATTGATATCAATACAGTCATTGTGTCGTCTTGTTTTAATCGGAAAACTATTCCAATTATGTACTTAATTTGTCAAAATTACAATAATTAAAACTAAATGACCCTGGCTAACAACTAAAGAAATCGAACAACTGACAACTAATTCTGGCAGTTTTGTATCGTAAATTCTGAATCAGAAGACAGAAATTGTCAATTGAGCCTAGTTTTTGAGAAAATCAGTGCAAAAAGAAACTTTGCAAAGATGCAAAACTACGCATTTACAAAAGTTAAATACAAAAGTAATTCATTTTTCTTAACTTTGACAGCCGTTAGCGATTTCAAAATATTTTTATACCCCCCACATTTACTGTAGTACGGTATATTGAGTTTGTCATAACATTTGTAACACCCTTAAGGAAGCGTGACGAGTATATACTTGTATATATATTTTTCAGCATTGAAAACTGAATCGATTTAGCTATGTCCGTCTGTCTGCCCGTCTGTCTGTGTACACGATAACTGCCTTAATTTTGAAGTTGATTGATCTGAAATTTGGTATACAAGCTTATCTCTTAAAAAGTAAGGACAAGTTAGTGAATGGACAAAATCGGTTCACTAATTTTTGTTTTGTAATATTTCACGGTGGGGGGTATTTTAACTTCAGCCCGGCTGAAGATAATTTTCTTACTAGTTTTAAATGATAAAAAAATACTTTGCTTCTCAGACCATATTATACTTTGAAGGGGTGGTTCTTGAAATAATCAACAATTTTTGATAAAAGTAGTAAGGACCCTAAAGTGTTCCATAAGATTTTGACAACCCAACTTGGCTTTTGTAAATGGAAAGAGCATAGGCGTTCTTGAAAAAGTTCCTTCCTTTTTGGAAAGTTCGTTTTTGAAATTGTTTATTTATAACGGTTGAATATAATGCCTTAAAAACTGTTGGGTTCCTGAGGTAAAAGTGATGGAGGAAGAGTAAAAGTACAATGTTTATATTTACTTTTAGACCGTTTTGAAGTTTTTAGGACAATGGGCTTAGTCACTAATAAATTCACTAAAAATTGACAAAATCACAATTTTTTACTTAATCGAAGACTTCTCTCTAATATCTCAAAGTCCTTTTTTCAAATAACAATTTTGAATAGCTTTGAACATAAAGGTACTCTTAAAAGTTTTTCATAGTTTTGGTAACACCCGGTCCTTTCAGAGAAATAGTTACATTCTCATATTTGCATTTTTGGAAGAATAAAATTTTCGGAAAAATTAATAATAAGAATGTTTCCCATTAGTGTCCAACTTTCTGCCGGACACGGTATAAACATAATATTCATATTCTGGCCGATTCAATAAAAAAGTTTGGCTAACTAACCATTTGGAAACATCGTTAAATTCCTTAGCAATAACTATTGACAACAATTGTTGCTAAGAACTTTTAACCACGTTTCCAAGTGTTTAGTTAGCAACTGTTTTTGAATTTTTTTGTTTCAGAATTGGTCTGATTATGTTAAAAACTCTTAAATGTCATATCTCATAGAATGCAGCATGTATAAGACATTAACAAAAAAAATAACAAAAGAGAGCCAGTCGAGAAAGAAAAAGATCGGGGCCAAAAAAGGACATAGTCTTTGATCTTTTCTTTAAAAGACATGCTCACATAAAACAGGTGGCCCCGGACATGATGAGACATGCACGTTAAAGTTGCCGAAATGTATCGACGTAAAATAAACCTATGAAAAAATGATATATCCAATTATTGCTACGTTTTCCTGAAAAGACACCCTTAGATATAGTTTCCTACAAGAACTATAGTTAAACTATAGTTTACCTAAGTTACACCCAAGGTCCCATTCATTATTTAATTCCATTTAACTAACTTTAGATTGACTAACTTTAAAGGTCAATGAATCGTTCCAACTTTATACCTTGCCGCCAGCACTCTATTTAATTGTTCTTCATTGATATTGTGGGCTTACAGCAAATACTAAGCGTCTTGCAAAGGGTTGTTTATCCGAACCCCGTGGGGGGTTATAAAGGTTAACAAATGAGGTTACATTTAATTCATCTCCAATAATGAATCCCAATTCTGACATTTATATCCGTATTATGTATACAAAGTTTGATCACCTGCTACAAAGTTTTAATTGGAAATTTTGCAAAGGTTACCAACCTACGTTCCTAACTTAATACTTAGGACTTTACATGATACTACTGGAATAAATTGACGACATATAAAACATTTGACGACGTAAAATTTCTCCATGGGTTATGAGATGACGCGCTTTGAGCTTCATGGTGTCGTAATTGGGCTCTCCACTAAAAAATACCAACCTGTTGATGCATCGTCGGAATGGGTCGAGCGCGTTCTCCTGGAGCCAAGTCATCAAGAGGTGGTTCACCTCATGAAATTAGAATAAGAACAGGTACGTACAAAAGAGCAGCCGGCTCAGTCTGAAACACTCTTATGCAGATCACGCACACCAGCACGCATCAGAAGAAGGAAGGGTTTCTATTTAAAGACAACGTAGATGCAGGCCATGAAGCCTTGAACTGGTTCCGTTTTGGTTAGTTTTCGCTACCACTGATTAACATGCTCCAATCACAAAAAAAGAACTCACGTAATTCAGATATCTTCGACAGAAATACACACCAACTGGTCCAAGAGCATTCCAGCGTTGAGAGTAAAAGTGAACGTTTTGCTCGATTTGATAAATTGGTTTGTGGTGACACTTTGAGCTGTTCTACATAAGTTTGTAAAGACGACATTGGTTCGGTTGTGTCAATTGTTTAGTCGTTAGTGTATTGGCCTTAACACTAAAGAGATTGGATGCAATGGATATAATTAATCAAGTTGATCGATGATGTTGTTAATCTGCATAAAGATTCCATGACTAGCCTTTATTTCATCGAAAAATTGACCATATTTTGCTCTAAATTTAGTTACAGACTGTTTTCTTGTTACCTTAGAAGCTTTGGATAATCTACACTAATCGGCGAAAGCCCGATGTAGATTTTTGTTCAAGCTAGCGATTTATATCCTTAAGTATGTGCTCGTCAAACAACATACTATTTCAGTGCAAATTTTAATATGGCCAGATTGACTAAGTATGAGACTTGATTTTATGTTAAATATTCATAAATGATAATTTATCTAAGCTTACAGTTTTTAGCAATAACTAGAATTTTGCAACATTTTTGACATAATATGTCATATTTGCTTTAACTTCATATTTAGAAGTTTTATGACCAAACTTAGAGCTGAAAGAAGTTTTGTTCAAAAGGGCCCAAAGGAACTGGCGCATTTTTTCAAAGATTTTGCAAATGAACTGTCATTTCGTCAAAATAGTTAAATAATAAATTAAAGTAGAGGAAATATTGTATAATTTATGTCTATGACATTTTTTGGTAAAATTAATACTTTAGCTGCAAGAGCAAACTTTAACTTTGAAAGTATGCATAGCAGTTGACTCCGTTGGTCGCTCAGCGCTCTGTGCATTATATATATATATATATATATATACAATAAATAGTTTAGTGAAGAGTTAGCAGTTTTTATTCGAACCAACGCTAACCCGTCTACACACATTGAACATTCTATTTGATCGAGATCGCTCGTATCTGCATTACAACTAGTTTGCCAGGATTTGACGGTATTTTGATTATATTGACAGTATTGTCAGTATTGACACTGCTGTATGGACCTTTTTCTGTCAGCCTGGTCACATCAGATTTGTTTTCTTGGTTAAATGACGTTATAGAAGCTAGGTCGTGTGTGGCATCATCGGATAGATATTTTAATAAACTACACATTTGTTCGAAAAGAATTGGTTGGTGGATTTTACGCATCTAATGCCTCCAAATGTAAGCCTTTTAAGTCAGCTTTGGACAGTCTATTGTCCAAAAAATAAGTTTTCTTCATAATCCGTATCATATGATTTATTTCGTAAACCATTATGATTGAGTCAGAGTTTGTTTCCAACGAAAGACGTTTTATTTTAAAATATCTATCCAATCATACCACACACGACAAAGTTTAATATAAAATTCTGGTACTATGTGAAGTTATAACTACCGGTACATTCCGAAAATAAAAATTTACATAATTAAATGTTAGTTTCTTCCTGTATATGTGTCGTCATATAACCAGAAAATAAGGCTAGGAAAAGACTGGCTATATTTACAGGTATAACAATATTATACCATCCCTTTCTTAAATTTTTTAAACATTCGTATAATATTATTATATGCACGTGGTTTCAGAATTTTAATAAGTACAAACTTCATTTCTCAATCTGAATCCTGTTAAAAGCAACCCAATTGTAACTTAAATTTTCTTTACTATTTTTACTTTATCATACGCACTATGTAAAGTATTGTAATCATGCCAAAAAATTTTTTTGAGATTTTAGCGGAAATGTCTTTTTGGGTCCCCTGAACATTTTTGACCAAGGTACAAAAAAATGTCTGTATATGTGTGTGTGTGTGTGTGTGTGTGTGTGTGTGTGTGTGTGTGTGTGTGTGTGTGTGTGTGTGTGTGTGTGTGTGTGTGTGTGTGTGTACCCGTTTTTTGTGACGACGATTCCGGAGAAACTACTAAAGGTATCGGGACGAAACTTCATATTTAGAAGTTTCATAACCAAACTTAGAGCTGAAAAGCTTTCTGTTGAAAAGGGTCTAAAGGAACTGGAGGTTTAGTCTTAGCATTTTTGAAAGACTTTGCAAATAAGCCGCCATTTCTGGAATTTCTGGAAATTCGTCGAAATAGTTAAATAATAAATTAAAGATGAGGAAATTCTGAATAATTTATGACTATGACATTTCTTGGTACAATCAATAGTAAGTTGCATGAGCAAATTCTATTTCATCGAGATCGGTCGTACTGCATTTAAACTAGTAGCCAGGATATGTCAGAAATTATGATTCTAATGACAGTAGGTAATGTCGGATATTGTACACCGTCACTTTTTAGACCCAATAACACGTAAGTGTCTTTTGAACGGTGTACCCGGTACAATATCCGAACGCAGCTTAATCGACATAATATCTATCTAGTGCTACTAGTTTTATTTTAATGCAGACATAGGCGATCTCGATCAAATAGAATCTCATGCAGCTAAATTATTAATTTTATATATAGTATGATAAAGTCATGTGCCTGGCCACATCAGATTTTTATGTTTGAATCTAAACCACCCTCAAGCCCCAACCCATAAGTACTCAATTGTTTTTACTGAGTTTCTTGTATGATTTACATATGTAATTATATGATTAAACGAACTTACCTTAGTGAAGTTCTATCACAATTATATGACCGTCCTTCTGGTACATGATCAGATTGTAGTATCTCCATATCACTACTACAGCTACGTATATTCAAAGCCATGGTAACAAATAATGTCCAGTATGAGAGGTATGGGTAAGCCGGCTTTGGTATATATCTGACATTCTTTTTTTTTCACGTGCTATTGTTAATATTTGTAGATATAATATTATCATACTCACAAGATCTCGGAATCTTTACGTCAAACATGTTTCAACCCCCTCAAAACATCCCTCTTATGGCTGAGATTTTTCACTATTTTTCCGCCTATCTAACGTGCCTTTTTAAGGTTCATTTACAAAAAAAAATGTGTCCAACTAGCAACTGTACATGGTACAACAGTCGGTAAAGTAAAGTTTTATGTTATTCATGTCCGATATATTAGGGGAAATACTATAGAGTAGTAGAATCCTAGAATACGGTTTTACCATTTGCAATAAACTAACATTTTTCATTGACAATATCAACCAAATAGCTATTGATAGATTTGAAAAGTTTTTCCACCCGTCCGTATTTTACAACGTGTGTTTGGGGAATCCCCAAAAATCTCCAAATTGAACTTCATGAATCGTCAATCTATATAAGCACAATAAGATATAAATGTTGTTTCTTCATAGAACAAATTTATAATTTTCCTGAAATTATAAATATTGTCAAAAAATTCTATAAAAATGGTTATAAAAATTCTTGTAGGACAACACCTAATGTAGGAAACGTTCTCTATTAATAATTTACAATTAGGTATCATTGTAAATTTCTTTTTAGTAGTCATATTTAATAGCACTTGTTTTATAACCGATGATGTTGTCTCCTCGGTATTTCAGGTTATGTATGTATGTTAGGTTATGACGACATTCACATTGCTGTTGACATACACGTAGCAAGGAACTATCAAAGTTCCACATTGGACGGTGTTCGTAGAATGGTGTAGCGCATGCTTTACTGAAAGGATTCCGGATGTATGTTCAGTTTATCTCTCGAGAAATGCGGCCTGTCATGTTTAGCTTCTATAAGGAAACTGCTGCAGAGGTAGACCTTTTCTCCTGTCTAAAGTGACGATCAACGTGCATACCATGACCAGTTTCGACATGTCCATCAACACTTCAACCTCTTCCTTCTGTTCTAAGCTATCCTGTACTAGTTTTAGTTATCTGGTGGAATTTATAATTAATTGATAAACAAGAGATGAAAAACAAGATAAACAAGAGATGAAATATTGTTTCTGTTATAGTTTTGATAGATATGATTTTTTGGCCAGAAACATATTCATACATTGTATTCTGGTGACTGTTTATATTCGAAGATAATATGTTATGGGTCAAGTCTGTCTTCTTTATTTTTGCGTCTAGAACTAGGACGTGACTAGTTATGGCTGTCGTAAACACGAACAATAGGATCGAACGGTGGACGGTCCCACAAGGATTTTATTGCAAATTGTTGTGGGGCCAATGGAGCCACTCGAACTCGATGTTTCTCCTGCAGTTTGGACCCCTATAAAGGAAGCTCCGCAGTAAGCACGACTATAAATACATGCTACATATATACGAAATGCCGTTTAGTAAAGTACATACCTTTCGAACCTGTTTATTTTATGCCTATCCATAATATGAATGATTGGAAGATTGGCTGATTGGTATGCAAAAATACGAATTGCAGCATTGCAATATATTTCAGCACCAATGAGGTTTGTTTATATTTGATTTATTTTGTATCGTGGAATACAGATGTAAAATGACAGAAATAATATAGAATAATATAATATAAAAATATATTTTTGTACATGGTGACGGTAAATATGTCTCATTCTGCAGTAATAATTTTACTATTAGTTGACATTTGCATCTTATATTGTTTAAAAATAATTATATGACTGCGTAGCAGTTGGCAAGATTTTACTAACTTTCTTTGCAAACTTGCGAATTCTTGATGGAACTTGATTTATTATTAACTTGGATTATCTAAGTAGGCTGCAATGAAAACTGGAAACTTAAAAACTAGGAAGCGAAAAACTACGTGATAGGCGCTGTGAAGTGGTGTAGCACAGTTTTTTTTTACCTTCAAAGTAGCCTGAAATGAAATCTTAAATCTTGAAGTTCAAACCTATGAAGTAGAATTGTTGTAGACGAAGTAAAACATCAATTTATTAGAATTCTCTCAAACTTTATTTTTCAAGGATAGTCGGTGTGTAGATTGTGTAGAAGAAGTTCTGTCTGAATAAGAAATTACAGCTCTATAGCAATTTTTACCTTACATACACAGAGAACAATATGTGCAACATGACAGTAGATTTTATGTAACTACAGCTAAAATCCTATGAAAGATATGGTACTTTATCTGTAAAATCGTATTTACAGTCTGGACCTTAATTTTAATATCTCGATGACTGGTTTACTGATTTACTGGAAAACCTATACGTGTCAGTAGTGAAAATTTTTAATGTTCAATTTGAGATGAGAAGACGTCTGGTGTCAGTCGATGAAAGTTATTCTTTATTAATATTATTATAATAACTAAATAATAAACTATTATTATCAAAAGTTTTCAGATTTTTTGCTCTCTAAAAAGTCTATACGCAGAATTCTCAGGTCAAATCAAAATTGATTCAATTTCAAGGTCGAAATACAATAATTCTTCAATTTGTCCAAGCGTAAAATATTTTTCGTTTGCAGTTAAATTAAAAATGTCTTAAGGTGGCGTTTAAATCAGAAATGCAGTTTAATATTCAATCGGGTATTAAGTATGCATGTTCAAGTTTGTGCATTGAAAATATACGTTAGAGTGAACTTTGTACCTTTACTTTACTTTTTTTGTATTATCGGCAAAGATTCCAAGTTCACTTTAACTTAAAATTGGAATGGAAATACCTAATTATTTCGGTGTAAATCTGATTACAAAATTATGAAGTATATTTGGTTGCCTGCTCATTTCGAAGCCAATCTTAAGTGTATTTTACACTACACTCCTTTCGTCTTTATCTAAATTTCTTTTTGTAACTAGAAAAAAAAAGTTCAAAAAAAATAGTATAATTGGAAATATATTATATTTCATCACTTTTTCTTGGCATACACACATGCGCAGTGAAGGTATTTTTGTAAGGTCTGCCAATAGTGCCAACGTGAGACATTTTATTTTGTTTCAATAGACCGCAAACAAAACTTTTTTCTAGTTACTAAAACGAGGTTTAAAAAAAGACGAAAGTAGTGTAAGTAGTACAAAATTTTTTTAATTACAAAATTAAAAATAATTTTGTGCTTGAGTTTCAAATTGGAATGAATACTGTATCTCAATCTCAGAAATGAGTCTAGTTCATGGCAAATTTATGAAGCCGTAATTAAAAATAATTGAGATCTGAAATGTTGGAGTCGGGAATGAATAATAAACAAACTATGTACTTCAAGACCATATCCTAAAATATTTTTTTTAATATCAAGTTAAAGCAGAGTTTGAAAAAATAGAAAATACTGAAATTATTTCTCAATAACATCAATAGGTACACAACTTATTTCATGTAAATAATTTAAACTATTTTTTCCTTGCATGAAAAGTACTTATCATTGTAAAATATCGACACATTTACTCTCAAAACACGAAAATAGTTGATTTTTAATATTTTTTCCGGCTTTTGCGAAATTAGCAAAAGAAACTGACCAAAGAATTTGCTTATTTTAACATTTACGTTTTTACTGAAAACACTTTAACAATGTTTTGTCTTACAACCATCCTGTATGTCAACTCAATATTCTGACTAAAACTGTGGCGTTTTTAGAACATCCAAAACTAACTCAAAACTTATTCTTGTGAAAGTACAGCAATATTATAGTAATTTTACAAGAAGAGTATGTATAAATAACCTGTTGTCTTAATCCCTTTTATGCCAACAAGTTCAATAAAGAGCACTTCTTACCGAACATATTGACGTCATATAAAAACATTGTTTCTATTCTGGATAACTTTTCCAACCATGAACTTTGCATGGCTCACAATAGTCGAAAGATCCATTATTTTCAAACTTGCCAATACAAAACCACCCTTCTACAATAACGTACTAAGAAGTACCAGCATAGTATAGTCCCAAGAAACCTATTGACTCGCTTTTACCCGACCGGAAACTATTCATAAAGGCCTTACATAACCATGTCACGCCAGAACGGAAACCTCAATAACCTCAATGGACTGAATTAATATCTAAAATCGATTTGAGAGTCCCCTTGCGACCATACATCATCGGTTTGATTAGAACTAATTGATCGGTTTGTAATCGAATTAGATCAGCTTTATTTTTGCGATCGACCTAAATACCTTAGGGACCTTATGGGGCTCGAGCGTCTTTGAAATCAAGGCACGCGCACACATGCACTGTCCCGGGTGGACTTTCACGCGTACTCTGCCCGCGTGATTCCTGTCAGATTCGCGTGAAAATCATTTGCTCTAATGACGACGCAGAATGACCAATTGAGAGAAACGATAGCGACGTGTAAAACTTTCTGCTGCGGAATTGAAAGTCGGTTACTCTGGCGGAATAACAATTCCATTGATGATAACGCAACTAGAACGATCTGTACTAGTTTGTGCATTTTTCCTAGTAATGAATGGAGCGAGGAAGTTGGAATTGTGAAGTTAACATCAAAGAGAGACTGTGTACACGGTGGACAAATTTGTTTGATGTTGCTATAAGGGATCTTGGCAACTGAAGATATGGATTCGACTATAGCGTTTCTCAACCAGGGTTCAGCGAGATATCGTTAGAGGTTCCATGAAAACAGTACAGATAGTAGTGGCAATTTTAAAAATAAGTTGCCAGTTTATGGCGTGACTCAAATGTAATCATTTCAGATTTTTTTGCTAACCGTGCTGCAGCAAATGTTTAAAATATTTAACGAGAAGACATGATGTAAGCCTGATATGTATCGTTTGGTTTTTATTTTCTTTGTTTTGTCAATATTTCAAACAGCTGTGTCAAGCTTTAAAAAATTAAAAACAACTAAGTCAGTATGAATTTATATATTTATATAATCTAAAGCGAACTTTTTTATCTAAAAAAATAACGAAATACGTGGGACAGCCTTTATATTACATATTGTAAATTCCATATTTAAAATTGTTAAGTCTTTACAGTACAAAGGCTGGATTCTAATGCCTGATTAATAGAATAGGGTTTGAGGATACAATGTCGAATTTTAAGAAAATTCTAAGATACATTTTTGTTGTAAATATTTAATAATTGTTTTAATGTACTTACATAAAATAACGACAAAATATCTACCAAAAATATACAAAATAACGCAGGTTTTTTATTTTACCACAATAAATTTACACCCCACTTTAATTAGCGTAATCTAAAAAAATCTATTAACTTTGGTGTCTAGATATCACATGAAAACTATTACGGTGTTACAAATCTTGTCTCATTTGCGAGAAAAAAGTGCATTTTTGGATTTTTTGCAGTTTTTAGCACTCATTTACTAGGTTCAAGTAAAATATTCTGCCTTCGGATTCATATTTGACGAAAGAACAACATACCAGCAACAGTTATCACTTGTTAGATTTTGTTCATTGTTGGTCAGGATGTATGTCCATTGTCTGTCACTGTCATGTACCATTGATTATTGTCTTTTTGACAAATCAAGTACTGAATATGTGAAATACTAATATCAGGAGTCATAATTAATTGATTAATTTT
The DNA here is from genome assembly GCA_963966075.1 of Aphodius sticticus. Lineage (NCBI taxonomy): Eukaryota > Metazoa > Arthropoda > Insecta > Coleoptera > Scarabaeidae > Aphodius > Aphodius sticticus. The sequence continues at coordinate 67,374,451 of OZ014509.1, forward strand.
TTTCTATTAAGTTAATAACTGTTAGTCTTTTTAACTTGAGACTCCTAAATATCTTGAGAAGTATGCAAAAGTACGACAAAAGTGTCTTAATAGACCAGGCAATAGAGACTTTTTCGTGACAAAAATAGTATCAGCAAGCCGCCGGTCCCAGGTCACGTGGAACAGTCCGTAGATGTATTGTGATGTGTTTTCGACTAGCAAATATCATTACTTAATTTGTTATAAACAAAAAACCTAAAAAAAATGTGCTTTTTTTCGTTGTTCGCTTGTAAAAGCTCAACCGGCGGAGCAATCTTGATATTGTCAACAGACGAATTGTAGAGAATGAAAAGACGAAAAAAATGAACCCTACACGGACCCGATCGGATTAATATTAACGGAAGAAATTCGGTAGAACCGGAGAAATCTGCATTTTTTTCAAAAATTCATAACTCCGCCATTTTTAAAGTTGTAATGCAGGCTTTTCGCGAGAAAGTAGCTATTGATGGGTACTTTAAGTGTGCACAACCCAGGCGTTGTCCGATGATTAGTTTTTGCACAATTGCGATTTGAATTTTTTTTATACAATATGGTTCGGCGAGCCTGGATGCGTCGGAGGTGGTCCGTTTTTAATTTTTTTTTAACGTATTTCGAAAGTAGAAGTATTGTGCTACAAAACGTCTATTCTGATTTTGCGTTAAAATGTTGCGAAATAGGCGAAAAATGCTTGCAAACTTGACCGAAATCTGCCGCGCGTTAAAACGCTCTCGAGTAGTGGGGTAGGCGGCCGACTCGGGGAAGCGCGCAGCGCGTTGGGATTACTATAGATACGCGCTTCCCCGCGTCGGCCGCCTACCCCCACTACTCGACCGGTTTGGAGCGCGCCGCAGATTTCGGTCAAGTTTGCAAGCATTTTTCGCCTATTTCGCAACATTTTAACGCAAAATCAGAATAGACGTTTTGTAGCACAATACTTCTACTTACGAAATACGTAAAAAAATTAAAATTGGACCACCTCCAAAGCATCCAGGCTCGCCGAACCATATTGCATAAAAAAAATTCAAATCGCAATTGTGCAAAAACTAATCATCGGACAACGCCTGGGTTGGGCACACTTAAAGTACCTATCAATCGCTACTTTCTCGCGAGAAGCCTGCGTTACAACTTTGAAAATGGCGGAGTTATGAATTTTTTAAAAAAGCGCAGATTTCTCCGGTTCTTCCGAATTTCCTCCGTTAATATTAATCCGATCGGGTCCGTGTAGGGTTCATTTTTTTCGTCTTTTCATTCTCTACAATTCGTCTGTTGACAGTATCAAGATTTCTCCATCAGTTCAGCTTTTACAAGCGAACAACGAAAAAAAGCACGATTTTTTTAGGTTTTTTGTTTATAACAAATTAAGTAATGATATTTGCTAGTCGAAAACACATCACAATACATCTACGGACTGTTCCACGTGACCTGGGACCGGCGGCTTGCTGATACTATTTTTGTCACGAAAAAGTCTCTATTGCCTGGTCTATAAATAAACTTATAGGACGCAAAGGGGACACGACAAAACAGGATACGATTTCCACGAATATTCGAATACAAAAAAAAATGTGAAATACATTTTTTGTTAAAAATAAAATACCTACAGTAATATTAATTTATTAAGGGAAATATATCGGGTGGTCGTTTTAACTTGAGACTCTTTAATATCTCGAGAAATATGCATGGTACGACAAAAGTGTCTGAAATAAACTTGTAGGGCACAAACGGGGCAATGAAATGGCGATATCAGTTTCATTGCAGATGGCGCTGCAATCGGTGAAATGAGGCTAACTTCATTTTTTAAATGGGAATACTCAACTTTTTTATAAAATTATGATTTTACGCTAAATAAGAACAATATTTTGTCTGAAAATTTTTTTCGTACGGGTGCATCTATCAAAAGTTATTAACGATGGAAGTTTGTGGCGTCTGCCACTGCATGGGATGCGCTCGCCGTCTGACAGTCAAAGCGACGACTGAGTAGACACTCATGGTACAACGTAGGAAGGTATGTGCGTAACGGGGAAAGATTCTTCTTATTTAGCGTAAAATCATAATTTTATAAAAAATGTGGGTCTTCCCCTTTAAAAAAATTAAGTTAGCCTCATTTTTACTGATTGCAGCGCCATCTGCAATGAAACTGATATCGTCATCTTTTTTCCCCCTTTAAGTCCTACAAGTATATTTAAGACACTTTTGTCGTACCATGCATTTTTCTCAAGATGTTTAGGAGTCTCAAGTTAAAAAGACCACCTGTGGATAAATTTATTGCAGTAAAACCAATCAATATTTTTAATATTTTTAAGTTACACTATTTATTGATTTTGAGCACCTTCGGGCATGTGTTATGTGTTATACTTATTAAATAGGAGTGATCTTTTTATTATTATTAATTTTAAAATTCTGGTAGGAGACGATTTCTGTATTTTATCTTAAAAGTCTCAACACCTGGTAAATAAGATTTCATGTATGCAGTATGTTGAAAGCTGCACAAATATACGATAATGTATCTATAACTCCAGGTGAAAATTTAAACAGTTTTAGGGTTAGGTTTTTTTTAAGTGGAAGTGTATTGTTCGAAATTTCATACGCTGTTAATAAATTATTATTATTAGAAACTGTATTAGTTGTTGATTATACTATAAGTAAGGTATTTATTTAGAAATTCATGAGACCACAAACAAATTTTTGATAATGTCTTTGTTATATGTTTTCACTTGAAATTAACAATGGAAAATATAGAGAAGAAGGCATACTTTGTTTAGTATTATTTTTTCATAAATGCACACAGCAGTTTTGACTCAAATTCAATTTAATTATGAATGTTGAATGTTTAGCAGTTAACGCGTCCAAAATTATTTAACAAGCTTTCTCTGACCTCAAAGATATTTTTAATAATGTTATTGTTTATTTTTATTCTTACTTATATGCTCTCCATAGACAATGTTTCTTGCAATAAACGTCTATCATGCCTATTGTTAAGTTAAGAAATAAGTCTACATCATACTTTGTAGCATTTGAGTAGATTGCTTTAATAATTAAAGTATAATCAAATAAATATTCTCCCAAACTTCCCTAATTGACCTAAGAATGTTGGTTCAAACTGGTGTACCATCACAAGTGCCACACTGTATCGCTAAGTAGGCCTTGGAACAGACGGCGCCTTTGAGTATGCAGCTCCACTTCCGAAGCAAAACATCGAAAGGTAAATGACAGGACAAAATAAACACTGCAAGTCGAGTACCTCGCAAGCCGAGTACCTTCATAACTCCACCAAAATACTTCCCACAATCTAACGTATATCGATTTCACTCACGATTTCCCGGTGGTGCGATTTTTTTTCCAGTGAGAATCTCGTGCAAATTTGTTCTGTCACTCGATTTAATTGAGTCAGGTTTCACTGAACGCTCTCTCCAAACGTTACGTATCAGTTCACTTATATATATATTTTTGCGTCGATAATTATCTTGGATATCGCTGTGTCGGGGAAGTGCGATCAGAAAATCTGGCGTGAAATTGAAAAAAATTGCAACGTTGTCGACATTTCGGATCTTCGCAGTTCAAGTTTGTTGCCTATTAGCCTAGATTCGGCCACGTGGCCATAATTCGCATGATTCTGCTGTTTTGGATACTAAACCAAGCAATAGAGATTTTTGCCTGACAAAAATACTAGCACGAAGCCGACGACCCCAGGTAACGTGGAACAGTCCGTAGATATATTGTGATGTGTTTCCTACTATAATATCATTTCTTAATTTGTTATAAACAAAAAACCTCAAAAAATCGTGTTTTTTTTCGTTTTTCGCTTGTAAAAACTGAACCGATGGAGCAATCTTGATGCTTTGACAAATAGGGTATTTTACTATTATTGGAAAACCATCTTAGTGTGTTTATTCCTTCACTCTACATTGTAAATGCATTATTTTTCGTAATTATTTCCTCAATATTTCACAAAAATCTGTCTATGGTCTGTCAGCATCGGCATCGTCGCCGTTTGGTAATTGTGTTGTATGATGTGTTGTTTTCACAATTTCTACATAAAAATGGGTTATAAATGGTGTATAAATCCACAATGCAGAAATACGTCGAGAAAAACTCCAGAGAAACTATTTGTAGCTGTCCCGCAAGGTTTGAAACTGCGAAGAAAGTGGTTGGCTCGTAAAAATCCAAATTAAATAAATAGCGGCCAATACAAGTGTTTTTTGTTGTGAAGATTACTTCGACATAAGTAAAACTGACTAGAATAAGTTATCTATCGTATTTTCGAACCAGGTATTATCTGATCTGACAGCTTAAGGTTAGGGCTATCCTAACCTACAATGTTAAGTTTACATGGCACTTTAGTGCTATTAAATTCAAACGGGAGAAGCATAAGAGCGCGTTCGGATAACCCGGTATTGTGCGGTGAGAGTGACGCGCTGCATAATACTCGGACAAACGTCATACGGCGTTTATCTGCATATAAGAGAGAGACAGCCGACACAGGTTATCTGAGAAAATTGCCGCTCTACGCGTACTAACGAATGACGTCACTGGAGAGTGAGCCAATTACAGAGCGTTTTCAATCACGTGAAAGGACGTGAATAAAATTCAATTTTAATTTTGGTTTTTAATAGAAATAAATCATATTTTGTTTGAAAAGTAATAACAAATAGTTTTCTAAAACTGTAATCTATTAGGATGACTATAATATAAGCCATATTTTTAATACAGTCAAATACCGGTGTAGAGAATGAAAACATTAAAAAAATGAACCACGGACTCGATTGAATTAATATTAACGGAGGAAATTCGGAAAAACAGGAAAGATCTGCGTTTTTTTTTCAAAAATTCCATTTTCAAAGTTGTATCGGAGGCTTTTCGCGTGACAACCCAGGCGTTGTCCGATGATTAGTTTTTGCGATTGAACACACAATTGCGATTTGAACATTTGTATGCAATATGATTCGGCGAGCCTGGATGCCTCGGACGTGGTCCGATTTTAATTTTTTTACGTATTTCGAAAGTAGAAGTATTGTCCTACAAAACGTCTATTCTGATTTTGCGTTAAAATGTTGCTAAATAGGTGAAAAATGCTTGCAAACATGACCGAAAACTGCCGCGCGCTCCAAACCGGTCGAGTAGTGGGGGTAGGCTGTCGACGCGGGGAATCGCGTATCTATAGTAATACAAGCGCGTATTACTATATACATATACGTTTCCCCTCTAATCCAGGTTTTGCACAAAAAATGGCGGAGTTATGAATTAAAAAAAAATCAAAATTTTCCGGTTTTTCTAGCTTTTCTCCGGTTCTAATTATCCGATCGGATTGTTTGACCTGTCATTCTCTTCGTAATTTAATTCGCCACAGTTCATCCCGTTGCACCATTAAGATTGCTTCAATAGTTTTCCGTTTACAATAAAAAAAAGTTTTAAAAAACGCGATTTTTTGTTGATAATTGTTTATAAAAAGTAAAAAAATTGCATTTTCGAGTAGGAAACATAGCGGGAATATACTACGAACTGTCCTGCACAGGATGGCACTTCTGGCGGCTTCCTGCTAGTCTTTATGTCAAAGAAGCAATCATTTGTAGCTCTATTGCTTGGCCTATACCTATATTCAGATTCAGATAAAGGAAATCGGTGATAGTCGATAATGACAAAATGATTATTCTCTCAAAGTAATAACAGTGCACTTTACACTAAGCGTTATTATAGACAAGCATTTCTATAATTACAATATTTCCATAATCTCTCTTCCCCCAGGTTACAAGCATTTAGTCATATAATTATTTTAAGTCGGTTATATTCCTCGTAAGTAGGTAGATTCAGCACGAATAAGTCGCGTCTCTCCTTGGAAATAATGTTTAGCTTGTATTCAACGAACGTAACATGAGCCCATTGTTATCGTAATACTCCAGTGCAGCAGTTCCTCACGATATACTTCTTGGTACCATTCGACCTCTTTCCACTGGATATCAGCATAATATTTACTTACCTTCTATATTTTCCCTCTATTTGAACGCTGGCGAGTAGGTCATTCTCAGAATTAACATGTCAACCAGATTGACATTTAAATGAAGACGTCAGACGATCAACAAGTTTCTAATAAAATAATGCACCTAATTATACTTGTCCATGCAAAGTTTTTGATGTTGGGTCAAGTTGGGTCATGTTTTTTTTCTTCTCCAAGGTACCTACTTTTGGAAACTGTTCACAGTTAACAGAATTGTCCAATATTATCAGGCAGTGATAAATATTTTGAATGAGATGTAAACTTTTGTAAGTAAAGAAAGTTGGTAGTAGGCCAATATTTCGCGAGGACCCACTCAGGCGTATACTATTCTATTTGCACGTTTTTAGTGTAAACTTGGCCTGCAAATATCCGGACGAGTAAACAATAAGGCGCGTGGACTTGGACCGTGAAAAATAAATATATAAATTGCATAAACAAATGATTCATCCATTCACTTTTAGCAAGAGAGATCGTAGAATGAAGAGAGTGTTTGGGCGGTTAACATCAACATTTTGACACGTAATAATGTAAATATTATATACCCGTGTATGCTACTTACATTGGCAAGTTTCTTGCAAACAATTACTGATTTACTATTAAATATGGTGATTTACTGAGCCCTTTTGCCAGGGTTGAATATAGAACACAATAAACATCAATAAACGAAATAAATATATTCCCCATAAATTGTTTGAATTGTAAAATGTCAATATACACAGGGTGTTGCCAGATAGTCTAGTATGGTCATAATTTAAAAAAAAAGAAAAAGTAATTAATAATCAATTAATTTTTTTAGTTTTAACAATTAAGAGAAATTCAGATCACTTACAATACAATATTCATAAACCCACCAGCGCAGATACATTAATTCCAAGTTCCTCGCAACACTTACCTTATATCAAATATTCTGCATTTCATTATTTATTTACCATTATCAAATTATAAGAATGAATACAATACTATTATACATATTGCTAAAAATAATTGGTACACAAAAGTAACTAGGTATAAACGAAACATAAATTAATTAATAAACAAATTAATCTACATACGCCACGAATTTAATGGTTTGTTGATTTTAATGGTTTGGTCAATTTTCAAGGTTACTGTATCTGTTTTATGTCATGTTTTTTGACGTATTGATAAGCTACCTAACGTTCAGCTAACGTTAACATGTCTATTCTGTTGCAAACTTAATTGTTTAGTGTATTTTTTTTTTATTTTAAGACTTTGCATTAAATATTTATTTTGATAAATTATAAAGGTATTAATAAAAAAATCTGATGTGGCCAGGCACATAACTTTATCATACTATACAACAGTGTCAAACTGTGTCAAACTCTGATATTTTGGCAATACTGTCAATAGAATCAAAATATAGACACACAGACTTTTGTTGTACCCTGGTCAAAAATGTATGAATATTTAAATAATTTCTCAAACACACAGTTCCAAAAATCAGTTCCATGTTGTTCAGTTGCCAATTCAAATTAATGGTAAAGGAAACAGTTTGTACAAATATTTAATAAATTTTCTATTGAATGTACAGGCTGTCCCAACAGAAAATGGCATCGGAGGATTATAATAATTCTGCTGATGAAATTATTTCAAAACTGATATTGGTCTAATATGACGAAGGCCTGGGGCACATTTTTAAATCATTTTTGCATATACAAGGTGTTCCAGGAGATTGTGGCAACTATTACGCTTAATTTTTGCACATTTTTCTGAACTAAATTTTCTAACTAATAAGCAATAAGTACGAAGAACAGTGCTCTATGTATACTTAGTAATTCAGAAAAATAGTTGATATATTTCTGTCTGTTTAATGACATAGATCATACAATTTGTATATAGGATATTCACAATGTTGGTTGACATCTTGTAAACATTTTTGCCACAAAAGTCGATTTTTTTAAACGGTACACCTTGTATATAGTTACATTTTTGTATTATATTTATACTCCCCACGTTTAATGTGGTGAGGGTATATTGAGTTTCATTCAACATTTGTAACACCCTTAAGAAGGCGTGGCAGATTTAGACGTATATATATATGGATTTGATCAGAATTGAAAACTGAATCGATCTAGCTATGTCCGTCTGTCCGTCTGTCCGTCTGCCCGTCTGTCCGCCTGTCCGTCTGTGTACACGATAACTGCCGTAATTTTGAAGCAATTGATCTGAAATTTGGTGTACAAGCTTAGCTCTTAAAAAGTAAGTTCGTGAATGGGCAAAATCGGTTCACTTCTTTTTTTTTATATATTTATATATATATATATTTATTTCTAAACGAGCCGTTTGAAAAATTGCTTAAGAGTAAATGTTAGTCACCGGCCTCAAAAGTTCGACGAAACTGAGGCGCGAGAGGAGGGAACAAGCCGCGCCCACTGTACACTCCGCAGAAAATGCAAGCATCAGTGCGTTGAGGGGAACGCGGTATCGTTCTTTGGCGGCGAAGATCAAAGGGGCCGTGCGGTGTCGACTGGCGCCGAACCGTTTCCTAATAATTTTGTGTATGTGACTATCGCATGTTCTGAAATGCTTTTCTTGTATATTTTAAATACAAATACAATTCCACAAAACAATACAGTGATACAAATTAATTAATTGCTTTATTATAACATTCCTATTTTACTACTAACTATGGTTGAACATTTTACCTTTTGTATGTTGAAAAAAATTGTAGTTTTGGTAAAACAGACAGCTTTTCTTACATAAATCATTTATTGCTTTACATTTATTATTAGAATTAGTAACTAATTATCAGTTAGCTCCGAAGAAGCGAACAGCATGGTTCGCGAAGACAGTAATTATGAATTTTTACTCACGGCATAAACCGGTAACTATTTATCATCTAAATTTAAATGACTCTGGCCGTGAAAGCATTCGTTCTCAGATACTTATTTAAATCCATTTAACGTTTTCTATGTGCATCAATAATCTCGAATGTCTCGTTCGTACTTAGCAGAGATCGATACTTTCAGGTAAAACACACCTCATATAAAAATTCAAATTTTTATCGGCTGACGCAACTAGCAACTAGCGAACTTAACTAGCGAAATTAATTAGCGAAGAATTACACTCACGTATAATATCTACATATACACTTACCGCAGGCACTCTCGCAAGTTATTAGTTTTCTTAGAACGCGGGCCACATAAACGCAGCCGATTTTTTAATTTGCCCATATTTCTAGCGTCCGTTCGACGTCTGTTGTACAACAAGTCGAACTAAAGCCAACCATCCTACATAGATTGCGATTGCCCTGAATGCATTGCCAAGCGACAAGTGTTTGGTATTAATATTATTTTCTAAATCTAAATACCAATATATTTGAAATTCTATGACGAAAAATAAAAGACTGATTAAAAATTAAATTACTTGTATTTCCTTAGTAATAATTTATTTAACTCCTATTAATTATTTAGTAGTTGTAACATTGTAAGTAGGTATTGCGGTTGTTGATTATTCTTCGTTCCGTGTGTCGTACGGGGACTGCACTATAAACCCTCGCGGGAACATGCGCTCCTAATTTATAACTCGCTCTTTGCTGTCTGCGTAGAGTCCATCAGGACGGCAAAAAAGTATTTCTCGTATTCGGTTTCTAGCCTATTTTGGTTGAAATTCAACAATTCATGTTGATCACATACACTTCCGCAAGAACATGCTGTCATGCTAATTTGTAAGCGTCGTTGCTATCTACGTAGCACCAGCACGGTAAAATTTATTTTTCGTATGGTTTTCGTTTGCCGGGCGTGGCGCCGCTACACCTCCCGTGTCAACATGCGATCAATATTTTTGTTAGGCCGAAATTGGTCAATATTTGTGATTCCCCTGGCTACGTATTCTTGCTGCTGCTTCAGACTGTACCATTTGAATTTGATTGGTCGAAGAAAATGATGTGGTGTTTATCCAACAGATGGCTGCACCGTACGACTATAAAATACGTTATTCTCGTCTCATTCACATGTTCAAAAAACCAACGGTTAAATCATTACAACATTCATATTTTGTTGTCATTTTTTTTTACACAAGTTCATGAAGGCTCAATACAAAATGTTGTAACATTGTTTTTTTGATGTTTGGTTCTGATTTGGAAAAAAAAATAACAAAAATTACCAATTATTGGCTTCTTTAGCAAGGGTAAAAAACAAAACAACAACGCAAATGAAAAAAAGTGGCATTCGTACCCGGTGTAATACACCTTTATCTATAATTTAATGTATTACACGTGATTATTACCACACAATTAAGCTCAGGATGTTTGGTTTTATGTAGTGTTGTTTTGTAGTACGCTACTACCTCTAGTGATTCCTCTTAATGGCATAAAACATTTCAAGCAAATCAACTAGTATTCTAGAGATACATATCACTCCCTCTCTGTACCTACAATTTGTCCGTGTGCGCAGGCATACAAAGAATCCTGCTTTATATATTTCGTACTCATTACTGCTGAACTGTATATAGATAGTGACAAAGATGTGACCTACTTTCCCATATAGATCTTTGATCGGTATTCTCCACTATACCGACGTCCCATCTTCAATGACAATAACCCTGGAGCCAGCTTAGGTATTGAATATATTATTCAAGCGTTCCAGGTAGATATTTAACTATATAGGAATATAGGTCGTACTTAGTTTGCCTTGTACATCTTTACCTTTAAAACGTACATATTTCAAACCAAATCACTACAATGTATGCCATTCGACATTCGACATCAACAATTATTATATTCCGCGTTTAATGTTACAAACAAACAAAGCGACCGTCCTTTGTGTTAATTGGTAAGCTGCTGAAAAGTGCTATTATGCGACCCTTTGATAATTGCAGCTTGGGTCTAATCTGTTAGGATGGTGCTTCGGCACGTACATACAGTTGACACAATGTCCCAGAGTTATTTATGGTAGCATTATGGTCCGGCCATATTTAAACAAAAAGGGACTTGTTTAGATTTGCAGTTTGTTGACAACTGGCGCCTAACGTCATGCCCCAAGTTCAAGTTTTATTTTGTAAATGATAAACACTAGATTTAATGACAGACATATATGTTTATTTTTTATTATTTTACCTCTTAAATTCGTAACTGAAACTAACTAAAAACTAGTAAGAAATTTATCTTCAGCCGGGCCGAAGTTAAAATACCCCAACCATAAAATATTTTTGATGTGGAGTTTGATTAAAAAAATGGATTTTGCCGATTCACGAACTTTCTTTTTTAATAGATAAGCTTGTATATCAAATTTCAGATCAATTACTTCAAAATTATGGCAGTTATCATGTACACAGACAGACGGACGAGTATATAACTCTTTCAAACACCAACTCCTTCAACAACTGTTTTACCCATCTCGTTCCAATTACGACACAATTCACTATTAACTACAAACCCGGCCATTACGCAACAGTATAGCACGGACGATTACACCAAGTAATTAAAACCGTGGACAATGGGATTTCGGTAGTCGGAAATCCCCGGTTAGTCTCTAGTGATTATAATCTCTACCTGACACCGGCAGCAAACTCCTGTCGACGACGCTTCCTCGAAATGCGCTGCTCTTGCACATGGCCGTCTTCAGAGCAAGCTGACGGCCGGCGTAAATCTTGGCCTTTTGTCGCCTCGCAGAATAGCCAGAGAGGGAATAGTCACACGCAGGTAAAGCCATTTAACAGCTCTAATGAGCATCTATTTCCAGCTGTGCGAACCAGCCTTAGATTATGGGCTATGGTTAACTGTTGAAAGTCCTTTTTGCGCAGGTATTGGCCAGGTTAAGATCGAGAAAATAAATGGGATATAGCAGGTGCTTTATTTAACTTGTTCTGTCTTTTAAAAGCCAATAGCACTGTATGTCTACAAGGCTCAAGGTTAATTGAACTTGATACTGTATAAATTGATTTAAAAGTTTGAGGTGTTCTAAATTAATAGATGTGTATCAGAAGAGGCTTTAAAAAGATATTTATATCACTTAAATATAAACAAGTTGTACCCGCGGCTTCGCTCTGGTAAATATTAGTATTTGGTACAATTGTTTTTAAATGAAACGCGTTGATGATTTTATCGTGTTAAGCAACATTGTTGGGCCACAAAACAATGATATCTGGTTGTTTCATTCATCCTTTATGCGACCAGGAGTTAATTTGCAAAATACAAAAAGAATGATTCCATGAATGACTGAATCAGGCCAACTACATTAGGGATTTGCTACTACGTCTATTCATAGTGGGGCTTATACTGGAACAGGCAACGTAAAACTGTTAAAAAACTTGCTTTACATGTTTTTCATAAACGGTTACTTTATTAGTAAAATTATGGGTGCAATTTCAGCTCGGCATTATTTAAATAGATATGTGTATTGAAATAAATACTTTGTGCATTATATTTAATAATTTGAGCATTAAAATAATAAATATTGTGCATTAAAAAAGTATGAATATGTTACATAAAATATATTATAATGAACTATAATTCAGAAAATTATCCTTCCATTGGACATATTGGACATATATTTTCTCAATGAACAAGTTTTGCTCATTAACTGCTCATTATATTATTATAGAGGTACTTCTTTTTATTTATTTATTTAAGTTTATAAGTATACATATTACGAAAGGAACATACAAATATATAGAAGCACAATTATTTATTCTAATGCACAAGTTTATTACACATTTATTTTTTTCATGCTAAAATAATTTTTTGCATAGCTCAAATATTTTTTTATCGGTCAAATTTTTTTTGTATTGGTCAAATATTTGATAAAATGCATACAATAAATGCATGTTTTGTTTTATATATTGCGCATATAACTTGTACTGTAAAATTATTTATGTCCTACATGATCATAAAGTGACATTTTACATCTTAGATACCGGGGCGAAAACAGCTACTTTACGCCCGCGAGGGTATTAAGCGTTGCCATAGTTTATATGTCAGATACGTCAAATGTTTGACATTCAAATTATAAATTTTAAATCGTCAATGTCAATTATTGGCGATTAAGGTTATTCTGTTTGACAATTAATTGTCTGTATTGTCACTCAACTCCGAATCGTTTGTATTGTTATTCAACTCCGTAGATACGCATGTCACTTGATAACGTCAAAATATGTATTAATATTATTCAAACGGAGCAACAAAACCATTGCAGGACATAAAATTTTGTATGTACCACGGGCTGTGATGTTTATACCCTCGGGCATCAGGCCCGAGAGCTTTTTAAACTGTCACCCTAGGGGCATAAACATCCGTTTAATGCCCTTGGTACATAAATAACTATAATGATTAATGAAAACTTTATATTAACAAGTTTAAAATTCAATAAAATTATTAAATTAATTATTAAATACCAATATTTATATTAACCCTGGTCCCAAGGGGCCCAAAATCGAGAATAAGTTTGATTTAATCAATTAATATTTTTAAACAATATTTCTCCAAGTACCTACTTAATTTGTCAAAAATACAATAATCTAACCCTTAAGTCACTTAATCAAAATCAAACGAGTAACCACTGTTTATGGCATATTTTTGTCCGTTGAAACTAAGTTTGAAGGAGAAATTCTGAATTGATCCTATTTTTTTTTTGAGAAAATCAGGGATAAAGACCTGCAAAAGGACCCAAAAATGCATATTATTCTCAAAAACTAAACACAATTCAGAATTTCTGTTTTCAGTTTCAAAATCTATGGAATCGAAGCATACTAGAAACAGCTTTTATTTCTTTTTACTTCTTCGATTCTGTGGATTTTTAGCCAGAATAGTCACTTGGGGTTAGATTATTGTATGAATTTTTAACAAATTAAGTCCTTAGAAACTCAAAATCTAATTGATTATTGTTTTTTTTTTTGATTAAGTGATTAATAATAATAAGTTAATATCTTTAGGTATACATATTTCACAGGAATTGAGGATGCATATAAAAGAACAAATTGAGAAGCTCCTACACAAAAAACTCCAAACTAATGACCACCTTAGCCATTACTTTTCTTGTCCTTGTGTTCCACGTAAAAGATATCATTTCAGCCTACTTAAGAAATTTCTGCTAGGTTGCCCTTATTTTTAATTAAGGCAAAAGTTCTAGCTATCTTTTTTAGCACTATAATTTTATATATAATACGTATATTATCATTATTATGATTCTATTGTTGAGATTTTTCTAATATTTGTTTGTTTTTTTACAGGTAAGTCAAAACCCAATTGTCGGCATTAGTAAGTAGGTAAGCTTAGTAAATTATTATTATTCAACAAACAACAAACAATGTTCCCCAAGGCTGGGAATACAAAATTATCAGTGAAATTTAAATTGTTTTCGCATTGGTATGTGCTATACCAAGTACTCGTAATATTTGTACCACTGCATTTTTTTAAAACTGCGTCAAATACCATTGATTGTTTTGACGTCAAACGACGACAGCAACAAAAATAATGTACCTAAAAGAATAATGTTGATACAAAAAAAATCATTATCTAGCAAACCTCCATTCATGTAAAATATTTTAATTTGTCAGTTCAAGCAGGAATAATAAATACAAATTATTCATTCAAAGCACGGAAACCGACACGATAACTCATTAAAAAAAACAGAATCGCCAGCCAAACAAACAATTGCCGACCGTGAGTGCAGACCTGGGGGACAGCAAAATGGCGTATCCTTCCCATTTATATGACTCACTTCCTTCAACTCTGACCTTTGCCACTGACGTTATCTGTCGTCGGTGGACGCAAGCCGATCTTGCACCGAGCTTCTCGGGACTTCATAATCTCTTACTTCAAGTGGATGCACGTCAGGAAAACCGCTTGTTTATCACTGCAAATGAGATAAAGTTTCCGAACGTAATTAAAGCGTTGTTTCGCATAGCCGGCGGGCAATGCAAGACTTTCAGCAAACTTTTTAAATGTCATGTTTTTCGTTGGACTTATTTCTGAGGTAATGGTCGGTTTTCCTGTGCATGAGCAAAGTTTTTCTTTTTTTTGTGGGATATAATAAATGACAGTACCGGGAGAAAAATGGTAACATAACAAGTAAGACATTATTATGCTTTCATTACATGTAGTAAAAGACCTACAGTCGATAGGAAACAGTCTTGTATCAAATAGCTTTTTTTTGTCTTTATCTTCTTCTGCCATTATCTTTCTTTGTCGAGATCATCTTCTGACATGGTCTTCTTTTGTCTATCTTCTTCTATCATGTCTCATTTGGTATGAATTATGACCTTTTACTTCATAGTATTTTGTGGAGTATAATCTATTATATAAAGTAAATACGTCAATGGGTTGGTTTTACTTATGTTAGAAAAATAAACTAGTAGTAAATGCTAGGACATAATATTTCCAGGAAAAAAATGTGAATTTCGGTATGTCCCTACACTCTGCTGTCATGTACGCTTCCTGGCCACGATGCATCCATAGACGTGAAAATTCCTTTAGAATTGCACGCAGCCTGCACATTAATGCTACAAAATCTTTTATTGTTGAAATATTCTTCCCCGTGAAGTTTTGGATTAATTATTCTGATATAGGTGAAATCTATCGCTGCTATTGCTCCAGGTATCATTCAACCCTCTTTAG
This sequence comes from Aphodius sticticus, assembly GCA_963966075.1. NCBI lineage: Eukaryota > Metazoa > Arthropoda > Insecta > Coleoptera > Scarabaeidae > Aphodius > Aphodius sticticus. The sequence goes on from OZ014509.1 coordinate 67,390,029, forward strand.
GGATGGGTATCTATGTATCGATTTTTCTAAAAACATCGATGTTTTTCTCAATCAACGATGTTTTTTTCATCAATAATTTTTCTGTCTAAGTTTTAACATATTGATGTTTTCCTACCTATAAATGTTTTTTTTAGAAAAGATGGGTAGGAAACCTGTCTTGTTTCGGAAAGAAATATTGACCAAATATCTCATCGTTTCTAAAATAGTATTTAAATATGTTCTCGCTAAGTGAACATCAGTTTCTTTGTAGCGGCTTTTCTTCATTGTGTATTTGTTTTTCCATGTATCTTTTTGCCATCTAATAGCAGTGTATCTATTTATGTACATTGTACATACATATTTCAGTTTCAATTACAAAAATGAAACACTTGTGAACATTTCACCTATTTAACCTATTTAAATATTAGTAAGTCGGAGACTTTTCATCAAGGAATAAAAAAAAGGCAAATATTGCAGAGAAATATTTTTTTTCTTTATAAATACCGCTTTTTTTGCCTTTGGACGACAACATTGTTTCCATTTTACCTGTTCATCGTTAGTTAATGTTAAAAATCATCGATGATTAAAATCATCGATAGTTTTAGCCCGATGTTATCGCGATATCAATGTTCTCGAAATATTTTACTGTCGATGTCAAACATCGATGGTTATTACTTTGATACCCATCCCTAACCCTCTCTAGCTAATTCAATTTCGCGGGCATTTTGAGGAAAAGAAATCAAAACACTATTTTTGTGAAACTTCTGTAATTATTTTTGAAACGGGGGTTTGATGTAAGTACCCCAACATCTACACCAACACCTTGTTGAAACCCAGGATCACCTAGACTTCTTAACAATATCTCCATTTTCGCTACATTTGACAAAGCTGCTCCTTTCGTCAGCCATCCATTCAACATTTTTAGGGTTTTTCAACACTTACTTATACTTTTTTTAATCATACCACTATCTTTTTGTGTATTTGTCTTCTCTCTTGATCTTCTTCTGTCGTTATGCGCCATTGTCTATATCTTCTTCTGTCATGTCTTATTTGGTATCAATCCCACCGTCTTGTTCCGCGTAAGTATCAGTCGTCTTGTTCTATCTATTCCTTCTTTGATACCTTTTTTTCCCGTCTTTCTGCGCTCAGGTATTGGGTATTCTTCTACCTCGTTGTCTTTTTATGGTTTTGTCTTTATTGAATAAAAGATCTACTTTGCAAATGTTTATTATACTTCTACTAGTACAGGTACTAGTTTCGGCCATACTGCTTTCTTCAGCTAAAATCTACAGAAAACAACAGCAAATCTGTGCTCATAGATCTTACATGTTTACATGAGACAATCTGCTTCTGCCAAAGATTTTTTTTTCGTTAGCTTTTTCTGCCATTGTCTTCTTTTATCTATACCTTCTTCTCTCATTGTCTCAATGTATGTTCTTCTATCACTGTCTTCTTCTATCATTGTTCATTTGATATCAATCCCACCGTCTCTGATGCCTTCATCTCCTGTCGCCCTCCACACGGTTTCTGCCTTCTTCTTCTGCGTTTATCTTCTTCTGCTTATATCTTCTTCTGTCATTGTCTACTTTTGCTATTGTCTTCTTTTGTACAGGGTGCCTCAACAGTGTGATTTCGGAAAATTGTGCCTCTGTTAATGAAGATATTTTAAAACTGATTTCACTCATATATACACAACGCCGAGGCGCACATTTTAAAATTATGAGCGTGTATATAGGGTGTTCCATAAGGTAGTACCAACCCAAACTTATGGTTTTTTTTTAAATGGAACAACGTATATTTCGGCACAATTTTGAATTCCTCGCAAAATTTTACAAAAATGAAAAATAATATTACCTACCCTAAACTTAACTTTTTGATTTATTGACATTTTCATGGAAAAACAGCAATCTAAGAAAAATTGTATATCTCAATACCGGTTTTTAATTTTATTGCGCACGCTTAGATTATGATTAAGTAAGAAGCGTTCTATTAGCGTGATTGCCTACCTTCCAAATTGTGCACAGGGTGGTCATAATCTGCAACAAAATATAGCAGTTTTTCCTAAGAATGTTATTTTTTTTAATGGAACACCATGTATCTAATTAATTTTTTGAATTCTACGCATCGTTCTGCACAAAAAAGTACTACCACACACCAGTGCTAAAATAAACAATTGCAGAGATAACTAATCTTCTTCATAAAAAATCGAATTTTCTATCAATAAGTACTTCTACACCTACATTAACCATTAAACCAACTAAGGTATTTACCTGATTTCATTATTTTTTTAATAAATAAAAGCATTTGTACATATCTGCAATTTAGTATTATAATTTGAAATAAACTTATACCCTGTAGGCTATGAAAAACTGTGCTAAACAAGTTCTTAAGGTATAAAGCTGATATAAAGTTCTTAAAGAGCAGGTGTTGTTTCACTTATCTTAAAATAAAAGCAATTCATAACGCAACTCAATATTAAGCACTGTACATTTATTTTTCCATAAAGAAAAATACTTAATATTGTTTAGCAATAAATAGAAATTCCTAACGGTAATTTTATGTAAATTTTTACGAAGAAGACAAATTATTTCTGTAACGGTTTATTTTAGCACTAGTGTGCTAGTACTTTTTTGTGCAGAACGATGCTTTCTTAAGAAATATTATTTGATATATTTTGTTGCATTTTGCTATAAGCGTGCGCAATAAAATTGAAAACAGTTATTGAGATATACAATTTTTCTTAGATTGCTGTTTTCCATAAAAATGCCAATAAATCAAAAAGTATAAAGTTTAGGGTAGGTAATGTTATTTTTATTGCTGTAAAATTTTGCGGGAAATGAAAATTGTGCCGAAATATAGGTTGTACTACCTTATGGAACACCCTATATACACGCTAATAATTGAATGAGTGAAATCGGTTTTAAAATATCTTCATTAACAGAGCAACAATCTTCCGAGATCGCATTGTTGAGAAACCCTGTATATTCCTCGGTCATTTGCCATTTGGTATATTGAGAATTCCCTCTGATGACTGCATCTCATGCTTTAGTCATGTTTTGTCATTATTTTCTGCTGTGTTCATACCTTCTTCAGTCATGTCTCATTTGGTATCAGTTCCACCGTATGCTTGTTAGAGACAGGATAGATCACATCTTCAACATCTTTTTAGTGGACAATCAATTTCTCAATCTTTACTGTTCTATTGTCCAACGTCTCTAGGTGTTTTTTGTAGCCATTTCCAGTGGCGTTTCTTGGTGACCTGCGGAATGGTCGGTTAATTAAAAATGCTTCGTTTGACTTTTCATGTTAAATGTCCAAACATAATAGGACCATGCCATTCCATGGCTCTCATCTAACAAGTTGTGGTCAATCTCCATTTAAGTGGCAAAATGTTTTACATTAAGTTTTTTATAAATGATGACCCAAGTCTATTTCTTCCTTATTACAAAGACAATCAATTTCATTTTGACTTTATCATGGAACTACTCTTGCACAATGCTGATAGTATACACCAAACGAATATCTTAGGAGGTATTCATGGAAACCATCCAACGATTGAAGGTTATCGCACTGGTAGCACAAAACAATCATCACGGAAACAAACGTCAGCAAATTTGATGTTTGCCCAGAACAAAGTAGCAGCCTATTTTCCTCAAATCACAAAAGACCGTCGAGCATTATTTACGTTTGGTTCTCTATGCGCACACACGTCGCTCTCCTGTACAAAGGAGTGACATAAAGCGCAGGTCAATGTTACCAAAACAAAAACCGTCCTTTAAACGTGGCGGGCAGTAAAAATTCCGGAAAGTTTACTTTTACGAGACTGCGACCTAATTATAGGCGCAAAGCGCGCCGAATTAACGGGAATAGGTCCTGGAATAATTAAAGTCAATGCCGCAGTACCACTTCGTTTCGAAACCTGCAATGAAACCCGAGGAAGTGAGCTGTGCGATGATTTTTACACTGATTTTATTCCGGCCATTCGGAAACATTTCTCTCGTTTTATCGCCCAATAAAATTGAAGGTTATTACTGGGTATTACGATGCATTATTTCAGGCGCGCTAAATTTAGACCTCTCGTGTCAAGGGCTGAAAGGTTATTGATATTATTCGATTCAATTGTGCTCGCTAATGTAATAAAAGTGTATAATGATTAGAGTGCGGAATTATAAGCATGTATTTTTGGAAAATAAGCGCTTAAATAAGCACGAGAAATGAGAAAAGAGCTCACAAAAAAGCGTTATAAGAATACGTATACCTTGTATTATTTTTGTATACAGTGTCTCACGGGACGTTTGATTGTATGGGTACTTTTGTTATTATTAAAGACAGAAAGTCATAATCCGTTCAGAAAACAGTTGAATTCCAAATGGTTTCCAAGCTATTTTGAAAAAACCAAAAATGTATTTTTTTAATTATGGTCATAACTTCTTTTGTGATCCTATCAAAAAAGGTTTTTGACATTGTAAAGGCACTTTTTTGTCTACAATTTGTTTGTCAGTTTAAAATTTTTTTCACCAATGAATTCGTCAGAAACAAACGAAACTTTTGTTTTTCTTATTGGTTTTATACATGTTTGGGTTCAGAATTTTTTTCTGAGTAATTTGGTATGCCACATGCCATATTTAGAACACAATAAGCCGACAAAATTGAAGTTTTTTTTAATATCTAAAAATCGCATGGTGCCATGAAAAGCACATTCGAGTGATACAGTATTTATGTGCCTATAGTCAAGTTACAGTAAAATTTTGGAATGTATTTATTTGTACTAACTACACAACATAAAAACATTTTAACAACATTTTAACAAACTAAATAATGTTTTCAAAAATCTCGCCATTTTCGTGGAGGCATTTTTCACAGCATTCCGTAATACGATGACCTTACCGAGGGTTCTTCTGTCAATCGAATTGAAAGCGGCGATAACGGTTTAACGTAACTCCCCAACGTTTCCAAAATTATAAACACCATACACCTTATTTTTTAAGTCACTCCATAGATAAAAATCACATGGGGTAAGATCCGGCAATCTTGGTGGGCACAATATTTCTGAATAGGTAGCAATTACTCTCCGTTTATGTCGTATATCTAAATAGTTCCTCACAATTCGGGTATTATGTACAGGTGCTCCGTGTTGTTGGAACCACATACCTTAGCGTAAGGCCAACGGTATATCGTCCATTCTGTCTTCCACGTCCACAGACCGCAATATTGCCTATACTTCTCCTAAGTTAAATTTTTGTTACAAAAAATCCAGATGGGTAGATATCACATTGTTTCACAAAATGTCTTCCATGGCACCATGCGATTTTCAGCAATTCTCGAAGTGTAAAATGTTCAGTCAATTCTACTATCTTATTGTATTAAAAGCATGACATGTGGCATACCAAATTACTCAGAAAGAAATGATGAATCCAAACATGTATAAACCCAATATGGCGTCCATAAGAAAAACAAAGGCTTCGTTTGTTTCTGACGAGTTTACTGGCGAAAAGAAATTTATACTGACATAATCAAATTGTGCCTTTATAATGTCAAAACGCTTTTTTGATTTGATTACAAATAAAGCAGTTATGACCATAATTAAAAAATGACATTTTTTGGTTTTTTCTAAATAGTTAAATAGGGAACCGTTGGAATTCAACTGTTTTCTGAACCGATTATGAAAGAGCACATAAATATGCACTACTTTGTCCATTTAACCGACTTTCTATCTCTAATGATAACAAAAATCCCATGAGACACACTGTATATGTATTTATTAGCACACATCATACAAAACATTGGTACAACTGAGGAAATTGATATTTAACAATAAAAATAAACTATACACAATAAGTAAACGCTTTATATTTTATTTAAAAAAATGTATTCGCTTATTATACGCAGGTAGAGATAAATTGAGCACTTGAGAGGTATACTGTGTTAAGTACATATGATTTCAATATAACTTAACACTGTTTGCTTCTGAGGGACTTAATTGAGCTAAGAGAAGCATGTGGTTTTCCACCTAGTTGCGCGCGTGCATATGTGCTTGAATTTTTCGTCGCAGATGTAGCCACGTGACACATTCTTCTTAGTCCAAATTATCTCTATATTTAACGTAGTTGATCAAATTGAATCAAAAAAAAATTAAGTTTATGTATTACTGAAACAATGTATTAATGTAGTATGGCTAAGAAGTAAATGATAAACTTAAATATTTGCATTTTAATACTGTGAAATAGAGCGGCAAAATAGGCCGCTCTATAAAAATAGGCCTAAAATCAAAACAATCACTACCAAGAGACAAATCGTAAAATAAATAATTGTAACTTACTGTTTTCATGCACACTCTGCAGAATATTTTATTGTTTTGAATAATTAATTCGGGACTTTTTTTATCTATGTGGCAGACAGCCATTTATCCTTAATAACATTTCAAATACACTAAAAAGTCGAAAAACTGTTGTGGTGTGCGCATGTTTATAGCTGGTATATCAGAATGAAGTAGAGGCGTTTGTGAGTGATTTTTGCAATTTTTTTTAAACCCCTAAAAACGAGTACAAACACCCTAAAAATCCGTAAAAAGTTCAAATAAGCAGGAATATGGCAAAATAAACGCATATTTGCAAAATCCGGGAAAAAAGGCAAAATTCGCAAAATAAAAATAACGCCAAATGCTTTATTTTTTTCTGAATTCGTGAAGATCCTTATGCTTTTTAAACTGCTTACATTAAAACTGTCCAAGCAAAAGCTTAGCATCCGCACTCTAATAATGATAAACAGAAATTTGCCATATTTCCAAAGACGAAACCCTCTCTTCATTTGAGAGACTGGTTTAAGCACCCCAAAAGGGATTTAGCAAAAGGCTTTAGACAATTCGCTAATGGAGTTAATTGCTTCCTTTCAGACGGATTTACCTAAAAATTCTCCAAATTTAAAAACAAAAAAAAACTTAATCCAATTGTTTGTTGTTTTGTGGCTATACAGAACAAACGGGTGTCACGGTTTCTGTTAAGTAACTGGATACGGATGCTGGAATCCCGCTTGAAAGATAGGATCGGACACAAAGGTCTGGATTAAGTTCAGGGAGGACCTCACATCCTGCGTACTCGCGACAGAAATTGATTTCAGGGGCAATTTAGCGTGGATAAGTCCTTTTAGCGTTTCCCATCGTTTCAGGCTCCGTGCCTGACGCCTAAAGGATTACATCCTTCCGGTCTGTCATTAAAACGAACGCCAATTAATTACTTGTTGGCTCGTGCTGGTAGCTAATTCCCCTACAGCCTGGCCAGCGGATACCTTCTAGGACTGTAAACAAATACTGTTGAAAAATGCTTATAAATAATGGTTGATATATGCGCTGGGGTTTAAAGTCCAGTAATTACATCGAAAACACCTTGCAGGACCATGTAGTGATTGCTGCATATGGCGTCGGTCAAAATTTCATCCTAATGCAAGACCAATGCAAAGCCACATACCGCCGGCATCAGTAGAAACTTTTTACAAGAACGTGGTCATTTCCATTTTGTTTTGCGTTATTATTTTACATTTTTATGTGTTACTTAGAAGTAACAACATGGTTTGCGAAACGTCAGCTGTGAATTTTGAATAACTCAGACCTTACAAAATAATGAAGTCATGACGAAAACTGGCAACTTGACCAACTTGACAGGGTTACCTATCCCATTAAATTTATTATCAATAATGTAACTTCACCCAGTATATTATTGTAGTCGTGAAACCTACTGAACTTTTGATCGTTTACAACAAATTACATAACAAAGGAATGCTGTACTTGTACGCCCATTGCATTAAATCGGCATCGAGCCAATACAATCCGTGACGACAAAAATGAACGCGAAATGTCACACCTTTCGCACAAATAATAGCAAAGCGGCGACCTCTATCGGGCGCGTTTTCCGACTATCCGCTATCTAATGAATACATCAAATTGTTCGTGCAGCCCACACACCCAACTTTACAATGACAATTATATTAAACGGCGTGTTCAGCTTATATACGTGCCTATTCAAATAGCAATTCGGTATCGGAAAAGCGTTCTATATTGAAATTTAACGAAGTGAATCAAGCCCTTCCACACAAATCCGTTTAACTTCCTCGTATACCGAAATTTACGGAAAAAGACCCCCGAGGGGTGGCAGTCTTTAGGGTTGAATGCCGCATGTTTTTCTGTTCGGAGGAATATTTCAAATTTTAAATATAGAATGCGGGAGGCTCGGTTTGAGCATGAAAAGTTTTTTGAATACAGGGGTAGGCGGCAAACTGGATTTTCTTTGTGAGAATTTAGGCCCTTCCCTGAATACAGGGTGCTTAATTCTGAGGGGGTTGGTCTATTTTTGTACTCGTCCAACTTGAATAAAATTGATGTAGGTAATATAATTTCAATTCTATAATTTTTTTCGTTCAGATTTTACAACTTACAATTTCCTATGGGAAAAAAAAATAAACAGTGTTTAGTAAAAAGCAGTAAAAAGTATTTATAGATACGCCTGAGCGAAAAAAACCCATTCATTAGTTCTAAAAAGTTATAGATTTAGAACAGAATTTTTAACGTCATTAGTAGACGCGTGAAAATAACAAACAGGAAATTACAAACCCAGCCAAAATATTCAATATCGAGACATAAACACGTGGACAAGTAGCGGGTTCTAGCAAATTTTAAGCTTGTTCTATTGTTTATCAATTTGTAATTAAGAATTTTTTACAAAGGATATATTGACACAATTATAAGTTTTAATTTTGTTTAGTTGTCTCTTTATTTTCGGTTTCAAACAATCTCAAAATTCAGAAATAGAAATTGACAAAATTGAGACGGCTATAATCGTGTTTATTGGACGTCCCATAATAATTCTTTGGGAGGGACAGTCTCGAATTTTAGTCACTTGTCACTTGTTATTTATTCCAATGTTCAGAATTTCCAAGACGCCAAACTACTAATTTTGTTAGCATAGAAAAGTGTACCATACTTAAGGTGCTCTTACACGTAGCCACTTTTGTTGCGCGGTATTCTATTGCGACACTATGAAATGGCATGTTGTGTTCACACGTGAGATAAAATCAGTCAAAAGTTGCGCCACTTTCGACTAGCGCCAGCGCCAAGTGGCAGCCACACATTTTAAAGTTACGATGCTATTCACACAGTACACGCCACTTTTCATTGCTGCAACTTGTAAAAGTGGCACGTCGGATGTCAAGACTTGCTCAAGGAACGACTGCGCAAACTCGTACTTGTAGTGGTTGTGTTTATGTTCTGCCTCATTAAGTTTTAAGCGGCGATAGTGATTCTGTGTTGTTGTTTATTCCATAAAAAATGGATTCAGATTCTGATGCCGATGAGAGGACTAGCGCTGCTGCGTGTTATGAGCTAATGTTAATGAGCTATTCAAGGCCGCTTTTGTAGGAAAAGGCTCAACTATAGCCTATCGCAGAACTTGAGGATAAAGTGAAGTAGACTTGTGGATTTTTCTACTTTAACAGCCCTACTGTACTTATTGAAATTTTAACGTTGCAGCGTATTATTGCATATTTTGTCAAACCTACAGGAAAAAGTCCCCAAGAATGATAGGAGGATCTAAATGTAGTGAATTTTCATTTTAAGTTTAACCTAACATTCCCATCAATGTCAATTTTTACGATCGCAAAAAAATTATTCGAACAAAAAGTCTCGTCTTGGGTTGGGAATTACTTGAACAAGTAGAATGAAAATTTTGCTAAATGTGCATTATGCGGAAAATATAAAATCAGTTGTTTATTTACGAGGACTTTAGTTGGAATATTTATTGTAATATTTATTTATCTGTTCTTTTTTAGAATGACATATTTATTCGAAATTCTTTTCAGAGAAGAAGGATTTATTTTAACTGGTTTCTGTTGTTCACATTGTATGTTGAAATAATAAATATTTATTTATGTTCTTTTTTGTTTAGAGAATTAGTATTTATCGGTTAGCATACTTTATTTACAAAATATCAATTTGATAAGATTGTTTACTTTGTTGAAATTCGATAGTTATCGATAGTATCGATAGTTTTAACGATACTATCGATAACTATCGGACACGCCAACTATCGATGTTTAACCAACAGTACCGTATATACATCTACTAAATGTTGCGCCACTAAAGTGGAAGTGGACCAACACGTCGGTCCATTTCTGTGTGGCACTAGTACCGTGTTTGTACCTGTTTACACGCAGCAACATTTTAGCTGTACGCAACTTTAAAAAATTGCGCGCTGTACTGAAAGTGTCGCAATATTTATAGTTGCAGCGTTGTTCACACATTGCAATATAAGAATTGCGCCATTTTTTAACTTGCGCAATACGAAAAGTGGCGTCGTGTAAGAGCACGACGCTCAAGAAAATAAGCCAACAATATCTAAAAAAAAGTTAAATGCAATATTTGCTGTTCAATTTTGTAAGCATGTTAACGTATTTAGTTAATATACCGGGGAAACAGTAAAAAACTGATGTGGCCAGGGACATGACTGTATCATACTATACATCAGTGTCAAACGCTGATGTTTTGACAAAACTGTCAATAGAATATCTGTGAAATCCTGGCTAACTAGTTTTAATGAAGACAATCTCGATCAAATAGAATTTGCTCGTGCAGCTAAACTATTAATTTTACCAAGAATGTCATGAACATAAATTATACAAAATTTCACCCACTTTAATTTATTATTTAACTATTTTGACATTACAGTAATGGCAGATCATCTGCAAAATCATTGAAAAATGCTAAACCACCAGGTTCTTTGGACCATTTTGAACAAAACTTCTTTCAGCTCTAAGTTTAGTCATGAAACTTCTAAATATGAAGTTTCCTCCCGATACCTTTAGTAGTTTCTCCGGAATCGTCGCCACAAAAAAAATGGGTACACACATACATACACACACACACACAGATTTTTTTTACTTTGGTCAAAATTGTTCAGGGGACCCATACTTTATATGTATGATAAAGTAATAATATTATTGTGCATAAAGAATTGACTCTTTATTCTTTAGAAGAACAGAAGTGATTTCTTTAGAAATTTCAGTCAGTCAGACAGATTTAACAAATTCTACAATAAATCTTGTTGACAGATAGAACGTACTAAGTCTTTGAGCTCCTGATTGGGTGAATAAATGATATTTTATAATCATAGAAATACAGAACTTTTACAAAAAAATAATGAGTATAATAAATATTTCAATCAATGTTTAAACGTGTATTGTGGTTGCAATTTAGTCGAACTGATTTTTATTAATTTTAAATTTGAATCGATGAATCAATATACAGGTTGTTCCTAAATATCATGTAAATACGAAAAGGGGTAATTCTTTGGCTTATTTAATGACTATAAACATATAAACATAAGTCCGCAAACGCTTCGTTGCCGATCTACAGATCTATCTTAGTTTTAATTTTTAACAGTTGGTGGCGAATAAAATCTTAAAATAAATACAAATCAAGCCAAGCCAAGCCAAATTTTAATTTCATCTAGCGAAACACAGAAAAGCTTTTATTCTTTTTTCTCGATTACGGTGGTAAATACGAAAAAACTACAAAAGATTAAAATGCTTAAGAACAAAACAAAAAATGCATTTTGTATTTTAGAATCCACCAGCGGCGCACCGAAAAAAAGTTCATGGGGAGAAAAGGGGGCATGACCCCTGAAAAATATCTCCCTGTAGATTCTTAAAACCATTTGGTATGCCCAATGATGTAAGTCCTACAGCGTAACCCACATTCCAAATTAGAGCTAAATATCTCAAAAACTACAAGAGCTATAAAGAAAAAACTAAAAAAATCTTGAAATTTCAATGCCCTGTAGATCGGCAACGAAGCGTTTGCGGACCTATGGTTATATGAATTTTTAGTCATTAAATAAGCCAAAGAATTATCCCTTTTCGTATTTACATGATATTTAGGAACAACCTGTATATTTGTAATAAAGACAATTATTATCGCATTTAAATTCAAATAAAAACAATCATTAACTTTATTGTTCATAAAATCTCTTTAAAAATTTAAAGTTAAACAAGACTTGTAGTTAACATTACATATTTTTACAGATATTTTTCATAAATCTAAAAAATGAAAGGTGGACAAAGACCTAGCTTTCGCTTTATTTCCTTGTATCTGCCGCTAATCAAAAACTATTACTTAAGATAAAAACATGTTTCAATTGTTGACAATATTTTATTAAAAAGTTGGTCAGCTATATATTAACGCTGGCTCGAGCCAAAAAGGCTTATAGCAAAGTAACAAGAATTACTCCTGGCATATTAATAAACAATAATCATAATAAATATATGATAATGTAATAATGATAATAATAAATGAAAAGGCAACAATATTGGTTGAAGGTCAGACAAAATTTTAAATTCTAGGATGAATTCAATGACTCTGAAATAAATGAAAACCGTTTTAATTCAAAAAATAGTTCAGATGAATCAAACATTCATTTCAGTACGTATTTTTAGCCAATTCAGTCAGGTTCGTTATTTTTATAGGGTACCATAAACTCCCGTGTTTTTTAACGAGTTGTGCGATTTTTCCAACATGTGACGTCATATAATTCTTTCGGCGTTACAATTCACAAATTGCTTCTTTTCGCAATGTTATAGAGGCATAATACGTATAAACTTACTCTTCAAATATTGGCAAGAACGTATAGAATGTATATTAATAAATCACAAACAGCGCTCTACCTAAAAATAACATTACACTTGAGATTGAAAGCACACCAGCCGTGTTGACCCTTGTCATTCACATTTCCGAAAATAGTTTTTTATTTGACAAGAAAATGTACCTAATTGTTTTGTCAATAATATTTACCAATAGCGCGTTAACCTATGAGCAATAACGGCATATAACTCAACAAAGTATAATAAGAATAATAATACACAATTAAAATTTTTAACAAAATGTCGAAGGGAAAAGTTGTTTTAAATTTAATTCAGTGCTGCTCAGATATCAAATTTAATTATTTATATAATTTAACACTATTCTAGAAGTTATTTGCAAACATTTTCTATATTTCCTAATTATTCGCACTCCGTTATAAAAAGAACATCAACTTGAAGCACGATAATTCATTACTTAAAAAAATACAATATAAATCCTTATGTATGCAACCAAATTCACACGTGCGGCGTATAATGTGCGGTAGCAAATTGAGTTACAATCGCCACTCTATCGTTCCAATATAAATTTAATCCTAGACAAACAGTGTGACGTCACCATGGTCTGTTTACACGCCGCTATATCGAGTGATACATCACTTTCTACGTCCCAATTTGAATACAACATTAATTGGTGCTTAATGTGTCAGAAAAAACGCGATCGAAATCACTTTTTGTCATTAGATTTCACTAACGAGTTGCGCAGCGTCATATCATCGACAACCCGGGCAGTTCTCTATGTATTAATAAATAGAAACGCCGAATAAAAAAAAATAACTACTAGGAATTACTTTTTCTTTCGTTTATTAATGAAGCGTAAAGTTTGGCGTCTAAACAGCTTACAGAATGTGTGTTTCCAGGTCAAGTAGGCCAATTAGTGAATACAACCAACCGACAACTCTTATGTCGGTTCTATTTGCGATTGGTATCTTAATTCTTATCAACGTTTAGAGAGAGTGATTTCTTGAATATAGCATTATGTATGCACTAAAAGTGAATGTTATTATTAGTGTGGTTTGTTATTGTGGGTGATTTTGAGATTGCTATTAATTTTGTAGTCGATACAAAGTATCCAAACAATCGTGATTGCTTTGATTTGAGAGAATTGGAGCTGTCATTTTTGTATCTATTAACTAGATTGAATAACTATAAACACAATGTGCAGGTGATCATTTAATGAAATGATTTCTATGGAAAAAGATCCGCCATTAGTGAAAACCAGTTTGTGCAGGTCGATTTGAAATTATGTAAGGATTTTGTAATCATTTTGAGCCACTTTGCATCTCATACGTGTGAATATGTTCTTCACATTTATTAGCTTAAAGAAAGCACGGTGCCTGGTTTAATACAACCCCGCGTCTGCCCCGAGGTGACTTTTTGTAACAGTTCTTCGGAACAGGTTGAGATCTTTTTATCATAGTTCACTGAACAGGTGATTTTTGTCACAGTTCTTCGGAACAGATTATGATTTTTTGTCACAGTTCATTGGAACAGGTTTGGACGCGTTTTGGCAGGGGGCTGGAGGGGAGGGGAGGGCGAGGATAACGGAGAATTAATGTCTACAATTAAGGCTTTAATGATGTTATTTTTCAATTGTCCAGATGTACCCCACCCCTGTCCAAATGTACCCCACTGTAGGGCACAATTGGACAAATGCACACTTGTAGAAAAATCAATTTTTCTTAAACTAAAACCCGTGTATTGGTTATTTCGTATTAAGAGTTTAAAGACAACATCTCTATCACTATGGATCAACCCAACCATCAGTCTAAAGAATATGATGTGGCCCGGCACATGACTTTATCATACTATCCAGCAGTATCAAACGCTGATGTGCTGACAATAATGACAATAGAATCAAAATATCTGTCAAATCCTGGCTAACTATGAAATAGAATTTGCTCATGCAGCATAAATTATTCAAAATTTCGTCTACTTTAATTTATGATTTAACGATTTTGACGAAATTACAGAAATGGCGACTATATTGCAAAATAAAAATAAAAAATAAAAAAAAAAAATAATAAAAATCCAGTTTGTTTGGACCCTTTTGAACAAAAAGCTTTTCAGTTCTAAGTTTGGTCATGAAACTTCTAAATATGAAGTTTCGTCCCGATACCTTTGGTAGTTTCTCATTTTTTGTACCTTGGTCAAAAATATTTAGGGGACCCAAAACAACATATGTCCACTAAAATATCAAAAATTTGTTTCGGCACTAAATACATTGTCATACTACTTATGATAAAGTAAAAATCTAACACAAGGTGGAAAAAGTCGCTACTGAAAAAGGCGTCCAAGTCTGCCCCACCTTACCCTACAACATTTATTAATATCGCGATAATCTAAGCTAAGTGATCATCCTGGCCAACAAAGAACAAAATTGGACAAGTGAAAACTGTTCCTGGCATTATACTTTCGTACAATCTGAAGTTGAAAGCAGAAATTCCAAATTGTGCCTAGTTTTGGAGAAAACAGCTTCTCTAGAAAACTAGCCTCAAATAAAAACGTTTGCGTTCAGATTCAGATTCAACGTAAATAAATCATACCAGAAACAGACAACAGTTATCAATTGGTAGATTTTGTTCATTGTTGGTCAAGCTAATCACGTAGCTTAGATTATATTTTTGACAAATTAAGTAATTGAAAATATCACCGATATCAAAATTCAAAAGTTTGTTGGTTTATTTTTTTTATTATGTTAATAACTGGTAAATTTACATAATTTATTGTAGAAAAACCAAATAAAAAGATTTTTTTTTAGTTTTTAGATACTTTTTAGTTTTTTTGGTTAATTAACCTAATAACCTTTTGCTGGAATTTGGTTAATTTTTTTTTAGTTCAATGTGTTTGGCATATTCCGATTTTAAACATTGTTTTTTTCTATCTAAGCAATGCAAAGACACTATTCAGATGGAAATAGGAATGTTTGTAGGTAAGTAAAACCAATTAATTTTTGTGTTTAACATGTTTTTTAATTTTTTAAATATTTTTCTTTTGTGAAATGTTTTAACATTGTTCAATCATTTAATTAATTAATTTACAAATATTTTTGGTTTGTTTAAAATAAAAAAATATTATTTCTATAACAACTACAGCTGTTTTACTTTAAAAAAAATTGTTTGATTATTTTTATTATGCATTAATTGCTATTAATGATTAATTAATTTTATAATTATTTATTTTTGTTAATGCATTAATTAATTAGTGATTACGATTGGTGAGTAAAATTAATTAATGAGTTAATATTTCCGTATTTTTTATAACGAAAATATAGGTGTAATTTCAGAAAAACAAACAGAGATATTTTGTTCAGTGTAACAAAACCAGGAAGAGATATTATAAACAACACAAACAAATTAAAGCACTTTCAATTTAAAAAACTTAATTCATACAAAAAAACTACAATGAAAAAAACAATCATTCCTTACTTTGTTTACGTCATTTATATTTCATTACCTCTGAATACACTGGCATTATTTCGCCATTTAAGACTGTTGGTATTCCGCGTGTGAAATTTAATAGTTTTGTTATTACGTTATTTTCGTAAATCCTCCTATGTTGCAAATGCTATGTTGCTAAATATTGTTTAAAATTAAATTGATATTAATTGATATTTTAATACCACATTACAAAATAACAATAATTATTAATTATGCATTACCAAAATACTTATTTGTCGGCTAATATAGCCCAGTCATAGCAACAACAATCATTGCAACATCAATTCTAAAGATGTTCATTTTAAGAATTGTTTTGCTAGCTAATAATATAAAATAACACAACCAACTTGAGTACTAAGATCCTACCAATATAGATTAACAAAAGATACGTTCCAACAAATATTGAACTTCCTCATCAATTTCTAAAAGTTCAGAAAAATACTCGGAACGTGGCAAACCCGCATCAGTTCAGATTTCGGGTTATAACACACTCACTAGGATATATTAAAGGAAGCACTCGCAGCAGAACTTCAATTTATTTTGAAAGCTTTTTCTCATATAGCGACTCGCTCTCGAGGCGCAGATTTTCCGCAAAGCGGGAAAACTTTTACCGATATATGAGGCTACGCATCTGAAGCTTTATTGCGCTACTTCAACCCACCACAAACTTCTCCGGACCACTTATTTCATCTATATGTTCCATAACAAATTTACATCTATCGACCAACACCTCGAAAATTGAGCACCGGATTTAATTTAATTTTGAACTAAAACAACTTTTTAATAAACTGAGTGTATCATAAATATACCCGTAGGTGTTACTTTGACGTTTCTCGAACGCCTGTGACGTAACAGATGCGTCCGCCATTATTGCTCTATCTAGGTAACGACATGGCCCCATTCTTGAGCTTTTTTACGGTAGATCCGATTCGACCAGCGCCTCCAAATTACATTCATCAGAGGTAGAAAAGAATGACGTTTATTTTGATGGGTCTGGCTTCGCTGAGGGTCGTTTTCGCTAGGAGGAGATAGCTGGGAAAGTTTTGACTCGTAAATATAATTCGAAAATTATAATATACACTGCTCACAAAATTTGCCTAGAACTATTATTTAAAAAGTTACAGGTTTCGAAAAAAGTGTTTTTTGAGCAGTGTATTATGTATTAGGATATGTTTTGATATCTATTTTAGTATTATTTCTCCTTAGACAATACACTGACATCCGTGAACTTTATTATTGTAGCCTTCATTGATACGATTGAGAAAAGATCTTAGCGTATCGATGTCAAGGTTTTGTCTATGTAGGCACTTAAAATCTGTAGCTCTGGTGCAGTACTGTTCGTATACACACATAAATTTATTGAGTAATAGGGGATATAAACTAAGATTCCTCTATCAAGGTGAATCTAATTTATTTTGCCGTGATTGGTTCATGAGCAAGTTCGATTCGAACCAAAATAAATAAACTAAACTAGCATGTTAACGATTAAAAGTGAATTATGGTATCATTTTCATATTAGAGATCCGGTATTAAGGGAAATAAATAAATTAGGATTAATAACTGGTGATTTCGGATTACAGATTTCTCTTAGTATACACGTGTTTAAATTTTGATCGCTTTCAATTTATACCAGTACTATCGCAGATCACTTTTCTTTTCTGAACACAAACACATACCGATCGGTAATTTTTATCACCATGGCAACGAAAAATAACATTAAATCTAGTTAAGCTAACATCCAGTGCTCTGAATTGTATGTCACCGTCTTGGTGCAACATAAGGCGTATTCTCGCGAACATACTCGGTATGTTGAAGTATGTTGATACGGTTACCTGTAGTCAGTGGATGACGTAATCATTTGCTTACTTTCGGTTACATCGCGAGAATACGAATAGTTAGTTCTGTCAAGTTACTATGTCAAGTGACAAATGTATGGATCGTGTAGGTTACTAACGTAACCTAAATTTTCATACTTCATAGTAATTGTCAGCCGCAGATGAGGAGGGTGGTAATTTTTGCGTGTATAAGAAAATGTTGCACTTAAGCAAACAGCAATTTGTAATAATGTATAAATAAAAAACCCTTTTCCTTTGTTTTGTGGAGTTATATTAATTTTAATACAATTTTCCACTTTATACCAAACTGGACACATTAAATATAACATAATAAATCTTAAATATATTGCAAAAACACTTAAGCAAAATATAGCATTTTGTTACTGATGGTTATTTTTCACGTGGGTTTCAAATTCTTCAATCCCATTGAAGCTCTCCCTGACCAGCATATGCTTTACTTTCTTTTGAAGGTGCCTAGGGGTGTTTGTAGCCTGTTCTTTGGAAGCTTATTAAGGAGCCGATGATATGTCCTTGGTTGGAGTTGTTTTGGTTCTATGGTGCGGTATTGTAATAACTTCTGCGTTCATGAGAATCCGCTGGGTGGCCGCACTTTTTCGTGTCTGAGCTGAGAGCTCGTCTCTAGCTTGTAGAAATTGTTGGTAAATGTACGCCCTAATTAAAGTAATGCAGTGTGTTGTTTGGTCGGCCTGCTGAATTGTTCTTATCGTTCTTTTCTGTATAGTATACCAAGACGCACCCCATAGCCGTATACCAGACGTCATTCTACTATGGAAAGTCATAATTCGAGAAGATGATGAATAGCATTTGCATTCTGAGATGGTATTCCTTTTTGGATGACCTCAAATGGATTTGAGCAACTGCCTCCTCTTCCGTTCCTAAAAGTGTTTGTTCTATTGATATCATCTAGTATTTCTTCCTCACTATAAGGGTACATTTCAACGCAAAACTAAAGTATGACTAAACTGATCAACAACTGTCACCGTTCTGTCATCGTAAAGATAACCAATTTCAAATATCGATGGGCTTGACGTAGCATACTCTTGTCAGCAGTCAGGTAAGCTTCAGTAACCCCAACCAGCTTACTCAAGGTAACTGTGACGTCACAAGTTTGTCGCGAGGATGACATACTACACCTTACTTCAGGTAAGTTAAACTAACCGTTGCTCGCGAGAAAACGCCTATAGTATTGTATTTAGGAAGGGTATTTTTTAAAATTGAATTCGAACTACAATAATTTTATTATACACTGAGAAAATTGTATAGGCAGCGTTATAATAATTCGCATAATGTGTTTCAAATTATGGTTCCCTTTTAAAAATTTAACTTTGAGACCATTTTGAAATAATGTTAATAATAATACTTGTAATACGGATAAATATGGTTAATTAGGTTCTTAATGGCCTCTTCTGTCACGAAATGAGCACAGTCGAACTAAATGCCCACTGTGCGTCGTCCATACACTATCAAGACAAAAGCGTGGCCAAAGGTTTTAAGAACCGTTTGATAAAATCTAAAAACCGACAATTTTGAGTTAATTGTGGTCTAATGGTGTAAAATTAAAAAGAAAGTGGAACATGTACTGAATACTGAAACTGCATACAATTTATTATCCGCCGCTAGACATTTTTCCTAACGTCATTCAATACGCCTGACAGCCTCTAATTATGTAAGCCACCGTTATTAAGTCCGGCATCAATTAAACTCAATCCCACGACTTTTGCAAAACTTACAATAACCTCTCAAATAAATCAAAATCTAATTAGCATCTGTGCAATATTAATTCTGCAAAGTTGACCACACCGACACTGACACACGTCTTATTCCCAAGCAGAAAATCCCATTACTTTAGACCTTAGACTGCCCGCACATGGGCAGCATGATGTAATCCACAACCATTACCTTTCGAGGTTATGGCAAATTCAGTTTCCGCAAAACCAAATTCGAATCATAGCACCACTATTCAACAATACCATTCTCAAATATATATTAACATTTGAGACTTGAGAAACATTTAACGTGGGACTCTAAAATCAACTTGAAAATGACTAATTTCATTTTAGCATAATGCGCTGAACATTAGCATCAAATGAAAATTAAAAAAATAGTTCTAATTAGTGGGGGATCTCAGTTTTACATGACTGCAACAAAAACGCTAGTTTCTCGTTAATCTATCCAAACATTGGAGATAACATATCATACGTTTTAGATAACGATGGTGCGGATGGTGTAACAATTTAGTAAAAAAATGTCCCCTTAATTCAGTACGGTTCGCGATATGCTTGGGCTTACGTGTGTTATTTTAAAATGAGTTATTTTCTCGGAATCACGGAATAAAAATGATCGATTTTTTATACAACGAAGTTAAACTGCCTACAAGGAGACGCTCGTTCAGTGGACTTAAACGCCGAGGATCGCTCACAAAGCTCTACTCAAAAGGTACAAACTTATTATCCGATTATATCATCAAACCGACCAGTTCAAACTTACGATTGGCAAATATCTATTCGTAGCGGATTATACGAAAACAAACTTGTAATTGTGTCCTGCAAACTTGGTATCACCGTTTCTGCATACCGAATACTCTCTCCGCATGTACGATTAGCAAATTTACTTTGCAATTCTGTCCAATTGTATCCGAAGTTGTTCAAATATAAAGAAATCGAAGAACCCACTGTGTTTGCTTAAAAATGCGATAACCAAAGTCAATATTACTCGATCGATCGCCAACTTGTGTCCGTGTTTGTAGAAATTGTGACTATACGTTTTTGATTGGCATGCTTCAGTAACATGATTTTGTAATACCAGATAATAGCGAAAGTTGCGAAATATAAGTTTTGTTAATCTTTTGTTAATCAACGCAGTGATCTTTACTTTCCATTGCATTCTCTATATTAGCAGCAACATTGTTTCATGTTTTCTAAGTTTATATCCTTGATTTTATTCTATGCAAAACTCAAAGATTCAATCACATATAAGCTTCCCCGTAGTAGTAGTGCAAAACGGCTGGTTCTGGACCCACCACAGCTGTATACAGTGTGTCCCCCGATGGACCTAACTATACCTATAATGGACGTAATTTTTAATTTCTCGAGGAAAAGTCATTCTTTATAAAGAGTTTTGGATGTCCTAAAAAGTCGAAAGCCATTGCTATTATTTTGATTTATCATACAGGATGCTTAGAAAACACGAAAATGTTAAATTAGCCGAAGAGTAAACTATCGTTTTTTTGGAATTAGAACAAAAATGTTACAGGTAAAAGTTGTTTTATATTTAATTTTATGCCCAGATATCAAATTTCAATGTTGCTTTCTAAGTTTTATATTTTATTTATTTTTAACAAAGTAATTTAACAAAACATTACTCCACATGCTCCCCTCCTACAGCTACACATTTTTCCAATCTTCTTCTAAACTCCCGATATACCAAATCAATTGTTTCTTCAATTATTTCGTCTACTGCTTCCCTAATATTTAATTTTAGAATGTCTACATTATAATGAAAATTATTCGCATACACCTTCAGTTTTAAATAACCCCACAGAAAAAAAAATCAAGCGGCGTGAACGTAGTGGCCATCCTATAGGGCCGAATCGTCCAATCCACTTATTTAGAAAATGTCTGTTCAACCAATCCCTGACTTGATATGCGCTATGAGCAGGACAAACGTCGTGTTGATAGTGTAGTGAACACCTGAGCTGTAAGTTGATTTCGTCCAAAGTAAGTAGCAAAAAATTTTCCAACATATCAAAATAAGTGTTTTGGTTTACAGTACCGTCAAAAAAGTATGGTCCAATTATTTTCTTGTAATAAATCCCACACCAAACATTCACTTTTTTATATTTTTGAGATTGGTTGTAATACGGAAATTTGGATTTTCTTGAGACCAATATCTGCAATTCTGTGAACTAACAACTCCATTTGTGCTAAACGTCGCTTCGTAAGAGAAAATAATTTTTCTGTAGAAAAATCTATCGACCATAATTCGTTCTCCCATTAATAGGCAAAATTCTAATCGACGAGCATCATCTCCTTCTACTAAAATGTGTATCAGTACTGGTTTATAAGGATGAAATTTTTGATTTGAAAAGATCCTTTGCAGGTGGCTTTTACTGATGTTCAAGTCTCGAGATCTTTGCCTCACCGATTTTTTTGGGCAAGTGTTCACGGAATCAATAGCTAACATAGCTCCTGCACCATCTCCGCAATTTCGCTTTTTTTCTTGATATTTTTCACGTTTCCTGTTGCATGAAATGTTTTAACCAATTCACGAACACAATTGACAGAAACGTCTCAGGGTATTTTCTGTTAAAAACTTCAATAACACGGCGGTACGATACCTCACCTATGCCGTAACAAAGAACTAAATAAACCCTTTGCTATAAAGTTTTTTTTATTAATTAACATCACCTCATAGGTAATTGTGTATAACACCTAGTCTGATGACTATCTAGCTATATTAATCTAACCTAAATTTGCTACGTATAAAAAGTGTTCGATATTAAGTGTTCCCCATTGGTGTAACTTAAATTTAGTTTGGATGCTGACGCTCTAAACTTCACACACTGCACGTTGCTCTGCTTTGTTCACCTATCACTCACATAACATTGTGCTCTGCTTTTTTAACATAACTTCACCAACTCAAAAGGTTTAGTTCTTTTGAGTCTTCGCACACTGTCACAATTGTCAAGAAGCTGGATTGCCTCAACATTCGTGTGCTGGAGAAGTCTGTTCTGATGATTCTCTGCAAACTTTCCAATTTCGTTGGTTACTAATTCCATCTCAAGATCCCTGTGGAGATTTCTGTTTCTTATATACCAAGGTGCACCCAGGATGTTTCTTAGCACCTTATTTTGGAAGCGTTGAATGATGGCGATATTGCTTGGCTTAGTGAAGGCCCACAGTTGGATACCATAGGTCCACACAGGTTTAAGTATCTGCTTGTAAAGTAGGAGTTTATTATATGTCGACAAAGCCGACCTTCTACCAATAAGCCAGTAGATTTTCTTGTATCTTATGCCCAATTATTCTCGTTTGTTTTTAACGTGTGCTTTCCAGCGAAGCTTGGTGTCCAGCGTCATACCGAGCTATTTTGCGGTGTTCGAGTAGGGTACGGTAGTGTTATTTATTTTCACTGGAACGTGTTGTATTCGCTTATTGGTAAAATTTATGTGAACGGATTTGGTTTCGTTCAATGCAATTAGCCATCGTTGCATCCAATCACTAATATTGTTGACGGCATTATGCAGTTTTACCGTTGCTCTTTCAACATTTGTATCTACTGCCATGATAGCAGTGTCATCAGCAACAGTGGCAACGGTAACAACATCTGGTTGCGGAAGATCATGTGTGTAAAGAACGTAAAGAATTGGGCAAAGTACACTACCTTATGGTACTCCAGCTTTAATACTTTTGAGAGTTGAGTAGTCATTATCTTGCTTTATACGGAAGTGTCTGTTAGAAAGGTATAGTTGGTATACTCGAAGGGTAGTATCCGTTCCAGCTTATAGAGTAGGCCTTCGTGCCAAACTTTGTCGAAGGCTTTGCCACATCCAGGAATATAGAGGAGCATACCTTTTTTTCTTCTAAAGTTCGTTCTATTATCATTGTTATTCTGTGTACCTGATCAATTGTCGAATGTTTGTTTCTGAATCCAAACTGATGAGCGGGTATAATGTTTCTTTCATCTAAGATTGGCTACAGTCGTTTTGCAAGTAGTTTTTAAAACAGTTTTGACAATGTGGGCAGTAAAGAAATTGGCCTGTAGGAGGATGCTTCATTTGGTGGTTTTCCTGGCTTGGGAATCATCACTACCTCCGCAGTTTTCCAAACAGTTAGAAAGTCAACATACTTTCAATCAGCTTCTATCAACAAATTGCTTGGATACGCTGTTACTACTGTCAACTGATCAATCATAATTGTGGTCTCTAAAGCTTTTGCTCACCTTTATGTAATGTCTTTTCACTGGTCTGAGATGAAAGTTTGATATTTGAGCATAAAATTAATTCAAACTAACTTTTACCTATAACATTTTTGATCTAATTCCGAAAAACCGATAGTTTACTCTTCGGCCAATTTAACATTTTCGTGTTTTCTAACCATCCTGTATGTTAAATCAAAATATTAACAATGGCTTTCGACTTTTTAGGGGCATCCAAAACTCGTCCATTATAGACCCGGGGGAAGTTAGCAATAAAAGTTAGCAATAAGTTTGTTTTTCAACCGATTTTAATAAATGATACATCATTTTAAAGCTCATAACGTCCTGATAGCCCATGAGTTTTGCCCGGTCGATCAAATCATCATTAGTGCCCTAAAAATACGAATGAAAGTTGACATTTTCGACTATTTGGTAAAGTTTTAGGCACCATATCTCGGCTATGACTGAACCGATCATAATGAGCAATACATTAATCGAAAGCACAAGTCTTCATGTACTCCGCATAGTTTTGCCCGATCGAAATTATAACAATTAGCGCCGTGGGAAATTAACAAAGTTTGCGCGTTACGGGCCTCTTATACCGGACGTACCAGGAGCGCCGTTCGATAAAAAAGCCAGCAATAAGTACTTTTTCTCATTTGATTTCGAAAATTTATACATCAGTCGATAGCCTAGAGCCTCCTTTATCTGCATGCGTTTTGCCCGATCGAAATTATAACAATTAGCGCCGTAGGAAATGAACAAAGTTTGCGTGTTCTGGGGCGCTAATAGCGGCTATACTCGGTGCACCGTTCGGTAAAACAGCCAGCAATAAGTACTTTTTCTCATTCGATTTTGAAAATTTATACACCAGTCGATAGCCTAGGACTTCCTTTATCAGCATGAGTTTTGCCCGATCGAAATTATAACAATTCGCGCCGTGGGAAATTAACAAAGTTTGTGCGTTACGGGCCTCTAATTGCGGACGTAACAGGAGCGCCGTTCGATAAAAGAGCCAGCAATAAGTACCTTTTCTCATTCGATTTCGAAAATTTATACACCAGTCGATAGCCTAGAGCCTCCTTTATCTGCATGACATTATCGTCATTTAAGGGTTGTTCGCCGTCGAGCAAAACTCCGAGCGTTCAAGGGTTAATAGAACATTTAGTTGCCTATAATTTGACGTATTTAGGGAAGTTATGCAATAATTTTAGCGTGAGTTATGTTCATTAATCGCACTTCTTAGTCGAACGGCGCGCCAATTTCTTGTATTATAGTCGTATGGGGGTAGGTGATATTAGGGGTAGCACCTTCCCAATACCGTTATTGGATGCAAAATTTTGTGCGCTTTCGGAATTTGTATCACTTGTTTCTCTATGGGGTTGTTGCAAAAAGTTACGGGCAATTCTTTATTGAGATGACAAGTGCTCTTATAAGGTGACGCGTAATGATATGAATCAAATTTCGGACAACACCGTTTGATAAATTTTTGGAGCAAAACTCTGGCGTATAGTACTTGAACACCCCTATAATTTGATTTATGTTTCATAACAAAATTCGAAAGAAAAAGTTATGGCTATCTTTATGGCTAACTTCTTATGGCTAACTTCTCCGCGGCCAAACTTTGTTAAATTGCCACGGCGCTAATTGTTATAATTTCGATCGGGCAAAACTCATGCAGATAAACAAGGCTCCAGGCAATCGACTGGTGTATAAATGTTCGAAATCGCATGAGTAAAAGTACTTATTGCTGGCTTTTTATCGAACGGCGCTCCTGGTATAGCTGCTATTAGCGCTCCAGAACGCTCAAACTTTGATAATTTACCACGGCGCGAATTGTTATAATTTCGATCGGGCAAAACGCATGCAGATAAAGGAAGCTCTAGGCTACCGACTGATGTATAAATTTTCGAAATCGAATGAGAAAAAGTACTTATTGCTGGCTCTTTTATCGAACGGCGCTCCTGGTACGTCCGGTATTAGAGGCCCGTAACGCACAAACTTTGTTAATTTCCCACGGCGCTAATTGTTATAATTTCGATCGGGCAAAACTCACGCTGATAAAGGAAGTCCTAGGCTATCGACTGGTGTATAAATTTTCAAAATCGAATGAGAAAAAGTACTTATTGCTGGCTGTTTTACCGAACGGTGCACCGAGTATAGCCGTCATTAGCGCCCCAGAACACGCAAACTTTGTTCATTTTCTACGGCGCTAATTGGTATAATTTCGATCGGGCAAAACGCATGCAGATAAAGGAAGCTCTAGGCTATCGACTGATGTATAAATTTTCGAAATCGAATGAGAAAAAGTACTTATTGCTGGCTCTTTTATCGAACGGCGCTCCTGGTATAGCTGCTATTAGCGCTCCAGAACGCTCAAACTTTGATAATTTACCACGGCGCGAATTGTTATAATTTCGATCGGGCAAAACGCATGCAGATAAAGGAGGCTCTAGGCTATCGACTGATGTATAAATTTTCGAAATCGAATGAGAAAAAGTACTTATTGCTGGCTCTTTTATCGAACGGCGCTCCTGGTACGTGCGATATAAGAGGCCCGTAACGCGCAAACTTTGTTAATTTCCCACGGCGCTAATTGTTATAATTTCGATCGGACAAAGCTATGCGGAGTACATGAAGACTTGTGCTTTCGATTAATGAATTGCTCATTATGATCGGTTCAGTCATAGCCGAGATATGGTGCCTAAAACTTTACCAAATAGTCGAAAATGTCAAATTTCATTCGTATTTTTAGGGCACTAATTATGATTTGATTGACCGGGCAAAACTCATGGCCTATCAGGACGTTATGAGCTTTAAAAGGATGTATCATTTATTAAAATCGGTTGAAAAACAAACTTATTGCTAACTTTTATTGCTAACTTCCCCCGGGTCCATTATAGGTATAGTTAGGTCCATCGGGGGGACACACTGTATATCATGCAAATATCAGTAAATTGACATAGACCAATCATATTAATGTACCATGCGACAGAATAAGCACAACTAAAATAGGAGGCTATGCCGCAAATGCAACATAACCGGCAGAATTTTCATTAAAAGTTTCGCGTATGAACAGCGTTCAAAGCTTTGCGAAAACAGTACATTTCCAATTGCCCCTAGGGAGTAAATTTTCACGTAGTTATTTGTGCACAGTGCTCGCATACAAAGTTAACAGTGGACACTGGATGCTGTAGTATTTCAAAAATTGTGAATCGTATTTTGTAACACGTAATTGGAAACTATATTCAGTAGGATATTGAAGGGAATGTTAATTGAAGTTATTGAAGTCGTGGCCTGGTTAAGCGTATGTACGTGCTTAAGTGAGGTACTCCACACGTAATATCTATAGTTGTGTATAGTTTTAGCATGTTCTATTTCATTTTTTTTTTATTTAACACTAAAGGTACACCTAATATTGTGCAAGTTCACTTTGAAACATTTGTCTATGCTTTATACCAGAGGTCATCTGGTATGTGGGGTAAGAAAGTATAGAAGAGTGGAAAAATGGAAACCATACTTATGGCCAAAAAGTCATTTTCCATCCAATTCGAAAACTTTTGTGTGTACTAGTTGCCTAAAAACTTCAAATATTCATTTAATTGTATGCAAATACTTATTATCATATGGGACCTATTCATGACCTGGAATATAAAGAAAACAAGACAAAATGAAAATTAAATAAATGTAAAATAGCAAAATCATAAAAGAATAATGAAAACAAACAAGGAATGTAATTTTAATTCTGAGTAAAAAGATTTATATCTACTTGGTTTTCTTTTCCATTCCTTAAAAAGTTAGTGCCGTTTAAAACACTGTCCATATGAAAAACTTTTACTCAATTTTAGACTGAAATCTGAAAAAAGTGTTTTGGTACAGCTTATAAAAAAAATTAGTCATGATCTCCTGGTAGAGTACTCTTTGTTCAGCGAGTAATGTTATTTTGACACTTTTTGCCTTTTTTTGACATTTTAGACTTGTTTTTACAAATAGTTATTTAACCAAAAAGTATATTAAAAAGAGCGATTAATGATCGAGACTGTTAATTGCCGAGATCATTAATCGCCGTTTAATATTCGAGTTGGTTACAAATTTTTTTCGTCGATCGTATTCTTCTAGCGTCGTCTACATAGATTTCTCTTCGCCAATGTCTTTTTAGGTTATAAGTATGACAATTTATGTAATTTGACACGGACAGTTCTAGAGGGCGGTATGTTTTGATTGGAAGGTTTCATTTCACATATGTTCGATTGACCAATCAAACGACGTCTTTACGTCGTGTGATTGGCTATAACAAATCATGCATTAATAGAAATCGTGCATTAATAGAGTTGTTTAATAAACGATTTCCTATTCACTAAACTGACTCATAAATAAACGATCGACGGAAAACTGTATTTTAAACGGCTCCAATTTCTTAGGGAATTGAGAAAACCAGTAAGTCCATATGAAACTTTATAACCCAACAACATTTACTTTATAGAAAACAAAATAGTATAAAGTTGCAAGTTGTTTATTCAATTTAATTTTATTATTCTTAATTGTTTTTCCTAAATTTCTTTACTTTTTATTATTGTAATGGGTATTTATAGCGTTATTTTTCCAATTTTGCGTTGTTTGATATATATTTTACTTTTTATTTTTTTTTGTTTCGTTATTATTTTAGACGACCGTAACTTTTTAAGCAACTGAAGAAACAAATAAGTCCATATAAATAACATTTTCCTACTACAAAATAATTTTGTGGGGACCATTAGATTTATGCCAGGACCACTATTATAGCCAACCAGCGATATGACATATAACAGGTATAATTAACAAATTTTCAGAAAATTTCAGTATTTAAGACAAACAATAAAAACCAAATAAAGATAGAAATGCTCTGAGAACAATAAAAACAAGTTAACTAGCCATTTGGAGACTTTTGCTATTTATTATATTATACAGGCTGTTTCTTAATAACATGCTAATATTTAGCGATTTAGAGATTATGCTTGGGTCAATTTTGAGGAAAAAACTTCATATGAACATATTATGTCCTAGAGGTCTTAACTTTTGAACTACAGGGTGCTAAAGTTTTAAGAAAAAACTTTGTTTATGATAACTTTGGTACGACTCTAGTATTTTTGTGAAACATAGTACGCATCTTTCATGCATCAAAAGGCATTTTCTGCTGTACAACATATTTTTTTAATTCTTGCCAGTGGCGTTCGTGAGGGGTTTGTACTGAATCATATCAAGGAGAAATGTGATACGCCACTGGTTTTTCTTAAAGTAAAAATTATTTTTGAAATCCTCATTCCTTTCTTACCAAATCTGGTTTCTTGATTATTTTGTTTAACGGGTGTCCGCATAATAAAATAAAATTCATTCATTTGCATCTCTAAACCTCTTACGAAAAAAACAATTTAATTAAAATACAACTTTAAACAAACATTTAGAGAATAAAGAGAATAATTTTTAAACGGTAAAATTATCAAATTAAAGTAATCTAAACACATTTTGGAACGATAAAAAGAAAAGAATTTTTACTTAAAACTTTAGCATCCTGTAGTTCCGAAGTTAAGACCTTTAGGACATATTTTTATATGAATTTTGTCCTCAAAATGGATCCAAGAAATATAGAAATATTAAATATTAGCATGTTATTAAGAAGCATCTAGGATATTTAATTTTGTATAGTTTTTTAAAATTATTTTTCCGATATTTATAGTTTGTGGAAAGTGGGAATTCGAAGACATTTAAAAACATATCGAACAAAAAAAGAGTCAAAAAACTATCTGCTTTATACCATCACACTGACGACATTATAAATGCAAATAGTGTGTGTATGTGATGCGTATGGTATTCAATTCAGTCGGAATACAATAGAATGCTGTTATTTGCGCTTAACAATTACCCATTATCTACACTTGTTTACTATGCAATTATCCAATTGATTAAGCGAAACTACACACGATATCGAACCATTGCAGTTCGAAAATGTTCTGCTTCTTCCAAAATCTTGTTGGAACATGGAATTTTCCAGATACCGATGATGAGGAATTGCAGTTTCTTATAGCTGTTTTACACTACGCAATTTAGTGCGCAATTTAGTAGACAATTTGTGCAGTAGTACCTCCTTACAACATCTTAAGAGGAATCACTAGAGGTAGTAGCGTACTACAAAACAACACTACATAAAACCAAACATCCTGAGCTTAATTGTGTGTTAATAATCACGTGTAATACATTAAATTATAGATAAAGGTGCATTACACCGGGTACGAATGCCACTTTTTTTCATTTGCGTTGTTGTTTTGTTTTTACCCTTGCTAAAGAAGCCAATATTTGGTAATTTTGGTTATTTTTTTTTCCAAATCCGAACCAAAAATCAAAAAAGCAATATTACAACATTTTGTATTGAGCCTTCATGAACTTGTGTAAAAAAAATGACAACAAAATATGAATGTTGTAATGATTTAACCGTTGGTTTTTTGAACATGTGAATGAGAGGAGAATAACGTATTTTATAGTCGTACGGTGCAGCCATCTGTTGGATAAACACCACATCATTTTCATCGACCAATCAAATTCAAATGGTACAGTCTGAAGCAGCAGGATGAATACGTAGCCAGGGGAATCACAAATATTGAGCAATTTCGGCCTAACAAAAATATTGGTACTTACAATATTACAACTACTAAATAATTAATAGGAGTTAAATAAATTATTACTAAGGAAATACAAGTAATTTAATTTTTAATTAGTCATTTATTTTTCGTCATAGAATTTCAAATATATTGGTATTTAGATTTAGAAAATAATATTAATACCAAACACTTGTCGCTTGGCAATGCATTCAGGGCAATCGCAATCTATGTAGGATGGTTGGCTTTAGTTCGACTTGTTGTACAACAGACGTAGAACAGACGCTAGAAATATGGGCAAATTAAAAAATCAGCTGCCTTTATGTGGCCCGCGTTCTAAGAAAACTAATAACTTGCGAGAGTACCTGCGGTAAGTGTATATGTAGATATTATACGTGTAGTGTAATTCTTCGCTAATTAACTTCGCTAGTTAATTTGGGCAATACTCTCTTATAGGTGTAAGCGTGCCGGATTACCATATATGGCAAAAAACTTTTATAAAGGTGTAAAATATTTGAACATGTATCTATATAATATATAATAAATGACTTATACATATACATAAAGCTGCCTGTTTTATCGAAATCGCTATTTTTTCTCATACCTACAATTGAAATTGAAGTACGTATACCTACTACCAAGTCTATACATAGCAATAATAATTTTGAGTAAAATTTCAAAATGCACTATCCAACTGTATCTAGAATTAAAATAGGAATATTATATTTACTAACACCTACTTGCGTCACCCGATAAAAATTGAATTTTTATATGAGGTGTGTTTTACCTGAAAGTATCGATCTCTGCTAAGTACGAACGAGACATTCGAGGTTATTGATGCACAAAGAAAACGTTAAATGGATTTAAATAAGTATCTGAGTACGAATGTTTTCACGGCGAGAGTCATTTAAATTTAGATGATAAATAGTTACCGGTTTATGCCGTGAGTAAAAATTCATAATTACTGTCTTCGCGAACCATGCTGTTCGCTTCTTCGGAGCTAACTGATAATTAGTTACTAATTCTAATAATAAATGTAAAGCAATAAATGATTTATGTAAGAAAAGCTGTCTGTTTTACCAAAACTACAATTTTTTTCAACATACAAAAGGTAAAATGTTCAACCATAGTTAGTAGTAAAATAGGAATGTTATAATAAAGCAATTAATTAATTTGCATCACTGTATTGTTTTGTGGAATTGTATTTGTATTTAAAATATACAAGAAAAGCATTTCAGAACATGCGATAGTCACATACAGAAAATTATTAGGAAACGGTTCGGCGCCAGTCGACACCGCACGGCCCCTTTGATCTTCGCCGCCAAAGAACGATACCGCGTTCCCCTCATCTAATCAGTGCGTTGCTTGCATTTTCAGTTTCGTCGACCTTTTGAGGCCGGAGTCTAACATTTACTCTTAAACAGAAATTGTGATGATGTTTCTTATGCTGACTAGTTTGTCTAGAACATGAACCATTTTCTGTTTGCAGATTTCTGTTGCTTAACAACTTCTTGTGTAACTTCTTGCGCAAGAATTGCGTAGTGTAAAACGGCTATTAGATGAATTGAAATTTGACCAATATATCTCAATGGCACAATACTCCAAAGTAATCTTTGATGTTTTACAATGGACGTCCTAATATGTTTTGCTGCAATTCATTTAGTATTCAGGGATTAACAACGAAAACCGATGTAAAATCTGCATAATTCGTCATCACCCTTGGCGGTTGCATAACCTTAAATCATCTCTTACAAGGTATTACGGCACGGTCAACACAATATACCGGGGCGTTAAAAGATAAAGCCGGTCTTCTGGAGATTAATCTCGTACACGTTTGCTCTTCGTCTTATAATTTAGTGTCGTCTAGAGTGCGGTGTATATAGCGACTACAAATGTGTACACCGGGGCCCGGTGCCTTTTAATCGCGTTCGTGGTTAATTATAGGAGACCGCGCGGAGGAACGGCGACAGACTCGTTTTGTTCGTGCTGTTTGTTGCCCTCCACGAACACATGGTTCGAAAGAGAGGCTAAAATTAGATTAGTGCACACCCTGTAGGAAGGAAGAGATTGGAACACTGCTGAAGAGCCAACACTAGAAATCATGAGAGGCCTTAGAAGATTCACTGTCTAGAAAGGTGATCTTTAGACAATGTTGGCCCAGGCTAACTTATAAGGTATATTGACCAAAAGAACAATGTTAATAAGATACCTTTGACTCCAACTCCTGATATTGTAAATCGACACAGACTCCACTGGCTCAATTGCTCTTAAACTTTGACTCCACAGCACTAGGTTGAACTGGTATCTTATTTTTATGAGCTTCTTATGTCCTGAGTGTTAACTCCAGAACCCTGCAAACAGAAATAAAATTAATACAGTTAAATTGTTGAAGGTGTGACAAAAGAAAGAACAATGAACAAAAACTAAGAAAATTTTTGAAAATATTGTGTGAAATGACTTATTTTAGTGGTTTCTTGGATTCAAACTAGCTATTTTTTTCTTCTCTGTGTAGAGAGAATCATATTTGTTGTTCTTTTGTTTTAGTATTGGCATTGAAATTTTCATATGTTTGAAGGTGGCATGCAGTGTATATTCAGATGGGCCTCTGAAATTTGGACTGAATATGATAGTATTGCTTTGTCGGTTTTTAAAAATCGGATTTAAAATTCTGGCTTTTCGTAACATTTTTATTTTTATTAAAAGCGGTTTTAGATACCAGTTTACAATTGCAATTAATTCGTAAAAATAACGAGGTATTCGATTAAAAATTGCCGTCTTATCTTTTCAATTCTTTTAAGAAGTTAGAGTCGTTTACAATACTGTTCTGTTTAAACGGCTGTAACTTTCTAAGTAAAAAGAGTGCATAGCTAATACCTAGTAGGTATATACAGGGTGTTTCTTAATAACATAGTAAAATTCATATGAACATACGTCCTAAAGGTCTTAACTTTTGAACTACAGGGTGCTAAAGTTTTAAGAAAAAATGCTTTTTATGATAACTGGTACGACTCTAGATATTTTTATAAAAATCCCTCGTGCGGGGCTTGTACTGAATCATTTCAAAGAGAAAAGTAATACGCCACTGCTTTTTCTTAAAGCAGAAATTATTTTTGAAAACGTCATTCCTTTCTTGCCAAATCTGGTCTCTTGATTTTTTTTTGTTTAACGTACGGTATTCGCATAAAAAAATAAAATTCATTCATTTGCATCTCTAAACCCCTTACGAGAAAAACAATTTAAATAAAATAGAACTTTAAGCAAAAATTTATTTAAGAGAATAATTTTTAAACGGGGTAATAATTAAAGTAATTTAAACATATTTTGGAATGAATGTCGTATCAAAGTTATCATAGATAAAAGATTTTTTTCTTAAAACTTTAGCACCCTGTAATTCAAAAGTTAAGATTTTTAGGACATATGTTCATACGGATTTTTTTCCTCAAAATGGACCCAAGAATAACCTCCTAAAGAATAATCATGATACTTCCAATAGATTCGTACCGAAAAGGTAATATTTTTGAAAATGTTTCTCCTGTAAAATTAATCTACTTTTTAGAGTTGCACGACTATCAAAACAGCAATATGCTAGAAGAAATGCTATATTTATCAGAGAAATGCTCATCGAAAAATCAAAAGTAATTGAAAGATTAATTCATAGGATATTTCAAGAACTTGAATAATAATTTGAAGACACTGAATACGAAAATTTCAGCGTTTCAGATATCCAAAAAAAAAAAAAACCAATATAGAAATGCTCTAAGAACAATAAAGCCTAGTATTTTATTTTGTAACTAGAATACGAAAAAATTCAGTAATCATTCACAGGAATGACATGACATTTTATGTTTTTTTTATATTATATATTGATTAGCCTGCAAAAAAAACGTTTTTTTTTAATTTAAAGTCCGGTTTTTCAAAAGTCGATTTTTGTATAAGCACTATATTTGGTAGTGTTAATTGAGTCACAATAATAACAATAACCTGTTTTTAGTAAAAACAAAATAATACAATCAGAATTTTTTGTCAGGTTCCTTTACTACTTTAAAAAAGAGTAAAAAAATTCAAACATTCGCTACACGATGGAAATTGTATTTTATTTACCTTTTCAAAATCGCTATCAATATTCTATTCATATCACTACAATATCGTGTCCATACTTACACTTATTTCTTTTAAGATTCTGTAATGAATATCTAGAAAAACCCTCGCAAATTTTAAGCGTTTTGATGCTAAATGTGCTTATTTTTGATAAAATTCATTATAGGTACTTTTCAGGAAAGAAAAGCTTCTTCTGGATAAATTTTAACGGTGTTCTGAACACTATTCTAGAAAGATTTTTCGTATTTCTAATTTTTTAATACCTGCGTATTTACTGCGTATTGTAATCGTGTAAAAAAATGAGATTTTAGCGGAAATAAGTCCTTTTGGGTCCCCTGACCAAGGTACAAAAAAATGTCTCTTCCGGAGAAACTACTAAAGGTATCGGGACGAAACTTCATATTTAGAAGTTTCATGACCAAACTTAGAGCCTTTTGGTGCGAAGGGGTCCAAAGGAACTGGATGTTAATCTTTTCTTAATATAGCATTTCTTAACGATTTTGCAAATGACCCGCCATATCTGTAATTTCGTCAAAATAGTTAAATAATAAATTAAAGTAGAGGAAATTCTGAATAATTTATGTCTACGACATTTTTTGGTAAAATTTATAGTTTAGCTGCATGAGCAAATTCTATTTGATCGATATCGGTCGTGT
Source organism: Aphodius sticticus (assembly GCA_963966075.1). Taxonomy (NCBI): domain Eukaryota; kingdom Metazoa; phylum Arthropoda; class Insecta; order Coleoptera; family Scarabaeidae; genus Aphodius; species Aphodius sticticus. The sequence continues at coordinate 67,425,281 of OZ014509.1, forward strand.
CTGCATTAATATAAAACTAGTTAGCCAGGATTTGACAGATGGTTTCATTCTAATGACAGTAGGTAGTACTGTCAAACGGTGATGTTTTGACAATACCTACTGTCAATAGTATCAAAATATCTGTCAAATCCTGGATAACTAGTTTTATTTTAATGCAGACACGACCGATCTCGATCAAATGGAATCTCATGCAGCTAAACTATTAATATTATATATATATATATATATATATATATATATATATATATATAGTATGATAAAGTCATGTGCCTGGCCACGTCAGATTTTTTGAAAAAATCATGTTGATAGCTTGTGAATTAAAAATGTGTATTAAAAGATAATTTGTATCTGAGAATTAAGATTCTACTCACATTTGACATTTAAGCATAAAATTACATTAAAAAAAACTTTTTTATTGTAATTTAAAAAAAATAGACAGCTTACTCTTGAGCAAATTTAACAATTTCTAGTTTTTCGACCAGCCTTTTAATGTCAAAATTATGAACCATTTATCATCGTCGTTTTGTGGTGATGCCTTTAAAAAATGCAAACGGTATTCTGCATGTTTTTTTAGGAATTGTTAAATTAAGATCTTTGTTGCATTTTTTTAGTGTGAATTGGTTGATTTTTTAGGTCCTACTTATGTAGTGTGTAGTTCCAGTACAAATAAGTCTAAGAAAACGCAAAAACTCCAGGACAAGGGGCGTGGGTAATTTACATGGGACCACTCACACTACCGCCACTCTACCTATATGGGCGACCTCCTTAATAAAACTGACAGCACTGGCAATACTACTAATATAATAATCCGAAGCAGTTGTCATTTGTCTCCGACATTGTTTGGCAGTGTTATTTCCCCCCATGTCCACCCATATGCCACCGCGTTCATGATTTATAAGAGGGGCATTTATCCATATACCAGTTACATGCAAAACACGGGCTGATGAAAATCAGATCGGAGTCAAAACTATTGAACTGATGTGTAAAAGTAAGGTACTGTTGGAATGTGTAAGCATAGGGCATTGTTCCGGGATAAATATAAAATTCAACCGCCCTTGTTTTAATCTAAACTTAATTAGAGAAAAGAAGCTAATTTTTAACACAATATACTGGTTGATTTAATATGCTTTCATGGTGATTAAGCCAATAGCATTATTCCCGGAACAGGAGCTAATTTATGGGTGACATTTTAAGACATAACTCTTTAAAATTGACCCAGCCGTTGTCAAGCTGATCTGCTTTTTATGCAATTGTGTCGAATTACTACGAACTGTCACCGCGGAGCTCTGTAAAGAAGGTTTCTGTAATAAAGTCCGTAGACCGAGACAAGGGAGAAGAGTACCAACAGCTCAGATCAATAATAACTAACAGTTGACAACAACTACAGTAGCTGCCTATTGGCAAAGGGCTGAACAAATTAAGTAAGTATGTTTGTTTATATACAAAGACTTGAGTACAACGGCTCACCGTTAGATGGAACCACATACTGGGCGTACTACAGACTCAAGGCCGACGTCGATCTCACTAGCATAAACGCCCCTCTTAAGAAGAGATATTTACACTCTTGAAAAACTTCAATTGGAGAGTTGTCGAAATGTCTTATGCTGACATTGAGAGACGAGTTTATTTCTTCACATGTACGTGTGATTCGTTCTCCGTAGTGGTTTATGATGGCTGGTAGCCGTTAAGAAGCTGACGGCGTATTCTATCACGAGTATCGAGCCTTAATTTTACGTTTATTATTTTTCCGCCCGTGCATTTCGACATAAAAGGACCGTAGCGGTATCTCGTTACGGTGGCAGTTTATCGCTTTTCGTATAAAATTGAGGCTAAACACTCAATTATTGCTGTTTAGTTTCAAGGGACATATTGCATTGTCCATAAAACTGCACCAGGACATTTTATGGCGTATCGACTCGTACCGGCTGGCTGCCTGGCTGAGGAATATGCTAGGCAATATATTGTCCTTGAGGCATAAACGTAGGTACCCACATAAAAATCCATGCTTTTCTGTCAGATATTGTCGACGCGTGTATCAGATATGAAACAATCAATAAATACTGATTGAATTTGATGACTTATGCGAGTATTTTGGTCTCCACTGTATTTGATATCTTACATTTGTGTTTATTATTGTTTTTGTACTTCTAATATAATTATTTATTTATATTTATTCTAATATATTTTCTTTTTCTTTACAGGTAAGTCTAAGACATTTAACTTCGAAAACAGTGAGTAATCCGAAAATAAAAATTATCAATTTAAGTAAGGTGTTTGCTGTCTCAGGATGATTTATTTTATGAAAGTAGTCGAAATAAATTTGGAGGTGTTTTGAACTGAAAATTGCCATTTCTGGATATTTCTGGATATGGCTTTTGAAGTATTTCTGAAATGACGTCATCGTCAAAATTTTCAAATCGCATCCTACAAGTCATTTTTTTGTATTTTAAATCAGAATATTATTTTTGTTTATGTCAAAAAATTGATACGACTCACATATAATAAGTTCATTGCATACGTATCTATGACTATATAATCCCCTTCATGATACGCGCCAATGATTATAATGACACTAGCGTTCTATATTAATGACAGTTCGTTCAAATAATGACTTCATTATTTGAAGAAATTGTCATCATTATGCGAATGTACTGTCAAAGTCAGTCTAAACCTACGTGGATGACAGTTATTTGACATTTCGCCTCACCACCATTGACAAATACATTTAAAAGATTTGATATAAAATGGAATTTATGAGTCGTAGATAAAACGTCGTATTCGACTCGCACACAACTGATATAAATCGCTCGCATGTTTATACGCTAGCCTACAGCTCGCGTATAAACTTCATGCTCGCGATTTATATCCTCCTTAGTTATGTGCTCGTCAAATAATATACTATTATCTTAATAAAAAACATTAATAAACTTTTGAATTTATATATCAGAACAATTCGAAAATTTCCAATGTACTTTGTCAAATTAATATATGTAATCGAAACAAAATGACTACCCCGGCCAAGAGCAAAAAAAATCGATAGGGTTATAACCGATCCTGGTATGTTTTTTTTCTGTAGAATGTAAATCTCAGGACAGAAAGTTTTATTTGCCTAGTTTTTGAGACAAAAAAAAACTAAAAAGAAATTTCACAGAAACTCAATTTATTTATAAAGTTATTTATGAGTTTTCAGATTCAGATTGTACTTAGAAAAACACACCAGAATCAGTTGTCACTTGTTCAATATTTGTAGTTGCCAGTCAGGATAATCAATTAATAATTGAAACTAATTAGTGTAAAAATAAGTTCTCTTAAAATACACATTTAAGTAGTTAATGTTTCTTAACCCTTCAAACAATTTTTGACCAAGTTTGAAGCACCCTATTATACAAAATCTTAATTAAAAAGCGCAGTTATTTCTAAATATATGTGTTATTTATCGTATATTATTGTAAATTCCTGTAAAGTAACGGAAAACATTTAAAAAATATTTTTCATAACCTTTATATTTTTGTGTCAAACTTCTACCCCGTCAAATCTAAAACACTTGAAAAGCGTACTAAAAATATTTAAAAAATCAACCTTCCAGGCTGTATAATAGTTTCGTTAGATGACACAAACCTTTATTCCAATAGTCTTCAACTATGTAATACATGATGATGTATTTGATGATGTTTTTACTTAATCGTACGTAGTATGACAACTTCATATTTTGAAGTTTCATGACTAAACTTATAGCTGAAAAACTTTTTGCTCAAAAGGGTCCAAAGGAACTGGATGTTTACTCTTAACATTTTTCAACGATTTTGCAAATGATCCGCCATTTCTGTGATTGCGTCAAAATAGTTAAATAATAAATTAAAGTAGATGAAAATCTGAATAAATTATGTCTATGAAATTGTTTGGTAAATTTAATAGTTTAGCTGCAAATGAGCAAATTCTATTTGATCGAGATCACTCGTACTGCATTAAAACTAGTTAGCCAGTTGTCACAACATCAGCGTTTGCGTTGGGAAACACTGCTAAATACATAGTATGATAAAGTAATGTGCCTGGTCACATCAGATTTTTTAAGATTATGGTTAGGGTTTCCTAATGGTGCGTCATTATCCTCGATAATCCTTTCTGATTTATTCCTAAATCTCATAGAAAATAATCATTATCAGTCATAACAACCGTTACATTAACCATCTTAAAAATGTGATGTGGCCAGGCACATAACTTTATCATACTATACAGCAGTGTCAAACTGTGTTCTGACAATACTGTCAATAGAATGAAAATATCTGTCAAATCCTGGCTAATTTTAATGCAGACACGATCGATCTCGATCAAATAGAATTTGCTCATGCAGCTAAACTATTAATTGTACCAAAAAATGTCATAGCCATAAATTATACAAAATTTCCTCTACTTTAATTTATTATTTAACTATTTTGACGACATTACAGAAATTGCGGATCATTTGCCTGAAAAATGCTAAGAGTAAACCTCCAGTTCCTTTGGACCCTTTTGAACAAATTAGCTCTAAGTTTGGTCATGAAACTTCTAAATATGAAGTTTCGTCCCGATGCCTTTAGTAGTTTCTCCGGAATCGTCGCCACAAAAAAACGGTTACACACACACAGACATTTTTTGTACCTTGGTCAAAAATGTTCAGGGGATCCAAAAGGATATATTTCCTTTCTTTCGCCGCGATTACAATACTTTGTCATATTACGTATGATAAAGTAAAAAGTGGATGCTTTATTTAGACAATGTATTTTCCATTTGGAATTGGAATGCCTTCAATTCACACTTTCCTCCTTTGCGATCATGTCCTGAAATGTCACAAAAAAAACTAAACACGTCGAAATACTAGGAAATTTTCGCCCATTGTATGAGTAACAAAAATCTCATGTGTTTATGATTTCATATACCTACGATATGAGATTGTTCAGGTGCGAAAACACACTTCCACTGATAAACAACATTCTCAGAATGCATACTCAAAGCGTGGTATTAGTACTGTGTCTGGTCATTACGGAGATAAAGCCGATTACCGGAGCGACACAAAGTTGTGAAAACGTGTCCATTAGCATGATGTTAGCAATAATAGCGCGGACGGCTCAAACGATCCGCTGCGAGACAGACCCGGTAACTGTACAAGTCCAGTCTCTCAAATTACAAGAGACAATAAACGCGTACGCATAAGAATCCAAACTACCAATTACGCGCAACAAAGGAACGGTACATCTCTTGCAGTTCTTCTTCCTGATCGGCGGGTTCGCTTTCCACCTCGAGGCTGCAGTGATGGCTTACGTAACAACCAGTGGCGGACTGAGTATCTTAAAAATATACTCAGTAGTCCATATTTGTGATAAAGGAAACACACCAGTTTTAAATCGTTATTTTACAACAAAAAGGTCCGTTTATTTACTTACGGAATATACTACATATTCCCGTTTGTGATTTATTATTATTTCACAATATTATTTCTGCCAAAAATCAGTGGTTCAAAATCATCTAAAATCATTTAAATTATGCATCTTAAACGTATGGCCTTTCTCCTTGTAAGAAGTTTCTGACATAATTATTTGTTTTACTTCCCTAGAATAACACTTCGGCATTTTATCTTAAATTATCCTGATTTTACTATTTATTTGTTTGCTTCTGATCGAAAGTGCGTTAAAAAACGGCATGTGTACAACTCTTTGCACGCACTAATCTTACGTAAAAGGCTTCTGAGTCAACAATTTTTAGCTTTCGACTTCAAAGCTGCTAAAATCAACAAATACGTTTGTTTTGATCCCAAGTAAGGGCTATGAGCAGAGGGTCCAATCCTGAGCAGCTCACGATATTGTCTTAGCAGAACAAATTATATACCATATTAAAGACGAAAGATATGAGTAGATGATAAACAAAGAATTACTTATAAATATTAAAAGATGTGGGTTTAGGCTAGTAGTCTGTGGTTTAGGCTAAGGTTAAAAAACGGATTTTTAGAACTGACATATTATGTCGATATCTATTCTGTCATGTCATCTGTCATCGCCAAACTTCTGTATTTTTTAATGTTCAATAATGTGTTTTATTTTTTATTTTATTTTGAGCAATCGATTTTGCATTTACCATCATCATGCTCTTCTAAAAGATAATATAAATATAGATAAATACAAATTAAATAATGTACGTCAAATGCTTACCTATAATAATATGGCAAATATACAGGATGTCCCATATTTTCCCCCGCAAAGAAACCTAATTGTTTTCAAAACATTAAAAAGTTACAGCCGCTTGAAATCATAACAAAATAAAGAAAAATAGACAATAGAATTCATATGAAATAATGCGAAATCGAAGATAGAACACAATCAATACCCATAAGTCATAACAACAATAAAAATAAATGAATTTAAGCTTAAAATTCAAAATATTAAAAATAAATTAAATAAACAAAAGAAGTATGAAACAAAATACATATGGAACTTTTTAGACATTTGTTTCTCTACGTATAAATGTCATTCTGAGTAAAAAGTTTCATGCCGACTTATTGGGGTTTTTCAATTCCTAAAGAAGTTAGAGCCGTTTAAAATATAGTTTTGCTATTATTTCAAACGAAGTTTGACATTTACTACATATCTGCAAAATAGTTTTGCGGGGAAAAAAGTTGGACACCTGTATAGTTGATTGACATATTTATTTATTGTTACTTTTATTCACATGGTTATTTGACTTAATTTGTTATAAGAAACATTCTAAATGGTATTCATCGTTAAATTCGCTCATTTCGTTAATTATGTTAAAATTTTCTTTATCACGTTTTTTGATTTCTAAAATTTTGAAATAATCCACTTTAATCCAAAATAGATTTTTTTAAATTGATGTAAAAGTGTATTAAATCTTATTATTAAATTTCGTCCTATGTGTTAAATATATTCCGCATTGACATCAGAACATTTTAGTTTGTAAATGCCACTTTTTTTAATAAGAAATAACTTTCTTCTTACTATTAATAAGTAAACTTGCAATTGTATTTTGTGTGATCGTAGCAGTAATAATATTGAATTTATCTAGAATGTTTTTAATGTGTTTGTGTATTGTCGAGTAAAAACGAATTCAAATAAATTTTGATTTGGCTATTCTATATGGATATTTTTTTAAATAATTGTTTGTGTTTCATTCAATGATGTATACTATAATATTTTGATAATATTTTTTCCCGCAAAAAAGCACCTAATTGTTTTTCAAATCATTAGAAAGTTACAGCCCCTTGTAATATTAACAAAATAAAGGAAAATAAACCATGAAATACATACTAAATAATGCGAAATCAAACATAGAACACAATAAATATCCATAACAACAATAAAAATAAATAAATTTAACTTGAAAATTCAAAATATTAAAAATACATTTAATAAACAAAAGAAGTATGAGACAAAATACATATGGAACTTTTTAGACATTTGTTTCTCTACGTAACATAAATGTCATTCTCAGTAAAAAATTTCATGTTGCGTTATTGGGTTTTTCAATTTCTAAAGAAGTTAGAGCCGTTTAAAATACAGTTTTGCGATTATTTCAAATGGCTGTAACTTTTTAAGGAATAAAGGAATCCATATGAAACTTTTTTCTCAGTGTGACATTTACTACATATATGAAAAATAGTTTTGCGGGCAAAAAGTGGGACACCTGTATAGTTGATTGACATATTTATTTATTATTACTTTTATTCACATGGTTATTTGACTAATTTGTTATAAGAAAAATTCAAAAATGGTATTCATCCTTAAATTCGCTCATTTCGTTAATTATGTTAAAATTTTCTTTATCACGTTTTTTGATTTCTAAAATTTTGAAATAATCCACTTTAATCCAAAATAGATTTTTTTAAATTGATGTAAAAGTGTATTAAATCTTATTATTAAATTTCGTCCTATGTGTTAAATATATTCCGCATTGACATCAGAACATTTTAGTTTGTAAATGCCACTTTTTTTTAATAAGAAATAACTTTCTTCTTACTATTAATAAGTAAACTTGCAATTGTATTTTGTGTGATCGTAGCAGTAATAATATTGAATTTATCTAGAATGTTTTTATTGTGTTTGTGTATTGTCGAGTGAAAACGAATTCAAATAAATTTTGATTTGGCTATTCTATATGGATATTTTTTTAAATAATTGTTTGTGTTTCATTCAATGATGTATACCGGGTGGTCCTTTTAACTTGAGACTCCTAAATATGTCGAGAAATATGCATGGTACGACAAAAGTGTCTTAAATAAAGTTGTAGGACTCAAAGGGGGAAATGAGATGACGATATCAGTTTCATTGCAGATGGCGATGCAATCGGTGACAATGAGGCTAACTTAATTTTTCTAAATGGGAATACCCAAATTTTTTTATCAAATTATGATTTTACGCTAAATAAGAAGAATCTTTTGTCTGAAACTTTTTTTCGTACGATGAATTTTTTTCGTGCGTAAACAAACCCTATGCGCATGACGGGGCATCGCGCGAGATACCAAAACATGTCTCCGTTATGCACATACCTTCCTACGTTGTACCATGAGTGTCTACTCAGTCGTCGCCTTGACTGCCAGACGGCGAGCGCATCCCATGCAGTGGCAACGGTCGTAACTACCGCAGACACCACAAACTTCCATCGTCAATAACTTTTGATAGATGCATCGTACAAAATGTTCGGACAAAAGATTGTTCTTATTTAGCATAAAATCATAATTTTATAAAAAAAGTTGGGTATTCCCATTTATAAAATGAAGTTGATCGACAACATTTCGTTACGAATTTTTTAATCGATGTTAGTTCTTAATTAATTTCAATATCAATATCATCAACGATTTAGTAAACATTTTCAGGACATTCTTCTAACTCTATTAGTATTATTTTCATGGGGGGCGAATTATTTGTCTACCCAAATCTAAAATAACTAGACTATAATGAATAACTGAAATGTGTTTCTATTTCAATAGTCACATTAAACAAAACAATACGATTGTTTACGTTCCTATCGTGTCGTTGTGCTAAAACTCGTTACCGAGATATCGGCCTCTATAAAAATCTTGTTTATACTTTTTATTGCAAAGAAATTTAGAAAAACCCTCAACCGAATCTGTAGACAAGATTTTGTGTTATACTAGATGTAAATTTGAATTGTTTTGAGCAAGAGGTTTGGAGGGGGGGGGGGAATTGAAAGACCAGCATTAATTATTATTAATTAATGATTCAGCAGTATAACACAGGAGTATAGTCTATAATATGAAAAAAACAAAAGATCTATTAATAGGAATATTTCGTTCTTTACTTAACTTGCAAATTATTCAATTAAAAACTCTTAAACGGCCGTTTTGGGTCAATTTCAAGCTCACGCGACGCAGGATCCTTCAAAGAAAGCCTTTATCGCACTTTGAGTCCCTAAAAAACCGAACCAAATTATCTATAAGCAATTAGGAATATTTGAATTTGCTTTACTAAACATTGCCAATCCCTTTTCGGTAAGGCATCCCAGTCGCTAAGTCCGCCACTGAACAACGATTCACTTTTTATCCGGGGTTCCTTTCTTCATTCTGGGATACGTCGGCTGGCAAGTCACCTTGCTAGGTATGTAGGAAAGGCACTGGCGCCGCTGAAGCGCGGAGTGCAGGAGGCGAACGCGGTGAACCCCGCGAACACGCCGTCAAGAATCTGTTGCTTCAGCAGGAAAGGCAATCCTGCAGAACTGCACACGCGCTAGTCTACAACGGCGAGTCAAGCGCGACGGTACGCGACGCTAGTACGACGAACGCGCGCGAGCGATGTGACTTTTCCAGTGCTAACATACAGTATACTCCGTTATACCAATCTTGTGATCTCTGTGAATAAGCAAAGTGATTCTTAATGCAATCGTTTTTTGTCCGGAAACCTAGTCTCACCAGTAAGTTTATAAATAATAATAAATAACTATTATTATTCGAGTTACAAGTTTAAAAATTCCGATTGATAAGCTTGAATGAATGAGTAAAAAGAATCGGTGTTGATACACACAAAAAATGAGTAATAAGTTTTTTTATATCGTAATAATCTATCGACATTACTAATTTATTACTACGAAATAATAAATTCGTAATCACCAAATATCTATTTGTGTGGCATAATTATAAAAGCAAACGTTTGTGGTGACACTACGTACATAAGCTGTGTTGATTGTTCGACAAGTTTGAAGATGTACGTACATCTTGAAAGTTATTCTAGAGATGCAGTATTATGGTTCACAGCGTATACCAATGCTAATTTATCCTAATTGTGGTCTAATTGCTTTCCCAAACAAACATAACGTTATCTATTGTCACTTGCGAAACTACACAATCTTCTTTTGTCATGTGAGATCGACATCTCTCTAATTATCTGTTGTTTTATTCATTTATTAATGCTGAATTTGGACAAAAGAAAATAAACAACATTTTCAAGGTCCATGAAAGAGCAAAGTAAGCATTATTCGAATAAAATTTAAAGAAAAAAACGAATTCTTTATAGCAATGTAAGACGTATGTGTTTTGTGAAATGAGGTCGATAGGCTGTATTGGTCAAGGCAAAAGAAAACATTGATATTAATCTGTCAATAATGGAACAACATTAAGAGGAGATATATTTCTTGATTAGATATACCCGAGATTTCGGAAAGCTATCTACAAATAACAAAAATATGTGATCGAATTCTTTGTCATTGTCCTCCCAAAACTATAATTAAAATTAGAATTACACGTATTTGTAATAATTAGTTTTCCGGTACAGTAATTCTAACCATGAGTGCTAATTTATTGGGTAATCAAACGGCATCAGATGAATTTCTGTCCAATGTTTCAAATTACTATACTATTAAATATACACAGAACTGGGCTATTGAACACAATTCGGTAATTACATTTAAATTTTGCAGCAGTAAATTAGTATTTTGGTTTATCTATCAAAATGTGACTCACAATATTTTATAATCGTTTGCTTGAAATTATTTTTTTTAAAGATCGGAAAATCATTGTCAACTTGTGTTGTCTCGATGTTTGCCTATACTTCTAACTCGTTTTTGTTTTTATTATGTTTTTGTTTTTTGACATGATTGACTTGGATGATACCTGTTATTAGGGTGTCCGCAAACAATCATTTTTTTCAAGCGGAAAAAAATTGTATGATCTAGAAAAACATTTTCATTTGAATTTTAAAATAATATTTATTAAAACGTGTTTGTTAATTTCTATATTATCTGATATGCGTTTTTCTGTATCTGAATCAGTAGACAGAAAATATCAATTGACTCCAGTTTTTAAAGAAAACAAATTTAGAATAAATTAGATATAAAATGATAAGTTTCTTCCTTATACCAAAAAGCGTTCTGTACATTCTTGACAGGGAGCTTCTCAAAAACTAGAGATAATTTCACAGTTTCTATCTTCAGGTTCAGATACTTCAGTTATTATTCAGGTTTATTTATTTTATCATACGTAGTATGACAAAGTATTTCTGTAATTACCTACGTCAATCGTCGTAAAATAGAGGGAATTTTTGTATAATTTGTCTATGATATTTTTTGGTAAAATTAGTAGTTTAGCTGCATGAGCAAACTCTATTTGATCGAGATTGCTCGTACTGCATTAAAACTATACCTTTTCAACTTCGAATTGAGATTAAACAAATTGGGAATAAACACATTCAAAGTGGAAATAAACAATTTTTAATTGAGAATAAACAATTTCAAAATGAAAAAACAATTTCAAAGTGAATAATCAATTTCAAATTGGTAATACATACACTATTTCAAAATGAAATAAACAGTTTCAAATTTGGAACAAGCAACTGCAAATTGAGAATAAACATAATCAATTTGGTACTACCGGTATTTTTAACATACATTTTTCTCCGTGTTACAAGTTATTGTAAATAAATTATGTTTATTTGTTTAACGTAATTCTTTTATTATGGCAATGCCTATTTACATGAAAGAAGAGCAAAGCAGATTTTCCCAAAATTGCTAGAGATACTATAATACATTTTTTTTTCGAATTTTTACCAAAATTAAACGTTCTTTAACCTTTAAATCGATGACATTAATGTAATTAGAAATATTTATTGTACTATAGTTACAAAGAGAATTGGTTAATCGACTGTGAGATATATAAGGAGAAAAGTATTTTGGCGACATTGGTCTCCATTTGTGTGTTTCTCCATTGAGCGTCTATCTTGCTCCTTGGCTATACCCATAGCTATACCAAGACACGTGTCAGCGTTTGCTTCTTCGATGACGGAATTGCCGGACAAATACATTTCTCCTTATAGTTACAAAGTGTTACTATATAGTCACCGTGTAAATCTGGCTTGCTAAATCCCGCCCGCCACTGCGAAGTTTCACTGAACAGAGTATAAACAATTTCGGATTGAGAAAAAGGAAAATGACAGTTGTATGGTTATGACCAGTTATGACTATGACAGATTTAATTGTCAGTGGTTGCTGGTGTTATTTTTACTGGTTTAAAATATTATAATATAAAAATAATGCCGTACATCAAGAAAGTGGATGCTGACAATGCTGACAACAATGGAGACTGGAGAGCTCTAGAAGATACATTTAATATCAAAAAATCGACGGGGTAATCTCAAGAATATCAAGAAATCGACTGGGTAAACAATCAAGCACCGGGAGAAGAGAAAAAAAACGTGAAGGAAACAGAAGATGCAAATTACTGGATGATCATCGCCTATTCATGGAAGAGCGTATTGAGGAAAATCCTAAAATTACTTTGAAAGAATGAAGCTACAAATACATAACAGTTATCATATTAAGGTATCCACCGAATGTGGCCGCAAACATTTAGACAACTTATTGTATGCCTTGAAAGACGTTCGAAGAGAGCCTGAGAGGGCAAACAATGATGAAAATAAAGTAAATAGGCGAGAGTATGTACCGCAGCTCCTGCATTATCAAGCAGAAAATTTTCCTATGGTCTACATGGACGGGACCAATTTCAATCTGTATATATCTCGAAGAAAAGGAACATCGAAAAAAGGAACCCGCTTTTCCAATATTGCTGCAGGCAGTAAAGGATCTAACTGACATCCATGTAATTGGGGCTATAGGGAATATAGGTTTGATACACCAGGCAATAAGAAGAGGCGCCTTTCGGATGCCAGAAGCAAATGAATTTGTTAGGCAGTGCCTCCGCAATGCTAAGGAAATGTATCAGTCAGCAGTGGTGTTGGTAATCGACAACGCTCCTTGTCATGCCTCAGTTGAGGCTGCCCTTAAGAGGAATCACTAGAGGTAGTAGCGTACTACAAAACAACACTACATAAAACCAAACATCCTGAGTTTAATTGTGTGTTAATAATCACGTGTAATACATTACATTATAGATAAAGGTGTATTACACCGGGTACGAATGCCACTTTTTTTCATTTGCGTTGTTGTTTTGTTTTTTACCCTTGCTAAAGAAGCCAATAATTGGTAATTTTTGTTATTTTTTTTTCCAAATCCGAACCAAACATCAAAAAAGCAATATTACAACATTTTGTATTGAGCCTTCATGAACTTGTGTAAAAAAAATGACAACAAAATATGAATGTTGTAATGATTTAACCGTTGGTTTTTTGAACATGTGAATGAGACGAGAATAACATATTTTATAGTCGTACGGTGCAGCCATCTGTTGGATAAACACCACATCATTTTCTTCGACCAATCAAATTCAAATGGTACAGACTGAAGCAGCAGTATGAATACTTAGCAGGGGAATCACAAATATTGAGCAATTTCGGCCTAACAAAAATATTGATCGCATGTTGACACGGGAGGTGTAGCGGCGCCGCGCCCGGCAAACGAAAGCCATACGAAAAATAAATTTTACCGTGCTGGTGCTACGTAGATAGCAACGACTCGCTTATAAATTAGGACAGCATGTTCTTGCGGAAGTGTATGTGATCAACATGAATTGTTGAATTTCGACCAAAATAGGCTAGAAACCCTAGAAAACGAATACGAGAAATAATTTTTTGCCGTCCTGATGGACTCTACGCAGACAGCAAAGAGCGAGTTATAAATTAGGAGCGCATGTTCCCGCGAGGGTTTATAGTGCAGTCCCCGTACGACACACGGAACGAAGAATAACCAGCAACCGCAATACTTACTTACAATGTTACAACTACTAAATAATTAATAGGAGTTAAATAAATTATTACTAAGGAAATACAAGTAATTTAATTTTTAATCAGTCATTTATTTTTCATCATAGAATTTCAAATATATTGGTATTTAGATTTAGAAAATAATATTAATACCAAACACTTGTCGCTTGGCAATGCTTTCAGGGCAATCGCAATCTATGTAGGATGGTTGGCTTTAGTTCCGCTTGTTGTACAACAGACGTAGAACAGACGCTAGAAATATAGGCAAATTAAAAAATCAGCTGCCTTTATGTGGCCCGCGTTCTAAGAAAACTAATAATTTGCGAGAGTACCTGCGCTAAGTGTATATATGTAGATATTATACGTGTAGTGTAATTCTTCGCTAATTAACTTCGCTAGTTAATTTGGGCAATACTCTCTTATAGGCGTAAGCGTGCCGGATTACCATATATGGCAAAAAACTTTTATAAAGGTGTAGAATATTTGAACATGTATCTATATAATATATAATAAATGACTTATACATATACATAAAGCTGCCTGTTTTATCGAAATCGCTATTTTTTCTCATACCTACAATTGAAATTGAAGTACGTATACTACCAAGTCTATACATAGCAATAATAATTTTGAGTAAAATTTCAAAATGCAGTATCCAACTGTATCTAGAATTAAAATAGGAATATTATATTTACTAACACCTACTTGCGTCAGCCGATAAAAATTTGAATTTTTATATGAGGTGTGTTTTACCTGAAAGTATCGATCTCTGCTAAGTACGAACGAGACATTCGAGATTATTGATGCACAAAGAAAACGTTAAATGAATTTAAATAAGTATCTGAGTACGAATGCTTTCACGGCCAGAGTCATTTAAATTTAGATGATAAATAGTTACCGGTTTATGCCGTGAGTAAAAATTCATAATTACTGTCTTCGCGAACCATGCTGTTCGCTTCTTCGGAGCTAACTGATAATTAGTTACTAATTCTAATAATAAATGTAAAGCAATAAATGATTTATGTAAGAAAAGCTGTCTGTTTTACCAAAACTACAATTTTTTTTTTCAACATACAAAAGGTAAAATGTTCAACCATAGTTAGTACTGTTAGTAGTAAAATAGGAATGTTATAATAAAGCAATTAATTAATTTGTATCACTGTATTGTTTTGTGGAATTGTACTTGTATTTAAAATATACAAGAAAAGCATTTCAGAACATGCGATAGTCACATACACAAAATTATTAGGAAACGGTTCGGCGCCAGTCGACACCGCACGGCCCCTTTGATCTTCGCCGCCAAAGAACGATACCACCGTTCCCCTCATCTAATCAGTGCGTTGCTTGCATTTTCTGCGGAGTGTACAGTGGGCGCGGCTTGTTCCCTCCTCTCGCGCCTCAGTTTCGTCGAACTTTTGAGGCCGGTGACTAACATTTACTCTTAAAGCTGGCGTGAAAACTGACCTTGCAGCTCAACTGCCCCAAAACATAGCTGGTGAAGACAGGACAAATATCACACAAGCTGAGTATCGCTTACGGCGGCGGAAGAAATAATTAGACCGATCATTATGACCAAAATAACTGTCGCGCATTGTGCAAGATGTTGCATTATTTCATTTTGAAATTGTTTATTCCCAGTTTAAAATTGTTTATTCCCAATTTGAGTTTGTTTATTCCCAATTTGAAATTGTTCAATCTCAATTTGAAGTTGAAAAGGTTAGTTAGCCAGGATTTGACAGATATTTTGATACTATTGAAAGTATTGTCACAACATCAGCGTTTGCGTTGGGAAACACTGCTAAATAGTATGATAAAGTCATGTGCCTGGCTACATCAGATTTTTACAACTACACTGAAAAGTTTATTGAGTAATTTTTCTTGAAATTGTGGTTTCCAAATTTGCAAAAAAATAATACGATTTAAAGTATGTATCAGACTTTTTGTCATAAACAATATCTTCAAAATTTCGAAATATTCCCCGCGTATTCCAGAAAATCTTCAAAAACATGAAAGAGTACAGTATTAATTAATATTACCTAAACTCAAATATGATTAAAAGCGTTTTAGCCTCTTAAAGTTTTTAAGATTCTTTTGCCTGAGCTAGCAGAACACTAAATTCGGTGGCCATGACATGTACTAGCTAAATAAATATTTACATGCAAAAATAATATAATATTACAAAAGATCAGATATTAAACTAAAAGAATCATAAATATTTACTTCTTTTTTCGACTGTAGTTTTTAAATAAAACGTTTGAATAACAAACGTTAATTGTCAAACTACCTTCAATTTTAAACGAATTTAACAGATGTCCTCAAGTGCACAGAACTAAGCCGGTATTGATTTTATAAACATCTGGGACGACGTATATGAGCGAAAGTTTATATTCCCATGGCACCCTTGACTCCGATACACCGGATATCATTTCATGCACGATAAGTTTGTCCATTTAATAGAATGATTTGATAACAAAGGCACGCAATATACAAAAAATATTAACTTGAGTCACTTGAGAGTTAAACATTAAGCTACTACTTAGATATGAAGGAAACCACTCCACTCTTATAGATTGAAAAACTTAACACCAAGACGAAACAATACGAGGTTTGTCTCAAAATGAATATAAACAACACGATGACCAAGTTATGATTCCCAAATACACAGTAGTTACAATAAATTCATCACGACACTAAAAATTTCACTGATGCAATCGTAAAAATTACCATACGATAATGACTCACTTATTGCACTACGCTGAAAACACCGCAGTCTGACGCTAAAGACTTAATTTTGAGGAAACTTCTATCGAACATCCGGTCATTGTTTTCAGCAGTGCGCGTTAATAATTATTGTTTTGTTTGGTTTTGTTTTGTCTTCCACAACTTCAAGGATCGCCTGATGTATTCCTTTGGTTTTAAAACCGGAAAATTTGTCATTGGAAGTTTTTAATGTAAAGGTTCAACAAAAATATATAAGAGGATTTATTATGAGGGGTTGAAGTTGGTTTACTGTAAAATTAAATGTAAATACTGTAGAGAGAGCCGTTACCCCGTTTAATCTGTTTCAGCGTAAACGTTATTTGGGGGGGGGGGGGGGGGGGGAATGATTTTAATAACGCTATGTTGCGAACGAAAATGTTGAAAGGGGATTTTAATTTCCGTTACGCCCTCTTGTGGATTTACATCAAATTACTCGCCCCAATTTATATATTTGGATAATTTTCGAAGATGCGATTACTCTGCTTAGTATTTTTAAGTATTATCAAGCAAACATTTGATAAAATTATGATATATAATCATATTTATTTATAGAGTCTTCTAAAGCAACAAAACACAATACAATATCTAAATTTAGAAGCCAAAATTGCAACCTTAAACCTGTCAAATGGTGTTTTTAATAGGAAAGTTATAGGGTATTTTTTATGTCTTCCATTCTTTATATTCTTTTGGGTGCTCAATCCAAATCTAAGGTTTGCTAACAAATTTTCGCAACATTGAAAATTTTGTTTCCTATATAACCTATTACTCTATTCACTATTTAGGTTTTATTTAGGTCTCCGCAAAAACCCATTTTTCCACTCCAAAACACTATTTTATTATTAAAGGCTGTCATTTAGTGAAAATATCTGTCAAATCCTGGCTAACTAGTTTTATTTTAGTGTCATGCCAAACTAGAAGTTGTTGGTCAATTCGGATTTCATTTTCAATAAAAAATAGTACGTAGAAATTGAGATTCTTAAGAAAATAAAAATTGCTATTTCCGTGGAGTCGTCTGGACAAATCTTCTTGAGGAATAATCGATAACCATATAATCAAAGATTAAACTAAAGCTGTATATATATACATTTATGTGTGTCAACAGAATCAAAATATCTGTCAAATCCTGGCTAACTAGTTTTATTTTAGTGTCATGCCAAACTAGAAGTTGTTGGTCAATTTGGATTAAATTTTCAATAAAAAATAGTACATAGAAATTGAGATTCTTAAGAAAATAAAAATTCCTGTTTCCGGGGAGTCATCTATTATTGTCTGAGCAAATCTTCTTGAGGAATAATCGATAACCATATAATCAAAAATTAAACTAAAGCTGTCTATATATACATTTATGTGTGTCAATAGAATCAAAATATCTGTCAAATCCTGGCTAACTAGTTTTATTTTAGTGTCTTGCCAAACTAGAAGTTGTTGGTCAATTCGGTTTTCATTTTCAATAAAAAATAGTACGTAGAAATTGAGATCCTTAAGAAAATAAAAATTCCTGTTTCCGTGGAGTCATCTATTATTGTCTGGGAAAATCTTCTTGAGGAATAATCGACAACCATATAATCAAAGATTAAACTAAAGCTGTCTATATATACATTTATGTGTGTCAACAGAATCAAAATATCTGTCAAATCCTGGCTAACTAGTTTTATTTTAGTGTCATGCCAAACTAGAAGTTGTTGGTCAATTCTGATTTCATTTTCAATAAAAAATAGTACGTAGAAATTGAGATTCTTAAGAAAATAAAAATTCATGTTTCCGTGGAGTCATCTATTATTGTCTGGGCAAATCTTCTTGAGGAATAATCGATACCCATATAATCAAAGATTAAACTAAAGCTGTCTATATATACATTTATGTGTGTCAATAGAATCAAAATATCTGTCAAATCCTGGCTAACTAGTTTTATTTTAGTGTCTTGCCAAACTAGAAGTTGTTGGTCAATTCGGTTTTCATTTTCAATAAAAAATAGTACGTAGAAATTGAGATCCTTAAGAAAATAAAAATTCCTGTTTCCGTGGAGTCATCTATTATTGTCTGGGAAAATCTTCTTGAGGAATAATCGACAACCATATAATCAAAGATTAAACTAAGGCTGTCTATATATACATTTATGTGTGTCAACAGAATCAAAATATCTGTCAAATCCTGGCTAACTAGTTTTATTTTAGTGTCATGCCAAACTAGAAGTTGTTGGTCAATTCGGATTTCATTTTCAATAAAAAATAGTACGTACAAATTGAGATTCTTAAGAAAATAAAAATTCCTGTTTCCGTGGAGTAACCTATTATTGTCTGGGCAAATCTTCTTGAGGAATAATCGATAACCATATAATCAAAGATTAAACTAAAGGTGTCTATATATACATTTCTGTGTGTCAATATAATTAAAATGTCTGTCAAATCCTGGCTAACTAGTTTTATTTTAGTGTTATGCCAAACTAGAAGTTGTTGGTCAATTCGGATTTCATTTTCAATAAAAAATAGTACGTAGAAATTGAGATTCTTAAGAAAATAAAAATTCCTGTTTCCGTGGAGTCATCTATTATTGCCTGGGCAAATCTTCTTGAGGAATAATCGATAACCATATAATCAAAGATTAAGCTAAAGCTGTCTATATATACATTTATTTGTCAATAGAATCAAAATATCTGTCAAATCCTGGCTAGCTAGTTTTATTTTAGTGTCATGCCAAACTAGAAGTTGTTGGTCAATTCGGATTTCATTTTCAATAGAAAATAGTCCGTAGAAATTGAGATTCTTAAGAAAATAAAAATGCCTATTTCCGGGGAGTCATCTAGCATTGCCTGGACAAAACTTCTTAAGGAATAATAGATAGCCACATAATCAAAGATTAAACTAAAGTTGTCTTCTATATATACATTTATGTGTGTACATCGTGACATGCACTCTTGAGGCTGAGAAAGGAAATTGTCGTTTACCACGGCACTAACTTTTACGGGCCGATATTGCCGTTCCATTTTCTCCACCCACAGCGGTCGTAGTGGGGGTTGGACAGGAATTAAGCCTCGGAGATCATATAGGTCAGATCGTTGCATTCTTTCGCTAAATGTCAAGTGTGCCGTGGAATTATTCATATCGAATTAAGCGTTCCTGTGGTTCACCGAATCGATATCAGAAGTGGGATACAAATTGGTCGTAGGAGCAGCTACCCGTTTTTTCTTTACTTTTGTCTTATGGGAATGTAAATTGCGTTCGGTGGTCATGTCTTTGGTGACATATGACCTTTCGCTTTTAGATTGGACAATCCCCTAGTTCGATTTTCAGGGGTTGTTTACAAGAGTTCGCTGGAGTCGCTGAATGTCAACTCAACGCCGGTTTACGATCGGCAGATAATTGCACCCAGAGGTCGTTTGTTCATTTAATGAAAAGTCAATTCGCTTTGTTGGTCGGTTATTTCTAGCCTTATCTTCGAGTAATTCGGGTAAATATTGTGGTAATTGTATAGACGATAGATAACTGTTATTGGTTTTTATTGCTTCATTAATATGTGGTTTATTATAAGGGCAAATAACCTCACATTTAGTTTACATTGTGCATGATAGTTCTTTATTTTTATGTTTATGACTTTGGTGAAAGTTCTTTTAGCAAAAATAATTTGTATTAAAAAAGAAAATAAGGTCAAAACAAAAACAAAATTTATTACTAGCAGTCTATTAGTTTAAAAAAACGCTCACTTACAATAACGTCAATCTGAAACTTAACTGTACATCAGTTATGGATGAGTCTGGAGTCTCCTCAATCGAATGCTCTAATTGTGATGCTGTTTATGTTCGTCAAACCGGAAGGAAGTTGGCAAAACGGATGGCAGAACATAAATATAAAACTTCTTCTAATATTTACCAGCATAAAATTTCAACAGGTCATTGTATAAAATACAATGAACCTACATTACTTCACAAATGTAATAAAAACTACAAATTAGATTTATTGGAACAACTTGAAATAGAAAAGCATAGCAGAAACCACAATATCACCTTACTAAATGATCAATTAGACTTTCAACAAAAACCTTTATTCATGTTCATTTTACAATAATTTAAAAATTTTTGAATCTTAAGTTGCCTACCTTACACCAAGTTTCAACCATCCCTCTTGCTAACTTCCAGCAGTGTGTCAAATGTCCTCGTCTTTCACACATGGCACACGTGTTCTTTATTGTTTTTAATATTTTAAATTATCTCACTGTGAGTACTCTGTTAAATTATTTATTTAACTCTTTTAAATTATTTAAAAGAGGTTTTTGTTCCGTATTTTATTTTATTATATAAACCTTTGTCGATATGGACATATTCCAAATATTAGTTAAAAGTCTAGCTATTTGTTTTTATCTATAAGTGCATTACAATCTGAAAATAATATTTCTTTGCGGATAAAAATGCATTTGTTGGAAATATTTTTATGATTGTGTTGAGTGAAAGAAGTATAATTTTTTAAAATTATCTAGTTGTTCTCAGGCCTTCATATAGTCAAAGTTAGGGTAGCAAAGTGTACGCTGATTCGGAATCGGAACTTGAACCTGTGCACCGTGCTCACACGGCCTTTTTAGCAATTTAGCCAGACGCATGACATCAACTGAGCGGTAGGCTTTCGCCAGCTACTATTTATACTCAAGATAAGGCCGAACTGCGAGGAGAGAACTGCAGCGCCATCTAACAATAGTTGGATGAGGTATTCACACTAAAAATATATTTATTTGAATCAAAATATTATTTCTTTGGCGGAAGTAAACCTATTTTTAAACCAAAACAAAAATATTACTTTAAAGGAAAGTAATTTTGGTTTGTATCAAAATATATTTATTTGACTTAAATAAATATTCCAAATAAAATAATCTCAAGAAGCAAATAAACTGGAGTATTCAAAAAGTAAATATTGTTGGCGTCAACGAAATATGTTTTGATCCATAAGAATAAATTCAAAAGAATATATTTCTTAAAAACAAGAAATCTGTTCTCTCTGTGTACGTAGTGTACGTCTCTGCTTTTAGAACTAACACTTACAACTTGCACTTACTCTGCTTTTGTTTTGTAACTAACTCAAAAAAGGCTTCTTTCTCTTGAGTCGTCTGATCAATCTTCTGTTGTCGAGGAGCTGGATGGCCTCAACGTTTACGTGATGACGAAGCCTTTCCTCGTGACTTCTTGCATTTTTTTTGTATTTCTTTGTACACAAACTCCATTTTAAGGTCCTTATGGAGATCATCATTCCTAATGTACCAAGGCGCATTTACAATGCATCTCAAAACTTTATTTTTGATGGTCTGGACAATTTTAATGTTGAGTTGAGTACCATACGTCCACAGGGGATTTAGAATTTGCTGTTACAAGAGAAGCTTATTATGTACTGACAGCGTGGAGTTTCTTCCCAGCAGCCATCTCTCTGTATTGGATTCCTAGTTCCTCTCTTTTCTTTTTGACATTGGCTTTCCAGAGGAGCCAGGCGTCTCTAATGTCATGCCAAGGTATTATTATTGAGGTGACTAGAATTTTCTTGTTGCAAAGTGGGACATACATGAGGGGGTGGGGGGTACTGATTAGAACCAAATACTAGCGTTGTCGTAATATCCACCAAGTTAAGCTTACGGGTAAATATTAAAAAAAAATTGTCAATATGATTTTGTTTTGGGTTGGATACACAGATATTTTTTTACGTTTTAGTGGCGTGATCAAAACATAAGTATTTAACATCAAAATAATTTACATCATTGAACATTCTACATTGTTTTCTTTGAAGAGATTTGTTTTTGCTATATTTTAACGTATTTTGTTTATTATTAGCAAAATATATGTTGGAATGTGTCCACTGCCCATGTTAAGAAAAGTTGATTCAATGTTGACAAAGGTTTATTCAATCTTTTAAATAAATATTATTTGATACAATGAATGTTGCGTTATGGTTCCTTATACTGCCTTCCAAAGGTGCCGTATCTACAAACATTACATTGGTTGAAATAATTGCCTTTTTCTCTTAAATATAAGTTTAATGCTAAAGACAAGTTAGCTTAACACGATAAACTATAAAGTAAATAATGTAAAATGTAAAAAAAATGCATGATTTTTGCATTGAAACTGAAAAAAATATGGTCAATTTTGTACGGCGTTTTACATTTGGAGGTAACTGTAAGTTTTTAACTTTTCTTTAACAAAAATTACACGTTCTAAAAAGTATATCTATGTTTTAGTACCTAATAGATATTGTAATTTTTAAATAAATTTTTATCCAGAAATAAGTATTTTGCCTCTATTGAAAGAACTTGTTTATTTAATATAAACAAAATTTCGTCTCTCTGTACGATTTACTATCAAGGGAACAACTAACCTCTGAAATGGTGCTGAAGGAATGAAGAACGATTAATTTACTTAATAGAACAAATTTTAAAGTCAACTAAGTTAGTAAACAAATGTTCTAATTACAAAATACAAAAACAAAATATGCCGTGGTACGGTTTTGAAAACAAAAAAAGACTAATTCTTTTATCAGGTTCCGATACAGATTTTTTAGAAATCAAAAAAATGTCAAATATCTCCTATTTTTAATGTTGACAATTTATGAAACGATTCAAATAAAGCCAAAGTATGCCTTTTTATGAAATAATACTGTAACATTAAACCCTATTTATTATTGGACCATTGTATATGTATTTTACTACAGTTTTTGAGGTATTTTTGATAATTAACCTTTATGGAGGTTAAATTAAAACCAAATTGCATTACCGTAAATTTAAAAAAAATTGCATCTGCGCCTGCGTTTTTAACCAAATCATCATACAAACCGCAAACAAACCGCTTTATAGAATAATATTAATAAGTAAGTCATCAAATTCACTAGGTAAAATAATAAAATTATAAAATATTATATTGGATTAAATAAGTACAACCCTATGATGTGTATGACAATTTTAAGATATTCTCAAAAAGCGGGACATTTTTAAGCCTACGTGGGACGCGGGACAAAATGTGAAACATCGGACCTGTCCCACCAAAAGCGGGACGTCTGGTCACTTTAATTATTATATATTATGTATTTTCTTGTTGGTATAGTCAACATGTACTGACTTGAGTTCGTTCAGTTCAATGCTTTTTTCTTTGTTCAGACCTGAAAATGACCAAGAGCTGTTTGGAGTTTTCTTGTTGTTTCTTTACTGCTGTTCCTAAAAGCTAGTATAGCCGTGTCATCTGCAAAGGTTGCCACGGTGTTATTTTCTAATCCTTGGAGGTCGCTGGTGTAGAGTTGACACATCTAAAACTCTCTTGATATATCACAGACATGTCATTCTTTGTGTTTTAGTATTCCATTTATGCTTTAAGTTCTTTACACACTTCTTTAAACTCCTGTGTTTGGCCAAACTCATCTATTCTCCGATTTATTCCTGTCTATACTGTTTTTAAATTGTTGCCAGACTTCCTATGTACTTTTTATCACTTATAATGACCCTAGATACCCTGTAACTCGTCGAATAAGTTACCAATTTTGTAACTGTGTCAAATGTGTTCACATGCTCGCATAAATTTTCCTGTTTAAAGAGAACTAGTACGTTTCGGTTACGTGCGAGCGTATGCGAGAGCAAAATTTAATTGATCCCTGTACGTTAAGTTAATTGATCTCGTTAAGCATTTGACCGGGATGATGGCGGAGCAAGCAACGCCAATTAAACTTTTGATCTGCCCCGTCGACGAGGATGTTGGCAAGCGGGCCACCAGACACAAAGTAAATAAACGAACTGCTTCCTGTTTTTCCGGCCATTCATTCCGCGCCGAACCAACTAGAGATGTCATATATTGAGGTCTGCGACTGGTGAACTTTGGACATTCGTTATAGTTCGAAATAGTTACGATTTTCATGCCATAGTTAGCAAGTTTCGCGAAGAAGAAGTAAAAGAAGTACATTTAAATCTTGAACTTTAAACGCTCTTGAAACGAAACACAATGTAACATTTTTGTGAAATGTTATTTGGTAACTGAGGAAAGTTGACTAATTTATAGAAAATCGGTTTAACAGAAATTGATACGAAGAGTTTAAGAAGGGAGTCTTTAGAAATTTGTATTAAGAGGAATCAGTACTGCTGGTACGTCCTATAAAATAAGCATCCATAGTCAGCTTAATGTTGTACCAATTCTCTCATGTTATACATCAAATTATAGATAAAGGTGTATTACTTGCTGTGGTGATGTATATGTATTACTTGTTGTTGTTGTATCCACGCTACGTGATAAAATATAACTTATTCATGTACTCGAAGAAGTAAAGTTTTGAGTGAAAAAAGCATGTAAGATATTGATATTTTTACGTGAAATTTTGTACATTTATAGAGGAAGGTGTAACTTCGACCTATTATGTGGTGCTTTTTTCAATTTTAACCTGTTCTTCGTAAAAAAAAATTTCAAAATCATTCAATTTTATGTCATATTCAGAAATAGGTTTGTCAAAAACGAACAGAACTATCAAAAATTTACCACTAGACGCAAAATTATATATCTTTTATCTTTAATTTGGTGTATGTATTTCTTTTACGATTATGTGAACTAATTGCTGAGAAAGGGCCTCACAACTTTTGCGTGTTTTGCAAGCAAAACGTAGGGGGTATGGATTCCACGTGTCATATACATCGACTTTTATCAGGTTTCCCTATACATAAATTCCACTATTTGAGTTATTTTGATATTCCTACTTTTTTGTTGATTTTTGCGGTATAGTAAAAAATTTTATATAACGGGTGTTTTTTAGAGGTATACTTTTTAAAATCGGGTTACCTGTCAAAGTACGATACAAACATTACTACGTCTTCGACATTTTTGTTCAGTACGCTTTGACAAATCACCATGGAAAGACTTACACCCGAACAACGTTTGAAAATTGTGGAAATTTATTGCTGAAAATCAACTGGAAGTTGATCCAGATTATTATCGCAAAATCATCTTTAGCGATGAGGCCCATTTCTGGCTGAATGGGTATGTAAACAAGCAAAATTGCCGTATTTGCAGTGAGAACCATCCACACAAGATTGTTGAGACGCCATTGCATCCCGAAAGACTTACTGTTTGGTACGGTTTGCATGCTGGATGCATCATTGGGCCATACTTCTTTAAAGATGATGCCGGAGCCAACATTACGGTCAATAGCAATCGCTACAGGTAAATGATTCGCAATTCTTTGGTTCCATACATCAATGCCAACAATCTAAGGATGAAATGGTCCCAATAAGAAGGTGCAACATGCCATACAGCGCGTGAAACCATGGCTTTATTACGAGAGACATTTGGTGAACAAATCATCTCAAGAAATGGACCTGTCAATTGGCCGCCTAGATCGTGTGATTTGACTCCATTGGATTATTTTTTGTGGGGATACGTGAAATCACTTGTCTATGCTGATAAACCAGCAACGATTCAACGCTTTGAAGTTAACATTCGACGACATTTGACGAGATAAGGCCAGGAGTGCTCGAAAAAGTTACCAAAAATTGGACTGATTGATCGGATGGTGTTCATTAGACGCAGTCGCGGTGCTCATATGCCCCAAAATCGTTATTAAAAAATAACTGTCATAAAATAATCTGATCAATTAAATTTTTTTTCGCCATTTGGTAAACTATATGTGTATTTTTTTCCAAAAAGAAATGGTATACCTATAAAAAAACACCCGTTATTAGTTATTATTGAAGAGTTTCACAGTTTCATCTTTGCAGAGACGATAGCATGCATAGGTAGATATTAGCAAACCAAATAACTACAATGGGAAAATTTGTTATTATTCAAATTTCAGAAAATTTTATTATTTACAGAGATGGAAAAGCTTCCTTGTTTTTAAGTAATATATTCGTTTGAATTTATTCTTTTGGGTCCAAACATATTTCTTTGACGTCAACTATATTTACTTTATTGAATACTCTAGTATATGCTTGTAGAGATTAATTTATTTGGAATATTTATTTAAGTTAAATAAATATATTTGGATGCAAACAAAAATTACTTTCCTTTAAAGTAATATCTTTGTTTCGATTTAAAAAAACTTTTTTACGCCAACGAAATTTAATTTTGATGCAAACAAATATATTTGTATACAAGAAGAGATATACTTCCATTAAAGTAATATTTTTGCTTTGGTTTGCAACTAAAACTAATGTCGAGGATATGCATCCCAAAAGAGAGTGACATGGCCGATTTTGTTCTACTGTACCCTCTGAAAAATTCTTATCAATAATAGGTCCACATTAATTCCTTCAACAAACTAATAATTTCTTTAATCAAAGAACCATTTGTTGTAACCTTAAAATATCGTATTTTAACTCAACCAACAACTTCGTTAATCTAAAAAATATAATTCTTTCACACAACAAAACCATAATTATTTGAAGTAAATAAATCTCGTTCCTTATAATACAAATTATAAATTATATACAAATTGTAAATTTTAACTGGAAACGTAAGTTGTTTGACACAAATAAACGTTCTTTCTACCAAACAAATATTTCAAACAAACGCGTTTTTATCCGCAAAGAAATATTTCTTTGCCTCTATTGAAACATCAGATTTCTTTAAGTCAATGCCTATTTATTTGAATTAAACAAAAATTTTTATCTTTGTATAAAAGCGTCTGGATTTCTTTAAACCTAAAATTATATTAGAATATAATTATCTGCTTGCATGTACCGGGTGTTACTAAAAGTATGAAACAATCGTAATAGTAAAGTACCTTTATTTTAAAATCTATGCAAAAATGTTATTTGAAAAAAGTGTTTAGAAATATTAGAGGGCATTAAATACGAAATTATAATCTTCATCGTCGTTTCATGAACACACGGTATATGGAACGTCGAAGGTGACTAAAATTTCATATTTAATGCCTTCTATTATTTTAAAATACTTTTACAAATGCTATTTTTGCAAATAGCTTTGAAGATGAAGGTACTTTACTCTTATATCATTTGCATCTTTTTGACAACACGCGGTATATGCAACGGAAAAGGTATGATTTCGTATTTAAAGACCTCTAATATTTCCAAATACTTTTTTCTTAGTTTTGGTAACACCCGGTACATGCAAGCAAATACTTACATTATAATATTTGCATTTTTGGTTTAAGAAAATCCAAACACTTTTATGAAAGATAAAATTTTCTGAAAAGTTATACAGGACGTTTAAAATTTTTAACTCAAATGTCACATTTTAAAACTTCAAACACTCATTAAAATGCATTTGTAACCAATAGGCATTTCTAAATGTAGTAATTCAATAATAAAAAGTATGTGAATGTAGATATTTTAAATTTATTGTTCACGTATATAAGTAATATTTTAGAAGAAGATCTTCTCATTTCTAAATGTACATACATACAATAATGTAATTTTGTTAGTAATTGTAAAATTTTAAATGTTATTTGGTCCCTTTAATTCTAAAACACTACTTACTTATGTTGTAAGTACTTCGTTGTAGCAATATGACATTTTTAGAACGATAATTTGAATTACTTATTTCATTACAATCGGTTATTATGAAGAAAGAATTTATTTGATAAGTCAATTTATTGGCCACAAATTTCATAAGAAATATTTAAAATGTACAATTTTAGAAAACAACGAATACTTATGAAGGAATAATATGATATATGCTATGATAAAAATACTGCAGAAAAAGCACAATGAAAAGAACTTCATCTGTAAGACCCAGATTGCCGTAAAAAATGTTTTGAGCATAATGCCTCGCCTTAGCAGATAGGGTTATCGCGACTTCCTCGAAAACGACTTTAGATACGTGTCCCGAGATCGAAAACATGAAGTAACAGCAGCAGCGGTAAGCCAAGAAGATGGTTCAATGCCGTCCGCTGAGACTGTGCGTTCCCCATGTTATCGCATCTATAAATATAGCCGCCAAACATCCGCTCGCGTAGCACTGTCGTAGGCCGCTAAACTTTTGACATTTTCGCTCATTTCCGGACACCCCGCAAGAGTAGCACTCAAAAGCCGAAAACAAACACGTCGCACGTTTCCGGATACTCCCGACAGTTTCAATTACGTGAATTAATAATATTGAAATGGAACCGTCAGTCCTTCGCGTGTAGAATGACGACACTGGGGAGTTCCGGAAAAAGTATATTTCTTAGAACTTTTGCTGGAATCGTAAATTTTAGATGATAAACACCATTTGAATTTATAGTTTTTGGTAAATCTCTTAGTCAGTAAAGTATATAGACTTTTATAAAATATATCAATGGAAAGGTGATAAAATTTGCTTTTATTTGATACCAAACACGACTAGTTTATCTTTACTAATACAGAAGTTAGGTTCAAATTTTCAAGTCCAACGCCAACTATGTCGGAAGATAAAAAATCGAATATCTTCGTTATTAATGAAGCGATCTTGATGGAATTTGCATCATTTTGAAGAGTTTTGAATATAGTTCTTTGAGTACTCAATGGTGGCACTGAGAAGTTTCGGAAAAATATATTTCTTTGAATTTTGGATGGCATTGTAAATAAGGGTTACCCTGTATCAATCGTCGACTAATTTTACCACTTGATTGCAAAGTTGAACAAAAATTTTATTTATCCGTTTTTCGTAAATATTTTAGTTAGTGAAGTATATAGACTTTTATAAAATATACCACGGGCAAGGTGATAAAATTTGCTTTTATTTGATACCAAACACGACTGGTCTATCTTTACTAATACAGAAGTTAGGTTAAAATTTTCAAGTCCAACGCCAACTATGTCGAAAGATAAAAAATCGAATATCTTCGATATTACTGAAGCGATTTTGATGGAATTTGCGTCATTTTGAAGGGTTTTTAATACAGTTGTTTGAGTACTCAATGATCGCACTGAGAAGTTTCGGGAAAATATATTTCTTTGAATTTTGGATGGCATTGTAAATATGGGTAACTCCGTATCAATCGTCGACTAATTTTACCACTTGATTGGAAAGTTGAACAAAATTTTTATTTATCCGTTTTTCGTAAATATTTTAGTTAGTAAAGTATATACACTTTTATAAAATATATCAATGGAAAGGTGATAAAATTTGCTTTTATTCGATACCAAACACGACAAGTCTATCTTTACTAATACAGAAGTTAGGTTAAAATTTTCAAGTCCAACGCCAACTATGTCGAAAGATAAAAAATCGAATATCTTCGTTATTAATGAACCGATTTTGATGAAATTTGCGTCATTTTGAAGAGTTTTTAATACAGTTCTTTGAGTACTTAATGATGACACTGAGAAGTTTCGGAAAAATATATTTCTTTGAATGTTGGATGACATTGTAAATATGGGTTACTCCGTATCAATCGTCGACTAATTTTACCACTTGATTGGAAAGTTGAACAAAAATTTTATTTATCCGTTTTTCGTAAATATTTTAGTTAGTAAAGTATATAGACTTTTATAAAATATACCACGGGTAAGGTGATAAAATTTGCTTTTATTTGATACCAAACACGACAAGTCTATCTTTACTAATACAGAAGTTAGGTTAAAATGTTCACGTCCAACGCCAACTATGTCGAAAGATAAAAAATCGAATATCTTCGTTGTTACTGAAGCGATTTTGATGGAATTTGCGTCATTTTGAAGAGTTTTTAATGCAGTTCTTTGTGTACTCAATGGTGTGGCACTGATAAGTTTCGGAAAAATATATTTCTTTGAATTTTGGATGGCATTGTAAATAAGGGTTACCCTGTATCAATCGTCGACTAATTTTACCACTTGATTGCAAAGTTGAACAAAAATTTTATTTATCCGTTTTCGTAAATATTTTAGTTAGTAAAGTATATAGACTTTTATAAAATATACCACGGGTAAGGTGATAAAATTAGCTTTTATTTGATACCAAACACGGCTAGTCTATCTTCACTAATACAGGAGTAAGGTTAAAATTTTCAAGTCCAACGCCAACTATGTCGAAAGATAATCAATCGAATATCTTCGTTATTACTGAAGCGATTTTGATGGAATTTGCGTCATTTTGAAGAGTTTTTAATACAGTTCTTTCAGTACTCAATGATGGCACTGAGAAGTTTTGGAAAAATATATTTCTTTGAATGTTGGATGGCATAGTAAATATGGGTTATTCCGTATCAATTGTCGACTAATTTTACCACTTGATTGCAAAGTTGAACAAAAATTTTATTTATCCCTTTTTCGTAAATATTTTTGTTAGTAAAGTATATATACTTTTATAAAATATACCACGGGTAAGGTGATAAAATTTGCTTTTATTCGATACCAAACACGACTAGTTTATCTTCACTAATACAGAAGTTAGGTTAGAATTTTCAAGTCCAACGCCAACTATGTCGAAAGATAAAAAATCGAATATCTTCGTTATTAATGAACCGATTTTGATGAAATTTGCGTCATTTTGAAGAGTTTTTAATACAGTTCTTTGAGTACTTAATGATGACACTGAGAAGTTTCGGGAAAATATATTTCTTTGAATTTTGGATGGCATTGTAAATATGGGTAACTCCGTATCAATCGTCGACTAATTTTACCACTTGATTGGAAAGTTGAACAAAATTTTTATTTATCCGTTTTTCGTAAATATTTTAGTTAGTAAAGTATATACACTTTTATAAAATATATCAATGGAAAGGTGATAAAATTTGCTTTTATTCGATACCAAACACGACAAGTCTATCTTTACTAATACAGAAGTTAGGTTAAAATGTTCACGTCCAACGCCAACTATGTCGAAAGATAAAAAATCGAATATCTTCGTTGTTACTGAAGCGATTTTGATGGAATTTGCGTCATTTTGAAGAGTTTTTAATACAGTTCTTTGTGTACTCAATGGTGTGGCACTAATAAGTTTCGGAAAAATATATTTCTTTGAATTTTGGATGGCATTGTAAATAAGGGTTACCCTGTATCAATCGTCGACTAATTTTACCACTTGATTGCAAAGTTGAACAAAAATTTTATTTATCCGTTTTTCGTAAATATTTTAGTTAGTGAAGTATATAGACTTTTATAAAATATACCACGGGCAAGGTGATAAAATTTGCTTTTATTTGATACCAAACACGACTGGTCTATCTTTACTAATACAGAAGTTAGGTTAAAATTTTCAAGTCGAATATCTTCGTTATTAATGAACCGATTTTGATAAAAGTTGCGCAGTTTTGAAGTGTTTTTCAATTCCGACTGTTATATATCAAACATTTTTAGAAAACTATCATTTTCCATTAAACACAATTTCCACAATATAAAAAATAACGCTGCAGTAGTAATGTAGTAATTATGTTCTCATAATTCCGATGGTAATTCATGCAACCTGTCTCCAAAGGAAGGCGGCCAAAAAGATTAAAATGCAAATTCGACAAGGGGATAGGTACTGTAGGATTTGCCGCATGGGTTCATCCGTTATTAGGTGCAAAAGGCAGAAACCAACTTTTGCATAATTCATTTAGCGCTGCGCGACTGACGACAAATTTGACAGAAGAGTCACGAGAGGCGCTTTTTGCAGCCGTTACGAGCAACGACCAGAAGACTTTAGCGAAGCAATCTCGAGCCATTTTGCGCGAAGGCAAAAATTACTACCCAGTCGTAATATTCAAATCTGTTCTATCTTCCGTTCCCCATTGCGACCTAATCGAGGATTCAAGCTTACAAATTGCAAAGCTTAAGATACTAACCCATTCTCTTTGATAACATTCATTACGTTCATATTGGTATAGATAGAAAAGATGCTTTGTTTTTAATAATTAATTATAATACAAAATCTTATCGATTGAAACGTAAACTTCAGTGGTACGCAGAAGCGTTTTAATATTCCCGGGATGTTCTAAACTCCAAAGTAAACGCCGCTTTGCTAAAAATCCTGAATTAATTACAAAAGTCCTTATGGGAACTTGAAGCCGAGATGCCTGCGGAGACCAACTTGTACACGCCTCAAGGTCCCTGAATTCCTCTCTGGATCATGATGGGTTTCCTCCTGCAAACCCCCCACTCCCCGTTCAGAGGTATACGCACCTCATAATGCTTTCAGGCACCGCCATTTAAACTTTTGCCATGGTATCGATTCCTGCTGTAATTAGATTTGGCCCAGTATCGACAAGCTTAATAACATTCTGAATAGCAAAAGGAAATCGTATATGTATTATATTTGTGGTACAGTTGTAACCATACAATCTAACAGTGTGGATATTTCATTAAAACAACTTCAAGCAGCGGTGTAGGTACTTGGTTGTAAACTTGTGATTTGTTCTGTTCTGACAACTGAGAGTTTCTTCTTTCCACCTTAGTTTAGTATCCAGAGTCATACCCAAATACTTTGCAGTCTTCGCATATGGAACTATGGCGTCGTTAATCTTGACATGAGGTCCTCGATTATTTTGTTTGTAAATATAATGGGGACAGATTTCAGTTCGTTGAGCTTGGTCTTCCATTTTTTTGGCCCATTGATGTATTTTATTACTAGCTTGTTGAAGATTCCTAGTAGATTTTCCAATATTTGATCGAGTATTCATCTATCTGTATTATTCCGAATGGTATGTCTGATAATTCTGAAGGGTTTTATCAAAAGCTTGTGTCACATCAAGAAATATTGTTGAGTAAATAAGCCTTTTTTTCTAATGCTTTCTCTATTATATTCTTTATCCTATTGACTTGATCGATAGTGAAATGCTTTTCTCCAAAACCAAATTGGTTATTTGAAATTAAGGTAAACTTACCAAATTCAGAACACTTGTCCACTGTCCTAAATTTTGACATATTTCTGTTCCACAATCGTTTCTTATTCTACCAATATTCTAACTGTCAGAATAAAACCTAGAAGTTCGACTGATATTGATAATTGAGTGTTATGCTAAAAGTTGATTTTTTCCTTATAACGTAACTGCAATTCGACTCCTTTTTACATCGCTACAGTATAACGGTAATTAAGAAAATTCTAATAATATCTATTTAGGCTGACTAAAAATGCTTTATATTTTCATAATAATACTACTCTTTTAACCACTATTATTTACAAATTTAGGGGTGTCGGAATTAGGTACATGTAAATATAGCACGTCCGTAAATCAGACATGTGTGTCGGAATTGTGTACATGGTTAGAAGTAATTCATATGGCTCTATTGCTGTCTTTACACAAGAAAATAAAACGTTTTGCATCGTTTGCTATATTACAATTAATTGTACGCATTTTGTCCAAATTCCGACACGATTGTCGGAATTACGGACATCAATAAACCCTAATTGTTACAGGGTGTCATGCCATCTCCATTAAAAAAATCATTATTCTGGCTTGAAACACCCAAATGAAGTAAAAAGAGTCTGTTCTTCTGCAACACTATCTCTAATGGTACAATATCTCTAAACAATGGTAAAACAGAAATGTTTAACATTTCTTAATAATAAATCTTATTTAATAATATTTAAAACACTTGGCATTTACTTGAATGTTTATATTTGTCGGAATAATGTACCACAAGTGTCTGATTTAGGATCACTGCATGAATTAGGTTCACTGAGGTGTCGGATTTCGGATCAAAATAAACGCTTAGTGTCGGAATTAGGGGCAATTGTTAAACTTATAAAATATAATATAAATTACATAACTATTATCAACTTTCTTTAAAAATGAATAGCCAGATAGCACCACAGAAATATAAATATAAATAGAAGTAGCTTTTCAAAGAGCTTTGGTGAAATTGGTAACAGTGATATGGGGCGATATGATTTGGCCTCATTCGGTGGTGTACCTAGTTTTAGTATTATGATAACTTCTGCTACTTTTCAGACATGAATGAGGTCAATTTTGTTAAACAGGCGCCTTTTTCAATTTTTGTATTTCGCGTTTAAGTCATTGGGATTTATTGTCAAGTATGGTTTTACCAGCTGCAATCTTCTTCTAGATCGTTATTTTTGTTTGACCATTTTTCTAATTTTGATAATACATATTTCCAATAGTTCTGTGGACAATTTCTTTGGTGTTTTTCCACGTGGCTTTCTGGATGATGTTGATGAATTTCTTGTCTTCTACTTCAAATTGAAACTGAAATATATCCTTGTACTCTGTTTATCATTCAGACGATTCGAATGAAAATGTAATTACTCTTTTATAATTACCTCCATTCGAATTTATTAGATTAGAATGCAGTCAAATTACGTTGTGTGAAGTATTTTTTTTTGCTTCCGATTTAAAAACGTATTATACTCAATTAAAAAGAGTATAAAAATAGATTTAAAAAGGAAGTCAGTATCGTTTTTAATGGTCCGCAATTTCCACCTTTCGGCGTAATAAGTCAATTAATACTTTGCCTGAAACCATCGGAGGAAAATTGAGAACTGGTTAGGCTGACGAAAACAAAATTGCGGCCAGTTTCGTGCAGACATAACAAACAGGCACTAGATCATTATTTGCAAAACACTCGCTGACCTGCAACACGACCCAGCGTTCAGTTTCAAACGTCACTAAGAAACTCGAAACCCTGTTTGAACGTGGTCCTTTTTCTTTTCAAACTCGCTCCGGCAAAAATTTTAGACATCACAAACGTGACGTTATAAACAGAGATGAACTCAGTGATATACCACTGAGTATACTGTTCAACAAATTTCAAGTTTTTGTTTTTTTTCC
Organism: Aphodius sticticus; assembly: GCA_963966075.1. NCBI lineage: Eukaryota > Metazoa > Arthropoda > Insecta > Coleoptera > Scarabaeidae > Aphodius > Aphodius sticticus. The sequence goes on from OZ014509.1 coordinate 67,460,793, forward strand.
TTACTTGCGATGGTATATTTCTTTCTATTGCTCCGTGGCCACTGATAACCCCAAATCAAGCCGTTGTTTTCTGCCATCGTCTGGTTTAGAATATATAAAATGAATGCGTTTTACTAATAAACGTATGAAAATCGAAACCGTTTTATGTATTAAAAAAAAACTCGGACATGTCCATTTTAATTTATGGAATTACACATTTTTATATCACATTTTATATTTTTATATAAATGAATTTTTGATCTTCCGTTTTGCTTGTCGTATGACGTCATCAACATATTTCTTTATGGCAACTCCCTACATTTCTTAGTGATCTTGGTAGATCCCTGAATTGTCATCATGGTAGCATAAAATATTTTTGGCCTTACTTCAGAAAATTTTTGAACAATGTACCTGACTGAGGTCAATCTAGTAGTTGATGATAAATTTGAGTAACAATTTTTCCCACGTTTTTAGTTGATCATACGTAGTACGTAAAGTATTGTAATCGCGCCAAAAAAAATTCTGAGATTTTAGCGGAAATATGTCTTTTTGGGTCCCCTGAACATTTTTGACCAAGGTACGTTTTTTGAGGCGACGATTCCGGAGAAACTACTAAAGGTATCGGGACGAAACTTCATGTTTAGAAGTTTCATGGCAAACTTAGCGCTGGAAAGCTTTCTGTTGAAAACGGTCCAAAGGAACTGGAGGTTTAGTCTTAGCATTTTTGAAAGATTTTGCAAATAAGCCACCATTTCTGGAATTTCGTCGAAATAGTTAAATAATAAATTAAAGTAGAGGAAATTCTGAATAATTTATGACTGACACATTTTGGTACAATCAATAGTTTAGCTGCATGAGCAAATTCTATTTCATCGAGATCGGTCGTACTGCATTAAAACTAGTAGCCAGGATTTGTCAGATATTTTGATTTTAATGACAGTAGGTAGTGTCAAACCCAGGTCTATAAAGTAGTAAGGTTATCCAAGTACGAGATTTCTCAGTTTGAGGGGTAAAGGGAGATCGTGACGTCACTAGAGTCGTGCGCTGCCACCAATTTGAATGCTCATTTCGTTGTATGATTTAGGTTAAGTAGGTGCATAATTATATTGAAAAAATAAATGCATCTTTATTGTGATAATTTTTAAATGATTAGGATGAAAAAAAAATGATGAATGTGATTATCACAACATGCTATTTCAATAATTTGTTAATAATGCTGAATAAGTACATTAGTATGTAAATGTAATGTATGTCCGATTAAAGAAATGTGTTGTGCTAAACCAGGTCTCTACAGTTGGAATCAAAATTTAGCAGAAATTCAGTGAGTGGAGTCAACCTACAAACAAAATCAAGAGCCGGAGTCGAAGGTGGTATAACGGCAACCACATATTTTTGCAACCATGCAAATTGGGGGTTGAAACACTAAAATTATCAGGAATTGAAGTCGAATGTTTGGTTTACCGACTCTACAGATAAATAAATAGAAAAACTATAACTAAATCAGTATTGGTAGTATTGGTACAACTTGCTTATTAAACCACTCATTGGCTTGTCCTGATTGGAATGTTTGGTTAGAACATACGTACAAAGAAAAAATAAAAAATCAGTAAGAAGCTTTATTGTACAAATTTTCTCATCTTTGTTGTAATTTTATTTTTAATATCAGCTACTCTTCGTTAAATATTTAGATTTTTTTTTGCTGTTGAAAAGTAAAATTTCAAAAAATGTATCCGTACATATTCTTTGCTCAACAAAAGCTTTCAAAACTATGGTATCAATAATTGGATCTTGTTTTAAAAGTTCTCTTCTTAATTTACTGCTAATTCTTTTCGAATTATTAATCCCATCCCCCGTAAGTCTTTCGAACTTGCTAATTCATTTTATTAAACAAGCGTTTAAATTCTTCCGACGGATTTCTTAGGCCGTCAAAAGATAAATGACGTATCCAGGATGGAAGGGAGTATGGGTGCTCTTGCTGGTCTTCGTATGAGTAATGTCCCAATTGTGGATGAGTTCTGCTTTAAACTTTGATCACGTGGAAAAGTAAAATATGATATTGTTAATCCAATCACTGTTGAAATGTTATACCTCATACCGCAACCCGGTACGGAGCAAACCATAGACATCTAAAATTGATACATGATTTAGAATAATGTATTTCCAATATAAATTAATATCTTACCTTGACTAACTTAATTACTTCATAAAATACTACACTAATAAAACAACCAATAACGTAAAACTATCAACTATTGAATATAACAATATAAAAGCAGAATAACGATTAAACACGAACAAAAGCAACCTTTCTAATTCACTAAAAAACCTATAACGAGCTGAGCTGGCAATAATTAAACGTATCTTTGAACAAACTAAACGAGCGATGTATGCGACGTGATGCGAAGTGTGCCGGGACTCTAGTGACGTCACGAAAGTAGAGCATATAGGGATCTGAGGGGGGTATATAAAGTGTACTATAGGAAAGATAGCAAACTGGATAACCTCTCTCTTTATAGACCTTGGTGTCGAACGCTAATGTTTTGACAATACCTACTGTCAATATAATCAACATATCTGTCTAGTTCTACTAGTTTTATTTTAATGCAGACATGGCCGATCTCGATCAAATAGAATCTCATGCAGCTAAACTATTAATTTTATATATAGTATGATGAAGTCATGTGCCTGGCCACATCAGATTTTTTTCTTCTTCATAAACCAGAAGGCAGTTGTTACTGAAAAGATCAGGTAAACATTATTTTTAAAATTCCTTAAAAAGTTACAGCCGTTTGAAATGGTAACAAAATCGTAATATAAATGGCTCTAAATCCGGAATTTAAAAAAGCAATAACACCACATGATCTTTCACTGTGTAAATTTTTAATGAACTGTAGCAACAAATCATTCTAAATGAAACTTTTTACTCAGAATGACATTTACAAAAAACAAAATTTTGAACTTCAAAGTCGAAAAATTCGTTCGTTGGCGTATCAATTTTCAGGATATCAGATAAATAAACATTTTAAAGGTTACTCTGAGTCTATTTTGAAGTTTTGAGGACTTTTGGTTCAGCCGTTATAACAAAATCACGTTTTTACACATTAACCTAATTTTCTACCCAAAAACCTTGTAAAAACTTATGAGCCACGATGCATGCATTTTTAACGCACAGAAGTCTATCGATAATGCGTGATATTTTCAATTGTCTTTCTCTCATAAATTTTCTTACGTAAGGCCATAAAATGTATATGCTACCATTTAGTCAATTAAAGGATCGATTTAAAACAACGAGAAAAATAAGGGATTGCTATTTAAAAAGAACACACAAATTAGCCACACCCATCAGCATACAAGAAAATGATTATTTTTTGCACAATTGCGATTTGAATATTTGTATGCAATATGATTCGGCAAGCCTGGATGCGTCGGAGGTGGTCCGATTTTAATTTTTTTTACGTATTTCGAAAGTATAAGTATTGTGCTACAAAACGTCTTTTGATTTTGCGTTAAAATGTTGCGAAATAGGTGAAAAATGCTTGCAAACATGACCGAAAACTGCCGCGCGCTCCAAACCGGTCGTGTAGTGCTCTCCGCAAAAATATTGCCAAAAAAATGAGGAATGTGCGAAAACTATTAATCCGACCGAATCCAGGTTTTGCACACTTAAAGTACATGTGAATAGCTACCACTGTGCGAAGTTAATATTCGCAAAAATGGCGATTGCTTCAATAGTTTTCCGTTTACAATAAAAAAAGTAGAAAAGGCGATTTTGTGTTGATTGTTGTTTATAAAAAATTAAAAAATTGCATTTTCGAGTAGGAAACATAGTGGGAATATACTACGGACTGTCCTGCACAGCATGGCACAGGCGGCTTCCTGCTAGTCATTTGTAGCTCTATTGCATGATGAGTTTGACACAACCTTCTGTCAGAATCCTTTAGAAATTTGTCAAAACCCGATTTAATATCTGGCTTTAAGCTCTGTACCGAACTTTTTTATTTATTTTATTATGGAAATATCATAATTGTTTAACTCTTCCACCTGATATTTGAAGTTTGACGACAATAACAGAATTGACACATTCAACATTGATTTTCACAGTCACTACGAAGGGCACAAAAAATATCTAACCCAGGCTGGCAAGGCGCCGAAATGTCTAGAGCCAGAGACCGCCTTGCGAACTATATATATCCTCCCCACAAAACCTCAGAACTGTTTATTTCACCACAATAACAATCGAACAATTTAGAGGTATTTGCTCCATTCGTGGGACGCGTAGATTTGGTCATTTCATAGATTGAAGCCTCACTGCGACAACAAACAAGGAAAAGCAAAAGATAATCTATAAAAAGCGACCGTGACTGTTTACGGTCATCACTCTTCCACTCCATTGCTAGACAATCAGCAATAATTCATAATAAATGTTTGTTTCTCCTGCCCTTATACAACCACGTCCTGTACTACTCCAATTATGGTCACCAGTTCTCACGGGTGTGCAGAATCAATGCTTTTAATAATGGCGACTGGGACTTGAAATCGATCGCCACTAATTTGACCATTCTTGGCTGCATAGAATCCGGTTTGAGCACGTTTGAAAAACAGGTGTAGATAATTGGCTCTAAGACGATCGAGCTTTGTTTATTCTAGCCTTATACGATATTCGAGTAATTCCATACATATCTATTTCCCATAGGAATATACGCGACGAAGAAAAATGAAGTATACCTACCGAGGTTGTCCTGAAACCAGGTCAAATAAAGTCATAAGTGTAACGACACTTTATATCTGCGTTGCGTTACGTAAGATAATTCTAACGCTTCTCTGTTATGTAATTATTTGTTTTTCGTTTAGCGACGATATGGCGTGGTGTATAGTGAAGCAGATGTTGTTACAACGACCTATCGTCTAGATTTAATAATTAATTGGTTGATTAGCATTTGATGTTAGGCCGAAAGGTCAGCTCTTTCTGAGGAATTAAATATGGATCTTCGGTTGCTGTAGTAACGCCTGACTTTAGGGTGTATGGTGTAAGTAGAGTTTATAGGTTAAATGCTAGTCTACATAAAAAACGCGAGGTGTCAAATTCTGCGTTTTCAATAATTAATTACTTAAAACTGTTGCCAGATAGAGAAAAAAGTATTTGAAGGACTAAGGAACAAGAGAACTAATGTCGGGCAACAATATTGGTTTGAAAATCAGACAAAATCTTAAAGTCTAGGTCAAGAGGTCAATGATTCTCAAATAAATCATAATTACCAATGATTATCTACAGCTTTCTATCTTATTACTTATTATATCTTATATACTAGGGTTGCCAGGCGAGGCCGGTAAAGCTATCTGAAAATTATCTGTAAATTAAACCATAAAATACTCTCATGTAAGTAAAATTTCCTACAACGTTTAACAGTATTTCAGATTACAAAGGTTTACTTGAAATTATGTATTTTCTAAACAAATTCAGTCACATATGAAATAAACCAAAAACACCAAAATATTGAGAATTTATACAGGGTGTTCCTAAATACCATGTAAATATGAAAAGGGGTAATTCTTTGGCTTATTTAATGACTAAAAATTCATATAAACATAGGTCCGCAAACGCTTCGTTGCCGATCTACAGGGTGTTGAATTTTCAAGATTTTTTTAGTTTTTTCTCTATAGCTCTTTAGTTCTCTTTAGTTCCTTCAAATAATGAAGTCATTATTTGAACGAACTGTCATTATTATACAACGCTAGTGTCATTATAATCATTGGCGCGTTTCATGAAGGGGATTATATAGTCATAGATACGTATGCAATGAACTTATTATATGTGAGTCGATAATAGTATATTATTCTATGAGCAAGTAATGTAAGCAATTTCTCACGAGAACGAAGTTTGCAGCACTTGTGAATGGAATACTATACTTTTTCTACGACCATGCAATGAAATTTTATAAATTAATTTATGGCATATAGGGACGGCTGTATGTCACTATGACGGTTTACAGGATTTTGACAGATTAAAATTGTTTGGTGCGCTTGTCACTTAGCGACGTTGTCAATGGCTTGACAATGTCGCTAAGCAGTGTATCAAAACACGATGGAAATGCTCCAGAGCTGTGATTGGTTCTAGAGCCGTGAGAAATGAAATATTTCTCACGACTCGCGAGGTATGAGGAGCCAGGAATGAAATATTTGCCATGTGTGTGCTGGGGAATGGTTAGTATTACTTATCATAAATTGCCATGATAATGAATACATTCAACAATAGGAGTAGAAAAAAATAATTACATGAATTTGCAGGGTTACTAATACGCCAGGCGTGATCTGGCAGTCATATTGTAAGAAAGCAATGCGATTTTTACATTAATAATGATGATTTACAATTTACATGACTAATGGTCTAATTTTTTCCATGTGTAGTTATGTAAAATTACATTAATTCTTTTTTATGTAACCAAAATGGTTACTATCCCATCTCTACTGATGAATCTTGATGAATTTCTTTTCAAACTAACGAAAACAAATTAATTAAAATCGATTAAGTTTGTTTAGTAAAGTTGGTATCAGGTTCTTTTGATTGTGAAGGTCTGAGGGTTGTCATTTTTATTTTCATGCTTTTTAAACTTTAGCTTCCACCGGGAAGTCCGGTTTCAACAGTAAAGAAAAATTAAGAAACTTTGGAACATTAAAAAGACATAAAAATAGACCTTTGTTGACAGGTATTTTGTCTTTGAATAGTTGGCAACCCTACTTATTACACGTGAGCAGAAACTTTGTTAAATCAGTGCCATCAGACTAGTCACAATTCCACGAATTCAAACGGAAAACCTTTCTGAAAACTTTAGTCACACTAACCAAACCATCTTTATACGGTAATTTTTCAAATGCGTCAACAAAAACATCGGACAACAACTCGACTTTGAGACCTCAATGCAAAGACTGCGAACAAATCTGATACTAACCCAGATAACAGATGAATACAGACGCATTCTTAAGCAGCTGTGCCAGCATGCATATTAAACACTGGAAGATGCGATTTAAAAGGCGCCGACAGACCGATTTATCATCTTGCGTAACAACCTGAGCATTGCAGCGGCACGTGGAGTGACATTGAATTTTCACTGCATCGAACCAGCTGAAAATAATTATGGAAAAAAAACAACACGCACACACTGCGATCGAATAAAAAAAGGTTGAATAGCATCGTTATTCCTCCATCGCAATTATCGGTCATCAACAACTTGCATGGCCTTAAACTTCTGAACCGCGATTTTATCATCTGAACATCTGTTCTTTGTAATTCATGTTTTCGGATCAAAGGTCGATCGGATTTTATTTGAGGCATTCCTTCGATGTTTTTTCGACTTATTATTTTCCGTTATAAACATATGAATTAAAACCAAAATAATAAATAAAATAAATCTTATTTATAAGCAAGAAACTATAATAATATATTATTAAAAAAAGCTTTAAAAATTAATTTAATATTGCAATTTAATATAAAATTAATTTAACAGTTGCAAGAACTCTTGGCTTGTTTCTGGGCATTATTTGCCTTTTTACTATTTATCTATGTTTGTCCTGTTCTTTTTGCATATGTCCTGCTTTTTGAAACCCGTTTGAACACATATGAATTAAAACCAAAATAATAAATAAAATAAATTTTATTTGTAACCTAGAAACTATAATAATATATTATTAAAAAAAGCTTTAAAAAATTAATGTAATATTGCAAATCAGGGTTTTTAGATTTATTTTTCTGAGAGGCAAATTTAATAAACTCAAAACTGCAAACAGTTGCAAGTACTCTTGGCTTGTTTCTTGGCATTATTTGCCCTTTTTACTATTTATCTATGTTTGTCCTGTTCTTTTTGCATATGTCCTGCTTTTTGAAACCCGTTTGAACACATATGAATTAAAACCAAAATAATAAATAAAATAAATCTTATTTATAACCTAGAAACTATAATAACATATTATTTTAAAAAAAGCTTTAAAAAATTAATGTAATATTGCAAATCAGGTTTTTAGATTAATTTTTCTGAGAGGCAAATTTAATAAACTCAAAACTGCGAACAGTTGCAAGAACTCTTGGCTTGTTTCTCGGCATTTTTTGCCTTTTTTTTTACTGATTATCTATGTTTGTCCTGTTCCTTTTGCATATGTCCTGCTTTTTGAAACCCGTTTGAGCATATATGAATTAAGACCAAAATAATAAATAAGATAAATCTTATTTATAACCTAGAAACTATAATAACATATTATTTTTAAAAAAAGCTTTAAAAAATTAATGTAATATTGCAAATCAGGTCTTTTAGATTAATTTTTCTGAGAGGCAAATTAATAAACTCAAAACTGCAAACAGTTGCAAGAACTCTTGGCTTGTTTCTTGGCATTATTTGCCTTTCTTTACTATTTATCTATGTTTGTCCTGTTCTTTTTGCATATGTCCTGCTTTTTGAAACCCGTTTGAACACATATGAATTAAAACCAAAATAATAAATAAAATAAATCTTATTTATAACCTAGAAACTATAATAATATATTATTTAAAAAAAAGCTTTAAAAAATTAATGTAATATTGCAAATGAGGTTTTTTAGATTAATTTTTCTGAGTGGCAAATTTAATAAACTCAAAACTGCAAACAGTTGCAAGAACTCTTGGCTTGTTTTTTGGCATTATTTGCCCTTTTTACTATTTAGCTATGTTTGTCTTGTTCTTTTTGCATATGTCCTGCTTTTTGAAACTCGTTTGAACACATATGAATTAAAACCAAAATAATAAATAAAATAAATCTTATTTATAACCTAGAAACTATAATAATATATTATTAAAAAAAGCTTTAATAAATTAATGTAATATTGCAAATCAGGGTTTTTAGATTAATTTTTCTGAGAGGCAAATTTAATAAACTCAAAACTGCGAACAGTTGCAAGAACTCTTGGCTTGTTTCTCGGCATTTTTTGCCTTTTTTTTTACTGATTATCTATGTTTGTCCTGTTCCTTTTGCATATGTCCTGCTTTTTGAAACCCGTTTGAGCATATATGAATTAAGACCAAAATAATAAATAAGATAAATCTTATTTATAACCTAGAAACTATAATAACATATTATTTTAAAAAAAAGCTTTAAAAAATTAATGTAATATTGCAAATCAGGTCTTTTAGATTAATTTTTCTGAGAGGCAAATTAATAAACTCAAAACTGCAAACAGTTGCAAGAACTCTTGGCTTGTTTCTTGGCATTATTTGCCTTTCTTTACTATTTATCTATGTTTGTCCTGTTCTTTTTGCATATGTCCTGCTTTTTGAAACCCGTTTGAACACATATGAATTAAAACCAAAATAATAAATAAAATAAATCTTATTTATAACCTAGAAACTATAATAATATATTATTTAAAAAAAAGCTTTAAAAAATTAATGTAATATTGCAAATGAGGTTTTTTAGATTAATTTTTCTGAGTGGCAAATTTAATAAACTCAAAACTGCAAACAGTTGCAAGAACTCTTGGCTTGTTTTTTGGCATTATTTGCCCTTTTTACTATTTAGCTATGTTTGTCTTGTTCTTTTTGCATATGTCCTGCTTTTTGAAACTCGTTTGAACACATATGAATTAAAACCAAAATAATAAATAAAATAAATCTTATTTATAACCTAGAAACTATAATAATATATTATTAAAAAAAGCTTTAATAAATTAATGTAATATTGCAAATCAGGGTTTTTAGATTAATTTTTCTGAGAGGCAAATTTAATAAACTCAAAACTGCGAACAGTTGCAAGAACTCTTGGCTTGTTTCTCGGCATTTTTTGCCTTTTTTTTTACTGATTATCTATGTTTGTCCTGTTCCTTTTGCATATGTCCTGCTTTTTGAAACCCGTTTGAGCATATATGAATTAAGACCAAAATAATAAATAAGATAAATCTTATTTATAACCTAGAAACTATAATAACATATTATTTTAAAAAAAAGCTTTAAAAAATTAATGTAATATTGCAAATCAGGTCTTTTAGATTAATTTTTCTGAGAGGCAAATTAATAAACTCAAAACTGCAAACAGTTGCAAGAACTCTTGGCTTGTTTCTTGGCATTATTTGCCTTTCTTTACTATTTATCTATGTTTGTCCTGTTCTTTTTGCATATGTCCTGCTTTTTGAAACCCGTTTGAACACATATGAATTAAAACCAAAATAATAAATAAAATAAATCTTATTTATAACCTAGAAACTATAATAATATATTATTTAAAAAAAAGCTTTAAAAAATTAATGTAATATTGCAAATGAGGTTTTTTAGATTAATTTTTCTGAGTGGCAAATTTAATAAACTCAAAACTGCAAACAGTTGCAAGAACTCTTGGCTTGTTTTTTGGCATTATTTGCCCTTTTTACTATTTAGCTATGTTTGTCTTGTTCTTTTTGCATATGTCCTGCTTTTTGAAACTCGTTTGAACACATATGAATTAAAACCAAAATAATAAATAAAATAAATCTTATTTATAACCTAGAAACTATAATAATATATTATTAAAAAAAGCTTTAATAAATTAATGTAATATTGCAAATCAGGGTTTTTAGATTAATTTTTCTGAGAGGCAAATTTAATAAACTCAAAACTGCGAACAGTTGCAAGAACTCTTGGCTTGTTTCTCGGCATTTTTTGCCTTTTTTTTTACTGATTATCTATGTTTGTCCTGTTCCTTTTGCATATGTCCTGCTTTTTGAAACCCGTTTGAGCATATATGAATTAAGACCAAAATAATAAATAAGATAAATCTTATTTATAACCTAGAAACTATAATAACATATTATTTTAAAAAAAAGCTTTAAAAAATTAATGTAATATTGCAAATCAGGTCTTTTAGATTAATTTTTCTGAGAGGCAAATTAATAAACTCAAAACTGCAAACAGTTGCAAGAACTCTTGGCTTGTTTCTTGGCATTATTTGCCTTTCTTTACTATTTATCTATGTTTGTCCTGTTCTTTTTGCATATGTCCTGCTTTTTGAAACCCGTTTGAACACATATGAATTAAAACCAAAATAATAAATAAAATAAATCTTATTTATAACCTAGAAACTATAATAATATATTATTTAAAAAAAAGCTTTAAAAAATTAATGTAATATTGCAAATGAGGTTTTTTAGATTAATTTTTCTGAGTGGCAAATTTAATAAACTCAAAACTGCAAACAGTTGCAAGAACTCTTGGCTTGTTTTTTGGCATTATTTGCCCTTTTTACTATTTAGCTATGTTTGTCTTGTTCTTTTTGCATATGTCCTGCTTTTTGAAACTCGTTTGAACACATATGAATTAAAACCAAAATAATAAATAAAATAAATCTTATTTATAACCTAGAAACTATAATAATATATTATTAAAAAAAGCTTTAATAAATTAATGTAATATTGCAAATCAGGGTTTTTAGATTAATTTTTCTGAGAGGCAAATTTAATAAACTCAAAACTGCGAACAGTTGCAAGAACTCTTGGCTTGTTTCTCGGCATTTTTTGCCTTTTTTTTTACTGATTATCTATGTTTGTCCTGTTCCTTTTGCATATGTCCTGCTTTTTGAAACCCGTTTGAGCATATATGAATTAAGACCAAAATAATAAATAAGATAAATCTTATTTATAACCTAGAAACTATAATAACATATTATTTTAAAAAAAAGCTTTAAAAAATTAATGTAATATTGCAAATCAGGTCTTTTAGATTAATTTTTCTGAGAGGCAAATTAATAAACTCAAAACTGCAAACAGTTGCAAGAACTCTTGGCTTGTTTCTTGGCATTATTTGCCTTTCTTTACTATTTATCTATGTTTGTCCTGTTCTTTTTGCATATGTCCTGCTTTTTGAAACCCGTTTGAACACATATGAATTAAAACCAAAATAATAAATAAAATAAATCTTATTTATAACCTAGAAACTATAATAATATATTATTTAAAAAAAAGCTTTAAAAAATTAATGTAATATTGCAAATGAGGTTTTTTAGATTAATTTTTCTGAGTGGCAAATTTAATAAACTCAAAACTGCAAACAGTTGCAAGAACTCTTGGCTTGTTTTTTGGCATTATTTGCCCTTTTTACTATTTAGCTATGTTTGTCTTGTTCTTTTTGCATATGTCCTGCTTTTTGAAACTCGTTTGAACACATATGAATTAAAACCAAAATAATAAATAAAATAAATCTTATTTATAACCTAGAAACTATAATAATATATTATTAAAAAAAGCTTTAATAAATTAATGTAATATTGCAAATCAGGGTTTTTAGATTAATTTTTCTGAGAGGCAAATTTAATAAACTCAAAACTGCGAACAGTTGCAAGAACTCTTGGCTTGTTTCTCGGCATTTTTTGCCTTTTTTTTTACTGATTATCTATGTTTGTCCTGTTCCTTTTGCATATGTCCTGCTTTTTGAAACCCGTTTGAGCATATATGAATTAAGACCAAAATAATAAATAAGATAAATCTTATTTATAACCTAGAAACTATAATAACATATTATTTTAAAAAAAAGCTTTAAAAAATTAATGTAATATTGCAAATCAGGTCTTTTAGATTAATTTTTCTGAGAGGCAAATTAATAAACTCAAAACTGCAAACAGTTGCAAGAACTCTTGGCTTGTTTCTTGGCATTATTTGCCTTTCTTTACTATTTATCTATGTTTGTCCTGTTCTTTTTGCATATGTCCTGCTTTTTGAAACCCGTTTGAACACATATGAATTAAAACCAAAATAATAAATAAAATAAATCTTATTTATAACCTAGAAACTATAATAATATATTATTTAAAAAAAAGCTTTAAAAAATTAATGTAATATTGCAAATGAGGTTTTTTAGATTAATTTTTCTGAGTGGCAAATTTAATAAACTCAAAACTGCAAACAGTTGCAAGAACTCTTGGCTTGTTTTTTGGCATTATTTGCCCTTTTTACTATTTAGCTATGTTTGTCTTGTTCTTTTTGCATATGTCCTGCTTTTTGAAACTCGTTTGAACACATATGAATTAAAACCAAAATAATAAATAAAATAAATCTTATTTATAACCTAGAAACTATAATAATATATTATTAAAAAAAGCTTTAATAAATTAATGTAATATTGCAAATCAGGGTTTTTAGATTAATTTTTCTGAGAGGCAAATTTAATAAATTCAAAACTGCAAACAATTGCAAGAACTCTTGGCTTGTTTTTTGGCATTATTTGCCTTTTTTACTATTTATCTATATTTGTCCTGTTCTTTTTGCATATGTCCTGCTTTTTGAAACACGTTTGAACACATAAATTAAAACCAAAATGAAAAATAAAATAAATCTAATTTATAACCTAGAAACAATAATAATATATTCTGATTTTAAATAATTAATAATAATAATACCTGATTTATAAGATTTACAAAACAAAATCATCAAATTTATTCTGGTATTATGAACTCCGAAATAAAAGCCTTTATTGACCACAATATAACAATAAAATTAAGAACTAAGTAGTCGACAACTAGTACCATTTTGGATAAATATTAATTGTTAAATAAATTTTTAATTAGATTTTTATAATAACCTAACCACGTAAAAAAGTAATAGTTTGGAAATCGCAAAAGGAAAAACTGTTTTCCTAATTTAACTATTTATTATCTATTTATTTATTTATGAATCTGAATCTTTTGCATTTGTCCTGTTTTTTTTAAAACCCCCCTGCCCTGTAGGTATATTTTTAAATCACATTTTTACGTACATTTTCGATAAAATGTTTGTTACCTTCATATCCAAATTATATATCTTGAAATAATCAAAAGAATTCCAGTTGATTAAATGATTAAATAACATCAAATCATTTCAAATAATTCAAAATAATAAATAATTTATAAGGAATTATTCAAACAAACAATATGATTTATCTCTAAAACTATAGACTTTGGAAAAAAAATTCAATGGTTCAAACTTGAAGAGAATATTATCTACGTCATCAAATTGTTGACATCAGTTTTTTTTTCTCCTGAAATTCATTCAAATTGAGATTTTCCTACTAGAAAGGGAAAGGAAACACTGAGAGGATTTGAAAAGGAAGAGACAATACGGTATGGGTTGGGAATCATAACAAAAGAACCGAAAGGAAAAACTCAAATGAGATGCTCCCAGTCTCAAAGTATGTAGTACAATTGCTTCTGAACAATTTCCTCTTAAACCAAAACACCCAATAACCCCATTGTTTCTATCTCTCTTCCAGATGAACCAAGAGTTCGTTCTGGTGTCTGGGAGGAACCGCCATGCGAGAGGAGAATGGCGCCCCCTTTGGTGCACGCGCGAACCCTGCAGCACACAGCATCTCAGAGGAGCTCCGAGGATAGCTGGTGTTCTGCTTCGGAGCCGGAGCTGTCATCGGACGAAGAGAGCGACCGCAGCGCCGCCTCGAGCACGCGGTAAGTGAAGGAGTTGCGGTTTTGGTGCATTTTGCCGTTTTGAATTTGCAAATTGATTGGCTGGTGCTATCCACGTAAGGACCTGCCAATGTCAACTGGATTTGCACGCGCAGCGAATTATTAATCTATAGCTGCCAGTGTTGCACAGCGACTAGAACCGAGCGTTGTTTATAATTGTGATTATTCAGCCAGACAGTCAGGTGTTTGCTTAGCGAGTGGATAGTGAGTTAGTTGTTGTTATGATTTGTTGTTGCCGCTGGTATAGTTTCTTGTGTATTGTGTATTTGAACCATGAGATTATTCGAAGAGCATGACTGGTATGTAGTTTATAGTGATTTTTGGGCTATAATTTAATTATTATTTGAGTATAATCCAAGATTAAAAAGGACAATTCGTAGAATCTTTTGTGATAGAGAACTTGGACTACCCTTAAATGAAATAGTGTACCTCTAAAACACTGAAGCGAGTGTTAAAATTTTAGTTTTGTGACTTTATTGCTGATTTCCTGCAACCTGACGTCACATCTGCGCTGGTTAAATTAATTCATTCAAAGCCGCATTGATATTCTTCACCACGCAATGTCATATCATCGCTGAATATTTTAGCGTAGCAATTATAGGATGGACAATAATTAAAATATCTATTTGGTCACTGATTGATTGCAACATAATTATAGAATGTTGTATTTCTTCTAGACATTAAAAGAACAAACTTGCAATAACTGAAACCCAAGATCTTTTTGACTGGGCATATACATTTGGCCTATAATATAATTTTGTGGACGAGTGCTTATTATAATGCCTATTTAAGTAGTTTATCCAAGATTTAACACAATAATCTTTTGATTCATTGTGTGCGATACATATGATGGTTCATAACTTAATTTTGTCCATATATTGACACTAAATGATATGGATGTTTGTATTGCTTGTGGTCAATTATAAGCACAGATAAATTCAGTGGTCAATTGTTCAGGTTTTAAATTGTTTGTATACAAAATTTTCAATTTGTTTGATTTTAAACAAGCTTTCGTTTAAATATATTGTTTATATACAGGATTATTATGGAAATTTGATAACCATACTTTTTTCTAATACAACATTCTGTATACTTTAGTTCTTTTCTTAATTCTAAGATTAATTCTACGCAATTAATAAAAATTCCTAAACTTCAAATTAACTACATTTTCCCACATACATACACATTTATTTTAATTTGCCAGTTTGAACATTTAATTTAATTCTATTTAATTGTTTCGTTATTTTTTCTTGTTATTTTTATTTTTATACGTTTGGTTAAAACAGTTAAATTTTGATTGATTGCTTATAACGCATTTTATATCAAAAAATTATTAATACAAAAAACTCTTAGAATTAATCTTAGAATTAAAATGGTAAAAATATATAGGTTATTTCTATTTAAAAAAAAATAAGTTTGAATTTTTTATACATTTTTTACAGTTGGAGAATTATTTAGGTCTTCTGGTGATTTTGACTAATTTTGATTAATTGCTTATAACTCAAAAACGACGCAATTTATATAAAAAAAATGATCGTACGAAAAATTTACCTTATTTAATTTAAGTTTCGACAATTTTGACTAAACCTGTATGTTGAATTTATGAAAGTATATAAACATAATATTGTTATTAAGAATAGCAGTAAAAGGTAATACTAGGAAGTTACTAAATAAAGGTTTTCCTTTTATCACAAAATCAAAAGTTATTTTCTTATCACAAAATAATGATTATTCTGCTAACAATAAAAACATTTTTAAAACAAAGAATAAGAATATTAGTATCATCTGACGATATATCAAGAGCACACATTTCCTTGTCATCATCGACCACTCAATCGAGTGTATCTTCCATATTTTGTGATTCTGTTATCGAAGAAGATTTAGCAGAAACTTATGATTATATGTTAAGTATAGTTGACAGTTGACATAGCGGCTTTTGTCGTTGTTAATCAATTTGTTATTTTGCTATGATTCCAACTAAATGTACTGAATGTTCTTATATAACTCAAATATTTTACATTCTTTGTAATCAAGTACACAGTGTCCCACTTTTTCCCATTTTGTCCCCGCATAACTTTTTTCCTGATAGTAAATGCCACACTAAGTAAAAAGTTTCATATGGACTATTTGTTTTCTTTATTCCTTAAAAAATTACGACCGTTTGAAACAAATGTAAAATAATTGTAAAACTGTATATTAAATGACATAACTTCCTTAGGAATTGATAAACCCAATAAGTAGGCGCGAAAGAAACTTTCAGAATGACAAATGTACAGAAACAAATGTCTAAACAGTTTCATATGTATTTTGTTTTCGTTAATTTGTTTATTTAGTTTTTATTTAGTATTTTTAACATTTTGAATTTTTTACTTAACTTTATTTACTTTTAATTTTGTTATGGGTATTGATTGTGCTCTTTCTTAGTTTTAGCATTGTTTGATATGTAGTTTATTGTTTCTTTTTCATAATTTAGTTAATATTTCAAGCGGCTGTAACTTGGCGTTGAAAAAACAATTAGGTCAATATGAGAAGTTATACTCAGAATGACATTTACTATCTAAAAACAATTCTTGCGGGAAAATAGTTATACCTTATATAAATATCTTTGAAATGTTGTTAAATGGTGTTTTAGGGATAAAAATGATAAATACCCAAAATTTTGGTATGTACCCTTTTTAAGTAGGTAGTTCCCACCCGCCGGGTATTTACCCGGCCCACATCACTGATTATCATAGGAAGTTGTATTTTACGTACCGAATAAGAACCTGATTTCAAACGAAATTGTTCTTATTTATTTTTTTTCTTAAAAAATTTTTAAGAAATAATAATAACTTGAAAACAAATTTGTTATGTTTATACAGTGTGACACATTTTAGGTGAAGACATTATTTAGCTTATTTTGATGTGTAGAGATTTAAATTTTGGTACAGAGGTAGAGAAGCAAATGAGCTGCATTTCATAGCGCACTTGACTTAAATTTAAAATGTGTTGCGATGGATTAGAGGTATCTAAAAGAAGTTATTAGAAAAACTTGTTTAGAATCAAATCCTAACCTGGCATACAAGTTCCAATTAAAAATTCCTATTTTCAAATTGTTTGCAATTCTTAAGCTTTGCTCAAATCTATTGCTGTATTTGTTGTAAAATTTGTGAGAGAATGACAGAAAAGATTCGAAAAATTAGAGAATTCAAAAACAATGTTCATTGTTTCAAAAAATTCGTACTTTTTCAATTTTTATAATGCAAATATTGCCTTCAAATCTGGTTTGTAGGGTAAAGATTAGATTTTAAACAATTTTCTTCTGGAAACGCCGACATTTAACTAATGTATTCTACGAAATGCAGCTCACGAATTTCTGGAATTTGTGGAAATTAAACAACTGAATCAAATATTGATAATTTTCTGTGCCAAGGAAAACATAATTGTTGCTTTTCGCTCGTTTTTTTTTTTAATTTACCAAGGACAAACTTGTTATGAATTACTTCACATTTATCCTGGATTCTAAAAGCATCCTTAAGCATTACTATAACACATTTTGCACATGCTTATTACTAATTTTCTAAAGAAAAAACTAAACTTAATTTGCAATGTTTCCCTTCAGATTCTAAGTATGTACTTCAAACTTGCCTGTTCTGCCACTCTGTAACAATCACCCTGTAAAAGTTATTTTCATTACCGTAAACTTGGGTGACTTTAGTCCACTTTTGAAATTTGAAGTCTGGTAACTTTTAACAGATTAGATATAATTACTCATACTTGTGCTATTTTTTGGGTCTTTGATAGTACTTCAAAAATCTCAAAACACTAATATTTCCAACGTCAGGATATACTTCTTTTATGTATATATATATATATATGGGTGGCCAAAGTCAGAATTCATTATTGGGTCACTTTGGCCATACTACTGTTTATCATGCCAATGAAACGATAAGCTAGGCTAGTGTATGCTCGGGTTCAAATTAAAAAATAACACTGCATTCCTTGTTAAAAAGTCGCTGTAGAATGTTTTTGTTCGAAATGTCTAGCTACGTTTGGTTTTGAATAAAAAATTAAAAACGATATCTTAACATTTCAGTTTCTTGCAGATATCTTTAAAATGAAAAATGATAGCTAAAATTTCTTTTCAGATAATTGTTCAGCATAAAAATACGAAACTTTGCCAAATTTAAACATAGCCTCTATCTCCACTAATAAGCGAGATCTAATAAGCCTCGAAATTGAATCACCCGGTATAGCTAGACATAATTTTGTACTTCTGGTATAATGAAGAAACCTCCTTTGGACGGCTCAGGTGTTTTTATTGCTTGTAAAATGTCATGTTTGTCATACCACAGAAATGTCATCATTTGATGGCCATTTCCACTGAGAATGCCCGACTTTACTTTCCTCGATTGACTACACCGAGCACTTTAACTACGCGGGTATTGCAGAAAGATATTCCTAACAAACCACAGGACTAATGTTATCGGCGGCAAATCATAGATGGTGATAGATTACTCAACACAAACAAAGTTGTTCATAGTAACAAAATTGGTCAATTTTCAAAGCTAACTTCTGAACACTGCCACAAAAAAATAAATTATCATCTAACTTACATTAAGCACCTTTGTATTCAATATAGTATCTAAAATATAAATAACCAAAAATACTCGCAATATTTGAAATATTAACAAAGATCTAAACAATATAAATAAATTTTCGAATAGTGGCCAAAGTCACCCAGGGCGGCCAAAGTCACCCAAGTTTACGGTACCTTTCACTGTAGATATTTTTGCATATTTATTATGGATTTGCGTGATAGTTTTCTGGTTATGATGATTTTCCTTCTATCAATAGCAAAACATATCAACTGCTAAAACCTTGGCAAACTGAGATAAACAAATACTACCAGTGTTACTCAACTAAATAACCGTACAGCTGTGACAGGAGTTCATCCGTTTATGTTTATTGTCAGTAATCTCACGGATGTAAAACCTTTCAAAATAAATAATAAGTAAAATCCCATGACGTCCAACGCCCCATAAAGTCTTGCGTTATGTTTACGCTTTCAAGTAGAACATGTATATCGCGTTTCTTTCATCTGCCGGCCTAGGAAATTTACTTTAATTGATTCACTTACGAAAATAAACTTTATTGCTTTTCAATTATCGTGCAAAGTGCAGCCGATAAAATTTTTGGACATCGTAAACAAAATCGTAACAGCCGATCTTCCAATAGCAGCCGAGCTGTCTGGCACGTTATGGCCGACTCAAACTCGACTACAAGCAGACAGGCGGAGACCAATGTCATATCGCATCATCACTCGAAATAATTGACCCCCAACATCACGTCGTATAGTCATTGTTTTGGTCCAAAGTCTACTGAGACTCCTATTATGGAAAACGTGATTAATTTTTAGCATTATAGTACTTACTCTTTTGTTCTATAGTAAGAAGGAGACACAAAAAATGATGATAGGAATTCAGCCCATAAAATCTAATTGATTGAGTTATTTTCAATCAGCTTTTGATTCGCAAAAATACAGATAAACAGTTGCATCCAAATGAAAACCATACTTGCGATTTTTTTTTTGGAAATACTTATACAGGCTCTTTCACTACGAGCTGCAATTAGAAGAACCAAATGAAATCAGGGATTAAAAATTTGTGGACTTATGTTATTAGACACCATGTTTTGCATTAAAATTTTTTGAGTTTTTGGTTTGCTTCACCGGAAATATGTCAACTTTCATATTAAAAATGAAACACTGCATATTTTATAGCATTTTTGGAATCTTTGTTAAATTTCAGGTCAATTGTATTTTACGTACCATGTGTTCTTTTTGTGATATTGAATTTTTTCAATAAAAAATGGCTGCAAGTTTACTTCCATTTATTTATTAATATTGCTGTTGCAATTGGAAAAAAATTGTGTGGCAAAATGATTGTGAAAGTAACAGATTATCGACAAATCAGCAGAGTTTTTCGAAAAGTTATACAGGCTGTTCAAATTATAAGACCAACTTTGTGTCCTATACCTAAAATGCATTTTACCTAGTTACATTGAAATTGAAAACATTGCCAAATGTAGATTACATTTTAAAACAACTGAACAATTGTAAATAAACAGAAATTTATTCAACAAGGCTTTAAGTCATTATTAAAGTCAGTTAGAAGATGGATGGTGGATTGCGCTTAATGGGCCACACAGATAACACTGCTTCCTCCGACTTTACGCCACTGGATTTTCACATTTGAAGACTTGAAATAAATAATGAACTAAGTGCTAAAAATTAAAAAAAAAAGGTTTTATTACATTAAAGTGGGCTGGACATCACTGGCTTTAATGTAAATAACGGGCTACGTAAAAATATTAGACCAGGCAATAGAGACTTTTTCGTGACAAAAATAGTATCAGCAAGCCGCCGGTCCCAGGTCACGTGGAACAGTCCGTAGATGTATTGTGAAGTGTTTTCGACTAGCAAATATCATTACTTAATTTGTTATAAACAAAAAACCTTAAAAAATCGTGCATTTTTTCGTGGTTCGCTTGTAAAAGCTGAACCGATGGAGCAATCTTGATACTGTCAACAGACGAATTGTATAGAATGAAAAGACGAAAAAAATGAACCCTACACGGACCCGATCGGATTAATATTAACGGAGGAAATTCGGAAGAACCGGAGAAATCTGCGTTTTGCTCAAAAATTCATAACTCCTCCATTTTCAAACCTGTAACACAGGCTTTTCGCGAGAAAGTAGCGATTGATGGGTACTTTAAGTGTGCACAACCCAGGCGTTGTCCGATGATTAGTTTTTGCACAATTGCGATTTGAATTTTTCTTATGCAATATGGTTCGGCGAGCCTGGATGCATCGGAGGTGGTCCGATTTTAATTTTTTTAACGTATTTCGAAAGTAAAAGTATTGTGCTACAAAACGTCTATTCTGATTTTGCGTTAAAATGTTGCGAAATAGGCGAAAAATGCTTGCAATCTTGACCGAAATCTGCCGCGCGCTCAATAGCTGTCGCGTAGTGGGGTAGGCGGCCGACTCGGGGAAGCGCGCAGCGTGTTAGGATTACTATAGATACGCGCTTCCCCGCGTCGACCGCCTACCCCCACTACTCGACAGGTTTGCGTTCTACCAGGGAAGCCGCACCAACCATAATATGTGAAAAAGAATCGAAAAATGTTTAGGAAGAAACAGCAATGTAAACGGTTTTACTAAAATAAATTCATGTAAAAAATAAATATTTTTTAAACTACGCTTTACAAAGAAAGTTATTTCGGAAAATTTTTTAAAAATTTTGGACATTTTCAAAATTTTCTAGAAATTTTGGAATTCTTTTTATTGATTCATGCATTGCATCGGAAATCTGTCCATATGCAAAATTTCAACTCGAATAGACAAAGTTTCCAAATTTTGAACACGTTGGATAATTTTAAATCTTTTTTTATCGGTTTATGCATTGTCACCTGAAATCTGTCCACATACAAAATTTCAACTCGATTTGACAAATTCACAAAATTTAAAAATTTTTGTTATTGAATGAAAATATTTCCAAATTTTGGAAAATTTCCAAAATTTTTTTATTGTATCATAGATTGTTGCCGGAAATCTGTCCAAATGCAAAATTACAACTCGATTAGCAAATTTTCCAAAATTTTGTGAATTTTTTCAGATTTTTTTAATTGAGTCATGCATTGCCACCGGAAATCTGCCCACATGCAAAATGTCAACTTGATTGGACATTGGGAAATAGGTAAAATATCGATTACAAGATTTGAACGTAACAAACAAACAAACAACTATAATAGTGAAGTTAAAATAAGCGTAGTAATAGAATAGTTTTTATAATTTACTTAATCGATGTTCTTTTATTTTTAATTTTGTCTATTTCATGGAATTTTATAAAGACTAATTTAATCAGAATGACTAAAGACAGCAATAATAACTTAAAACATTTGTTAAGGAATTTCTAGTTTCAATTGTTTTCCAACGCAATCTACATTTGGTAACTTTTTCAACTTTGATAACTTTGGGTTACCATTACAACAATTTTGCCGGCCAACTTTTTTCCAACGGCCACAGCGAATAATTTATAAATAATTGAGTTACCTGGCAGCTGTCATTTTTTTATTGAAAAAATTGAATATCTCAAAAATGACACATGTTGGGTATACAGTATGTAACATACAATCGACCTAAAATTTAACACAGGTTTCAAAAATGCTATAAAATACAGGGTGTTCCATTTGAAATATGAAAGTTGACACCATTTCCGGTGAAACCGGAAGTAACAAAAAACGGAATATATTTTAGTTAAAAAGATCGTACCCAACAGCATAAGTCCACAAATTTTCAATTTCCCACATTTCATTTGGTTCGCCATATACTTACTTCTAATGGCAGTTCTTCAGGAACGACTCTGTATTATATTGTACTTTTTTATTGCTGAAGTTGAGATAATCCTGTAGAGAAACCGCCAACTTGGTACGTTCCATTTTTAGGAGACATTCGCCGAAAATTCATTACAACATGTGTGTTCCCCAGCCGGTATAGAAGCACACGTGTTCTTCATAATAAAATTACTTTGTAGATTGACAAACAAAAAAATACACCGGGTATGAAGTTTATTTTTATTATGGTGTGTTTTATTATGGCACCGGCCTTGGATAATACGATCAAAGAACTGTTTATAATTAATTTTTTACTCACTTAATTTTACGTTAAGGTTAATTATAACAACTTCTCAATAACTGTCACAACAGTAAATGGAACACGACTTCTATTTACTGCCAATTATGTTAATTATAACTCGTTAAAACTTGTTTTAATTACAGGTTTAAATACCTGTAGACATGAATTAGAAATTGAATTGCAATTTTCCAGAAATTTATTGTGAATACAGAATTTACAAAAAAAAGTATTTAAAAATAGTACATCGAAAGTGTTGATATAAAAGTTTACCCATTTAGTCTAGTTTTTAAAAACATTTGAAAAAATATAGATATTTAGGTAATTCAAAAGGGCCAAGTGCTTCTTCGTTATTTCGAGTTTGACGTCGCGGCGTTTTCAATTTTCCCAGATGGTTATAGTTATTTTACGACTTTACGTGTCCCGTGGGTGTTACCGTGTATTCTATTGTCCCTTTTTATTATTATTTTATCGGAGTCATATAAATCTTTCAGCAGTGAATTTTATCGCCGAACAAAACTATAGGACAACAATAAACTTGCGACTGACGTTTGTTTTATTACTATGTCTCGACTTATAAAAACAGTAAATCCCAGCAATAAGGATTGTCTATTGTTTAAACAATAATTCCTAAGTAGCCCTTTATTGGTATTATATAAAGTTTTTGTTTTAATTATATTTTAACACCGAAAATCGTTCATTATCCTTTGTGATTAATAACAAACCTGCTGGAAAAGGTCAAGGGCAATACTCTCAAAGGCAAAGTTCTCTGGTATTAATTAAAAATTTAAGCGTACCTTGTTGTGTTTCCCCTTATAATGTTTACAGAGTGTGGTGGGTAATTTGTAATCTATTGTAACGGTTTAGTCAACGTTGAAAAATGTTTTATGCCGATAAAAAGAATAATCAACTCATTTCAGTCATTCGACAGATAAGGAACTGTGTAGGAACTCGAGTATGTTTTGATTTTGTGTTGTTTTTTTTTGCGAGGTGACGCATAAATGTTGCTAAATTTTTAGGAATACTTTAATATAACGTAATACCGCATTAATTTCCCAGTGAGAAATTAATACTATCAGTTGCCTATATTAAAGGTAAATATTAGGATGCTTTTATTTTGTATTTTTTTTTTCAACGGCGACTCCTTAAAAATGATATTTCAGAAAAAGAATTATACGTAGAATTTGTTATAATTATATAAATAATAAAAAACTATCTGATGTGGCCAGGCACATGACTTTATCATACTATATATAAAATTAATTGTTTACCTGCATGAGATTCTATTTGATCGAGATCGGCCATGTCTGCATTAAAATAAAACTACTGGAACTAGACAGATATTTTGATTATATTGACAGAACATCAGCGTTTGACACTACCTACTGTCATTAGAGTCACAATATCTGACAAATCCTGGCTAACTCGCTTTAATAGAAATAGAATTTGCTCATGCAGCTAAACTATTCATTTTACCAAAAAATTTCATTATCATAAATTATTCAGAATTTCCTCTACTTTAATTTAGCTTATTTGCAAAATCTTTCAAAAATGCTAAGACTAAACCTTCAGTTCCTTTGGACCCTTTTCAACAGAAAGCTTTTCAGCTCTAAGTTTACACACACACAGACATTTTTTTGTACCTCGGTCAAAAATCATTCAGGGGACCCAAAATGACATATTTCCGCTAAAATCTCAAATTTTTTTTTGGCACGATTACAATACTTTACATACTACGTATGATAAAGTAAAAATATTAAGATATTTTATCTTAATAACAAAAAACGATACTCTTGAGTTTAGATATCAGAGCATTTCACAGATTTCCAATTAGAGGTAGTTAATTTGTTGGAATTAAATGACTACACTTAAACAAGTTAAAACCTATTCTGGTATGCGTTCTTTCTGTAGAATCTGAATGTAAAGGCATACATTTAATTGTGTCTAGCTTTTTAATGAAAAAAAAAATAATAATATACATATTTTTGCATGTGTTGCGTTTTTGTCACATGTCAATTTATTCATTAGTTTTCAGAATCAGATTCTACGAAGAAAAGCACCACCAATATGAGTTTTTTGTTTTATTTTGTTTAAAAATTTTGTTTGCACTGATTTTCTCAAAAACTAGGCTAGATTCACAATTTATCTTTTCAGAATCAGATTCTAAGGTCTAGAATTCCTTTATTCATTTTAGATTTGGGAAACAAATAATTTGTCCACTTGTTTACTGAATTTTTGGTGATATTATATTTAAAATTAATTAAAATTTATCACTGATGAAAACATTCATCATTAAATGTTTGAAATGAAATGTGAAATATCCACCTATGCTTGTATCAATATCTCCGAAAGTATTAAGCTTGGCATAACAAATTTTTGACCATATTAAAGACAACGGAACCATCTCTTTCGTCTTTAACTTGATGAAAAATAACTTAACTTGTTCTGCTAAGCTTAATACTTTCGGAGATATTGATTACAAACATTTTATGACGAATCTTTTAATCACTGATAGTTTTTAATTATTTTCAATAAGAATACCAACAAATTTCTTTAATCTAGTGGTATTATTTCCATATGCGGGCGAATTGTTTACAATGTTCAATAACTTGGCGTCTAAAATGACTAGAGAGTATCTACGAAAAAAGCACACCTGAATAAGTGGTCACTTTTCGATTGACCTGAATATCGAAAAAAGGCCATGAATCGGTCAAACATGTTTTTTCCAATGTTTCTTTTGGACTGTGATCAATTTTGTGCAATTTTGTAGTAATTTTCGAATTTTGTAGCTCCGGCACTCGAAGAAAGTGATTTATACAAAATTCATAAAAATACCAATATCTCGAGAAGTAACGTTTTTTTGCGAATCATATTTCGATAGTCTGGTCAGTCATGAGGTGACCAATCAGCCATACATGGGATGATATTGACTTTTTGGACAGCCTTTGTAATTATTAAAACATAAATCGATGAACTGTTCTGATATCTACACTGAAAAGTTTATGGTTTATTTTTTATAATTGTTTCTCTGGTCATATATAAAAAAAAAGCACAATAAAAAGCACCCTAGCACACATAAACGTCTTTTCTTTCCTGTTTTTTTCTTGCTAATGAACTTCTACAACCGTATCTGCTCACTAACGTAAATTTTCGCCATTGTCAGAACGAATCCTGAAACCGATAACGTACAACTTAATTGTATCAATTTGCAGTCATTAGAACAACCGGATCGCATTCCGGCATACCGCGCCGTCATTAGAAATTAATTATTTACTCTATTTGTCGATAAAATTCCGAATAACATTTGTCGACATTGTCGAATCGATCAGCAAATTGCCCGACCAAAGGTAGGCCACTGCCGGCATTAGAAAAAAAAATGCCCAACGTCGGTGCCTTTGTACTTGACAAAGGAAGTCTGAAAAGCTCAAATATGGTCAGAAATGCTCGCATGCACAATGGTCCGTTACGTGCGTATGAATATGGAGTACAGTACTGGAAAGGAGGCGAAGTTCACCACAATTAATAATAAGTAACTATTCAGAGTGTAACTCGGCCTTGGTGTGTTGCAAAATCTTCGATTATAATATGCCGGCAATGATCACAAAGTGTCAATCAAACGTCCGACGACGGTCTTTTTTCTCGTTTAGGTAACTTAGTTATACCGAGAATGCGACGTAATGAGCGCCAGTCTAGCTTTTAATGTCGGCTCCTGTAATAACTGTCATTTGTTATGATACCACTGCAATATTTTATGTAACTACGTAATTATATCTGACAAAAACTTGAAATGTATTAATCGTTTCAAATTCATTCGGCGTCACCATGTTTTCTTGCAGTATGCATAAGGTCAGACGTCCCGATTTTTACAGTTTTTCCCGCGGAGATTTAAAAACGTCCCGCTTTTTGAGAAAATCTTAAAATTTTCATAGCACATCATAGGGTTGTACTTATTTGATCCAAATATTATTTTTAAAATTTTTTGATGAAAAGCAGAACCGTATTTATTTCTATTGTTGTATTTTAAAACATCATTTTGGGGTCGCTATTGACTTAGTGATTTTGGTGACTTGTGAAAGGTGAAATTCAGAAAGGTGATTTTTGACAAGGAAAATCACCTTTTAATATTATTCTTAGATTAGCGTATCAACTACAAGACACAGCTGAATGAATATAAAACAGTTAATTTCTGCCATTTGTATTGTAAGATGATTTGGTTAAAAAGGCAGACGTAGATACAATGAGAAGTCGTATGTTTGTCTATTTGTATATTTTATATAAAAAAAACGAACGTACAAATATATTCAGTTTTATTTGAATCCTTTCATAAATTGTCAATAGTAAAATCCTATCAAAACTACAGTGATATGTAAAAAAAATTAAATTTTTGTTGATTTTTTAAAAATTTTTACCGCAATCTGACAAAAGAATAAACAAGTTGTTTCAATAGATGCAACAAAATACTTATTTCTGGATAAAAAATTATTTACATATTTAGAATATCTATTTTGTACAAAGAACGTATAGTTTTTAGAACGTGTAATTTTTGTTAAAGAAAAGATGTAAAACGCCGTATCTACGTAAAAGATTACTATATTTTTTCTGTTTAAATGCGAAAATCACACATGTTTTACATTTTAAATTATTTACCGTTTATCGTGTTAACTACCAATTTTTACGTAAAACACGCGATTTGTGTTACCATTATAGGGAATTATTTCGAAACATTGTATCAAATCATATTTATTCAAAAAACTGAATAAACCTTTAATGTAAACATTGAATCAACCTTTCTTTAATATGGACAGCGGACACATTTCAACCACAGACACATATGTAGTTAATTGAAATAAATACCTGTTGCAAAAAATTTAATCTGTTCAATAAAACAATGTAGAATATCTGTGTAGCCAACACAAATAAAGATCATATTGACAATTATTTATTTTTTAATATTTACTTAAAAGCTTATGTTGGTGGATTTCACGACAACGTAATTTTTTTCAGATATTGTAGACTTTTGTGAAAGAGCCACTATCCAATAAGACTGCATTGGGGTGAAATTTCAAACCAAAACATAAGTCATGTGTGGTATCATTGGATAGATATTTTAATAAGGCACAACATTTGTTTGAAAAAAAATGTTTCTAAATCATACAATTGACGAAAGAAACCATAATCCGTTATGGCATCTACAAAAGCTGTAATCATAACGAAAATTACAGGTAATTGTTTTGTATCTAATACCTGGAGATGGCAATTGATTTTATATCGATAGTAAAGGATTATATACAGGGTTAGCCAAAATTACCGGAACACCCAAATAATTCTACAACGGTAAAAAATTTCAAAAAAAATTCAAACAAAAGTTTTTATAGTAGATGTAGGAAATTAAATGAAAGCCTCCTTTTTCTTCGCAGGTAAAACATTTATTTACTACAGACATGTTTCGGCATGGCTGCCATCATCGGTGCATGTAATCTGCAAAAGACAATATGTGAGCGAGAAAGCCGTAAAAGCCGGGAATTTACAAATTAATGAAAGAAAAATACTACAACATACAAAAAACTTACAGTCAAAAAATCGTAATAACGGCACAAATAGAGCATGGTCAAAATGAACGTCGGCTCACGATCAGGAAAAAGTACCTAACAATAGAAAATGCATATTCTAAAATACGCGATAAACGGACAGAATACAACAAAATACGAGCAATTTTAGACTTTAAACAATCCATCGTTCAAATATAATTTGAATATACAGGGTGTTCATTTTATTATAGAAATCGCGTAAATCTTTTGTTTTCAAATGGAACGCCCTGTATCTTTTTACATTTTATAATTTTAGGACTAATTCTGGACATTGTTTATTAAAATAATTTTTTTATAAAATGCATCATTTTTGCGTTTTAAGCAATTAATTAAAATTAGTCAAAATTACCGCAACACCCAAATAATTCTTCATCGGTAAAAAAATTTCAAAAAACATTCAAACAAAAGTTTTTTACTTTAAACAAGCTATCGTTTAAATATATTTTTAATATACAGGCTGTTTATTTTATTATGGAAGTATGGAAAACTTTTCCTTTTTCTCATTAAACGTCCTGTACATTTTTATTTTTTAATTCTAAGAATTTCTTTTCAAGTAGGTTTTTATAAATTGATTCATTTTTTAATTATCAGCAATTAATCAAAACTCCAAAACATTTGTTTTAGCCGAACGGATAAATAATAACAATGTGAAGAAAAAATAACAAAACAATTAAATTAAAGTTTCAAACTGCCATCCCTGAGCGGCTTGACAATGCCCCAACCTATCAACAAATTCCCGTAAACAGCTGTCTAAATGATCGACAGTAATACTCTGAACTTCGTCCACTATCCTCTGCTTCAACGCATCAATATTTTGCAGCCTATTGGTGTAAACCTTGGACTTTAGGTGGCCCCAAATAGAAAAATCCAGTATTTGTAAATCCGGCGACCTAGGTGGCCATTCAATGGATCCTCTCCTTCCAATCCACCTCTGCGGGAAAATTGAATTTAAATAATTCCGAACTTGGACAACGTAATGCGGCGGTGCACCATCTTGTTGAAACCAAATACTATTCAGATCTTCGTTGAATATAACTAGGAGATGAGGTATTACTTCATTTTATGCTCAATATTCCAATAAAACCGGAAGAAATCACTGAAAGGACAATAGTTTTAATGTGGTAAGCTATCCCACATTGCATCCTTCAAATCAATTCTTAATTTGAAGTTCAGGAGTTTTGACTAATTGCTTATAACTAAAAGATTATGAAATTTATAAACAAATTATTCCAATAAAAAATTATTAGAATTAGTCTTAGAATTATAAAATGTAAAAATATACAGGTATTCCATTTGAAAAAAAAAGTTAACCAAATTTGCATAAAAAATGAACAGTCTGTATATTAAAAATATATTTTAATGATAGCTTGTTTAATGTCAAAAACTTTTGTTTGAATGTTTTTTGAAATTTTTTTACCGATGGCGAATTATTTGGGTGTTCCGGTAATTTTGACAAATTTAAATTAATTGCTTAAAACTCAAAAATGATGCATTTTATAAAAAAATTATTTTAATAAACAGTGTCCAGAATTAGTCCTAAAATTATAAAATGTAAAAAGCTACAGGGTGTTCCATTTGAAAAAAAAAATACGCGATTTCTATAATAAAATGAACACCCTGTATATTCAAAATATATTTGAACGATGAATTGTTTAAAGTCTAAAAACTTTTGTTTGATTTTTTTTTTTAATTTTTTTACCGTTGTAGAATTATTTGGGTGTTCCGGTAATTTTGGCTAACCCTGTATATTAGTCAATTTCGGACACAAAAACAAAAAGTTTTCTCCAGAATCCGATATCATGGTTTATTTCGTAAAATATATGATTGAGTAGGATTTTTTTAACAAAAGATGTTTTATTTTAAAAAATCTATCCAATCACACGACTCAGGTATTACATAATGTGAATTTATGAAACGGTGCAGTTATGACTCCTTTCAGTACATTCCAGAAATGAAAATGTGTATCAAGTCTTCTGGATGGCTTATTTTATGTTAGTAATTTATTCTTCCCGAATCTCTGTGACGGCATATGACCAGGTAATAAGCCTAGGA
This sequence comes from Aphodius sticticus, assembly GCA_963966075.1. Lineage (NCBI taxonomy): Eukaryota > Metazoa > Arthropoda > Insecta > Coleoptera > Scarabaeidae > Aphodius > Aphodius sticticus. Next base: position 67,491,527 of record OZ014509.1, read on the forward strand.
TAAGACTGGCTATATTTACAGGTATAATAATATTATGCCATCCCATTGGTATTTATAGTTTTTTAGTTATAGCTTTAAAACTAAATTTGTATCTAAACTACACTCAAAACCCACCCCATAAGTACAAGATTAGTTCACCATTTTTCCTGTATTTGCAGATATTTGCAGACACTATTAACTTCTAACATTTCAGGATCTTCACGCCAAACATAGTTTTGGTACTACTAGAAAACATAACTTATATTATTAAAACATATATTTCGGGTAATAAAAATTATTTTTTCCTCTACCCTTCAGTTTTGTAGGTACTAGTCATCAGCTACTAATGATGAAAACAGTGCGGGAGTCGAAGTAAATATGCGTATTATTTCACGCTTAGTTGAATGTAATAATTTCCTTCGTAGCAAAAACAAATCCTCCTATGAAAATGTAAAGACTAAACAATCATAATATGATACACTCTATTGACTGTTGCAAGTGTTGTTTTCCCCTTTTCACCTTAGTAATAGGAATTTGCTGAATATGTACAAACATCACAGTATACGAACTATCAATAATTCTCAAACTTATCTTATTGTCGGTCTTTATTTATCTACAAGCCACCTAACTAATGGGTTGTTTTGTCTATACCACTGCTTGTTTTTGCGGCATTCAGAAACACAACGGAACAGATACGTTACGCTGTTACAAAAAGAACTAATTAATTGCCTAGTTTATCACAGAGGTCGACCGACTTTTTCCTATAATTTTCGAACGTAATTGTGTCAATTGCCTCAATTATAGCTACGTGCGAATTCGCCAAGCAAATATTCTATGCGGTTTTGCTCAACGTTCGATTATATTGTCGACTTGTCCTTTCGTGTTTTATTACGACTTTCAAGGTTCGCTCTGATGATGAATTTTAGACTTTTTACCGCAATTGAAATTATATATGAAGACAAAAGCCATCCGTCCATTTAGTTCCTCTAAAAGAAGTTGCGAAAGGTATCAAAACAAACCTGGGAAGTACACATGGGTATTAATAATAATACAATTAAGTCTATTTTTAATTGGAAAACGTCAATTGCTAACGCAAATGTTACAGAATTTGAATCACTTGAACGCGGGCGTAAAGTTCAGAGTTGTTGCATGAGCGTATGTTGTGATGAAGTGCATTACCACGGTAAACACACGGGCCCAATTAAACTAACAAATCGTCTTCTGTTCTTTTTTCCGAAGCTCGTTTTGTTGCATTCTCAACGTAGTCTAGGAAATAACCTGTTGGAAACTATCCAGAAAGCCTCTCTACAGTTGCTTACCAGCCTATGGAGTTGACTAACTTAATTTCAACTAAAGCTCTCAGCAATGCCGTGCAATATTTGTGATGTAAACGATTCATTTTCCTTGCGACTAGTTTGGCCAGTATTATAGGTTTATCATGGGCGTATCCAGCTTAAATCGGAAGGGGGGCAGTTTTCTAAATTTATCTTGCTATATGGGGGAAATGTGTCCATTAGGGTGATTCATAAATACATTGTAAAAATTTTTGTGACGATAGTTTGCAACGATCCCCCCCTAATCGTTTCCAAATCCAAAAAGAGTGAACACGTATTCTTTTTTAAATTTTGATTTTTAATGGTTCCTGTCGCTTTAAATTTCCATGGAAAAATGCATGGGAAGAAGACTTTTTTGGTATTTTTCAAATAATTTTTCGGGGTTTTGGAAAACTTAAGATTACTTAACTATTATTTTATTACACTACAAATCAGTGGACTTTCCAAGGAAGAATGGTCACAGTGCCCTGAAAACTACCCTCAAATGAAAAGATGTACATTCTTCAGAAAACTTCACTTTCTAATCATTTCAGTCTTTCTTCTCATAGGAATCATTACTATAAGTCTAGTGGAATGTTTATAAACATTTGTCAGTTAATTTCCATTTGTTTAAATAAATTCTATTTGTTTAATTAATTAGTTTCTCTCGAAAATCCATCTGAATTATGTTTTCTGAGTATGAAATGGCAAATTATTATCTTAGAGTGGCATTATTCATTAAAAAATGTCTTCCTATTGTTTAAACAATCAATTATTATTCATATTCAACTTTTTCCTAATTATGGTAGAAAACAGCCTTTTTTGTGAAATTAACTTATAAATTTCATGTTCGAGATATCTTGCCCATATTATCTAATACACCCACATTTTTTAAACAAATTCCAGTTGTTTAAACAATTTTTTTTGCAATTTAAGACCCGAAATTCATTTATTTTTTAGATCGGTCTAGCCGTTATTCTCAAGTGACATCATTTATATTTTGGTTATTTCCATTGCTTAAATAATAAAATTTTATTCGTTTTCATTATCATTTATTCGAAAAAATTGAATTCATTTAAAATCATTTTTTTCGGAAAATTGGGGAGTTACATTCCGTTTAAAAATATTCAATAGCTTAAAGTCAACCGATTTTATTAATCACATTTATTTCTCCATTTCTTATTCTAATTTCCTGCCACTGTGTGTCACAAGATAATGTTGATTTGTTGCTGTCTGGAAACTGTTCCCTGTACTCTAATTTGATGAACTATTGAAAACGAATAATATTTTATTATTTAAACAATGGAAATCATCCCAAAATATAAATGATATAACTTGAGAATAACAGTTGGCCAGACCGATCTAAAAAAAATAATTTTGTTTGAATTGCAAAAAAATGTTTAAACAAATGGCATTTGCTTAATCAAATCTCGGTTTATTAAATAATATAGGCAGGATATCTCGAGCATGAAATTTATAAGTTAATTTTACAAAAAACTTTACTTTTACCATAATTAGAAACAAAGTTGAAAATTAATTGTTTAAACAATATGAAGAAATTTTTTAATGAATAACGTCTCTCTAAGATTATAAACTGCCACTTCGAACTCAGAAAATAGAATTCAGACGGATTTTCGAGAAAAACGAATTAATTAAACAAATAGAATTTGTTTAAACAAATGGAAATTATCTAAGAAATGTTTATAAATATTCCACTAGACTTATAGTAATGATTTATATGAGAAAAAGGAGAATGAAATGATTAGAACGGTCAATTTTCTGAAGAATGTACATTTTTTCATTTGAGGGTAGTTTTAAGGGCACTGTGGGGTGGGTTGGGGGCGTCAAATCCATATGTATAATAGGTCAAATTCTTCTTTGGAAAGTGCTCTACAAGTCCTATTACTTTAACGTAAAGTTTTCCCAAACCCCGAACAATTATGCGAAAAATAACAAAAAATGTTTTTTCCCATGTTAATTTTAAGCCTCGATAACAGTATTCAAAATCAAAATTTCGATTTGGGGGATCGTTGCTTTCGAAATAAAAATAACCACCATAGTATCCATAAGGGAAATAGTGCTAAATAATGAAAAAGAAATTGTGGTATGTAATAAACATAACAAAATGCAAGGGGTGGCTGCTGCCCCCCCCCTTGCCTCCTGGATACGCCCATGGGTTATATCGTTGATTTTCATTGTGGTTTTAACGTTTAATAAGTTTTACTGCGAGAGTTGTAAATGTAAAGTTGAAATCAAAGCTCTTCCGCCAATTTATAGACACCCTGTATATAGACTAGTTGTGCTTAACCCCTATCATCAGGTCATCAACTATTTAAGCATATTCCTTTTGTTTGTTTTCAGGAGTAGTGGGCAGTTACGCAACACCCTAAACAAGGCCCGTACCCTTTGCGATAAATTCAGGAGTAGTGGGGGTGCTGGAAGTGGACAAAGGGTGTCCTTGGACTCCGCAGTGGACACTTCACCCCAGAGGGATGCAAACCAAGGCCGGCTTTCGAGGTGGTTCTCCATAAGACGAGGGTCAGCCCATCAGTATGACATCGAAAATATGGAAAATAATCGACAAGGCAACAACAAAATGCCATTGTTACCAGAGGTAATTTACTTATCATACTACTTAACTCAATTTATAAGAATATTTTGCGACATTACGGAGATAATTAATAATATAATTAATACGGAGGTAATTCGAAAGTAATGCGTTATTCATTTGTCGCCGTCGTCATCTTTTATTTATAAATTTTATGTAATAATCGCTCGGGCAAAAAGCGAACAACTTCAACTGTCTACAAGGATGCACGTTTTTGCTCGCCGTAGTGTTTTGAAACAATTTTGCAGGCTGAAGGTGCACTAAAAACTATAATATTGGTGCTATTAATAGAATACTGGGAGTGTTGAAACTGCCTTAATTATGTTGTTTTTGTATCAGTTCGGCAAATATAATTTATAGGTACAAATGTTAGACGTTACATTTTTAATAATCTTGTGTTTTGATTATGGTTGGCAGTGCCGAATTTACAAATGTGGGCGCCCCGGGACAGTGGAAGATATAAAGACCCTTTATTAAACAATATCTTTTGACATAATGTTATGTAGACAACCGAAAAGCGAACATTTATCAAAAACAAACAACATTAATTTTAAGCTTACCCTAGAAACACCTTGAGATTTTTTTTGCGGCCAAAACAGAAATGATTTCTATTGCAGAATTTAGAACCTTTTTAGAGTCTTGTTAGTGGCATTAAATCGCTCCAAAATGTCGTTCCAAAATCTAGAGTACAGTGCAATTGTATTGGTGCCCATCTTCTGTAAAAGTCTAGCACTTTTTATCTTGACGACTTTCTTCTCCTTATATATACACTGGTCAAAAAATCTAGGGTAACACTTTTTCGAAACCTGTAACTTTTTAAATAATAGCTCTAGGCAAATTGGTGAGGTTTAATACAGTGTATGCCCTCCACGAGCGCGAAACTTCCTCACACCTGCGTGGCATGCTTCGCACTAGTCTGCGAAGAGATTCTTGGGGTATGCTTTCCCATTCCTAAATCAGGGCTTGTGTTGGTTAGTGGTCCATTAGGGGGCTTGCGAACACGTCCGGTCAAGCCTATCCCACACGTGTTCAATAGGATTCAGCTCATGACTCAACCGGCCATTCCATGACCTGAATTCCACGTTCTTGTAAAAAGTGATGCCGGCGGTATGTGGCTTTGCATTGTCCTGCATTAGGATGAAATTTTGACCGACGCCATATGCAGCAGGCACCACATGGTCCTCCAATATGTTTTCGATGTAATTCATGGCATTTTTCTACTAAGAACCACAACAAGATCAGTTCTGTTGCGTATACTGATTCCAGCCCAAACCATCACAGATCCACGACCAAATCTATCCACTTCCGGTATAGTAGCGGAGCAAACCTTATTCGCGCTGCTTTGTGATGCTGCGTAAGGCGTGGTGCACGGACAGGTCTTCTTGGTTTCAAATTCGCTTCTTTTAATCTGTTTCTAATTGTTTGATCAGAAATATCTATTCCATGTGCTCGTCTTAGGTCGTTTAGGAGGTCTCGTGCTGTGGCAATGCGCTGACGTAGAGAGGAAAGGACAAGAAATCGGTCTTAATTTTGTGTAGTTTTTCGATTTCGACCTTGTCCAGATCTTCTGCATTCCTTTGTTTTCTTTATACTTGCCACTCGTATTTGAGGCGGTGTCATACGATTGATCAGTGTGGCCACAATTCGGCATGAAGGAAAGAAATCTTTCCCTTTTGGAACATGTCTTTCCATTTAACGTGATGCCACTGCCAGCTGGTCATTGTGGTCAAGTGTTTCCAATCGTCAAATCCGTATCCACATAGTTTTGTTTTTTTTTCGGAGAAATTAATTTTTTTGAACAGTTCCTGTATTTAGTAACCCTGTTTTTATGATTTTCATTTTACGTCTTTTGTTTCAGGTGGAGGAAGAAACAAGTTTCACGCACCTCGCATCCCACAGGAGGCAGGTGCCCCCGACGTTACCCCCACCACCCCCGAATTTAACCCAACCCCAGTTAAAAAGGAGGATGATCGTCGCAGCAATTGTACATAGCGAAAATTCATACGTAGCTACCTTACAAAAATTAGTCAATGTAGGTCCCAATCTCTCAAACTTTTTTCAGATATCCTCAATACATTTCTTCCCTATATTTTAGGATTACAAAAAACCGTTGGAAGAGAGCAATCCGCCTATACTAAGCAGCGCGAAGATAGCCACCTTATTCCATAGACTGCCTGAAATTCTACAGTGCCATAACTTATTTCGACTAGCTCTCGCGGAGTACGTCAAAAACTGGGACCGTGATGAGAAGATCGGTGACTCCTTCGTAGCGTCTTTCTCAAAAGCAGTTGTTTTGGACATCTACAGCGGATTTATAAACAATTTCTCCGTAGCCATGGACCTAGCGAAGATGGAGGCAAAGAGGAAATCAGCTCTAGCTGACTTCTTCAAAGTCAAGCAGATCAGCTCGCATGACCGGTTATCGTTCTTCGGATTGATGGTCAAACCAGTTCAAAGATTTCCACAATTCATCTTATTTCTACAAGTATGTTCCAAACACTCTGTAATTCTTTGAGATCAATACTCATATCATCAATGTTTTTCAGGATTTATTAAAACACACACCTCAAGGCCACCACGATAGGATGTCCCTCCAGCTTGCCCTAACCCAGTTGGAATCGTTAGCAGAAATGCTCAACGAGCGCAAGAGAGAAGCCGAGCAATTCCAAGCCTTCAAGGAGATGCTTAGGCATATCAGCGGTAAATTTTCCGCACGACCACTATCAGACTCCAACCGTTACTTATTAAGAGAAGACAACGTCATGCAATTGGAGTTCAACCAGTGTGGAAGCGTAGCCAAAGCTAAGAACCGAAGACTTCTCCTCCTGAACGACCTGGTCGTCTGCGTATCAGTTGCACCGAAAGCTTCCGATGATTTTGGAGCTAGTGAACGCCTGAGTTTGAAGTGGACGTACCCAGTCTCCGAAATCGAAATTCAAGACACAAGTGCGTCTCCTACGTTAAGTCGGTTGTTAACAGCGGGCTTCAATAAAGGTGGGAGTTTAAAATCGAATGCTTCCTTCGAAGGCACGCAACCGCAAGCTGATAACCTCTGCACGGAAATGAGCAATCTCATGCATGACTACGAGGTTATGAGTCGAATTGGTGATCTTGTTGGACAGCTTAAAGGATCCTACAAAGACATAACCTTGGAAAATACGAAGAGGATCCTGCAACAAATCCAGAGTTCCATTCAGCATAAAGATGAGCAAATGGCTTGGGTTGACTCGTGTTGTTTGCAATTGGTCGCTAAGTCTAAAGGTAAAGAGGAGAGTTTCACGTTTAAGACTGATAATCCGAACGTGAAGAAGGAATGGATTACCGAATTGCGATTGGCACAACTGGCTTTGGATCCGAATAACTCACCTGCTTGGGATGTACCTGAAGAGGAGCATAGGCCGTCTACTAAGATGCCGCTATTCGTTAGAGCACAACCTGTATATAAATCACAGCATCAAACAGAGGTAATCATCTTTTTTTTCTGCTTTGGTTCCATAATGAACACATTGTAACACTATTTTCGGTTTCATAATGAATACCGTTAATAACACTGACAACAGCAAAAAATTATGCTGCATGCTGATGGGTGTAGCTTATTTGTGTGTTCATTGTAGTTGAAGAAACACTTTATCTCGTGACCATTTTGAGAAATTTTGCAAATACCTTACTATTAAATACAATGGCAAAATATGAAATAAATTCACTAAAATTAAAACTGTATATTATTTTAAAAAATACTCGGACATGTCAGTTTTTAATTTAAATAGATTCTTTATTTGACTAAATGGTACCATATACATTTTGTAGCCTTACATAAGAAAATTTTCGAAAAAAGACAGTTGAATATTAATTAATATACTGATCCCTGTGGAGTATAGATTTTCTGCATAGAAAGGAAATAAAAGTTTTTACGAGGTGTTTGGGTATAAAATTAGGTTAATGTGTAAAACCATAATTTTGTTATAACGACTGAACCAAGTGTTCTCAAAACTTCATAATAGCCTGAAGGTAACGTTTAAATTTTATATTTATCTGAAATCCTGAAAATTAATCCAAGATCAAAATTTTCGATTTTGAAATATTGATTTTTGAAATTGAATACCTGGGACAAGTCGAAGGCCTGGCATTAACAGGCTGTCCCACTATTTTTCCCGCCATTTCTTTAGGAATTAAATGTGATTCTGTTCGTTAAATTATTTGTTTTTTACAATTTATAGAGTGAAATATCTGAACGAACACAATAATAATAATAACAAACAATAATACAAATAAATTCAATAATTGATGAAGAAACTAAAAAATCCACATGAATCTTTTAATTTGTTTTTTTAGAATTATTCTGAGTAACAAGCTTCCTGTGGTCTTATTGCTTTAATTCCTAAAGGGGAATCCGTACCCCCTACGTTCTACTTGCAAAACACGCAAAAGTTCTGAGGGTTTTTCTCAGCAATTAGTTCACATAATCGTAAAAGAAACACATAAAATTGAAGATAAAAGATATATAATTTTCCGTCTAGTGGTAGATTTATAATAGTTCTGTTCGTTTTTGACAAATCTATTTCTGAATATGACATAAAATTTGCTGATTATGCAATTTTTTTACGAAGAACTCAGGTTAAAATTGTCTTACCATTTCAAACGTCTGTAACTTATTATGGAATTGAAAAAATAAAGTCCATATGAACAGTTTCATGCAGGTTCTACGGTTACATTAAGGGGTTAAATGATTTAGCGACAACACATAAACCATTGAGAAGATTGTTACTTTTTCATCAGGAAAACTGTGGAGTTTCATGCAAAAATTAAAAACAAAATTAGTTACTGAAATTGACTTTCAACTGCTAGATTGAGTTCAGTCAGGCGTATGTATGGTCAGTTTCTAAACTAACTGCAACACTATGGGAAGCACATAGAAATATGGATGATGTGGCAGAATTGTCAAACTCTTGTCACACATCGCCATATAGTCAGATCTCAGTGACCTAGTATTTATTAGATAAAAGCATTATATGCATTCTGAAGCAGACAAGATAGAAATAAAATTGTAGGTTTGAGGTTACAAGAAGTTTTTTTTTTTTATTTTGACTTTCAACTGTTTCGTTACCCTTGATGGACATCTTTTGAGGTCCAATTGATGAGCACTGTATCAAGTATCAACAAACATGTATCAAGAGCACCTTTTCACTTCTCATTCACAAAATTGATCATTATTTCCCAAATTTTCAATTGCCTTTTGTTCAGAAATTTTCTTTGTTAAAGCCAAAAATAGTTTATGCCTACCATTTTGCCAATTCAGTACCAAGGTCAATAACATCGTAAGATCAATAAGGTTGCCATTAAAAGTATGTTAATGACATAATACCACGAGCAAAATTGACGATCAAAAATTCAATTTGATATAAAAATGTGTAATTTTAAAAAATAAAATAGAATGGACATGGATATGATAGAAACAAACGGTTTGATTTGGTGTTATCAGTGGCCACAGACCAATAGAAATATACCACCATAAGGAAAAAACAAAAAGTTGAAATTTGTTGTACAGTGTAATCATGGTTACGTCAAACATAACCTAAACCATCCTCTTCTTATTTGATCCAGGTTCGCTGTGGTTGTTTCTACACGATATCGTCATCGAGACCAACGAGACGGCGTAGCAAATCCCAAAGCTACCTGTGGGTGTGCACAACAGATGGCGCTAGCAGTCACATCGCAATCCTGGCTCAGAATCAACACCAGGCTAGTCAGCTCAAAGACTTAGGTTCGTTCTCCTTAGTTGAAACGCAAGTGACAGCGATGGAGTACGTCAAAGGTGTTCCACCACCCTGCCCTAACCTAGCTTCCGATTCGGTTTGGATGGGAACGGACAGCAGGAAGTTATTGTTGTACGCTGCGGATGAACCAGAGAAACAAGAAGAGATGGGTAACGCTTTGGTTCCCGATGTTATCACGCAGATAAAGTACCATTGCGAGAGCGTTTTCGTGGCGTTAAGAAACGGTATGCTTCTGGTTTATAACAGGAGTTGCTCCGATGGGAGTTGGATGTTGAATTCTCCGCAGAAGTTGTCGTTGGGTAGTGATCCGATAACTTGTTTGTTGCCGATCAATTTGAGCGTTTATGCTTCGTGTGGGATGAAGGTTTGGGTTATCAATGCCGTAACAGGGGAGATCCAGAAGAGCTTTAGTATCCAGCCTGAGCATGGTGGGCATGTAAATTTGATGGCGCATAGCGGAATTGGGTTGTGGATTTCCGTGAAGAACTCCAGCACGATTTGTTTGTACCATACGGAGACTTTTAAGCATCTTCAAGATATCGATATCGCCTCGAATGTTCTTCGGGCAACCACTTCAGGGTCTAGCAATGATTGTCTAAACAATAATCGCTACAGATCTCACGTAAACGTAACCGCGTTACTCGCGTGTAAAGGTCTGCTATGGGTTGGGACGAATGTCGGAATTAGCTTGACAATCCCACTTCCGAGGTTGGAAGGTGTGCCGATCATCAGCGGGCGGGTCAACATCTCCTATCATGCGCATTACGGCCCGATATCATTCTTACTAGCTTTACAACCAAAGAACTCTACCCCAATATCAAAACTCATGAAGGAAACCAAGGAAGAGACGAAAAGTGAATTGGAGAATTTGGATATCTCTACGATAAGCGATAAGACCGACGAACGACCAAAAATGGAGAAGCAACTATCGGATTCCTCCATGTCTTCAGTTGCGAAGCTAAAACAGCAATTAACCAGTAGTCCGATGGTTATCAGACGTAGACGCTCGAAAGACAGCGATTTATCGCGTTTGAGTAAGACGCTACCCAGGGGTTTAGGCAACGGAGCTGCTTCAACTTTCTCAACCAGCACAACTTCGTCTCAAGGTTCCGGAGACACCTGCGATGTCTACGGATTATACACAGACCTGATGTACCCGAGAGATTACGATGGTGACGATCACGTTTTAACCGACACAATTTACGAATCATTGCGACGTAGCGACCCGGAGTTGGCTGCGATACCAGGAAAAGTAAGCACGCTCGATCGGAGACTAAAGATGAAAGTCAGTAGGCCAAGGTCGTTAGATTTGTCAAACTGGTCTGTCGAATCTCGATCTTCGTCGTTGTATACGTCATCGGGAAGTGAGGAAAGCATGGCTATCAGAGGTATCGGGAGGAGTGTTTCTCGGAATAATTCGAACGTCAGCAGACAATTAAACGGTGTTTGTGAGAATAGTGTTGTTCATGAAAAAGAGGTGCCCGAAAGGAACGTTCAGCCGAGACCGACGAATACTAAAACCTTGGCGAGGAATAATGTGGTGGATAACTCGCGTAGGACTGTTATTACGTTGATGGGCGGTAGAGGTTATGTCAATTGGAGGCAGCCGTGTTGCTCGGCGGACAAATCGAAAAATGTGTCGTCGATTAGGGAGCCGAATAAGAACGACGCCCACATCGTTATATGGGAACTGAAATTGTGATTCTAATCGTGTTTTTATCCATTTTTTTCTAAGAGTTTCTCTCTGTTTTTCTCGATTGTTGGTTATATTTACAGTTAACGTTTGGATCAGAATTTTAAAATTGTTTCATTCCAAAAATGATGTGCGAATAATCAAAAAAATCTTGTTGTTATTGTTAAGTGACTAAGTGTAAATATACACCAAACGGAGTTTTTTCTTTTGTTGCGTTTAAACAAAAAGAAAGTAAATGTGTTTTAAAAATAAATGTATTTATTTTATAGAAGAATTATTATAATTGTATCATGTATAATATACACACTATTTTAATATAAATGTTTAATGTTGTATACTTCTTCTTCGCCCTGTTTTGTACTTTGTAAATTTACACGTTTTAATTTATTTTTAAAACTGATTTAATTTATTTCTTATCGCATTCTTTGTACATTGTTTTTTAAGGTCGACTTATTGTAGCTACTCTAAAGCTTTCTTTTTATACTAGTTGCATGTTTTTTTGCCGTCTTACTATACTTATACGTACAGTTCTTGTAATATTTTTTATTAGCATTGTTTACAGTGTTGTATAAACTGAAGAAAACATCTACTATATCTCAAATATATGTTGTATATAATATCAGATATGCATTTTTATTTTCTTTCCGCCTTATTTTATTACAAATGGTGTGCCTGTAGTTTTACTAAAGGTAAGAGCAAATTTTACATAGGGTAAGTTATTTTCGCCCACAAATTGCAAAATTATATAGTTTTTTAATTCTGGAGTTAAGTTGCAACCAAAACTAATGGAACTTGAGCCAATAGGCTTGTCTTCAACATGGTTACAACTGCTAATGTCACACAAAATGTACCTGTTTGATACAAATACAAATAGTTTGCTGTATCCCACAATGTTAAATTTGTTAATGTGGATTCCGCTTAATCGGCACAGACGCATATTAGGGACAACTCCTACAGAACAGGAACAAAACTGTGGAAATAACACAAATTTACACAATTTATTTTTTCGGGACAATATTTCGTTTAATGGTATAAATTTGACAAATGAAAAATATTCTTTAGTAGAATAAAATGCGTTGTTAGCGCCACTGAATGAGAAACAGAACACAGAAATGAGACCTGATATATCACCCATGAATAGGGTTGCCAGGTTCAATAATCGGGTTCGACAGACAAGAGTTCCAAAAATCCAGGACACATGTCAAAAAACCAGCAGTGTGTAGCAACTTTTTATTGTCACATTATTGTGCATATAATGGTAGAAGTCTTTGTTTGAAGTTATGCTCGACAAGCCATTTGTGTCGATCATTCGACCAGGATTCTGTGCATAACAAAAACACTAGTAGCCGGTGCATGTCACCTCAACAACTAGTTTAATTACACGGTACTTATATTCTTCATAGAGTGTCAAAATCAATAGTAATATTAGTAATCGGTAATTCAGTGCCTATATTTCGAAGAGTGACTCAACTAAATACATGATTTTAGGATAATACACTGCTCAAAAAAATTTGGGGAACAATTTTTTCGAAACCTGTAACTTTTTAAATAATAGTTCTAGGCAAATGAAATTTGGTATGCTTTAAGGGCATATATTTAACTAAAGAATATTACAAAAACAATGTCACAACTCTTAGTTACTTCTAAATTACACATAAAAATGCAAATTAATAACGCAAAACAAAATGGAAAAAATTTCAAGTATGCTTTGAATTCACGTATGAAAGCCTACTAAAGATGACAAATCAATTCAGTTGTCAATTTTCGTTGCTTAGAAGTGAAATGAGGCATCTTAGTGACGTGCAAGTTGCTCGTGCTGTCGCCCTTATTCAGCATAGCCACTCTATTCGAAATGTTAGCAGGAACCTTAGAGTTTCCCCTTCTATTATTTAGCGTTTATGGAATCGGTTTCGGAAGACTGGCCAATATGTTAGAAGAGCTGTTCACGGTGGAAATTGAAAAACTACTCAAAATCAAGATTGATTGCTTGTCCTTTCCTCTCTACGTCAGCGTACTGCCACAGCACGAGACCTCCTAAACCTCCTAAGACGAGCAACAGCTGAACTGTTGCGATTTTGGCATTGATACACCACCTTTGGAGACAATAGTTGATCTGATGCCATCTCCATTAAAAAACTCATTATTCTGGCCTGAAACACCCAAATAAAGTAAAAAGATACTGTTCTTCTGTAACACTATCTCTCTAAAGGTGCTCCCACACGCAGTGCCAATAGGGGCCATCATTGGCCATCGGAGTGCTTCGCGTAGCGGGACCCAACTGTGCCAATGCACATCGCCAATATGTCGACCTTGTCCGCTTTATTTCATTCTGTTTTAGCATTGTACGTACTACCGATGAAAAGTTTAGTTATCTATCTATGTTTTATCATATATACTGCATTATTTATGTTTGTACGTACTTTAAGGACAATGATGATTTATTATTTGCCCAAATGCCTGATGCCCAAATGTAAAAACATGAAAACTTTTTTTAATATTTTGTAAATTTATTCACAATAATTATGGTTCTTATAAGCATTATATTAACCTTACAGTTACAATAAATTAACAAGCAATAAATTAATATTCTGAAGACAATATTGAAGTCGTTATAATGGGTGACCCGCGGCATAGGTACGTTTGTTTATTTTTTGTGTTTTTGACGCCGAAGGAATGAACGTTGTGTTAATAGACAGAAAATGCCAATTTATGGGATGGTCTTGAGGTTAGTATGACTTCCGGGTTTTCCAGAAATGACGTCATCATTAAAATTTTAAAAATGAATTCGCACACAATGGGGAGTCGTACGGTATTTAGGTTCTGGGATTGCGGTCAACCTTATTCGCTAGGGTGGGGTGGGAAAGGTGAGGGAGGGGGTTGGAGGGAAGCGGGAGATGAATCTACACACGATGGGGAGTCATACGGTATAGGGGTCCAAGGACTGCGGTCAGCCCTCTTCCCTACAATCTTGACTACAATCAAACAAAGTTGCATCTACATAATTAACAACAATTAACTATTTATTAATTAACAATTTATAGATTAGTTTTAAGCGGCAAATTTCAATAATCTGATGTATTTAATGTATTCAACAAAGTTTAAAAACTATACCGGATGCTTTTCCTTATTTTGATTATCAGAAAAATATCAAAAAGTATATCTGTTACTAAAAATATTGGGTTGATAATAAATATACCTACATAATATACATACACTGAGTTTTAATATTTATATAATTAAAACTCCGTGTATGTAAGGGTTCTCAATTTTTCTTTGTATCTTATTATAAATAATTTCAGTTTTATTATATAAATTATATTTTAAATCAAAATTATGAATTCATCGATTTGACTGAAATGAAATATTTATATAAAGAAACGACACAAATTAACAGGGTCCTGCATAAAAATATAGACCACTCAGTGTATCAGATCTGATCCCATCTTATTCCGCATTTGTTGCTTGAAACATAAAGAAAATAAAAAGGGAGATTTTTTTAATGTCACGTGGCAAATATAAAAACTAAATAATTTTGTTTCCTGTATTGCTGTATATTTGTATTCCTTAATGTATTTAATATTTTCGAAGGTACTGTATAAATAGTGACTGAAAAACATGTTTAATATTTAACAACCTTATTAAACAGTGTCCTCTTTCGAGGGTTCCTTTTTTTAATTCTAAGCAACAATGCACTGCTTAAAATAATGGGAGCTGCGGTAACAGCAATGATATCGTCTTCACTGTTCATTTCTAATTCTCTACGGGACGCTACGAGCCTTCTACGATACACAGAATTACTTTGCGCCCAATACCAACGTTGGCCAATGTTGGCGAAGTGAATGCGCACACTACGCGCAGCGCGTCACATCACCAACGTTGGCGAGACATTGGCACTGCGTGTAGGAGCTCCTTAATGCTTGGAGAGAATAAGAAGGAAGCACCAAAGAAAATCATTCTAGAGGATTAAGAAAGGAAGCGAAAGAGAACCAGCATAAACAGCTGCGCCAAGAAAAAGAGGACACTAAAATTCCAGATGCAAGAAACATAAAGTACAGATGAGGTAGAGAGGGCAGACGAAGAAGACTAAGGATTTATTTTATACTGTGTTTCATTAAAAATGGTAAAACATAAGTGTTTAACATTACTTAATAGTAAATCTTATTTAACAATATTTAAAACACATACTATTTACTTGAATGTTTATATTTGTCAGAATAATGTACCACAAGTGTCTGATTTAGGATCACTGTCTGAATTAGGTTCACTGAGGTATCAAAATATACGCTTAGTGTCGGAATTACGGGCAATTGTTAAACTTAAAATATAATATAAATTTCAATTTTCTTTAAAAATAAATAGCCAGATATAACTTTAGAAGGAAATATTTGTTTGAAAGAAAGCTGACATAGTCATTAGCAGCGCCGCAGTGAGGGGGGGGCGAAGGGGGCAACGGCCCCAGGCGCTTCAGCGTAGGGGCGCCATGAAGGGGCGGCGCTTACTCCCAGGTTACGTCCAAAATGGCCATGATTATTGTTTCATTTTATCGTACTTATTAGGTTCCATTTACTTCTAGTATAGTTATAACAACTTTTGATAGCGTCCAGAAACACACAAACTTGAAAATGCAGGGAGCTGGAATATGGTACCAACTTCAGGAACTGCATTAGAAATGTAGGTTGTGTAGGTTATCATAGAATAGCTATTTTAAAACCAAATAATTTGTATGTGAAACTTAATTTATTTAATTCTAAAAAACTTGGGTTCTCATACATTCATTTCAAAGACGTTGAAAATTAAAAAAATTCAGACAAATGTTATTTGGTTTTAAGAGCGCCATCTTATGATACATGACACTACTCGCCCTATGTTCTTTGTAAAATTGGTACCACTCCGACTCTCTTCAGCGTTCAAACAATACGCTTCCCGATGCGAGTTCCTTCAAAAGTTGGTCTACTATAGCCTGTATGGTCTGTATATACTCTCTAAACACTTTAGCGTGATTTTCTATACAGCTTATGCGTATAGTAACAAGTATTTAGTAGTTGATCTAATATTGATGCCTTTTAAATGTTAGTATAATAGTAAATAATAATACATAATAACAATTTCGTATTTCGTGGTTGATCTTTATCACAGAAATTCAAATGTGAACGCTTTTTACTTTATCATACGTAGCATGACAAAGTATTGTAATCGTGTCGAAAAAAAGTTTTGAGATGTTAGCGGAAATGTCTTTTTGGCTTCCCTGAAAAATGTCCGTGTGTGTGTATATGTCGCGGGTACCCGTTTTTTTTTGTGGCAACGATTCTGGACAAACTACTAAAGGTATCGGGACGAAACTTCATATTTAGTTTTTTTATATTTTTCAACGATTTTGCAAATGAGTCGCCATTTCTGTAATTTCGTCAAAATAGTTAAACGATAAATTAAAGTTGACGAAATTTGGAATAATTTATGTCTATAACATTTGTTGGTAAAATTAATAGTTTAGCTGCATGAGCAATTTCTATTTCATCGAGATCGCACGTACTGCATTAAAACTAGTAAGCAAGTATTTGACAGATATTTTGATTCCCTTAACGGTATTGTCAGCACATCAGCTTTTGACACTGCTGTATAGTATGGTAAAGTCATGTGCCTAGCCACATCAGATTTTCTCTATATTTGGCCATTGTTTCTCGCTAACGCGGTAAATTTTAAAATAATATTGTAGCCTTTTTATTGTTTATAAATTTGTTATTAAGAATTTTTATCGGATGTTTGATTAATACGATTATAGAGTTATCAATTTGGTCCATGTTGTGCCTGTATTTTCGGCAACAATCTCTCGACAACTGAGTGAATTATGTACTCGCATCGTTCATTAATTTGCTTTAAGAATTGTTGGGTACTGTACATCGAGAATAGTAGAAGGGCGACAACATTAGTTAGCATTCACTCGTGTTATTGAGCGATACATAATGTTTAAAACCGATAATTCAGAGAAAATGGACAACATTGAAAAGTCTATATTCGTGTTTATTGAACGCTGACAATTGTTTATTATACGTTGGGTCTTACTCGATGAATACGAGCTAGAAATTCTTATAGAAAATTAATAACAATTACTCCTAGCATATTAATAAGTAAAAATCAAAAGGCTACCATATTGGTTGAAAATTGGACAAAATCTTAAATTCTAGGAAAAGAGGTCGATGATTCTTAAATAAAATATAATTACAAACAATTATTAACAAACATTATTAATTACACAAACAATAGAAATACGGCAAAATTACTTGAAATTCAATTAATATCAATATATATATAATAGATACATTTTGTCCAGCATCTGACCGGGGGATCACGGCCGTGGCAAAGACGTGTAAAAATGTACCATAAAAGCGATTTTTCAGGGTGAATGCAATTTGAATTTAACGAACAATATGGGCTGTTTTTTTTTTACATATTTATATGCCTTTTTATTTTCATGCTTGTTATGACTCATTTTAGAATAGTAACCAATAAATAATAATATGGGCTCTCTAACACAAGACGTAAATGCTACAAAATAGTTAATAGCATAGCCATTAATACTATGGCACCCTACAAAACTAAAAAAAAATATCCACCCCCCCCCTCCTACCCCCTGGAACATTTTGCAACAACGTCCCTGGCGCCATGCCTATATTTCCTAAAAGAAAGAATCACCTATTTGCTCAAAGGGGCGCAAGTTAGATATTTGGCCCCAGGCGCAAGATTTCCTTACTGCGGCGCTGGTCATTAGCACCACAAATAACAATCAGATAGTTTGTAAAGAATGTTCATTAATATATGCAACTTTAACTCGCTGTAACTTCCCAGTTTATATGTTGAGGTCGAAAGTTTACTAAGAAAAAAATACTTATTTTGGTCTTCTTCTGTCGTGTATCTTTGGATTGGTTTTGATAGGGGGAACTGGGGAAGATCAGTCGAATATGCAGAAATCTGTAACTGCGCTAGAAAGATATCTGCATCATACCAAACAGTTCCCCAACAAGAACTACCGCTACCCGCCAATAGATGGCGCGGCGACCGTCCCGAATTCTTGTAAACAACAGCAACAGACATAACCTCGCGCAGTCCCCGAGCAGCAATTGGTATTCGCCATGTTCCAAATAAAGATGGATGCTGTCTATCTCGCTATTTGATATGTCAAATTGTTCCGCGATTCGTTCGGTGTGCTATCTGTTATCGCTCGTTATCTAGTGGTAGTGATAAAGACTCAACTGCTATTGGTGGATACCTGAGAGTGAGTAAAAACATTCGAACTATTAACAAAAAAAAACATTCGAACGCAGCCACTGGTTTTACTAGCTATCCTTTTAATTTTTCGCTAATAACCTTGCTCTGGAATTGCAAAGTAGGTCGTGTGTGAATGATTATAATCAAAACCACGCGTTTCTCTTCTGTTATAAATTGTGTTTATAAATAGCGTGTATAATTATGAGATGAATATGTAATTACATGTTATTGTATTGAACAATGGAATGTCAGTATGCCAAAGGTTATTTTTAAAGATAAACAAATCACCCTGCAATTAGTTTTGCTATAAATAAGTAAGTAACATTTAGACCACGCTGTTGTGCAGGCAGTGCATCAACGATTTACCTTGAGGAACACCTGTTCACCCCAGAAGAACTGGTTTTTGTACCCTTAACATCTGGGGTTCCACTTTTTTTCCTGTCGTAAATCTCAAACTCGAAACCATTTTTTATATGCTGGGGCGCTTTCACATTTAATGAGTGTATAGTTGACCCGTTTTATTATGGTGTGAATATTTACAAAACCCAATGAAATGTTGGTCCCATTTAAAAGGCATTTTATAGCTGTGTTTTGTAAATATATTTTTTTCCTTAAACAAAAAATGAGTCATGTTATTAATACTGTGCGTGTAGGAATTGTGGATAGAAGAAAGTATGTAGGTCGTAATGAATCACATAAAATCATCACTTTAGTTACAGCAGTTACTTACAGTAGTCATACAGTAACCGACATACAGTATGAATCACTTTAAACTTTAAAATTCAATATAGTGATAATTTTGTTGGTTATCTCTCTATCCATGCGTTTAAATCTTTTTATTTTCTATTATTATTACGTTGTTTATGTATTTGGAGTGCCAAATGTTACTCTAACTATATATAGGGTTTAAAAAGTGTGGTGTTTTATGGTTGTTAAACACCGACCTGTCATAATAAGGCATCTAACTGTCATCCATGCAAATTTGTGAATGTAATTTAAAACAATTTTTAATTTTCGTTTTAAGAATTTATAATTTATTAGTCGTAGTTAAAACGTTGTATTTGATTCGAACAAATAAAATTCATAACTAAATAAATTTGTGCCTAAACTTCAAATTCGTTAATTATAGCTTTAACCTAGGTATATAATATGATCGTCAAAAAATATAGGTACTATTATACTTATTATATTAATACAACGGATGGTATTTTTGGAATATTAATTTAGTCGAACTAATTATACGTATATATGTTGATATTCATTTTAAAATCAGTTTTCAATCAACCCATTTTAAATAATTGCTGCTCAAAGATATACAGGCATAATTGGAGGAGAAGTAATATACTCGCAGTGATTTCAGGAATTACATTTCAGTTATACAATTTTGAGAAATAGCGCCCTGTTTCACTTTACGCAATGTAATAGTTGAGAAAAGTCAAATAAATGAAGAGAAATAAAGCCACTTTGCTATCGAAGTCGCATTTTTCTATATTTTCGAGTTTAGATACTTACGCCATCTACAATGTTCTTGAGAACTGGATGTGTTTCTATATATCATCACAAATTCGACAAAAAAGCGCCCGAAAAAAATTTCGAAAATGCCTATTTTTATTGATTGGACAGATTTCTAGAGCTCTAACCTACAAATCAGATATACATAATCTGAAAATACGAAAAATTATTGGCAAAGTCGACATTTTTTATTCAACATACAGAGTAGTCAGAAACAAGAAATTATTAATTTGCTGAAATCAGCTTAAAAGAGTAAACCATCATTTTATTTTATCATACGTAGTATGACAAAGTTTTGTGGAATCGTGCCGAAAAACAATTTGAGATTTTAGCGGAAATATGTCCCTTTGGGTCCTCTGAATATTTTTGACCAAGGTACAAAAGATGTCTGTGTGTGTGTGTACCCGCTTTTTTGTGGCGACGATTCCGGAGAAACTACTAAATGTATCGGGACGAAACTTCATATTTAGAAGTGTCATGACCAAACGTAGAACTGAAAAGCTTTTTGTTCAAAAGGGTCCAAAAGAACTTAATATTTACTCTTAGCATCTTTCAACAATTTTGCAAATGAGCCGCTATTTCTGTAATTTCGTCGAAATAGTTAAATAATAAATTAAACTAGACGAAATTCTGAATTATTTATGACTATGACTTTTGGTAATATTATTAGTTTAGCTGCATGAGCAAATTCTATTTTATAGAGATCGCTCCTACTGCATTAAAACTAGATAGCCAGGATTTGACAGATATTTTGATTCTACTGTATTGTAGTAGTATTGTCAAAACATCAAAGTTTGACCCTGTTGTATAGTATGAGAAAAGTAATGTGTCTGGCGAACATCAGATTTTTTACATTTAAATAAAAAGTGTGTTAGGGAAAGTTATTATGTAATTTTATTTTGAAAATTAAAAATTGAAATCTTGTTTCTCAATCTCACATATAGGTCCAGTTCAGAGCAACTATGTAAAGCAATATCTGACTAAGTCTTAAAAATAATTTTTCACGTCACATTTTTCATGTGACGTGAAAAGCTATCTATCAACTTGCTATTTTACAGCAGAACTTTAAAAGTTAGAAAATACAGAAATTATTTCTAAATAACATCAATACAGAACTTATTTCGTAAAAGATAACTTAATGTTGTTATTTCTAACATGAAAAGTACTTATTATTGTAAAAAAATCAGCAGAATTAGTGTCAAATAACGTAACGGCTCTAAAGGGATTTCTAAAATAATTTATTCAGAGAATCCTTAAAGCAATACAGAAAATTAAAGGTAAAGAATGTACAATTTTATCGGTTTTTCGAAAAATTTGTAATGGTATTTGACAAAAGAATGTTTTTCTTTTTAGTGAACACATAGGTGAACACATCAGTTAACACTAGAAATTGTACATGATCAAATTGTTGTTAATAATATACGTTGACTTAAAAGATAAAACAATAAAATAAGAACAAACGATAACAACGAAAACTGTTACAAAATATTCAAATTTGATATCAGAACATTAAATTAAATTTAAGTAACTCATTTTTTTCTCTATGACTTTTTAATTGTGAAAAACTAATACTTTACTCTTGAGCAAACTCTATTTTTTTATTTTGCATCCACCGTATATGTTAAATCAATATTCTAACTATGGCTGTGGTGTTTCTAAAACTATCCAACACTATTTATGAAGTATTACTTTTTATCGGGAATTGAAAATGATATTATTACCCATATAGTAAGGTCCATTTGGGGACACAGTGTATGTACAGTACATACAAATCTTACACTTATGGTTTGAAACACATGTAAGAGGACAATTTATAGCATTTCTGCCGAATGGTAAAAGCCATTAATGAAAAGGCAATTTGCTGGTGTGGAAACGGTCCAATAAACGCAATAAAAGCGAATTTATCGCTGACAATGGCGGCAAAATCGGCGAAATTTCCGCCAGCTAAGAAGCGCAAACGCGGTCTAATGAAATGCACTTGCAACATAAGTGCATTTTATCACTACCTAAAGTGCAATGCCATTAAATTCCAAAGTATGACCGTGAGTATGAACGCCAGCACTCGACGCTACCATCAATTATATTACATTTAATAATCCCTGCTTGCGGTTTATAGTTCAATAAAAGATTATAAGCGGTAATAACGAGCACTTATTCTTCACATTAACAAGTGGAAATAAATAGATAGTTAGTAGGCTACCAAATACATTATTTTAATTTTAATTCCATTCATGATAACATGACACTATTGCGCGTGCCTTATAGATGCTAAAAATATTTAAGGCAGGGGTTCAATGTACCTATTCATAATCACCAAGCTATTGATAGAATTTGATGTTGGTATTGCTCATCGGTCCTTGTCAGATGGTTTTTTAATGGTCACTAAGATGTGGTTAGAGTTTTTAATTCAATCAAATCGATTTTGATTGTTTTTTATATTAATCTATTGATAAATTTTACTTGCAATAAAAATAGTATTAATGTACCTAACTAATAGCATTACATTCCGTTCCAGAAATTCTAAGATTATCTCTTCGAAAAAGAGCGTTACAAATTGAAATTAGTAATTCCAAGTTCCAAATTTCCAAAAAACCGGTTTAAACAAGTTTTTGAATTTTCGCAAACAAAATCGATACACACAAAAAAGTGATTATTTGGAACGAGAAAACATAATTTCTTGAATTTATTTACTAGATTCAAATCCATATTTACTTGGATGTAAAAAGTTAGGTATATACAAGAAATGCCACATACTCAATATAAGTAAAATAATTTTTCAGATAAATGCTGTCAACAAATAAATTCTTTCTTTATAAGAACCAATATTGTATTGAAAGAAGATATTGAATTTTTCGTCCCAAAAATGTTAATTTCTCCAACGAAGTAATAGTAAATCCATCCAAGTGCGTAGTTACTTGATCCAAGAAAATATAAGACATTTAATATAAGTAAGTATTGTTTACTGAATAAAAATCCACCAATTATTTAACTGAAGTGATTCTCACTTCTTTCAAGTAATCCCTTTCTCTGGAATAAATATGCGCATCGTGATTTTGTCAAGGCTCGCGCGCCCGCGCGTGGTGCTGGCGCCGTATAGCCTACCCTAGTACAAAAACAACACCGAAGTAACCGTAGGGGATGTGCCTTGTGATTTATTGGGGATGTGTATTGTGATTTATAGTGTACAATAAACATTTCAACACGGAATAGTTCGATGTAACGCACGCAACAGTTTAGAATGATTAAGTAAATATAACATACCTATCTTGTTAATTAGCAATAGAAAACGTATTTGTGCCAAATCTGTAAAATTCTTACATTAAGTAGCTAAAAATATTTACCGGGAATAAAAATATACACTTCATTGAAGACTGTTTACTTACTTCACCAGAGTAACCACTTTCTTAAATCTAGTAATTATTCCAAGTAATAAAATTTCTTGGTTGAAGTCAATCATCTCTCGCGTATATACGAACCTACCAACTACTTCAGCCAAGTAATTCTCTCTTCGTTCGAGAGATCACTTTTCTGTGTGCAGGCAAAAGTGAAAATAATTTATCAGTATTAAATATTTATCCAAAATTTAGGGCATTTATATTTAGTGAACTACAAAATTTTAACCAAATATTCATTAGACCTTTTTGATACAAAAAAGTATAGGTACTTAAATAAATAAAAAATAAAATTGGGAAAAATAATAAAAAATGTCCTGTAGATTACTTAATATTGTTGTTATTCTAGTAAAGCATTAAATAGTTCTTTGGTCTGTTATTGGCTGTCACAAATAATGACATTTTCTCATTCATTGATCTATTATTTCCTCAAGTTTTTCAAAACAAAACAAACCATGAATTGATATCGCTAGTTTGCTATTTATATTGGCACAACACAGTCAAAAGTATATAGATTTGACAAATGAAAACATTTGAAAAATATGTTTACAATAAAAATATATTTATTAGAATCTATAGTGCTGTCCTGGGGTTGTGTATGGTTGATTTAACATCATATTAACTCACATTTAAGTTTGCAAATTACTTAATATCTAATATCAATTTCAAGTGATCATGGTAATGTTTTAACCAAATACCTAGCTCATTATTTGTACATATAAATTCAAGTCTATCAACCGTTTTTTTTTTTAAATTTAAAAACCGGTTTTCAAATATCTCAAAAAACCGGTTTAAAAAAAACCCACAAATCCTACAGTGAACCATTACAAGACGATGCAGAACTATTAAAATTAAGAAGAATTACTGCCCATCTCTACCACTGGCGGAAATTCGAAATTCTTTTAAAGAATTTCGAACTCATCCTTAAAATGTGTGCCGAAATAGCACGTGATTTGTTTGAATAGTTGATTTGTTCAATTATACAAATAAATAATTATATGTAACCCCGCACGAGAGAATCGCCCTAACTGCCATCTCTCGTTTCGACAATATTGACTCCTGTGTTTGAAGGCGCATAACTCTAAAACTACTGCACAGAAAAAATTGAAATAAAGTGTATCATACTCTTGAATCATTTCTACATAAGCGATATGACCGTCAACATTTTTTGTCTCTCGGTGTAAACACGAGCGCGAGAGAAATGAGAAAAGGTCCCCGATTTTTACACTTCTAAAATTAACTCCAATGTGACACTTTTTTTGCCCTTGATTGTACACTAATAGAACTAAAAATTTAACAGACAATTGACAAACAACAAAACATGTTAAAAGCGGATTTTACATACCTAATAAATGGCCTTAAAACAGCGATAAGCATGGATGTTAATAACATTGCAACGAACTAGACAGAACGCACACACAGAGGTTACGGACACTCAAACTAAACTGAAGGCTGTGGACATCGGAACAACTTTTTTGCTCAAAAAACGGAATACCCCTAACCTGACCCAACAGAATATCGCAAAAATTCCATACAACGACAACAAAATACTTTGAGAAAACCCGCACAATAAAAATTAAAAATCATAAGGTACATTACAAAGCAAACTAGTGCAAAAACGAAAACCGAAAAAAAATTATTAACAAATCAATAAATTAGTCAAAAACAAACAACACTTTAAAAAACAAACTCGCTTAAATCGCTCACACCGACAGCTGTATCATTAGAAACCCTTGAGTCATTGTAATCCAAATTCAATAAAAAGCTGTAGATATTGTAGATTTGTTAAATTAACGTTCGTCGTCTTTCCATTGTTTTCCCTCGAAACCGCTGGCCACAAAATTTTTAATTTTTGTTCAGGTTGCATTTAGAGCCTCTTCTATAGATTGGCGTTTTTGTTTTCTTCAGTTTTTGTGTAATAAAGGTTGCGTAAAAGATTTTCATGGAAGCGGATATCTCGGTAACGAATATTAGGACGATATCGGGATTTATTTAATGCGACTGTAGAAAAAGAATTGCATTATAAGTTTAAGTGATTTTTAAAGCGGTTTAATAATATGAATGATATAAATTTCGTGCAGCGCGCACTACGTCAATCGTAACGGTAAATGGAAACGCAGCTTGGACAGTGGAAGATTATTTACTATTACATAGTACGATACGATCAGAACAATTTAATTTCGGAATTTTGAATAGTAGTGCGAGTTAAATATAAATAATGAATTTAGATGTACAATTAATTATACCCAACAATATTTTACAAACACGGATTCAAAAGGATTCACTGATCGCGTCAAAACTTCGTATCTCGTTCGACTGCCACGCACCAAAACCCACAAGCAAGGGAAGCCGAACTGCGCAAAATATTTTCATGTTTATTTCGGTCTTAAAAATTAAAAATCTGATGTGGCCAGGCACATGACTTTATCATACTATATATACAATTAATAGTTTAGCTGCATGAGATTCTATTTGATCGAGATCGGCCATGTCTGCATTAAAATAAAATTAGTAGAACTAGACAGATATGTTGATTAATGCTGCGTTCGGATATTGTACTCCGTTGACACCCGTTACACCGTCCAAGTGACACTTACGTGTTATTGGGTGTAAAAAGTGTAATACAATATCCGAACGCAGCTTATATTGACAGAAGTTATTGTCAAAACATTAGCGTTTGACACTACCTACTGTCATTAGAATCAAAAAATTTGACAAATCCTGGCTACTAGTTTTAATGCAGTACGACCGATCTCGATGAAATAGAATTTGCTCATGCGGCTAAACTATGGCTTGTACAAAAAAATGTCATAGTCATAAATTATTCAGAATTTCCTCATCTTTAATTTATTATTTAACTATTTCGACGAAATTCCAGAAATGGCGGCTTATTTGATATTTGATTTTGATTTTCATAAACGACTTAAGTAACATTATCGATGAAACAGAAAACACTGCCATCACCAACTTTGCAGACGACACAAATTTAGTAGTAGCCAGCCATCAATCTAATGACTTGATAGAAAATTGCGGAAAACTTTTCAATAAAGCAGAAAATTGGTTCCATTCTAATAAATTAAGGATAAATAATGAGAAAACAAATGTACATATATTCAATACCAGCAGTAGGAAAGATACCATATCAAACATCAACTTGGGAGGGAGAGACATAGACGTAGTAAAAAATGCTTAATTTCTTGGTGTAGTAATTGATGATGCTTTAAAATGGGATGCGCATATTGAACTCTTAAACAAAAAGCTTAACAAGGTGTGCTATGCAATGAGGGTCATGGTCAAGTATATCGAAATGTATGCAATAAAAACTTTGTACTATGCTAACTTTGAATCCCTGATAAGATATGGGGTGATATTCTATGGTGTGAACCCAAGATCAGAGGCAATTTTCAAAACCGAAAAGAGGATTATAAGGACAGTGCTGGGCTTAAAATATAGGGAGACATGCAGGGGAAAATTCAAGCAGCAAAAAATATTGACAGTGTGTGGGATTTATTTGATGGAGTGTCTTTTGTTCCTCTTTAAACATAAAAATTCATTTACTCCTTTAAACGACAACGACCACAATACAAGAACATTAAATTACCAATACCCGATTCATAGACTTTCTAAAACAGAAAAGAACCCGTCCTATATGTGTGTGAAAATTTTTAATCAACTTCCAGAGCGCATAAAACGGATAGAAGATTTTCTAAAGTTCAAACGCGAAATAAGGCAATTGTTAGAGGCCTTAGAACCTTATAGTTTAGGAGAATATTTTAGTTAAGTTTACTATTGTTGTACAACCTTTTTGACGTTTTTCATTTTGTATTGTGCTTTATTGTGAGATGGTGTGCATTGCATATATGAAATAAATAAATTATCTATCTATCTATCTATCTATTTGCAAAATCTTTCAAAAATGCTAAGACTAAATCTCCAGTTCCTTTGGACCCTTTTCAACAGAAAGCTTTTCAGCTCTAAGTTTGGTTATGAAACTTCTAAATATGAAGTTTCGTCGCGATACCGTTAGTAGTTTCTCCGGAACTACTAACACACACGCAGACATTTTTTTGTACCTTGGTCAAAAATGTTCAGGGGACCCAAAAAGACATATTTCCGCTAAAATCTCAAAATTTTTTTTGGCACGATTACAATACTTTACATACTGCGTATGATAAAGTCAAAAAAATAGTCGGGATGCTACTATTAAATTCAAGGGATATGTATCGCAGAAAATAAGGATTATTTCCATGATTACTGCGTTGTCCTGCTAACATTCGTTCCTGAGATATCGGCTTCCATCAAAATCTTGTTCGCAACCTTTATTACATAAAAACTGAAGAAAACTAAAACGCCAATCTATAGAAGAGACTCTAATGCAAACTGAACAAAAACTGAAATTTTTTTAGTAAGTGGTTTAAGAGAAAATAAATCGGAAAGACGAAGGTAAATTTAAAAGTGCAAAAAAATCGGGTACTTTTTCACTTCTCTCGCGCTCATGTTTACACCGAGAGGAAATCAATTTTGACAGTCGTACAACTGTGAAAATGTAGAAATGATTCAAGAGTATCCAGGAGTACATTTAAAATAATTATTCAATTATTTGGTACAACATTAATTTGATTTGTACGTCCCAATTCGATACTGAAATATCAAAAGACTTGGTTTCTATAAATAAATAAATAAATAATTTGTCTATATTACTGATTATTTTAGTTCTTTTCGCGGGTTTGTCGTGCGATGCACCATTGAAGTCTCCACAAATGGTGATTTTTTTCGGAGATTTTATGATTAAATCTGAAAAATCTATAGATTCTAAGACGACCAAGATTAAGTTATTTATGTACAAAATCGTTTGGTTGTTAAGTTATGACACATCAAATTTTCGCATACCCACTAATGACTAAAAATACCATTATCGTTGAATGAAGATAAATTCTTTTATATTAATTAGTAAATACAAATATATATTCGTATATACAGTGTTTATTACACAATTTTGATGCTATTTTAATGTGTTTTAGACTTTTACTCCAAACAGTACATGACTTTTTTTCAAAATACAAAAATAAAACTATTTCTGTTTATAAAATGTCAACTAAACGTTATCTCCAACTATCCACAATCAACGATAGATGCAATCAACGATAGATTTTTCCCAAATGCCCTCACAAAACGCAATAAATCAAATCCACAGAAACACCCCCGAATGGCACACGTCATTTCCGTCATATTCAAACGACCATCAGCGGGCGCCCTTTGTCACTCAACGCTCTAAGTGGCACAAAAGCATTTTAGCACTTAGCATATCAGAGGTAGGAGCAGACCTTAGGCACCCCAGCGACGTCCCGGTATTCCAAAACAACCCTCCACTTTAATTCGCAGCGCCAGCCGGCGTGTGCGAACTTCGAGGGGTGAGTTTGCCATCAATCTTGATTTCTTTATATATGGGTCGAAGCAAAGGGAGGGACATCGGGCGGCTGTTCAAGTTCAACCCTAAGCATGGCATTCCTTAGTGAGAGGGACAGAGGGAAATAAGGTCAAACTGATTTGTATTGGAAGGTCAAACGTTTATTTGTAGAGTATTGTGGTTGGTGATTAAACCACTGAGGGTATGGATGTTAAAACTGGTTTTGCTGTTGAAGGGTTGTTGGATTTTGGTATTCATACAGGTAAGGGTTAGAACGTTCTGAACTATGTTTATAAACGGAAGAGGAAAACAAAGAAATAAAGCTGACTTACAGTCAATAACGAAAACATAAACCAAAGAGATATTAACCAAGCTAGCTGTAATGTAACACAAGTCTCAATTTGGTTTTAATTTTATCACTTTGTAAAATATGCATTATTTTAAAACTTGTATTCCTTTTAATATTCACTCGTTTGACATCGAAACGGCACGTTCGGATTCGTTTTATAATTAAAAAGTTTTGCAGCGGAATTGGATCGTTGGTAAATATTAATTTCTGTGGAAATGGACAGAAAAATAAAACGGGAAAATTCGTTGGATTGATCTACATTGTGTAGCCACTGGCAGCAGC
This sequence comes from Aphodius sticticus, assembly GCA_963966075.1. Lineage (NCBI taxonomy): Eukaryota > Metazoa > Arthropoda > Insecta > Coleoptera > Scarabaeidae > Aphodius > Aphodius sticticus. Next base: position 67,521,099 of record OZ014509.1, read on the forward strand.
AGTAATAATGCCTTTCGTTGTTTCAGTAAATTGAATTTAGTAAACATGAAGTTTTTTATTTGGACATCGAACAAGGGCTTACAAACAAATGCTGAGTATCACAAAATTTACTATGCAGTTATGGATGTATTTGTACATGTCGTCGATAAAATGTTATTTCAGAAACATCAGAATTGTAAAATAGTGTAAATTCTGGGAAACGTGGTTCTAGTGAGTCGAAGGCGTTTTCTATAGATTTTACAGTTTTTGTAGTGTTTTTTTGTTTTTATTAGCGTCTAATAAGGTTGTAGACAACATTGAAAATAATGTAAAAAATTGTAATCTGCCTTTGTGAATTTATAGACTGAAATCAATAAAATTTTCGAGAAAAACCCATTTAGAGTGCTGTACTGCCTGGGGTTCTATAAAAGTACTAGATGTAACGAGTCATTAATTATACATGATTTTAGTCCAAGTAGGCGAGGAAATCACACGTAAAAATTTGTGTTTGCCGCTCCATAAAAAATAATACCGCTTTTCTGCAAACAATTTGTTAAATTGGTTGCATAACTTACTGTAAGTCCGATATTTGTTTCTGGTAAGCGGTAAAAATGTATTAACATGGGCCTGGCCTACTTAGACTACAATCATTTATAATGACCCAGTATATTGATGGCTCATAACTCTGAAACTACAACTAGCAAAAAAAAACATTTTTCTACTTTGCATTCACAATGCACACATTGTAACACTGTTTTCGGTGTTACAATTAACACATTGTAACACCGAAAACAGTAACATTTTTGTCTAAGATTGCCAGGATTGGTACACATTGATATCAAATGCCAAATGTCAAACGTACAATACATATCCACACACTGCCTCTTTTTAATCGCTTGCAATCGCATAAACTGCGAAATATCAATATTCTATACATATTTAAACATGCGTGTAGCCTGCTATAGTATGGCCAAAGGTTGTGGCTTTCTTAGTTTTGCTGTGTTCATCAAAATACGCCAGCATAACGTTTTCGGTGATGTTTTACGACTCTGGTAAGTGATCGTTATCATTCTTTTCAACTAAACATCAAATCCCCTTTTCAGATATAATTCAAGGACCACATTTACTTTAATAAGGTATTATGCGAAGATCAAACCTACATCGTAGATATGAATGATTTTAATTACTGCTACGAGATTGTATATGCGCAATCAATGGTTTATCAGCATACACGTATAAAGCTATAGTACATTTAAAGTGTAGAGGATTTCTTAGTTTATGTAACGTATAAGTTTTCGGTAACATTTTCGACCGAATTCTGTTCGGCTCAGTTCGTATTCATTTTTGTCCGTCGCTTTCGACTTCGTCTTAGTTCTGGTTGTGTGCAACATATTTGTATTACCTCCATCACATGTAATTTTACTAAATATAATTTATTCTAATAAACTACTTTGCCGAAATTAAAATTGGGTTTCAATTATAAGTGCTTGTAAATATATAAGCCGCAACGGCTACGTAGCGGAATTAGGTAGACACCGCTATTAAACGTTAGGCGTTAAAACAATTGTTTAGTAAGTTCTTGTTCTTCGAAGTAACTAATCAGTCACCGCCAAACACTTCTATTCTGATTATTATACTTATGAAACCACTATTAAAGTTGTTGACTTTTTAGGTTAAGTTTCATGTATTTATCACAGTAGGGTTAAACGTGTTGCCCCAAGCTCCATTATGATAATCGTTGAGACTTCGCTGAATATTTATTCAAACTTGTAGGGTAAAGTAGAGTAATTTTATTCACAATTAGATTTTGTCAAGATTTTATCTCATAGATCGCATCCTTAACGAAGTTGACAGTTACTACAGTGCTGCCACGTGGTACCCGCGAAATGCCCTAGATTCTAATTTAGCGCAATATAGTAACCACAATTTCTAAATTTATATAAAATTAATGACGCAAAGTAGAAAAAATTGTATATTACACTCGTTTTATAAGACGTATTGGCGCACTCGTTCCATTTGGGCACTCCTCGCTGCGCTCGTCCTGCCCAAAACAACTCGTGCGCCAATTTGACGTCTTATAAAACTTGTATAATAATATACTATTTTCTTCATTTATTTTTCTTCTAAACTTAAAAGCTTGTCTATAGATAGGGGTTTAACTTTTCTTATGTTTTTATGTAACATAGCTTGTTTTCTAACATCAGGTACGTTTTTTATTCACAAATAATCTAGTCAAATTGTGTTTTTACCAGGTAAGTTGTGGAGTAGTTTTTATGTTTTCCTTTTTTTATATTCTTTTGGTTGCTGAATCTACATCTGAGGTTTTCTAACAAAATTTCTTAACGCAACATTGAAGAAAATGCAAAACTAGGTAATTTGAATTTGTTTACGGTTTTTCTACTAACTCGGAATCTATAACTTTTCGTTTTTTTCTCCGACAAGCCGGGCTCAAGTGATAGTTGAAAATTGGCGTATTTTATCAATCAAAACTAAGGCCAGACAGTCTTGTGTTGATAGTTATATAGAAATAATTCAGGTATACCTACATAAACCGCATTAGTTCATTGTTTTGTATTCCGTTATTTCAGAGTTATGCAATTTACACTAGTTTAAGTACACAATTTAATATTTGTGGTATTGTTAATAACGGGTCTTCAGTTAAAATTGTTCTAACATGATCAAGTGACCAAATTTTAGCAAAGATTTTGATTTGGCATTACCCACTTAACCTTACTTTTATATTTTTATATTAACAAATGTGAAAGAAAAATTGCTTGTAAATGAATTACCTCAGTGTTTCCTTTATGTATATTTTTGAATTATTTTCAACATTTTAGTGCATGAAGTACTCACATAGTCCCACCTTATTCCTTACAGTTTTTAACAGCGTCTTTAGAACCAAATTATTTCTGAACTACAGTAGAGCGTCGATATTCCGAACTAATTGGGACCGAAGGTGGTTCGGATTATCAAATTGTTCGGATTATCAAATATTGCAGCTAAATAGTAGAAAATACGATTATTGGATACAAGATAGATACAAAAGCAATATTTTTCTGTATACTGTGTAAAAATCTACTTTTTTGGAAATAATGGCATTTAACGTCGATTGAATGAAAGCTGGTCTCTTTATTTTGTTACATGGTAAGATACATTTTCTATCTATTGTTATAAATCTACATAAAAATGATTTTACTTGTACTTGAAAAAAGTTCGCTGTAACACACGCTGTTTGCAAACTACATAGTTGTCGTGTCTTGAAATTGATCAAGCTTTTCTTTCTAAATAGATTTTTTTTGACAAGTTTCCATTTTAAGTAATCCATGAAGTGCATTTGAAGAGTCCAATAGCAAGACACAAATGTCACGAAGTGTCGTTTTGCATAAAAATTACATTATTCATTATCTTCATCCACGTTATTTGCAAATCTGCAATACATATTACGTTTATTACATGTTGGAAAACATTGATGGAAACTTCATAAACTTTGATGAAACATTTGACAAGAACTTGCCAAACAAAATTGTGCAAAGTTTGTTCAAACTTAATTTAATGGATTTTGACAACAAAATACAAAACAACAAAATATGCACAAATATGCAGTATCAAAACAAATCTCTTCATTTAGGTCTATTGTCTTTGAGTTTCAATGGATAAATACATTAGAAAACAATTGCTTACTGATTCCGCCCGCAAAAAAAAGTAGTTTCGTTCAACGCTCTGTAACTTCACCAAATTTTGGTCGATATCCTATCTACATCAGTTTTTTCATAGCAGATACTTAAAATTATGGCTTTAACGATTAGTAATTTCCCTGGAATAAGTCTAAACCACAAGTCACAACAAAAGTACTAAATAATGCAACACTACCCGGCGCCTCCACATTTTTGGTAGAACCACTCGAAATCGCCACGCGTTCGCACCGTTGACATCAAAATTGAACGACAAATGCCTTACGCGTCCCCATCAATCATCGATTACTTCGACTAAATTAATTTGATAAACTCCGCGCGTTCGAGGGGGGCGCTACCAAAGTTTCAGCGGCGGCCGTGTGTATTAGTCGGGCGTCACCATAGCGTCGTTCGGAAACTTGCGCCGCGCTCTACGGGACGACACAATTTCAATTTAACGACTTGCCAGAGAGGCCCGAGGGGCCCCAATTACACCGAAACCCCGACCCGCCCCCCACCTCCCCCTCAGACCCCTTCCCGCCGGCAATAAAATGCTCTAAACGACGATTTAGGTGAACCATTCCCTGGTAGGTGTGTGTTTCAATTTGCATTTTGCAACTGCACCGAATCGGCTTTCGCATCCGGGAGTCATGCTGGATTAATGCAGTGGTTCCCAACATGTGGTGGTATATGTAGGTGGTATACCGGGTGGTCTTTTTAACTTGAGACTCCTAAATATCTCGAGAAATATGCATGGTACGACAAAAGTGTCTTAAATAAACTTTTAGGACTCAAAGGGGGAAATGAGATGATGATATCAGTTTCATTGCAGATGGCGCTGCAATCGGTGAAAATGAAGCCAACTTCATTTTTTTAAATGGGAATACCCAAATTTTTTATCTAATTATGATTTTACGCTAAATAACACTTTTTGAACATTTTTTTCGTACGATGCATCTATCAAAAGTTATTGACGATAGTATCATGCATATTTCTCGAGATATTTAGGAGTCTCAAGTTAAAAAGACCACCCGGTATATGCTGGATACTAAAATGATGACACGCTTTAAGAAGAATGTCATAGAAAGTGTCATTTACAATACGTGCTGCAGTTGGTCAGCGTGTGCACTGTAGGCTGTGCAAACCTTGGACATATGAGTGACGCTTCTCAAATTTTATCCACCTTTTTAAAAATGGTATCTTAATGTCAAGATTCACAATCCATCAAACTACACTTGCGAACAAAGAAATGGAACCAGAATCTGCTGCTAGGACCATTCCAGAACAAAAAGTGTCGGCAACATAAGGATGGGACAACATCCCACAAAATGTTATCATTAATCTAATAGGGTATTTGACTATTTTTGGAAAACCCTCTTATTGTGTTTATTCCTTCACTCTACATTGTAAATGCATTATTTTTTGTAATTATTTCCTCAATATTTCATAAAAATCAGCGTTAAAAATTGAATCACAAAAAGTCCCGCCAAAACGATACTTTCTGTTGTGTGACGTCACCGGTTAGTAGAGGTCAAATCGGCCCATATGGTCTGTCAGCATCGGCCACAATTTCTACATACAAATGGGTTATAAATGGTGTATAAATCCACAATGCAGAGATACGTCAAGAAAAACTCCGGATAAACTATTTGTAGCTGTTCCGCAAGATTTGAAACAGCGAAGAAAGTGGTTGGCTCGTGAAAATCCAAATGAAATAAATAGCCGCCAATACAAGTGTTTTCTGTTGTGAAGATTACTTCGACATAAGTAAAACTGACTAGAATAAGTTATCTATCGTATTTTCGAACCAGGTATTATCTGATCTGACAGCTTAAGGTTAGGGCTATCCTAACCTACAAAGTTATGCTTACATGACGCTTTCGTGCTATTAAATTCAAACGGGAGAAGCATAAGAGCGCGTTCGGATAACCCGGTATTGTACGGCGAGAGTGACGCGCTGCATAATAGGCGGACTAACGTCATACGGCGTTTATCTGCATATAAGAGAGAGACAGCCGACCCAGGTTATCTGAGCATTGCTCTCCCCATATCCTACCCTGACAAACCGAACGCGCTCTAAGCGTACTAACGAATGACGTCACTGGAGACTGAGCCAATTACAGAGCGTTTTCAATCACGTGATAGGACGTGAATAAAATTCAATTTTAATTTTGGTTTTTCATAGAAATAAAGCATATTTTTTTTTAAAAGTAGTAACAAATAGTTTTCTTAAACTGTAATCTATTAGGATGACTATAATAGATGCCATATTTTTAATACAGTCAAATACCCTATTAATTCAATGAATAACCCCATGATAGCTGTAAGAGCACAAAGAGACCACACATGGTATTAAAAAGCTTTTGCAAACTTCATTGTTTAAAATGTATCGCTATCTCCACTTCTTTTACAATAAAATAATGTTTTTTTGCCTCATTAGGTGAGTAATGCAAGAAAATCTGTATAATTGATGCATTTTATTTCCTACGTTTTTAACCAGTCCGCGTCATGTCTTACTGTAGCTGTTCTTATTGTAGCTTCTTTATAAAAGAAAAAATTAAAATGTATCGCTATGTCCACTTCTGTTACAATAAAATAATGTTTTTTTTGCCTCATTAGGTGAGTAATGCAAGAAAATCTCTATAATTGATGCATTTTATTTCCTACGTGTTTTAACCAGTTCGCGCGTGTCTTATTGTAGCTGTTCTTATTGTAGCTTCTTTATAAAAGAAAAAAATAATGTGAATCATTATGGAGAACCAAATGAAAATTTGTGGACTTATATTGTTGGACACGATCGTCTCAACTAAAATATTTTGAGCTTTCGGTTACTTCCGGTTACACCGGAAATGATGTCAACTTTCATATTTCAAATGGAACAGCCTGTATTTTATCGCATTTTTGAAATCTTCATTAAATTTTAGATCAATTTTATGTTACATTCCCTATACCTAACATGTGTCATTTTTGAGATTATCCCCTGTGACCGTTGGAAAAAAGTTGTCCGGCAAAATTGTTGTGAAGGTATTATCGACACATCGGTAGAATTCTTCTAAAAGTTATACAGGCTGTTCAAACTATAAGATCAAAGTTGAATTCGAGAAAAAGTACTAAAACTCGATTTTTTCAAATAGCAACCCTAACATATGAATACATTTCTCAATTCTATGGAAAATTTTAGATAAACTTTGTTTTAAACACGGCAGAAAAGCCTTCATTAAATACCTGCTGCTAAATAATCCGCAATATTGATTTGAATTGATCGGTTTTGAGCCATACTGCCCGTCCAACATTAAACGCCGTATCTCCATACAAAAAATCGCTAGAGTTTTTCTGTTTGAATGCAAAAACCACGCATATTTTTAACATTTTAAAGAATTTACCTTAGCCTAGCATGTAACCTAACAATTTGTACGTTAAACAGGCTAATTTGTTTTAACTGTTAACGTCAGATTTTCGAGAAAACGGAAAATATTTCAATCAATGTCATTTTTGTACATAACGGCACTTTACCATTGGAGGGCAGCATAGGGAACATGATTGGCCACAAGACGCCAGGCGGTAGAATTGAAGATTTCGTTGTTATGTTGAGTATCGCCACCTAAACACCATTCTAGCAACTCTTGATGACAAGCGACTTTACAACATTTACGACATTTCTATCAAGTGGCAGTTTGTGATGAATTCGTCTAGAGTCTTCTTGGCTTTGGTATTGCGCCATTTGCACCAAATGTGTGGTCCGACTGGACAGTACATAATATTATATGCTGAGGGATTTCAAGGTTCGAGATCGTTTGATAGAATGTACGTGGCCCATGACTTCATATGGCTAAACCATGGAAAGTTGTCAATCCTTTTCTCAATGAGTGTTTCTTGTCCATGACTTTTCAAGGTAGAGTTTCACAGAATATGAACTACTACCTACGACATACCCTAAGCGGGACAGCAAACTGATAATTCTTTATTGTTAAAACAATTTGAAGGAATGAAAAGATTTTGCAGTGTAAAGAGAAAGAATTCATTTGCGTATCAGAATCATCGTTCATCATAGGTAAGAGACAACAAAAATTGATTGACTAAAGTATAAAATTAAAGCTTAGAACAATGTTTTGACAAATAAATGATATTTTTAAAAGTGATTTTATAAAACTAATTTATATCGCAATACAGTACTTGTCGGGATTACTCTCGAGAATACGCCAGCACCACCACATGGGAAATTAATGCTCATCATCAGTAGAATATCCACATAAAAGCACTATCACAGGTCCACTGTAATTTCTTCATTATTGTACTGGCTGAGCTGTGATGATATAGGTAGATAAACCGCACAATTCTTCTCAATTTGCGTTTTAATTTAATCAAATACGTACATATCTTAGTTTTAATTATTATTATAATTAAATTTTCATAATGTATACCCAAGTATGTATTATAAACTTAACAAAATAATTGTCTCGCTCCGGAATACGAAACATGTAATTAGGTTAGCAACATCAGCATGCATCTACACAAATATTTAAATTCACTTTGGAAGTATTCCAAGTACTATTGCATAATTTCCTTTGCGATAATTATACACTCGGTTCCCTGAATTCTGAATACTGCAGATAACATTTTAAATACATTAAAAAATGCGAATGCATGCACGATAGCTACTAGGCATGTACTGTATATATAAGGCGTACAGTTAGTAAATAAAAAAGGTTGGGAACCTCTGGTACTGTGAAATGGCTGACGAGCCAGACCGGTAGACGTCCTCATTAATATACAACGAGCACACCCCTGCGGAACATGAGGGGTGTGGACCTGCAGCAACACAGATTATCCCGTGCAATTCTAGGTCAGGTCTACAGATGTCTAGGGGCGTTGTTTGTTTTTCCAAACCGTGGTTCTTTCAAAGTTTTCGCGAACTTTGACTTAATTAGGTTTGCTGGTTTATTTTCTATTAGTCTTAATGGAAAATCTTTACTAGCTCGCAGAAACTAAATGTAACATTAAGATAGGTCAAACATTAAGATTTCAAGAACACGATTACTAAGCTCGTACTCTTCGAATGACATGAATAATTAAGTATATAATAGTCGATTTGGTATGATGATTTCAAGTTATTTAAAAAAATACAACTTTTGGCGGATTTTGGACCGATAAGTTATATATCGTTATATATTTGTTGTACTCCAATCAGACAATCATCTGGTCTTTATTTGCGCGTCATGCATATTAGATGCCCTGACCAAAATACGAGAAAATGCAACCATATTTTTAAAATAACATTCTCTTCGACAAATTAATTTATATCAATTTAAGCCATTTTAATCTTAACATTTGATTATCTCGAAAAAAATCAAAATCGATATTCTTCGAATGAAAGTTGTCTGATAGTTATAGTCCAATATTATGAACACGCTGTATACAAAATAGTTGTCCCATGTCTGGAATATGATAGAGCCATGCGTTCTAAATAGAATATAATCATAAATCACATCAAAAAAAATTCTGTTAGTTAAGAAATAATTTGGTTCTTAAGATGCTGTTTTTCAGACAAACGCAAAAACTCAGAAACTATAAGTAAGTAATATACAGCAATATAAAACATTAAGGTCTGGTATGACTATGCAAAAATATACCATTCCATTTAAAAACTGATGTTCACCTCGCTTACTCGACACTAACGCCATCTATAGATAACAAAACTAGTAAAACGTGTTTGTGTCTCTGCTTCGAGTTTTGTAAGTTTTTTTTTTGCGCTGGAGTTTAGCATTTTGACTTGGACAAATTAAATTTTCAGAAGTGCTAATAGACAAGAAAATGCATTTTTTGGGATAGTCTTAAGGTTAAGATGAATTCCGATTTTTCCGGAAATGACATCAACATTGAAATTTTAAATAGCTTCCTATACTATTTGTGTGATAGTTTCAATCAGGATGATATTCTGAACAGAAAAACATGTCAATCGTTAATCTTTATCACCAAGGCAGAAAAATAAGTTTTTTGTTTATTATAAATTCATGAAAATATTCGAGAATTGTCACATAAACTCTGGCTAAATCGGTTTTGGCCGATAGTATATTACTGGCGCCCTCTAGCGTGATTTTATTGTTTTTTGACAAATGAGTCATTTTTTTTTTCATGTACGTTTTTCGATAACAATTTTTCAATTACAATGACACCAAATACTTTATATTTTGCTAAAGGTCGTATTGTAAAAATGTCGTTTACAGCAGGAAAACAGCAAAAATATGGGGTAATGATCACAGTCGGCGTAGTGAATATAAATATTGTATAAAAAATATAGATTTTCGCTTCATACATTTCCGAAGATATACAGCAAAACCCAGGTCAACCGATAGGCCATACTATGTAATTAATGTACATACAAATTTTACTTTCCCTCTTAGATGAAGATAATGGCCTACATCGTGTCCTCATGACCCCATGTGAATTAATGCGTTGACAACAAAGGCGTGTAACTTCTACAAATGCAAATATTTATTTTTTCTACTTTGCGTTCGTTATAAACTCATAACGAAACCGCTTTCGGTGTCGTTATGAAAACAGAAGATCACAAACTTTTAGTAACTTCTAGTTTTCCAAGATTGATGATACTGCATCGTATTTGTGAATTTTACCACAACTACCAACTGTTGAAGATAAAACTACACTAAATTGTAAGATGACAACCGCAATTTTGGAAATTTATGTAAAATTAATGTCGCAAAGTAGAAAAAATAGTTTTTCTACTTTACATTCACAATGCACACATTGTAACACTGTTTTAGGTGTTACAATTAACACATTGTAATACCGAAAACAGTAACATTTTTGTCTAAGATTGGTACACATTGATATCAAATGCCATATGTCAAACGTACAATACATAACCCAACATTAACCACACACTGCATCGACTGCATCTTCTTAATCGCTTGCAATCGCATAAACTGCGAAATATCAATATTCTATACATATTTAAACATGGGTGTAGCCTGCTATAGTATGGCCAAAGGATTGGGGCTTTCTTAGTTTTGCTGTGTTCATCAAAATACGCCAGCATGACGTTTTCGGTGATGTTTTACGACTCCGGTAAGTGATCGTTATCATTCTTTTCAACTAAACATCAAATCCCCTTTTCAGATATAATTCAAGGACTACATTTACTTTAATAAGGTATTACGCGAAGATCAAACCTACATCGTAGATATGAACGATTTTAATTACTGCTGCGAGATTGTATATGCGCAATAAATGGTTTATCAGCATACACGTACGAAGCTATAGTACATTTAAAGTGTAGAGGATTTCTTAGTTTATGTAACGTATAAGTTTTCGGTAATATTTTGGACGCTTGGATGCTCGGTTCAATTCGTATTCGTTTTTGTCCGTCGCTTTCGACTTCGTCTTAGTTCTGGTTGTGTGCAACGTATTTGTATTACCTCCATCACATGTAATTTTACTAAGTATAATTTATTCTAATAAACTACTTTGCCGAAATTAGAATTGGGTTTCAATTATAAGTGCTTGTAAATATATAAGCCGCAACGGCTACGTAGCGGAATTAGGTAGACACCGCTATTAAACGTTAAGCGTTATAACAATTATTTAGTAAGTTCTTGTTCTTCGAAGTAACTAATCACTCACCGCCAAACAGTTCTATTCTGATTATTATACTTATGAAACCACTATTTTAAGTTAACTTTTTAGGTTAAGTTTCATGTATTTATCACAGTAGGGTTAAATGTGTTGCCCCAAGCTCCATTATGATCATCGTTGCGACCTCGCTGAATATTTATTCAAACTTGTAGGCTAAAGTAGAGTAAAATTATTCACAATTAGATTTTGTCATGATTTTATCTCATCGAGCTCATCCTTAACGAAGATGACAGTTACTACAGTGCTGCTCGTGGTACCCGCAAAATACCCTAGATTCTAATTTAGCGCGATATAGTAACCACAATTTCTAAATTTATATAAAATTAATGACGCAAAGTAGAAAAAACAGTATATTACACTCGTTTTATAAGACGTATTGGCGCACTCGTTCCATTTGGGCACTCCGCGCTACGCTCGTCGTGCCCAAAACAACTCGTGCGCCAATTTGACGTCTTATAAAACTTGTATAATAATATACTAATATAACACTCGTATTGGCGCACTCGTTCCATTTCGGTACTCTTCGCTACCCTCATCGTGCTCAAAACAACTCGTGCGCCAATTTTTGTCTTATAAAACTTGTATTAGAATATGCTATAATAAAATCTTAGATTTATACTTGTGTATAAACGTAAATTAATAAGTATAAAAATGAACAAAATCCTAAAACAAACGCACTAGTTTTAAAGCTATCATTGTTGGATAGCCCCTTAATACTAAATGGCTATGAGACACCATATCGTATTCTGTAAGATCCATTGTCCCACAATAATACTTTAATACAAAGTTCACTGTTCTCGCGATAAGGCATGACAAACGTCATCAGAAACACCTGCAGGATTACACGAAAACCAGTTACGGTTCGAGTGCTAACATTTGCCGAAATACCAACAGAAGACAAAAGGTGTCCGGTCTCCGGCAACAAAGTAAGACATACGACAAAGTGAATAAAACATTAGAGGCACTAAGAACTGGAGCGCGGGCTTCGGTCACGTCTGGAAATGTCACGATTCCGACCCAACGAGAGACGACGCTGGTCGTCGTGGATTGTGCAGTTGTGGCAACTGTTCGCAAAAAAAAACACAGAGGAGCAACGGTCACAAGTTCCAAGTTGAAATGCGCTTGCAGCCACACTGAATTACGTCCAAAAAAATAAACTCCGATGGACAGTTTAGAGCGGTCACATACCGGATGTAAAGCGACGCTCGGTGTTGTCGGTTCCGTTCGTTAGCTAGGAGTTATTTGATAATTAAAATACAATTGGGATAAATTGAATTGTCATGACGGATGATTGGCGTAAATAAATGGGGCCAGACGACTAACAAGATAATTGACCGTTAGGCCAGATGGCGTTTGACTGGATTCAATAAACCTCCCATTGGCCCATTGTTATTCAACGTAGCATTATTGTTTGCTATTTGTGTTATCATTGGATATCAGTTATCACGCATGTTTAGGTATTGCTGTTGAAACTGCCATTACCTGACTTTACTGGACCTACTGATGTATTTCATGATTTATTTGACATTAAACTTAATAATTGATATCCACTTTCATTATCATGCCTTCAATTGGTTTTCCGCTATTATTTGACGACAAAACCACCGCTTCATGGGCTTCGTGATTATTTAAAATTATCTGTTGGTCCTAAACAAACTTTCAGGAAATCAGGAACCAGTACTGTGCGTTTCAGATAAGTTGAGCGCCCTAAAACAGTCCACAATTGATATGGTGCGGAAATACTTTCTACGCATATAAGTAAAATGATAGAAAAGGATACAAATACCAATTATATCCAATAATCCGTTGGTTAGGTAATAATGGTCAACCATCTCTGTTACTATTAGTGTCCGACCGAACATTTGGCTTCGGCTTTGGCTTCGGCCACAAATTGAACCTCCGACAAAACATCGGCTTCGGCCAAAATTAGGCCGAAGGTTTAGCCGAAGCACATGGTTTGCGCATAGCGCATGCGTAGCAAGAAATATGAAAAAAGTGAAATATTTGATAGCTTGTTTACTTTGGTGCTTGGCCAAAATATGCATGAACTTCTTTTTGTGTCCTATAATATAATAGATAAAGTAGCGCTAACACATTAGGGGAAGGATTACAAAGAATTAGTAGTTAAAACCCAGTTTTTCCTCTCCTAAAACGCGTTTTCAAATAAACGCGTTATTTATTGTTCAACGTTTACGAAATTTTCAGTGTAACTTCTTAGATACATAACGAGTTGGGCTGGATGAAAAATAATTTTTTGGAAAGATAAAATTTAATTTTACGTTTACTTCTTTGGCTCTTTTCAAATATAAAACATCTAGCCCAACTCACGATACAAAAATAGATGTTTTATTGAAGTACAATTTTAACCCAAACACTCATTTATTATTATTGTTATTATTATTATTTATATATGGGAGCGGAGATGGCCTAGTGGATAAGGCGAATGCCTTCCACTATGAAGCCCAGGGTTCAAGCCCAGGTTAGGCAGGGATTTTAAAAATACTCCGTCTCCACGACCGCAGCGCCGCACAGATAAGCCAACAACCTTTGTACACACGGCAACATCCCAAAAAAAATATTATTATTATTATTGCGGTAATAAAGCGTAATTGCCACAAATGTACTTATTTGCCCATATTACTGCTGCCCGGCGTAGACAGCAGACATCAGGAGCTTTAAACACCGCCTATAACTGGTGACTACGGATTGGCGTTGGTGGGGGATAGGCTGACCACTTCCAGCAAAAAAACGTCGCGAAACGAAATATTTCGTGTTGGAGTTGCGATGTTTTTGCGACGAAGTCTTAATATATTCACCACGTCTGACGTTAAGGCTCCTGTCTCAGTTCAAATAATGAACTGTAGCGAACTTCTCTCCAAAGCTTAGAAATAAAAAAATACCGGATGTAGATGGCGCTACTATAAGCAATAAGCATGTCTGTTTTTATTTCGTATTTATTACACTTGACGTATGGTGTAACCTAAAGAAATAAATGTATTGCTTTCTAATTGTACAAATATTCAAACTGAACTGTGTTTGAGTTTTCTAGTCGATGATATAGTACTTTCACAGTAGTCGCTATTGTAAAAATGATTTCCAACTCACTACAAATACGCACTACAATACTCCAGAGTGCTAGAGAAGTTCAGAAGAAAATCACTTGTGCTTTTATAGTTAACATTTAATTATATTTTATCTACGACTCACATATAATAAGTTCATTGCATACGTATTATGACTATATAATCCCCATCATGATACACGCCAATGATTATAATGACACTAGCATTGTATAATAATGACAGTTCGTTCAAATAATGACTTCATTATTTGAACTGTCATCATTACACAACGCTACTACAACGGCACGTCAGAGAACGGCAACGTCACGTCAACATATTGTTAAATGCATGTTGTATGGTAACGTTCACACTATACGGGACGTTGCCTATCTATTCTGAAAGTGTGAAGGTGTCGACGTCAATGTGTTAATACAAAAATATAAAGAAATAGATATAAATTTGAATGATGAGATGATTCAATGAGCAAATGTTTCACTCACTATCAGAATTACTATACAGTGCATTATTGTTATGTACAGTATGGCAAACGGAAAATATACTATTAATATTTGCAAATATAGGGTATAGCATGAAAAAGAAAGCGTCAAGCAATTAAATACAAAAAGTTATTTCATTATAGAATACTACGAAAATTATTATAATCATACGCAAAATACAAGTGATTGTAGTTTGTTAGTTTGTCCACAATTAAATCTTTAGGCACTTTTGACTTGTTTCACCATTAATTTTTTTTTCACCATTTTTTTTTACCGTAATGATGAGAAGAATCAATGTATAAAGGTGATATACAGGCGGGATGTAAATTTTAAATAAATTAAAAATTACAGCCACAACCAGGATTTGAACCAGGGACCTTCGGGCCGCTAGCACAATGCTCAATAGCTCAGTTGGATAGAGCATTGTGCTAGCGACACAAACGTCCCTGGTTCAAATCCAGGTTGTGGCTGTAATTTTTAATTTATTTAAAATTTACATCCCGCCTGTATATCACCTTTATACATTGATTAGTAAGAAAATGATTAATAATGTGTAAGATAAACTTTTTTCGTGGTAATGTTCCTTTTAGCGATTGCAGTTAACTATTCTTTATTCAAAATTAATGCAATCATTATTATGTTTTAAATTAAGCTAGCTAACCATGATAAAAAAAGAATTCTATAGCATAGAATTCATAGCAGAATTTATGTAACGTTGGCCTTCTCTGACGTGACGTGACGTTGCCGTTCTCTGACGAGACGTAATCGTTCCGCATAGTGCAAATCAAATTTTACTCGTGAGCAAATTTAACAGTTTCTTGTTTTACACCCCCTCCTTAAATCAATATTAAATCAATATTGTAACAATAATTGCGACGTATTTAATTTCATCACTTCTTTAGCATTTCCTTTGGCTTCGGCCCAAAAAATCGCTTTTGGTCGGACACTATTAGTATAGTGGAACAATTCTAGTTTGTTTTGACAGTAGTCAAGGTGAACTGTCACTCAGTAGCCATGGTGAACTGTCACCCAGTAGCGGCGCGGCGGTTCATTAATGCCAAGAAAAATATAGTAAATTGTTCCTAGCGGTTCACGGGCAATAATTTCTAATGTGGTACGTTTGTGAGTATTAGGAGTCGAATGTAAACAGATAAATATATCTTTTAAAGCCTCTATTAAACGGTCAGGAGCCTATACAGTATACAGGAGTGGCAGAATCCTAGATTTGCCCGCCTATGAATTTAATGTTTATGAAACCATCTAGACCGCTAAAATTAACTAATTGCTGCATTAAATTGCCAATATTACAGATTGCGATTTGACAATTTTTAAGGATAGAGCTTAAAATTGACATGAATTTGCTTCATATGAAATAAATCTAATACAACAGAGCTAGTTTTCCGGTAGCACAGATATTGCAAAGGGTTATTCTGTATTATTTTTAATTCTCCTAGAGATCTTTCTGATCTCCACCAGCACTGATAGAATACTTAGGACGCCTTCATCATCTACACGAACCTCGCGACAAAACTAAAAAAGTGCCCTTTGAACTCACGGCTGCTTCAGAATAATTAAAGATGACAACGGCGTGTCGGAATGCGAAGAGGCTTGAAAAGAAAACAGATAACGAGAGCCGGTATTTACAGTGTCGAGATTGAAACAGTTTCGTGCCGCTTTTTCCATCCAGGCCGACCCCCGAGTAAACAGCGGCGTCCGTCCCCCGGTTAGGGGATAGGAGGGTCGACGCGTGCGAAATATATATTTGTAATGCTGCGCTGGCAATTTCCCTTATTTAAATAAGGTCACATCTCTGCTCTAATTGAATTCGTCGCCTTGCTGGCTATTCCGCCCGCGCTTGAGTTCCCTTCCTCGACTTTTCTAGTTAAACTACCACCGGGAAAGTTTCATTCCTATGTCAGACTATAATTTTGCTAGTTAAATTATCTCATCCAATTGTTTAGGGTTTGAATGTGGGTAGAAGTAATTTTATGATTGAAAAGGTAAACGAATGTGTCTGGATTTTGATATATAACGCATTCTACACCACAGAAGAATATTTTGCATTCTATCATTTCCATAGACGTTGCTTATTCTTGTATTTTTGTATCTTCCTATATGAATGATTTTTCTTTTTGATGTCCTCTATCTTTTTTTGTCTATTAAAGAAAACATTTATTTATTTATTATTTTATTAATGAGATTTTTCTCTATATGGAAGGGCCGCTACGAGTACAAAAAGGTTGCCAAAATTAGAGTTTTTTACATGTTGACCTCAACTTTTTCGAAAACCTTACGATAAGAAACTTTTGAGATAGGATTCCAGTTTAGCGCAAAGAAATCTATCGAAAACGCCCTCTCAAGTTGTTCTTGTATATCCTTATTATTAATTCTTATTAACCCGTGCCCCAAGGACGCTTAAAATCGAGATTAAGTTAAATTTATCAATATTAATAAAAAAAAGTTTTTATTTTGTTTACCACAATAACTGTACACACCACAGTGATTAGCTAATTTAAAAAAAGAGCATTGGTAGTTTTTGCAATGTTTTTTTTTTCAGAAACTAGCGCTCAATCCGGGATATCTTCAGATTATACGAAAAAAAGCATTCCAGAAACAGGTATCACTTGTTAGATTTGGTTCATTGTTGGTCAAGATAGCCACGTAGCTTAGAGTATAGTATTTTTAAAAAATTAAGTAGATATTTGAAAATAAATATATAAAATGTTCTAATATCTAGACTCAAAAGTTAATTGATCTATGTATTAAGTTAATAGCTGTTGTATGTAAGTTTATTGTAGTAAAACAAAATAAAACGTTTTATCATTATTTTTTTTTATATTAATAAATTACACGGCTTAAAATGAATTAATTCATCGATCTCAAATTGCACAAGATTCAAGTATGGATATAATATATAAGCAACAAATTCTGAGGGCTCTGCAGAACAAAAGTAAAAGTTGAAAAATAAGAACCACCTAACACAAAATTTAAATTTATTTTTAAAATTGTTATTTTATTTATTTATCAATATTTTATTATTTTGTATTGCCTTTTTCTCGAAAAGTTTGTCACTATTATCACAATCATTAAATTCAGAAAAGACTTATCTACTAAATTTTCGAGAGAAAAAATATACCATCTCATTTAAAAGCAAAAGTTTATACATAATGTCAAAAATGATGGGTAGTAGATTTTAACTCTTTAGTTGGCATGAATCGAATTAGATAACATCTACGTTTTGGTTTGTTCCGTTTTGGACCATCGTAATCTAATTCAATATAATTCCATTAATTGTCTTATTTTTGTATTTGCCTGCATTTTCCTTTGCATTAAAATATAACATATTTTGGATTATATAACATGTCATGAATTATTATAATTAATATTTTTTTGTTTATGACTTGTTGACTAAATAAATAAAATACATACCTCTGCCATCAGCTATGATGAAATATTAAGTATTGTGCATCTATATTTATACCTATAACCAATAACTTTTTAAATTGTTGTTCTAAATTCTAAAATGTCTTTTGTGAAGGCTATTTTAAACTGCACTACTTTCGTATTTTTCTAAGCATCTTTTAAGTAACTAGAAAAAGAAATGTAACAGGAGATGGATATGCTAAACATTCTTCTTTATCTATTTCAGAATAGCCAACCAACCTGGTGCAACCAAAACTATTTAAGGTTATGCCGGTTTATATCTGCAATATTTTGCTGTAAACTTGTCAGTGCAAATTCATTTAAATAAATTAAACCAATATTGAACAAAGCATAGCGCGTCACTGTGAGATTCAGCTAACAAAAAATAAGAGATATAATACACGGCATTTCCTATATTATTCCTATACTATTATTTAGAACATTTTCTAGTTACTAAAAAGTTGTTTAGAAACAGACGAGTAGTATAGTGTAAAATAACCTTAATTCTACTGCAAGTGAATACATGAATACTCACATTGAAATTTTGCTTTTGCCTATATATATTCTTTCCGTTGCTATCGCAACAAACTTTGTTTTTTTATGAAAATATATATTTTATATGTATATTTTTATCATTGAAATTTATTATTTCTTTATCATTTCAATTATGTGGCTTTCCATAAAAAATCTTCCAGAAAAATATACATAGTTGAAAATCTTGATAAAATGTTGATGAGTCTGAAACATCTGAATCTACTAAATATGGTGTCGTAGTGTCGTCTATAGATTCGCAATGAATGCGAATTTGCAAAAAAAAATAAATCAAAGATCAAAATGTAAAAATTTTTATTTGGAAAATTTTTGCAAATTTATAGCGCCTAAACCCATGTCTTATAAACTTCAAAATTGTTTCAAAGTAGGTAGGTACCCATAAAATTTATACTTTTATCTAATATTCTGAAAGTCTGGATTTTGTGTTTCCGTTTTCGCTGGTTTGTCTTATGAATGATGCATCGTCAAAATGCATGCAAAAAGCTATTTTTATTAAAGGGTAATTTATTTTTAAAGTTTTCGTACTCCCACTAATATGAAACGTATGTGCGTTAATTAATTATTGGATGGTGGTACATTATTGTGTTAACAAGTTGGTCACCCTAGTTTACACCTTTCTGTGCCACTTATTACACCTACTTCGTGACGTTGTATCACATCAGGTGTTGGAGCTTCATATAAGCACCACCAGGCAGCGCTGTATCTACAAGTTTTAAAGCTCAGGTTCTCTAAACATTAATCAAGTTTGTAAGCTACGACTTTCAGGAAATTCACGTTAATTACAGTCATTCAATGCTCTAAAAGCGGTAGACACAAATTTACCGACATTCCGCATGTAGGCGAATCTAATCTCTATGTGTAACGCGGCGCTGCAGTCGGCATTTAATGGCATTTCGTTTAATTAACTTTCATACGATGGACGATAGCATCAACGTGGGCCAGAATGGGCAGATACCATTGTTTTCGAATTTCGACTGTTTAACGTCCGGAAAGTTTTGCCTAATTGAAAACTAAAACCGAACACTGCGGATAACGTAGATAGGTACTACGTTTTTTTTTTGTTGGCGTAGTTCCGGCGTATTGTTGGCGTATTGCCTATGCGTTCCGCTCCGATATTTTTTTTACCGATAAAATTTCGAATGTTGGTCGTAAAAATTATTGAAAACATGCGAGCAGTAAAAATATTAATGGCTAGTTTTGATTCGGCAGTTTTCAATCATCATTTTACAAGTAAAAATAGAACTTATTTTACTGCTTTTTTATGTGCCAGTGGAGCCAGTCAATATGATCTACACTTGAATCGGTGAGTGGAAGAACAGAATCC
The DNA here is from genome assembly GCA_963966075.1 of Aphodius sticticus. Taxonomy (NCBI): domain Eukaryota; kingdom Metazoa; phylum Arthropoda; class Insecta; order Coleoptera; family Scarabaeidae; genus Aphodius; species Aphodius sticticus. The sequence continues at coordinate 67,541,260 of OZ014509.1, forward strand.
AAAATTTGACATTTTATACTAAGATAGCCATTTTGAATAAAATTTATCGATCATTTCGAAAATATGAAAAATATAATCATATATATTACAAGTATTGCTGTAGAAGCACCGGACTTCACGCAATGACTGGAAGAACAGTTTTCCCATTCATTGCATTGATCGCGGTTGTTTTTAACAGATGACGTCATAAACATTTTTTAAATGACAATATATTTTTTAATGAATTTGACAGATCTTTTAATTGTCTTAATGGTAGCATAATATTTTTATGGCCTTACAAAGAAAATTTTCGAGAAAAAGACTATTGAAGGTTATGAAATAAAAGTGACAAAATCTCTGGAACGGCTCGACCGAATTCAACGAATTTTTGGAATTAACTATTTTGCAACCATGTGAAGTTACTGGCGTTATTATTGTTGATGCAACGTTTCCAGTTTCAGAGATATAACTTCAAACTTTTGAATTTGAAATAGAACACCCTGTATATTTTGACATTTTCTATTAGTCTTCCATTGCGTATTCAATCTTACTACGCTTGTTACAGTATTATATTAAAAATATCTAGAAAAATTTGAAACAATGTGTTCTTGTCAATGGTTGAGGATCCTCATAAACGAACTAGAGTAGTTGCAGTAGAAAATGTAATAATGTTTTGTTATCAATTTTTTCTTTTATAATTTTTAGATCTAAGTAATAAAGGTTATTGTTAATTTCTAGATATTTTTGATATAATAATGAAGACTGTAACAGAAAAGGTAAAAAAATACAGGCTGTTCTATTTCAAATTAAAAATTTTGAGGTTATATCTCAGAAACTGTAAACGTTGCATCAACGAGAGTGACGTCACATGGTTGCGAAATACTTAATTCCAAAAATTCGTTAAATTCGGTCGAGCAGTTGCGGAGATTTTGTCACTTTTATCTCATAACCTTCAACTGCCTCTTTCTCGGAAATTTTCTGTTGTAAGGCCATAAAAATATTATGCTACCACTAAGACAATTAAAAGGTCTGTCACATTCATTAAAAAAATATAGAGGTTGTCATTTTAAAAAAATTTCGATGACGTCATCTGTTACAATTAACGGTAAAAAAATAATTTGATATCATAAGGTGTATTTTGATAATTATAAATCGACGTGTTCGAGGATTTTTTAAAATAGCAAACTGTTCTTGTGATTTTGTCATGTTTCCATACTTTACGCGCTGACTGTATAGATGGCACACCACCCATACTTTCAAGCTATAAAAAGAAACTAAAAATCGTCCCACACTTCCAACAAAATCGGCATACAAAAACCCAATATGTATTAACAACTTAAAATTGCTTATTTAAGATACGTGATTCACTATTTAGAAGGAGAAGATCTTGAATTTTATTACCATATTACTTCTTGGGAAACATTAAATCATGATGAAGACTAATGACAACTTTAATAATGTTGTTTTTTTGTTTTGTTAGTTTTAATTTTGTGTCTAATATTAAACTTGTTGTTCTTTTCGTCTTTATGCATTTTTATTTACCACTTGTGCTAATAGCATATTTTTCTTCAACAAATAAGAGATTATTATCGATAAGGACGTCGTTGACTGGAAGAACAGAACAAATGCAGCCGATGTTTTATCTAATTGCTTATTTGTTATTGCCTTTTGAACCAAAATTTACTCCCAGAACAACTGCAAATGACATTGAGTACAACTTTAGTACAACAAATTTGTAAAATACACAGCTGCCGAATTATACAGTTTTTTTTAGTTTGCCACAAACGCCTATTTGGACTTATTCTGTACTTCCAGTCACCGATTCACTTATTTTTATGATGTTTTCTATCAGTTATGATGCTGGGGGAAATATTTACGTATAGGTTTGAGCCCAATAGTGTATCAATGAGGATACACAATGAGGATATATTTTGAGCAGTTCATTTGTTTTAAATGGCCAACCTTAGTACAAACATGATTGAAAATCAGTATGTAAATTCGACAAACAACATTTGTTACGTATATGAGTCGTAGGCAAATGGTTATTTTAGGCAAAATGCTTTTGCCTAGGCAAATATATGTGAAACCTTTACTTATTATTCTTAAAGCTATTTGCCTAGACAAATGTATTTGCCAAGACCGTTGTTATTTTTTTACTTATTTTGGTGTATCTACATTGTGGGCCAAAGAAAAACGGTACTCATTTTCAAAAACGCATATTTCCAAAAATATTAAGTAAATTCAAGAATTTCTTTGAAAACCTTATTGCGCATGTTATGAAGATTGAAAACATACCATATTCGCAATACTTGAACGTTTCAATCCACTGTTATGTTGCTTTATGTATGGCTTTGCAACATTTCTGAAAACATCGGATCAATTTAATGTCAAATGAAAGGTGTTATAAAATTAGTAGGTAATGAAATTTGTTTTCTTTTGGTCAAAAGGAACACTAGACATTTTATAGCATCGTATACAGGGTGATTTTTTTAGTATACAGGATGAAATTTTAAAACAGTTTTTTACTCAAAAATGCATTGGAAGTGGTTGTTTGCAACGATGACATTGCCTAGGCACGAAAAATCCAATAGCGTTATAAGTTATCTTTAAAGATGGTGGGGAAACTATGGCCAACGTTTAGTGTTCTTACGGGCGCCATGTTTGATTATGAAATTGTTGAAGGATTTTTTGTTACCTATTTTTTACACGTTTTTACCCGTTTTTTAATGAATTAAAATTATGGCAGTTTTCTTTCTCTTGCCTGACGGTCAGGTCTTTGCTATTAGGTTTTCACGTAAAAATTACATCTTCAAATGAAAAATATCGAAAAAATAGAGCAACGCAATGTATTCAGGGTTCAGGCTGATGTCGGAAGTGCTCTTCAATTAAACATAACATAAAAATAAAAAACAAAACTTGGTTTGAAGTGATGTGACATACTCAAAAAACGTTTATTCCAGCTCCGATTCAATCTTTGCAAAAACTAAGAAAAGAATAAGAATAAGTAACATTCGTCTAAAATTTACGGCTAAGCAACAAGTGTCATACATCATAATCGAAACTGACGAAAAGACCACCTATAATGATAAAGTCAAACATGTCGCCCATAACAACACCAATGGTTTCTTCATGATCATTACAGATAACTGAAGTACCCAATTAGTTTTCTCGTTCCGTTGCAATGTTTTTGTTACATTGTTTAAAAATTTCACCCTGTATAAGAAAAAATCACTCTGTATACGATGCTATAAATTCTCAACATTTAGACCAAAACAAGACAAATGTCAAATGTCTATTGATGTTAATACAACATTTAACATTAAATTGACCCGCTATTATCAGAAACTTTGCATAGCCAAACTTAAAGCAACATAACTATATAGATTCAATTGTTCTGTTATTGCGAATATGGTATCGTTTCAATCATTATACTACAAGCGATTCGTTTTTAAAGAAATATTTGAATTGACTAAATATTATTGGAAACACGAGTGAATAAAAATTTGTACCGTTTTTTTTTGCCCAGTCTATTAATTGCATTAATGGTAAAGGAACCATATTATGGCATCTCATCAGCAAATCATTTTGACCTTTGATCCAGTGCCTCAATTCTTATAGGGATATACTATAGGGAATTCTTATGGGATCTTAACTGAAATAAAATTTTACAATTTTAAATGCAGTTGGAACTTGCTGTAATTGTTAAGGTGGAAACAGATAGAGGCAACGCGATGCTACCGTGAAGTTACAGTAATGCCGCCATCTGTCAAGCAAAAGTAGAAGTACGGCTAAGTAGATCGAAGCGCACAGAACGAAAGTAGCAAACCGCGATGCTGCAGCAATGGTCGGCGCTATTCTACTTTTCCGTAACGTTGGAGCAACGGCGATTGACTAAAAGTGCGCATGCCTGCCCTGTGACACATGGGCGCAGAAATGTTTGTTTACAACAGTCAGTCAACGAATTGGTTCTACGAGTTTTCGAGGAGTGATATTATTTGTTCGTACCTATTATGTATTAAAATGTAGTCTTTTTATTGCTCTATATTGATTTGTAAATATATTAACGGTAAGTTATTTAATTTGAGGTTATGTGTATGCAATATATAAACATTTTAGGTGATTTTGACTCCCAAACAAAAGTTCATTATTTTGATAGCGCATTATCGCAGTGCCACACTGTCATTCACCCGTAGTCCAGCCAGATGACCACAAAGTTAGTCTCTACAATTGTGCAACAATACAATTGTTGTAGATTATGACGTATTTTGGACAACGTACATGATGGAGTATTCGAACGATTTGAGACTAAGTACATACTACATAAACCTATCGTTTCAACAGAAATTGTTAATGATATTGAAGAGTAAATTCCTCAAATCCTTGCGTAAAATTTCTCAACAAGTAGGTATTGCCAAAATAACGTTCTGACTTTCTTTATCGTTACATTAATACATTATCTTTTTAGATGTATTACGTATAACGAAAGAATTTTCCTGCTTCTGCCTATCAAGTGAGCGTTCTTCGACAACTATAGCGCACGATGAGCATCAACTATTGTAGGTGATTTATCGACCATTTGAAGATCAAGAAAGTAGATAGAAGATTTTTAAGAAAAATCAAGTTTAGCATTTATAGTGAAAATTCAATGTTGATCGAACCATATTTAACAAAGGCTGTGTCGTCACACTGCTTGACCGTTTAAATTTGGAATGTTATAACTCCCGTCACTGGTTTGTGGGTTTGTAGGAACCTGCGGGTGATCCGCTGCAATTCATTAGAGATCGGTGCAACTTCTGTCATTATGTTACTCGATCAATCTTGATGAGGATTGTAAACAATCTAATTTTTTATTTTGTTTTGCATTTTTTTTTGTTGTACAATTTTGGAACATTGGTTAATAAAGGCATTTTATTTTTATTTATTTTGTTTATTTTATTTATTAAATGTGTTTGATCAAAAGCAATGTCTAGACAAGTGCAGTGTGTACTGTACAGAGATCAAAGAATGATGCGGTCCATAGTATCGAAAATGTAACAACCAAGGTATTTTTTTCTCGTTTTCTGAATTATCATAATGCAGCAAACATGCAATATATTGCTTGTTGTTGCTTGGGTAAACTTTGTACCCATTTTTTAAAAAATTACTATTTCTGAATTGGACATAAAGGTCATTTAATAATTTAATTTTTATCTTATAATTTAATGAGAGTATTATAAATTATTAGGACGATCTATAAACAACATTATCAACAACGAATTATTTTCAAACAATAGCACTATCAACAACAACAAATTATTATCAATTGCAAAGTAAGTATAAAATTAAAATATTTATTAATCATTTTATCTGTTCATAATATTATAACAATCTTTTAAAAACGCTCAAAAGCGTTTAAACGTTACCTCAATCCTACCGAAAAGTTGAAATAGTTTCAACTTTTCTATTGCGTTGCGATTCGTTACCTCCATTCTGTGCGGTCCGATCTACTACCATGCACTTCTACTTCGCCTTGGCAGTCGGCGGCATTACTGTTGCATCGCGGTAACCGCCATTCTGTTCGGTCCTGTCGTATCTACTCCATATACCGTCGGCGCTGCTACCTTACTACAACGGCACGATAGCGCCACGTCCTATCTGTTTCAGCCTTTACTTAAGTGAGAGTATTTCTTTAGCTCTTGTTGGTAGAACAGCACGCAGTCGACCTTGCATCGCATGAATAAGCTTTAAAAATGGATCCTGTGGGATGTAGCATAATATTTGGGCGTTTCACCACTTGTCTGGTAGCACCGATATTGCAAAGGTTTACTTGAAACTATGTTTCTTCTATAAAAATTTAGATATTGGGAAGAATTATAAAACAAAATGACCAGAATAGATGAATGAATGTTTGTTAACACCGAACAGTGTTACAAAGTGTCAGATGTAAACACAAAGTATAGAAAAATATTATGTTTTGAAACTGTTATACAGTTGTTGAATAATGTTTGAGTTTTTCCGAGACTAACATTTTATTATTATGTATTATTCAGCATACATTTTCATTATTACATGTATGTGGACACAAAGACGCCCGCAAAAAATGGTAAAAATTTACATTAGTGGTCGCCGAACGGGTAATCTACAACGTCCTAGGCGGCCTTTTATTAAAGAGCAATTAAAATTTATGGCAACAATTTGCATTAAAAAAGGAGTTGGGCCGCGGCGAACAGAATTAAAATTAACGGCCGGTTTTGCAGAAGTTTGGAAGCCCAATGCTGCCCGTAATGGGTTTTGCCGAGAGCTTACTGCGCGAATTCGCTAAAATGTTGCCTATAACGTTCATGTTTATTAAAGGGTTTTATTATTATTTGCAATGTTCTTCGGACTTTATGCCCGCCCGAATAATAGGACGGTCGCCGTTATGATTTTTATTGCTTCAGACGCTATGGCCCTCGAGATCGGCAGCGAAATGAGCAGTAAATCTTCATATTTTATCACAGATTTTCATTACCGGATGCTTCTGGAATACATCACTAGACGTTAAAATCGTAGATTTGTCATGATTTGATTTGATTGTGTTACTGCATTTCGATAACACTGTGCAACAGATTTCAATTTTTTGGCCACTGATAACGCCAATGTTTGATTCTATAATGTCTGGTTTAGAATAAATAAAATAAATAGGTTTTACTAATAAACGCATTATAAGAAGGTCAATTGAAAATTAGGAAAATAATGATAACTCTAGGAGCATCTATTTTGTGAATGAAAAGTGAAAAGGTGCTCTTGATCAATTATTAACGCCGCTTATGAATTCGAACTCAGAAGTTATAATTCTAGGGTGTCGAAGTTGATACCCTTGAAGGACAAGGGGTTTTAAAGGCAATTTAAAGAATTTAGACCAGCTGAAACGATGTCCTAGAAACGTAAAAAATGTAAGAAAATAAATCTTAAACTTTGTACTTTTAACTAAAATCATAAAAATGTGTGGAAGGTATCCTTGCACCTTAACCTAATTTTTTTTCTCGAAAACTGTGATTTATATTCAACGCAAAGAAATCTATCGGAAATGCTTAAACTTTCCATGTTTAGAATCCATGCACTCTAGAATGTTTTTTTTAGAATTTTTTCCTAATTTGCAATTGTTTTTTTTCTTTTTCGAACATTTTTCAATATAAGACGATCAATTTTGAACGCTATCATTAAGACAAATAAAGGGAATGTTTAAAAAACCAGAAAAATAAGGAATTGCTATTTTAATAACTGACCTCATGACAGCTATTTTTAAATGACCTGATAATTAAAAAGAATCTGATGTGGCCAGATACATGACTTTATCATACTATATATAAAATTAAAAGTTTTGCTGCATGAGATTCTATTTGATCGAGATCGGTCGTGTCTGCATTAAAATAATACTAGTTAGCCAGGGTAGCTATTTTCATTCTATTGACAGTAGGTATTGTCAAAAGATCAGCGTTTGACACTACCTACTGTCATTAGACTGAAAATATCTGTCAAAGCCTGGCTAACTAGTTTTATATTAATGCAGACACGACCGATCTCGAACAAATAAAATTTGCTCATGCAGCTAAACTAATAATTTTAACAAAGAGTGCCATAGACATAAATTATACAAAATTTTCTCTACTTTAATTTATTAGTTAACTATTTTGACGAAATTAGGGAAATGGCGCCTCATTTGCAAAATCCTTGGAAAATGCTTAGAGGAAACATCCAGTTCCTTTGGACTCTTTGAACAAAAACCTTTTCAGCTCTAAGTTTGGGCATGAAACTTCTAAATATGAACTTTCGTCCCGATACATTTAGTAGTTACAATCGCCGCCACAAAAACGGGTACACACACACACACACACAGGGGACCTAAAACGGCATATTTCCGCTAAAATCTCATAATTTTTTTTTAGCACAATTACAATAATTTTCATACTATGCATGATAAAGTAATAATTGGTGGTTCGAAACTGAATTACATATATTTTTTGATGCCATGAGGCCAAATAAAGGACCTATAAAACTCGTCTTTGGTATAATTTGCCATATAAGTGAATTTTCTTTAGGAAAATCGATGTTATTGATTTGTTGTCTCAGTAATAACAGTAATAAACTATACCGGGTGAGTGTCTTTCTCTAGAATCTGAAGGCAGAAATTACGAATTATGTCTTGTTTGTGAGAAAATGAGTGCTAAAATTGTTTAAAGCGTTTGTTTTTTTTTTCTCAAAAACCGGAGTCAACTTAGAATTTCCGTGTTCAGATTCTGATTCTACGAAATAATCATACTAAAATCAGTTGTTATTTGCTCGATATGTTCAATATTTTCTATACAGAAAAGTTACCGATTTTCTTGTTGTATGCGAATATACAAAAATGAATCACTAACCAAATGTATCTTCTAAATAAAAAATAATTAATTTTAATTACGGTTGGCAGCTGGCAGGAATCACTAAATATTATTTGAAATATTATTTATATCCTACATGATCATAAAGTGACATTTAAAATCTTAGTTACCGGGACGAAAACAGCTACTTTTTGCGGCCTAGGGCGCATAAAGAATCTTTATGCGCCCTAGGGCATAAAGGATTGCCATGGTTATATGTGAAAAATATCAAATATTTGTCATTCAAATTGTAAATTTTAAATCGTCAATGTCAATTATTGGCGATTAAGGTTATAAGTTTGACAATGAATTATTGTCTGTATTGACACTCAACTCCGAATTGTTTGTATGGTTATTCAACTCCGTAGATGCGCATGTCACTTGTATACGTCAAAATATTTATTAATATTATTCAAACGGAGGAACTAAACCATTGTAGGACATAAAATTTTGTATGTACCTCGGGCATTATACCCACGGGCGAGTTAAAAAGCTCTCGCTTTTTAAACTGTCACCCTCGGGGCATAAACATCCGTCTAATGCCCTTGGTATTGTCAAGTTTGTAAAATATTTTCCTTAGTATCTATAAATATCCTGATTCTCTCAATACAAATAGTGTGTCGGTTAAAATCTATTTTCTATGCCCATTACTACATCACCAATAACGGAAAAATACGCCTGTGGCTACCACAAGGAAATTCAATCAATACAAGACCAGCTATAAATACAAAAGGCTTAGCTAAAAAACGTAATATAAGTGCCAACCATTGACGATTACAACGACAACACGAAGACGAATAGAAACGGTCCAAAAGGGAAATCCGTTTTTCTTGTTAGCCGTTCTTCAGCTGCGTTATATATCTTGTTATTTCTGCGCGCCTCATCCCGGCGGCGCAATTTCCGGTCCTTTTTTGGTACGAGGCAAACTTTCCTCTTCCTTAACGTGCAAGCAGCGCTCGCTTGTTTGTTCCAGCCGACAGCCAGGAACGGATTTGAAAGGCACCCCCATCTCAGTTAATTATGCACAAAAGAGAACGGCAGTCGACATGCGCTCAGCAAAATGAATGCAATAACGGACGACTCTCTCTTATTTATGTTTGTATGCCGGCAGCAGACGTAGGGAAGCACTAAACTCGATTCACCTTTGTGGATTTTGGAACTTTGCACGAAACAAACTGGTTGTTGCCATTTTGTCTGATGGGTCCGTTCAAAAGGTGCTCCCACACGCTGTGCCAATAGGGGCCCTCATTGGCCATCGGAGTGCTTCGCGTAGCGGGACCCAACTGTGCCAATGCACATCGCCAATATGTCGACCTTGTCCGCTTTATTTCATTCTGTTTTAGCATTGTACGTACTACCGATGAAAAGTTTAGTTGTCTATCTATGTTTTATCATATATACTGCATTATTTATGTTTGTACGTACTTTAAGGACAATGATGATTTATTATTTGCCCAAATGCCTGATTGCCCAAATGTAAAAACATGAAAACTTTTTTAATATTTTGTAAATTTATTCACAATAATTATGGTTCTTATAAGCATTATATTGACCTTACAGTTACAATAAATTAACAAGCAATAAAATAATATTCTGAAGACAATATTGAAGTCGTTATAATGGGTGACCCACGGCATAGGTACGTTTCTTTTTTGTTTTTACGCCGAAGGAATGAACATTGTGTTAATAGACAGAAAATGCCAATTTATGGGATGGTCTTGAGGTTAGTATGACTTCCGGGTTTTCCAGAAATGACGTCATTATTAAAATTTTAAAAATGAATTCGCACACAATGGGGAGGCATACGGTATTTAGGTTCTGGGATTGCGGTCAACCTTATTCGCTAGGGTGGGGTGGGAAAGGTGAGGGAGGGGGTTGGAGGGAAGCGGGATATGAATCTACACACGATGGGGAGTCATACGGTATAGGGGTCCAAGGACTGCGGTCAACCCTCTTCCCTATAATCTTGACTACAATCAAACAAAGTTGCATTTATATAATTAACAACAATTAACTATTTATTAATTAACAATTTATAGATTAGTTTTAAGCGGCAAATTTAAATAATCTGATGTATTTAATGTATTCAACAAAGTTTAAAAACTATACTGGATGCTTTTCCTTGTTTTGATTATCAGAAATATATCAAAAAGTATATCTGTTACTAAAAATATTGGGTTGATAATAAATATACCTACATAATATACATACACGGAGTTTTAATATCTATAATTAAAACTCCGTGTATGTAAGGGTTCTCAATATTTCTTTGTATCGTATTATAAATACTTTCAGTTTTATTATATAAATTATATTTTAAATCAAAATTATGAATTCATCGATTTGACTGAAATGAAATATTTATATAAAGAAACGACACAAATTAACAGGGTCCTGCTTAAAAATATAGACCACTCAGTGTATCAGATCTTATCCCATCTTATTCCGCATTTGTTGCTTGAAACATAAAGAAAATAAAAAGGGAGATGTTTTTAATGTCACGTGGCACATATAAAAAACTAAGTAATTTTGTTCCCTGTATTGCTGTATATTTGTAGTCCTTAATGTATTTAATATTTTCGAACGTACTGTATAAATAGTAACTGAAAAACATGTTTAATATTTAACAACCTTATTAAACAGTGTCCTCTTTCGAGGGTTCCTTTTTTTAATTCTAAGCAACAATGCACTGCTTAAAATAATGGGAGCTGCGGCAACAGCAATGATATCGTCTTCACTGTTCATTTTTAATTCTCTACGGGACGCTACAAGCCTTCTACGATACACAGAAGTACCTTGCGCCCAATACCAACGTTGGCCAATGTTGGCGAAGTAAATGCGCGCACTACACGCAGCGCGTCATATCACCAACGTTGGCGAGACGTTGGCACTGCGTGTAGGAGCTCCTTCAGGTTAATGTTACTTTTTCTATACATACACAGAAAAGTGATTATTTGGAACGATTCAAATGCTTATTTACTTGGATGTAGAAAGTTAGGTATATACAAGAAATGCCACATACTCAATCTAAGTAAAATAATTTCTCAGATAAATGCTGTCGACAAATAAATTCTTTCTTTATAAGAACCAATATTGTATCGAAAGAAGTAATTGAATTTTTCGTCCCAAAAATGTCATATTTCTCCAACGAAGTAACAGCAAATCCATCCAAGTGCGTAGTTACTTGATCCAAGAAAATATAAGACATTTAATATAAGTATATAGTGTATTGTTTACTGAATAAAAACCCACCAATTATTTAACTGAAGTGATTCTCACTTCTTTCAAGTAATCCTTTCTCTGGAATAAATATGCGCATCGTGATTTTATCAAGGCTCGCGCGCCCGGGCGTAGGGCTGGCGCCATAAAGAAACGTAACCTAGTACGAAAACAACAACGAAGTATTCGTCGGGGATGTGCCTTGTGATTTGTGATTAGTGTACAATAAACGTTTCAACACGGAATAATTTGATGTAAGGCACGCGCAAGTTAGAACGAGTACGTAAAGATAACATACCCATGTTGTTAATTAGCAATAGAAAACGTATTAGTGCCAAATCTTTAAAATTCTTACATTAAGTAGCTAAAAATATTTACCGGGAATAAAAATATACACTTCATTGAAGACTGTTTACTTCCTTCACCAGAGTAACAACTTTCTTAAATCTAGTAATTATTCCAAGAAATAAAATGTCTTGGTTGAAGTCAATAATCTCTCGCGTATATATGAACCTACCAACTACTTCATCCAAGTAATTCTCTTTTCGTTCGAGAGATCACTTGTCTGTGTGCATAGATCTTGACACAGGAAAATTACTTTAAAGTAATATTACTGCTTTGGTAAAAAAAATGTTTGAATCAAATTTTGATTCAAATAAATGTATTGTTAGTGTAAATACCTCATCCAACTGTATTGTCACATGGCGCTGTAAGCTCTCTAATCACAGATTGGCCCGATCCTCAGTTACAAATGGACCTGTGAAAGCCCGGCGCTCAGAACCATTTATTGCAACCCTTAAATATTGCACTTAACCAACAATTTCGTTAAGTTAAAAAATCATAATTATCTAAGTCAACACATTGATAATTATTTGAATTAAATAAATCTCGTTCCTTATAACATACAAATTGTAAATTTTACTGAAAACGTACATTGTTTGACATAAACAAACGTTCTGTCTCCCAAACAATTATTCCAAACAAATGCATTTTTATCCACAAAGATTTTATTGTTTTGTCTCTATTGTTTGAGTCAATACATATTTATTTGAAATAAACAAAATTTCTTTTCTGTTTAGGCTGCAGGACTACAGTGCAAGGATATTGAATAAAAGACTCTTGAAAACCACTGAAAAGTTACTTTTATTTTTTTTTCATTATTTGTCATATTATTTAATTTTCGAAATCAAAATTTGCTCTTTGACTTAGATATTTCGAATTCTGTTGTTGCCGAAGTTTTTAGCATTATTGACTTAAAATATAGTATGTGTTTGCATTAGGTTATCGGTCATCTCTTTATATTTCTAATCGTTGGTAAAATGGTTGGATGAGGTTGTGTGTAGTTCCTATTCAACTACATTGAACAACATGTTTTAATTTGTATTATTTTTGTTGTTCTAAAAGATTAGGAGTTGGAAGTAAACATAAACTAGTTCAGAATGTAAAAAGCAAAAATTATCCATAATCTGCAGAGAATTACAACATAGATTTTATACAAAATCTAATTAAAAAAATGCTATACCAAGATACCAACGTCACCTTTATTTTTTTAACGTTTAAAATTATTAACGTATTAACCACTAAGGTGGTAATACAATAAATACTGCAACATTAAAATGCAATTTTTTTATTTAATTTTAATTTGGTAATAACTTGTTCACCAGGAAACGAAATATTACTAAAAATTAAGCATTTGTATTTAAGAGGCTGGTTCAGCCTAACTTCAGGTCTGTTCTGCTCAGCTCTGGTGGTCCCCTATTGGTCCAATTATTCAAACAGTTCAATGCTCCTGTGGGTTAATTATTGAATAATGATAGCATCTTATAAGATTACAACAATCTGAATTAACTATTCTAGTGGGCCACATCTCCATATTTATTATACCCATGCCCAATTTTAAACAATTGCTGCTCAAAGATAGACGTATAATTGGAGGACGGGTGATATCCTGATTTCAGGAATAACAATTCAATTATGTATTTTTGCGACGAGCCGCAGTAGTTCCACTTTATGTCAATGTACAATTTGAAAAAAATTCAATAAATGAAAAGAAATAAAGGCACACCTTTGACGAATCGGCGTCGTATTTTCCCAATTTTTCCATCCATGTTCGAGTCTGAACAGTGTGTCCATCTACGATGTTCTCGAGAACTAGTCGTCATTAGACGAAGATAATAGTAATGGGTCTATCTCTATCTACCATATACCACAAAAAAAGGCTGTTACTCGCTAAAATTCACATTTATATTTACTGGGACAGATTTCGAGAGTTCTAACCTACAAATCCGATATAATCTGAAAATGTAGAAAACTTGGGGACACTGCACAAAGAAGTATTCTAATTGAAATTAGGAGATTACATAAAAATTCTACTATTATATCAGACATCAATCAGGTTTGTGCCTAAAGAAGTATACTATTGTTTTTTAAAATTTCCTTTTCAATTGATAGGTTAGTTAGCAGAATATACATATAAACAGTGCTGTTTTATCCATTCTACTACCAGAGAATTCAAGCTCCAAGTATGATATGATGCAGAAGATCATTACGGGTTTTGTAATTGGATTCAAATCACATTACGAGGAATCAAAATCCTTACGTACTATTTTGTTGATCGAAGAGGATTTCTAGACAAGAGATGTGATTACTAATTTTCATAATTTCCATGAACTGACAATAAAATTATCGAGGTATGCTGAAGATTACCGATTTCTTATCAAATTTTTTGGTAATATTACTGGAAGACGTCTATAACATTACTATATGAGAAATGTATAATGGGACATAGTCGACTTATCAACCACTGACTCCAGATGTTTTTCTTCTCAAGTGCAAAGTGTATGGAGGATTACGTTTAACACAACAAACCGCAGATAGTATTGCAATTAGCCCCGAAGAACCGAACAAGCATTACGACCAGTATGCGTGTGGTCTCATGATAGCGAGGATCAACATTTTTGTGATTTTGATATTATAATATAATATTAATAAAGCTTATGTTGTCTATTTGTCTTTTATAAATCATATATGAATTACAAATTGGTAAATAAAGAATAACTTATTAACTGTTTTGTTTTTCTTATACGTCATCAGATCCCTGTGCTGTGGATGTACATACGTATGTAATATCGACCCGTGCAACAGAGACTAATAACTACATTTAGTTTGTTAGTTACGATAGTCTTCGTTGGATGGGTCGATATGTATTTGTTTTTCAGTAGCTAGGCATAAGTGTATTATCGGCTGAGAAATGAGTGCATAATCTATCGTACCAAGATTAAGTAATCTGTGACCAAAGTTATTGGTACGGGGTTTGTTTTTTAGGAGGTATAAATGTATATGGGCGCATAATCTCAATACACTTTCAAATATTCCACATATTCAATACGTGTGCGTGTATTCATAGTACGTGGTTTTTGCATATATCACTTCATAAACCGTAGACAAATGTTGAAGTTATTTATCATATAAATATATGATAAATATCTCACACTCTCCACATAGGTTATGTCACGGTTATGTCAACAATTTATCACAGTAATTTTTAGAGCTACCATGTTATGTTGGTAAGCGTTGTAAAATCACTAGACAGCCTGCTTACGTGTGCAAAAATAAATTGAAACAGCGTTAAAGACGTTAGATCATATAATGTTGACCGCACGTCGGCAAAGTCTATCTTGTTCCAAAGTAGCTTTAGCGAAAACGTCGACATCCCCACGCAAAGACCAATTCTCGACTGATTTCTCTAAACTTATCAAAAACAACCAAGCCTCTGTCGATCAGCTGTTGGACCCGCCACTTAAGAAATCAAGTCAAATGTTTTCGAATCAGTTGTATCACACCTAGTATATTAGGTATCCTATTAATCTAAGCAAATTGCACTGTGAGATTAACATTTACAAAATACATGTCAAATAAATATTCTTAAAAGGACCGAAATTATAAACATTTAATATCAATTCGTATTTCCTAACATCGCACATCTGGATTTGCAAACACGGTGCAAAGTCTGGAACGCATCGGCTGGCTCGTCAAAAAACTTGTAGTTTTCGGGCGTAAAATAACTTCTACGCCGAATTTAGGTAGAATATTAGAGGTAAACATATTAATGCCGCATGAATGCACCGGAGAAAAATACATCTTTATGCTTGCAAGAAATACTTTTCGGGCTATAGAATTCTTGATAGGTACGTTTTAGTTTCAACATGAAAATAATATCTTGGAACGTAGTATGTAGATAGATGTTTGTTATCGCTACATTGTAACGCGTCTTGCAAAATATAATAATACATATTTATGCAATAATGAATTAACTTACTATTCGATAATAATTATTTCGATCATTTCCAGTTGGTTTACTAAAAAAAAACAGCGATTATCTATCAAACGATTAATAACAGAGGTATTGATTGTTCCGACGATTGTTCTACTTGCATAATAACATCAATGACGTATGAATTCCAAAGTATTAAAATTTTATTTTAAATTAGACAACAAAAAGTAGCCAAAATGTATACGTGTTGACATTAATTTAAAAAAAATTATTTCATTCTTGAAACGTTTCACGAAAATAACAGCAACATTTATCATAAAACCTATAGGGGGATTAACAGTTACAGGCATGTGTACTGTGTAGATATGGAGATGTTTTTTATTCAGGGAGTTACGGTAGTTTTTAAATAAGAACTCAAACTAGTAAAATGAGGTATGTTCCAACATGCACAAAATACCGTTCATGTACGATAGAATGTGTTGGACCGGATGTGTGAGAGCTATCATTGAGTTGAAAGCCTTTCCTTGTTTTAAAATTCAATGATAATACATTTGTCCCTTATATTCATTGTTTAATACCTTAAAAAGATTCAAGCGCCTATTGGCAAAAAAATATATGTAGATACTTATAATAAAATTGATACTAGAATACTAACGGTATCTACTTTATATGCTTTTACGACAAAATTCAAATTATCGTAATAAACACCACACTTTGGTTTTGCGTGGTTACAAACTGTGGAACCTCAATCTCTAGATTTATATAATAATATTATGTCGCTTAATTTACAATAGATAATTTAGACAAATATTACTAACGCTCCATGTGCCGTAGTAAAACTAAACCACGAATAGCATCCATTTATTGACAATTATCTGTCAAAACCGACCGATTACATGCCGATTACTTCGAACACAAAACCAGCGAAACTAGTCAATGATTGTAATTATAAATCAATTAAAATACGACTTACCGATGTCGGTCCGGTCCCAAAATCTTCGACGAATCGTTCTGCGTACTTCCGTTGACAACACAAACTCCCTCGGCAAGCAGCAAACAGCAAAACAGGGAACAAAATCTGAGAATGGAGAGAAACAGTCTAAAATCTCACGAAAGCCATTCATTTCTAACCAATATCTGTCAATACATTGCGATCGACTACGGGAGAATCTGCATTACCGGCCGGTTTGAACACCCAGCGAGGATACGTCAAAATCTCAATTATAAATTAACTAACCAACATACGACTCACCGCTGCCAACCCGGTCACAAACTCGCGATCGAAACATTCTACGTTCTTTACTTCACAAGATAGACATACCCACCATGCGCTAAAGGATTAGATTTTAGCCTTATTTTAGCAACAAATCATTGAAGACGAGCAAACGTCCGCAAGTGATACGCACCATAGTGATACCCGGGCAGACTGACGTAAGCGCTCCGCGGCGTCTTTCAAAACTATTTTTGCTGTTAGCCATAGAATAAATGAGTATCAAGAAGCGTTTTTTCTTGTGTTAACTATCCATAATGGGTTTTCAAGTATTTAATATACAGACCTGAAACTTTGAATTTCTTATCTATCTATAAATTATTATCTAACTATAAAACAGGAGGAAAAAATCCAGAAGCCAGTTTTACAATAGGAAAAAATCACCAGATGTCACCAGATATTTTACCGGTTCAATTAAAAATTATTTTGTGGTTAAACGTATGTGATAACCCCAATAAATCTCGTTATAGCTATTTATAGCTATTTTAGGGGATCTAAAATTTTGTCCACGGTTACATCTAACATCTTTATCTTTTATTTCTCTTTTATGATGGCCATTCATTGGTCTTTTGAATTGGCTCACGACAAAAGGGCTTTGGACTCCGTCCAATATGTGGTATTTTTAAGTGCTCCCACGTTTTTAATTTGCGTAACATAATTGCTGGAGCTGGTATCTGTATGAAGCCACGCTCCTTCGTGTATGTAGCACGATATAGTTTTAGCTTTATAATATAGCCGTATTCACTTGAAATTAATTTGCGTCATAAGATTATAAAATTACGACGTTGGCATCTTTGAAAACTCTGTACAAGTCTTCATTTTATTAAAAAAACAAATAAGATTTTGGCGTACCACCTTCCTATTTGGGGCTGCTAGACTCGCAATTGTGCTTATATTCTTTTATCACACTGTAGACCAGCGTTTCCCAACCGGGGTTCCGCGGAACCCTAGGGTTCCGCGAGGTGTCGTCAGGGGTTCCGCGGAAAAATAGTACAAATAGCGGTGGCGGTCGTCGGTTCATGGGCACATTATTCAGTGTCATTTTTATGTATTATTATAGTATTGGATTATTATTTTAAATATTGATTTAATAAAATAAGGTCAATTCATGAACAATTTTAATTTGAAGGCCTTCTAACCCAATAAACCACTGTTATTTCGATATTACATCCAACGGGCAAAGAACATTCTAGACTTATTATTCATGAACTTCAAATGACAATATTTATTACAATTATCTGTTACATAAAAACAAAATAACCTCTAGAAAACAACAACCTGGCAGAGCTATTGGTCAAAATCTAACATTTGCTGTCAATATTTTTGCTTTTCCAAATGTGTGCCAAAATTAAACTATAATTTAAATCTGTTGCTCATAATGGTACTTTAGGAGAACAACAGAGACTCTTACATACTAGATAAGATTACTAATCGATCACCAGATAAGTTCTGAGCTTCTATGACAAAAATTATGTCTGTCACATTCATAGAAAATCCATAAATATACAGAGTGATATGCAATTCTAGGCGAAATAGTATGCGGACAGGAAACTAAAGTGAAATTCTAAATTTCCTGACTTTATCTAATTAAACAAAAAATAATTAAATGAAATTGTAGTAAGTACTAAGTCTTTTTCTTATTTAACAAGTAAGCCTTTTTCTTATTTAACAACCTTTAAGAGAAAATATAGAAATCATCTGTTATAGAGGAAATTAGTATGTACCAATATCTTCTACTTGGGTGTTTGTTTATGCACATACTTTTTCTCAGCACGTAATTATTATTCTAATTAACATGTTTCATAAGACTTATTTATTTTTTTCACTACATAACAAAATATTAATAAAATAATATTTTAAATGGCTCTAACATCTTAATGAATATTAGCTTATTATCAATAAGTCCATATGAAACTTTTTACTTAGAATAAATGTTTCTTAATTTTTGTATTTTGACCAATGATATTTTTAAAAAATTTTTTTATGAGTTTAATTATTTAAGTATTGTAAAAGGTACTATTTGTACTCTACGTTTTCGCATTGTTTGATTTGTATTTACTGTTTCCTTCCTTTAGTAATACTTGAAAGAGCTTACTATATATGGGATTACTATAGATACGCGCTTCCCCGCGTCGGCCGCCTACCCCCACTACTCGACAGGTTTGGAGCGCGCCGCAGATTTCGGTCAAGTTTGCAAGCATTTTTCGCCTGTTTCGCAACATTTTAACGCAAAATCAGAATAGACGTTTTGTAGCACAATACTTCTACTTTCGAAATACGTAAAAAAAATTAAAAGCGGACCACCTCCGAAGCATCCAGGCTCGCCGAACCGCATTGTATAAAAAAAATTCAAATCGCAATTGTGCAAAAACTAATCATCGGACAACGCCTGGGTTGTGCACACTTAAAGTACCCATCAATCGCTACTTTCTCGCGAAAAGCCTGCGTTACAACTATGAAAATGGCGGAGTTATGAATTTTTTAAAAAACGCAGATTTCTCCGGTTCTTCCGAATTTCCTCCGTTAATATTAATCCGCTCGGGTCCGTGTAGGGTTCATTTTTTTCGTCTTTTCATTCTCTACAATTCGCCTGTTGACAGTATCAATATTGCTCCATCGGTTCAGCTTTTACAAGCAAACAACGAAAAAAAGCACGATTTTTTTAGGTTTTTTTGTTTATAACAAATTAAGTAATGATATTTGCTAGTCGAAAACACATCACAATACATCTACGGACTGTTCCACGTGACCTGGGACCGGCGGCTTGCTGATACTATTTTTGTCACGAAAAAGTCTCTATTGCCTGGTCTATGCAAGCCATACGATTTTCTCTACGACCTTCATCAGTTCAACGTGCAGTACGATAAATCGTTACGTGTGTGGGCCGTTTTAGACAAATAATTCGCCATCCTATCCAAGTAATACCAATAGATTCAGAAAAATGTCCTGAATATCATATCAAAATTTTTACTGAATCTTTGATACTATTTTTATTGAAATTAATTCAAAACTATCAGTGACTAAAAAATTCGTGATAAAATGTTGTCCACCTATTTGCATAAATATTTCCGAAAGTATTTAAGCTTGGAGAACAAATTATACACCATATTAAAGAAGAAGTATAAGAACGATTTGAAAAAAGTTCTTTTTTAAAAAGTGTAGGTATAATAACAAAAGATATTTCAATTTTGCTGATTTTGTTGGGATTGACACGCGGCGATTGAACAATGTTTCTGCAAAAAATATTGAATTTTGTATAGGAACCATATTCTTTACCAACCAATAAATTGTTGATTTATTCGGTATTGATTTTTGTTTATGTAGATTTGCGACCAAAAACTAAGTTAATACTTCATTATGACTGTCGTGAACATGGAAAACGGAAATAAAAACTATTCATTCTGCGGCAGGACAACAAATTATTTAAATGTATGTACATTAAATCATGGAAAACAAACCAAAAGGGAGGTAATTTTTCAAGCGGTACGCCGCGCCCGAGCCGTCCGGATCCGGATATGCTTCATTGCCCGCCATCGCGGTCGGCCGGGTGCGGAACTTCTGCAAAAAGCAGAAATTAAATTACCATATTCATTTCTTGCTTATCTGTCGTTAAGCTCGACACGGGAAAAGTTCAGAATTTAATTCGACGCGGTCGGCACGCCCCCCACCCTTACCCACCGAAACGGCGAATATTTAAAACTTTTTTGTTTTACCAAAAAGTTTAACCTGACCAGACACGATCCACACCAGCCCACTACATTTACATTTTTCATTCGTCGTTTTTCCAACGTTCCTCTTGTTAGAGAAAAAATTAAATGTGCCTTTGTGGTTGTTGGCTTGACCCTAGATTTAAGGGTTGTATTTATTATTTTATAGTCATAAAGAAAAGATATCTTTTTGGTTATTGTTCCTTTCATGTTATGTCTAGATAATGGCTTAATTTGTTTTTGTTATTTGCAGGAAAATGGCCATGCCTACGACAACTATTGAAACTGTGACGATAACAAGACCATTAAAGGTAAGGATATGTTTAGTTTTTTATATAGTTTTTTTGCCTTTTAAACTGTTGTTGAAAACAGTGGGTAATAAATTTCGTTACTGTTGGGTCTGTCAATGTTTCCTCAATGGTCTTTGTCCCTTTTCTTTGTTGGAATTCGCCATCAATAAACTAGATTTGCTTTCCGTAAAATATCATATCGACTTTTTGGTGACCTTGTTTAATTCTAAATAATCGACCAGACATTCTAGAGTAGTCTGTAAAGGAATATTTTTAATTTGTTTACAGGTTCAATACAATCAATACTAATTTTTTATATATATTTTTTTACAATATCTTGTTTTTTTTTTTTTAATTTATTGGACAACAATGACCGATATTACGATAAACTATCACTATCAAAATTTTCTGCGCTATGGTTTAATTAAACCAAAAGTCGTTTCAGTGTTATGACAATTTTTGAGGTGATGAAGTATGTTTTAGGGAATACAATTCGACAGTCCCAGGTCACGGGGAACAGTACGTAGATGTATTGAGATGTGTTTTCGACTAGCAAATATCATTACTTAATTTGTTATAAACAAAAAACCTCAAAAAATCGTGTTTTTTTTAATTTTTGCTTGTAAAAGCTGATTGGATGGAGCTTTCAACAGACGAATGGTAGAGAATGACAAAAACAAAAAAAAAGTGAGCCTTTCACGGACTAGATCGGAATAATATTAACGGAGAAAGTTCGGAAAAACCGGAAAAATCTGAGTTTTTTCAAAAATTCATTACTCCACCATTTTCAAAGTTGTAACGCAGGCTTTTCGCGAGAAAGTAGCGCTTGATGGGTGCCTTGATAGTGGACAACCCAGGCGTTGTCCGATGATTAGTTTTTACACAATTGCGATTTGAATTTTTTTATGCAATATCTTTCGGCGAGCCTGGATGGGTCGGAGGTGGTCCGATTTTAGTTTTTTACCGGATTTCGAAAGTAAAAGTATTGTGCTACATAACGTCAATGCTGATATTGCGTTAAAATGTTGCGAAATAGGTGAAAAATGCTTGCAAACATGACCGAAAACGGTCGCGCGCTCGAAAGCGGTTGAGTAGTGGGGGTAGAGCGCGCGGCCGTTTTCGTCATTTTTCACCATCATTTCACAACATTTTAACGCAAAATCAGAATTGACGTTTTGTAGCACAATACTTCTACTTTCAAAGTCCGTTAAAAAAATTAAAATCAGACCTCCTCCGACGCATCCATGCTCGCCGAAAGAGATTACATAAAAAAAATTCAAATCGCAATTGTGCAAAAACTAATCGTCGGACAACGCCTCGGTTGTGCACACTCAAAGTACCCATCAGTCGCAACTTTCTCGCGAAAAGCCTGCGCTACAACTTTGAAAATGGCGGAGTTATGAATTTTTGAAAATACGCAGGTTTGTCCGGTTTTTCAGAATTTTCTCCGTTAATATTAATCCGATCGAGTCCGTGTAGGGCACATTGTTTTCGTCTTTTCATTCTCTACAATTCGTTTGTTGAAAGCATTAAGATTGCTCCATCGGTTCAGCTTTTACAAGCGAAAAACAATTTTTTGAGACTTTTTGTTTATAACAAATTAGGTAAGGATATTTGCGAGTCGAAAACACATCAGAATACATCTACGGACTTCCACGTGACTCGGGACCGTCGGCTTCCTGATACTATTTTAGTTATGCGAAAATCTCTATTGCCAGGTCTAATTTTAGTTTCGGCAATTTCTAAAATAAAATTTGCAGAAATGAGTTTGTATGATTCTTGAGCAACTGTAGAATCTATAAACATCAATAAAAAGTGTTTTTAAAAAGATATGCTATATTTGAAGAGTAATGACAAGTGAATGCTGTTGTTAAAATAGTACAAATTAGGTTTAAAGCGTAGATAGTTTTTTACCACCAGATCATATTAATTATACATTTTGTATTAAACACAATCTATTATTCCAGTTATATGGAGTCTAAAACTTACCACAATAATATCTCGTTGACCGTACGGCGTAGAGTTCGAAAACAATTTTTTTGTGGGCTGAACTCTATATGTGGAAACGCACATGTCTGATGCTTGGAAATATTGTGTTATGTCGATTTCTTATTGATATTGTGCAGTCGATAACTATTCATGCGTATTTTATTTTAATTAAAGTAAACGAATGTGCACATCAAACCATGCGACAACGATGTCAGCAAACAGTACTCTTTAATATTGATTCCTCCGCGAAAATTTAGTTTTTTAACGCTCCATAACTTCTCCAAATTTTGTGAATCTTCCGTAAACGTTATATGCATTTTTTTTCGTACAAGTAACCGTTCGTACACAACACGGCTGAAAGGAATCACATACACGTAAGAGAAGTCACATTTGTGGTTCAAATCGTGTTCACTTTTTTGCTTAGACATGTCCACATTTGCACCTAGGCTACTAATAAAACCATTACCTTCTTCCCTCTGAAATTTTTTTAACGGCGTTCATGCCTAATCCTTCAAAAGAAACACGAGCTTGCACCATCAACCTTTATGCAATTCGTGAAGTTGTTACAGCGACCGAATTCAGACCGCTTTGCTGTATACTTCAGAGGCGCGCTGTGGTATCAAACTATCAACCAGCAGAAGTTTGTATTCATGAACGGAACGCCAGGCCTGAAATTTGCCTACCGTTGCGGCCAACTTGTTCCCTTCACTGTTGAAGTTTGAAAGGCGCTTGTTACGTCTTCCCTAAAATTATTGCGGAGTTACTATTTGACGTACACGTACGTGCGGCGCTGTCTATTGAATAAAGTTTTACTGGAACCGGCTGACTATTCACCACACGACACGTACAGCAGAATGGTCCTGAAATAATCAAGATAAAATTGCAAGGTCTGAGTTCTATAAACGTAGCGTCCGACGATATTTGATATAAAATCCTTTATTGTGGTTTTCAAATTGGGATATTATTACTAAAACTATAGAAAAAGTCGTAATAACTTTGATGAAATGTAAAATCGTAAAATAATACAGTTTAAAGTAATGAAAGTAATGAAATTTATACTCTAACAATAGAAATTAATTAATAAGTCTCATTTTTATGTAAGAATTGAACAGAATGTATTTAGTACAGTCTTATGGTCTTATCATGTTTTCGTGTCATAGAAAAATTTGAGCAAAAATATCTGGATACAATAATATCTCACGTAGCTGCTTGCAAACGTATAAAAATTTTGTATACGTTTTTTATACGTAACCATAAAGAAGCAGAAGAAGAAACTGAAAGAGGAAGACGCTGCTTGTCTAATAGCATTACATTCCATTCAAGAAATTCCAAAATTTATTAGAGCGTTACAAATTGAAATCAGTAAATCGCATATGTCCAGAACTTACAAAGAAAATGTTTGAGTGTTGCTAGCATGTTGATATTCTTCAAATGGATTTTTATTGAGTGTTTGCTGGTTTTGCTAGTTACATTTTCTATTAAGTTTTCTTTAATTTATGTAAACCATGGGATATACCTATTTCTACCCGTTTTCGTGATATTTGGAATTTAAAGAAAATATGGAAAAAAGTATACCAATATCGTCCTTTAATATTACACCCTGTTTCATGAATTTTGTTGTAAAAAGAACATTGAGAAGAAAAGATAATAGTTTTGTTGAATTAAAAAAGTTGCAAAATAGCTGAAAATACAATATATGTGAATGAAAATACATTGAATGACCCTTTTATTAAAGTGACTCAATATGGAAAATTAATATAATTTGAAACAAATCTAAAATATTCTACTAAAAATTAAGTAACTAGACAAATAATTAAGAGAAAGCAAATAACATTTATTAAACACTTTTTTAAACTTGATAAACATTAACTTTAAACTGGTAAAAAGCTGTAACTATTAAAGATAAAACAAAAAGTATTTATTCATTTGCAAGGTGTTCAAAATGCCCTCCATTTTGTCTTCTACCAACATTAATCCGATGGGTGAAAGATCTCGAAGTATTTCTTAACGTGTACCTCTTATTTTCTCTGATGTCAACAAAAACATTTCTATTATAATCTTGATAGCTTCTTGTGTGGTAGGTGGTGTTTGGTATACTAGTTCCTAAACATCCAGTAAAAACAAACCCATCTTATTTAGATCCGGAGATCTTGGCGGCCATAACGTAAGACCACACCATCCACTTCCAAATCATTTGTTGGAATAATTGATTATATCTAAATATTGTCTTACGTTTAGACTAAAGTGGGCTGGGGCTCCGTCATGATGGTAAATTAAGTTTCGGGGAATATTCAGCGGCATATTATCCAAATATATATGGTTGCTAAGAAAATGAACTTTTCACATTTAGGGAATCCTTAAAAAACGGTGCTATTTGAATATACCTTCATTAAAAAAATGGCATTTGTAAAACTTACCAACATTTATAACAAAATTCACGAAAAAAGGGAATATTAAAGCACCATATAAGGTATACTTTATTACACATTTTCCTTAAATACCAAATATCACGAAAACGGGTAGAACTAGTTATATGCCATACTTAACATAAATTAAAGACAATTTGATGGTAAATGCACCCAGAAAATAATATACAGAGCATTACATTTAAAAAACTCAAGAAAAAGCCATTTAAAAAATATCAAAATTGACTACGTGCTATGAACAACCTGTATTGTGTATCAGTCTGTATAACGGGTGATCTAAAATGACAAAGGACAATGACAGGAATATACTAATTATAATCAGATAAAGCTGTCATTTGCAACCAACATTACAATTATTCAATGTGGCGGGAAATTCAACCTGTCCTTCGTCATTTCTGATCACTCTGTATATGGCCAATATTTGGCTATATTAAATGTTTTTTAATGAATAACTTGAAGAATTACCCTTAAATTTTATACGGTCAATGTATAAGCAAGACGGTTGCCCAGCTCACCAATAAAACGTTGTGACCGAATGGACAAATTTACAATTTTCTCAAAAATGCATTGAACGAAATGGCCTATATAATCACGAAACCGCCCCATTCTATCTAAATTTACAAATTCTGGTTACTATATTGCGTTAAATTACAATTTTAAGTATGTTTGTGGACACATGATGGTAGCACTGTAGTTATTGCCAACCTAGTAAAGTTAGGATAAAACCTAATTGGGAAAAATACAATAGAGTTGTAAATTTATTTTTACCACAATAGTTATATTTTTATACCATACATATTTACTGTAGTTCATTTATTCATTGATCACATGCATACAAACTGTATATTCACAGAAATTTTTCTATGTGGGGGACAAGTACCCCCTTGCCCATATTTAACGACGCCCATGGTGCCTAGATCCGTCTAGCAACAGCAGAAAATCAATTTTTGCGCGGTTGCTGGAAAATTTACGATTGTTACGGTTCGAATCCGCAAGGAAGCGATAAAATTACGATGCGTAAAGGAACCTGTTTTATCGGCGCGATCGCCCCGATGGCGTTAAGCTCGCCTATGGCTCGCTCGTATCTCATACTGTATTATGCAAATGGCGGATCGGGTGCGAAGTGCCCCATTTCCGGTATGTACGGACGCTCGTAAAAAATCGTAAAGTTTCACTTGATGCGCTACACGAAGGACCTTCTTAACGAATTACAAGGTCGAGCAGTGTACATGTTTTATAAGTGTACTCGAAAGAAAGTGCTCTTGGAAGAGTTTTTGCTGATTGTTAGAAATTTTCAGTATTGGTCACTGTGATAGATGATTGTAAGATTACGACAACAACTATCAAATGGCGAATGTAAACATAGCAAAACAATATTATTCGCAGCGGTCTCAAATGCCAGAATCTCTTCTTTACGCTTCATTTGACTCCGGTCTGTAAAAATTTAAAACAGATATGTTGAGTAATCCTTATTTAATTGATATTATACATATTTCTGTATTCACAAACATCAATAAAACAAAGAAATCCTTGTAAGTTGGTAAGTTAACTAGAAGGTCCTAAGACGTTACCAAACCTTCGACTTTTCCAGACTTTTCCTCAAGTTGCCTACATCATTTTCAACTTGTTTCAGGAAATCCACTGTAAATTCAGAATATAACAAACTGTAATGACCTATACAGCTTAGCCAAATTTACCGGAACACCTAAATAATTCTCCAACCGTAAGAAATTTCAAAAGATTGATGGAACAAAAGTTTTTTGCTTCAAACAATCTATGGTTTAAATATATTTTCAATATACAATGGTGCTCATTTTATTATAGAAATTTGTCAACCTATCCTTTTTTTTTAAATAGAACATCCAATATATTATTACATTTTTTAATTCTAAGATCAATTTATAGAATTTTTTATGGGAATCATTTTTTTTACAAAATGCATAATTTTTTAATTATAAGCTATTAACCAAAAATAGAGGGTGTTTATTTCATTATGGAAATTCGCAAAACTTTTCCTTTTCTAACAGAACACCCTCTATATTTTGAAAATGCGTTATTTTTGAGTTATGAGCAATTAATCAACTGTCTCCTGACCTTCAAATTAAGAATATTTGCCCACATACATACCCATTTATTTTAATGTGGCAGTTTGAACATTTATTCTATTTTATTCTATTTAATTGTGTTATTTTCTCTTGGATTTACTTTTTTTACCCGTTTGGTTAAAGTAAAAGTTCATGAGTTTTGATTAATTGCATATAACTAAAAATGCATAAAATTCTTAGAATTAATCTTAGCATTAAAAAATGCAATATATACAAAAGGAAATGTTTGCAAATTTCCATAATAAAATAAACAGCCTGTATATTAAAAATATATCGGAACGAGATGTTGTTTAAACCCAAAAAACATTTATATGAAAAATGTCTTGATTTTCTTTTGTAGAATTATTCAGATGTTCCGGTAATTTTGACTATTTCTGGTTAATAGCTTATAATAAAAAAATATAGCATTTTATAAAAAAAAAATGATTCATATAAAAAAAATCTTAGAATTAATCTTAGAATTAAAAAATGTAATAAATAATATACATATAGGAGTATTCTACTTAAAAAAAGAAAATGTTACCAAATTTCTATAATAAAATGAGCTCTCTTTATATTGAAAATATATTTAAACGATAGCTCGTTTAAAGCCAAAAACTTTTGTTTGTAATTTTTTTTTAAATTTCCTACGGTTGGAGAATTATTTAGGTGTTCCGGTAGTTTTGGCTAAGCTTTTATATAATTTCTATGCAAAATATTCATAGTTTATCAAACATGAAACATGACAAAATCTCTGAAACGGTTTGTTATTTTGAAAAATCGTGGGACACGTCGATGTTTAATTATCAAAATATACATATTTGCATCAAATTTAATTTCCAACCTTCAATTGTTTTCGACTTATGCCTTCATCGACACTTCCTTTAAATGGCAACCCCATATTGTTTGTACTGATATTGATAGATCTGTAAGATTTATCGCCTTACATAAGAAAATTTTCAAAAGTACCAAAATAGCGACTTTTGCCACTTTCACCCCACTTTTTTCGAAAACCTTGCGCGATAGAAAATTTTTGAGCCCAGATTCGTTGTCAGGGCAATAAATTCTATAAATTCTACCTAAAAAGCAAATTTTATATTCAATTCACAAAAGCTATTTTCCCTAAAATAATCAATATTTTACAATTTTCCTTTTTCGAAAATTTGCTTATGTTAGGCCATAAAATATTTCCGATGCCATTTAAAGAATTAAATAATCTATCAAAATCAGTAAGAAAAAAATGGAGTTGCCATTAAAAAAAAGTGTCAATGTCGTAAAACATGATGGTCGGAAATGACAGTTTTCACAGAAATGTGTATTTTAATAATTAAAATTTGACGTGGTCGAGGATTTTCTTAAAATAACAAACCGTCTCATAGATTTTCTCATATTTCCATACATTACGCGCTCACTGTATATATTTCATCTCAATACATATATCAATTGAACACAAAACATCCAAAATTTGGGCAGTTCCTATAAAAGTAACCTAACCCAAAATAATACTTACCAAGTCGATCTTTTACATCTGCAACAGAAAGCAAAATTCAGGAGATAAATAAATACTAACCAATTAATTGATACTCGACCGTTTTTTAAAAAATACAAAAAATGGCTTAACTTTTTCTTAGTATAGACGCATGCGCAGTGGAGGCACTAGTAAGATTTGCCAACAGTGCCAACGTGAGACATTTTGTTGTGTTTTGACATACCGCAAGTAACATATAAGTTTAACCTCACAGTGACGCGCTACGCTTTGTACAATTGGTTTAATTTATGTAATATAATTTACACTGACATGTTCACAGCAAAATATTGCATAAATAAACCGACATAAAATAAATAAACAACATAACCTTAAATGATTTTGGTTGCGCAAGGTTGGGTATTGTGAAATAGATGAAGTAGTTTAGAAAAAGACGAAAGTAGTGTTGTTTAAAATAGCCTTAACGTTGTGATTTCTATTATATGAGTTGTGGAAAAAATAATTATATTAACAGGAAACTTTTTGGTAAGTTTTCAACTTACCAGTGCCACAGAGTGAGCAAGTCTCTACAGCTGGTGTTGTAGTAGCTGAAAGAAAATACGTTTCAAATATGATACAGTATGATCTTCTATACATACCAACTGCGGACTCAAGCGAGGATAACTCAACTTTAAGATCATTCAGCTGGTGTTCCATCATAGTTGGCACTAAAAGAAATAAAAAAAAAACGTGTACTGTCACATACACTTTGGACGAAATTAGTGTATCTATTAACAGAACCTACTTACAGTTAGTTATAGAAGCGTTCACTAGTGACGTCAGATTTTCTATCATCACTTTAAAGCCTTCTAATGCCAGCTGATTCATATTGGTGGCTTCGCCGTCGATATCCTTCTGAAGTTCATCTCCTGTATTTAAAAACGATAAAAGTATACATGCCATATCCTTAATGCTGTACTATTACAAGGAATTTGTTACCTTGGTTTTGAAGAAGTTTCATGATGTCAGTTAGTTTCAATACAATTGTAAAAGCATTTTTAACTGCATCAGAACTACCAGGTGCACCGGATGTTGTTCCAGAAGCTGTTGGCTTGTCAGTAGCTAAAAGACAAATATTGTAATTCATAAACGAATCATAATGATCATTGTACATAATAATGACATAATAATTAATGCTACAATGGTTTGTCAATTTTATATTACTTGAAGAAAAGGAAATTAGAAGTAATGATGAGTTGAAATGCGAGAATTATGGAGATAAAATTTAGGATACAAAACTAAACAAAAAATGAGATAGTGATGTAACAAGAGTAAAGTAATACAGCAATAGAAAATACCATAAAAAGAGAGATAAAACTGATCTACAAACCCATATCCTATGGTTGACAGGAACCACCAGTGCTCGGTTTACACCATTTGACGTTAGTTAACCTCGACTCGAGTCATGAAGTGGAGTGACGGTTCTGTTGACACCCAACCTGCCACCATTTTCTGTCACATATTGCCCATGTTGCCAATGATCTACAATATATCGTTATGATGATGAACGGAGATGAAGACAATAACGGTTCAAGGGGAGATTCCGGTTTTTTCCTCTAAAATTACCGCCTTTTTTTAGAATTTTTTATTGGCGAGACTGCAATAAATCGATTCGGCACAAATATTTATTAGCTTTTCAAGTATTTACAAAAAAAAATACAGAAATATGATGAATCACGCTCACTAGCCACCCGCGACCATGACACTGCGCGAAGATCCGCGGTCACTGGTTGGCATGATTTGGCCACTCCAGGTGATCTGAAATAAAAATGTCGAATAGCGGCCTACTTAATACATAAGTAGTTATCGTTTGACGAACCAGAAAATAAAAATATTTATATTTGAGGAAATGGTGGCGTCTTAAACACTAAATGCCGATTTTTATCGAAAAAATTGACAATGTTTTCTCTATGAAAGGAAAAGTACATTATTTGCATTTCTTGTTCATCAAGCGATAAAGGGATGTTTACTGAACATCCAGTTAAAATTTGAAGTCAATCGGTCAAATAGGTTTCGAAATATCATGCCAACCGTTCGCGAAAAAACTGTTACGAGAAAAACACGTTTAAACATTCAAGTACAGTTAATAACGCGACATCGTGTACTTAGTGTTTTTCTGCTAATATGCTATACCAGGGCCATACTTTATTCCTTCCTCCACTTCGTAGAATTTCTTTTGAGAATTTTGCTCATTTCTACGACTTGTTTGAGCTTATTTTGCAGCCTCTAGTGCACGTCTCGACGACATCAACAAACGAAGTTTCGCCACATTTGCAAATATTTTCGTTTCCGTGCCAATAACGATTCCTATTGTTGTCATAGTTTAAAGGACGGCAGAAAAGCCTTTATTATAAATGCCTGCTGCTGCATAAGCCGCAATTTTGATAAGTTTTGAGCCACGGTGAAGATGTTTGGGTGCGAGGGGACAGTAGAATTGAAGCTTTAGTTGTTGTTTTGAGTGTCACTACCCAAACACTGTTCTAGCAACTCTCTCGACGACAAGTCGTTGTAAATCGGCTTGATGGCATTTTCGACATTTTTAGCTAGCGTTATTGAATTCATCCACTGTCTTCTCGGCTTCAGTTTTTCGCCATTCGCACCAACAATGTGATCCCACAGGGCAGTACATATGCTCAACCACTTTGTTAGTATATTTCTTCATAAATATAGTGAGCTTATACAACGGAAGTGTGACCTCACTTATTCCATATTCCGTCTCCAAAACCCAGCACTATAATTTTGTCGTCTTCCGCTGTCGACACTTTATCGGCAGACGTACTAGCAAATGCTTTTCTTTCACGAGTGTGCATTCTCAGAATATTTTCTTTTTTTGTTGTCCATCAGGACGTGTAGGAGTTTTTCTTGAGTGTTTTTTATCGATGACTGTTCACGAGAGAATTTCACATAACAATAAACCACACTCTGCAAGATTTTTTGGCTTGATAAACTCGGGCGGAAAACTTGTTGAGGGCGCGATCCGACAGATCTGCGCGCTGCATATTTTTGGCACCTGCGCGCCGTCGGCTAATTGCTTATAACTTCACTAATTTTGCAAATTTTACCTTAAAACTTCATACTTCGTACACACATTGATTTTTTTTTCAGTTGCAGTTAAGGAATGCAGTTATCCACGAAATATTTAAAACACAAAGTAATATTTATGTTCATTCTTAGTAGAATTCTTATTAGTATAAAAACAACAATTAAAGTACTAAATTCAATAAACGAATTTTTCATAGTTCGTTCAAAATTGCTTGTCTAGTCAGTATCGGAAGCAGAGATTCAGCTTAGCTTCGATAATTTCTGTCAGTTCCTTTATTTTTCTTCACTCTCGTGGGAGCAGTCCGCTCTATGTACGTCCCTAGGCAATAGATGCCGTTTCAACAACCGAGATTGGCTCCATCTCGTGAGAAAACAACGCTGTTAGCTATTTTCGGAAACATCCTCGTCTCCGGGGAAATACAGTACTATACTATAAAAATGAGCGACTTGGAATTGCTAAGCCATGCGCACGAGATAGTATATCATAACTTAATAACTAGAAAACATTGACCAGCACATAAGACAATATGAGCACAAAACAAGGTAGTTATTAATAGAATAGGGTATTTGACTGTATTAAAAATATGGCTTGTATTATAGTCATCCTAATAGATTACAGTTTAAGAAAACTACTTGTTATTACTTTTCAAAAAAATATGCTTTATTCCTATTAAAACCCAAAATTAAAATTGAATTTTATTCACGTCCTATCACGTGATTGAAAACGCTCTGTAATTGGCTCAGTCTCCAGTGACGTCATTCGTTAGTACGCTTAGAGCGCGGTCGGTTTGTCAGGGTAGGGTATGGGGAGAGCAATGCTCAGATAACCTGGATCGGCTGTCTCTCTCTTATATGCAGATAAACGCCGTATGACGTTAGTCCGCCTATTATGCAGCGCATCACTCTCACCGTACAATACCGGGTTATCCGAACGCGCTCTTATGCTTCTCCGGTTTGAATTTAATAGCACTAAAGTGCCATGTAAGCATAACTTTGTAGGTTAGGATAGCCCTAACCTTAAACTGTCAGATCAGATAATACCTGGTTCGAAAATACGATAGATAACTTATTCTAGTCAGTTTTACTTATGTCGAAGTAATCCTCACAACAAAAAACACTTGTGTTGGCCGCTATTTATTTGATTTGGATTTCTACGAGCGAACCACTTTCTTCGCAGTTTCAAATCTTGCGGAACAGCTACAAATAGGTTATCCGGAGTTTTTCTTGACGTATTTGTGCATTGTGGATTTATATACCATTTATAACCCATTTTTATGTATAAATTGTGAAAACAGCACATCATACAACACACGGCGACACAAACGGCGACGATGCCGGTGCTGACAGACCATATGGGCCGATTTGACATCTACTATCGGGTGACGTCACACAACAGAAAGTATCGTTGTGGAGGGACTTTTTGTGATTCAATTTTTAACGCTGATTTTTATGAAATATTGAGGAAATAATTACGAAAAATAATGCATTTACAATGTAGAGTGAAGGAATAAACACACAGATGGTTTTCCAATAATAGTCAAATACCCTATTATTGAGGCAAGAGAAGGGAAAGAAAAAATGTGACACTGAAATAAGATCACGTCGCAGCATCAGATAGTAATTCATAAAAAAAATGATAGGAATGCAATGGAGCAAATAATATGTCACCACACGGTAGTCGCGCTATAAATAATATTGTGGGACGTAATTCATTCCAAATGGTAAACCACCAAGGTCATGGGCCGGAAACGCTATACTACGTATCCGCGTGGTCAGCGATGAGGTCGAAACACGAAGAGGCATTCCAGACGAGTTGACCGTTGCTCAGTGAGTCAGAAGATCGTGGAATTAAGATTTGAGGTTACAAGTGTCAATTAGCAGGGTACGGTTAACAAGACAAAGGTTTTAAGACGTTTGTGTTATGATGATTATGGATTTATTGTTTTTGAAAGTGTCTTAACAAGAGATAATTTTTTTTTGCTTGTCTGTTAGCAGAATTGTAGGTACAAAAGACCCTTTATGGCGAAATTTAAAAAGAGATAGAAGATTCAACAACAGGGTTATTTTCAGTAATATTTTTATTTGTGGTTACTTCAGGTCGTCAGCTCAAAGGTAAAAGACATAAATTATAATGTGTCATGGCATGTCTCCTAAATTGCTCATTTTTTTAAAGGATCATCAACCATTCATTTGTTGTCATAGCAGATAAAACAATAATTACAAAATAAGTATGTCTTTCTCCTCAATACCAAAAACTCAATAACAATTCACAATTTTGAACAAATCGATAAATAATTGTCAGAAAAAATCAGTTCTTTAATCAGTTGTTATAAAAAACATAATTAACAAATGTCTTTTCAAACGATTTTTTTCCTTATTAATACAAAAGATGGTAGAGCTGCTGCATGAATTTAGTCAAGCTTGAATCTTGTTGAGCAACTACATCTGTGCCTTGAGGTTTTGATTGTTCAAGTACAATGCATGGATTTCATAGTCATTCCAATGCAGAAAGTACTTCTACAAAATAATAAATGATCAATTATAGATGTTTGTGGATTGATTTATCCAAAAACTTACTTATTTATTTCAGATTTTAATCGAGTTTTTATTATCGGATTTCAAATAAAAACAATCATAAACTTTATCGCTCCAGTAAACTCTGATTTAGAATTACGCAAAACATATTTAGAATTACGTAAAGTGATATTTTACATCTTAGATACCGGGGCGAAAACAGCTTCTTATTGCCTGCGAGGGCAATAAGGATTCTTATTGCCCGCGCGGGCTTTCAAATAATAACAATCATAAACTTTATCGTTCCAATAAACTCTGATTTAGAATTAGGTAATAGTATATTATTATACAAGTTTTATAAGACGTCAAATTGGCGCACGAGTTGTTTTGGGCACGACGAGCGTAGCGAGGAGTGCCCAAATGGAACGAGTGCGCCAATACGTCTTATAAAACGAGTGTAATACACTATTTTTTCAACTTTGCGTCATTAATTTTATATAAATTTAGAAATTGTGGTTCCTATATCGCGTTAATTAGAATCTAGGGTATTTTGCGGGTACCACGTGGCAGCACTGTAGTAACTGTCAACTTCGTTAAGGATAAGATCGATGAGATAAAATCATGACAAAATCTAACTGTGAATAATTTTACTCTACTTTAGCGTAGCAGTTTGAATAAATATTCAGCGAGGTCGCAACGATGATCATAATGGAGCTTGGGGCAACACTTTTAACCCTACTGTGATAAATACATGAAACTTAACCTAAAAAGTTAACAACGTTAAAATAGTGGTTTCATAAGTATAATAATCAGAATAGAAGTGTTTGGCGGTGACTGATTAGTTACTTCGAAGAACAAGAACTGATTAGAGAATTGTAATAACGTTTAACGTTTAATGGCGGTGTCTACCTAATTCCGCTACGTAGCCGTTGCGGCTTATATATTTACAAGCACTTAAAACCCAATTCTAATTTCGTAGTTTATTAGAATAAATTATACTTAGTAAAATTACATGTGATGGAGGTAGTACAAATACGTCGCACACAACCAGAACTAAGACGAAGTCGAAAGCGACGGACAAAAACGAATACGAATTGAACCGAGCATCCAAGCGTCCAAGATATTACCGAAAACTTATACGCTACATAAACTAAGAAATCCTCTACACTTTAAATGTACTACAGCTTCGTACGTGTATGCTGATAAACCATTTATTGCGCGTATACAATCTCGCAGCAGTAATTAAAATCGTTCATATCTATGATTTAGGTTTGATCTTCGCATAATACCTTATTAAAGTAAATGTGGTCCTTGAATTATATCTGAAAAGGAGATTTGATGTTTAGTTGAAAAGAATGATAACGATCACTTACCAGAGTCGTAAAACATCACCGAAAACGTCATGCTGGCGTATTTTGATGAACACAGCAAAACTAAGAAAGCCCCAATCCTTTGGTATTACTATAGCAGGCTACACCCATGTTTAAATATGTATAGAATATTGATTTTTCGCAGTTTATGCGATTGCAAGCGATTAAGAATATGCAGTGTGTGGTTATGTTGGGTTATGTATAGTACGTTTGACATATGGCATTTGATATCAGTGTGTACCAATATTAGACAAAAATGTTTCTGTTTTCGGTATTACAATGTGTCAATTGTGACACCGAAAACAGTGTTACAATGTGTGCATTGTGAATGCAAAGTAGAAAAAAACATATTTTATGTCCTAAATCAGGGGTCCCCAAACTTCTCCCGCTATCCTTCCCTTGTCCACGGCCGCGTCATAAGTCTACTCCACTCAATGTGGCCCGCGGGCCGTAGCTTGGGGACCGCTGTCTTAAATCATCATAAAGTGACATTTTACATCTTAGATACCGGGGCGAAAACAGCTTCTTATTGCCTGCGAGGGCACTAAGGGTTGCCATGGTTACATGTCATAGATATCAAATATTTGACATTCAAATTATAAATTTTAAATTGTCAATGTCAATTATTGGCGATTAAGGTTATAAGTTTGACAATTAATTGTCTGTATTGTCAGTCAACTCATAATTGTTTCTATTGTTATTCAACTCCGTAGATACACATGTCACTTGATAACGTCAAAATATTTATTAATATTATTCAAACGGAGAAACAAAACCATTGTAGGACATAAAATTTTGTATGTACCTCGGGCATTACTTGATGTTTATAACCCCGGGCGACTTAAAAAGCTCGAGGGACGATAGGCCCTCGAGCTTTTTAAACGGTCACCGTCGCGGCATAAAGATCCGTCTAATGCCCTTGGTACATAAATAACTATTACGGAATTTTTGTAATCTTAAAAAAGTCATAAAATAAAGAGAACTGTATTGAAATAACAAAAATGTACATTCAACTAAATTTTAAGAAACAAAATTCCATTATTGGCCAAAATGGACTACAATTTCAATCGGATAGGAAGTTTTTCTGAGCAAGGTTCTGAAAGAGAAATAATATGAAAAAAATGTATCCAATATTTAATAAGGACAATCAATGGCTTGACGATGCAAATTCTAGAAAATGAACACACTATTCTTTGGAAGTGAAGCAGTAAACAACAAAAAGACAAACAAAAGAAAATATTTGTAGTGTTTATGCTTCCGTTTCAAATCAATGGTCTGCCGAACATTTTACAAAATGTAAAAAAAAATCCCACTCAAATGCTTGTTACTGGATTGGGAAAACTTTGAAAATAGTATAGGTATCAAAAAGTTTTGCCACTTAGTTTCCTATGTTGAAAATGAAAAATATGATTTAATTACCCCCCTCCCCCTTAGATCTCATCGTCTACCCTTTTGTAAAAAGTTGGTCACCATACACTATGAACTAAAAACACAGAGATGTAAAAGCGTAATTTACCGCGTAAATTACCAAATTAATTACCGTAATTAATGGTAATTTACCGATTTTTAACTACCGTAATTTACGACTTAAATTACCGATGGTAATTTACTGGTAATTTACCGAAAATTTTGGTAAATTACCGGAATTTATAAATTAATTTCAAAAACCTTCCATCAGTACTTGCGGGAATGCACCCTACCACTCCTAAGCAGTCGACAAGTGCACTGTTGTTTTTGCTTTGCCTGGCAGGTACTTAGGGATGTAAGAGCGTAATTTATCGGGTAAATTACTTAATAAATTACCGTAATTAATGATAATTTCCGGATTTTTTATTACTTAATTCAACGGAGCCAATAATGCACATTTTAAATCAGAAGCCATCTACCTACGATCAAATTCATGATTTAAAGAAATGTTCTGGTAATCCCGATAAAAGGTAATCATTGTTTGTGAAACCGGGCGTTGTCGTTTCGTGAGTCGGTAATAAATTACAGTATTTTATACTATAATTATGCAGCATAGATGTCCATTTTATAAATTGCTGGTATAAAAACTATTTTTAATGTTGTCCCTGCTTTCATTTTAATAATGAATTACTACTATTAATTAATCAGGAAAAGCATTAGCGATTGGTGGTTATCTACAATATAATGACTTATAAGGCTGTACCAACATTTATTTGTTTACATAACTTACTGTTATCGGTAAATTAACATTTTGAATTACCCGGTAATTTAAGAAAATATAATTTACTAATTGCAATTTTTAGTTTCGTAGTAATTCAAATTTGTAAGTAATAATTTTAATTTTAGCGGTTTCCAATAAATTTTTACTATGAATGTTACCAACACAAAGATTTGTAAAAAAAAACGTATATAATACGCATATTATTACGTTCTTACAGCATATCTATCACATACTCCGTTTACATAGCTATTTTATCACAAGTTATACATCATTTTTTGTAGCCGAAACATTTTCAAACATTATTTAAACGCCATAAATAAAACGTAAAAACATTTTGTAAAACTGCCAACTAATAACATCCCACTTCTGCATAAACGTACGAGTGATATTTCAGATTGTGTTCACTTCTCGCAGTGGAAAGTTTTTCCATTTGGCAGTTTGTTGTAAGGATCGGCCTGCGCGGTCGGTGGACTGAATTATGCGGGCAATAACGGCCCAAACAGCAGTTTAAACTTGTTGGCGACCCGAATTTTGGTCTTTCGGGATCTACTACGTTGCCGGGGCTTGTAGTTTTCTCGAGCAATTTGAATAAGTCCCGCCGCTTGTGATTTATCTACGCCGTTTATCGCGGACGAGTGCCTCCGCGACATGACTGATTTAAGAGCCAGATTTCCGCCCAGTTTTCCCGTTCCAGACAGAATTAAGAAAAATCGTCCGATAAACCAGTGGAAATTCTAGTGGAATTGTAAAACTAGCGGAAATTCTTAATGGTTTTAGCGTTTGCCCGTGGCGTTGAAGGAAAAGATATGAAATGGAAAAGCGAGATATTTTGACGCTTTTCTATTAATAATATAGTAGCTACTGGATATAATCCAAACTTATTAAAACCAGGGTGAGTCGGATTATCAAAAAAATCGTATGTGTAATAAAAATAATGATGTCTATTTAGTTAAAAGAAACTAATATTTACTATAACTATGGTTTCCTTGGTACCAAACTTATCAACTAAGGTAAACGTCCCAAATTCAGACACTGTCCTAAATTCCGTCATATTCCTGTTTAGTTGAATAAAATAAGAAATCTACAACATTGAACTTTATTTTAGGACATCCGGTTTGTTGATTTGACATTACACTTATCAACCCACAATCGTTTCTTATTCTACCAATGTTCTAACGGTTAGAATATAACCTAGAAGTTTGACTGATCTTGATAATTGAGTGTTATGCAAAAAGTTGATTTTTTCCTTATAAGGTAACTGCAATTCTACTTCTTTTTACATCGCTACAGGATAACAGTAATTAAGAAAATTCTATAATATCTATTTGGGCTGACTAAAAATTCTTTTAAATTTCATAATAATACGGTGTACTGCTCTTCTAACCACTATTATCTACAAATTTAGGGGTGTCGGAATTAGGTACATATAAATATAGCACGTCCGAAAATCAGACATGTGTGTCGGAACTATTTTACAAATAATTGTGCCCAAATTCGGAATCATAATCCATAATTATTACAGGGAGTCGGAATTACGTTTATAAATAGTCCCTAATTCCGTCATAAATATCGACAGGCATCATAGGAGATGATGAAATAAGACAGAATGATGCAACACTAGCACCAGAGAGTAGCACTTTTGGCATTGATACACCACCTTTGGAGATAACAGTTGAACTAATGCCATCTCCATTAAAAAAATCATTATTCTGGACTGAAACACTCAAATAAAATAAAAAGAAACTCTTCTTCTGTAACACTATCTCTGATGTTTGGAGAGAATATTTGTTAATAAAATAGAAGGAAACACAAAAGAAAATCCTTCTAGAGAAATAAGAAAGGAAGCGAAAAAGGAACTGAATAAAAATCTTTTCTAAGAAAAAGAAAACACTAAAAATTCCAGATGCAAGAAACATTAAAATACAGATGAGGTAGAGACGGCAGACTGAAGAAGCTTAAGGACTTATTTTATACTGTGTTTCATTAAAAATGGTAAAACATAAATGTTTAACATGTCTTAATAATAAATCTTATTTAACAATATTTAAAACACCTAATATTTACTTGACTGTTTATATTTGTCGGTTTATATCTGTCCCACGTTTCTTCCGCAAAACAATTCTTTTCAGAAAGTAAATTACTTTTTCAATTCATTAAAAAGTTACAGCCGTTTGAATTATTAACAATATCTTATTTTAAACGGCTCCAACTTCAGAAGGAACAGAGAAAACCAATAAGACCATATGTAACATATTACTTTCCACTTTCTAGAAAAAGAAACAAAAAATTTTGGTATTTTCTTTTGTTCATTTGTTAAGACAAATTATTAAAATTTTACTTATAATTAATAATTTTTTATTGTTGTAATATGTATTTATTGTGTTTCATTTTTGGTTTTGCATTGTTTGATAATTAATTTTTTATTTTTCTTTTTTTGTTAATATTCCAAAGAGCTCTACAGAAGTTTTATTGTAATATAGTTCCAGTTCAATAAGCACACATTTTTCATTTACTATATATTAGCTGGAACATTATTGGAAATTGTATTTCTAAATTTGTTTTCTAAATAAATTAAGAGGCGTGCATTAACAACGATAATAAGTTAAAAATAACATTTTGACTTATGAATTGTGTACTGTAAGGTTAGCTAAAATGCATATACATTAAAAATGAAGGTCTTTTTAATTTCCAAACAATATAAACTATAACTGAAAATGTTTAACGACATACTTTGTCAAAGTAATATTATAAGTTCATAATATGGTAACATACAGGCGGGATGTAAATTTTACATATATCAAAAATTACAGCCACAACCTGGATTTGAACCAAGGCCCTTTGCGTCGCTAGCACAATGTCAATAGCTCAAATGGGAGAGCATTGTGCTAGCGACGCAAAGGTCCCTGGTTCAAATCGTCAAGTTGTTGGTTTCTCTTACGTATAGCTTTTATTGCATATGATTGTGAGTAATTAATATGCAATAAAAGCTATACGTAAGAGAAACCAACAATTTTTCTTTCTGAAGCGTCTCCTTTTGGGAATTTATATACCCGTTACCAACACAATTTATACTCATCCCAGGTCAAATTTGATGAAATAATTTTTATAATAATTAGTTGTATAAATGTTCTTTTAGATGGTCGTATATTTTGGTTTATTTTTTTTAATAAAAGCGTAAACGGACAATTTTTTGCACTTAGCGGCCGAGCGGTCGACCAGAATAACAAAAAACTTGTACTTGGATGTATCATCGACACACTGCTAAAATATTTATAGAACATACTTAATTCCAAGAGTGTACCACAAGTGTCTGAAGTAGGATCACTGTCTGAATTAAGTTCACTGAGGTGTCGAATTTCGGATCAAAATATACGGAATTAGGGGCAATTGTTAAACTTATAAAATATAATATAAATTACATAACTATTATCAATTTTCTTTAAAAAAATGAATAGCCAGATATCATTAGAAGGAAATATTTGTTTAAAAAAAGTTGACATAGTCATTAGCACCACATAATTATAAACTCTACAGTTACAAATGTAACAAAAATTCCTTAACCTGTCTGAATTTGGGGCGTTAACGTTATTATTTATACATTTATATACCAAAGTGAGTGGCTGATATACCGGTCCTTGTTTAATATTCACTGGTTAACCTGGAGTGCTCGATTTTGTAGTAGTTGCAGTTATAATGTCTTTATCGGCACACAAAAATATCATACTGCTGCAATAATTAAAATATAACTCTATAATCGTACGGTATAAATTCACTTGAAACATTTTCTCCAGTCCTAACCTTTGTTCTGTTTGTTAAATAGTTTTAAAACCATTTCAATTCTGTTCCTCCGATTCCATAAGTTCCCAATTTTTGTAATAACTTTTGACGACAAATAGTCTCGAAGACTATTTTCTAGTCTACAAAAATTGCAAGTATAATTTTACCGTCTTCCAATTCTCCTTTCCAATTTGCCAATACCAAATTTAGGGCTGTCTCGCATAAATGCTTAGCACGAAAACCTGACTGTTGGTCAGTTATAAATTCATTTTCATCCAAGTACTTACTCACTGAGCTGTTGTTTAACAATAATTTCCAGTATTTGTTATAGTATTGGTAACATGTAACATGTATTTGGTGGTGTTCACAATTTTTTGTATTAGTATAACGGTGCTTACTTTCGAAGGATCAGGTATTTTTCCTGTATTTAGTGACTCATTAATTAAATCTGTTATAAATTGTCCCACGATATAGGTAATGCACCCTTTATCACCTTATTTTTATTACTAAAAACACTGAATGATCAATTATTGAAATTTGTACTTTTCAAAAATGTTTTCACCTATAGAAACTTTACTAAAAATTCCCGTTCATGTAATTGTTGAATATTTCTGGTTTTTATTTTTACATCCACTGATAGAAGGTAGAATTTTAAATTTTATATCAGTTTTCTTGTACATTCAAAAACAAATTATAGACTCGAGCGTTTGTTTATGTTGCTTTCCCCTAGCAACTGCTTTTACTCCACCCCAAGAAGGTTCACTTCATAAACTAATATCAAGTCTCATCTCCATCGATGAACAAAGCAAACTATCAAACAGTACGTGATTTAACTTTAGTGCTATATCAAACCAGACAGACTATGTGATGCAATAATCGAAACTTGTGTATAAAACGACGGTTACGAATGAATACGTGAATAGAACTAGACATCCAATATGCGCTTTGTGTCGAATTTATGTGCAATTTATGTTTAGGATTGCGCATGCAAATGCTGTTGAAAATTCGCTATCCGCAATCCTCGGATGCATGTCATGGTTCAGCCATGCAATCGCCAGCTGGAGCTGACGTTGCGATGTACAGATTCCTCATTTGCGTAGCACGCAAACCTTTAGCAGGTGCTGGGGCAAATCGTTGTTTGGATTTCAGTGTAAAAAAGCAACGTTTGTTAACGTTTGAGGTTCAATAACACGAATCTAGCGCGATTGTTATATATTTTTTTTAGAATAGATAGGTTTTATGCAGTGCATTTTATTTAACTTTGATTAAGGCCTATATTCAATTTTATATTGACCATGTCAAATAATGTAGGTCCATTAGGATGGTCCTCATTTATATATAGAAAACTGTTTCTGGTATCCTTTTTTTTCGTACAAACTAAATGTGAATCTAGTTAGGTAATATAATTTTTAGAAAAAAATTACATTTTTTTGATTTTTATGCAATTTTTAGCACTGTTTTTCTCAAAAACTAATTTTTTCTACTCCTATTGAGGAATGCATTCATTATCATGGCAATTTATGATAAGTAATAGTAACCATTCCCCACACACATGGCAAATATTTCATTCCTCACTCCGCGAGCCGTGAGAAATATTTCATACCCCACGGCTTTACGAACCAATCACAGCGCGGATTTTCATTTCATCGTGTTTTTAGAGCCTGCGCCGTCTGGCGTTGACAACGTCGCTAAGCGACTAGCGCTACAAACAATTTTAGTCTGTGAGATAGTTTAACGAAGTACACATACGGCAACACATACGGAACATACCTACTTACAGTAATAAATTACTGTAATTCGTTAATAATAATTATTAAAAAATGGATTCAGATAGCGAAGAAGAGCAAATGTGTACTCCACCAGATGTAGTACAAGCCGCGCAAATCCGTACATTAAATTTATTGCCCGAAAAATCCAGGACAAAATACGAAAAAACATATACTGCATTTATGGATTGGCGAATCAGAAAAAAAGTAACCTCATTTTCTGAAAATGTGTTGATAG
Source organism: Aphodius sticticus (assembly GCA_963966075.1). NCBI lineage: Eukaryota > Metazoa > Arthropoda > Insecta > Coleoptera > Scarabaeidae > Aphodius > Aphodius sticticus. Next base: position 67,585,298 of record OZ014509.1, read on the forward strand.
CCTATTTTGGTGAGCTTGCCGACAAATTTAAGTCGCCCAAAAAGTGTAATAATGTGACTTATTTAATACATCAATACGCACCAACAAGGGATAATAATTATCTGTCATTTTGTAGGTTAGATACCTTGTTATCTTTTCTTCGCTGTCAATAATTGACACTTTCAGAAAAAAATCTGTAATACCGACATAATGTCATACATCAGAATACCTATACGTACCGCCGCGCCACCGCCGCGCCGTCCCAATACGGACTGAATTAATTAAAAAAAAAATTGTATAGTCGTAGAAAAAGTATAGTATTCCATTCGCAAGTAATGGCAATTACTCACTCGAACGTTTTGCAGCACTCGCTACGGCTCGTGCTGCAAACTTCGTTCTCGTGAGTAATTGCATACATTACTTGCTCATAGAATAATATACTATAAAATGTCTGCCTTTTCAGATTCTACGGGAAAAAAAGCATAACAGTTACAGTTGTCACTTGCTATATTTCACTGGCGGCTCGTAGCTAATATTAGCGGGGGTGCTGTTCCAGATTTTTTTTTTGTCATTATTTTAAAATATATTCTGTAAAAGGAAAAAAGAAACGTATAAAAAGAAAATTTATTCTGAAACTTGTTGAAATCGTAAAGGAATTTAGGGAATGAAAACGGATTTCTTATTTACTTTAACCTAAATTGTTACAGTTACATTCATCAATAAATTTATGTAAAAAATACATTTTCTAAAAACTACGTTTGAAAAATATTCACTAAAAATAAAAAATGTTTGCATATTTTTTTTATTGTTTCACGCATTGTCACCAGAAATCGCCCACATGAAAAAATTGAACTCGATTGGACAATGGGAAGTAGGTAAAATATCGATTACAAGATTTAAATGTAGCAAACAGGAGTTAAAAATCAAGTTAAGATAAGCGTAGCAAAAATTAAAAAAAAAATGAGGAATTTTTTCTCTATTGAAAGCATTGTAATTGTTGTAAAATACGTATTGACTTTTGATATGCCATCTGCAGTTTGTAAAACTACCTTCCACCAGCACGACAGGGTCGGCACGGTTGGCACTGCGGGAACAACAGTGCTCTCTCTATCTATAACAGGCCGCTGCCACGCTTGCTGATTCCTATGTGCGCATGCGCAGAACAGTCAAACACGTCGCCGACTGGAACTGTGAAGACACAGTTTCATACAGCGATTTTTTAATCTGTTTCTTAAACTGGGGAATGTCTACTGACATTAAGGTTTAAGGATTATACTTTGTACAAGTATAAAGAAAGAATTAAAGGTAAAATGACTCATTATATTAAATATTTATTTCCTTCCTCTATCGCTCCAAGCTGCCTCAATAAAACAACATTTTTTTAACTTTTACTTTTTTGCTGACGTTTCGGTTTATTCTTCAAATGCTTCCTATAGCCATTAAAATACTCGAAATTCATTATACTAAAGTTATCCATAATATTAAGTGGAAATAATAGGGGGTGCTGCAGTTCCACAGTGCCTATACGCGAGCCGCCACTGCTAGATTTGATTAATTGTTGGCCAGAATAATCACGTAGTTTAGATTATTGTATTTTTGACAAATTAAGTAGGTACTTAAAAATATGTGAAGTGCTCTGATATCTAAACTCAAAAGTTAATGTGTATTTGGTCCATATTGTAAGGTTCAAATGAGTATTAATAAAAACAATTAGTAGCCTCTATATTTATCCTTGCTTTAATAAAAGTATATTTATATAGGGAAAATGTTTCGGTTGTTTAAACCATCTCCAACAATTAAAACAACAAATGATGTCGAGAATGTTATTAATTATTTTCTCTTTTGGTTTTTTTTTGCTTTTTTTTTGTCTGTTTGTTCGTTTTGTGTATTTTGCCCTTTTTGTCATTTTTATCTACATGGCCCTATTTGTCATCTTTGCCCTCTTTGTCCTCTTTGTCTTTTATCCTTTTTTCCATTTTATCCCTTTTATCCATTATATCCTTTTTATATTTTTATCCTTTTCATCATTTTTGTCTATTTGGTCGTGTCCTTTTTGCCGTTCTGGTCCTTTTTATCCTTGTTATTCTTTTTATTCGTCTGGTCTTTTTCGTCCATTTTGCCCTTCTGGTCCATTTAGTTATTTTCGTATTTTTTGTCCTTTTTACTTTATCATACGCAGTATGTAAAGTATTGTAATCATGCCAAAAAAAATTTTTGAGATTTTAGCGGAAATATGTCTTTTTGGGCCCCCTTAACATTTTTGACCAAGGTTCAAAAAAATGTCTGTGTGTGTGTATGTGTGTGTGTGTGTACCCGTTTTTTGTGGCGACGATTCCGGAGAAACTACTAAAGGTATCGGGACGAAACTTCATATTTAGAAGTTTCATAACCAAACTTAGATCTGAAAAGCTTTCTGTTGAAGAGGGTCCAAAGGAACTGGAGGTTTAGTCTTAGCATTTTTGAAAGATTTTGCAAATAAGCCGCCATTTCTGGAATTTTGTTGAAATAATTAAATAATAAATTAAAGATGAGGAAATTCTGAATAATTTATCACCATGACATTTTTTGGTACAATCAATAGTTTAGCTGCATGAGCAAATTCTATTTCTACGAGATCAGTCGTACTGCATGAAAACTAGTAGCCAGGATTTGTCAGATTTTTTTATTCTAATGACAGTAGGTAGTCTTGGTGTCAAACGCTAATGTTTTGACAATAACATCTATCAATATAAGCTGCGTTCGCATATTGCATAACACTTTTTACACCCAATAACACGTAAGTGTCATTTGGACGGTGTCCCGGTGTCAAGGGAGTACAATATCCGAACGCAGCTTTAATCGACATATCTGTCTAGTTCTAGTAGTTTTATTTGAATGCAGGCATGGCCGATCTCGATCAAATAGAGTCTCATGCAGCTAAACTATTAATTTTATATATAGTATGATAAAGTCATGTGCCTGGCCACATCAGATTTTTATTCCTTACTGCGTCTTTTTTGTTCTTTTTACATCTTTAATAAAGGACAAAAACGATAAAAAGAAAAGGCAATATAAGTTTATGAACTAGATCTTCATTTTAACTAGTTAAAACTGTGAATGAAATTTTAACTTTTTGTTTATTTCCTTGTGTTTGTTGTGTACAAAATCCTCGGACGTGTCCATTTTATATAATAGAATATAAAAAATAATTTCTTTTAAACTTTAATGTTGCTCGACGTATGACGTTATCAACATATTTTTTTAGGCAACTCATTTCCCAAATTTTCTTATTGATTTTATAGTAGCATACAAAATGTATGTTCAACAAAACGGCAAAAAATTAGGAAAATAATTATAACTTAACATACTCTGGGAGTATGTCAATAGAAAACTGAAAAGGTGATCCTGATACATCATTTTGCGATGCCTCCTCAGAGTTTGACAATTCTTCCACATCTTCATCCATACTTTTATGCATTTAAGTAGCTAATTTGAATTTAATTTTTTTTCATAGAACTCCAAATTTTTCCTTATGCGAAAGTAACAATCCGTTGCATGGTTTGCGTGTTGTTGCCAAATCATTGAAATTTCCCGTTTTTCGTATTTCGAAGGAATTTAAAAACAACGTTATGACCACACGAAACTAGTTACTGGGGATTTATTTGTTTCTTCATCTTTTATTCGATTTATTTTTGTTATTTTTAATTTCTAACTTTGTTTTCGCAGTGTTTAACAGGGGCGTTTATGCTAGGGAGATCGACGTCGGCCTTGAGTCTGTAGTACGCCCAGGATGTGATTCCATCTAACGGTGAACCGTTGTATCAAGTCTTTGTGTATAAACAAACAAACTTACTTAATTTGTTCAGCCGATTTCTGCCCGTTGCCAATAGGCAGCTACTGCAGTTGTTGTCAACTGTTAGTTATTATTGATCTGAGCTGCTGGTACTCTTCTCCTTTGTCTCGGTCTGTAGCCTTTATTACAGAAACCTTCTTTACAGTGCCCCGCGGTGACAGTTCGTAGTAATTCGACACAATTGCATAAAAAGCAGATCAACTTGACAACGGATGTGTCAATTTTAAAGAGCTGTCTTAAAATGTCACCCATAAATTAGCTCCTATTCCGGGATAAATGCTATTACCTTAATCATCATGAAAGCATATTAAATCAATCAGTATATTGTGTGAAAAATTAGCTTCTTTTCTCTAATTATGATCATGATTAAAGCAAGCGCGGTTGAATTTTATATTTATCCCGGAACCATGCCCTATGCTTACACATTCCAACAGTTCCTTACTTTTACACATCAGTGCAGTAGTTTCGACTCCGATCTGCTTTTTATGCGCTCGTGTCTTGCATGTAACTGGTATATGGATAAACGCCCCTTTTAACACGTACTTATTCTCTTATTATGTATTTTCTTTTATAGTCCCAATATCTTTTCAGTAAAGGTTGTATAGTGGACAATTATGACTTGAAAGAAAATCACTTGTCTACTCCGTACAGCAGTCATCGTTTTAATCCTTATTTTCTGATCGTCCTAAAAATAAGACCATAAACCACGTCTAATATGTAAGTCCAGGAATTTACATCCAAAGATTACTACTTAATCCCCTTTTACAGGAACGCTTTTATCCGAAAAACTTTCCCGATCCTCATCAGCTTACCCCTCTAATTCCACCCACCCACAACTAAAATTAAAATATATCTCCGACAAACAATCGCCTCCCTCGAGCGACGCGGCAGCTAATTTGGTCCCGGCCGTCCCATAATGGGATTGTTTTCCGTTGTCAGCTCCTCGCGACGATCGAAGTGAGCCGGGGAATAGTTTTCCGTATGCATGGAGCCAGACTCCCAAGGAAGGAGTCGAACGTAGACGTTCTAGGAATGACAAACAAACGCCGGAGAACGTCTCGTCCAATCGGGCGTCCTCACCATGGCAGCCAGACAAATTAAAAGCGTGACTTGGCTCTGTTAGCGTCCCGGATTCGCCTCGAATATGGCTGGAAACGGGATAACAACGATAAGACCTCCTAACAGCCGTGTTTACAAGTTCGAGAGGTACTCGATGTTCTTTTTCAGTTGCCATCGTTTTTATTGTCGACGGAGTGATTCCTTAATCTAATTAGTTGGTGTTGCAGATGCTCTATCGATACCCTCTATCGATACCAATGGTGTCATTGTATATGTATATTCGAAAACAATGACCAATAACTGCTGGTAAATTGACTGTTGGCATTTTTTTGTTGCCGTGTATTATTTGGTATTGGATCTTTTTTTGTTGTCAAAGGGGCTTTCCCACTCTTAAATTCACCTGCCGAATGATATATGAGAAAATTCTTCTCATCATTTCTGTCGACGGTGGAAAAGGGGTTTGGCCATAGAGGTCGAGCCAATAACGCAAATTTTAAAACAGAAGGCCTACTATCGACCTACTATCGAATTCACGATTTAAAGAAATGTTCCGGTAATCAGGCTAAAAAATGCTCATTGTTTGTGCAACCGATTGTTTTTTTTTGTGAGTCGGTAAAAAAATTAAGTATTTTATCTATGACTAACATATAATACGTTTATTGCATACGCATGTAAGCGTATATAATCCCTATGAGGACAATTCTTTTGAATAACGTCCACTTGATTCAAATGAACTGTCACTTTATTCAAATGAGCTAGCAACACCTACGTGCAGCCCCTGATTTAAGGGAGGGCAGACTGGGCGGCAGCCCCAGGGGCCCCCACCAAGAATATAAAACAAAAATATAAAATTATATTTAAACTAAATTAAAACTCATAAAATCATGAAAATACCTAATTGAATGTACTGTAATTTTCAATTACTCAAATTTCCAATGATATTCGGCAAATGCAAGCATTTCTTTAAATAAAACAATTGCTTATGTTATGAAGATTGAATACATACCATATTCGCTACAATTGAGCGTGTTACTTTATGTATGGCTATGCAACATTTCTGATAATGTCGGGTCTATTTAATCTATTTATATTTATATATATATATACAGGGTGAGTCACTAGAGTCGCGGTGGTAGATATAGCAATTATCTTTAGAGATGGAAAAAATATTTAATACAAAAGTTGTTTGGCATATCATTTTCTACAACGTAAAATTATTTTCATTTATACTGGGTGTTGCATTTAGGCGTAGCAGAAAATAAATTAACTTTTTTAAATGGAATGCCCTGTATATTATAACATATTATGATTGCGAAGAAAATTGTCTTACTAATTGTATCAGGTGATATTGACGTAAAGCTAATAGTTTCTGCAATATTCAATTTTTTATTAAAAAAATGGCCGTTGCAGGCCTTTTCCGAAAACTACGTAATAGCGTCATTTTTGCAGATATTTTCTTACAACTTTGTCAGAAAATAACCAGTACTAATAGGGAGGTGATAGTGCCCAAAGAAATTTGATGCGCTATACAGGGTGTTCCTAGCACCTAATCAATTTTGATATTTTTCAAATGGCTTTTTCTTGAGTTTTTTAAATGGAACGCCCTGTATATTATTTGCTGGTTGCATTTCCCATTAAGTTGCCTTTAATTTATATTAAGTGTGGCATATACATATTTGTACCCGTTTTCGTGATATTTGGAATTTAAAGAAAATGTGTAATAAAGTATACCAATACAGTGCTTTAATATTACACCCTGTATAATTGAGTTAGTTTTTTTCATGTATTTTGTTATAATATAAATAAATTATAAATGTTGGTAAAGTTAAAAATGCTATTTTTTATAAAGATACATTTAAATAGCAGAGTTACGCTAATATTTTAAGTTAGCTTAGATTTACTTAACCTCGTTGTCATGGAAACAAAAACAAATAACAGACGTGTAGTTATTGCTGTCAACAGACTTAATATAGCTAACCAACATTTGTAATCTCTGTTAACGATGAATTTAATTATACTAAAGAGGAACTGATAAATATTATTTACATCTATGGAGAAGCCGGCAAAAACGCTCTACTGGCCTCAAGAATTTACGCTCAGCGATATCCCGAAAGACGGCATCCCGATGCAAGAACAATTAATAGAGTTCGGGAACGTTTTGAATCAACAGGTACTATTACTTACAAAAAAAGAAAAAGAACAAAAGCATGAAGACACATGAAGAGAATGAATTTCTGGTAGTTGCTAGTGTGGTAGAAAATCCATACTCAAGCACTAGACAAATAAGAAATCAAGGGATAACCCAATCCTCTGTGTCCAGAATAATACGGCGACACAAGTATCATCCATATCATGTGCAACATGTACAGGAATTGAGCGAAAACGATTTAGAAAAGAGATTACATTTTTGTAATTGGGCGGCTGCTAAAATTCAACAACAAGCAAATTTTTTTGACTTTGTTCTTTTTACTGATGAAGCTACGTTTCATAAAAATGCGTATGTTAACCAACATAACTTCCATTTTTATGCAACAGAAAATCCTCGCGCTATCAGGCCTTTGGACCATCAACATAGATGGTCACTCAATGTATGGGGTGGAATAGTAGGTACCAATTTGCTAGGGCCTTACTTTTTTGAGGGTTCCGTAAATGGTCAAAGGTACTTACATTTTCTTAACAACCATCTACATGAATAGTTAGATGATTTGCCGCTTAATATTCGCCAAAACTTAATTTTCCATCACGACGGAGCCCCACCCCACTTTAGTCTGAACGTAAGACAATTGTTGAACAACCAATACCCCAACAAATTGATTTTAAGAGGAGGCCCTACGTTATGGCCGCCAAGATCTCCTGATCTAAATAAGTTGGATTTTTTTTTGTGGGGTCATGTTAAGGAATTAGTATACCAGACACCACCTACCACACAAGACGATATGAAGATTAGAATAAGAAATGTTTTTGCTGACATCAGAGAAAATAAGAGAGAGATGTTAAGAAATACTTCGAGATCTTTTACTCATCGGATTAATGCTTGTAGAAGACAAAATGGAGGGCATTTTGAACACCTACCAAATCAATAACTACTTGTTGTTTTATCTTTAATTGTTATAGTTTTTTACTAGTTTTATGTTAATGCTTATCAAGTTTAAAAAATAGTTTAATAAATGTTATTAGTTGTGGTTTCTCTTAATTATTTGTTTTTATTTAATTTTTAGTTGTCTCAAATTATATTAATTTTTCATATTGAGTAACTAAATGGTAATTCCATGTACTTTTCAATTTATTTTGAGCAATTCTGTCAGTTTTTTAATTCAACAAAAGTATTTTTTTCCTTTCTATGTTCTCTTTACAAAAAAAAATCATTAAAAAAGAACCATGTTATGCAGGGTGTAATATTAAAGCACTGTATTGGTATACTTTATTACACATTTTCTTTAAATTCCAAATATCACGAAAACGGGTACAAATATGTATATGCCACACTTAATATAAATTAAAGGCAACTTAATGGGAAACGCAACCAGCAAATAATATACAGGGCGTTCCATTTAAAAAACTCAAGAAAAAGCCATTTGAAAAATATCAAAATTGATTAGGTGCTAGGAACACCCTGTATAGCGCATCAAATTTCTTTGGGCACTATCACCTCCCTATTAGTATTGGTTATTTTCTGACAAAGTTGTAAGAAAATATCTGCAAAAATGACGCTATTACGTAGTTTTCGGAAAAGGCCTGCAACGGCCATTTTTTTAATAAAAAATTGAATATTGCAGAAACTATTAGCTTTACGTCAATATCACCTGATACAATTAGTAAGACGATTTTCTTCGCAATCATAATATGTTATAATATATAGGGCATTCCATTTAAAAAAGTTAATTTATTTTCTGCTACGCCTAAATGCAACACCCAGTATAAATGAAAATAATTTTACGTTGTAGAAAATGATATGCCAAACAACTTCTGTATTAAATATTTTTTTCCATCTCTAAAGATAATTGCTATATCTACCACCGCGACTCTAGTGACTCACCCTGTATATTTATATATATATATATATTTATATTTATCTATTTATATTTTTTGCTTTTGGTGAAAATGAACAGTAGAATTTTTATAGCATCGTATACAGGCTGTTTTGTTAGTATACAAGGAGACAATCTGAAACATTGTTTGTTACTGTTTTTACTCCAAAAACTTGAGTTGCAGGTTTGCAACAATAACAGGCATGACAAATCCAGCTGCGTACTTGAGTTATCTTTAAAGATGGTGGAGAAATAAATCATGGCAAATTTTAGTTCTTTATGGGCGCCATATTTGATTTAGATATTTTGATATTACTGCTGTTTTACATATTATACCCCACTTGTTGGGCTGTAGATTTTTTGCAAACTTTTATGTTATTGTTTTTGCAGTTTTGGAACTTACAAACTTACATCTTCTTTAATGATATATAATTTTATTCACTTGTCTGACGGTCAGATCGAAAAAAATGGGGGGGACAACACAATGTATTCAGGGTTATGGCTGATGTGGGAAATGATCTTCAATTGAAAATTCCAACAAGTGTGATATATCATAATTTAAACTGACGAAAAGACAAATATAATAATATCAAAACAAAAAGTTGGGATTTCTCCATAATATTTAAAGATAACTCAAGTGCTTACACAATTAAATATCTCGTGCCAGTGCAAACTTCAAAAATATGTTTAAAAAAAATTCACCCTGTAGACGAAACAAACAGCATGCTATTAAATCTCTACTGTCTTTTTTTTTTTACCAAAACTAAAGACAAACGCGATTGCCTATTCATTTTAATACACCTTTAATTTCTCATTAAATTGACCCGATTTTATCAGATATGCAATCAATATAACATAACACTGGATTGAAATTTGAAACATTCTGTTATTGCGAATTTCATTATTTATTATGGTTTCAATCTTGACAATACAAGAAATCCGTTTCTTAAAGAACGAGTTATTAAATATTTGTACCGCTTTTTTGGCCCACAGTATATAATAATGAACAAAACTGTAGCTGACGTGTTTACAATGCAAAATAATGTCATCAAGTAATGTGTCTTTAAGGTGGGGTTTAAATTGATCGGTAGTAGACTAAAAAGTAGTCGCCGAAATTCATTTGAATCCGTCCGGGCACTGGGCAGAACTAAGTCGGGTATTTTTTTTATTGTTAGGAAAGCTTCAAATATACGGATAAAGAATATCTTGAATGCAAATACCATAATATTCAGTTGTAATAAATTATTAAAATACGACAATTTCAAGGATTTTTACCACCTTATTACGTCGCTGTTCATGCGAATGGGGACGAAATTATTATTTTATCCAATAGATAGAGACTCACTGATTCAATTCCGATTTCATGTTCGATTGAAAGTAGTGCCCAGAAATTGAGATTCTTATGAAAATAAAAACGCTTGTTTCCGGACATCCATCTGTTGAACTGTACAGGTACCACGTTGATTAATTCAGCTACTTCCCGTTCCTTGCCCGAGCGTTGTATCGGTTACCATGAATATTTAAAAACAGTATTGTAACACAATTTTATCGTTCTCAGCCATTTGATGAACATAAAGATAACATAAGAAACGCAGTGTGCAATATAACCTATGTATGTATTTTCGGGAAACTTGAGTTAATATTGAGTGATGTATGTGGTCTGAAGAAAGAAATTGCACGAAGAGTAGCAAGCTGTTATAAAATTAGAATGAAATAGAAACAACTGAGCACAAAATGCAAAAAAATAAACCTCTTAGGACCTGGAAAAACATACCACAATATTAGATGCGTAAACCACCATAGAATCGACCAGAAAATATGGGCCAGAGATGATCCGAACTGGTCACCTAGTGAGTATACAAGAAGTAACGGAAGGAAGAGGATGAGATACGTGGATGAAATTCGAAGAAAAGCAAGACGACTTATAAAGGAGTGACATGCGATTAGGGTTCAACTAGTAGAAATGTCCAAAAACAGCAATATCCGTTGTTTATCAGATATGAAGTATAATTTAGTTTATATTAATTGTATGTATTTAAAAAAATATATATAATTAAAACACCTTTTATTCGTGTTACTCAGAACCTCTATTGCTCGGAAAGATTTACGATGGTATGGTATCAATATGTAAATAAATATAAAATATTTAAAATAAAAAAATAATTAAATATAATATAAATCCTGTAATTCATTATTTTATTAACTTATATCAATATTTTGAAATTCAACGATATTCTTTATACCTATCAACCTACGAATAAATATTTTGAATCACATAAGAAACTTGTCTCGTACACCCGTGTTGTATATGAATCCTAGGTGTGGCGGGAGATATTATTGTAGTAAAGGACAGGCCAGATGGTTAATAGGAAGAAGATAATAATTTTAAACTAGGAGAAAAGGTACAATTCACTCGTGTTTGACAAATACAAGTTTGGGACAGAGCCATTAACACTGTCAATCAACAACGCACTATAAACTATCGAGTCTATAAAATTAGCGAACTAAACTAATACAACACTGTCAATAACAAAACGCACAATAAACTATCGAATCTATGGAACAAGCGAGCTAAACTAACAAAATGATGTCCAACACTCTCAATCAAAAAACCACAGCATATAGGTAATTCGCAAATACTTGCTAAACATACGGCTGGGGAACACAGAATAAAGCAGTTGAATAAACACTTTTTACGCTGAAAATATTCGAAGCGTAGTACCCCTCCCACTTCGTTCCTTTTGTCAGTGTCCTTTTCACAGTTCTTCACACTACTTTTTATGCAAATAGTCACAGGAAATATCTCCTATAGGTGTATTCTGCCATAACTTTATTACATTTAGGGTCACCATGATTTTATATACTAGTCAAAATGTACAAGTAGGACGATTAGGAAAATCAAGAAACGAAGGAATTTGTTTCACAGACACAAATTTAGTTCAATGATTATTTAAATTTACTGACAAACTTACGCAAGAAATATTTGTTTTGTATGCTGAGATAATCTTTTAGGGAATGTTCATTGTTAGTGTTAATTTTTTTATAATTCCTATTATTACTTTTGACAGTAAGCGGCTTATTAATTAATTATAATTTAATTATAAATATTATAATTTAATATAAATATGTAGTTTGTTTCTATATTTAATATAACTACAATTTTTTTTTTAATTTTATTTGTATCTACAAGGTCCATCACATTGTATTGGTCCTGAACAATATCTTGTCAGTTTTGTCACAAACCAAAAATCCTGTATGTATCAGTAAAATACAAATTGTGTCAATTGGTATGTAAAACATTTTATTGCCTTACCTGGCGCGCCCCTAGTACTCGAAAAAAAAAACGCGCCTCGGAGCTCAAGCACAGGTCACGTGCACAGACCATGTAAAATCGTCAGCTTCCCCAAATATATCTAAAATTGCATTGAACCGCCATCTATTAACAAGAGGCTCTGCATGCCGTATAGTTGGTTGCATAATATTTATAATTATGCCTATTTACTATTTCGAAGCCCATCTTAAGGGCCACTGCAGCGCTATGCTGTCCAGGGCACCACAGTTTTTCGGTCTAGGGGCCCCCACAGTCCTAAATTCGGCTCTGCCTACGTGATTGACAGTTCGCGTCGTAACCATTGACAAATACATTTAAAATATTTGATATAAAATGGAATTTATGAATCGCCAATTCTGTAATTTCGTCAAAATAGTTAAATAATAAATTAAAGTAGAGGAAATTTTGTACAATTTATGTCTATGACATTGTTTGGTAAAATTATTAGTTTAACTGTATGAGCAAATTCTATTTGATCGAAATCGTGTCTGCATTAAAACTAGTTAGCCAGGATTTGACAGATAGTTTCATTCTAATGACAGTAGGTAGTTTCAAACGTTGATTTTTTGACAATACCTACTGTCAATAGTTTCAAAATATCTGTCAAATCCTGGCTAACTCGTTTTATTTTAATGCAAACACGATCGATCTCCATCACATAAAATCTCATGCAGCTAAACTATTAATTTTATATATTCTATGATAAGGTCATGTGCACATCAGATTTTTTAACATGCTGCTGTAGATGCTTTGTATATTTATTGTAATGTTTGTTTTGATTTTAATAATAAATTACTACTATCAGGAAAAGCACCAAAAATTGGTGTTATCTATAAAATAATGACTTAAGCTTAGGTCTGCCCTAAATTCTAATTGTTATAAGTAGCTAACATAACTTACATAACTTAAACTTCATTGGTAATTTATCATTTTAATTTCGTGGTAATTAAATTAAGGAGCGGAGGTGGCCTAGTGGATAAGGCGAATGCCTTCCACTATGAAGCCCAGGGTTCAAGCCCAGGTTAGGCAGGGATTTTAAAAATACTCCGTCTCCACGACCGCCGCACAGACAAGCCAACAGGCTTTGTGCACATGGCGACATCCCAAAAAAAAAAAAAGTAATATTTGAAATGAAAAAGAAATAATTTCAGCGTATTTCCCATATAATTACTTACCGAAATTTAACATCCCTGTTTCATTTGTGTGTTCATAGTAGCTACATATTTTTTTAACTTTTTCATTACGAAATTTTGTATAAACTTTTATCAAATACAATGGCAAAAGATGGAATAAATTCATTAAAATTGAAACTGTTGTTTATAAAAATTTTCTCAGACATTTTTACATCTAATTAAACTTCCGCCCATCATTTATTTACGTCAACGATTTTTTTTTAATAACCTGATTTTTCGTGTTGTTTTAAATAGCTTTTATTTCTATGCGTTGAATATGAAAGATTTATATGTAAAATCGCTATTTTGTGGTAGTGGCTGAACGAAATATCCTACAAACTTCAAAATATCATCAAAAGACCTCTTAAAATGTGTATTTTTTTCTATGTGTACACACCTTGTAAAATTGCGTGTGTTCAAATTTGTAAGCAACGCAAAATTAATGTAGTCAACGGCACTTTCTCACTTTTCATTTGCAAAATCGATACTCCCAAATCATTGACAATTATGTGAATTGTTTTTTTTCGAAAATTCGTAAATGTAAGGTCGAACATTTTTATGCTACCATTAAAACAATTAAGGGACCTATTAAAATCAATATGAACAATAAGTAAAAAAAAGCAATATTAATGACGCTATACGTCAAGCAAAAATGACTGTCAAAAATTCAATTTTCTATAAAATGTGTAATTTTATAAAATAAAATGGTGATATGGATAAAGTGTTGTATTTATAAAAACTATTTATTTTATTCATTCTAAACCAGGCGTGACAGATACAAGCGACTTGCGTTGGAGTTATCAGTCGCCATAGACCAATGCAAATATTACATCATACATAAAGGAAATAAACAAAAAGTTGAAATTTGTTACACAGTGTTATTGGACGAGCAGTACGGACCTAGCAGGGATTTATCCTAAGCTGCCTCTTCTATGATGCGGAATATACATACACATTCATCGCGCTTCGGGCTTTATTAAAAACGTTTAAGCTCGCTGCACAGCTCATTTTGAATGTTGCTCTACAATGCACCAAGGCTCTTACGTCCGTCAATTTCGTTACTTTTCCAAGAACTAAATAATGTGTAATCCGATTTCCTCTGCCCCGGCCTCGGCTTTTATTCCAATTTCCTATTATCCGTTACCGCTAAGGGCTTATTTCTGCCCGAAAGTATAGAATACCCAGATGTGACGTTCTTCGATAAAAAAAGTAGTTCAAATTAGAGTTCAAAGTTTAAAGTATCCAAGAATAATAGAAGCTTTTACAAGACTTTGTATTTCTCACCGTTTCCAACACCACATAAAACTGAATTTGTAACCAAATCCGATAAAATGTGTTTGCAAGACCGACACGAAGCGGACAAGGAATAAACATTGTTTCCGAATGTGACCGTGTAGCGTGGATCTGTCTGCCATGGAGGTAGTGTTAGTATCAGGCCATAAAAGCATCATAAAATTTTACGACTGGCTGAAAAAAATCTATCGAATTGGGCTGTAAATTGACCCCTATAAATTCCGCATAAAATTGAAACACCCCGTTTATATGGGCTTCTAAAAACTATTATTGAAAATCAATTTGCTTTAACCGTAGCCAGCGCTCGGATTCCAATTCTATTGTAAGCGTGTATAATGTAACTTTTATTTGCTACTAAAAGACGAACATTCCAAGCTACAGGGTGTTCTAATACAGGTCTCCCATTTTTGATTGGTCTCCCCTTGCATCCTTGAAATTCATGTGACATATTCTTAGTTTAACTCAATTTGAGCACCACTCAGTAACCATTGGAGATGGAGCTATTTCTTGCGTTAATTCGTAATCAGCGAACTCATTGTAGTAAGATGGCGAACCCTAGTAAGTCACCCTAGTAAGTACTAATATTTTTGCTTTGGTTTAAAAATACGTTTTCCTTTTGCCAAAGTAATCCAATTTAAACAAATGTATTTTTATACAACAGATTTTTATCCTTTAAAATAATATTTCTGATTTCGTTTAAAATACGTTTACTTCCGGCAAATAAACCAAGTTTTGGTTCAAATAAGTTAGTGTGAAAACCTTCTCTAACTGCATTGTTAGATGGCTGTTAGGTTCAAGTTATAGATAATTCTCTAATAAATTTTATAATTTTGTTGATCCATGTTTTACACAAACCAATAGTTTTTGAGATAAGTACCAAAAAAAGCTGAACTCTCCTTCTTCACCCTATAAGGGTGGGGTTTATAGGTACTTTAGAGATAATGAATTAAAATCTCAAAATAAAGCTGGTGCAACAAATCAGTTTGTTTCTAAATAATAAATAATTTTACTATTTATCTACCGTCTCCGGCACAAACTTGGACACAAATGAGAAACATTTTTTTTTATTAACTTTTCATATTATTTTATTCTTCATAAAAGCTTCTGGATTGTCTTAAATCTAAAATGCAAATATTAGAAAGCAATTATCTGCTTGCATGTACCGGGTGTTACCAAAACTATGAAAAACTCTAAGAGTACCCCTAGTATTTTAAAAGTTATGCAAAAATATTCGTCGTTGCATATGTTCTTCTAATATGTAATTTGAAAAACTTTATCAAATAATATTTTTGCATAGCTTTAAAGATGAAGGTATGCTTTACTTAGTAATTACTTAGTAATTTTGCTATTTTCATCTTTTTAGCGACACGCGGTGTATGCAACGGAAAAGCCGATATAATTTCTTATTTAAAACCCTCTAATATTTCCAAATACTTTTATCAAATACCAGTTTTGCATAATTGCATAGCTTTCAACATAAAGATACTTTACTCTTCAGAGTTTGTCATGGTTTTGGTAACATCCGGTACATGCAAGCAAATACTTACATTCTAATATTTGCATTTTAGGTTTAAGACAATCCAGACTTTTATAAAAAAGTAACTTTTTCTGAGAATAATAAAAACAAATGGCATAGCATACATTTTCAGTTAATAAATAAAAAAATTAAATAGCATTTACTTACAATCGCGTTTTTATAAAAGATTAAAATGTAGGAGATCATTTTGCCGGACCCTGTATTAATGCAGACACGACTGATATTTAACCAGTTCTGAATGGTATATTATAATGCGTTTGGATAGAATGAGTGGATAGAATTAGCTATGCTGAATGCGAATACGAACTCTCACGTAAGGTTTTTGACAATAGTGAGATGAACATGTCAAAAAGCTGAACTCAATGACCTAGAACCCTCAAGAGAGTGTCTGAAATGCTGAAAGTTTGATCGCAAGTATTTGTGGTAATTAATTTTTTTTTCTGTGGTATGGTAACAAAAGTTGTATGCTACCATGAAGATAATTAACAGATCTATCATAAGCAACAAGAAAAATATGGGGTTGTCATTTAAAAGAAGTGTCGATGCCGTCATACGTCAAAACAACTGGGAAATTGTAGTTGAAATTGAATTTGTTATAAAAAGTGTGTTTTGATAATTCAAACTTGACGTGTCCAACGATTTTTGTATAACACAATACGTTTCCAAGCTTTTCTCAAAACAAAAGCTCAACAAATACGGAATACCAAAGTGGTTATCAAAAATAATAAAGTGTTTCAGTGCAACAATAAGGTTTTCTATAGTAGTTTTAATACATTTTGATAACTAAACTCACATCACTGTTCCACGAGAACTTACTTAACAGTTTCCCATTCCATTTCCAACATCAATAATCGCCGATGAACACAAATTAGGTACCTGTTAGGTGCAGCAATTACCTCGGCCAAAGTCGAATCGCCATCTGGCCTGAACCGCTATACGCGACTGGCTGGTACGTGGCCAGCATCCAAATCTGAGGATAACCCCGTCCGGTTTCAAACAAGGACGCCCTCGCCGCTGCAGCCCTTCCCTTACTTCCCTTACTCCCTGCCGCCCTAACGCGCGATTTAATGCCCGCTGCAAAATATTAGATTAAACGGGCGGTAACGTACGACTCTGTTCGAGGCCGAGGCCTGAAAACACCTACGATAGGTACGAGGTTTTCATGCGGCAATGCATCACGTTTCCGCAGATAACCTGGGGGTGTAATTTGCGGTCTAGAACGTTATTTACGGCGGGATGGTCTTGTATATAGGAGGGCGTGATCTTCCGCTTTAACTGCGTTTAGATGCACGTGAAGACGATTACGATTTTGTACAAATCTAGTGTTTGAAAATGGCACAAAACTGCTGTATAGGCAACCAATAAAATGATATCTGAAGTGTGTTCGTAACGTTGGTTGCCTATACCGCAGATTTTTAAGTGAAACTAAGAAGTTAACTAAGGAGGAGGTAAAAGCAGTTGTTAGAAATATAGGGGTTGTAATTTTCATAGGTGTCGGTTTAATTTTTCAGAAGAAAATGTACTTTGACTTTTAATTTCCTAATTTTAGTTCTGTTTGGATGTTACAACTAGGGTAGCCACGTGCAAACAATGATATCGCAGGATATGTGTTTAAAAAGCAGGACAAATGCCAAAAAATTCAGATAAATAGTGAAATGAAATGAAATTTTCAGAACTTAATAAAAACAAAGGGCATAGCATACATTTTCAGTTAATAAATAAAAAATTTAAATAACATTTACAATGGCGTTTTTAGTAAAGATTAAAATGTAGGCGATCATTTTGCTGGAGCCTGTATAAAACTAGTTAGCCAGGATTTGACAGATATTTTCATTCTAACTGCGTTTAGATGCACGTGAAGACGATTACGATTTTGTACAAATCTAGTGTGTGAAAATGGCACAAAACTGCTGTATAGGCAACCAATAAAATGATATCTGAAGTGTGTTCGTAACGTTGGTTGCCTATACCGCAGATTTTTAAGCGAAACTAAGAAGTTAACTAAGGAGGAGGTAAAAGCAGTTGTTAGAAATATAGGGGTTGTAATTTTCATAGGTGTCGGTTTAATTTTTCAGAAGAAAATGTACTTTGTCTTTTAATTTCCTAATTTTAGTTCTGTTTGGATGTTACAACTAGGGTAGCCACGTGCAAACAATGATATCGCAGGATATGTGTTTAAAAAGCAGGACAAATGCCAAAAAATCCAGATAAATAGTGAAATGAAATGGACTCTGTAATTTTCAAAACTTAATAAAAACAAAGGGCATAGCATACATTTTCAGTTAATAAATAACAAATTTAAATAACATTTACAATGGCGTTTTTAGTAAAGATGAAAATGTAGGCGATCATTTGCTGGAGCCTGTATAAAACTAGTTAGCCAGGATTTGACAGATATTTTCATTCTAACTGCGTTTAGATGCACGTGAAGACGATTACGATTTTGTACAAATCTAGTGTGTGAAAATGGCACAAAACTGCTGTATAGGCAACCAATAAAATGAAATCTGAAGTGTGTTCGTAACGTTGGTTGTCCATACCGCAGATTTTTAAGTGAAACTAAGAAGTTAACTAAGGAGGAGGTAAAAGCAGTTGTTAGAAATATAGGGGTTGTAATTTTCATAGGTGTCGGTTTAATTTTTCAGAAGAAAATGTACTTTGTCTTTTAGTTTCCTAATTTTAGTTCTGTTTGGATGTTACAACTAGGGTAGCCACGTGCAAACAATGATATCGCAGGATATGTGTTTAAAAAGCAGGACAAATGCCAAAAAATCCAGATAAATAGTGAAATGAAATGGACTCTGTAATTTTCAGAACTTAATAAAAACAAAGGGCATAGCATACATTTTCAGTTAATAAATAAAAAATTTAAATAACATTTACAATGGCGTTTTTAGTAAAGATTAAAATGTAGGCGATCATTTTGCTGGAGCCTGTATAAAACTAGTTAGCCAGGATTTGACAGATATTTTCATTCTAATGACAGTAGGTAGTGTCAAACGCTGATGTTTTGACAATACCTACGGTCGATAGTATCAAAATATCTGTCAAATCCTGCCTAACTAGCTTTATTTTAATGCAGACACCACCGATGTCGATCAAATATAATCTCATGCAGCTAAACTATTAATTTTATATATAGATTTTTTTATATAAATTCCAACAAAAAGTAGTTTTGTTTTTGCTAATTTTTCAATAATGATTCATTCTTATCAAGTATCGGTATGAGAAGTTTGTATAATAATACGTTGAATTAAAACGTTGTAGTTTTAAAAGTACCAAAATGATATCAAATTTTGACGAGCTACATACAACATAGGTCTATTGTAAGGGTTTTTGGAGGAGCTTAAAAGGGTGTCATTAAAATATAAGGGTGTCATTAAAATATATGAAATATGATATTCTTTTAAAATATATGAAACTCGTGTCAAATATATTACTTCTGGCGGCAATGATGATGTGAGTTTGGTTGCCTTCAAACGTTTGCGGATACCAGACTGCACAGAAACGACGTAAAAATAGATGAATCTAAACATTGCGCTAAAACCGTTCTTGTGTCAAAAAAACATGTTCTCCCTCAATCCATTGCACTAGGAAAAGTTCTAGTTTTAAAAGTAGTTTTTTTTTAAACTGATATACCAAAACACATGCAAAGATCTTTGAAATATTGAAAAGCTGAAGCTACCAGAATAACCCTTCCTGAAAAAAAGTAATATTTCCTGAACTTGAAAATGACTTACCTTAACTTTTTTTTTATTTTTTGTGATCTTTTCCAGCTAAATCTTGGTGATGAGCACATGTCCAACCCCTGCAGGTTTCTTTCTTGCGTCTATCAGTTCCACATAAGGTTGCCAGATCTCACATATGTGATATGAGTACCATTACCTTTATAAAATCTCATACCTCATATTGAGTTATCAAAATCTCATTTATTTTAGGGTCACGGCTTTTAGCTCATCCAGAAACGTTTAGAAAAGGCCACTTTAATTTTGTTTGGTTGAGATTATTTATTTCCATAATTTATTCTTATTCTTATTCTATTCTACGGAGCATTCATGGCATCAATACGTATGTAAATGTTTTTCTCAAATATTCCAACAAAATGCGACGTAGAAATTATTTTACGGCCTTAAAATAACACGTTTTTTGTCCAGCGTTCGAAAACTTTAAACGTGTTTGGAAATGCGATGTTTTGAATCGATACCAAATGTTTATATTTTACGTATTTTCAAGTATACCGGCTGACCCACGGCATAGGTACTCCCGTTAATATTTTTTGTTTATAAAGCTGGACGAATGAAATTTGGGAAAGTGTTAATAGGCAAAAAATGCCATTCTTTGGGATACTCTTGAGATTAATATGACTTCCGGTTTTTCCCGGAAATGACGTCATCATTGAAATATAAAACGCACCCTACACACAGAAAAGTGATTATTTGGAACGAGAAAACATAAATTCTTGAATTTATTTACTAGATTCAAATGCATATTTACTTGGATGTAGAAAGTTAGGTATATACAAGAAATGCCACATACTCAATATAAGTAAAATAATTTCTCAGATAAATGCTGTCAACAAATAAATTCTTTCTTTATAAGAACCAATATTGTATTGAAAGAAGTAGTTGAATTTTTCGTCCCAAAAATATTAATTTCTCCAACGAACTAATAGTAAATCCATCCAAGTGCGCAGTTACTTGATCCAAGAAAATATAAGACATTTAATATAAGTAAGTATTGTTTACTGAATAAAAACCCACCAATTATTTAACTGAAGTGATTCTCACTTCTTTCAAGTAATCCCTTTCTCTGGAATAAATATGCGTACCGTGATTTTGTCAAGCCTCGCGCGCCCGCGCGTGGTGCTGACGCCGTAAAGATGCCTAGTACGAAAACAACAGCGAAGTACCCGTAGGGGATGTGCCTTGTGATTTATTGGGGATGTGTATTGTGATTTATAGTGTACAATAAACGTTTCAACACGGAATAGTTTGATGTAACGCATGCAACAGTTTAGAACGAGTAAGTAAATATAACATACCTATCTTGTTAATTAGCAATAGAAAACGTATTTGTGCCAAATTTTTAAAATTCTTACATTAAGTAGCTAAAAATATTTACCGGGAATAAAAATATACACTTCATTGAAGACTGTTTACTTACTTCACCAGGGTAACCACTTTCTTAAATCTAGTAATTATTCCAAGTAATAAAATTTCTTGGTTGAAGTTAATAATCTCTCGCGTATATACGACCGACTACCAACTACTTCAGCCAAGTAAAAATTTCCATATTCAAATTGCTGACACATCTGAATGATTCAATGCATAATTTTTACCGTAGTACAAAAGGAACTGATTGTAATCTGAATATCTGTACTGGTAATACAATAGCTACGTAATACCCAAAACGTATATAATTTTTAATTTAATTAATGTAATATTACCTACACTTGAATATGATCAACAGTCTTTCTAACAGTTATCTATCGGTTATCAAACAGTAAATTCAATCATCATTAATTCATTACACATGTATTATTATATTTTGCAAGACATACTACATAATATATCAAGATATTATTTTTCTTCTCGAAACTCAAACGTATTAAGAATAAGAAATTTTGTATTAACAAAAAGTATTTTTCTGCGGAGCATTCACGGCATCAATACGTATGTAAATGTTTTGCTCAAATATTCCAACAAAATGCGACGTAGAAATTATTGCACGGCCTTAAAATAACACGTTTTTTTGTCCAGCGTTTCGAAAACGTGAAACGTGTTTGGAATTCCGATGTTTCGAATCGATACCAAATGTTTATATTTTACTCTCTTTAATCTCATATTCGAATTTTCTAAGATTAATAGAATAACAAATTAATAAATTAAAATAAGTTTAAATATACCTATCCTAAGCAACACTATAAACTACCTACTGTATTTCTTTTAGGTAAACTGATGACGTTAATTATTCTGCTTGAAAGATGCTACTCGAATGAGAAACAAGTGAACCATTATTTACGTATGTATTTAATCAACACCCTCTCCGAACAGACCCTAATCACTGTCCGTTGTGGACAGCATCTCTTAGCACAATTCTGTATCAACAAATAATGATTCGCCTCACAACTAGGCCGCACTGTGCGGTTAGCTAAAGATAAATATCTTGTTTGTCGGAGAAACTTTGCCAATCAATAACTAATAATTGCGGACCGGAAACGGTTTAGGCGTAGTACCCTTAGGGCTTTGATTGAACAAGTAAGCTACGGTTAGCTGCTATTTGAACGATGCCCGGAGTTGCGGTCGTAACTGAAACCGCATCGATTCGAGCAAACTATTGGCCAAACAATGCATAATGACGTTCTTGATGTTCCATTTTCGTAGATGAATGTACAGGCGTATCAGCACACGCTGTGCTTAGTTTAATTTCGCCTGATGTTTGGACCTGGACGTGATACTGATTACAATTCAAATTTCAAGCGTTGATGCTAAGCGAATTGTTAATTATCGATGTCTGTTATTGACACCGTGCTAACCAAACATGAACATGGCGGACAAATTATTTAGGGGTTGTTGTCCACGGGGCAAAACTGCGAGCGTCGAAGGGATACTAGCTCTTTTAATTACCTACAATTTGAGGTATGATAGAAATTTATGCAATAATGTTTGTAAAAGTTACAAACATTTTTCTGTAGCAACTTATTGGAATACGTTTGCTTATCGAACGGACATTAACGCCATTTAGAGATAGTTGTCCATTGGGAAAAACTCCGAGCGTCGAAGGGCTACTAGGTCTTTCAATTTCCTACAATTTGAGGTATGGTAGAAATTTATGCAATAATGTTTGTAAAAGTTATAAACGTTTTTCTGTAGCAACTTATTGAAATACGTTTGCCATTCGAACGGACATTCTCGCCATTTCTAGGTTGTTGTCCATGGGGCAAAACTCCGAGCGTCGAAGGACTACTAGGTCTTTTAATTACCTACAATTTGAGGTATGATAGAAATTTATGCAATAATGTTTATAAAAGTTATAAACATTTTTCTGTAGCAACTTATTGGAATACGTTTGCTTATCGAACGGACATTATCGCCATTTAGAGGTTGTTGTCCATGGGGCAAAACTCCGAGCGTCGAAGGGCTACTAGGTCTTTCAATGGCCTACAATTTGAGGTATGATAGAAATTTATGCAATAATGTTTGTAAAAGTTATAAACGTTTTTCTGTAGCAACTTATTGAAATATGTTTGCCATTCGAACGGACATTATCGCCATTTAGAGGTTGTTGTCCGTGGGGCAAAACTCCAAACATCGAAGGGCTACTAGGTCTTTCAATTACCTACAATTTGATGTATGATAGAAATTTATGCAGTAATGTTTGCAAAAGTTATAAACATTTTTCTGTAGCAACTTATTGAAATACGTTTGCTATTCGAACGGACATTATCGCCATTTAGAGGTTGTTGTCCATTGGGCAAAACTCCGAGCGTGGAAGGGCTACTAGGTCTTTCAATTACCTACAATTTGAGGTATGACAGAAATTTATGCAACACTTTTTACAAAAGTTAGGAACGTTTATCTGTAGCAACTGTTTGAAATTCGTTTCCTTTCCTTAGATGCCTCTAATCGTGGTGTCCTTAAGAGGGGAGTCCAACAGCTGATCGAGAGAGGTTTGGCTGTTTTTGATAAGTTTGGAAAAATTCAGTCGAGAATTGGTCTTTGCGTGGGAATGTCGACATTTTCGCTAAAGCTACTTTGGAACAAGATATTCGCTGACGTGCGGTCAACATTATATGATCTAACGTCTTTTCCGCTGTTTCAATTTATTTTTGCACGTAATCAGGCTGTATAGTGATTCTTTACAACGCTTACCAACATAACATGGTAACTCTAAAAATTACTGTGATAATTTGTTGACATAACTACGTTGAGAATTTGAGATATTTATCATATATTTATATGATAAATAACTACAACATTAGTCTACGGTTTATGAAGTGATATCTGCAAAAACACACGTACTATGAATATGTGGAATATTTGAAAGTGTATTGAGATTATGCGCCCATATACATTTATACCTCCTAAAAAGCAAACCCCGTACCAATACCTTTGGTCACAGATTACTTTATCTAGGTACGATAGACTATGCACGCATTTCTCAGCCGATAATCAAAAACACAAATATACATAATTACATACGTGTGTACATCAACAGCACAGGGATCTGATGACGTATAAGACAAACAAAACACTTAAAAATTATTCTTTATTTACCATTTTGTAATTCATACACTATTTATAAAAGACTATTAGACAACATAAGCTTCATAATATTATATAGCTTTATTAATATTATAGTATATCATCAAAATCACAAAAATGTTGATCCTCGCTATCATCAGTCTACAGACTCTACACGCATATGGGTCGTAATGCTTGTTCGGTTCTTCGGGGCTAATTCCAATACTATCTGCGGTTTGTTGTCTTAAACGCAATTCTCCATACACTTTGCACTTGAGAAGAAAAACATCTGGAGTCAGTGGGTGACAAGTCGACTATGTCCCATTATACATTTCTCATATAATAATATTAATATTATAGACGTCTTCCAGTAATATTACCAAAAAATTTGATAGAAAATCGGTAATCTTCAGTATACCTCGGTCATTTTATTGTCAGTTCATGGAAATTATGAAAATTAGTAATCACATCTCTTGTCTAGAAATCCTCTTCGATCAACAAAATAGTACGTAAGAATTTTGATTCCTCGTAATTTTGAATCCAATTATTACAAAACCCGTAATGAGCTTCTGCATCATACCATACTTGGCGCCTGAATTCTTTGGTAGTAGAATGGATAAAACAGCACTGTTTAAATGTATAGTCTGCTAGCTAACCTAACAATTGACATGGAGTATTTAATAAAATAATAGTATACTTCTTTAGGCACAAACCTGATTGATGTCTGATATAATGGTAGAACTTTTATGTAATCTCCTAATTTCGAATAATTAGAATACTTCTTTGTACAGTGTTCCCAAGTTTTCTAGATTTTCAGATTAAATCTGATTTGTACGTTAGAACCCTCGAAATCGGTCCCAGTAAATATAAATGTTAATTTTAGCTAGTTACAGACTTGTTTTGTGGTATGGTAGATAGAGATAGACCCATTACTGTCTTCGTCTAATGACGTCTAGTTCTCGAGAACATCGTAGATGGACACACTGTTCGTCGAACATGGATGGAAAAATTGGGAAATACGACGCCGATTTTTCAAAATGTGGCTTAATTTCTTTTCATTTATTGGAATTTTCTCAAATATTACATTGACGTAAAGTGAAATTACGGCGGACTTGACACAAAAAACATAATTGAAATGTTATTCCTGAAATCACGACATCCAATTATACGTCTATTTTGAGCAGCAATTGTTTAAAATTGGGCATGGGTATAATAAATATCGAGCAAGTCCGACCAAGAAGAGTTAATTTAGATTGTTGTAATCTCATAAGATGCTATCATTATTAAATAATAAACCCACACGAGCACTAAACAGTTTGAATAATTAGACCACCAGAACAGTCCTGAAGATATTTCCGATAATTGTCTGTTATTTTATGTCAGAAGATTAAAGCAATAAAAACAAAATTCTGTATTTCTACACCGATGATTTCGAATCATCTAATGCAATAACACAAAAGATGGCAACCTGCCTCGACAGTCATGTACTGAGAGTTGATGACATTAGTGTAGATTTTCAGACAAAGCGGCGGTAAACAACAATTCTGTTCATAAAAAAATGCTTTCAAAACAGGGTATAATTTAAACCAAATAATTTGTGTATATATTATAAATATGTTCTGAACCTTCAAGATGTTTTATGTTTTATGACTTTATGAGACTTTAACTAATAATTTGTGTTGTTTAACTTCTCTTTATTAATTTAACTCCTTATTCTCCATACATAAATTAATTTTCTCCGAGTCAGCAACAGCCCAATGTTGGCAACCCTACACATCAGATAAATATCACCACCTGACTACCCGAATACAGGACAATATTATTAATACATACAATTTGTGACCTGCATAATCTGCGGCTAACCACCTTCTATCAACAAGTAGCGCCGGTGGTGTTGGTGTCCCTTTCAAACCCCTTTTTAATCGAATTAAGTCAGACGGCGACAAAATTAGGCTATTAGGCGTACGGTAAAGCATACACGTAATCCTCGGCGACCTACCCTTTACGTAAACATTTGCATTTGCCAGAAACGCCAGCGACGCAAATAATTTCCACCCAAATTAATGTCCGGTCAGTGTTAGCTAGCCGCAGTACGTGGACAGCATTTCAAAGCGGGGATAACGCTGTCTGGTTTAAAGTCAGATCGTGCCATGGCAAGCACAAAACTACCAGGGAACACCAGAGCATTTTTGAGAAGTTCGTGGAATTGTTGGTAGAGAAGAAATAAAAATAATTTATCCGGCGCCTTCGCCATAATTGAACTGAAACAAATTTTGGGGTTTTCTGTTATTATAACGTTTTTATGGAATCTTATTAAACGTTATTAGTTGACAACTGGAAAATTTAGCAAATTTTCAGAGATGCTGAGAATTTGAAGCAGAACTCAATAGTTTAAATAGTTCTGCATCGTCTTGTAAAGGTTTACTGTAAACAATTTGTTTCAATCGCCCCCAAAGTATAAAATCCATAATTGTCAGATCCCCGTGATAGGACCACACCACATGTTTCCTTATTTGAAATGCTGGATTTGTCTAGAGAGCGTAAAATGTCAATTTACATCACTTAAGTAACGACAATGCTGTGTATAAAGAATGCCATTTGTTGGAAATTTGCCTTTGAAGGCTAGTAACTCCGAAACGGCTGAACAAAAAAAAATTGAAATAAAGTGCGTTATACTCCTGAATCATTTCTACATAACAGAGCTGACTATCAAAATTTTGTGCCCGTCGGTTTAGGCAGGAACGCGAGAGAAGTAAAAAAAGGTACCCGATTTTTGCGGTTTTAAAATAATCCTTGACTTTCCGATTTTTTTTCTCCTAAACCACTTACCAAAAAAAATAAAATTTTTGTTCAGGTTACAGTTCGAATCTCTTCTATAGATTGGTGTTTTTATTTTCTTTATTTCTTATGTAATAAAGTCTGTAAGGGAGCTTTTTATGGACGCGGATATTTCAGAAACGAACGATAGCAGGACGACGCAGTTAGCACGTAAACAATCCTTATTTATTGTGATACTCATCCATTGATGTATAATAATTTGGGAATTTTAAATAGGGAAAATCGGGGAAAGGGGATAAAGCACGCGAAACGATGCGACGCTTCGCGCGATTTCGAACGATCAACTCTCAGGATGGTATTCAATATTTTTGTCATTTTCTAGTTCGGTTTTATTTTTGAAAATAGCATAAGTGTTATTGTTTCACAACATTATTTCTGCCAAAAATCAGTTGATGTTTTAATTGCGACAAGTATTTGTCCTAAACTTTGAACGAATTGTGCAGTTTCGGAAGAACCACGAACATTGGAACAATATTGTGGCAACTTTATCTTTATTATTATCTGTACGGTTGTCGTTGTAGTCTAATAAGTCGTCATCATCATTATAATCATCTTGATGCAAGTTGATTATAATTGTTTCTGCAATTGAGTCAAAAATATGATCAATATCAATGTATTGGTTTTGATTTTCATAACCAAAAATTGTGTTGCAATATTGCAACACAATTTTGCTATATTTCTTTTGAGACAGTGCTTTATTACATAAATTTAACATAACTTTAATTTCAAATGTATTGTAGCGTTTTGCAACGTTATTTTCTGCATATGCCCAGATTAATTCAATTGCAATGGACTACAGGTAACCACAATAATTTTACTTCATTGCTTCCGATTTTTATAATTCCGATAAAATCTAATAGAAGTACCTTCTCTTGATGGTGATTTTTTGACAGATACATCAGCTGTGCTTTAGTTATTTGTGAAAAGAATTTCTGGCATTGATAATTAATTGTTTTACTTCCTTGGAATAATACTTCAGCATTCTTGCTCAATACTTGCAAAACACATACGCACGCAACGCAGTTACTCAAGAAACTTTATTCAATGAATATTTATGTATTTATATTATCTTGATTTTACCCAAAATTATATTATTGGGACCTGAGAAAAATATTTGGTTTTGTTATATTATTTGTTTATGCTACCTGATAAAATTTGATTGCTGCTGTTGATTCAAAAGGCGTTAAAAACAAAAAAGAATATGCTTACAGCTCTTCGTTGTACACTTGCAACCTATTCTTTGATTAAACAAAGAGTCCAACACTTCTAACCAACACTTCTACCAAAATTATATCGCATATTACTGTCGCTTTATAAAATTAATGAACATCTAAAATGTGTTTCTATTTCAATAGTCTCGTTAAACAACATTTTGCGATTATTTTCGTACCTGTCTCGTTATCGTACTAATACTCGTTGCCGAGATATCCGCTTCCATGAAAATCTTGTTTATAACCTTTATTGCAAAGAAAATTAGTAAAATACAAAAGCCAATATGTAGACAAGATCTTGAATTATATTCTATGTAAATTTGATTTTTTTGGGCAAGGGGTTTAGCAAAAAAGAAATTGGAAAGCCGAGCGTTTATTAATAAGTGCTAAAATCGGGTACATTTTTACACTTCTCTCGCACTTCTGTCCTAATCTAGGGGCAGAAAATTTTGATAGTCAATCATGTTATGTAGAAATGATTCAGGAGTACCTATAACACACTGTATTTCATTTTTTTTTGTTCAGTCGTTGCAGAGTTACGACCCTCTAAACACATGGATCAATACTTTTGCAACCGATAGCATATTTCATGAAAAAAATTAGTTCCTATGATTGCAATATCTTAATTTGTTAAAATTACCATTTAAGTCGCTCAAAAGTCAAGTAAAACTATGATTCCGGCATATTTTGTATAATACTTTATAATATAATCATTTAAACGCGTTATGCATGGCTCTAGCGATATCAATTTAAGCCCGCATACACACAAGACCGCTTGTGAATAGGTTTCTTTGAACATTGTATGGAATAGCAGCGGCCTGCTTACATCAGCAACCGATTGCTTTATATTTTACACCTCTTCAGTTTACAAGCCATTCGCTCAGAACCGGGAAGGCGACTTGTTACTGCAACCACTTGAATAACGTGATTTCACTGGCGGCAGCCACTTGCATCGATTGGACATAGAAATCGTCAAAGTAATAAAATTGTACACTGTCTCTGATATACACAAGTACCAGAAACTTGTATTAATGGTACTACACACAGAACAGTGATCTCTCGAACGAAGAGAGAATTACTTGGCTGAAGTAGTTGGTAGGTTCGTATATACGCGAGAGATTATTAACTTCAACCAAGAAATTTTATTTCTTGGAATAATTACTAGATTTAAGAAAGTGGTTACTCTGGTGAAGTAAGTAAACAGTCTTCAATGAAGTGTATATTTTTATTCCCGGTAAATATTTGTAGCTACTTAATGTAAGAATTTTAAAGATTTGGCACAAATACGTTTTCTATTGCTAATTAACAAGTTAGGTATGTTATATTTACTTACTCGTTCTAAACTGTTGCGTGCGTTACATCAAACTATTCCGTGTTGACGCGTTTATTGTACACTATAAATCACAATACACATCCCCAATAAATCACAAGGCACATCCCCTACGGTTACTTCGGTGTTGTTTTCGTACTAGGTTAGGCTATACGGCGCCAGCACCACGCGCGGGCACCGCGAGCCTTGACAAAATCACGGTGCGCATACTTATTCCAGAGATAGGGATTACTTGAAAGAAGTGAGAAGCACTTCAGTTAAATAATTGGTGGGTTTTTATTCAGTAAACAATACTTACTTATATTAAATGTCTTATATTTTCTTGGATCAAGTAACTACGCACTTGGATGGATATACTATTACTTCGTTGGAGAAATTAACATTTTTGGGACGAAAAATTCAATTACTTCTTTCAATACAATATTGGTTCTTATAAAGAAAGAATTTATTTGTTGACAGCATTTATCTGAGAAATTATTTTACTTATATTGAGTGTGTGGCATTTCTTGTATATACGTAACTTTCTACATCCAAGTAAATATGCATTTGAATCTAGTAAATAAATTCAAGAAATTATGTTTTCTCGTTCCAAATAATCACTTTTCTGTGTGTAGATCGAACTATTCAACTATCTCCAGGTATATTATAACTTTTCTTTTCTTTCATAATAGTTAAGTGCGAATATCTTTGCATTCAGGAAGAGTTTTGTGGGTCCGGTTCCGGTTTAACTTACAGAATATTTCCCGCCAAATTGCCTCTACGCCGGACATCCGCCCTTCCATTTCAAACCACCCTTTTAACCCCAAATTTACGCCGGAACCGACAAGACCGTTGAAGGCGATTTCGCTGAAAAAAGAAATTTATGAAAATAAATTGCAAAGTGACCCGTAGCTCCGTGACGTTTCGGGTAGTATAATTTAAAGGGGTTATAAAAGCAAGGGTGAGAATCCACATCTTTTTAGAAAAACAAATTTTAAACGAATTCTGATGATTAATGATTCTGATGGATTCTGATGTTTAGTCGTAACTTGCGAGGTTACTAAATCGAATTTTGGCGCCATCTGTAAACGTAATTTCTTTAATATGTTATGCGTACGTATCTTTCTAATTGTCTTTCTCTGTTTCAGGTAACTCAAATTCTGTTATTGAGATTCTGAGAGTAAAACTTCAAAATTGATGACGTTTAATTAAAGTAAGTTTTAACGTTATGTTATCATGTAATTTTAACGTGGAAACTCAAAATTTGTTGTCATCAACGCAAGTATCGTCACTATAGAATATAATGTTAAATATGCACTTTCTCTTTGGTAGCATTTGTCGAGAAATTAAGTCTTCATAAAGAGTTTTGTATGCCTTATAAGCGCCACAGCTATAGTTAGAATATTTATTTAAGGAGCAACATACACTTTACGTGGCATTTTGAAGGCCGAGGAAAATAATTGTTCATTAAAAAATTAGAATGCACGTGTTGCCAACTAATAAAGTACATTCCCTAAAACGCAGCCGTTTTTCGAAACATTGTTTTCGGTGTCAGAGGTATCTCAGACCCCTTCATCAGAACCAACAAAACACAAAATAATCATTTAATATTAATACTAGTATTTTTTTTATTAATTAACATCACCTCATAGGTAATTATGTATAACACCTAGTCTGATGACTATCTAGCTATATTAATCTAACCTAAATTACTAGTATAAACTAAAACTTGTCATAGTCGATTTAAGAAAGAAATATTTATCGCAAAATGGCAGCGATTTGAACTCAGATCTCTGTTTTTTATTTTTTTTTATTAAAGCACATAGGGACGTATCGTAAAAAGCTTTAGATGATAGTATTGACAACAACTATAAAAAAAATCAGCAAGGTCGGTCCAGAAGTCTAGAAGAACATATTTTCTGACACTGACTTGAGAACATGGATTCATGATATGCGCGTTTATGTAGCTTCGTACACCGTAAAGCATTTTTTTTGCAGCGTACATAAAAAGTACATATTCAACACAAAATAATTGTTACTCAGAAAAAAGGAATACACATCTTATTGTCCAAGTAATGAAATATAATTCCTGTAAATTTGAACAAAATCTTTTAAAAAATGGCGAAGATACAAGCAATATTCTGAAACAGTATTATTGATAAAAAGTATAATTGAAAACTCGAATATTTTTTTCTTGACAAAGTGTCTAACATATTGGGTGCTTGCAAAACAATAAATTGTTAAATTTGATTAAGAAAATGTCATAGAGAAAAGTTTTAAATTTAATTTAATGCTCAGATAGCAAATTTGAATATTTTATTCTTTGATCTTAAGTCAATATTATTCACAGCAAATTACAACTGCATTTAATATAATGTATGCCTACTGCTAGTGGTAACTGAGGCACAACGTGTGTTTTCAGTACAGAAAAAAATTTTAAATCAGCAAATTCTTTAGTCAGATTCACAGATAATTTTTCAAAAGCCGACCAAAAGATATTCAAAACTCGTACACTCTACCTTAAATTTGGTGTATTGCTTTTAAGATTCTGTGACTATGTTACCTGAAAACCCTTGGAATTTTTACGTGTTTTGAGACAAACTGTGATGATTTCTTTTTACAATAATAAGTACTTTTCATGGAAGAAAAGAACAACTTTAAAATATTATTGTACAGAATAAGTTCTGTATTGATGTTCTTTAGAAATAATTTCAGTACATTTTTCTACTTTTTCAAATTCTGTTATAAAATATCAACTTGATAGCTTTTGATGTACCTTTAATTTGGTGTATTATTGATGTTAAAATGTCAAGTTAGCTTTTGAATGTCATGTGGCCAGGCACATGACTTTATCATACTATATATAAAATTAATAGTTTAGCTGCATGAGATTCTATTTGATCGAGATTGGCTATGTCTGCATTAAAATAAAACTAGTAGAACTAGACAGATATGTCGATTAAAGCTGCGTTCGGATATTGTACTCCGTTGACACCGGGTACACCGTCCAAATGACACAATGTTATTGGGTGTAAAAAGTGTAACGGTGTACAATATCCGAACGCAGCTTATATTGACAGTACTATTCTGTCAAAACATTAGCGTTTTACACTACTGTCATTAGAATCAAAATATCTCACATATCCTGGCTACTAGTTTTAATGCAGTACGACCGATCTCGATGAAATAGAATTTACTCATGCAGCTAACCTATTGATTTTTACCAACAAATTTCGTAGTCATAAATTATTCAGAATTTCCTCTACCTTAATTTATTATTTGACTATTTCGACGAAATTCCAGAAATGGCGGCTTATTTGCAAAATCTTTCAAAAATGCTAAGACTAAACCTCCAGTTCCTTTGGACCCTTTTCAACAGAAAGATTTTCAGCTCTAAGTTTGATAATGCAACTTCTAAATATGACGTTTCGTCCGGATACCTTTAGTAGTTTCTCCGGAATCGTCGCCACAAAAAACGGGTACACACATATACACACACACACACACATACACACACACAGACATTTTCTCGTACCTTGGTCAAAAATGTTCACCCAAAAAGACGTATTTCCGCTAAAAACTCACTTTTTTTTCGGCACGATTACATAAATTTACATACTAGGTATGATAAAGTAAAAATAAATATTTTTGGTACATGGTCTTGTAGAATTTTGATTCTAATTTTTGAATCCAATATTTCATATCTCTATAATTTTTTTATTACGAACGTGCTGCTTTACAGATTCGCCGTGAACTGGATCGATATCTGAGATTTTAGATCCAAACTCCAATTGGCAATTTGAGCATAAAATAAAATCTTGCTTTTCGACGAGCCTGTAGATTGAATCAAAATTCTAACTTTACCTATAGACTGTTTAGAGCACCAAAACTCTTTATAAAATAATAAAAAATAAATAAAATAAAGAATAAACCTTCTCGAAAAACATATCTGTCAAAACATTTTTGATGTTATTTATTACATGACATTTACTGCAATTTTACAGTTTCTTTCTGTGTATTGGTGGTAAAAAATTGCAGAAAACTACCATTTTTTCATTGTTAATTGCAACAACATTGGTAATTCCGCGCCAAACTAAGAACTGTTAATTTTCAAATTCAAATTTTGGAAATAAATCATGTTAAAATGAATTAAACAAAGCAAACAGTTATAATTGATTATTGCCTAATTATATCTGAAAATATTTTTGAAAAAGTGTCCTAAATATCCAAACAGTTTTGTTATCTATAGTCTCTCACTTTGAAAAAGCCTGATATAGGTCATCAGGTCCATATATCAAAAATAGCCCCACAAATTAACTACACTCATATATCGGTATTCCAATTTACTACATCAAAGCAGTTATTTTTCCAGCTTGACGCATCACTCACCGCGTCGCGGCGCGCAAATACAAAAACCGGGCGTCAAGCTTTGTAAAAGCCCGGCCGGTATTCACCAAATGTAATGCCCAATGACAGCAGCTATATTTGAATCGCAAATTCTCGTTTTGTAATTTTTGTTTCACCCGAAGCGTACTACGTTTTTATTTTTCAAGCTGCTGTCTCTACGCGCGGCTCCACCGACGGCAGGCATCATAAATTCTGCTAATGAAATGCATTTAATCGAACGGTAGCGCCCTCTGTCACTGACGGCTTTTTCCCGCGTGTTGTTCAGCCATTTCCAACGTAGCCGCATCGCTAAATTGCTCATC
The DNA here is from genome assembly GCA_963966075.1 of Aphodius sticticus. Classification (NCBI taxonomy): domain Eukaryota; kingdom Metazoa; phylum Arthropoda; class Insecta; order Coleoptera; family Scarabaeidae; genus Aphodius; species Aphodius sticticus. The sequence goes on from OZ014509.1 coordinate 67,619,839, forward strand.
GACTAACAGACTACAATTATGCATCTACTTTCGTGCGAACTCACCGAACCCTGATGATAAATTGACCCTAGTTTCAGCGGTTTGATGAACGATCGGAACAATTTGCGATTGGGTGCCCTGAAAAAAAAACTATCCGCGTTTACACGGTTGATTAACTATGGATAATTTATTGGGGTTTGAAATCTAAAGATCCATATTGACGTCAGTGAGAATAATAAGGTGCACACAGAAAAGTGATCTCTCGAACGAAGACAGAATTACTTGGATGAAGTAGTTGGTGGGTTCGTATATACGCGAGAGATTATTGTCTTCAACCAAGAAATTTTATTCCTTGGAATAATTACTAGATATAACAAAAGTTGTTACTCTGGTGAAGGAAGTAAACAGTCTGCAATGAATTATATATTTTTATTCCCAGCACATATTTTTGGCTACTTAATGTAAGAATTTTAAAGATTTGGCACAAATACGTTTTCTATTGCTAATTAACAAGATAGGTAGGTTATATTTACTTACTCGTTCTAACCTGTTGCGTGCCTTACATCAACTTATTCCGTGTTGAAACGTTTATTGTACACTAATCACAAGGCACATCCCCTACGGGTACTTCGTTCTTGTTTTCGTACTAGGTTACGCTCCTGTACGGCGCCATCCCTACGCGCGGGCGCGCGAGCCTTGACAAAATCACGATGCGCATATTTATTCCAGAGAAAGGGATTACTTGAAAGAAGTGAGAATCACTTCAGTTAAATAATTGGTTGGTTTTTATTCAGTAAACAATACTTACTTATATTAAATGTCTTATATTTTCTTGGATCAAGTAACTACGCACTTGGATGGCTTTACTATTACTTCGTTGGAGAAATTGACATTTTTGGGACGAAAAATTCAATTACTTCTTTCAATACAATATTGGTTCTTATAATGAAAGAATTTATTTGTCGACAGCATTTATCTGAGAAATTATTTTACTTAGATTGAGTATGTGGCATTTCTTGTATATAACTAACTTTCTACATCCAAGTAAATATGCATTTGAATCTAGTAAATAAATTCAAGAAATTATGTTTTCTCGTTCCAAATAATCACTTTTCTGTGTGTGCGGTTGGGGAAGCATTATGATGGATTTGTAAAGCAGTTGGAACCAGACACATTCAATTAAAATAATTAATTCGTGTACTAATATGAAATTCCACCCATTTTGATCTACAAAAGGAAACCAAAAATGAACAACGTTCTAATAAATATGCGCGATAGATAGTAGCAAATATTCGCATGGGAAGTTCATTGATCTAATGAATGAATAGATAAGATTGTTGAATACTAATATCAGTTTCTATTGATCCACCTAGGTGTACATATAAGCACCAAAAGTTAATCTTTTGTGTGACTGGGAAGTTACTTGTTATTTTCAATAGAGTTCTTTTTTGTGCTGAATGTTCCAGACTTGTCATTACCTAGATAGATATTATTTGCTCGTCTTGGCTAGAAACTTCGATATCACAATAGTTTCTTGCGTTTTTGTTTTTTTTTTCGTACGTACCTATTAAGGGAGCGGTGTCAGTGCTTCAAGAGCAGTTGTGAACTAAAACTTTCAGGTTAAAGTACACAATTTAAAATTTGTGTTTAGACCTTATAAATTCGCAATATCGGAAGAATTACTTGTTTGGCATTTTGAGATATTTTTTAACTTTACAAGATCTTTAGAGTCCGGATTCGCATTCAAGGTAAACAAAACGTCGAAAAAAGATAAAATGAAGTCCATGTTTTCCAGAGTTATCAATATATATTCTCCTATTTGTCTACTGTCTTTTCTTGATTTTTTCTCTTATGTAAGGTCATACGTTTTTGTTTTTGCTGCCTTGAAGACAATAAATGAAGGATCTATTAAATTCAATAAGAAAAACTGATTCAATCAGTTAGCAAATATTAGAGAAATAAATCTATTTTACAGACCCTGACGTGCACGCTTGTGGTTTTTCGCATTTTACCACAAAACAGTCACGATTTCGTAATGTTAGCACCAATACAAAATAAGGTATATAGAATTCTGCACCAAAAAAATTATTTAACACTTTTCTTCAATACAGGTGTTTTCAAACTAGGACCACCCCAGAATAGGGGTACCTTTTCGCTAATTTTAGTCCTTTATCGTGGAAATAATTTTATGGGTACTACAAAACAGTTGGACAGATGTTATTGTTGAATATCTAATACCAAACTATAATTATCGACGGAATTAAATGCAAATATAGTATTATTAACATAAGAAAATGTTGACCGTGGAAATGGCGGCTGTAGTTAAATTCTATTATTATATTATATTATTATATTATATTATTATATTATATTATTATATTATATTATTATATTATATTATTATATTATATTATTATATTATATTATTATATTATATTATTATATTATATTATTATATTATATTATTATATTATATTATTATATTATATTATTATATTATATTATTATATTATATTATTATATTATATTATTATATTATATTATTATATTATATTATTATATTATATTATTATATTATATTATTATATTATATTATTATATTATATTATTATATTATATTATTATATTATATTATTATATTATATTATTATATTATATTATTATATTATATTATTATATTATATTATTATATTATATTATTATATTATATTATTATATTATATTATTATATAATATATACCTACATTGGGGCGCTACAGTTTGAGAACCACGCTGCACTTAATAAAGAGTGAAATATATCTTATTTTTTCTGCAGAATTTGATAAGGACTAATTTTGTACATATGCTAAAATTGCGAAGCCGTTTTGCGGTAAAATGCAAGAAAAACTGCGAACGTGCACGTTAGAGGTGGCTTTTAGGTGTCCCAGGCTGACGCCATAGAATATTGAAACCCAAAACTTTATTTAATTAATTTATATTTATTCTCAATAATTTGTTTGTTTTGCGCTGTATTTTATTACTTATTTCTTAATTTTATATTATACAAGTACCATTGAATTCAGGTAAAGAACTCCGCCTCTAAATGTTAGTGAACACTTTTTGATTACACTACAGTCGAATGAATAATCATTGAACTAATTATTATCAAACAATAAATTCATTTATCATTAATTTATTACACATGTATTATTTATTATTATTTTGCAAGGCATACTACATACCGAGATATTATTTTCTCGTCGAAACTGAAACGTATTAATAAATCTTGAAAATAATTTCTTGGAAATAGAGAAAAATATGTTATCTGCGGAGCATTGACGGCATATGTTTTCTTCGAATATTCTGACAAAATGCAGCGTAGAAGTTATTTTACGGGTTAAAGTAACAAGTTTTTAGTCCCGTTGCAGCGATTGAGAACTTGAAACGTGTTTGGAAATCCGTGCGATGTCTCGAATCGAATTATCAAATATTTATATTTTATGTATTTTCAAGTATATCGAACTTATGTTTAAAATCTCACATTCCAATTTACTAAGATTAATAGAATATACTGGGCATAATTCCAACTGATCCGATTTTTTGACTTGATTTATTAAATAAAAAATCTGATGTGGCCAGGCACATAACTTTATCATACCATATATAAAATTAATAGTTTAGCTGCATGAGATTCTATTTGATCGAGATCGGCTATGTCTGCATTAAAATAAAACTAGTAGAACTAGACAAATATCTCGATTAAAGCTGCGTTCGGATATTGTACTCCGTTGACAGCGGGTACACCGTCCAATTGACACTTACGTGTTATTGGGTGTAAAAAGTGTAACGGTGTTCAATATCCGAACGCAGCCTATATTGACAGTAGCGTTTTCAAGACATTAGCGTTTGACACTAGCTACTGTCATTAGAATCAAAATAATCTGACATATCCTGGCTACTAGTTTTAAAGCAGTATGCCCGATCTCGATGAAATAGAATTTGCTCATGCGGCTAAACTATAAATTCTACCAAAGAATGTCATATACATAAATTATGGAAAATTTCCTCTCCTTTAATTTATTATTTAACTATTTTGATGACATTACACAAATAGCGGCTCATTTGCAAAATCTTCGAAAAATGCTATGAGTAAACCACCAGTTCCTTTGGACCCCTTTCAACAGAAAGCTTTTCAGCTCTAAGTTTGGTTATAAAACTTCTAAATATGAAGTTTCGTCCCGATACCATTAGTAGTTTCTCCGGAATCGTCTCCACAAAAACGGGTACACACACACACACACATACACACACACACACACACACACACACACACACACACAGACATTTTTTGTACCTTGGTCAAAAATGTTCAGGGGACCCAAAAAGACATATTTCCGCTAAAATCTCAAAACATTTTTTTGACATGATTACAATACTTTACATACTGCGTATGATAAAGTAAAAAGATCATCATTTTCAATAGTAATTTGCTTCATGTTGAAGAAGTTATTACAAAATTAAAATAAATTGAATTATTTATTTTTTGCCTGTATATTAAAAATGCCTATCCTTAATTATTTAGCTACGGCCTAAATACCAGGAACTTTTCAACGTGTCGAACCGAAATAACCAAAGATCTGTAATTGATTTCATGTCATTTGTCAGCCCATTGTTTTACTGTCCATATGTATGTATGTATCAGGGTAATTGTTGTAATTGTAATTGTTGTAATTGTTCACGAGGACAGTAAGTGGGTGAAAATATTATGTCATAATTCATATCCAATATGTCCACATCGTACTGCCACATAAAACACAATCAAATAATAAAACAAAATATTCTTGAAATATAACAAGAAACAAATACTATATTACTTTATTAAATATGCGAAAATAATACCGTGCTGTGGTAATATCACATGAAAATCGAATTGAGATATTTTCAAAAATTTGCGCTTTAAACTAGTCGACTTATTAGGGGTAAGCCAGGAATTGTTAAATTTTGTATCTCGCTTAATTTTTTTAAGTGGCGCAATTAATCATTGCTGTAATTAAGATAAGACGTAGTAGGTCGGAGAAAATATCAAAATATTACCGAAATGTTCAAACATTTGTAGGTTAGGTTAGGTAGCACAATTTCAACCTACACAGATAGAAAACTTTGCTTAATTCAAATAATCAATATAGGCAAAGAAATATTTATTTGCGGATAAAAACACATTTGTTTGAAATATGTGCCTTGTGCATGGTAGAAAGAGCGTTTATTTGTGTCAAACAACTCACGTTATCAGTTAAAATTTACAATTTGTATATTATAACGAACGATATTTATTTAGTTCAAATAATTATGATTGTGTTGAGTGAAAGAATATTTTTTTTTTAAATTGGCGGAATTGTTCGTTGATTTAAAATGCGATATTTTAACGTTGCGATAAATGGTTCTTTGATTAAAGAAATTATTGACCTATTATTGACTAGAACTTTTCGAAGGGTACAGTAGAGAAAAATCTCCACGTCTCACCGCGTTTTGGGATGTCGCACATCCTCGACCAGTTGTTGGTTTCCCCAGACCTACATATAGTCATTGTTAGGGTAGCAAAATGTACGCTGATTCGGAATCGGAACTTGAAGCGGCATGCACTGTGCTCTATACTGCCGATTACACAGCCTTTTTAACAATTTAGTCAGACGCATGACATCAACTGAGCTTTCACTAGTCTACTATTTATACTCAAGATAAAGCCAAACTGCGAGGAGAGTGTTTACAGCGCCTTCTAACTATACAGTTGGATGAGGTATTCACACTAAAAATATATTCATTTGAATCAAACTATGATTTCTTCGGCAGAAGTAAATCTATTTTTAAGCCAAAGCAAAAATATTTCTTTGAACGAAATACACCTCCTCTTGTATACAAATATAAATATTTGAATTTAATAGATCTTAGATTTATTTGGTGTAAAGAAACGTGTTTTTAAATTAAAACAAAAATATTACTTTAAAGGAAAGTAATTTTTGTTTGAATCCAAATATATTTATTTGACGTATCTTATTGCAAATAAATTAATCTCTACAAGCAAATAAACTAGAATAAACAATGAAGTAAATATTGTTGGCGTCAAAGAAATATGTTTTGATCCAAAACAATAAATTCAAAGGAATTTATTTCTTAAGAACAAGAAATCTTTTCTATCTGTGTATACGAGGACAATCCTCGTGAAACGAGGACAGGTGGCAACCATGGTATGTATGTATATTTCAAATTAAATTAAAACAGATACCTCAAAAAGGTCAATTGTATTGGATTTATTTGAATTCCAAAAAGATCAACGTTTTGTGACCTTGGGGTTCTTATTTGGTGCAAACAGGTTTGTTTTTAGAAGGCCACCTTTCCAAAGATTGTAGATTAAAAAATCCTAAACACTACTTTTTATTTTAATCGTAGTTTGTCATATTGTGACCTGAAAAGTGGTAAAATTTGCAATTTGATTACTGTTGATAAAAAGGGTTTTCATCTTAAAGTAAAACCACTGTCTATGATTACATCAATGTTTTTCTTTCGTTCACGTAATTTTTATTAATTTTTTTCGGATCTAAACCCACCAAAGTCCTCTTCATTGATTTTCTAATTCCATTAAATCTAATAGTTGTGTCAAACGCCATTATTTAACAAAAAAAAGCAAAACTTGCTAAACTAGCAATCCTGGATTTGAGCTTTTTTATTTGCTTTTATTTTCCCTTCTTTCTTTCGCTTAATTTTCATAAATAACTTCGCTCTCTAATCGTCATAAGTGTTCATCATACTCAAGCCTTTTTTACTAGTAACTTTGGTCCGATAATCGCACCGGTAAACTGGAATTTACCTTCCAGAAAACGCTTAATAATCATAACTTAACCTGACATCCCTCACCGATATAAATTCCTATTGTATCCGCGAAGTAGTTTCGTTGGCCATTGTTGCCAACGTTGAACCCGTTGAACGCCGATCGTCCTACGGTCGGTTTTCCGGGCCGACCAGGGTTTTCAGCGACCACCGGAAATGAAATGGGAATGGGTCAACGGTTCGTGCGAAAGTGCAATTAACGATTGCGGCGCCGATCCACAGTTGGGATAATTCAGCGATTCCCGTTCCACGCCCCCCCCCCCCTTGCCGCAAATCTGCCCTCGGACTGACGTACGAAGGGTTATGGTCGTCCCGGTCTTTATTGCCGGCCATAGCTTTTCAGAACGGCGACTCGCTTTGTTTGGAAATGGATTGCGAGCTCATCCCGGATATTGAGCTAGATATTTGCTGTATATACGGTCAGCTAACGCTATCTCCATGCACATAGAAATATGTAGGTTAGTTTTTTATTGTTTTTTATTAGGTAGTTTAGTTTTATAAGGCATCAAATTGGCGTATGAGTGCCCAGGTTGCATAAACGTAACTTTACCCAAAATAGGTAAAAAAATGTGGACATAGATTGTGCTCGTAAGTCCTAATCACTTTTTGTAAATCTCCACAAAAATGGGGATATGTATGCGCTTTTACGTTTGACGTTTGATCAATAATACCAATCTTAAAAAAATAGAAAAGTTACTAAAAACTGGATTACAATTTGCTGCATTATGATACCAAAAACAGTGTTACAAAGTGTCCATTATAAACGCAAAGTAGAAAAATACTTAGTATATTTGTTGTTTGATCTACATCTTTTGGCAATTTTGACCACCGATAACTTGAGACTTCACTTATAACTCCTGAAAATGACTACCATTTTTTTTTAGTTTAGGTGGAAATTTGTTGCCCGATGCATTTCAATTATTACCGCTCAGTTTAAATTATAATTTCAGATTAAGCCAAGGTCTAGTATGTACGTACACTTTAGATTATGTTAAACGGTGTAACCTAAAGTGGCGCATTCAATTTTGTTCGGTTTTGATGCGCTTATTTTTAATATATTATCAATACAGTCCAATTAGAAAACTAGGTCGATATTATAGAATTATGAAGTGATGATGAAGATTACATCAACTATATCCAGTGGCGGACTGGGTCCAAAAATATTGGTTGCCAGGAAGCCAGGAGGGGGCCCACATTTTTTTTGTTCATGCTGCCGGTATATACATATACAGATGTCCCACTTTTTTCCCCGCAAAATTATTTTTTGAAAGCAAATGTCATTCTGAATAAATTTTTTATAAGGACTTATTTGTTTTCTCAATTCCTTGAAAAGTTTCAGCCGTTTGAACACACCCACTACACCTTACAACGATAGAAAGTAAATAAATTTAAATAAAAATATTTAAAAGAAAATCGACATAAATTGAATAAAAATGAACCAAAAAATTCATATGAAGCTTTCTATTATTTTTTTTCTAGAAAACAAATGTCATTTTGAGTAAAAAGTATCATATGGACTTATTGGTTTTCTTATTGGTTTTGCTTAAGAAGTTAGAGCCGGTTAAAATACGGTTTTGTTAATAACTCAAACGGTTGTAACTTTGTTATAAATTGAAAAAATAATAAGTCGATATGAAACGTTTTACACAGTATCTCATTTACTATACAGGAGAAAAAAGTGAAAAATGAAAGAGTTACAAAAAAAAATATTATGAAATAAAATGTTCGACTAAATATTATGGAGGTAAAGTAAAACTGTGTTTGGTGTACAATAGTTTTAATAATATAAAAAAAAAATAATATTCAAACAAAATAAATAGTATTCTTACAAATAAACAAACAAAAATATTAAAAATATATCATAAATGTATATTTATCGATCTTATATATCTTTCGGCTTTCCTAAAATGTCTAACTCGGTGGTCTATCGTCAACAGCTAAAAATATATTAAGCATCTAATGTTACATTTGTAACTTATGCACAATATTCCCAAATTACTATTAAATATCCGATTGTTCGATGAAATCCAACAATCTCTCAATTATAATAATTCTTCTTTTCATGCAGCAGCTTTTAGTAATAGCATTTTGCAAGTTTGATTTATACAAACATATAATTTTTGATATTTATTTTCTTCAAAGATTAAGAATTAGTAATTTATGTATCAATCTAAAATTGTTTAAATAATACTTATCAAAGACATTAAATTGTTCATGGTGGTCCAACGCATTGGAAAACTAGACACCTGATTTAATCGGGTTTGATTTGTGACTCTGAAGACATATTGAGGAAAGCATTTATGGGAATATTACAACTACCTACGATAGCAAACATGAAGAATAGAAATAAGGAGGCGTCAAAATGTTTTTGTGGAAACCATGGAAAATGTAATATTTCCACCAAGGATTTCCACCGAGAATTTAAAGCAAGACTGAAACGCATTGACCTGAGAGGGTTGATATGTGCACTATTGACAATCGTACTGAAATAATAATTATTTATTCAGTTTACAATTATCCATTTATTTAGTTATTTACTCTTATGAGAGTACAGAAATGTTTGGATGTCTGAAGAACACCACATTGCTACCAAAGCACTCCTTGCTTTTGTTATCAGTAGTAACTGGAACATCCCTATAAACTTATTCCTTAACATGTCCCGAAATAAATAAATTGAACAGGCGATTTAGCTGGCTAAGGCGTTAGACCACTACAACCAACCCAAGGATCCATTAAAATTCTTTAAATAATTTAGAATATTACGTAAATAAATAATAAAAATTTTAAATAAGTTTCGACTGGTACTAATAAAACTAATTCTTGGATGATCATAAATTGTTCGTTTGTGTAACTCATAGTAGCAGTTTTCAATGACTAAATGTTGCTGCAGAAGAATCTTTACATTTGTGCGATTGCTGAATTTCGTCGTGACAACTAGATATTTTATATTAATTTATGAAATATTTTGCATGCGTATAAATGTTATATTAGATGCTTAATAACTTTTAGCTGTTGACGATAGACTTACCGAGTTAGACATTTTAGGAAAGTTGATTTATCGATCTTTCGATGTCAAGATATACAGGGCTGTTCCATTTAAAATTCTTAAGTTATTTGACATTTAGCAAATCTCCAGTTATTCAGGATAAGTCATATTTGAATCGCAAATGAATAATAACTGTAAAAAAATGCGATACTTTTACTATGCAAAATGAGTTCTTTTATTTCTTTATTCTTGTTAGTTACCTTAGAATAATTTTTTGAAAATGCTCATTTTTGACAAACATTTCTCAATATCTCAGAAACAGTTGATAATAGCCTAATACAAATTGATGTCATAACAATTAGGCTAAAAATGTTCATCAAAAATTGCAATAATATACCTAGTGTTCATTTAAACAAACATAAGTTTGTTGGTACGTTATTGTGGGACACCCTGTAAGCATGCCAATATTTTCTGGCTGTAGGGCGAATGATTATCTATAACTTTTATAACACCCTGTACATCAATTTTATGATATCTTCGAAAGTGAAAAAGATATATTACTTTTTATATCATTGATCAACACAAAAATGCGCAACTTTGTTTCTAATATTTTTTTCTATATTCATGTTTTTCTTTTTAATTTATTTTGTTTTAAATTACATATTGTATTTTATAAATGAATTTTATTTTATTTTTATTGCATGTATAAAAGAACATTCTGTACAAGTGATTCATTTTTATACCCAAGTAAAATTTTATTTATTTGATTTATTTTGGTCCCTTTCATATGATCAGCCAATATTCCATAATGTTTTCCTATATCAATTATCCGATTAAGTTTCAATTTTGTTCATCATAGCATTGATTTTTCTATTTTTAATGTTTCTTGGTAAAAACTACCACATCATGCCATAATAATTCTGTACTCTGTGACGTATTGGTATTTCAATTTCGGATGAATAATATTTTTGCCAGAAACTGGTCAATAAAATTTTTAAAAAAACTTGTGTTTTTATGAAATTTAAACGTCTATTAAAGAATATCAAGTTCGATTAGTAATAGATTTTAAGTTCTCTTAACAAGGGCCTTTTGGAGAATTTTCATTGTTTCCCAAAGTGGGTTTCTTAAAACTCACCATGCAGTTTTCTTATGGGGTTCATATTTATTGCCAAACATAAATATAAATTCTTACCGAATTTATTGCAAATAGGTGGGGCCCTCTTATTGCATGATATCTTTTCGTGCGGCGGTCCAGTGATAATTTCAGTATAAATAAATGTATTATTAATATTATCAACATATTGTCTTAAGGGGGGCCCACTTAAGGGGGGGCCCACTTGCCATCGGGCAACCTGGCATTATGGCCAGTCCGCCACTGACTATATCTACCGCCCAAGAATTTATCCACCAAGACCAAATCATTTTAAACTGTTGTGTTGTTTTTATAATGCAAGTTTTCAGAGACTATAGTGAGATTAGTTTTCTTGCTTATTGAAGATGAAATTGCTACTAAAATGTCAGGGAAACAATTGAACGAGACTTGCTAATACATTACTCTTTGTTGGTATTGTTCTTGTAATATTAATTAAAACTTGTTTTCAATGGACAGGCAAAACTAGCTCATTTCCAATCCCTGTAAAATGTAAATGTGCAATAAAATGGCTTGTGACAACCTTAGCATAATATAAGTTATAATATATTGCAATAAAAGTAAGTAACAATATGAATAAAATAATGTGTTATATAACCAAAGATTTGAAATCGCGTAATATTAGTATATGTAAATTAATCTAAATTTGCAGTAGATTAGCATTCATAATTATTAAAAATTTCAATAAAAATAACTGAATTCACTAGAAGGTTTATAGATTATATAAATCAAGACGGTGTTTCCATGTCCATAACCACTTTGCTATGCAATAAAATGTTAGTTAAGATACTAAAGTGTATTTTTACTATTAAAATATGAAATATCTATTAGTTTTCATCAGAATATGTCCATAGAGATAGGAAGTTCTGCTGGAAAGATTTTTCAGTTTAATGTTTAAATAATAAAATCTGTCAACACGAGCGCAATTCTAGTGAAGTTCGTGAATTCAAGCCCAATGCTGCCAAACTGAAAGGTACACAGATTTTTAAACAAATGTTTGTTTAACTCATATAAAAGCGTGTTTGAATAGAGGCAAAAATATATTTATTTGCTACAAGGATGGTTTATTTTAGTCAAATACCATTTATTTGGCGTAAAGTATTAAAGTTATTTATTTGAGTTAAACAAAAATGTCTTATCTTTGTATACTGACATTACGCGGTTTAGTTAATCTTATGTTTACTTGAATTGAAAAACATTATTTAAACTGCGGTTTAATCTTTAGTTTATAGTTTAGGTAAACATCAGTTTACACGAATATCAAAAAGGCGACCGTTACTGATATCAGCATACACATTTTGCCATCTCATTTCGACAAGATAATTTTTGTTTCTATGTGTTAATTAAAAAATAAAAACTTTCCGCAAGCTTCGTAAGCAAAAAAAGTATTGTCACAAAATAGTGCACATTATAAGCTTATATAAGCAATTTTGCCATTCTGGCAATGATATAAACATTACTCTTAAAATGCTGATCCTTCAGAAAGTCCCCTTGAAAATTCTCTAATGGCCCCCATGATGATAGAGTATTGGTCCCAAGTCACTACCCTGGGGTACACCAGCTTTTAAAAACTAAAATCGCATCTCAGGACATCGCCCTTCCTTTTTCGAACCCCAGAACGACATGCCTCCACTGAGCTAATACTGATCCTTCAACAGATTGATCTATAAAAAGAATGCATCAATTCCCCTTCCAGCTATTTCCCCTATACATTTTGAAGGTCGTGAATGCGGTGCGTGAATCACGGTCTCATGATAATTACATTACACTTTTAATATAATTGAATTGAAGATATGCGGGCGACGCAACGTGGGGAGACGCACTAACACTAAATTGAAGTCTTCACGTTGTGGTTGGGAGCACGCTGGGAGTCCATCAACAGAAATCTCGTTGGTTTGAATCGACGACAACGGGGGGCTCTGATTGAAATTAAACGCGACCTCCTCACACACACAACGAGCACTGATTTAAAGTAATTGCTGTGAGGGTGGAAATTTTAGCGAGTTACCGCATGAAGTGGGGGCCCTGGGCTCTACAAACCTACCCCAAACCACTTACACCATTACCTAAAATTAAACATAGGAAGTTCGGGAACGAGATGCATTTTACAAGAATGGAAGTTTAACTTTGGTCGTCTGGTGAGTGGGTACTTGAGATGGGTTGGTTTGATGTAATTACATGCTGGTGGAACTTGATTCCGTACTGTCAAAGATCGACGGTGTTCGTTGTCATATTGGATCAGCGATTTGGAATTGTATTAGCTAACCCTTTCCTAGCCCCTTTGTGTTAACTAACCCAGCGTTTCTCAACCGGGGTTCCACCAGATATAGCTAGGGGCCACGCGGAAAAATAGCAGCGGCGAAGGTCGGGTCATGAGCACAATATTTACTGACTTCAAAATTAAAATTATATGTTTGGTTGTACATTTCAATATCATCTTCCATTCCAGATAAGATTACTAACCTATTGCCGGACGTTCTGAGCTTCTGTGAGAGAAATTGTGGCCGTACCATTGGAAATCAATAAACATACAGAGTGATTTGCAATTCTGGGCGAACAATTACGTAGCTAATCACAATAAAGCTACAGGCTGTCCGGTAAAGGTGCTCCGAAAATTAGCGAGCTGATGAAGGACGTCACTGACATTCAAAAAGTATACCGGGTGATTCAATTTCGAGGCTCACCATGGGGATCTCGCTTATTAGTGGAGATAGAGCCTATGTTTAAATTTGGCAGTTTCGTATTTTGGTGTTGGTCAATTATCCGAAAAGAAATGTAAGCTATCATTTTTCATTTTGAAGATATCCGCAAAAAACTGAAATGTTAAGATATCGTTTTTAAGTTTTTATTCAAAACCAAATGTAGCTAGACATTTGAAACAAAAACATTCTACAGCTACTTTTTAACAAGGAATGCAGTGTTATTTTTTAATTTGAAATAACATCAAAGATGGCGGCGTAACCATGGCCAACTTTTGATTTTCTTATGGGCGCCATGTTGAATTTTGGCATTTTCCGATAGCCGTGATTTTTCTCATTTCTGCAATGTATATATAACATATGTTATATATATAACATATTGGCATTATTTTTTAAAACAATAATAAGCAATATTTTTTAAAATAATAAAAAAAACTTCCTTCTTTTTCTCGTTGTTTGTCGTGTTTATCAGGTACCCAACTGGTGCTTGGTTACAGACCGCCGGCGCCGGACTGACCACAGTGCTTTGGATTTTCAACGGCGCGGCGCTAGGGCGCGGTGCTCTAGCGCCGTTGAAAGCCGTTTAGAAGTTTCTAATATTATCTTCTTATCAATAGGTCCATATGAAACTTTTTACTCAGAATAAAATATGTTTCTTAATTTTTGTATTCTTTTCATTTTTACTTCTAATATTTTTGATATTATTAATCAATTTTATTAATTATTGTAAAAAATACTGTTTTTATTCTTTGTTTTCGTATTTTTTTATTTGAATTATCATTTTTCTTCCTTTAATATGTACTTGAAAGGGCTGTAACTTTTGAAGGAAATGAAAAGAACAAATAAATTGATACACAGTTTATATTGCTGGTGATTTGATACCAGCTGTAACAGTGTATTTTTTTTTACAAAACTCACATATTCCACATACATATTCCTAAATTTCACTGGCAAAGTGCTGCAATTTCAAAATAATATCCGCCATTTTGATTTCTAAAATTCTGACAAAAGATTCCAAATATCCCTATAAGAAAAAAAATCAGTTATTCACTGAATCCTTAATAAATAAATTTGGGTTCGATTTAAGTGTGCTTTATTTAAATAGACATGTGCATTAAAATAACTTCTTTGTGCATTATATGTCAATTTGAGCATTAAAATAACTTCTTTGTGCATTATATGTCAATTTGAGCATTAAAATAACACATATTGTGCATTAAATAAATATGAATATTACATAAAAAATGTTATAATGAGCAATATTTTATTTATATTGTGCCCTAGAGTTGATTCCGAATTCCTACTAATAGTTTCGAGCTTCTATTGTCGGTGAACACAAGGCTACGATTCTTATTTACTCGGTATAAGTAAATTACTCGGTTGTGACTCTTCCCACTGCTTACGTGTATTTGATGTGCGATATTACTAAGTTTCTACTACACACAATTTGTCGGTTTAACAAAATACTCCATATGCGTATATTCAGATAATATTGGCGGATTTATAGCTTGGAGACCCTAGAATACAGTAATGGCTTTACCATTGCGCTCATGCCCCATAAGTGCCCTACATTGGATAATTAAGTTACTTAGTTATTACAGTGTACGCGCTGTACCAAAAGTATTGCATCATAAAGCCTGATTATAGTCGCGTTTCCCATTAATATTAACAATTGACTGGCCGGACTTCCAGCTAAGCCGGATTCAAACTGTAAATTAATGTTAATGTTCGATATAATCTGATGACATGGTACACCAATTTCCAATATAATGTCCGTGTATTAATCAATAGATTCGATGTTAACGCAGACGTTATAAGCAATATTCTAATATTAATATGATATAATAAAATAGGTATAACGATAAGAATAACTTGTTCAAGTTTTTCTTAGTTTTGTTTTTTATTTTCAATATGTAGCCTTTAACAAAGCCTTCATAAGGAAATCTACAATAAAAGTATTTTTTATATAAATATTATGACATATTTATAAATACTTACTAAATAAACTATACAAATGCTAAACTAAGTAACCACATGAACTGTTTAACTTTTGATATAAATATCAAACAAAATACTCCGCAACAACGTAAAATAATATAAAATCACAGTATCCTAGAAAAAATAAATTAATAAAAATTATGCTAGAGCCTTATAAGAGTTCACTAATAAATGTTGATAAATAATAATAATAATTAATTAATAATTATAATAATTCATAAATAATAATAATAGTAAATATTAATAATAATTTTCTACGTCAGTTTTTAAATTGCAAGTATTTAATTCATTAATAAAAAGCGTTTCCAAAAAATTTCTATTATGTTGATTTATACAAAGAAAAACAACTTTTAATTTTTAATAAAAGAAATATGCGAATATAACATCATTACATTTTGAAATTTCATTTAAAACAGATGTTAACATCTGGGTTTAAACACATTATATAAGGAATTTGAAAAACATATGAGGTTGTTGAAGAAAAGGAAAATTATAGTTATGCCTTGACCAATAACGAGAACCAAATAATGAACGATTAATTAATTTTTTTTTGAGAACCATTATTCATAAATATTGAAAACAATTTTTTTTATTCTTGTGTCTAAATTTAGAACTGTAATTTTGTCATCTAAAAGTATATAATAATTTTTGCCAAAATGGGAGAAATCAGTGAACCCATAGGACTTCCATCAATTTGTGAAAATATACTCCAACAAAAGAAAAATAATCATTATTCAAAATTAATCTAATCAAGTAAAAACAGGAAGTTTCATTCAATTTTGTATTGTTTGACATCGATACCCAATTCTCCTTAAAAACATCCAACAACAAAGTTTTTGAAATGTAAAAACAGAAACGGCATCCAAAGATATCAAAACATATCCTTCAGGTAAACGAAAATTTTGTTACTGCTCTTTTCTCTTTTTTAAAGGACTGTTTATAAATTTTAGGTAAGTAAAAGTAAAGTAAAGTATTCGTTTCCTCAAAATATTCAGTTTTGGACATAATAACCGTAACCGATCCATTATCTTATCTAAGAACCAAAATATCTGGATTATACAGTGAGCACGTAAACTATGGAAACATGACAAAATCTCAAGAATGGTTTGCTATTTTAAAAAATCCGCGAGCACGTTGATTTATAATTATCAAAATACACCTGTTGATGATATCAAATTCATTTTTTTACCTTCAATTTTTTTTAACAGATGTCATCGACATTTTTTTTTAAATGACAACCCTATATTTTTTTAATGAATTTGACAGATCTTTTAATCGTCTGAATTGTAGCAGAATATTTTTATGGCCTTACATAAGAAAAAGACGGAGGTTATGAAATAAAAGTGACAAAATCTCCGGAACGGCTCGACCGAATTTAACGAAATTTTGTTATTAAGTATTTTGCAACCATGTGTCACTGGCGTTATTATAGTTGATGCAACGTTTACAGTTTCTGAGATATAACCTCAAACTTTTGAATTTGAAATAGAACACTCTGTATATTTTGACATTTTCTGTTATAGTCTTCATTATTATATCAAAAACATCTAGAAATTAACAAAAACCTTTATTACTTGGGTCTAAAAATTAACAAAAAAAAATGATAACAAAACATTATTACATTTTCTACTACAACTACTCTAGTTGGTTTATGAGAATTCTCAACCATTGACAAGAACACATTGTTTAAAATTTGATCGGTTTATTTTTTGTTGTTGTTATTTTTTGTTATCAATTTTTATTTGTATTTTCTTTGTTAATTTTTAGATCTAAGTAATAAAGGTTTTTGTGAATTTCTAGATGTTTTTGATATAATACTATAACAAGCGTAGTAACATTGAATAGGTAATGGACGACTGTAACAGAAAATGTCAAAATATACAAGGCGATCTATTTCAAATTCAAAAGTTTGAGGTTATATTTCAGAAACTGTAAACGTTGCATCAACGATAATAACGCCAGTGATTTCACATGATTGCAAAATACTTAATTCCAAAATTTCGTTAAATTCGGGCAAGCCGTTCCGGAGATTTTGTCACTTTTATTTGATAAACTTCAATTGTCTTTTTCTCGAAAATTTTCTTATGTGAGGCCATAGAAATATTATGCTACCATTAAAACAATTACAAGATCTGTGAAATTTATTAAAAAATATATACGGTTGTCATTTAAAAACGAAATGTCGATGACGTCATCTGTTAAAAACAATTAATTGTAAAAAAAATTATTATTATGTTTCCATACTTTATGCGCTCACTGTATAATATAATATAATATAATATAATATAATATAATATAATATAATATAATATAATATAATATAATATAATATAATATAATATAATATAATATAATATAATATAATATAATATAATATAATATAATATAATATAATATAATATAATATAATATAATATAATATAATATAATATAATATAATATAATATAATATAATATAATATAATATAATATAATATAATATAATATAATATAATATAATATAATATAATATAAAAAAAAATATAATGTATTATACTGTACAATGTATATGTATAATAAATTAGGTACTAATTTTTTAATGATGATGTATCAAAATACAAAAGTAAATTCCTTCGTACATATCTCCAAATTGTTAGGAGTGCCACGTACAAAGGTGCCCCTGATTATAATAACATATCCAACACTATAACCTTTCAGACAATATGTTGCTCAAGAGTATCTGCACGATAACCAGGCCACCAATTTTATCCATGGTGCATTCCCAGGTCGTTTGAGCGTATGTAGACGTCCTTTGTGTCGATATTGGGTGCACTTTTCAAGTAGGTACTCGCTCTCTATGTCGAGTCGTACAGTATCACCAGATATCCACAAGAGACACCCACTTCTATTCGGAACGCACACTTGCACTTCGGCACTAGCTAAGGTAAATACGGAAGATCTACACCAACGAGAACGCTAGCCTTGTTAAAGCAGCGTTTCTCAAGCTTTTCACTCTTGTGGAATCATTGAAATGTTACTAAAACCCGAGAAAATCTCAGCGTAAAAGAATCCATAAAACAACACGATACTATTTTGTCCAGGAAAATTATAAATTAATATAAGTCATAAAAGTTATAAAAGTCGAAAACTAACATTAAAATAAATATTTTGAAAAATGATTCCAGAAAATACCAGAAAATCATAAAATCAATTCACAAATCATCATTTTGGCCATCATCCTAAAGTGCAGCGTTATGATTTAACTATCCTCTTCGTAACGTTTTTACGCTATCTTAACTGTATAACGGCTAAGTGGATTCTATAGGATATATAGACCCTTAGAGCCCGCAGAGATTTTGCCTCCCCTTGTGCTTCCGACAAAATTTACACCTTAGACTAGACATTTATTACTTAATCCGCATTATCACCTACTTTAGTGCGGTTCCGATTGCGCCACTACACGTCTCCCCTAATATAAGACCTTCACCCCTTATCTCCAAAGATACCCCAAGAAATGCAGCCCCTAAATATAGAGGAACAGATTTAAACGGTGGTATATTCAGCCTTTCTAAGAAATATATTGATAAGATTCAACCGCGCATCTTACACTAGATATTGCGACGTTTGGAGGGTGTTTACCCCTTTATTGGTCACCACTAGGGTTGTCAGAATTTACTTATCAAAACATATGAGACTGGTATAAAATATATGACATACTGATCATTATATGATACTTGATCACGGTTTCATTGTTGCACAGAAACACTTATTATTTTTGATAATTATAACTGCACCATTTAACTTTGGTGTTCCATATTTGTTGTGCTTGTTATTGTATATTTTTTTGTAGGAAATGTTAATAAGCTATAACTCAATTATCAACTGTTTTTACGTATTGATTTTTTGTTTGTTATTTCTTAAGAAGTATACAGTGATCGCAGAAAGTATGGAAATAATGTAAACAAAATCGCGGAAGCGGTTTCCTTGTTACAAACTTTCTTGGACACATCGATTTTGCTTGTTAAAACATATTTATAACAGATCAATTCCCATCCTTTTTAAACACTTTAGACACTTTTTTTGAATGACAGCCCATATTTTTCATGTTGATTATGGTAGATCTGTTAATTCTTTTCATAGTAGATATAAATTTGATGACCGTCCGTCAGAAACTTTTCAAGAAAGACTGGAAATTATGGAATATGGGCACATATAATTGAAACGAAATTCTAATTTCTAGTTTACTAGAATAAATTATACTTAGTAAACTTACATGCGATGGAGTAACACAAATAGTTGCACACAACTAGAACTAAGACTAAGTTCGAAGCGACGTACAAAACATAATACGGCATTGGCACGACCAGAATTCTGTTTAGTTGACCCGAACGATGCACGATCACTTACCCAGAGTTGCAAAACATCACCGAAAGCGTCATGCTGGCATATTTTGATGAACAGAGCAAAACTAAGAAAGCCATAAGCCTTTGGCCATACAATAGCATGCTATACGCATGTTTAAATATGTATAGAATATAGATATTTCGCAGTTTATGCGATTGCAAGCGATTCTAAAGAGGCAGTTTGTGGTTATTTACGTTTTACATATGGCATTTGATATCAATGTGGCCAATCTTAGACAAAAGTTACTAAAAACGGTGTTACAATTTGTTAATTGTAATACTGAGAACAGTGTTACAACGATTTATGCTTTTGTAGATTATTTAAGGTAAATGATTTTGATGGGTGATCTTTAACAACTCTTGATTTATAAATTCCAACATAAAGTAGATTCGTTCTTGCCATTTTTTCAATGATGAATCATTCTCATCAAGTTTTTTTTTTTTATTTTATCGTTATGAGAAGCGTGTATCAAAGTATATTGAATTAGAGTGGTGTAGTGTCAAAAGTTGGTCTCAAATTTTGAAGAGCAACATACAACATAGGTTAAAGCCGTTTATGAACGTTTCTAGATTCTTTTACAATACAGGGTGTTTATTTTATTTTCAAGGGGTGATAAAACATCCTAAAAGAAAGCCATTAACGTAAAAATGTCTTAAGAAAAGTTGCATAATGAGAGAGATATTACTGTTAATTTTTTTTTTGTTTTTTTGGGGGTGATTAAACACCTTGAAAAAAAGTTATTAACGCTAAAACGATTGATGAACCACTTGTACAAAGTAAATCTAAATTCAAACGCTTAAAAGTTATCATTGAATTTTTTACTAAGTAGGCTGATGTCACTAACTTTTCCCATCTGTCAAGCTGTTTCATCAGTTGTTACTTCTCGGTTGGTTTGACATAAATTCTCCCAGATAAATTCTAATAAGGAACGTAAAAAATGGTCCTTCGCACCAATAGTGTATACGTTGACATGTTGTTAATTTTTGGGGAAGAACGCCAGAATTCTGCTGCTGCCAGTCGATTGCAGGCTGTGCGGTTTCCTAACAGATCAACACCTATTCCACAAAAAATTTAGCGCTCTAGTAATCCGTGCACGAGAGACTGGTGTACTGCAAACACGTCAAGGTCGGGATGGTGGACCTGGCCGACCCCGACGAATTTTGGATTCCGAAGAATAAATCTTAAATCTTGTTGAAGAAAATTCTTCTAGTAGTACTCGACAGTAGATGTCTCAAATCGAATTGTCTGGCGAACACTGCGCGAGGATCAATTGTATCCTTACCACCTACAAAAAGTACAGGCTTAGTAACCTGAAGATCATCCTTTACGTTTACAATTTTGCCGATGGTTTCTACAAAAACATGCTAAAATTCCAGACATTTCTTCCATTGTATGAAGACGTTTACACGTAACGGCATAAATAACTGTCATAATACTCATATCAGTATATGTGAAATGGATTCCATAAAAAAACTAAAAAATATGTTCCGTTTAATGCTTTATCACCACTTAAAAATAAAAACAAACAAAAATTAGCAGCAATATCTCTCTTATTGTGCAACTTTTGTTGTGACATTTTTACGTTAATGGCCTTCTTTTAAGATGTTTAATCACCCTTTGAAAATAAAATCACAAGACCGTAAATATCCTGTATATGAGACTCCATATCAAATATATGAGATCTGGCAACTTTAGTTATGAATGACCGTCTGTAAAAATATTACAGATGAGAAACGAGTTTAACCTAAAAAAAATTGATACACTTTTAAATTACATCCCCTGTCTAGAGGGGAGTTATTTTTCCCTTTTATCAGAAACGTATACAATGCAAATTTTGTAGAATCGATGAAAATACCTATTTATATTTTTTGGGGAGGCCATTAGTTATTGTCTGCTTTATAATGTATTCTGGATCGATAGACCTGTCGAAAAGCGAGCTCACTTATCTCTACGCATTTCCCGTTTTTCCTCCCAAGAGTTTTCGCGAATAATAAAAGGTCTCGCGTCTGTAGATATATAGCGCACAACCTCGCGAAGGAAAACGTAAAATTATAGGGGCGATTTTGAGGTTAAATTGCGTTAAAAATGGAGTAAAATCTGTCTGATGTGAGCTATTAGGTGACAGATGTGGGCTTTCTAAATACAGCAGTACCTTTTAACGACTGTCAAACCTTTAGGGTTACAAATCATTACGGCTTTATCGAAGGATAATTAATTTAGTTCCTATGAGCCAAGGGCTTTCAGAAAGCACTTTCGCTTAAAAAGTCGATTAGCGCAAATTGCCTGCGATTTAAAATTGAGCTGTGCTTGTTGCTGTTTTTTGTTGGTACCTACATTATCTAAGTGATTTGCTATAATCGTTCTTTTTTGTAAACGTCATATTATTATTGTTAAATTTTAGATTAATATGTATTTTAACGTCCGTAAATTACAAATTGTATTACAACACAAAACTATAATATTAAATAATAATAAAGTAAAAACACCTCTTTTTTGCAACTTATAGTTTATTCAATTCAGACCGGTTTCGCCCTCTCAATTAAAGGCATCATCACTGAATGTGTTAAAAAAATGCTGCACCAGTGTCATTAGCCATGTGGTCAACATAAAGGTAAAAGGAGAGTACAATGCAACGGAGACTTCATGTACAAAGAGACAAACATTTCAAATATACATCGACGCTAAAACATTTCATGCAGAAATCTTGCACGCGAAAAACGTGGTTACTTGTACGTGATCGGCGGACGAGTGAGAATAATCTTAAAAACAAAACTCGTTATTTGAAACGCCCAACAAAGGTGTATAGAAAAATCCAGCTGGGTTTGAATTTTTCCGACGTGAAATCCTTATTTTACTAGGCTAATAAGAATAAACGATCAGCAATAATAGGATTTTGTCACTAAAAATAATGTCGATGACGTCAAGTAGAAAACAAGTAAAGATAGGAAATTTAAATTGATATGGAAAAATGTATTTTGATGACTGATGTATTCGCCTTTTTTTGTTTTCATTTACTAATATACCAAAATGATCTAGCTAGTTATTATCGAACAATAAATTGTTTAATCATTACATATTATTATATATTATTTTGCGAGACGCGCTGCTAATGCAATAAAAACAAACACGTGCATATTACATACCAAGATATTATTTCCTTGTTGAAACTAACACATGAACAGAAATCTTGTTCGGGCCCGATAACAATTTTTTTCAACTAGAAAAATGTGTTTTTTTGTGGAGAATTGACGGTATAAGTTTGTTTTGCTCAACTCTAGCAACATTCGAGCCTTAAAATAATACGTTTTTTGTCCAGACGGTCGCAGCGGTGCGAGAACTTGATACGTGTTTTGGAAATCAACTGCGTTGTTTTGAATCGATATAACATTTTTATACTTTAAGTAATTTCAAGCGTTGACTTATTTATAAAATATTAATCTTACAGTCTAATTTGCTAGCACTAAGAGGCTATTTATACTGGGTATAAAACAACCTATTTATTTATTAAAACAATTGAACTTTATTAAAATTGTTGGTATAATTTTTTATTTATTATTAAGGATTATATTATCTCAATAGACACCAGATCTGGTGTCTGGTGTAGCATCGTTAGATCTAACGATGCTATTAACTTAACAAAGCCAAGAATTGCCCCAAGTTACCCCAATAAAAATTTTCATAAAATTAATTAATAAATTTTGCAAAAAAAAACTGAAATTTGCTGAATTTCAAATATATATTGAATATCCACAACTGAATTGAAATATTTGCGTGGCATTAAGACAACAATATGAAAACAAAACATAAAATGTAAATTTGACACAACGGGCAATATTTTTAATATTTTGCCCTAAAACAATAATATGTAATATGTATACTCAAACTTTCAATAATAAAAAATCAATGATTTTTTACTCGAAAAGTAGACTGTCCAGGTGTATGATATGGCAAACCTGAGCAAATGATACTTAATTGCAGGGACTAAGAACGGAACGAAAACGAGAACGAAACAACTAAATTAACCGAATAATTTATAAGAACGAAAACGGAAGCGAAAACGAAATTTTTATTTTTCGTTCATGATTGAAAATGATAATTTCGGTTACCGGTTTTAACCGGTTTAATGACACAATATTTTTGTAACCTCTCTTATTTTTAATAATAATAACAACTTTTTACAAATAACCAAAAATTAACCATGACACAAAATTCTTAAATAAGTAAATTTTAATTGAAATAAAGCAATATCAGAGAGAAAGGAAACAAATATTATTATTTAAAATATGAAGCAAAAAAGAACAAAAAAAATCTGTCACTGGCATACCACTAAACTGCATAGCAGTTTGTGCGTGGTTTTCAAGTAACTAAATTTAATGGGAATAAATGAAAGAAACTAAAACAGATTCGTGCCTCTCCAATACAGAAACGGTCCCAAACAATTCATTCTAAATTTTATTTTTAATATTTATAAAAAGCAAAAATGCCATCACCACTTAAAATGCAGTTGATTGAAATTTTTAACATTTAAGTTTTTAAAAGCATAAATTTTATGTTAGTAATTTTTGCCAGCTATGATTTAAATTATGACAAGTGACTTATTTGTCAAATATAAAAAAAAAATTAAAAGAAGCATGTTGGCATACTTTTATTAGAAAAATAGTAAAAAACCGGTTTTAACCGTTATTTCATTTCGGTTCACGAAAACGAAAACGATATTTTTTGGGTGTGAACGAAAAGAACGAAAACGAAATTTTTCGTTTTCGTTCTGATCGGAAACGAACAAAATACTTTTCGTTTTTAGTCCCTGCTTAATTGAGAGTAGGTATTAGAATATGTGACCACGCACGAGAGAATCGCCATAACTGATCTAGCTAGTTATTATCGAACAATAAATTGTTTAATCATTACATATTATTATATATTATTTTGCGAGACGCGCTGCTAATGCAATAAAAACAAACACGTGCATATTACATACCAAGATATTATTTCCTCGTTGAAACTGACACATAACTAGAAATCTTGTACTGACCCGATAACAATTTTTTGCAACTAGAAAAATGTGTTTTTTTTTTGTGGAGAATTGACGGTATTTTTAAGTTTGTTTTGCTCAATTCTAGCAACATTCGAACCTTAAAATAACACGTTTTTTGTCCAGCCGGCCGCAACGGTGCGAGAACTTGATACGTGTTTTGGAAATCCACTGGGTTGTTTTGAATCGATATAACATTTTTATACTTTAAGTATTTTCAAGCGTTGACTTATTTATAAAATATCAATCTTACAGTCCAATTTGCTAGCACTAATAGGATAATATACTGGGTATAAGACTTATCTCTCAATCTTCATGAGATTAGAATGAGGTAAAATTCGATCTTAAATTATTTACAAATATACTAAACTATCTTACTCCTTTATGCAGTCTGAAATTCGTCACGCTCGGACGAATGGGGTTAGTCTGACCAAGTTATTAAGGAAGCACGTGGACTATATTCGCAATGTTGCAGTAGAAAGAAAAAACAATTAACTGCGAATATTTTTACAGCACTTTTACTGTAATTTATTACATATCATTTTCTTTTATTTTACAGTGCTTTCACAGCATTTTTATTCCCTCTCATTCCCTATTTCCAAATCTTTTCTTACTCCCTTTAAAAGTACACTTCGCCCAAACTCAGCTCCAAAACATAAGAAAATCCACCTCACTAACCCTCGGTGCCAGGTTAAAGGTTTCGCCCAAACTAGGGCTAGTTAATGCGGCGTCATCTTCTTGTCATCTAAAAAGCTCCGCCGAAGACCCGTAAGATAAATACTTCGTCATCTCAAGCCCGCGGGATCTCAGGTTTGTGGATATATAGGAGTGTCCATTAGATGAATTATCTCTCGCGGTTGAGCCGAATCGTTTGCAGTCGCTCCGGGCTGTCCCGGAACTCCGGAAAACCGGTCTGAACTTTTCCAGGCCCCTAATTGTCTAAATTTTAAGTGAATTACTACGGTTTCTCCGAATATCCCACTGAAAAGTTCACAGGAGGCCTTAGGGGTAACACGCGAGCGAACTGAAGCTTTCTCGAAGAACATTTGGGTCAATTGAGAAGATTTTGGGTAAAAATGTAAGAACATACCTTTATTCATGTGTCGCTGTTGCCAAACCATATAGGAATAAGAAGATGATGGATGTAGTACCATAAACAAGAAAGCTTAAAATCAAATAATAAAAAGACGGTTTGTACTATTTTGGGAATGTTAGTTTTTGTATTATATTGTACACCCATTTTTTGTGAAACGTTCGGTTGCTAAGGTAAATGCCCATCGGCTTATTTTAAGATTCAGAATGCTTGTATTTATTTGGTTTTGATATTCGGAACGGGCAATAACACTTGCTGTTCGTAAATAAAGATTGAACAATGTATTGTTTGCTACCATTTCATCTGTTTCAATTGGCAGATGCTTTATAATACTTAATCTATATTAAAAAAACATAGTACACATGTTGACTAAAATTATGAAGATTCTATTTCTGATTATCAAATATTGGTTTTCTACTTTGGTTTCATAATGAACATAAATGCAACACTGTTTTCATTTATATATCCAAAATACAACTTTTAAATTTATATAAATCGAATATACATAATACTATGAACCCAATTATTAATTAGAATTGTTATTATTATTATTGATCAAGTTATGGATTGATTTAATATCCTTGATATCGTAGCTGCGAACTTGTTGATTATTGAGTTGAGCGAATTTTTAAATCCTTTATCACTAAGGCTACTGCATTAAAGAAATGTATGACATGGTCGAGATGTAAACTCGTAACTACGTTTGAAGGTGTATTAATATGTATTAATATGGTAGGTAAATAGTTTCTAAATGACAACTGTTAGATTTTTAGGTGATATTAAAAAAAATATAACTATCAATTAAAGAAACGACTCTTTTCATTTTGATGGTAGAACTGCTGTATGAATTTAATCAAATGATTAGAATGAATATTAAAATGAATTTGAACATAAAATAATGATGAACATATTGGGCTATTTCCATATGTGACATTATATTCGTTTCGATTATGAATTCTCAATAATCTTACTCCACAATAAGTTTGCGAAAAATTATGAAAATTACTACTAATTGTGTTAGTTTTAGTTAAATTTAATTTAATTTAATTTTTTAATTTAAAATTTTACTTGAAATTTTTTGGACGTTTTTCTAAAAATCTTACAAAATAAATAGTAAAGAAACAAAAGTAGTTATTCAACAATAATTTATGAAAAGAAATTTCATTATTGGTTATCATTAAGTATAATTCTCATCATATACAGTGCTTCCCAAAAGTAACGGATAAATTCAATAAAACCTTAAATAAAAATATTTCAGAAAAATGCTCTGAAACGTCGATTTTTATTTTTAAATTACTATCCTGACATACACTTTTCAGCCCCCCACCCCTTCGCCCCTGAGGGGTGGCAACCCCAACTTTAAAAATTCAAATAGCAAAGTACCCCTTGCGATACCTCAATTGATAGATTTTTTTATTCTGATTACAACGAAGAAAAGATTATCAAAATCAGTTGATAAATAACCGCGATATTTACCAAAATGTATTCAAAGAAGAACGTCAATATTCGAGTAAGCGCTGTTGAAGCGGGCATAGCAATATCGTTCAAACAATTGCAACTTGTTTTTACTTATGTCAAACACAATTCAGATTTTTCGTCATTGAAGAAATAGTAGCAAAAAGAGATTTACAGAAACCGAAAGAATCGAAGTTTTAATGATTGGGTTTGGAGATAGAAGCCGGACGCATGACGAAGTTCGTGTTTTGTTCAATGAAACGCACCCGGACCGTCCGCCAATATCGGAATCTACAGTAAGTCGAATCGAAAACAAATTTCGCGATCTCGGTCATGTACGGGATAAGCCTAAGGCAGGACGTCCATTGGCCTTAATTGAAAACCGACAATTGGATGCTATTTTAATGGTGCAAGAAAATCATTCAACCCTTGCGGAGGTCGCTTCACAAGTTAGTGCGTCAAAAAGCACAGTGTCCAGATTATTTCGAAAACACAAATTTCACCCGTATGAAGTGCACTTGGTACAAAAATTGTCCGATGATGACTTTGATCGACGAGTGCAGTTTTGTGAGACAATGATGGAACTCTCTAATGAAGATCCTTGCTTAATTAGAAACATCGTTTTTTTCTGATGAGGCAACATTTTGTCTGAATGGCACCGCCAATAAACAAAATTGCCGTTACTGGGCTCGTCAAAATCCGCATTGGATGGTGGAAGCGAACACACAATATCCTCAAAACCTTAATGTGTGGGCTGGTGTGGTGGGTTCTAGAATTATTGGACCAAATTTTTCGACGGAACACTGAATGGTGAACGTTATCTGAACTTTCTACGAAATGAACTACTACCTACTTTAGCGGTATTGTTTCCCAACGCAGAAGATCCTGATAGACACAAGGACAGAATTTGGTTACAGCAAGACGGTGAGCCTCCACATTATGCGCGACAAGTTCGAGAATACCTCGATCAAGTATTTCCTAATCCAAATATTTTCAAATTTCCTAATGGATTGGTGGATGAAGGCATATTGAATGGCCAGCAAGATCGCCAGATTTAACCCCACTAGATTATTTTCTTTGGGGCTATTTAAAAAGTAAAGTTTATTTTAATAGACCTGTAAATATTGAGGCGTTAAAGGAAAGAATTCCTGCAGTAATTCACTTAATGACTCCAGGAATGTTCGAAAACTCGAAATAAAATGTTAGAAAATGTTCTACAAGCGTTTGGGGATAGATTAGGGCATTGTCTCGTCGTTAACGCGCAGCACTTTGACAATTAATTAAGGATTAGTTAATTAAATTTTGTTATTCCTCAATTTCGTGTATAAATAAATTTTTATAAATATCGCCGTTATTTATCAACCGATTTCGATAATTTTTTTTTCTTTGTATTCAGATTAAAAAAGTCTATCAATTGAGGTATCGCAAGGGGTACTTTGCTATTTGAATTTTTAAAGTTGTGGTTACCACCCCTTAGGGGTGAAGGGGCGGGGGCTGAAAAGTGTATATTAGGATAGTAAGTTAAAAGTTAAAATCGACGTGTCGGAGCATTTTTCTCAAATATTTTTATTTAAGATTTTATAGAATTTATCCGTTACCTTTGCGAAGCACTGTATAACATGGGACAGTGTTGTATTGGCAAAGACAGTTGAAATAAAATAATCTCTTATAAGTAGAAACATTGCTTCGACAATGGATGTTTTGCAAGATTTTGCACTTCAAATTAGTTTCTATAGACCGCACATCAAACTTCTTGTTAAACAATTAGTCAGAAGACCAAAGAAATTAAATCAATCTTACTCCATCCATCGCCTAAGAGAAAATTAAAACAGAATGAGGAAAGTATAAGTTTGTATCTTTCTTTTCTTATAAAACTAATATCACAAAGAACTTTAGTTAGTTTCCAACGTTGACAATAAAAATGGAGATCAAATGATGACTTATTTCTGTTACATCGTTTACTATATTACAGCTAATTGTACGCATTTTGTCCAAATTCTGACACGTGTATCGGAATTATGGACATCGATAATCCCTAATTATTACAGGGTGTCGGAATTACGATCATCAAAAGTCCCTAATTCCGTCATAAATATCGACAGGCATCATAGGAGATGATGAAATAAGACAGAATGATGCAACACTAGCAGCAGAGAGTAGCGATTTTGGCATTGATACACCACATTTGGAGATAACAGTTGAACTGATGCCATCTCCATTAAAAAAAATCTATATTCTGGCCTGAAACACCCAAATAAAATAAATAGAAACTGTTCTTCTGTAGTAACACTATATCTAATGCTTGGAGAGAATATTTGTTAATACAAAATAAGGAAGTACAGTAGAAAATCATTTTAGAAAAATAAGAAAGGAATCAAAGGAACCAGAATAAAAAAAAACTGCACCAAGAAAGATGGAACACTAAAAATTCTAGACAAGAAACAGTGAAATACAGATGAGGTAGAGAGGGCAGACTGAAGAAGACTAAGGACTTATATTATACTGTTTCATTAAAAATGGTAAAACATGAATGATTAACATTTCTTAATAATAAGTCTTATTTAACAATATTTAATATACTTAATATTTACTTGAATGTTTATATTTGTTGGAATAGTGTACCACAAGTGTCACATAGGATCACTGTCTGAATTAGGTTCACTGAGGTGTCGGATTTCGGATCAAAATATACGCTTAGTGTCGGAATTAGGGGCAATTGTTAAACTTATAAATTATAATATAAATTACATAACTATTATCAATTTTCGTTAAATATGAATAGCCAGATATCTTTAGAAGGATATATTAGTTTCAAAATGTATGATATGTAATTGGAGGAGTTACAATCTAATATGAATGATATCACATCAGAAAAATAAGTTAATAGCATTTAAGAAATCCTACAATCTTCGTCATAATTTTCCTGTACACCTTATAGAGTGTCTTATTTTTTAGACCGAAATTAAAAGATTATATTTTAATGGGAAGGTAATTGTTTACTGAAAAATAAAAAAATCACAGTTTGACGTCCAACTAATAAACATATTTCCTGATAATTTCAACTAAGCGTAATAAAAAAGGCGAAAATTAAAGCAATTTTCTGAAAGCCGTTTCTATAACGTTATAACGTTATATCCTTAATTTCTCACGCTCCATATCTCCAGCAGTTTTATGAATATTTAACTATAGTTTTCAGGAAATATTCTTTGACATTTTGCCCACATTTCTTCGTAATTTATCCAAAAAAGCTACCGAAATCATACGGTCATACCTACTTCGCACAAAATCAATGTTTGAACAGTGTAATTACAGAATAGAACAATTCGTCTATGTTTGGCTAACGTTTCCAAGTTATATTGTCGACAATGTCTTATTTCGCCCAACTTCAGCTTCGCCACTTTGAATTCTTATCCGCTTGAAGCCCATCCATAAAAATTCAGGAAATATCGGTCCACTTATCTCCCTTGTCCCAAACACTCCAAACTTTACGATACAGTTTTATACGAAAACGTGGTAACCGCCAATTTTACGGTATAGCTATATTCCTCCATCCCCATTTTTTCTTTTATAGCGCAATTTCCCACCCCTTTCGTTTCCTTCCAACAAACTATGCCATTCTCTATTTCAGTATTCGTACCAGTTACAGACTAGAATTCGAGAACAAAACATATGAGTATATTCTCATTTCTTTTTTTTTTTCTTTCAATTGAGATACTGCTATAGAATCTATATTTGGGGATGTGAATAAGCCGTTGAAAGCCTGGTTTATTAAAGGGTGGAACGAAGTGGAGCACGCCACTGGGTTAAAGTTAGCCTCCCTAGAAGATCACGTACTTAATTGTTTCTCGAGACGAAGGTTAAGATGTGACCTCTGAGGAAAGTCAAACGTTGAGTGGCTGTTTTGACTGTCAAGAGGTTTTTTGTTAGTTTTCCTTTGTAGCAATTTATTTCGTCCAGAATTCAGATATTTCGTGTTATTTATGCATTGAAAACATAAATGTATCATATTTCTCGCAGTTTTCTGTGATCAGAAACACAATTACATTTGTTTACAATTTTTTAAAATGAATGAACGTTTTTTAAAAAAGAAAAAATAAGTAATGATGTTGCTCATAAAACCAGTTTTATATGCTAATTATTGAGTTATTTATGTTTTTGGAGTATCAAAAGTTATGTAAAAAATGTTACTCTAACTATAAATCGTGTTTTAAATACATGCAGTCATAAGTTTGTTTAAAAGTTTGTCCACAATGTTGATAACAAAGTGGATTTTCTTGCATTCCTAGTAGGTAGGTACCGTGTTTTCCACTCGTACTTGCACGTCAAAATAAAAAAAAATATAATCTGTACCGCATAAGTTTAATAATTAAAAACTTTATTCGGACTTCAAAAATATTCGATTTAAAAAAAAAAGAAGTCTGCGATATGTGACGCCCCATATAAATCATTCTACACTGTGGGCCAAAAAAATGCGCTACAAAATATTAATTACACGTGTTTCCAATAATGTTTACTCAATTCGAATATTTTTTGGGAAAAATTAATTGCATATATTGTGAAGAAAACATAGCATGTTCGCAATAACAAAACGTTGCAATCCAAAGTTAAGGTGTATCAAAATCAGTACATAATGAGTAATGGCATTTGTTTGGGTTTGGTCAAAAAGAACAGTAGAGATTTTATTTCGCCGTATACAGGCTGATTTTTTTCGTATTCAAGGTGAAATTGTAAGACATAGTTTTTTTTATTCCTACTAAAAAATCTGATGTGGCCTGGCACATGACTTTATCATACTATCCATAAAATTAATAGTTTAGCTGCATGAGATTCTATTTGATCGAGATCGGCCATGTCTGCATTAAAATAAAACTACTAGAACTAGACAGATATGTCGATTAAAGCTGCGTTCGGATATTGTACTCCGTTGACACCGGGTACACCGTCCAAATGACACTTACGTGTTATTGGGTGTAAAAAGTGTAATGCAATATGCGAACGCAGCTTATATTGACAGAAGTTATTGTCAAAACATTAGCGTTTGACACCATGACTACCTACTGTCATTAGAATCAAAAAATCTGACATATCCTGGCTACTAGTTTTAATGCATTACGACCGATCTCGATGAAATAGAATTTGCTCATGCAGCTACACTATTGATTGTACCAAAAAATGTCATAGTCATAAATTATTCAGAATTTCCTCTTCTTTAATTTATTATTTAACTATTTCGACGAAATTCCAGAAATGGCGGCTTATTTGCAAAATCTTTCAAAAATGCTAAGACTAAACCTCCAGTTCCTTTGGACCATTTTCAACAGAAAGTTTCTCCGGAATCGTCGCCACAAAAAAAACGGGTACACACACACACACACACACACACACACACACAGACATTTTTTTGTACCTTGGTCAAAAATGTTCAGGGGACCCGAAAAGACATATTTCCGCTAAAATCTCAAAATTTTTTTTTGGCACGATTACAATACTTTACATACTGCGTATGATAAAGTAAAAACAGTGGACTTGGACGTTTGTAACAAAAACATTGCACAGGCACGAGATATCTAAATGCGTACTTATCTTCATTTTCAATTATCATGTACCACATTTGTTGTTTTTTTTGAGGCGTTTACAATTTTAAACGAATGTTACTATTTTTGCTTGTTTGTGCAAACATTGAATCGAAGATGGAATCAACGTTTTTCGAGTGCAACACATCATTTGAAACCCTTTCTTTTAATTTTTCATACGCAACTTTCATATTACAATGAAGAGCATTTCCAACATCAGCCTGAACCATTTGAATACATTAAGTTAGTCTTATTTTCTCGATATTTTTTATTTGAAAACTGTAATTTTTACGTATAGATCAGACAGTCAGACAAGTGAAAGCAAACTGTCATAAATTTGGTTCAATAAAAGAAGAAATGTTGATTTTAGTTCCAAAACAGTTTGCAAAAACAAAAATAGAAAAATTTGTCAACAATATACAGCCAAGCAAGTGTGGTTTATTTCGTGAATCAGAAGAAAGAAAAATCCTTCATTATTGTCAAAATAAAACATGATGCTCATATAAAAGCTAAAAGATGGTCATGGTTTGTTAATCCACCATCTTAAAAGATACGTGTAAATAGATTTGTCGTGCGTGTCCAGTGTTTTTGTTACAAAAGTCCAATTCCACTGCTTTTTGGACAAAAACAATTAAAAAAAAAACGATTTGTTTTGTTTTTGACACTATACTAAAGAAAATCAGCCGGTCTATGGAGCTATAAAATCTCTGCTATTCTTTTTGGCCAAAACAAATCAAATGTAAGCCTATATGGTCAGGGCCGTCCTAAGATATTCGGCGTCCGTGGGCTACTAAAAATAATGCGCCCCTCTTCATACGAAAATACACTGGATGGCTCGCGAAAATGGGGTGACCGGCAAAGTTATACAAAAGTGTCAGAACTAAAAAAGGCAATTCATTACCATTAACTAAACAAAAACATAAAATTCATACAAAATTTAAAAAAAAGTAGTAGGAAGTAACATATATATGTATTGGCCTAGGTTTTTCTCTTCTAAATTGATACCACACGTATTTAAGTTATTAAATGGATAAAGTACTCAAATCATTTAAAGTTCTTTCCCCCAGAGAAGATCGTTTATAATTTGTTATCCTTTTCAGTGTTGAAAAAGATTTTTCGCAGCTGCAATTTGTAGTGACATAACTTACAAAATGCGCAGTGCTGCGTTAGATAATGTAGACTCAATTTTTGAGTCAATTATTGTCTTAAAATTGGCAAAAACGAAACTACTTTACGTTAGAATTTATGATTTAATGCGCTGTTAAAAATGACACATACACACAGAAAAGTAAATACTTCACTCAAAGCAATACCGCAAGAAAACTATACCGCAAGTAGATATTTTCTCAAGTTGAGAATAAAGGGCTATGACTCAAGTATAAGACTCTTAAATGTTTCAAGCCAAGTAAATATTTTCATTTAAAGCAATAGCCGCAAGCATATAATTTTCTCATGTTTTGAGAATATACTTCGCTGTGTGTAAAAATCAGTTAAACATTAAATATTTGATTAGATTTGCAATAAAATATAAAATAATCTTAGGAAAGCATAATTCGGTTCCTGTAGTGGGAATTCCTATAAATTCCCTTGTTAGGGAATAAGTTGAGAATAAATAGTTTGTAGTACGAAATTTTTCTCAATCTTTTCTGCCAAAATAGCTTTGTCTTGCATAATTTAATAAGCAAACTTCTCATCAAGTAAGGCATGCTAAATTATAATAATACAAAATACGTATCATAATAATTTATAGTATAAGAATTTGCATCCCCAATAAATAAAGCACCTTTTTCCATCTGATTTTATACCGAACCGTTTTTCTCTAAATTTTATTATTTTGGATTTAAGCCTTATGAGTATTAGACCGACGCAATGTTATTCCACATTTCAGTGGCAGTTGTTAATTTTTATATTTATTTGGACACATGACTATGTTACTTTACAAAATTTTCGTTGATATTCAACTATCAAAAAAACATTTATATGTAAAATTAAATTTTCGACCTTCATATATTTCTGGCATATGACATCATCAACATTTCCTTTAAATGGCAACCCCATATTGTTCTTAGTGATTTTGGTAAAGCTTTTAATAGTCTTAATGGTGCGGAAACATTTCAATAGCCTTAGACATGAATTTTTTTTTCTGACAAATTAGAATTGAAGACTGCAAAATATTGATAACTCTAGGGAATATGGATATTCTAAATAGTATATGAACATGCGTTTTGGATATAATTAGTTGCTCTGAATACGAATCGGAGTCTCGCGTAAGATTTTCGAAAAACGTTTTCTGTGCAACAATGAAACCGTGGTCAAGTTGATCCACTATATTCACATATTTTTTTATGACTTCTTAGATTTGTATTAGAAGTCTCATATATTTTGATAAATAAAATCTGGCAACCCTGGGCTGGCACTTAAAAATTGCCCCCTCAAAATGTTTGCGCCCCGGGGCTATAGCCCATTTAGCCCTGTGGTTAGGGTGACCCTGTATATGGTATGTTTTCAATCTTCACAATGTAGGCTATTTTTTTAAGAAGTACTAAATATTATTGGAAATACGAGTAATTAAACATTTTAATAATTTGTAGTGTACAATTTTTATAACAGTTTTCTAGTTTTTGACAACTAATTCCTAATTTTCAGATTGTGGATCCTAAGCACTCTTAATTCCTGTATAAACATTGCCAGATTTGCAGACAGTGCTAAGCTACGGTAGATAGTAGACAGTAAAATACAGTAAAATAGTTTTTACTATTTTTCTTGTATTCGCAAGAATAAATATGTTTTAGCATATTTAAAAAGTTAAAATCCAAATTTATTTTTCAGCACTTTTAAAAACCCCATTGGTTCAATTTTTATCCATTTTTATCGTGTAATTGCAAGTATTATCGTATCTGCAAGGTTTAAAAATTTCAACACTAAATTTGTCTATCAACCCCATCAAAACTACCCCATTGGTGCATAGACGTTTTCTACTATTTTTCTTGATTTGGTATGTATAATAGTATCCTAACCGCAAGATATCAGAATTTTAAAACAAAATGTATCTTTCACCCCCTCAAAACTACCCCGAAAGAAGGTAAGACTGGCTATATTTACAGGAATAACATTATACCCATCTGATTAGTACTGTGATTGTGTTTAAACATTTTACGTGTTACAATGTTATCATATGCACATGGTTTCAGAAGTTTAAAACAAACTAAAAATTTCTTACTGCGCGTCTTCAGGCGTTTTTGCTTGGGTGTAGAAATGACAAAAACGTGTTTTTTTTGCATCTTTGAGACTATTTATAAAAAAAAAAGAAACTAAACTGAAAACTGTTTGCAAACTGGGACTTTTTTGCAATAAAACCGATCAGAATCAGTTGTCATTTACCCGGCAATTTGAAATCGATCAAATTTCGTCGACCTATCTAAACGAGCGTATTGCCAACAGTCCCAATAGCCACATATATCACACAGCTATAGGGAATACACTAATCCAGACAAATATTACTTCATTTTTGTAACTTATTCCATTAAGAAACCGCTTATAAGTGGGGTACATTTCAACTCCACCGGGATACTGACACAAGTTGGGAACAAAACCAATTCGTAACTTGAAAAAAAAAAGAAAAAAAGACTTTTCTCCTGAAGCAACAGTTACTGTGCTGACCTGACTGGTATATCATCGCCAAACGGCAGTCCTGAGAATAAAAAGGCACGTTTCGGATCCTCTGGAAATTTGAATATTTCGGGATCGTGACGATGTATATTTAATGACGTCTAGATGGCAGCACTGTCTTCCCAGCAGGATGAATACTTTATTAGTCGTTGTCATGGGAAGCACGGCAGCGAGATCCCGTCCCTAAGTGAAATATGCAACACTCGGGACGTATCCCGCTGAAAGTAATCTTTTAGCGTGTATTAGAGGGACGCAATAAACACGGCTACGTTTACTAACGACGCTTAAATAGACAGGTTCTAATTGACTATGTGATACGGCTATATTACCTTTACAAAATATCAAAGATTAAGTTTAATATTAGAACACTTTGTAACTAAAAATTTGTAACAACTTGTTACTAAATAAAACTCCGAATTTACTTAATACAACTGCTTTATTCGACTGTCCAAAATATTCTGTACAATAAAATACAAGTACGCCGTACGTATATCGAAACTGGAAAACTGGTTTTCCAAAACACGAAATGTGTGTTGCCTATACTAACGATAATAAAAATATAATGCTAATATCTTATAGTTTTGATTTAATTTAGTAATGATGTATTTCTTTTTCAGGTGAGCTTTTTCTAATCAATTGATGTGTTTAAGGAAGACTAGGTAAGATTATTTATAGAAGTTTCTGTAATTATTTCAAACGTGAAGTTTGAATATTTAACAATAAATGTTTGAGATCATTCATAATTTAATAATTAGTTATTACAGCATAAAATCTACCATTGATACAAAAGACCTACAAATATACAGAAAATAGGCTTGGTTGGTCATTGATGGTGACAGATACCTTGACAGAATAGATATAATCACTAGATTTTCAAAACCATTGTAACCTTCTTCCAAAACTACATCTTTCAATATTTGTAAGCAGGTAATTCTTTATTTATAATGTACCCACAATCTTCGTTGTTAATATGATGCGTCATTTGTTATGCTAAGCTTTATAGTTGTAGAGATATTATGGAGAACTAGGTGGACAACATTTTGTGAACAATTTTTGCGTACGGATGCCCTTGGTATCGTATATTAGGGAAACACAAAAATTAAAACAATTAATTTTCAGGTCAAAAACAGAAGTTTGAGATCAAATCCATATTACGAATAATCGATTATGACAAGTACTGGTTTGTAATCTAAGGATGTAACGACTTTTTTCTTGTTTCGAATGAAAAATAATTAAGATGAATCCGGTACCGAAAACAATGCTTTGAAAAACGGGCTTCAGTATCTTGCTTATATGTCCGCAATTTTGAAACGTTGAAATTTTCCGAAAATATAGTTCATTAGTGTAAAATTAAAATGAGCGTTATTTTTTTTTTTTCAAAAAGAACTATCGTCCTATTAGGTAAAACATATTCTTTGTTTTAATTTTCTTTAAAAAAAACCTTAATTCATTTTTCAATATTGTATCGTTTTCTTGGCAGAGTAACATAATTTGCTAATTACTGTAAAATGGTACATACAAAGTAAAGCGTCTCAGCAATAGTTTTTAAACGCTCTTTTGCTCTTGTTGCTTGATATGATTATAATTGAAGCAGTATAATTACTTTATCATACGTAGTATGTAAAGTATTGTAATCGTGCCAAAAAAAATGTTTGAGATTTTAGCGGAAATATGTCTTTTTGGGTCTCCTGAACATTTTTGACCTACGTACAAAAAAAAATGTCTGTGTGTGTGTGTGTGTGTGTGTGTGTGTGTGTGTGTGTGTGTGTGTGTGTGTGTGTGTGTGTGTGTGTGTGTGTGTGTGTATGTGTGTGTGTGTGTGTGTGTGTGTGTGTGTGTGTGTGTGTGTGTGTGTGTGTGTGTGTGTGTGTGTGTGTGTGTATGTGTGTGTATGTGTGTGTATGTGTGTGTATGTGTGTGTGTGTATGTGTGTGTGTGTATGGATGGATGCGTGTACCCCTTTTTTTGTGGCGACGATTCCGGACTACTAAAGGTATCGGCACGAAACTTCATATTTAGAAGTTTCATGACTAAACTTAGAGCTGAAAAGCTTTCTGTTGAAAAGGGTCCAAAGGAACTGTTTAGGAACCGGTTTAGTCTTAGCATTTTGGAAAGATTTTACAAATAAGCCGCCATTTCTGGAATTTCGTCGAAATAGTTAAATAATAAATTAAATTAGAGGAAATTCTGAAAATTGAAATTCTGGTACAATCAATAGTTTAGCTGCATGAGCAAATTCTATTTCATCGAGATCGGTCGTACTGCATAAAAACTAGTAGCCAGGATATGTCAGACATTGTGATTCTAATGATAGTAGGTCACTACTACCTACTGTCATTAGAATCACAGCGTTTGACACTTCAAACGCTGATGTTTTGACAATACCTACTGTCAATATAATCAAAATATCTGTCTAGTTCTAGTAGTGTGATTTTAATGCAGACATGATCGATCTCGATCAAATACAATCTCATGCAGCTAAACTATTAATTTTATGTATGGTATGATAAAGTCATGTGCCTGGCTACATCACTTACAGCTGTTGAAAATTAATATAATTTGTTAATTACTGTAAAATGATGCATACAACTTTACGACTTTTTTTGAAGCATGATTTTTTATTTTTCTCGGGCTCGTGTGAAATTTAAGATCGATCAAAACATAGTAACCTGTACCCCAAGGGTCTCAATATAGAGAATAAGTTGAATTTAATTATTTTACCGCAAAAGATTTACATATCACAGTTATTAGCTTAATCGTAAAAAGAAAATAATCCGTTCACTTTTGAGTCTAGATATCAGATTTTACATATTTCCATAGAGGTAATTTATTGAAAATGCAATAATTTAAGCTTTGTTCCGTACAATCTGAATCTGAAAGCTGAAATTCCAAATTGTGTCTAGTTTTGAAGGAAAACAATGCGTTTTTAGATTTTTTGTACTTTTTTAGCACTGCTTTCCTCAAAAACTAGACTAAAACAAAAGACTAAAACTGCCTTACGATTCAGACTTACGATTCAAAATTATATAATTTTTTTTTATTTCTAATTTGTTAATAACTGTGGTATGTAAATTTATTGGAGTAAGATCAAATAAAAATGTTTTTGTATTTGTTTAATATTATTAAATTACACTTATTCTCTATTTTGAACCCCTTGGGATGCAGAGGGACCACCCTAATACAGGGTTTCTTGAAGTTGAAAATACAAAATTTGTCTTCAAGATGCAAGTTATTTCGTTTCCAAATTATTCTATATTTTTTTATTCCTTAAGATACAAATCTCCAGTATATCACAAATCCTTTTTTTTTAGTTCAGATGTGACAACAAATCTGTGATTTTAATAATGCCATTTTTTACATATTGCGTAGAAATACTACAGTATCTATTCAAAACGTTATGATTAAAGTAGTTTTTTGCATTCATTAGAATTCTTGTTTTTTTTTTTTTCAACTGAAAATCAGCACATTTGGGTGTTCTACGTAGGCTAAGGTGGGAATGACGTCATATTTCTTTTCTTTTTTAATCCAGGTGGTTTCGAATTGGTTAAAATTATAATAATAAACAATAATTAAATCAATTCTCATTTTTTGTCTGTTAATACAACTCCAAACTTATTTCATCTTGCTTCATAAAAACAGGGTTTTTATAATTACACTTGCTGAACATCTTTAACGAAAGGCGAATTATAAGTTTACTAAAGAAGTACATGTTTAACAATATTGGGACAAGTGAAAATTTCTATTTCTACTTGCCCAGGAATATATTTGTCTTCATTTTGAGTCTTCACTGTATTCAACTAAAACACAGTCAGAAATGTATCCAAATTCAAAACTTCTACAGTATGACATCAGAAGATCAGGAGATATTATTGCAAGGCAATGTTAGCATATTAAATTCCTCACAGCGAATATACTATTTTAAGTTCCATTATACCTCAACAAAACTATATTACGAGTTCTTCTATAATCTTTAACACAGTCCCCATTGTTTTAACACAATCACTTAACAGCCAACATTATGCCCCCATTAAGTCTTAATCACATTTCCTTCAACTCAATCGCCTAATGGATAATGACTAATAATAAACCGTAGCCATTACATCTAAACGAATTCTTCAAGTCCGCGGTTCCTTTCGGTGCTCCCCGAAGAAAAATAAACCATTAACAAGCGCGACGGCGCTAGTCGCTGATCGATTCGGTGGTGGGTTAGACGCGCGTTGTGGGGGGAGGGGGAGAGGCGCTCACAGGCGTCGGCGTCCGAACTCTACCGTCCCACCATTCCAAACCGAGCGTCCCGACGGTGCAACTCGCTCGGCCACTCTTCCATTTGTAAATAGTCGTCAAGGAAGAAAAAATACCTCCCCTTCCATTAAGAAGTGATCGTGTGTTATTGTTGTCGTTTTTTCCTACTGGAGTGTTGTGATTTTTTACTTTCGACGTTTGTTTTTTGACGTGCTAGTACAGTGTTATGTTGTGGTATTGGATGTAAGTGAAAACGTGGGCTTCATGTGGTTTCTAGTGGCAAATTTCTGAATAATATTCGTGCTGCCATCGTGTTTTTGAGCGCGTAAAGGATGTCTGAGAATCAAATAGCGCAGGTGAGATTTGTTAATCCAATTTGTTAGTTCTAGTTACAATATTACGTACACTTTACTGTATAATATTTTTTGTTAAGTTGTACATAACATACATCTGTGGTTGCAGGTAAAATACATTTCTGACAGGTCACTGGTTTTAGCCATGACACGGTAAATAACTCTCGCGTGAAATTGTTTACTGTTATTGCCATGTGTGTTACGACTACTGTCCTGTGTCTAATTGTGCTCATGATTATTGTTTACTTGGAATAAATGACAGCCTGTGCTGAAGTGTTAAACCGCGTGACAGGTCAGTGCACTCACCATGAAAAATACATGACGTACACGATTTTTGGTAAATAAGGCCTCAAATTAAAAAAAAATGAAATTTGTGATGGAGTCATCAGTACTGCTTCAAGATTTACCCGGGTTTGAATGTCTTCAAATAAACGTGATCGCCCATGTTAATTAAGAATGTTCGATTCCTATTTTATTATTAATGCTCTCCAAAAATTTTACAAATAAAAACTTGTTTTACTATTGTAAATTTTAGTTTTTGTCAATTATTCATGTAAAATCATAAAATTTGACAAAAAAAGAATGGGAATCTTATGGAATTCGGACTTCCGGTTCAAAATATGTCAATCCCACAAAAAATATAGATAGAAAAAATAGACTTTTTAACATTTTTTCTATATGAATTCGTTAACGATAATTAAAATTAAATATGCGAAGCACCTGTATCGCTGCCTTATCTATATATAATATACCGAAATTTTCCATTCTAAATGTCAAAGCGTTACCGAAAATTATGCCTTTATTAAAATGTACGCATTTTCAAAGTTACAGTTTGCTTTTACATCTACATATTAGGATTTTGTATTCAAACTATTTAGCACAAAGTTTGGCACAAAGTTGTTTGTAGAGAACGCGTGTTTTGGCATTGATTTTTTACTCTTAACTTAATTTAGGCTTAACTTTTGTAAATTTGACCTTTTTCTCTCTCTAAGTCTTTTTTTGTAGGAGTTTAAAACAAAATTCCTGAAACAATTTGTTATTTGTTAAAATCATCGGACACGTCCATTTTTAATTATTATCAAAATACACATGTTTATATCGAACTTAATATCCGACAATCAACTGTTTTCGATTATGATGTCGTCGACACTTTTTTTAAAAAAGTAACCACGTATATTCTTTGTACTGATATTTACAGATCTGTTAATTGTTTTAATGGTAATTTACAAAATGTATGGCATTACATCAGAAAATTTTTGAGAAAAATGCGGTTAAAAATTATGGTAATATTGCTAACTTTTGTTTGTTTATGGAGAGCGAATAGGCGTTTGCGATTGATTTATTTACGCTGAATGCGAATCCGAGCTTGTAGGTTGCATGAAAGGGAACCTTCAAGCCAGGTTATTGCATTTTTTGTTGTTTCTTTTATAGAGGCGTTTGCGCATTACTTAAAGAGTCGCTGTAAATACTTTGAAAACATTTGTGAAACAACGATTTCATATAAAAGTGCGTAGATTAAGGTTTACTATGAGACCATTTTCAAGTTTCCAGGACAACGGGCTCAGCTGGTATAAATTCGTACAAAATTACCAAAATCATGCTTTTTGACC
Organism: Aphodius sticticus; assembly: GCA_963966075.1. NCBI lineage: Eukaryota > Metazoa > Arthropoda > Insecta > Coleoptera > Scarabaeidae > Aphodius > Aphodius sticticus. The sequence continues at coordinate 67,662,922 of OZ014509.1, forward strand.
CCACTTTTTGCGAAATCCTTACTCGATACAAAATGTTGGAACCCGGATTCGTTTTCACGGCAAATAATTCTATCCAACACGCAATTTCATATTCAATTCACAAAATCCATGTCACCTAAAGTCATCAATATTTTACAATTTTCAATTGTCCTCTTTTGAAAAATATTCCAATGTGAGGCCATAAAATGTTACCTCTACTATTTATACAACTAAAAACCAGTAAGAAAAAATTGGGTTGTCATTTAAAAATAACAATATCAAAGGCGTCATAACTCCGTAACAATTGACGGTCGGAAATTGAATTTATCACAAGAAAGTGTCTTTTAATAATAAAAAAATTGACGTGTTTGAGGGTTTTTTTTTTATGTAACGAACCGTATCAGAGGTTTCCATACTTTACGCGCTCACTGTGTAAAAAGGCGGAAGTTATAATGTTATTGTTAATTATCCTATTGATGTGAACAAAAAATTAACGTAATAATAATTGTATGAACTTTTTTTTGAGTTAGTATTGCTTCATTTGTTAGAAACGCTGTTGTGATAGATATTTTATTCATGTTCTAGTTTTGAGCATATACAGGGTGCAATAATGAGGGTGAGTTTTTTCCGACATTTGGAGTGCTCTGTGGGCGCATCAGCAACAGTCAACTATTACCTGGAATAAAGAGTTATGTTTGGCAACTTTTGTTTTTAAAATGGAAGTATAATAAAAAGTATAATATGATCTCCAAAATTTAGTAGCGAACCTTTTTCCAATTTTGAATGAACGAATTTCTGAATATTTATACACTTTCTGTTCAGATAATGTTTGCAATTTTGGCAAAACGACTGTAATTTCAAATTTAGATTAAGTAACGCACAGAATTTCATCTATAGATTAGCGTTTTTTTTTGTTTCTGAAGCATCAATATAATAAATGATGTAATCAATTAATGTTAGCACCATAACACGTTCAGATTTCGTTTAACTCGTTGCGACGCGACGGTCGAGTACGTGGATATAGACGCCCTGGTGAACGCTACGCAGCCGCCACTATACAGGCAATGGATAGATTTGGTCGTGGATCTGTGATGGTTTGGGCTGGAATCAGCATAGACAAAAGAACTGATATTGTTGTTGTTCCTGGCAGACTAAATACCATGAATTACATCGAAAACATCTTGGAGGACCATGTGGTGCCTGCTGCATATGGCGTCGGTCAAAATTTCATCCTAATACAGGACAAGACAAAGCCACATACCGCCGGCATCTCCAGAAACTTGTTACAAGAACGTGGAATTCAGGTCATGGAATGGCCGGCGTTAAGTCCTGACCTGAATCCTATTGAACACGTGTGGGATCAGCTTGACCGACGTGTTCGCAAGTGCCCTAATCCACCACTAACCATAGAGGAACTGACACGAGCCCTGATTGAGGAATGGGAAAGCATACCCCAAGAATCTCTTCGCATACTAGTGCGAAGCATGCCACGCAGGTGTGAGGCAGTGATTCGTGCTCATTTCCATTTTGTTTTGCGTTATTAATTTACATTTTTAAGTGTAACTTAGAAGTAACTAAGAGTAGTAAGATTGTTTTTGTAATTTTCTTTAGTTAAATATATGCCGTTGAAGTGTACCAAATTTGGTTTGCCTAGAACTATTATTTAAAAAGTCACAGGTTTCGAAAAAAGTGTTCCCTTAATTTTTTTGAGTAGTGTATTAACGAAAATGTGAAATTATCAATAATTCTCTTCACCCACTTGGAAATCATATTATTTTGTTGATTTATATGCGGATACAAGCGCTTAAATTGAATATTCCTCGGAAAATCAACCAAGTTCGGAAACGCATCCAGGCAAAACGGTAACGCGAACAATATGCAGGCGCAATGCAGGGGCGTAATGGTGGCACTAGTTCTCGCCCATCTCGCCAGATAAGGACGCGATTAGCGTAAATTGAAAACGGCTCCGCTGAAATTTCCAATTTGGGGAAATGTTCGCCGGGATTAAGTAGAATGCCCAACTGCTCTCCGCTATTAATGTAATCTGCCATCAGAAACTGCAAAATTACTTTAGATTTCGGCAAGCAGTATTATTATAACAGTCGTTATATTTTCATTTTGCAAGATAACATATAATAGTATATTATTATTATACGAATTTTATAATGCTAGCTCCAGACTCAGCCCGAATAAATCGGCGAAAGGTTCGGCGAGGCTGGGTGAGACATAGCGGTCAAAGAAGGCCATCCACATTCTCGGCGTTCGGCTCGTGCATTCTCTATGCAATTAAAAAAAGTAAAGAAAAAAATCTTTTTTTTTGTTTTAAACTAGCTATTTCCTTTTTCAAATAGAACGATACTCTATATTTTTAAATTTTTTAATACAAAGATGATTTCTAAGAATTTTTTGTAGGAACCATGTCTTATAAAGTGCATCATTTTTAGTTATCGGCAATTAAATAAAACTACTGAACTTTGAAACTGATTTTTTTCCCACATACATACAAAATGAGGCATTGTATAAAAAATTATTCTTACAAAAAATTCATGGAATTAATCTTAATTATAAATTGTAAATGTATGTGTTCTATTAGAAAACGGAAAGGTTGCCAGTTTCCATAATAAAATAAGCACTCTGTATATTAAAAATATATTTAGACTTGTTTAAAATCAAACAACATTACGTTTGATTTTTTTGAAAATGTTTACGGTGGGTCAATTATTTAGGTGCTCCGGATATTTTGACCAACCCTGTATATAATACTGGTATGTAACAACGATATTATCAATCAATAACTTAGTAATTGCCCTTTATAGATCGCAGTCGTAATTTGCGATTGTCGAGAAAGATAAAACAAGAATGACTAATTAATTATTGATTTAATATTGCTATTAATTTTAATTTTCATTAGTAATCTTATAATACGGATGGTTAATTTATTGATATGCATTTGCATTTCCTCAATAATACAGAAATAAATACCATTATGTGGTATATTTTCCATTTATTATTATTATTATTATTATTATTATAGCTTTGCGTATGTGATTTTTTTTCCTGACAAATTATAGTAATGGGGACGTCACATATAGAGATAAAAATACTATCGGATATTCAATTTTATATCAATGTAAACTATTTGTATTTTGCATATAAATTTATTGTGTTCAATATTTTTTAATCTTTTTATTTCAATACTAAATAATTATTCCATTCGTTACTTTTCTGGTGCATTGATGCTCGAACAGCCTCTTCACCGCACGTGTTTGATGTCATAATTCAGACCCCTGTCGTAAATAATACCTTCGGGTACAAACAGAAACTGCGCGAGCCTCGTCAAAAATCCAGGTTGAATGGATCGAAGCGAATGCGTAGAAAAGATGGGAGCCACTCGTCGAACGCGTGATTTTTATCCGACTATCTGCATCCGTAGAGACTTCTGGCAACTCGAATGTTAGCGGATTTGGGTAAATGTGACATCCACACTCTCCCGATTCGCGGTCTCTCGCTATGTCTCGCGAGAATCTAGAAGAGGTATAAGACGTCAAATTGGCGCATTGGGCGAGGAGCGCAGCGACGAGTGCCCTAAATGAACGAAACATATTTCAAGTTCAAACTAAGCTATGTAACTATAGAAACCAAATTTTAATTATCAAATATGTAGTAGTAACCATATAAGTCACATCTTGATAAACATAAAATTGTAATTCCACGAAAAAGTCGAACAAATTCGAATATTTTTTTTTATTTATATTACCACATACATTATTAGGCTTTTTTAATAGAGATGGTAATTGTGGTTTGTTCATCCGGTTAAAAAGTCCGCAACACGCAGTAAAACCATTGTTTCAAATTTTAATTCACATATTAAATATGAATTCAAATATTATTTTACACACAAACCGGATTTGATGCTAACTGCACGTGAGAGGTATTGAATTTCATAAACATCACATGCAGCTGATGCTGCATGTGCAATATGATATTAAAAGCCTTCGCGGCTGAGTTATTTTATTTTTCCAACGCTTGTTCACGTCCTCGGCCAAATTATGTGCTATAGAGTATTCACTAAAATTCCCTATACATAATTAAAATATATAAACATATTTCGAATTATTTGCATACCGATATTGAAATGATTGGCCAACGGGTTAAAAGTCAATAATGTCAATGAGTTTGAGTGGAATGGAATAAATAACTGGAATTCGAAAATGCTCTGTTAATATAGCGTTTTCTGGTATATACTGGTCGAATAACAAAAAAAGTAATAAACAATATATATTATTAAATGCCATGTATGCAACCCAAATATCCGTTTTTATGCTTTCACAGAATTTTATCTTATTGTTAAATCATACTACTGGTAACAGTAATTCTTATATAATTTCGATTAACTCCTTCCTTATCAACAAAAGCCCTAATTTTGATATTTTAGTGAATTTATAGCGACTGAACCCATAGCCTAGAAAATTGTTTCAAAGAATATCTTAAAACTTTACCAGAAAATTTTATTAAGTGCCCTTAAAGCTAACTAAGTTAAAATAGCCAAATTAAAATAAGTTAAATTTTATGTCTTTTGAAACTAAAATCTACGTGTTATTTTTGCGTTTACCTGTAAATGGCCAGAATTGCATTTCAGTTCAATCGATTTTTTCTAAAAGAAAATTGAAAACACTTATGTCGTCAATATTTTGTTTTTCTTCAATAAAAATATAGGTTTCGATATGCTTAGGCTATTCGAGTTAAAAAAAGTAACGTAAATAGTGTAGACTGTGATTTTCAATTAAAAACAAGGCAATGAGCTACAATTCTTTCCATCCTAAGAATATACTTCAAACATTTTTTGTTCTAACAACTCTTATTGAAGACAATTTCATAAAATTACTAAAAAAGATTAGTTTTCTTATTTCGGATAAAAATGGAAAGCGTACAGTGTAAGCAGTGCAACGACCTCACCGGTGAGACGCTGTCAATATAGATATCATTTTTCGAGCTCATTTTGCTGTAAAATAGCAATATCTTTTTTCGTCTTTGGTAAAACATAGCAAGTGTTATAACATTTTAAAAACTATACTAAGTCGGCAATCTTTTAAAAGAATTTACCAGGTTATCAGGTATTTTTTGTTTAGATATGACGAGTCAAAGCTAAAACGAACAAAATAATCATGAATCGGACAAAAATATGTTTTTGTGCTGTCACACTCGAAAACAGCTGATTTTGTCAGAGGTTGGAGAACCGCTATGGAACTTTGCCGCTCTAGTGCGACAAAGTACAAAATACAAATTTCAAATAAACTAAGATCACCAATTTGATTGTTTGTTGATAAGGAATATCAACCCGTTGTTATATCTAAATTTAAAAAGGATAAATTGAAAAAATTGTAAATAAAGTATAGCGATGAGTGAAGTTTTATTTTAGTATGTTGGTACATCTGTCAGAATTTGAATTAATGTTTTAAATATCTCGAAAACTAACGACTTTTTTACGATGGTCTAATTTAGATATTCTGGTCAGTCATGAGTTGGCCATCAGCCCTCCACGTCATGACGTTGAGTTTTGGGACATCCTGTATAATCATCCCAGAAATTCCAGAGTATTTCGTTTTATTGTAGCTGAGAAAAAAATCTTTTTGAGTTTAGGAAGTTTTGTTATATTTTTTTTAAATATGTAAAGTGAATTAATAAAGTGATGAAAATATAATTCGTATAAAATATTGAAGGCCTGTTATTTGTTATTTATTTGGAGTATAGCTGCTTCACAGGAATTCTCGTCTACATCTGGAATTTGTAAACAACGAATGGAATGTCCAGTAGTAGCAGTACGTACTAATAAAAATACCTAACTCCAACCTGGTTTTTTTTTCGTTTATTTGGCCCGTATTCATGGAATGTATACACTATTATTCGATATTAAAATTCCTGATTGTCAGTTAACTATCAATTACTAACTTTTTATTAGTAAGATATTAACCATCAATAACGCCATTATCTCGCTTTTTTCGACGACTGAATTCCTTGGAGAAACCCATTTGCACCAATCCATCGATTAGCTAAGGACGTCCAAATGAAAATGAAAAATCCACTCAATGTCAGAGTTTCGTGGCAATCAATCTTATTAGAAATAGCTAAAATAATAAAATAAATTTCAAGAGACGGTATAACAAATAAAAGTATAAATATCAAATTTCAGGGAAGAACTTGGAATTTGGAATATTTGACTGAATTTTATTGTTTATTCCTTTACAGATATAGCATACCTTTGTGCGCGAGTAAAAATAGTTAAAAGCTATCCGGAAAAATGGTGTCTATCATAAGATTTACGAAATATCTGTAAGGCTATATGTGAAGCCATTCAGACCTGTAAAGTTATTGCCAGAGATCGTCTATCTGGGGCGAACTATTGCTCCTGAAACGGCGGCGCCTGAAAGCGGCAGTTTCAGATAAAGTACCACCGAGCCACCGGAGGAATTTCATGAGCCACTACGCGAAACATTTTTCTTATTGCCTTTCGACCATAAAAATCTCCAGCGATAAATTAAAATACGGCAGATTGCTTCTCACAATTTCTCTCACTTCACATTGAACGGACAACATTACTATATACATTTCTATAGGTGTAGAATTAAAATTATAATGGGCTATAATGCGAATATTCGAATTATTTTTCGAAGATTCTTTTCATTTCAATTAATGTTTTATTGAGTTTTAATTTATTGAAAATTTGCAAGAGGTTGTTAGGGATCTCCAACAGGACTTTTATTATGTCCGCTAATGTTGTTTTTGTTTTTAAATGAACTAAATATAGTTGTTAACCCTAAAAATACTGAAATAAATCTAAGCGTTAAAGGAATTGTTTTTGAGGGGTCTAAAAACAAATTTCGCTTTAAAAGCTGAAACCTTGCAAATGTGATAATATTAGACTGGCCAACACAAAAAATAGCATAAAAAGCAATAGAAATTGGAGTTTAAACTTCAGAAACCTTGTAAATAAAAAAAAAAATTTTCCGGAATGCACCGGAAGTAGTCATAACTGACGTCAGTTTCAGAATTTCATATTAAAACCTAAGTCGTGTGTGGCATTTTTTGGATAGATATTTTAAAATAAAACATCTTTTGTTGGAAAAAATCTTACTCAATAAATAATATGGTTTACGAAATAAACCATATGATATCGGATTATGGAAAAAACTATTTTTTTGGACAGTTGACTGTCGAAAACTAACTTAAGGGTACATTCTGATGTAACTGCACTAAAAATAAGGCATTTTGAAATATTTTTTTTAAGAAAAACTTTAAACTAAAAACTATAAAGGCCTTACAATCGCCGTTGTCAGATGCGCTAAATCCTTAATATTTATGAATATTTAATATAAAATCAAGTCTCATCCTTACACAATCCGGCGGTAATAAAGTTTATACCAACAACATTCACAATCACTTGCTTAGAAATTGTTAACACGACAATCGAAAATTGATGCGCAAGGAAAAAATCTGATGTGGCCAGGCACATGACTTTACCATACTATATATAAAATTAATAGTTTAGCTGCATGAGATTCTATTTGATCGAGATCGGCTATGTCTGCATTAAAATAAAACTAGTATAACTAGACAGATATCTCGATTAAAGCTGCGTTCGGATATTGTACTCCGTTGACACCGGGTACACTGTCCATTAACCATTAACACAAATATATTAATTTAAGAATATATACATTATGAATGAACACAATTTCAAATATAAAACATACGGTGCCTTACGCCGTGGGCGCTTATCCGAGGGTATATTTACAAACTGAAATCTGAAACGATTTACCCGCCAGTGAGTGAACAGCTTGGCGGGTAAATTTTTAAAAGCAAACGACGATAAAAATGCTTTACAAAAATATTTAAAAGGATGTAAAACGTTTTGATCTAAAAATCATTGATTAAAACACTAACACGCTCAGCACGCACACGCAGCTACCGCCACCGCCTTCGACGTCTCCTCCGTTGCTCCGGCTCAAACTCATCGTCATCGGGGGTACACCGTCCAAATGACACTTACGTGTTATTGGGTGTAAAAAGTGTAACGGTGTTCAATATGCGAACGCAGCCTATATTGACAGTAGTATTTTCAAAACATTAGCGTTTGAGACTAGCTACTGTCATTAGAATAAAAACATCTGACATATCCTGGCTACTAGTTTTAAAGCAGTACGACCGATCTCGATGAAATAGAATTTGCTCATGCAGCTAAACTATAAATTCTACCAAAAAATGTCATATACATAAATTATAGAAAATTTACTCTCCTTTAATTTATTATTTAACTATTTTGACGACATTACACAAATAGCGGCTCATTTGCAAAATCTTCGAAAAGTGCTATGAGTATAAAACCACCAGTTCCTTTGGACCCTTTTCAACAGAAAGCTTTTCAGCTCTAAGTTTGGTTATGAAACTTCTAAATATGAAGTTTCGTCCCGATACCTTTAGTAGTTTCTCCGGAATCGTCGCCACAAAAACGGGTACACACACACATACACACACACACACACACACACAGACATTCTTTTGTACCTTGGTCAAAAATGTTCAGGGGACATAAAACATCTCTATTAATTTAACTCACTGTTATTTTCTTTATAGGCGTAATATTTTCTGAAAAAGGTCTGTTCAATTTGTCTATAACACTGGCAAAAAATATTGCCAGACAAATGACAACTGATTCGGATAGAATTTTTTCCCAGGAATCCGAATCTGAACACAGAAATGGTGAATTGGCTCTAGTTTTCTCGAAAAATAGTGTTAAAGGTGCTACTTTTGAACACATGCAAGTAACGTTATTTAGTAGATGTTTTTATGTAGGATCAAATAAAACTTTGAAACTTTCCTTTAAGACCATTTAGCGAGAAATCTGAAGGCATATACTACTTTGTACACTTTACACCGCTTTTTTTATAGGAGCGCGTGCCCAGCGCAACCCCGGTCGGACCGCACTGGTTCTTCCTTTATTTATATATTGTAGAGGGCAAATAAAAAGTTGATGGAAAAATGACAACCGATTTCAATAGAATTTTTTCACAGAAATCTAAATCTGAACACAGAAATAAGGAGTTGGCTCTTGTTTTCGCGAAAAACAGTGTTTAAGGTAAAACAAGTGTCTTGTTTGCTACTTTTATACGCATGCAAAACAATAACGTCATGTAAGTAGTAGATTATGTAGGACCAAATAAAACTTTGAACGTTCTCCTTTAAGACCATATTGCTAGAAATCAGATAGCGTAAACATTGAACATTTTACACTACTTGTTATAGGAGCACGCGCCCATTGCAACACCGGACGGACAACACTTCCTTTATTTATAAATTGCGTTGACCGAATAAAAAGTTGTTGAAAAACTTGTCTGAAAAAAGAAATCTTCAGAAATCTTCGAAGGCTCTAATTTTATTGAAAAACAGTGCTATCTGAACACGTGTAAAACAATAACTGACGTTATAAAAGTTTCTATGTTGGATCAAATAAAACTATTAACCTACTGCTTTCTGTTAATATAATGAGAAATAACGTAGCGTAAACTTTAAATTTTTGGCACCATTTTTTAATAGGAGCGTGTGTCAATTTAAGCAATTGTGATTTTGTGTTGTTGATTCCAAATTTGATATCAATTTTATAACATTTGTTTTAATTTATAAGATAACATACAAAACGCTTGAAAGAAGAAAATTGTACAATTGAGGTCAGGTCATCCAACCCAACCTGCAGACAGTTGCTTGTCCAGAAATGCAGACGTCAGGCTTTTCATATCGGAACAAAGACATTCCTTTGTGGCAAGCGTGCAAATTAACTATGATTTATATCAAAGGCCGTGTGCAACCAAAAATCCTAACGCAGGATTTTTGGGGGCTCAAAACAGGTCATGACGTCTTGCCAAATTCAATATAAAAGCCACGGCAAAGGATGGGAACGGGATCAGTAGTTTGCAGCACCTACTTGTAGTGTAGCGCGACTATACTTGTATTTTAGATATCAGCTGTAGTATTGGAATTTTGTATGGTCAGCAATACACAACCTATGTAAGCAACACTGCGACTTTTATTTATACATCTCCATCCTGACCTAGAGCCGTCCCCCAGTTAAGTGCTACGTAACAATATTTTTCACAATGTTATTACAATTTACAAAGTCTCATCTTCGCTTTCACTACCAGAATAAATCATGATATGTGCTTAGGGAGTACTTTGTCATCTGACCGTGGATACTCATTTTGTGAGATGACCGTTGGTACTTGTGGTATTGGCAAATCTTCTATAAAAAAAGATTTACACCGATCCATTAATATATTATATTAATTAATTTGCCCACACAAAAGCCTATAATAGTATATTATTTGACGAGCACATAACTAAGGATATAAATCGCGAGCATGAAGTTTATACGCGAGCCGTAGGCGAGCGTGTAAACATGCGAGCAATCAATTGTAGCAAAGAAACGCGTCTTTTGCAACTTTAAGACTGTTTTTTCGAGAAAACTTGAGCCAATTCACCATTTCTGTGTTCAGATTCGGATTCCTAGGAAAAGATCCTATCCGAATCAGTTGTCATTTGTCAGGCAATTTGAAGTCGGTCAAATTTTGTTGGCCAGTGTAATCGATTAATATTGCTCATTTGAGGCGCTGAACTTATTGATATATGTAATGCTTTATTTATATAGACGAGTCTATTACAAAGAATACATAAAATTTATACGGTTTGTTCCATTGGATATAAGGGGTATACTTAATCGCAGTGGAAGACAATTTATCATTCTGTAAATCCCAGAGATGTATCACTAGCACCAGGGGGCGTAATATACTGAATATCTGAATTCTCCAGCTTCCCGCTGAAACCTGCAGATGTCGCTTCTACGGAGAGAATTGTATATTTATCATGATCACACTTTTCCTTGTCATATCATACAAGCGACGGATACACTGCTTATATATAGAAAGCTTAACAATAGAAAAGCCTCATAAAGTTTCCGTCTTTATTATCAATTGTGACAGTTGGAGTTTTGCTAATGTATGTTTAATAATATTTATTCAATGTAGTAAGTTAGCTTATTTGAGTTTCGAATAATTTATTATGTATACCTTAATTTATGAACAATCAATACACATTAAATATATTTAATATTCCATATAACGTATAATTATTTGTTTATACAAATATCAACTCGCGTCAACCGCAAAATATAGTTACGAATATTTGTACATCAGTAATGTACAATTATTTACTTATGAAACTGGGTTGGTTGTATGTGTAGGTATATAATTATGTACTAACGGTTATTTTACCTTATGTTTGTGCAGTAATAACATGGCGTGTACTGAGTAGCCCAAACATCCATTATAATTTCCTATTCCCACATTGGTAAAGTACGTAATAATTACGACTGCACGATCTACAGTCTTAAACCCGAATGAAACTGATGATTTTACAACACTGTAGGTATGTTTTGTGGATGAAGTTAGTCGAAAGCTTATGGTTACTGTATTGATTTTTTTATTGATAATTTTTAGAAACATAACCTCAATACAATTGTGACAGTTTCGTGTTGTCATCCGCTCAATTTATGATTGAACATGAATGAAACCTGAAAATTAATATAATGAGTTGGGTTGCCTACATCAAGGAGTAAATTAGCAGCGACATCTCGTAGGTTGAACTAGAGAAAACATATACGTTATATAAACTAGGAAATCATCAACACTTTAGATGTACTATAGCTTGCTACGTGCATGCTGATATTCAATAAACTATTTATTGCGTATATACAATCCCGCGGCAGTATTTGAACCCGATCATATCTCTACGATGTAAATTTGATCTTCGCATAACTCCTTATTCAGGTAAATGTGGTCCTTCTACTGTATCTGAACAGGGGATTTGATGCTTAGTTAGACGAGAATGATGCACGATCACTTACCAGAGTCGCAAAACATCACCGAAACTGTCATGCTGGCGGATTTTGATGAACAGAGCAAAGCTAAGATAGCCCCAGCCCTTTGGCAATACTATAGCGTGCTATACGCATGTTTAAATATGAATAGAATATAGATATTGCGCAGTTTATGCGATTACAAGCGATTCTAAAAAGGCAGCTTGTGGTTATGTGTGTTTACGTAGACATATGGGTATATCCCAAAAAAGATCAACCGCAAGCGAAAAATTCAGACAGGTCCGAATTGTTCTTTATTACTTAATAATTGAGCTTAAATGTTTATATGTTGTAAATATAGAAGCAATTTCAATTTTCGCTAATTTTGTAATAAATTATAGGCCTGTAATTTTTATATTTTTTTATTGAACCTTTTGGCTAATAATATTAACTTTTATCTTTGTGTATTTCGCTTGTTAATAGTAATATCATATTGTTGTTCTTATTTCGACTTTCTCTACTAACAACAACATTTTTCCTCAGAATGTAAACAGGGCGAAGCGAGTTCGCATAACGGATTAATTTTAAATTTGATCTTACCTATATCGTAATGTCGCGTCCGTTACCAAAAACCATATTAATTGTTGTCATTAGTCGATAAACATTTGAAATTCAAGCAACATTCAGTTACAAAGCAAGCTTATTCATTTGTTTCAGAAAGCACAAAATTTACTCACGACAAATGGAAATTAAAATTTCATTTATGTTGCAATTTGTCGCGTCCGTAACCGTAACTGAGGCGGTCTTTTGACTTATTTCGTTGCAAAAATTATAATTTTTGAACTAATGAAGATATTTAAAGAAATTAAATTGCATCTGAAAGTATAATATCTCAGCTTTAAAATACAGTAGAACATCAAAAACCCGAACGTAAAAAACCCGAAAGCGTTTTAAAAGAGTTTAAATACATAATTATGTAATAGTTTGTGTAATAGATGTATATTTAATCGACTAAAGTGCATGTTTTTAGGCATTTTTAGACATTTCTTAAGCCTAAGTGTCATTTTCTAGGTTATTTTCGAAAATCCGAACAATTTGATAATCCGAACCACCTTCGGTGCCAATTAGTTCGGATTATCGGCGCTCTACTGTAAATGGAAATACAGAGTGCTACAGCAAGCAGGGTGCTTGTTGAGATATTTTAGAAAGCTGCAAACCACAATATTTTCAGTAAATACCATAGTAAAATTACTGAAAGTTTGTTTATAAAGTTACTGATTTGAAATCGGACCTGTTTCAAGCTGTACGTTGGAACGGTTACACCTTGAAACAGGTCCGATTTCAAATCAAGTATGCTTAAGCTGTGTTCTGATTAGTGGTAATGGCAGTCGTAGTAGATGCTGTTATAGTATTTTTGATAGGAAGTGTTAGTGAAAATATGTACATACTAATATGTGTCACTATCACGGCTGCTGAGAAATACTATAATTTCGTCTGCTACCACTGGCATTACCTACCATTACCACCAACAGAACGCACCTTTACGTTCTGAATGATCTAGTAGTAGCTCGATCGGTCGGTACTCGGTATAGTAGCGTGTAGTAATCCAATTTTACGATATTATTATAACTGAATTAATTTTATGTTAAATTTCTGAAATAAAGTTAGAATTGAAATGAACATTATTGTATTTTATGCTTTGGGAAAAAGCTGTCGCGTCCGTAATGTCGCGTCCGAACTCGTACCATACATCATAAAAAAAAGCTGAAAGATATTTCCCATATTTCATAAGTCTACCGACAAAAGAAAATCTTTGGTCTTCATTTGCACATAAAACAAAAAGATTTTTTTTCTCCAAACATCGCTGAATTTGGAATATTTCTACTCGCGTTAAAGAGAAACTTCCATTTTTTGTCGCGTCCGAACACTTTTGTTTTTGCTTGTATATTTTCATTTGTGAGCCTTTGTGAGCAAGATTTCAGCGCAAAAAAAATATTTATCTCTTGTCAACTTTGACACGAATATTACTTTTTGATACAAGATCGATAAAACGTCGTCATATCCTGCACAAACTTTAAAGCGTTATATTATACCGTTCGCTTCATTGGAAATTTGATACGAGCGCATCCTAAAAGTTTAATAAAATTCACGATGTGACGATAAATAGTTCGCCAGCTCCTTTGATGTCAATAACCGTTGCCGGGGAAATCTAATATGCCCAAATGCATGCAAAATTTAATACTGCACCCTGGTCTGCGCGTGTAGAGCAAATTGCAAACCAGCAGCAGCAGCGAACGGCAAAGCAGTTTTGTAAGGCCTTGCCTGCAATCTTGCAAAGTTTATTACAGGTCGGTACACCCTTTACGTCACGGGGTAAAATTACTGGGGAGTATTCTTGATTATGCCCGAAAAAAAAAACGACCAATATTTTTCAGCTTCTATCGCTAACGCTGACGCTGCAGTATTGCAGAGGAAGCGGAATATTAAGTTGAAAAATTAGCTTGAGGTAATTTGTTCTGAGGAGCTATTCGTTCATTTGCTTAGCTTAAATAAATTGGGTACTCTTTCACTAATATGTTAATCAGCATTCTTAGTATTTTTCTGGGTTGTACTAACTAGTGGAGTAACTATTTTCTCTTACTTTGGATCCTGTTGTAACAGCTCCGATTATGATGACTTTTTTGAGTACACTATAGAAGAACTCGAGTGCATTTACAAATTGAAAGAAAAGGCTTAAAATTTCAGTTTTTGTTTTATTGTGCAGATTATCAAAACTAGTTATAATTGAATAAACACAATAAAGTTGTTGACGTGTAAAGTCATACTTGTAGTTGCCAGTAATATTTTAAATGAAATACAATCAATATTATTATTTGTTTTTTTTTATATTGGAGCAATCGGTTTTGAGTAGCCCATCATGACTCTTCTAAAAGGTAATAAAAAATAAATAAAAAAGTTAAAGATAATGTGCGCCAAGCACTTACCCAATTATATGACACATAAATATTTGACATAAATATTTATTTATTTTATTTTTAATTGACATGATGATTTGAATAATTTGTATTCATTGTTAAATTTTGTTTTTTCAGTAATTATATTAAAATTTTCTTTAATATGTTTAAATTAATAATCAAATCAATTTGTTAAACTTGTCAATTAAGAGAAATTCAGACCACGTTCAATATAATATTTATAGAAAACCTACATATACAGATACATTAATGCCAAATTCCTGATATCACTCACACAATATTAAATATTCGGCATTTAAATACTTATTTAACAGATTTATTTCATTAGAATTATCAAAAATTATAATAATGAAAGAAACTATCCATAAAATATATAATTTGATGAAACAGAAACTATTGTAAAAACAAATTTATCCACATTTAGTTGCCAAATAAAAATATATTTCAATTCCTCTTCACCCGACAATTAACAAACGCATTAAGAGCATTCTACATAAATTGAACATTATGACTTCTATGACAACACAAAATATTATTGCAGGTTTATTAATAAATAGTAAGGACAATTTTTTTTAAGAAAACTTGATATTTACGAACTAAAATGTTCTGATTACAACGCGGAATACATTAGACACACAGGGCGAAATTTAATAGTAAGATTGAACGAACTTAGTAGACAACTTTACTCGATTTTAAACATAAACTTAAAACTGAAAACATTACCATTTTATAACATTTAAAAAACATATATTAAAATGGATTATACGAAATTTACGAAATTAAAAAACAAAAATTTTAACATAATTAATGAAATAACCGAAATTAAAGATGAATGCCTTTACGAATTTTTCGGTCATATGTCATATTATTACGGAACAGTTTGGCGCATATTACCTTTCACATATTTCTTTTTAATAATGTCAATACAAGTATTCAATATACGTGTTTTGAGTACTATCTAATAATGTATTATACAGGCTGTTCCTAAATATCATGTAAATACGAAAAGGGGTAATTCTTTGGCTTATTTAATGACTAAAAATTCATGTAAACATAGGTCCGCAAGCGCTTCGTTGCCGATCTACAGGATGTTGAAATTTCAAGATTTTTTTAGTTTTTTCTTTATAGCTCTTGTATCCTAGTTTTAATTTTTAACAGTTGGTGGCGAATAAAATGTCAAAAGAAATACAAACAAAAGGTTATCTAAATCAAGCCAAAGCATACTAGACCAACTATTTAAAAAAAATTTAATTTCATCTAGCGAAACACCGGAAAGCTTTTATTTTTTTTCTCCATAACGGTGGTAAATACGAAAAAACTACAAAAGATTAAAATGCTTTAGAACAAAACAAAAAATGCATTTTGTATTTTAGAATCCACCAGCGGCGCACCGAAAAAAAGTTCATGGGGAGATAAGTGGGCATGACCCCTGAAAAAATATCGCCCTGTAGATTCCTAAAACCATTTGGTATGCCCAAAGATATAAGTCCTACACCGTAACCCATATTCCAAATTAGAGCTAAATATCTCAAAAACTATAAGGGCTATAAAGAAAAAATCTTGAAATTTCAACACCCTGTAGATCGGCAACGAAGCGTTTGCGGACCTATGTTTATATGGATTTTTAGTCATTAAATAAGCCAAAGAATTACGCCTTTTCGTATTTACATGATATTTAGGAACACCCTGTATTTTATATGCATTATCAATAAAAATATCTAAAAAGAATACATAATTTGAATAACAAATGAACAAAACAAATCAGAAAACACCGATTTTTTCATTCCGAGGAATGTATATCAGTAAAAAAACTATTAAGAGAAAAAAAACACTCTGTATATAAACATGGGTTCATTTTCGATCCATGTTGATTATGAATTTTTGACTTATTGTAGTCTATGATAAGTTTATTATAAGTCTACTATAACAAATACTTGATGATACTTAATATGGTAGTCATTCAGAAAAAATGTTTGGCACTTAAACCACTGTTGGTCAAATATAATATACAAATATTCAAAGCTTTTAATGATATAACGTACATACGTTATAAAATTATTATTGTTAAGTCCAAACTCATCCAGTACGTATCTGACAAAAGTTGCTAGTTTTGCGATATGAATATTTATCTTTTTGTTTTATTTCTCTGTAAATGTTTCTTGTGCCAAGTCAAAAAGGAACTGAAAATCCGGACTTTTTAACACCATTTAGCTAAGTCTAAAAGCCAGAATTTTTCAAATTTAATGGCGTAAATAAGGTAAAAAGAAAGATTCTATACGGCTTTTGATGTGTTCAATGTTGCAGATTGTCTTCAGAGAAATATTATTTTGACTTGCCGAACATGTCCTGTTACAAATCCATGGCTGAACAAAAATGTGTCTACTTAGCTGTGTTAAGATCGCTAGCCAAATTACATACTGCATAAGCGTAATGCACTATAAGAACTATATGTTTATTTCTAACAATTTTGAATCAACTGGAGATACATGTAGTGGAAGTTAATGAGTCTATTTACAAAGATTTAAGTTTAAAGTTAAATCGTTAACCAAAAAGTTAACTTTGTGACTCCAGAATATACTCTAAAAGCACAACGTGGTGGGTCACTGCAGTATATCTAACGCGATTTTCAGCGGTGCAATATACAATTCTAATTCAATAAATGGCGCACGTATGTTACGCGAGATTGCA
This sequence comes from Aphodius sticticus, assembly GCA_963966075.1. Classification (NCBI taxonomy): domain Eukaryota; kingdom Metazoa; phylum Arthropoda; class Insecta; order Coleoptera; family Scarabaeidae; genus Aphodius; species Aphodius sticticus. The sequence goes on from OZ014509.1 coordinate 67,680,466, forward strand.
GCAAAATGTTTTGATAAACGTGTCACATACGACGGTGACGCAAGGCGACAACGGCAGGTCGTCCGCGTGTCCTGAATTTCGAATGGGTTTCATGATCGGTACCGGGCCCGTGCTGCAATTACACCGTGTATAGGTGTTGAGCAAATGCATTACAAATTGCCACTACCGTAGCGTCGTTCGAACGTACAGCCAATCGTACGAGCAAGATTCAATTATGTGCAGATTGCCTCAAGTCTGGCGAATTTCAGTTCGATAGCTGGATGGCTGTTTATTTATAGGGAGCGTTAGTAGATTTTATTGAAGCAAAGTCTGTTGGGTGGATTCTCATGTTAAATTTTAAAATTCTCTCTGATTGAAATATTACGCGGTGTTTGAAACATGTCCCGCTTTTTGGAAAGATTTAATTTTTTTAGATACACTATACCAGGGGCGGCCAATTTTGGTCGATCGATCACCTCTACATAGTAGCAAAAAGGCCTTACTATAACCCTATTAAAAAACGGTTGTTAACTAATTGCCCAATATACTACTTGAACAGTGAAGAACCTTTGATTTTCTTCCTAAGTATACAGGGCCCTGCAACTCAGCTCCCGCCTTCTGTAGCTCAGTTACTAATTAAGCTAAGAGTTTGACATTTGGCAGGCTTACTCTGTACTTCAAGGTTTATTTCAAGAAATTATTTTTGATTATACAGCGTGTCCCAAAAATGTGCAACGCCATGATAATATATTTTCTTAATTGCATGCTATATATTTTTTTACACATTAGGAAGCCTTTTATGGTTGCCTACACACCACACAAATTTTATTGAAATCGGTTGAGGGACTGCAGCGCAAAAAAATAAAAACTAAAAAAATTGATTTTGCATCGTTGGTTTTAAAAATCAATAAAAACCACAAATTGTTAATAAAATTTTGCGACGTGCTTATTAAGTTAGATCTACTAGTCTCGTTAACCAAGTGTCATTGATCCAAATTATACAGGCTGACCAAAATCTAGTGTCAAACTTGTCTAACTTCAAAGCGTGTTATTGTTCTTATTTTAAATTGGAACCCATAGATTTTTTTAGCTGAAGCGATGCAGAATTAAAAAAATAAGCATTGTTTCTAAATACAACCCCATCACAATTCCCAATATTTTAAAAATTATTCACCAAAAACTCATTTTTCAACGTTTCCAACGGCAATTTTAGGTAATAACTATCGTACGTGGCGTTGAAAAGCAATTCATTTCATAAAATATAATGCAGAGAAGAATTTTAGATTTGAGAGTGCTTAATTAATTAGTTGTTCAATTGCCAAATTTACTGAAAAATTTACCTATAGCGGGAAGGGCGAAAATGTGGCTGCAACACGATGGAGCCCCAGCACATTACTCGTTATATGTCAGGGACCAGCTCAACGAAATCTTCCCAAATCGGTGGATTGGAAGAGGAGGACCAGTTGCTTGGCCTCCTCGATCACCAGACTTAACGAAACTGGATTTCTTCCTGTGGGGCTACGTTAAGGACATCGTTTATGCTGAACCTCCAACAACACCAGAAAACATGCAAGAAAGATGCATTTCTAACTATTACGCCCGACCTATTAAGAGCAGTGGCGAGGACATTGCATACTCGTCTTCGTTCGTGCCTCGAAAAGCACGTAAGACACTTCGAACAACTACTTAATTAAGTACACTCAAATCTAAAATACTTCTCTGTGTTATATTTTATGAAATAAATTGTTTTTCAACGCCACGTTCGCTATTTATGACCTAAACTTTGCCGTTGGAAACGTTGAAAAATGAGTTTTTGGCGAATAACTTTTAAAATGTTGGGAATTGTGATGGGGTTGTATTTAGAAATGATGTTTATTTTTTAATTCTGCATCGTTTCACCTAAAAAAATGTATGGGTTCCAATTTAAAATAAGAACAATAACACGCTTTGAAGTTTGACAAGTTTGACACTAAATTTTGGTCACCCTGTATAATTTGGATCAATGACACTTGGTTAACGAGACTACTAGATCTAAGTTAATAAGCACGTCGAAAAATTTTATTAACGAGGTGTAATTTGTGGTTTTTATTGATTTTTAAAGCCAAAGATGCAAAATCAATTTTTTTTTGCTTTTATTTTTTGCGCTGCAGTCACTCAACCGATTTCAATAAAGTTTTGGTGGTATGTAGGCAACCACAACAGGCTTCCTGTGTAAAAAAATATATAGCATGCAATTTAAAAAAATATATCACATTTTTGCACATTTTTGGGACAGCCTGTATAATCAAAAATAATTTCTTGAAATGTACCTTGAAGTACAGGGTAAGCTTGCAAAATGTCAAACTCTTAGCTTATTTAGTAACTGAGCTACAGAAGACGGGAGCTGAGTTGCAGGACCCTGTATAACCCTATTGTTAGCGAATGTGGAAAATGAAAGATATTTTCGATCTCACAGAACTTTTTTGCTTATCGCATTGTAATAAAAACCGTTAACAGTAAAAACTGAGTCTAGTTACTCATGTATTTACAAATAAGCGTGTTTATCATCTTCTATCACTGGCCCAAATCTGAATTAATCCAACAAATAAAATAGTTCCTAACACGGCCAATCCTGACTATAGCTTTGCTCTCAAAGCCAAAGTCTCCAGAACTATTGTCCTCAATGATAAACTTGGTCTCAGTAACTCATTTAAACTTCCATTCGACAATTCATAATTTGCCGAAATTCAAAGGTGTTACTCATTCAACAATATTCAAGTTGCCAACATGTATTTCTTTTCCTTTAGAGTTCAAAACGCTAAAATTTTTAACTCAAAACATAGTCAAATAATTGCAAAACACAAACCACCTTTCAGCTCAGGTACATGTATTAGCAGGTTAAGCTGTAACCTTTCAGCCCAAGAAAATAAACAAATATTTGCAAGGGGTCATCCTTTCAGCTCATGAACATTAAGAAATAAGCAAAGGACTAATCATTCAGTTTAACAAGATAAACTAATTTTTGCAAAGGGCCGACCTTTCATCTACAACAATATGAACAAATTGGTAACTTTTCATCTCAACACGATAAACAAATATTAGCAAAGGGCTCATATTTAATCTCTAAAATTAAACAAATATTATCAAAGGGACAACTATACCTTTCAGCTTAAAACCATTCAGATATTAGGAAAGGAGTGAAAGGACTAACCTTTCAGCTCAACAAAATAAATTACCTACCACGCCAGTAAAGGGCTGACACAAATATGTATTCGCAAAAAGCTAACCTTTCAGCTCAACAAAATAAATAAATTTTAGAAAAGGGCTAACCTTTCAGTCAAACAAAATAAATTAACATTTGAGTAAAGAGCTGACCTTCAGCTCGACAAAATAAACAAATATTCGCAAAAGACTAACCTTTCAACTCAACAAGATAATAGTATATTATTATACAAGTTTTATAAGACGTCAAATTGGCGCACGAGTTGTTTTGGGCACGACGAGCGTAGCGAGGAGTGCCCAAATGGAACGAGTGCGCCAATACGTCTTATAAAACGAGTGTAATATACTATTTTTTCTACTTTGCGTTATTAATTTTATATAAATTTAGAAATTGTGGTTACTATATCGCGGTAAATTAGAATCTAGGGTATTTTGCGGGTACCACGTGGCAGCACTGTAGTAACTGTCAACTTCGTTAAAGATGAGATCGATGAGATAAAATCATGACAAAATCTAATTGTGAATAATTTTACTCTACTTTAGCCTACAAGTTTGAATAAATATTCAGCGAGGTCGCAACGATGATCATAATGGAGCTTGGGGCAACACTTTTAACCCTACTATGATAAATACATGAAACTTAACCTAAAAAGTTAACTTTAAAATAGTGGTTTCCTAAGTATATTAATCAGAATAGAAGTGTTTGGCGGTGACTGATTAGTTACTTCGAAGAACAAGAACTTAAGAACTTACTAAAGAATTGTTATAACGCTTAACGTTCAATAGCGGTGTCTACCTAATTCCGCTACGTAGCCGTTGCGGCTTATATATTTACAAGCACTTACAATTGAAACCCAATTCTAATTTCGGCAAAGTAGTTTATTAGAATAAATTATACTTAGTAAAATTACATGTGATGGAGGTAATACAAATACGTTGCACACAACCAGAACTAAGACGAAGTCGAAAGCGACGGACAAAAACGAATACGAATTGAACCGAGCATCCAAGCGTCCAAAATATTACCGAAAAACTTATACGTCACATAAACTAGAAATTCTCTACACTTTAAATGTACTATAGGTTCGTACGTGTATGCTGATAAACCATTTATTGCGCATATACAATCTCGCAGCAGTAATTAAAATCGTTCATATCTACGATGTAGGTTTGATCTTCGCCTAATACCTTATTAAAGTAAATGTGGTCCTTGAATTATATCTGAAAAGGGGATTTGATGTTTAGTTGAAAATAATGATAACGATCACTTACTAGAGTCGTAAAACATCACCGTAAACGTCATGCTGGCGTATTTTGATGAACACAGCAAAACTAAGAAAGCTCCAATCCTTTGGCCATACTATAGCAGGCTACACCCATGATAAAATATGTATAGAATATTGATATTTCGCAGTTTATGTGATTACAAGCGATTAAGAAGATGCAGTGTGTGGTTATGTTGGGTTATGTATTGTACATTTGACATATGGCATTTGATATCACTGTGTACCAATCAGACAAAAATGTTACTGTTTTCGGTATTACAATGTGTTAATTGTAACACTGAAAACAGTGTAACAATGTGTGCATTGTGAATGCAAAGTAGAAAAAAATATTAGCAAAGGGCTATCCTTTCAGCTCAAACCCAATCAAATATGTTAATATTACTCGTAAATAAACAACGTAGGTAGATGAACAAGTTGTTTCAGTACAGATGAACTCCCACGTTGTATTGATAGATTAACAAAAATCTAAAATTTTTAGAAAATAATTCTAAAAATCTTCCGTGTTAGTTTTCCTGGCAAAAAAAAAGTGTCGCGAGTACTTAAAATCAAATTTTCAGCCATACTGTGCATTTTTATAATGAACTCTGCAAATATAAAAAGTTGAGTCAGAAAATTAATTTTCTTTGTGCCTTTATATCGAAAACTTAATAGGTGATATAAAAATAAAAAAACATTTTTTAACATATATTTTCCGTATCTACTATCTACTAATACCCATAGCTCGCGGGGTAGTACCCGAGCTACCCCGCGTAAGACATGTCGATCGCAACATATTTTAAAGATAAAACGTAGATCTTAAGTAGACAAAAGTTGGCCACCCCTGCACTATACGTTGTCTACTAATACAATATCCCTTGTTCTTGTTTGATTCAAGCATTATTTTTCGCAGCAATCGATAAGAAGCAGTAACAGTATTTTTATTATTGTACTTAAATTTTTTTCCAAGCAAAATTTCTAATTACTCATGTTGGGTACTTAAATACCACAATAATTTATTATAAGTTATAATACTAAGTTAAAATTAATAATAATAGTTTAATTTTTACGTGATGATAAATGATTTGGTTGAAAAAACAGGCCCTGAAGCAATAAGAAGTCGCTGATGAATTAGAATTTATTTGTACTTTCACTGCAATTTGATTAAAAAAGTTTTGCCTCATATCTCCACCACATTTTAGCGTTTTGGTGTTCCCTTAATAGTCAATCTTACACTGGATGACATTTTGTATAATTCAAATAAATAAGTTACTTCGTTAGAAGCAACAATATATTTATTTCTGAATAAAAATGTATTTTAATATTTATCAAATCTATTGGGTACACACAACATGTATTTGAAGATTTTTATAAGAAAGACTGTTAAAATTTACTACGTGAATTCAGTAAAAGATTGAATAAAGCTTTATCAACACTAAATTAACCTTTGTCAACATAAACACTTAGGTATATCAACAATATTTTTTGTTTGAAAATCTAAATTCAAGAAGTTGAGTTGATAAAGTAAAAAACTCAATAATCGATAGAGCTTTTTTTTACTTTATCATACGTAGTATGACAAAGTATTTTTTCTTTGGTTCTAAATTCTAACCTGGTTTTCGGGAATAAGAAAAGTTTGGTTAAGTTGAAACCGGTTGAAGTTTCTTATAGGCGAAGGTATCGAGGAGTTGTTAACACAAAGATGTGTTGGGCGTGTTGTATAGGTTATCTGCCTACCTTTATATAAGCGAGTAGTTGAGAGGAAAGGAAATCTCACCTGTAACAAAGGAAATTATAATAAAACACAAAATCATTTTTAAAAACTGCATGTCATTCAATCTTTAAATTGTTATTGAAAAATTCAACCAGACTTTTATTTGGTATATCTTAACAGAAAATAACTAAATATATAGCGCATTTCATTTAAATGAGTATCTAGAACCATTTTTGGGAGACCTTGATTTTTTGTTAATAAGTAGATCGTTATTTCTTCCATTAAACAAAATTAAATTGAAAGATTTTAGAGAGATTTTTTTTAGTTTTAAGCGGTATCTTTTAAAAATGTTACATTGCGGCACCTTTTGACCTAAGGACAATAATTACAGTATTTTATTGCATAATAACTAATAATATTTAATGCTTACAACCGGAAAAAGGAAATAAAAAATATACATTTTCATTCGGAAAAGTCCTTGATGCAAAGGTCGATAAAAGAAGTAATTAAAACGCCTCCCAACTTTGCAGAATTTACTTTTGGTACCAGTTTCGGCAATGCTGCCTTCTTCAGCCAAAAATCTACAGATGGACTTTTCCGAATTCAACTATGATAGAGCCGCGTCACTCGTCCAACGTCTATATGCGTACCTACTTTCCTAACACAAAAAAAAAAACAAAAAATGTATGTCACCGTGAAATACGAATACCGACAACGACATTATGTTTATAGACGGGGTAGGTGCTATAAAAGAAGACAAAACGCCATTATTCTGTTACTTTTCATTTCCACTGTTACCATCGGCACAAAGATTGAGAAATTAAAAAAAGAATAAAAGCAAGTGACAATGTTCATGAGTGTCATTGTCACTATGTACCGAAAAAATAATCAAATCAAAGTAGTTCAACAGTCATTCGACGTCAAAATAACTAAATAAAAATATTAGGTATCCATAATTGGTATCAATCATTTATTTTATATGATTTATTTCGTTCATGTTCATGGCATAAGTAAAGATTGCGTAATTTGTAAGAAATGTATTATCACGTATGTACCACGCTGACTGAGATCGCTATACGTCCACCTCGGCAGTTACACAAATAATGCCCCCCACTTTATTGTTAGTGAGTTAAGAAACGCCCAGCTATCCTATTTACATTTCGAAGCTGACGTGTAATATTTAGCGTGCTGCACGTCGGCTGTTTAGTTTGTATAGCTCTATCTCATTCTGAACTTTCGTCGCCTCTTCGATGGCTTGCAAGGCAAAAATTGTATAAACCGCCTTAACATTTTTCAACGATTTTGCAAATGAGCTGGCAATTCTGTAATTTCGTCAAAATAGATAAATAATAAATTAAAGTAGAGGACATTTTTTATCACAACATTTGATCACATCTGCAATTTAATATTATAATTTGAAATAAAATTTTATTTATACCCTGTAAGCTATGAAAAATTGAGCGAAACAAGTTATTAAGGTATCTGTCAGTGGTGGTGATATTGTTAGGTTAAATTTGCATAATTTAAAAACAACATTGTTTTTTTTTAGTTTAGTAATATCTGGGCCCTGATTCCTGAAATTCGACGACAAAAATTAATTATTGTACGTTATTGATGTTTCGATAAAATATTCCTGGTTCAGAATAATGTTTTCTCGACCGAATTTTCCAGCATTGAGAATCACCCCTCATCATATCAACGAAAATCTAAAGTCTCATCACACACACATACACCAAAAGAGTCTCTCAACAACCCTAAAGGCTTTTAACTCCGGTAACAGTACACTTTCCACTTAAGTTTTCGAACGTTCCGAGCCGTTTCCGGGTGCTCGACGGAGCACAGCAGCAGCGCCCTCATGCGAGAGGGTTCGTCGACGGCGGATCGGTTCACTTTTCAAGTCACGTTTTCTGGGACGCGTAGCGCGACGCGGGCCTAACCAAAATTGCCTTTCTCTCGACTGCTGCAGCATAAAAACATGCCTCGAAATTAGCATGACCCGACCCCCAAACCCAGGCTCGCCGAGCGTCACCCACGAGCGTGACCTTCTTTCTTCTGCGCGATTTGTCGCAGGATCTATGCCACCCCTGGGACACGCAACTTTAGCGACTGGTATGGCACGAGCAACCGACATTCCTAATCGGATTATTGGAGCTCTGGTCTATGGAACAGTTATTAGATTTTAGAATTTGTGCCAGCAAAACAAACGGTTTGGATAGGTTGATGGAATACAGAGTTTCTGTGTTAAATATGGACTCTTATTGGTTAGAAACATTCTAAATTATCATGAATTGAAAGGCATCGGATCTAATTTAATGAAAGGAAAACATTTACGTCAAAATATATGAACACATGAAAATGTCTATAGTGAATGTCAAAAAAATTTCATTTTGACGTAGGATGCAAATTTAAAGCAGCGATTCCTTAAAATCTAAGGTAAACGTCCCAAATTCAGACACTGTCCTAAATTCTAATAAGGTAACTGCAATTCAGCTACTTTTTAAATCGCTACAGGATAACAGTAAGTAAGAAAATTCTAATAATATCTATTTAAGCTGACTAAAAATGCTTTATATTTTCATAATAATGCGGTGGACTCATGGGCGCGTTACAAAATGTTCCAGGGGGGGGGCAAGATTTTTTTTTAGTAATAAAGGGTGACGTTGTGTGAATGACTATGCTATGAATTATTTTGTAGCGTTTTCGTCTTGTGTTATTTGTTGTAAATGATATTGACAATTAGAAACCCAATAAACATGAAAGTAAAAAATAATATATAAAAACAGCCCATATTGTTCGTTAAACTTAAATTGCATTCACCCTGAAAAATCTCCGTTGCTTTTAAGGTTGTGTTATTGTTTACATATTATTTTATATTATTAGCCACGGTTGTGACTATGCTCGACAACTTACCTCGAGCATATTGATATTGAGTGAATTGCAAGCAAATTTCCTGCCTTTCTATCGTTTATTAATGTGTACTAGTAATGTTTATTAAGATTTGTTTGTAATTATATATTTTTTTCAGCATTATGGAATTGTTATCCTAGAATTTAAGATTTGGTCCCATTGCCAACTAATAGTAGAATTTTTATTACTTATTAATATACTTATTAATGTACTAATGTATAATGAACAATTATCACCTTTCAATAAACACGATTATAGACTTTTCAGTGTTGTCCATTTTGTCGGTATTTTCGGTTTTAAACATTATTTCTAATAATATTGGTTGCCAACTAATATTATCGTTCTTCTTTCTCCTGCTTTCGATGAACACGAGCCAACAATACTTATAGCAAATTAATAAACGATGCGAAGGCATATTAGTTGGAATTCACTCAATTGGAGAGAATAAAGAATGATTACAACCAAAAATACAGGCACAAAATGAACACAATTGATAATTTAATTCTATAATCGTGTCAATCGAGCATCCGATAAAAAGTCTTAATAACAAATGTGTAAAAAATAAAAAAGCGACAAAATCCTTTTTAAATTTAATCGCTTTAACGAGGAACAATGAATAAATACAGAGAGAAAGTTGAAAATTCTGTGATAACGATCATCGACAACGAAATTGTTATTACTATTATACGTAAACAGTTGAAAGGCGACAATACTAAGTCAACTAATTAAACTTAAAACTAATTATAACTTATATGTTTAAGCTGTATAGGAAATCAGTATACAGATCATACAGACCATAGTAGACAAATTTTTGAATGTAGTCATGTCCGGAAATGTATTATTTGAACGCTGGAGAGAGTCGGAAGATTGAACCAATTTTACAAACAGCATAGGGAGAAGAGTGTCATGTATCATAGGATGGCACTTTTAAAACCAAAGAACATGTGTCTGACTTTTTTTATTATTTAACCTCTTTGAAAGGAGTCAATGAGAACCGTTCTGTAATTTGGTACCAATTTTGGCCAATTTGGGTTATCTTTAATTCTTTTGAGAGATAGTTTAACATCTTATATAATAAAGTTTCACTTACAAATGATTTGGTTATGAATAATATAGCTATTATATGATACTTTACACTACCTACTTTCCTAATGCAGTTTCATATGTTGGTAACATATTCCGGCTCTGTGCAGTTTCTAAATGGTGTCTGGACATGAGTTCGGTATCGAAAGTTGACTATTCAGTATACTTTATCTATATTTCACAGTTATTTTTAACATCCAGTATATTTGAGATAAACAGCTCAGCGTTGCAAAGAAACTGCGAAGTAATAGAACCTAATAAGTATGATTAAATGAAAGCCCAAACATGGTCATTTTAGACTACAGCACAAAACCGTAAACTTGACACAATATCGTGTGACTCTTTCGAGATGAAATCTGGAGATAAACATTATAATGAAACTGACATTAGTGACGATTGTAATCGGTATAGGATAAAAATACTGAATGCGTCGCGCAAAAAAAGGAATTTACGGTCCTCGAAAAGAGCCCAGCCTCGATAAAGAATCACTTTCTTGGCTTGCTACACAATATACTATAGGTATGTAAAATGATAATTCAGGGTGGGGGGCAAGCGCCGACACAACACCCATATGTAACGGCGCCCATGCCGGGCGGTGGACTACTCTTATGGAATAGTCTCACCACTATTATTTACAAATTTAGGGGTGTCGGAATTAGGTACATGTAAATATAGCACATACGTAAATAGATATGTGTGTCGGAATTGTGTACATGGTTACAAGTAATACATATGGCTCTATTGCTGTCTTTACACAGGAAAATAACATATTTTACATCGTTTGTTATATTACAATTAATTATACGCATTTTGTCCAAATTCCGATTCCGACACGAGTGTCGGAATTACGGACATCAATAATAATCCCCAATTATTACAGGGTGTCGGAATTACGATCAATAGTCCCTAATTCCATCATAAATATAGACAGGCATCATAGGAGATGATGAAATAAGACAGAATGATGCAACATTAGCAGCAGAGAGTAGCGATTTTGGCATTGATACGCCACCTTTGGAGATAACAGTTGAATTGATGCCATCTCCATTAAAAAATTATTCTGGCCTGAAACACCCAAATAAACTAAAAAGAAACTGTTCTTCTGTAAGACTATCTCTAATGCTTGGAGATAATATTTGTTAATAACAATAAGGAAGCACAAAAGAAAATCATTCTAGATAAATAAGAATGGAAGCGAAAAAGGAACAGAATAAAAAGCTGCGCCAAGAAAAAGAAAACACTGGAATTTCGAGATGCAAGAAACATTAAAATACAGATGAGATAAAGAGGGCAGACTGAAGAAGACTAAGAACTTACATTATACTGTGTTTCATTAAAAATGGTAAACATAAATATTTTAACATTTCTTAACAATAAATCTTAATTAACAATATTTAAAATACTTAATAGTCACTTGAATGTTTATATTTGTCAGAATAATGTACGTACCGCAAGTGTCTGATTTAGCATCACTGTCTGAATTAGGCTCACTGAGGAGTCAGATTTCACATCAAAATATACGCTTAGTGTCGGAATTAGGGGCAATTGTTAAACTTATAAAATATAATACAAATTACATAACTATTATCAATTTTCTTTAAAAATGGATAGCCAGATATCTTAAGAAAGCAAATATTTGTTTAAAAAAAGTTGACAGTTATTAGCACCACATAAATATAAATTATACAGTTACAAATGTAACAAAAATTCCTTAACCTGTGTGATGGGGCATTTACCTTAATTCAAGTCTGAAAATTTACCCGTAAAAACTGTGACGCTCTTCGTCTAGAATGCAGTATGTTAGCAGAAGGAAGTTAATATGGTAGATAGATCGTTTTTAAATTGTCAGCTCCAAGAATTGACAAGAACATCTTAACTACGGTACGCAACTGGTTACAACTTTTTAAAAATCAAATATCCATGTTTATTGTTTATTTGTACGTCACTTTCGCAGTCGTGCTTCTTTCTTCGTTTTCAGCAAAAGAAAACGTGTAAATTGTTGCAAACAAAGCAACTAAACTAACACTGTTGTTAACATTCAAAGCTTCACATTGGATTGGCAAGATCATAAATTCGTATCACACGCAAATCTGACAGCTGATGTTCTCACAAATTGTTTGAAAATTTATTGCTACTTTGTTTACATTCTTCGAACACTAATTTCGAACGATAATCTTATTGTTTCAAAGGAATATTCGGAAAGTTGCATAAACTGCAATTATTTAGCCAAATTGATCGCAAAAATAGAATACACGCAAACAAGTCATAATCTGCTGGCATACAGGGTGATGTTATCACCGAATGAAAAACAAGCATACCTACAAACATAGACATAAAAAATGATAACCAAAAAATACAATAAATTACCTGCTTTGGTCATTTTTGCGCCCCTGGCAGATACGGATCGTAATGGCCGTCCAGAGCCTTTCGGCTACGTTCCGAAATACGGTAAAATGCGACCGGGGTTAGTAAAATTTGACTTTATGGCTCAGATAATGACCGTTTCCCGTTGAAATATCGCTAATATATTCAAATGGTGCATTTTTGCCGACGAAATTCGCCTGAATATACCTGAATTGACTATACGCTACTTTCAATACCGTTCAAACTGAATACTGAAATTAATAGTATAACACACTGCTGAAAAAAATTAGGGCCACACTTTTTCCGAAACCTGTAACTTTTTAAATAATAGTTCTAGGAAAATCAAATTTGGTATGCTTTAAGGGCATATATTTAACTATAGAAAATTACAAAAAGAATGTTACAACTCTTAGTTACTTCTAAGTTACACTTAAAAATGTAAATTAATAACGCAAAACGAATGGAAAAATGTCTAGTATGCTTTGAGTTCACGTATAAAAGCCTACTAAAGATGACAAATGAATTCAGTTGTCAATTTTCGTTGATTAGAAACGTCATTAGAAGTAAAATGAGGCATCTTAGTGAAGTGCAAGTTGCTCGTGCTGTCGACCTTATTCAGCATGGCCACTCTATTCGACATGCTAGTAGGGACCTTCGAGTTTTCCCCTTCTGTTATTCAGCGTTCATGGAATCGGTTTAGGGAGACTGGCCAATATGTGAGAAGAGCTGGACAAGGTCGAAATCGAAAAACTACTCAAAACCAAGACCGATTTCTTGTCCTTTCCTCTCTACGTCAGCGTACTGCCACAGCACGAGACCTCCTAAACGACCTAAGACGAGCACATGGAATAGACATTTCTGATCAAACTGTTAGAAACAGATTAAAAGAAGCGAATTTGAAACCAAGAAGACATGTCCGCGCACCACGCCTTACGCATCATCACAAAGCAGCGCGGATGAGGTTTGCTGTGGATCACAGAGATTTTCAACTTCCTCACTGGACGCCTGTACTGTTTACAGACGAGTCCAGATTTCGTTTAACTCGTTGCGACGGTCGAGTACGTATATATAGACGTCCTGGTGAACGCTGCGCAGCCGCTACTATGCAGGAAGTGGATAGATTTGGTCGTGGATCTGTGATGGTTTGGGCTGGAATCAGTATAGACAACAGAACTGATCTTGTTGTGGTGAAAACATCTTGGAGGACCATGTGGTGCCTGCTGCATATGGCGTCGGTCAAAATTTCATCCTAATGCAGGACAATGCAAAGCCACATACCGCCGGCATCACCAATACACAGAAAACCCGACTGTGATCGATATATGACAGCCATTTCCATTTTGTTTTGAGTTATTAATTTACATTTTTAAGGGTACTTAGAAGTAACTAAGATTTGCAACATTGCTTTTGTAATTTTCTATAGTTAAATATATGCCTTTGAAGTATACCAAATTTGATTTGTCTAGAACTATTATTAAGTTACATGTTTCGAAAAGTGAGTTCCCCCAATTTTTTTTAGTAGTGTATTTGACGTCCATAAAATGTTTTGGCATTTTTCCTGCCATGAAAACTGTTTGTCGAAGAAAATTTGATAAACTGAAATAAAATACAATAAAACGTTCCCCAGAAATAGTTTGGAAGATTTTTAGTAAATACATTCACTTAATTTTAATTGGAAAAGAGAACAGACAACACTTAGTTGAGTTTGAAAGAGCTGTATGTCTAGACGAGACAATTATACCGAGCTAAATGAGACGTAGATCTCCAAGCTTTTCCAAACTTTCCTCGCCTTGCAATCCAAAATAATGGCCGCGACGGTGGAACTGCGAAGCAATGAGTACTTCCGGATCAAGGGTCATTCCCTTTATTTTCGCTATACAATGCAAATGGGAGAACTTCTTAAAATTCCAGACCTATTAAGATTCGAGGAAGAAAATGGTTTTAAATTCAAAGCAAAGCCACTCTAATTTTCGGTACCTACTAGTAATGATATTCAGGACGAGTTGCAATATTTTATAGTGTAAATGTTCAGCATCGTTTTTATCAGAAGTGGGATATGCACGTAATACGGTATTTGACTAATTTTGGAAAACCATCTTAGTGTGTTTATTCCTTCACTCTACATTGTAAATGCATTATTTTTCGTAATTATTTCCTCAATATTTCATAAAAATCAGCGTTAAAAATTGAATCACAAAATGTCCCGCCAAAACACAATGCACACAATGCAGAAATACGTCAATAAAAACTCCGGATAAACTATTTGTAGCTGTTCCGTAAGATTTGCAACTGCGAAGAAAGTGGTTGCCTCGTAGAAATCCAAATAAAATACATAGCGGCCAATACAAGTGTTTTTTGTTGTGCCTGTAACTTCGACATAAGTAAAACTGACTAGAATAAGTTATCTATCGTATTTTCGAACCAGGTATTATCTGATCTGACAGCTTAAGGTTAGGGCTATCGTAACCTACAAAGTTATGCGTACATGGCACTTTAGTGCTATTAAATTCGAACTGGAGAAGCATAAGAGCGCGTTCGGATAATCGGGTAGGGTACGGTGAGAGTGACGCGCTGCATAATAGGCGGACTAACGTCATACGGCGTTTATCTGCATATAAGAGAGAGACAACCGACCCAGGTTATCTGAGCATTGCTCTCCCCATACCCTACCCTGACAAACCGAACGCGATCTAAGCGTACTAACGAATGATGTCACTGGAGACTGAGCCAATTACAGAGAGTTTTCGATCACGTGATAGGACGTGAATAAAATTCAATTTTAATTTTGGTTTTTAATAGAAATAGAGCATATATTTTTTTGAAAAGTAATAACAAATAGTTTTCTTAAACTGTAATCTATTAGGATGACTATAATACAAGCCATATTTTTAATACAGTCAAATACCCTATTCTGAAAACAATTTAACGATTACAGTATGTGTAATTGCAGATAGGCATTTAATTTTAACAACGTATAATAAATAGATTAACGAAATAGGCGAATAATTCTCGACATTGCCGATTTGACCCAAATTTCAGCGCGGACCATTACGCGTGATTACGAAATTGATTGCGAGTGCATTCACCATTGGCCGGTTTAATAACGTTAAAACGTCGAAATTTTTGCTTGTCCTGCGTCGCTAATTGCGATAGACACGCGTCCATGTAAAATGTATGCTTTGTGTCGCTGTCAAAATTTAATATGACGCAAACAAGCCACGCTACAGTACCGTAAAATTAATTCTATTTAACATTACTCTCCACTAATGGGCACTTTTGTTGCCCATATTGTTGTTAAAATAAAGTTTTCTATGTTTTTTTTATTAAAATCTTATTATCTTTTTACAAATCATAAAATCTCACAGATTGCTTTAAAGGAGGTCAAATAGGCCCAATTAATAAGAATATTTACAAAACTTCGACTTACAAAATTGTTGAAAAATTGTTTTTTTACACATTTCAACTAAAATTGTGATTAAAATTGTGATAGCTGCTTTACATAACCTCACACGAGGTTTCGTAAAGAAAGATGTCATTACAACAAGAATTATTACTTTTGTTCAAGAACGACTTAAGTGGTAACGTCTTGCCATTTTTATTTTCATTTTTATGCCAGTACACCTAGTGATACATTACATTTGATCTATAATAAGAACTTAACAAACAATTGAACCGACTTCGAACAAAACCACTAAGTGGTTTGGGCCAATTAATGTCCTGTGAAAATTAGTTCACATCAATAATATTAATTTGCGTTTTGACGTTTTATTTTTAGGTTTCTTTAATTTTTTACTTATTTTGGTCTCTACCATATGTAAGTTCTCCAAACATTTTATTAGGTTATGTCTTGAAAAGTTGACTTGCGAGTTTAATTAGATCAATTGGTGATTTAATTAGATCTCGATTTTGATTTTCGATGATACCACTAGTGAAAAAACAACCTTTCAAACAACAACAGAATCATCATCAAATAAAATACCCGTGCGCGTCCAAAACACGTCACATTTAGAACTAAGAACAAAACATACAAAAACTTTAAAATTAACTACTTTAGTTTTCTTTATACATCATGTCGTCATCACATCTTCAGTTATTCTAGGGTTGCCATGAGGCTTAATGGAGACAAAATACAGTGTGATTTTCCACAAATTCAAGGGGCCATACTACCGACAATCATTGTCGTAAATGAAATATCATATTGTGTGTTTTAAATTTTCTTAGAATGATTGTAATTTTCTTTAATATAATATAATAATAATAATAATAATAAATATCTTCTAAATTAAAGTCACAACAAAGTTTTTTAAAATATATACAACCTATACAAACCTTGGTTAATGTAAAAAATGATCTGATGTGGCCAGACACATGGTAGTATAGACACATACTAGTATCCAATAGTATCAAAATATCTGTCAAATCCTGGCTAACTAGTTTTATTGCATAAATTGATTTCCGGGTGGAACCCGTGTTGATTACTTAAGAGTAGTCGACGTTTCGCACTCTGTTGCAAGAGGCATCTTCGGGACTAAGTATGAAACCAAGTGCCTCTTAGAGCTTCTTAAGAGCTTCTTAGCACTTGGTTTCATACTTCCTAAGTAAATAAAGTTAAAAGCGCAAAAATAAAAGGCTTTTATTACACCGAAAGGAATATCAATTATGTGTTTTTGAGAAAATCAGTTCCAAGAATGTACTGAACGCGTTTTGTTGCTACTAGAGTCAACTTACAATTTCAGTTTCTATAAAGAAGAAGGATACCCGAATCGGTTGTCATTTGTTATATATTTTTGTGATTGGAAAGACAAGTAATTTGTTTTCGATTCTGGTATTTGTTATTGCAAATCTGCCGTATCTTTAACATGTACACTAAAAAGTTTACCAATGTTTTCTTGTATTTAAATTTATTAAAATAACATTAAATGGTCAACAAGAATATATATTTATACCCCCCACATTTAATGTGGTGAGGGTATATTGAGTATGATACAACATTATAACACCCTTAAAGAGGCGTGGCAGATATAGACTTATCCGTCTGTCTGTCCGTCTGCCCGTCTGTCCGTCTGTGTACACGATAACTGACGTAATTTTGAAGTAATTGATCTGAAATTTCGTATACAAGGTTATCTCTTAAAAAGTAAGGACAAGTTCGTGAATGGGCGAAATCGGTTCACTTGTTTTTTTAACGGTGGGGGGGTATTTTAACTTCAGCGCGGCTGAAGATAATTTGCTTACTAGGTGTAATGGCATAATAAGAAGCAAGAATTATTTTTAAGTAAATGTCATTCTGAGTATAACTTCATATGGACCTAATTGTTTTCTCAACGCTAAGTTACAGACGCTTGAAATATTAAGAAAATAAAGAAAAATAAACTATAAACTACATATCAAACAATGCTAAAACTAAGTAAGAGTACAATCAATACCCATAACAAAATTAATAGTAAATAAATTTAAGTAAAAAGATCAAAATGTTAAAAATAAACTAAAACAAATGAACGAAAACAAAATACGTATGAAACTTTTTAGACATTTGTTACTCTACAAGTAATTGTCATTCTGAGTAGTTTCTTTCATGCCGACTTATTGGGTTTATCAATTCCTTAAGAAGTTAAGTCATTTAATATACAGTTTTGCAATTATTTCAAACGGTTGTAATTTTTTAAGGAATAAAGAAAACACATAGGTCCATATGAAACTTTTTACTCAGTGTGGCTTTTACTATCTGGAAAAAAGTTATGCGGGAAAGAATGGGACACTGTAGATGTATACTCTTGATTACAACTAATGTAAAATATTTGAATTATATAAGAACATTCACTACATTTAGTTGATTTCATAGCAAAATAAGAAATTACTTAACAACGACAAAAGCCGCTATTATATCAACTATACTTAACATATAATCATAAGTTTCTGCTAAATCTTCTTCGATAACAGAATCAGAAAATGTGGAAGATGATGACAAGGAAATGTCTGCTCGTGATATATCGTCAGATGAGACTGATATTTTATTCTTTATTTTAAAAATGGTTATATTTTTATAAGAATAACCTTTATTTTGTGATAAGAGGATTCCTTTTGAGTTTGAGTTAAAAGAACACCCTTTATTTAGTAATTAAATATTTCCTTTTACTGGTATTTTTAATAACAATATTTATAAATACCCCTATAAATAACCACTTTGGGTAAATACCCGGGTATTTACCCGCGGTATTTACCCTTGATAATAAATACCCGAGTATTTAACATTTTCAAAAGGTGCCGCTTAAAATTAAAATGCATTGAACCAAATAAAAACCAGCCTAATATACAGTGTGTTCCACTTGAAAGTGTAACATCGTTATATCTTCTTTCAATTTAATTTTGTTTAATGAAAGAAATAACGATCTAAGTAGATCGTTTAACAAAGAAATCAAGGAATCTCAAAAATGGTTCACGGTATTCATTTAAATGAAACGCTCTGTATATTAGTTAGTTTCTGTTATGAGTTTGATCAATTTCTGTTCATGTTAGGTAAATTTTATTGAATTTTTCAATAACAATTTAAAGAAGGAATAACATGCATTTTTTTGTATTTATTTTGTATTTTATAACTATTTCTTTTGTTACAGGTGAGATTTTCTTGTACCACAACTACTCGCTAATATAAAGGTAGGCAGATAATCTATAGAAAACGCGTGACACTTTCCCGCGTGTTACCAACCCTACAATACCTTCGCCTACAAGAAACTTCAACCGGTTTCAACTTCGAACCAAACTTTTCTTATTCCGCAAACCAGGTTAGAAGTTAGAACCGAACGAAGGGGCGCTCTAATCTTGTACACGGCGGGAAAACACTTTCCTGAATCCATTTCATAAATTCCATAATCGCAATTTCGTGTTTTAACAGTATTTAGGACGGGAAAGTTTCGGGAAACCCTCCTACGAAATGGAGATAGTTTCCCAGTCACGTCGGGGTAGTTCGAACGACTTAGTTAACGTTGCAACGTGAACTCACGGCGAGAGGACGAAAACTTTGTCCCGAAACTTACTCCTTGCTGCCTGGTTACCCCATGCTGCGCCTATTGATTTTTTGCCGTGGTCCTTAAGGAATTGCAGGTTAACTGAACGCTCCTACGGTCGCCAGGGCAACCCAGACGCCAAAAATAACGTGTCTTTATATCACCTGCATGCGAGGCAAGCTTAGGGGTGATTCTCACCCTAGCAGATAAGACGCTGTTGGTTATTAATAGGCCTGAAGATGGTCGATAAAAATACTTCGACGATTTCAGTTCTTGGGGCTCAGAAAATTGGTTTCTAAGGGTTTAAAGGCAAAACAAAATGAGTCCAGTATTAGTATAATATACGTTTTTGTATTAACAGTTTGTTGAGGTAAACAAAACGTTCCAAACAAAATTAATAAAGGAACATAGGTATTAATGCCGTGTACACGTTTGCTGAAATGCATTTTGATGGCATAGGAAACCATTCGTCATTCTCGAATGTCTGACAGGTTTTCCGGCGTGTCACGTGATTCATGTGGCGTCATATGTCGGAGAACATCGGTCACATTCGACCCGGTGCCGGTTTTTCTTCCATCAAAAATGTAACATTAGCCCAAACCGTCAACTATCAAATAACTACCTGGATTTTGTTCAGTATCTATAGTATCAGTTTCAAGTTCCAATTCCTATTCAGCGTACGTTTTGCATCTACCCTAACTTTGACAATTGCCTGTACTGGGTGACCCACGCCATAGGTATGGCCGTTTATTTCTTTTATTTATGCTGCTGGAAGAATAAAATTTTGAGGATTGCTAATAAACAAAAATACAATTTCTTGGGGTGCTCTTGAGGTTAGTATGACTTTCGGTTTTTCCGAAAATGACATCATTGAAATTTCAAATAGCACTATGTTATTTCTGTCATATTTTCATCACGATCACATTCTGAACACAAAACTAGTAAGAGAATTATCTTCAGCTGCGCTGAAGTTGAAGAAAAATACCCCCCACCGTAAAATATTTAAAAAAAAGAAAAAAAAGCAAGTGAACCGATTTTGCCAATTCACGAACTTGTCCTTATTTTTTAAGAGATAAGCTTGTATACCAAATTTCAGATCAATTACTTCAAAATTACGGCAGTTATCGGGTACACAGACGGACAGACAGACGGACATAGCTAAATCGATTCAGTTTTCAATTCTGATCAAATCCATATATATAAGTCTATATCTGCCACACCGCCTTACGGCTGTTACAAATGTTGAAGCAAACTAAAAAAAACCCTCACCACATTAAATGTGGGGGGTATAAACATCGATCGCTATTTTTATCACCAAATCAACGAAAAAATAACTTTTTTCTACTTTGCATTCACAATGCACACATTGTAACACTGTTTTCGGTGTTACAATTAACACATTGTAATACCGAAAACAGTAACATTTTTGTCTGATTGGTACACAGTGATATCAAATGCCATATGTCAAACGTACAATACATAACCCAACATAACCACACACTGCATCTTCTTAATCGCTTGCAATCACATAAACTGCGAAATATCAATATTCTATACATATTTAAACATGGGTGGCGCCTGCTATAGTATGGCCAAAGGACTGGGGCTTTCTTAGTTTTGCTGTGTTTATCAAAATACGCCAGCATGACGTTTACGGTGATCTTTTACGACTCTAGTAAGTGATCGTTATCATTCTTTTCAACTAAACATCAAATCCTTTTCAGATATAATTCAAGGACCACATTTACTTTAATAAGGTATTATGCGAAGATCAAACCTACATCGTAGATATGAACGATTTTAATTACTGCTGCGAGATTGTATATGCGCAATAAATGGTTTATCAGCATACACGTACGAAGCTATAGTACATTTAAAGTGTAGAGGATTTCTTAGTTTATGTAACATATAAGTTTTCGGTAATATTTTGGACGCTTGGATGCTCGGTTCAATTCATATTCGTTTTTGTCCGTCGCTTTCGAGTTCGTCTTAGTTCTGGTTGTGTGCAACGTATTTGTATTACCTCCATCACATGTAATTTTACTAAGTATAATTTATTCTAATAAACTACTTTGCCGAAATTAGAATTGGGTTTCAATTATAAGTGCTTGTAAGCCGCAACGGCTACGTAGCGGAATTAGGTAGACACCGCTATTAAACGTTAAGCCTTATAACAATTCTTTAGTAAGTTCTTGTTCTTCGAAGTAACTAATCAGTCACCGCCAAACACTTCTATTCTGATTATTATACTTATGAAACCACTATTTTAAAATTGTTAACTTTTTAGGTTTCATGTATTTATCACAGTAGGGTTAAAAGTGTTGCCCCAAGCTCCATCATGATCATCGTTGCGACCTCGCTGGATGTTTATTCAAACTTGTAGGCTAAAGTAGAGTAAAATTATTCACAATTACATTTTGTCATGATTTTATCTCATCGATATCATCCTTAACGAAGTTGACAGTTACTACAGTGCTACCACGTGGTACCCGCAAAATACCCTAGATTCTAATTTAGCGCGATATAGTAACCACAATTTCTAAACTTATATAAAATTAATGACGCAAAGTAGAAAAAATAGTATATTACACTCGTTTTATAAGACGTATTGGTGCACTCGTTCCATTTGGAAAAAAAAAACAAAACAAAACAACTCGTGCGCCAATTTGACGTCTTATAAAACTTGTATAATAATATACTATTTGTTTATTAATTTAGGTGGCTATAAATTCTTGAAAATAGTCGAAAATTGTCAAATAAGCAGTAAATGGACTAAATTGATTTTGGCCGATATTGCATTACTCTAACGTGATTTCATTGTTTTTTTTTTTGCCAATGAGTCATTTTCTTCCCGTGTAAGTTATGGGTGCACCATGATTATTCGAAAGATAACATTTTGTCGTTTAAAATAACACCAAATACTTGATATATTGTCAGAATAGTGAACTATAGTGAATGCTAGTGAATGCTAACTTCCGAATTTGACATCTCTGTATTGCACATCACTGTCTTGAAAAAACAGTCTTGTATTTACGAAAGGTATTTTTCAACTTTTCATCAAACAAGATCGCCATAATCGCCATTGTAAATGCTGACGTTTCGCGAACCATGTTGCTCGCTTCTTCAGAGCTAACTGGATACTGAAGACCTACCAAAGAAATCTCCCTTACGTACCTAAATTTTCACCTCACTGCGCACATCTGGAGCGACCGCTCCCATGTGCTTTATCACCAGACCGCGTTAAGATCGATTTCCAGACCCTACCAATGTCAGTGTCGTCCTCGCGATTGATGTTCTCAGGATGTTTGGAAATTTCGATGGCTTCTCTAATAAGCCTTTGATGATAATTACCCACCCTTGCTAACATCTTAACGTCATCGAAATCCATTGTGTGTCCCGACTCGTGGCAGTGTTGTGCAACAGCGGACTGTTGAATCTTGCCTAGCCGGGTGTCTTTACTGTGCTCCTTGACTCGACATTCGATGCTTCGTCCTGTCTGTCCTACATAGCATGTTCCACACTCACATGTTATCTTGTATACCCCTTCGTTCTTCAGGAGTGGTGTACTATCCTTTGGGTTAGGCAAAAGATCCTCTACTTTTGCTGGTGCTCTGTACCTTACCGTGATACTCGATGTCTTCAGTAATCTATCGATTCTTTCCGATACCCCACTTACGTATGGTAAGCAACCGAACCCCTTTGACTCTTGCGGTTCCTCTGGGACTTGCGGTTTTATTTGTGTGGCACCCCGTCACCCCGTCATGTACGTGGTATTAAGATTAAAGGTATGATCAATTCTTGGACGAATTTACGACCGCTATTGCGCAGGTGAGATATAGACAACCAACATTGCATATGTCAAACTTAGGGGTTATGCCACTAACAATTTATAAAATATAACCGACAAATGCACTTGTATAAAAAGAAAACTTTCAAGCATTTGCATTATGTACGTAGAAATAAGCATAAATAAACAAAAATTGGATTGGTACTAGTTAGGTTTACGTTATTATTCTTCAACCATGCAGCGCCGCCCAGCGGATATTAACGTAACGAAGATTTTCGCAGATTCTCATCCCCACTCCACATGAGTATGAGCATACCTCTAATAATAATACCACGGTCATGTATACCTTTTTCATAAGGAAACAGTTTTGAGGCATGCGCGCAAAGCAGCGCTCGTGGTCGGCACTTGTCAGCATAACCTCACTTAGTGTGTTTACTTCTTTCAACAATCGCCATGTGATACGTGTGAAAGAATGAAGCCTTTGCTTGCCTTTTAGAAATAATTAGAATTAACACGAATTGACACACAATAGAATTTTAATTTATATACGAACAGGAGTTCAGTGTCATTTACGTCTACGTGCAGCGCCATCTCGGAATCGTTTTAAAAACAATTTGAGTTTCGAAAACGTTTTCAAAACGAGATGTATACGTAAATAATCGCGATGTAAACAACAAATTAAATAAGAATCAACAATAACCAACAAATAACGAACAATAATTATTTTAATAATCGAAAATTCTTGGCAATAACCTCAAATAATAAGCATACAGAGAACTGTCAAATTCGGATGTTAGCAGTCATCCGTAGTTCACTACGCTGACTGATCATTAAACAACTTATTTTCTATTTCCCAACGAATTTGCACGCTACAATTTTCATCAAAATATCAAGTTATTGTAATCGGAAAAGTCACGATAGACGGCACCACTAATAAAACATAGGCCAACATCGTTTTAGTTAGTTTATTTGATAATTTTCGACGATCATCACCAATTCATATCCACGTAGATCAATAAACAAAAAAGTTAGTTTACCGTTGCTTTGGTGAAAAAAATTGACGATCAATATGTTTTTGTATTCCGGATGTCATATTGCTTGAAAATATGACAGGAATAATATAGGGTTTCAATGATGACGTCATTTCCGGAGAAACCGGAAGTCTCACGAACGTCAAGAGTATCCCACAAGATGGCATTTTTTGTGCACTTCTTTCGTTCAGCGTCACCCGGTATACAAATTGTAACTGAACACATGCCTTGTTTGGCACAAATAAACGTTCTTTCTACCAACTAATAAAATTTAAAAAAAACTTGAAGCTTTTTACTTTCATTCTGGAAACTAAATGTTATTCTGAGTAAAATGTTCCAGGAATTATTTATTTAGTTTTTCAAGTCTTTATGAAATTCCGCCAGTATAAAATATTACCATAATTAAGAAAAATAACAAATAAACATATGTATATCAAACAATGCGATAAAGAAGAAGGAGGACTTATGATAATCATTAATATAATACAGTATAAATAAATTGAAGTAAAACAAATAATAAAAATAATTAATAAACACAGTAGTAAATGGAGTTCTGAGTAAAAGGTATCATGTAGACTTCTTTCAATTCCTTAAGAAGTTAGAGCCATTTAAAATACATTGAAATCATATTAGCATATAAGTGTGTGCATGTATGTAGTGTATACTAACAAATGTGTAAGTATAATAACAGAGTGAAGCAGCAAAATACAAGTTTTTTTTCGGTATACATATGTATATTTTAAAAGTTGTGAATTCATTGTTGCAATAATATTGCAACGTGTAATAAATTCACGAACATTACTACATTCAAATTAGCAAAAAGAAAGGAATAAAATAATGAAACTCATTACTTTCCGCATAGAATCCCAAAAGGGCATTTGTATTGGATTTATTTCCCCTCACAGCACATTTTCGTTTTTAATTTGAATGTACTATATACATTTTCCTTGATTTTTGGCCAGATATTGAAATAGTTCAGTTAGTTTTGTTTTTCATAAAGTAAAATTGTCAGAATTTATCCAAAAACAACAGAATACATAAAAACAATCCGTAACATAACAACATCCAAATTTTGTTTTTCTGCAACAATGTATTAAAAAGCAAAGCTACTTAGCTACAGCAATTATCCCATTATTTACATCTTATACAGGGTCTTTACGGTCTTGTGATTTTATTTTCAAGGGGTGATTAAACATTAAAAGAAGGCTATTAACGTAAAAATGTCTTTACAAAAGTTGCACCTTAAGAGAGATATTAAGTTACTGACATCAGCCTACTTAGTAAAAAATCACTGATAACATCCCTTGAATTTAGGTTCACCCTGCACATGTTCTTGATCAATCGTTTTGGCATTAATAACCTCCCTTTAAGATGTTTAGTCACCCCTTAACAATAAAACCAAAGAAATAATTGGCAGTAATATCACTCTTATTATGCAATTTTTGAGTCACTTAAACATTAATGATTTTCTATTAAGATGTTTAATCGCCCCTTGAAAATAAAATAAAATCACAAGACCGTAAACACCCTGTATAATGAGTATAACAATAAAAATAACCTAACCAAAATGTAGATATATTACTGAAATAGTGCGTCGTGCGGAATATGAGCGTCTCGTCTGTCTGCATGACAACGAGGCACGGGATCGATCGGTCTCCGGCCGCGGTTTTGTCGTCGGCGTATCTCGCGGGGGTGTTTCTACGGATGAGGCTAGACAACGACCGCCGCCTACTGGGAGTTTTAGCGCGCTCGGCTCGCGTGAATTTTATGCCATGTCTGCCGTGCCCGTAGGCGCGCATCCGGCGCCTCCACCCGTTTTACGAAAACCGCTATCGCCGTTCACAGCGCCCTGCGAAATCGATGCACGCCAGCTTTCGGTCTATAGCGGCCGCAGATCCGCGTACTATGGAGTTGAAGGATACAGTTAAGGTTACCAGATCTCCTATATTTCATGTGATATATTTTAAAAGAATTTGATTATTTTGGATTGAAGCCATTTGAGTATTAGGCCGACGCTGTTCAACATTTTAGAGGCAGTTGTTAATTTTTAGGATGGAAACATCTCTGAGGGTGGTTATTATTTTTCAAAATTACAAGCACTCATTGATCTTTAACTATTAAAATACACACTTTCATGTAAAATACAATTTTGGACCTTCAGTTGTTCGTGGTGTATGACATAAATAGTTTTTTTTTAATGGCAACCCCAGTTTATAGCCTCCCATAAGAAATTTTTTGAGAAAAAGCAATTGAAAATTGGAAACTATTGATAACTGGGGAAGAGACGAAGAAAACATGTTTTATTTCGATAATGCTTAGATGATAGGATACGAAATTTTAATTTATTGTTTTACGTCGATTTTGTGATCACTTAGATCAATTTTTACATGTTATAGCTGAATAATATCATAAATACGTATGAAATGTCGTAAAAAACTTTATAATAAAAACTTAACGCAACCCGCTTTATAGTTGGTAATAAAAGTCTAGAAAGAGTAATTTACGGTACGAACATAAAAGACTTAGGGTGCGTTTTTCAATTTTTAAGTTTAAACCTCGTTTAGATACACTGCTCAAAAAAATTAAAGGAACACTTTTTTCGAAACCTGTAAGTTTTTAAATAATAGTTCTATAGGCAAATCAAATTTGGTATGCTTAAAGGGCATATATTTAACTAAAGAAAATTACAAAAACAATGTTACAACTCTTAGTTGAAAACACAGTCTTTGCCTTAGTTAACAATACCAATAGTACACTATCAAATGCAGTTGACGTAATTTGTTATTAATAATATTGACTAACGATAAAATAAGAAAAAAAAGATAAGAAGAAAAGATTAAATACTAAGATAGATGAGGTCTACAAATTTGATATACACTGCTCAAAAAAGATTAGGGAAACACTTTTTTCGAAACCTGTAACTTTTTAAATAATACATAGTTCTAGGCAAATCAAATTTGGTATGCTTTAATGGCATATATTTAACTAAAGAAAATTACAAAAACAATGTTACATCATTTAGTAACTTCTAAGTTATACTTAAAACAGTACACACATTAACGCAAAACAAAATGGAAAAAAATGTCAAGTATGCTTTGAATTCACGTATGAAAGCCTACTAAAGATGACAAATGAATTCAGTTGTCAATTTTCGTGGATTAGAAACGTCATTAGAAGTCAAATGAGGCAACTTAGTGAAGTGCAAGTTGCTCGTACTGTCGCCATTATTCAGCATGGCCACTCTATTCGACATGTTAGCAGGGACCTTAGAGTTTCCCCTTCTATTATTCAGCGTTTATGGAATCGGTTCCGGGAGACTGGCCAATATGTTAGAAGAGCTGGACAAGGTCGAAATCGAAAAACTACTCAAAATCAAGACCGATGTCTTATCCTTTCCTCTCTACGTCAGCGTACTGCCACAGCAAGAGACCTTCTAAACGACCTAAGACGAGCACATGGAATAGAAAAATAAAACACAGAAAAAGTTACAGGTTTCGAAAAAGATGTTACCCTAATTTTTTGAGCAGTGTATGTCTCAAGGTTTATGTATACCTAAACTCGGTTTCTGGTTTCAACTAGCATTGGAAATCCCGCCCTTACTGCGCATATTTCTATGCCGTCGTAACGTTAGAATAAAATTTAAAAAGCCGGTGACATTAAACCCATTAAACAGTTCCACGAAAAGTACAGTAGAGCGTCGATAATCCGAACCTCGGTAATCCGAACGTTCGCTAATCCGAACGTTCAAAAAAATAATAATAAAATAAATCACCGAGTAACCTAGGGGCTAAAAGCCACTTTTGTCGGTTCCTGTTTACAGACAGATTTTGCTTTTGTTTTATATCTATATTAGTACTCCGAATTACTTTCGGTCCCAATTAGTTAAATGAATAAACAATAAATCATAAATAAGTCATAAATAAATAATAAATGAATCCATTAGATATCCCTTTGATATCCCTTCGATATTTCTTCGATATCTCTTCGATATCCCTTCGATATCTCTTCGATATCCTTCGATTTTTACTTTTTGACATTCCTATAGTTTAGGAAGAGTGGGATCGAATGGTGTTGGTTTTATTAAGATTGAACTTCTATCCAATACTCGTAGTTTCTAGTATTTAGCTGCAATATTTGATAATCCGAATAATTTGATAATCCGAATCACCTTCGGTCCCAATTAGTTCGGATTATCGACGCACTACTGTACCACAATATCAAAAATTCGCGCGTCGCTATCCAATAAGCTACACGTCATCATAGCTCCGCAAGTAAATTTGCTCACATCAAAGCGAAGCCATATTTATTGTTTTTTTAACGCTGTCGACACGAAGGCAATAATAATAAAGTCACCCTTCAGGGCAATTTCAAAAGTGACACACGATGCCTGTAACTTTCAGCCTTTGTACAAGGGAATAACAGGTTTCGACGGCGTACGGGAATTGGCACTGGAATTGACTTGCGTCGACAAATAAATTCGTTGGGAATTATTGTGTCATCATCACCGCGCGGGGGAGGCGTTTTATTGCCATCCCGCGAACACACTTGCCGAGTACATAACCTGGGGGTGGGCCACCCCTAGCGCGGATGTAAAGTGGTCGAGCGGAATGCCACGTGAGGAAATGGGAAGCACCGAGAACAACCAGGTCTCATGTAAATATAATTAAGTGGGATTTTGAACGATTTGTGGGTGTTGATTCAATTTCGGGTTGAATATATGAATAGGGGAGCAAATTGATTACAATTTCCCAACCCCCACACTCAACCATGGAAAATTCGTAATTGATTTTCGAGCTGTTGATTACATTTGCATTGTAAACTTTACATAATATAAGGGAGAATAACATCGCCATTTTGCGAACACTAGACAAGAGCGTGAACAGGGTTTATTTCGTTGGCAAGATAGATTTTCTCGAGTGTTAGTGTTCTTTTTTGAGTCATGTACTCTTTGATTTTATTTTATATTTAATTTTATTGGCTAATTTGCAGACAAAAATGAAAAAACACAATAACTTGACCTGTGATGCAACCTTTTAGATGATGTAAACTAAAAACAGTGTAAACAAATTCATCAACACTATCACACGCCTTTCAAATATTGAAAAAATAAAGAAGTCTTACAGCTTATTATCATGGGGAAACAATGTGATGCGGATTTACAAAAGTTGTTATTGCAAAATGACCCCTACAAAAAAGAAACAAAGCGACTTAACGCTGCAACTGCGTGCCGCGCACGGTCAAAGTTATGTCGCATACGAGCCATTCGGCGCATACAATTAATTGCCATCCGTCCATATCTGGTACTACGCAAACACAACCACATTAAGATTCCACAATGCAAAAGATTCTTATTGTGGATAAACCAACGACAGCTAGCTACAATGATAAGAACAAACTAATGTAGGTGAATGCACCACCAAGCGCGAAATGGAGGCTGTTGACGTTGTTCTTGCGCCGAGCAGGGTCGGGCTCCGTATTTATTACGTCTTACGTATTATTATTACATCGGAAAAAAAATCTATGTGTGTGTATATTTGCTTTTTGTTCAAAATGGTCCAAAGGAACTGGATGTTTATTCTTAGCATTTTTCAACGATTTTGCAAATGAGCCACCATTTCTGTAATTTCGCCAAAAACTAGACGAAATTCTGAATAATTTATGTCTATGACATTTTTTGGTAAAATTAATGATTTAGCTGCATGAACAAATTCTATTTCATCGAGATCGCTCGTACTGCATTAAAACTAGTCAGCCAGGATTTGACAGATATATTGATTCTATTGACAGTATATTGTCAAAACATCAGAGTTTGATACAATTTGACACTGCTGTATAGTATGTGTTTTACAGTTTGGAGGAATACCTTCGGGACAGCTTTGTAGATATGATTGACCATTAGTATGCTTTCGATTTATTATTGCATTATGTATGTTGGTTGTATCTTTGTGTTTATTTGTGTGCTTTTGATTTTTAAGATGTTTCAGGTTACCAATGACTTGCATCAATGTGTAAGTGGCACTGCGTTCGATTATTGTACTCTGAATGTTAGTTGTATCTTTCTGTATATTTGTGTACTATTGATTTTTAAATTTCTTTAATTATTGACGAATAACCTGCGACAATATGTAACATATGAATATCGCCACTAAAATTATTATTATTATTAACTAGTTTTATTTTTATGCAGATACGATCGATATCGATCAAATCGAATCTCATGCAGCTAAACTATTAATTTTATATATAGTATGATAAAGTCATGTGTCTGGCCACATCAGATTTTTAACATAAATCATCTGCTTCTTTGTGGATTCTCGGTTATCGAACAATTTCACAGATATCAGATGTTTCCAAATCTGAAGTTTCTGTCCATCGTTTAGTTTATGCATTTCGCGTTGTTGTCTCAAATTAATTCATTAGTTCCTTCAAAGCAAGTTGTTGAACATTAAAGCTAAATTGCAATGTTTTACTGGTAACAGTAAATTTTTACATCATTCGGAAATTCGGATAAATCAAAAACTAAATGAAAATCGAAATGGATATAAAGCAGAATACAAGAACCTGACAAAGATTCATAATTAGAACACAGAGTGTCTCAAACTTGACCACCAAAACTACATTTTGGTTCTTCCAGTATAACAAGCTTTAAGACTTTTTTCCCAAAATCTTATTCCACAGCGGTGATAAAACCATCAAAATCGATCAAAGATTGTAAAGGATATTAAACATCAAAGCTAAAAGGCAAAGATTTGTTTGTACCTGTGTACACGAACACTCAGATATTGGGATTTATCAAAAAACAAAAGGTTGGGAATGCATATGGCTTTTTAACAGAGTACTTGAGGGTCTACCCTGGTACCTTAACTAATCTTGAACTTAGACCACCAAACATCATGTTGGTTGTCCCGATATAATATTCTTTAAGATATCTTAGTAAACTCTGCAGTTACAAATTTTTGTTCTGTATCCCAATAGGTTTACGTTTATGTTACAAGTGCCGAATGTACGGAATACCACGACGAGCGGTAATGCGTCGCATGTGAGCGAGTCGCGCTATGTAGTTTTCGGCAGGAGTGACATACACGTTTTTTGTGTTGCTTTTGCAGTAAATATGTGTTTTAAAAAATGGTTATATATCTATATAAGAAATGTTAGGTTGGTACCACTTCGACGAAACGTCAAGAATAAAAAACTAATTCAAATTATGACAGATTTATATTAGTATATGTATATTTGTAGATGTCACATGCGTACCAACAAACTAAAATAAAACTACACTCGTCGCTGTACTTTATTTACAATTTTCTCAATTTATCGTTTTTAGAATTAGATATAACAACGGGTTGATATTCCTTGTCAACAAACAATCAAATTGGTGATCTTAGTTTATTTGAAATTTGTTGTTTGTACTTTGCCGCACTAGAGCGGCAAAGTTCCATAGCGGTTCTCCAACCTGTGACGAAAACAGTTGTTTTCGAGTGTGACAGCACAAGAAATTAATCAACCATATTATCGCAACAGAATGAGTTAGAATTCATTAGTCAATTATGGAAAGCGAAAATTTGTGTCTTTATTGAGCATAGCTCAACACAGTCCTGTAATATTTTTATCCTAATTCCTGCTTCCAATCGACATATTAATACACTATACAGGGTGAGTTATTAGTATCCCGGCGGTCGATAGCTTATAAACCGTTTGAAAAAGAAAAAAATATGTTATGCAAAAGTTGTTTGACTCGCCATTTTCTACAACGTAAAATTATTTTCATTTATACAGAGTGGTGCATTTAAGTGTGACGAAACGTATGCACATTTTTTTAAATTGAACGTCCCGTATATTTTATTATATTATAAACACTACTAAATTTGTTTATCCAACCGTGTATGTTGCTAAGTATGATGTAAGTCACAACGTTAATAGTTCCAGAGATATTCAACTGTTTTTCCAAAATATGCCCGTTGAAGGATCTTTTTAAAAACTATGTAAACACGACATTTTTGCCGATTTTGCCTTTAAACTATATGAGACAATAGTCAAAGCCAGTAGGTAGATGACAGTATCCAAAGATATCAGATACACTATGCAGGGTGTTCATTAAACTTAGTAAATTTTGATGTTTTTCAAATGGCTTTTTCTCGAGATTTTTAAATGGAACACACTGTATAATATGTGTTGGCTGTAATAACCCTTTATTTCGCTCCAATTTACATCTATAAAAAAAATAGTATGTCATACACCAAATGTTACTATATTTTGTGATATTTGCAATTTAACGAAAATGTAATGCAATTATAAATTTTAATATTGCTGTGAATAAGGTATTTGGTAGTTTGATGTAAAGTCTTCAAGTGGCGATAGAAGAGATAATTTAGAAACGATTTAATCAGCTTGATCCTTATACAAAGTATTACCGTTATGAAGATATTAACAATTTTATATGAAATTTTATAAGTATATTTTGCCGTCGATCGTACGGCAACCGAACACGCGATTTAAAAATTTTAATTACTGCTAAAGTAAACCCTAAACCGTGTACTTTTAGGTTATCTATCGTGCAAATTTGTTGACTTCTGAGTGTTGAAAATCAGATTTTCTTTTATGTGATTTATGTGCTCACACACAAAACCCAAATATGCAACAAAAGCAAACTGATAGGCATCTTTAGATCCAGATTTTCATTTATAGCAAAAAAATCTATTAAAATTACTTCCAAGTAACCCACTTTCCATTCACATTATCAATATTACTCATACTATCATTCATATTATCCCAATTTTGAATTGTCTGTCCAGAAAAAGAACCTATTTTAAATCAATTAACAATAGTAAGTAGATATTGTTGGTTGTCTTTTGTACTGAATACAAATTCGTTCTCAAATGTACCTAGCTCATCAAGACAGGTTTTAGCGTTTCTGTTTGTTTTTGTGTATGAGCGCACATGCTATTACAATGAAACGTCTCCGCATAATTTTCACAAAGGTGAACAATTTTTCACGATAGTCCCCCTAAAACTACAATGTTTTTGGTTCGCTCGCTGTACGTTTGTAAGAAATGCAAAACATACTTATAAAATTGAGTAATACCTTGATAACGGTAATATATTTTTATGAATAAATCTAGTTAAATAGGTTCTAAATGGCTTCTTCTATAACGCTTTAAATATTTAACATCATGCTACCCAGCACACTGTATACAAAGCAATATTAAGATACTAAATAGCATACTACTCTTTAAATTCAAAATATCACAAAAACTACTAAAAATAGATATACGATATAGTGAATATAAATTACAAAGAACTTACGAGACATTTCAATTAGCAAATAATATACAGGGTGTTCCATTTAAAAATCTGAAGAAAAAGCCATTCAAAAATGTTTAAAAACTAGTGCATGCTACAATCACCCTGTATAGCGCATCAAATTTTTCATGACATCAGCATCCAGCCATGGTTTTAGTTATTATGTGACAACATTTTTAGGACAATATCTGCAAAAATGTAGTATTAACGTAGTTTTTAAGAAAGGCCTGCAATTGCCAATTTTTTGACAAAGAATTGAATATCTCAGGAACTATTTACTTTACACAGGTACAACTTACACACTTGGAAAGACAACTTCCTTAGTATTCATAATATGGCAAGTTACACAGGGCGTTCCATTTAAAAAATGTACTGACTTTCCGTCACGCCTAAATGCAACACTCTGTATAAATGAAAATAACTTTGCGTTATAGAAACTAGTGAGTCAGACAACTCTTGTATAAAACATTTTTTTCTTTCTCAAACGATTTGATGACTATCGACCGCCGGGATACTAATAACTCACCCTGTATAATACAATGTTTCGTGTATTAATATTTATACGTGCAAGGGCAAACAATGAACATACATAGACAATAGCTAAGCTTATTAGAGCATAAGTATTTATAGGCGGTACACAAAATGACGGTACGTCCAAAGTTTACGCGGCCATTTAGCACGGTCAGGCCACTAGGGGGCGCGTTTGTAGCCCCAGTATACATATACTATACAGATGCGATTTAATCTGTGGCGTCGACGGAGCCACCTGGTGCCAATTTGTACTGGGGACTCGGGCCAGCCATGGGCTATGTCGTTATAGTTTATCTACCTCGTTTCACTACATAATATTACTGTATATTGCGGCGATATTCAGTACTCATTACCTTCATATTGCAAACCTAGTTACGACCATAAATTTCACCAACGTAAAATTCTAGTATACAACTCATAATATTTTTAATAAAATGTTTAATAATAACAACGTTTTTATTTTCCATATTGCATTGAAGTAAATTTTAAATCATAGTTTTACAAGAAAACAATACCGATTTTACTTGCTTAGGGAACATTGTTATATGCGTTTTTAATTTAATAATTTGCTAGAAGTTGCCGCACAACCATAATATGATGTGAAAACGTTTCAATTCAGCACAATGCGTTGCTTAGCAGCGACAATGGAACAAAAATCTAAAGTTTCATATGTATTTTGTTTCTTCCTTCATTTGTTTATTTAGTTTTAAATATTTTGAATTTTTCCTTTAATGTATTTACTTTAACATGTGGTTATGGGTCTTAATATTTGATAAATCAACAAATAAGTTTTTGTTTGCAAATCTTCTTTTAAAAATTCTTTGGGTATCCGGTTTTGTTAAGTTAATAGCATCGTTAGATCTGGTGTCTATTTAGAGAATATAACCGTTAATTTAAAAAAAGCAAAGGATTTTATGTATTAGAATTTTCAACTTAATTCGTAGCAGAAATTAAAAAAATGTTAAGTGGTTTTCATACCCAGTATATTATTCGTCTAAGCAAATTAAACTGAGATTGATATTTTATAAATAAGTCAACAGTTAAAATTCCTAGAGTATAAAAACGTTATTTCGATTCGAAACGTCTCAACATCGCACTTAAAAAACACGTTTCAAATTCTCGAAGCGGACCGGCCGGCTGGACAAAAACGTGTTCTATTATGGCTGTAAAATAACTACGCCGCATGTTGCTCGAATATTTGACGAAAACATACTCATACCGTCAATGCTCCACAGAAAAATACATTTTTATTGTCGAAAGAAATTGTTTTCGAGGCATAGTACGAGATGTCTTTTTATATTTCAATTTCGACAAGGAAATAATATCCTTGTACGTATGCATATGTTTGTTTTTGCTGCATTACTAACGCGTTTCGGAAAATATAATAATATGAAATGAATAAGGAATTTATTGTTGACGCCAAAAACACTATACATACCTACATCACAATAAAAATATTATTTAAATGTTTTAAATAAACAAATATTGTTAAAAATGTACGCTGTTTTTCCGTCGAGTTCAAAAACAGTACATGTCCATGATGATTGTTTTAATCATAGTTCTGCTTTTAATGCAAATATAAATAAAATATGTAATACATTTAATTTTCTGTGAAGAGTTTAATGTGTCCATATAAAACCAACCTCCATCAAAACATATCATCAACAAACGTGGTTATCGAACGACGCAAGTTAGGACACACTAAACTCTACTAAATTCGTAAACCATAACGCATAAAATCACAAGCATTACACAAAGGTGGTACATCAGAATGCATCTTGTTAGACAGTAGGAAACCCGACCATTTCCGACTGATGATGATGCTTAGGCATCGAAACATGTCTCGATAAATAAAATAAAAACCGTGCAAGGAAGAAGAAGATGTCGTTTTATTTCATTATTAAAACAGAAACCTTGCAATGTGGATAACACCAGTCAACAATCAATAATTCTGGTGGTCATGTAACCAAGTAAGTAAGCAATCAGGAATGTTTTGCAAAATTTACTTCTAATTATTCCAAAAAAATACGCTTAATTAATGTCCAAATTTTCATTTATTAATATTTAATACGAAATCATGTCTCATGCTCAGAGAATCTCGTACATTTACATTTACAAACATTTACAATCATTTGGTAAAAAATTATTCAGCACGAGACAATCGAGCAAGCATTGATGTGGAAAGTAAAAATTAGTACAAAAATCTAGATTGGACTTTAGCCCATTAGTCTACTGGTTCAATGCTATTTTTTAAAATTTGTATTGAAAGAGTCTTATAGGTAGTATATGTTATAATAAAACAGAACATCATCTTTTACAACACGCAAAAAAAGCAATGAGAATATGACGAGAAGAGGCGAAATGGGAAATTAATTTCAGTTCTCGGCTAGCTTTTTAATATCGGTTTGGAGCGGAAAACTCCGAACTCAGATGAATTGAAAATCACGAGAATTCCCCCAGATGGCGCAAATTAAAATTAGAACTGAGAAAAGCGTACCCTGTAAGTCATTTTTACCAATACTCAAATATTTAATATGGGATAGAGCTTTAAAAAATCTGAAAGCAATTAAAAATACCGCAGTTAAAAAACAATCTCTCACAAATCAAAGACCTGCATAAACTAACACCAAAACTTACTTCTACATAATTAACAAAATCTAAACGAACTTACTGACCCATATAACATAGCTAATGAATAGACGGCGGGCGTAAATACGTCAATTTATAGCGACAAAAGAACCGCAGGGAAGGGTTAATTTGAAGAGCCGGGGAGGGGGGGGGGGCTTGAATCAAACAGGATGCGGACGTTCGTCCTTTTGGTCCTGCGAATAATGCGACCCTTTCGGTCTAAGAGACCGCTATTCTACGGTCGTTAAAACTTTACTCGTATTTAATTAGATGCCTGACAGAGACAAGATTTAAAAAGTGATTAGGGGTTGTTCCCCGACTGCCCCACTGCGGATATGGTAAGCGAGGACCAAACCTTGGACAATGCGGTATTTTTAACGCAGTCCATTTGACGCATCTTAATCTACCTTTGCACACGAACAACGAACAGTGCAAATTATTTACAGGAATATGGTTACAGTAATAATACTGTTCTGAACGAAATGTACAACAACTCCTGTAATCTAAAGAAAAAGGAGTTCAAAGCAGGGCTGTGGAGTCGGACTCGGACTCGTGGAGTCGGAGTCGGAGTCGGAAAAAATGTACCGACTCCGGGTCCAAGTTTAAATAATGTAGAAAAAGACATGCGATATGGCCGTTGCCTCAATAGATAGTAAACGATTAACTAAACATATTATTAGGAATTTTACTAAGTAAATATAATTTAACTACAAAACACACAGGTCGGTGTTGAGTGATGATTAGCAAAATGATTATTGTGAGTCGCTTGCCGCGTCGCATATATAGTTTATGTATTTCCAATTTCCAACAACCAACTTCAATATGCTAATTATGATAGAATTTGCTCATGCAGCTAAACTATTGATTGTACCAAAAAATGTCATAGTAATAAATTATTCAGAATTTCATCTTCTTTAATTTATTATTTAACTATTTCGACGAAATTCCAGAAATGGCGGCTATTTACAAAATGTTTCAAAAATGCTAAGACTAAACCTGCAGTTCCTTTGGACCATTTTCAACAGAAAGCTTTTCAGCTCTAAGTTTGGTTATGAAACTTCTAAATATGAAGTTTCGTCCCGATACCTTTAGTAGTTTCTCCGGAATCGTCGCCACAAAAACGGGTACACACACACACACACACACACACACACACACACACACACACACACACACACACACACACACACACACACACACACACACACACACACACACACACACACACACACACACACACACACACACACACACACACACACACACACACACACACACACACACACACACACACACACACACACACACACACACACACACCCACATCCACACACACACAGACATTTTTTTGTACCTTGGTCAAAAATGTTCAGGGGACCCAAAAAGACATATTTGCGCTAAAATATCAAAAAAATTTTTTGGCACGATTACAATACTCTACATACTGCGTATGATAACGTAAAAATGTTATTTTAGCAATTTTTGTGGATTTATAGCGACTAAACTCTAATTTCCTAAACACTTTATTAGAACCTCAAAGTAAGTCAAAGGACCTACGTGTCAATTTTTGGTTTACAAAAGGAAATAGCATTATAATTTTTGTACCATTTTATGACTTGAATTTTACAGTGCCTCACTGCATTTTTACCTTTAAAGCTAACGACAATATTACTGCGTTTCAAAAAAAACGCCAAAGGCCAAAACAGACAATAGACAATCACAACAATAACAATGCAAACCGGCACACTTGAGTGTAGCCACGCAGTCTGGGATGATTCCAAGATTAGTCGAAAAACATACCTGTGGAGAATAAACAATACAGGTAGTTCTTGGAATCTAAGCTCCAAGCACTCTTCAGGCAAGAATTTGGTTTAGGAATTCAAACCATAGTGATAACCAAACATTTTAAAACTACATTAACCCAGATACGAAAGTGAGGTTAAGAAACACCGCAAGCAGAGAGTCCCCGTTTAGTTAAAACGGAAGCTCCCTCCGAGCAAACATCTTGGGCTAGGATGGCGATTAACAAACAAACGAGGAAGAAGACCGCATCATAATTTGTCTGTATTGTTTGTTTGTTTATTCTACGTCGACCCATTTCCGCTACTTGAGCAAACACTGGAAATATGAAACAAGGTTTACACATCCAGGAATTTGGTCAAAACTCGGAGATTACTAGACCTGTGTTTGTATTTCAAATAACAAGCTTAATTTCATTTGTAAAGGAGATCCTTTTAACAAAAAAAGAAACCCTTCGTATATTGTGTACGGTTTGAAAAACGTGACGTGTATAAAGGTCAAATATATATTTCACTTGAATAAAACATAAAAAATGCTATAGAAAAAGGGGAACGATGATTAAAATTCTATGGTGGGGACTAACAATGGAAGATATTGAACAAAACTTTTCACCCGAACGATCCGGGTGTCCGTCCTCCGGCGTCTGAATGTGAGCTTTTAACAATGGCCCGAAGGTGGCGCTCGCATAAAGATGTTCCCGGAGAACAGCTCCGCCGAATGAAAATGCGAAAAAGGGCTAGAAATTTAATGCGTCTGCGATCTGGGTAGGAGAAGTTTGACGCTTTTGAATCAGCAAGCGTCCGCAACATATATTACTTTTATTGCTGATCCCGGTTTTATTAAATCGACGAGACCTTATGGTGATGGAAATCTTATGGCAGGGGGAATTGTCTACATTTACCCATTTGTTCTGAATCTGTTATGTATGGTTGGTTTTGTTTGGTTATCGTTTCCCTATACAAAGAAAGAAAATTGCTTGCAAAGTGAAATAAAATTAATACAGTGTAATAGGGTATTTGACTGTATTAAACTATTTGTTATTACTTTTCAAAAATAATATGCTTTATTTCTATTAAAAACCAAAATTAAAATTGAATCTTATTCACGTCCTATCACGTGATTGAAAACGCTCTGTAATTGGCTCAGTCTCCAGTGATGTCATTCGTTAGTACGCTTAGAGCGCGTTCGGTTTGTCAGGGTAGGGTATGGGGAGAGCAATGCTCAGATAACCTGGGTCGGCTGTCTCTCTCTTATATGTCCGCCTATTATGCAGCGCGTCACTCTCACCGTACAATACCGGGTTATCCGAACGCGCTCTGATGCTTCTCCCGTTTGAATTTAATAGCACTAAAGTGCCATGTAAGCATAACTTTGTAGGTTAGGATAGCCCTAACCTTGAGCTGTCAGATCACATAGTACCTGGTTCGAAAATACGATAGATAACTTATTCTAGTCAGTTTTACTTATGTCGAAGTAATCTTCACAACAAAAAACACTTGTATTTGCCGCTATTTATTTCATTTGGATTTCTACGAGCCAACCACTTTCTTCGCAGTTTCAAATCTTGCGGAACAGCTACAAATAGTTTATCTGGAGTTTTTCTTGTCGTATTTCTGCATTGTGGATTTATACACCATTTATAACCCATTTTTATGTATAAATTGTGAAAACAACACATCATACAACACAATTTTTCAACATCAATTTTTAACGCTGATTTTTATTAAATATTGAGGAAATAATTACGAAAAATAATGCATTTACAATGTAGAGTGAAGGAATAAACACACTAAGATGGTTTTCCAATAATAGTCAAATACCCTATTGCTGTAGGTGTGACAAAGATATTTTGCACAACTGGAGAATATGTTACTTATATTTTAATATTTCGTCTTAAAACAATTGTATTATAATATTAAACAAACAACAGTATATTATTGTATTATTATTTTTAATTACATTATGAAGAATGTCCCCAAATAGAAAGAAGCGCAAACTTTGAGAAATAGGCCTATGTAAAATAAACAAAAAAATAATATATCACAACTACTACACAAATTGCACACAAAATCAATATATGTAGGTACTACCTGTGTGTACCTAGCCTATATTTATACTGTATAGCAATCGATTGAAATGTTTACGAAAATACCTACTTGAGCAAATATTTTCCTAGTTTGTCACAACATGAACATGTGGGATACTTGATCACTATCAATAATTTTTATTTAAATTATTTTTCGCGCCGTTAGGATATAAAACGTGAGGGATATAAGTTACCAACGTTAAAAATTAACAAGTTTTAGACAAAGGTTTTAAAAGAGCACATCTATCACACGACTATGGTCGAAAGATATTACTTACCAAAATATATTAAACTACTGGAGAAAATATATGAGATAAAAGATATATGAGATACTAAACAAGTTGATCACGGTTACATTGTTGCACAGTAACATATATTATTATTTTTGATAATATTACCTGCAGCCTTCACTTTGGTGTTCCATATTTGTTGTGCTTTTATTATATAAAGCAGTTTGAAAAGCTAAGGACTTATTATCATGTATTATTTTTTTTTCCAGAAATGTTAATAAGTTATTACTCAATTATGAACTGTTCTTGGGTATTGATTTTTTTTGTTATTTCTTAAGAAATGTACAGTAAGCGCGCATATATGGAAACATGTCAGAATTTCGAAAATGTTTGTTATTTACTATTTCAATTTCCCTCCTTCCAGTGTTTTTGAGTCAATTTCTTTTTAAATAGCTTCCCCATATTTTGCTTGTTGATTATGATAGATCTGTGAATTTTTTCATACTAGCATAGTTTAATGACTTTATTATTTATTATTTTCCAGAAAAAGTCAGTTGGAAAATTAAGAAATATTGATAACTTTTGTTTGTGAATGAAAACCGAAAAAGCATTTTCGGTACATTTCTTTGCACTGAATACGAATCCGGGCTTGAAAGTTTCATATCACGACACGTTGTTGTTGTTTCTTTTATTTAAGCATTAATAATAACATTTACAGTAGACCAAAAATGGTGTAGATTTGTATAGAACCAGAAGATTTGTTTATTGGGGTAGAAAACATTTATATTATAAATTATTATGATTATATTATAATTTTGCGTCTTTTAATAGATGAGAAATTTGTTTATCGAATTATGTAACACAAAAGCTATTTTGGCAAAAAAATTAGTTTCATCCTAGGTTGGTAATTTATTATATGTATGAAGGAATAGTTTAAAAGCTATATAACCTCAATTTATTCCCTACCAAGGCAAGATATTCTTTTAAAATATATGACTCAATTTTTTTATTACTCATATCAAAAATATGAAATCTGACAACCTTACAGTGAGTGGAAGGTATCACCATGAACTTCAGGTAAAAGCACAAAAGGCTCAACAGTCTTAAAAACTGTATCTATAATTAAAACAAAATAATAGAATATTATGTATTAATATTAATACAAATAAATAAATATTAATAGTATGGAAACATGACAAAATCTCAGAAACAGTTTTTTATGTGAAAAAAATCCTCCGACACGTCGATTTTTAATTATCAAAATATACATATTTACACCAAATTTAATTTCAGTCCTTCAATTGTTTACGACATATGACGTCATCGACACTTTTTTTTAAATGGCGACCCCATATTTTTTGTACTCATATTGATAGATCTGTTAATTGTCTTAAAGGTAATTTACAAAATTTATTGCCTTACATGAGAAAATGTTTGAGAAAAAGACAGTTGAAAGTTATGGTAATATTGATAACTTTTGTTTGTTTATGGAAAGCTTTCTCTAAAATTGTCAATATTTTACAATTCTTAATTGTTTTTTTTCGAAAATTTTCTGATGTATAAAATATTTCCGAAGCCATTTACACAATAAAATGATATACCAAAATCAGTTAGAAAAAATGCGGTAGCCATTTAAAAAAGTGTCGATGACATAATTCATAATTCAAGTCATAAATCAGTAACAAATTGATGGTCGGAAATTGAACTTTTCACAGAAATGTGTATTTTCATAATTAAAAATCGACGTGTCGAGTTTTTTTTTAATTAACGAATCGTCTCAGAGTTTTGCTCATGCTTACGTACTGTATATAGTCGAGTCAAAATTTTCGCATTTCTTCAGTTTTTAACCAAAAAGTCATAAAACTATGCACTTTTCGACGTAGACCACTACATACAAAAATAAAGTACACTAAATTTCCTATAAAAAGCACCCTGGAGTGTATTTTTTTGTTGAATGGTTTGGCCGCTAGAGCGCGCTGAAAAAATGCCAAATTTTCCTACAAGTAATGTCCGTGTAATTACAAAGAAGCTTACATTCTGAAAAAAACTACATTAATTTCCCTACAAATTGCACATCTTAATCATTTATTTTGGGATTTAATGTAGTTTTATCAGAATCTAAGCTGTTTTTATTATATTATATATTACACGTACCATAAAGTAATTATTACATTATATATTACACGTAGGTTCATTACATAGGGTAGACAAATTTGGCCTTCTTTCAGCGCCAAAAATTACTTCTTTCAGCACCAAAAAATACACTTGAGGGTGCTTGTGATAGGAAATTTAGTGTACTTTATTTTTGTATATAGCGGTCTACGTCGAAAAGCGCATAGTTTTATGACGTTTTCGCAAAAAACTAAAGAAAAGTCGAAAATTTTTAGTTTTTTTGCAATTTTCGTTGTGAAGGCATATCGGTGGGAAGTAGCAAAGTTGAAATTCGGATTCAGCACCCCAAAAAAACATATAGAATGAAAGAAAAAAATACTTAAAATACTACGTATTTTTTTCCTTGCCAAAACACCAGTTGACTGGACTAATAACCAAAATCAATATTATATTATAACCAAAAATTAATATTAGTTACCCAAATAATTATATTACTCCATCAGTTATCCCAAAATTCCCCAATCGGGTAATCCATCCCTTTAGGGGGCAGATCGGAATTACATGCCAAAACAAGAACCCGTATCGCGGTCGGCTATGACGCGACCCGTCAAACAGATTGAGTCCGTCGAGACCGTCTGCTGCGTTCCTAGTATTATTATCGACATCAAGTCGGCCATACTCACAGAGCACGAGATGGAACGGTTCGCCCAGATTTGCATGTCGTATAGGCTGGCCCGTCAGGGGTTCGGAAAAGGGCGGACAGCAGTAATGGATCCCATTTTTCCCTCACGCTGCACGTTTCCTTTCGCCTCCGCTACCCCGGAACCATGGGCGTCGTTAGGAAAAATTTCCAGAGGGTTCAAGACAAAGATGAAGGAATGGATAATGGATATACTTAAAGATGCGATGCTTCCGGTGTATTTGTTTAAGAATTAAGAGTTATTTCTTGATGCAAAATCTATGCCCAATATTTTCCAAAATAAAATATTATTAAATAAAGAATTTGATGCTAAAATATGCCTTAAATAGCCAACGCTTTTGCTTAAAACTGTAGAAATTCCGAAAATGCGTTTCACCATGGTATATTGTAATCTGATGACATTTCAATTTAAGCTATCCCTTATCACCAAAACTATTTTGACAGTTCGCGCTTTTTCTCTGGTGTTTTTATGACCGCAAAAGTAATTTTGAGCGGATGTATCTGAAAGAAAGAAGCTTGTTACACAGCTAGAAATTTTTGTTTAATTCAAACAAATAGGCATTGAGTCAAACAAATCTGATGTTTCAAAAGAGGCAATAAAATATTTCTTTGCGGATACAAACGCACTTGTTTGAAATATTTTTTTCTACGTTTGGTAGAGAGAACGTTTTATGTCAAAAAACTTGTTTTCAATTAAAATTTGTATATTATAAGGAACGAGATTTATTTACTTAAAATAGGGTATTTGCGTATTATTGGAAAACCATCTTAGTGTGTTTATTCCTTCACTCTGCATTGTAAAGGCATTATTTTTCGTAATTATTTCCTCAATATTTCATAAAAATCAG
The DNA here is from genome assembly GCA_963966075.1 of Aphodius sticticus. Taxonomy (NCBI): domain Eukaryota; kingdom Metazoa; phylum Arthropoda; class Insecta; order Coleoptera; family Scarabaeidae; genus Aphodius; species Aphodius sticticus. The sequence goes on from OZ014509.1 coordinate 67,725,033, forward strand.
CGTTAAATATTGAATCACAAAAAGTCCCGCCAAGACGATACTTTCTGTTGTGTGACGTCACCCGTTAGTAGATGTCAAATCGGCCCATATCGTTTGTCACCATCGGCATCGTCGCCGTTTGGTAATTGTGTTGTATGATGTGTTGTTTTCACAATTTCTACATAAAAAATGGGTTATAAATGGTGTATAAGTCCACAATGCAGAAATACGTCAAGAAAAACTCCGGATAAACTATTTGTAGCTGTTCCGCAAGATTTGAAACTGCGAAAAAAGTGGTTGGCTCGTAGAAATCCAAATGAAATAAATAGCGGCCAATACAAGTGTTTTTTATTGTGAAGATTACTTCGACATAAGTAAAACTGACTAGAATAAGTTATCTATCGTATTTTCGAACCAGGTATTATCTGATCTGACAGCTTAAGGTTAGGGCTATCCTAACCTACAAAGTTATGCTTTCAAAATTCAATTTTAATTTTGGTAAGCATTTTTAATTTCTTAATTTAACAAATAGTTTTCTTAAACTGTAATCTATTAGAATGACTATAATACGAGCCATATTTTTAATACAGTCAAATACCCTATTATGATTGTGTTGAGTGAAATAATTATTTTTTTTTAAATTAACGAAATTATTGGTTCAAATAGTTCTTTGATTAAAGAAATTATTCGTATGTTGAAGGAATTAATGTGGACCTATTATTGACAAGAATTTTTCGGAGGGTACATTAGAGCAAAATCGCCACGTGTCACCTGTCTTTTGGGATGTCGCACATCCTCGACCAGTGGTAGGTTTTCCCAGCCCTACATACCGGGTGACCCACGCCGTAGGTACTCCCGTTTATTTTTGTTGTTTATAAAGCTGGACGAATGAAATTTGGGAAAGTATTAATAGACAAAAAATGCAATTCTTTTGGATACTCTTGAGGTTAATATGACTTCCGGTTTTTTCGGAAATGACGTCATCATTGAAATTTTAAATGGCACCCTGTGATATTTTCAGGATGACATTCTGAACACAAAAACATATCGATCGTTAATTTTTATCACCAAGGTTCCGCAAAAATAACATTTTTGTGTTTTAGTATCTAGGTGGCTAGGAATTGGTGGAAATAGTCGAAAATTGTCAAATAAAGTCTAACTAAATCGATGTTGGCCGACATTGCATTACTGGCGCCCTCTAGCGTGATTTAATTGGTTTTTGGCCAGTGAGTCATTTTTTTCACGGGTACCGATTACAATGATACCAAGTACTTGATATTTTATTGAAATTCGTAGCGTACAAATGTTGCTAGAAGCAAGGAAATCGAAAAAATGTTGACCTAACATCAAAAATCGATTTAGTTAGTGTTTATTTGACAATTTTCGACTACTTTCATCAATACCTAGCCACCTAGATTAAAATACAAAAAAGTTATTTTTGCGTTGCCTTGGTGATAAAAATTGACGACCGATATGTTTTTGAGTTCAGAATGTCATCCTGATTGAGAATTCACCAAAAGAATGTAGGGTGCCATTTAAAATTTCAATGATGACGTCATATCCGGAAAAACCGGAAGTCATATTAACCTCAAGAGTATCCCAAAGAATTGCATTTTTTGTCTATTAACACAATTCCCAAAGTTCATTCGTCCAGCTTTATAAATTAAAAAATTAAACGGGGGTACCTATGCCGTGGGTCACCCGGTATATAGTCAAGGTTAGGTTAGCAAAGTGTGCGCTGATTTGGAATCGGAACTTGAAGCACTATGCTCTATACTGCCGATCACACGGCCTTGGTGCAAACTTGGAATTGGCCGGGTTGTCGGAGGATGAAACTTGATGTTGTATTAAATATTCATAACTGATAATATGGAAATTTAATTAAGCTTACAGCTTTTTGCAATAACTAGTAGCAAAGTTTGCAAAAGTTTCCTGATTACTCATATCGTCGATATATACATATAGATGTTTTTTTCTGGGCTATATGTCGTCATAGAGGCTCAGGAAAATAATTGGCATAATATAAGGCTATCTGATGTATTTAACCGGTTTGATTTCCTCCGAAAGTACTGATAACTGCATTGAGGTGGAATAATATCAAACCAGAACCTAGATCGTATGTGGTATCATTGGATAGATATTGGAATAAGAAACTTGTTTAAAAGAATTGTTTCTAAATCATACGGTTCGCTAAAGACCCCATAATCCGTTATAGCATTTCCATAAGCTGTTATCATGACGAAAATTATAAGTAATTGTTTTGTATTTAGTTAGTAGAGATGGCAAGTGATATTATATAAATAGTTAAGGATTTAGCGCATCTGAGCTTTCTTCATAATCCGATTTTTCCAACGAAACATGTTTTATTTTATATAAAAATATCTATTCAACCATACCACACACGACTTAGGCTTAAAAAAGTTCTGAAACTCAGTGCAGTTATGTCTAACTTCCGGTACATTCCAGAAATGAAAATCTACATTATTAAAGCCTTCAGGATGGCTAATTTTATTTTAGTTTCTTCCCGAATCTCTGTGACGTCATATAACCAGGAAATAAGCCGAGGATGAGACTGGCTATATTTACAGGCATAATAATGTTATGCCATACCATTGCCGAGATATTTTTCACTAATTTTCGCCTATCTAATAACTATTTTAAGTTAATTTACAAAAAAAAATAAATATTTTTTTTCAGCTAAATGTGCAATACCACAGTGCAAGACCACTGTACGTTTTGACCATCTGAAATATCTCAGTACCTAATTGAATGCACTGTTTAAAATACATTTCTGTTTTCTGTTTTACTCTTTTCGTATTAGTTACAGTGACAAAATAAGTTCATTAAGAGATAAAACTGTATCTAACCGATACACAATGGAAGTGACATTGGTAAACATTGGATTTGAACTCCATTTTGAAATAGATGCTTTAGCCTTTGTCACTATTTTGTTTTCAATGCGCTATCAGTGTGTAAACAAATTTATGTATCTAAATACTTCTTCTTTCATTCATGTAAAGATTAAAGCTCTTTATACGAATTAAACTTTGAAAAACACAAAAGGGCAGTTTTTTACATCTGCCAAAGAAAATAATTCGAATTGACTGACTAAACATGATTATAGTAAACCCTCTATAATTTAAATACAATTATATGAATTTTCTTGTCCCCTCCTGGTAATTTTTTTCTAACGGCGCTCGTGTCCTGCTTCCGTTTTCGTCTCCTTTCAGTGTAGGGTGAGCGGGGTGGATGGGCGTTTGAACCATCGGATGCCGAAAATGAAAAAGCCGTAAGTTATGCGTGCGCTTTTCAAACTGGAAGTCGATCCGGGGTATCCCCGAACCCGGAGACCCTTTTTTCCGTCTCATTGGGTCTTAGTGAACACATCCGGGTGGAATTTGCCATGGAAATTAGGGGCGGATATTTAGGAGTCGACTAAATTAGATGCCGGGACATGTTTATTCAAGGGCTATTATGCATAATTTTCTATTTGGGGCTAGGGAGTAATTTTCGGGTTTATTGGATATATTGTGTAGGACGTAGGTTTACGGAATGTATTAAATTAAATAATTAAGATACTGGGTATAATGAAAAGTTTGGTGCTTATATTACGTAAAACAGTAAATTTAAAATTCAAAATAGTATTTTTATTATATTTATTATATTTTTTAGGTTCAGAATAGGGTCAAAAAAGGATTGTTAATTAAGTTTTTCAATTCAGAAATCACTACATATTAATGAAAATGTTTAACGACATAATTTGTCAAAGTAATATTTATAGGTTAATAATATGGTGACATACAGGCGGGATGTAAATTTTAAATAAATCAAAAATTACAGCCACAACCTGGATTTGAACCAGGGGCCTTCGCGTTTTTAGCACTATGCTCTCCCATCTGAGCTACTGAGGCCTATGACATTTGTTAGATATAATTTGTCATAAATCCTTTCCTGGATTTATGACAAATTATATCTATTATATTTTTTTTTATTTTTTTTTATTTGTTTATTTTTTTATACTCATAGGCCTCAGTAGCTCAGATGGGAGAGCATTGTGCTAGAAACGCAAAGGTCCCTGGTTCAAATCCAGGTTGTGGCTGTAATTTTTGATTTATTTAAAATTTACATCCCGCCTGTATGTCACCATATTATTATTCTGTTGTAATCTGGTGTGATGCAATTGTAGAGTGAAAATAACCCTTTCACCCCCCCTCCCTATTTTTCATTTTTAATTGTGTACTGTATTTATTGTAAATATTCCTGTTTTTTCTGACTCATCTGTGTAATTTCAGCTTGGCCCTATCGTATGATACGAAACATGTAGCCAAAAGAAAACCTTTTTATATAATAAACGCTGGAAATCTACTACCTGAATTTATTTATCAATACGCCAACGTTATGGAGATATTTATTGCCACACCATATTATTAACCTATCAATACATATTATTCATTTTTTGGTACGGAAACAGACTCTATCAAGTACATTATTATGTCATATAACTATGTGCTTATTTGCTAAGTGCTAAAACATAGTAGGTATATCTTTCTCAGATATTAGGAAATACACGATGTAGTCTATATCTCTCAGCGCTCCACTAATAATGATTCGACCATGCTTAAGCAATTATTGCTATGACTTTTTTATTGTAAGTGTCGAAATATGTCCTTGGTCCCCTGAACATTTTTGACCAAAGTACAAAAAATGTCTCTGTGTGTGTGTGTGTGTATCCAAAGGGTTCAAAGGAACTGGAGATTTACTCTTAGCATCTTTCAACTATTTTTCAAATGAGCGGCCATTTCTGTAATGTCGTCAAAATAGTTAAATAATAAATTAAAGTAGAGGAAATTTTGTATACTTTGTCTAAGTAATTTTTTGCTAAAATTAATAGTTTAGCTGCATGTGCAAATTCCATTTGATGGAGGTCAGTCGTGTCTGCATGAAAACTAGTTAGCCAGGATTTGACAGATATTTTGATTCTATTGGCAGTACATATTGCCAAAACACAGCGTTTGTCACAATTTGACACTACTGTATAGATTAGCTGCGTTCGGATATTGTACACCGTTACACTTTTTACACCCAATAACACGTAACTGTCAATTGGACGGTGTACCCGGTGTAGAATATCCGAACACAGCTTATGATAAACTTGTGCCTGGCCACATCAGATTTTTTAATATTAACCTGAAGTTAAAAAAAACTCCTTAATTTATTACAGGATTCAACGATGTTTATGCCTTACACACGAACATATTTGAGAAAATTGCAGTCGTAAATATTGAACTCCGTGGAACATGTTTGCGCTGAATATGAATCCGCACTCAAAAGATTTCAATCACGTAAGGTTTTCGAAAAAGTTGAGATCAAAGTGTAACAAAACGTGATTTTGGTACTTTTGCGAATAAAAGAGTCTCAAATCAAACTAAAACTTGTACTTTAACCTAAAATCCTGAAATTTGTTCACGTATGTCCTTGCAGCACAGACAGTATTTATTTTATGTGAACAAAAACGGCAAAACTTGACGCGATAGGAATCTTTTGATTTTTGATTGGTATTTAGTGCATGGAAATCTATCCAAAAACGGATATTTAATTTCCATTCTCAATATCCGTGTACCATAGTGTTACCAAGTACCAACAGTTTACGATTTTCGAAAAGAGTTTTTCTAGTTTTTCTTTTGTAAATCCGTACAACATTCTATTTAACTTTAAACGAAAAATAAAAAAAAATTTGGTTTCTATAGCAACAAAGTTGAAGTGAAACAAAATGCCGAAACTTACAGCTTCAATTACACTTTAATTTAAACAATCTGAATATAAATCTACAAAGTCTACTTAACAAAAATTATATAATAGTATCTTTTCCAACTATTCCATACTCCAGTTTCTCATGTATACTGTATAGGGGTTATCTGGCGCTCATCCTCTTGAAATGGTTGGTTTGCAGATTTGCAATTTTTGTGTTTTATGACATGAAATAGGTACCTTAAAATACGCTTTAAGAACAATCCTCAGTATGACAGTGTGATACAATTAGCAACAGAACAATTCTCATAATAGTCACAAATATATTCATTATAGTTTACAAATAGTTATACACAGATTTTGTTTAATTCCAATAAATATGCATTGACTTAAACAAATGTGTTGTTTCAATAGAGGCAAAGAAGTATTTTTCTGCGGTCAAAAATGCATTTGTTTGGTAGAAAGACCGTTCATTTGTGTCAAACAATTCATGCTTTCAGTTAAAATTTTCCATTTCTATATTATAAGAAACGAGACTTATTTAGTTCAAGTAATTATTATTTTTTAAATTAATGAAATTGTTAAAACTAGAGTATTTAATACTGGAATTTGTAGGATGAGCAAAATATTTTAAAGTTGCAATACATTTCTTTGTGATTCAATGTAGTTATTTAATAAACAGTTATTTTTAATTTTCTGCGTTACCTATACATAGGCTTACCATACGTCCCGGTTTGACCGGGACAGTTCCGGTTTGAGACCTCGGTCCCGGTGTCCCGGCAGGTTTGGTATTATGTCCCGGTTAAAATTCTTAACATACTTTCACAGATTTCTATCTTAGTTGTCAGCAAGTTGAAATATTTTAGAAATGTACAAAGAGCGCAAATCAAATTTTCTCTGTCAAGAAAACTGCCCTCATGCTTTTGATGCTGCCTTTTATGAGAAAGATACACATTATCATGATTTGAAGGTTATCAGCAAGAAAGTGTTAAATAGTGACTAATAGATTAATGATTGTAACAATATTTCAACGCAATTCCACAATTTCGAATTTATAGAACGAATGTATCTCTGTTACAGAAAACTGTTTATAACTTTTACAAAAATTGTTTATCATTTCTCTGCTAAACGAAATAGTAGATGAAAAACATCCATATGACAATATTATGCAGAGCACCGACTGGAGGAAATTTATATTTTAGTTGGCTACGTAAATAAAATGTTTATATTTAAAAAAAAAAATGTTTGAATAACTTTCTATCATACACAAAATTGTAGGTTATTAGTTCGGTTAGTTTAGTCATACATGAATGCTCCGAGGCGAACTACTGAGGTGTCTTCATTTGAACAGGGAATATTTTGGTGTTCTGGTTTAGCAAAATATTTATAACTTTTCCAAAAATCACTGCATAATTTTCTACCATTAGTCGAAAGTTTAAAGTTGTATAATGGAGGTTGTATAGTCCTTTGGTATTGATTTTAGAATATTATGTACAGGGTGTCCCACGCTATAAACTAAGTATATTAATGGGCTTAAGAAATCAAATTTACGTTTTTTCCATACATACAAGTTACAGACAGTCATACGCTCTACAGCAAGAAAACATATTGATGCTTACTCAATATCCCACAACAACGTACCAACACAAACTTATGTTTGCTTAAATGGAACACTAGGTATATTATTGCAGTTTTCAGTAAATTTTTATCCTAATTGTTTTGACATGAACGTATATTAGGCTTTTGTCAACTGTTTCTGAGATATTGTCAAATTAAATCAATAACAAGCATTCTTTAAACAATCTTTCCGGGGGAACTAACAAGGATAAAACAAAGGAACTAATTTTGGATAGTAAAATTTTGACAATTATTATTAACTTGCGATTCTTATCCCGAACAACTTGACATTTGCTAAATAATGTCAAATAGTTTAAGAATTTTAATTGGAATACCCTATATATCTTGACTTACTTCGAAAGATCGACAACAGCTAAAAAGTTATTAAGCATATAATTTGCCATTTGTGACTTAACAATAATAATACACAATAATTCATAAATTAATATTAAATATCCAGATTGGTCGACAATCTTGTTGGTCGAAATTCAACAATCTCACAAATGTAGTAATACTTCTGTTGATGCAACAACTTACAGCCATTGTAAACTGCTACTATGAATTTATGTCACAGTGTCAGGTAATACTTTCATAAGAATAAATAATTAAATAAATGGATAATTGTAAACTGAATAAATAATAATTATTTCAGTACGATTGTCAAGAGTGCAACCCTCTCAGGTCAATGCGTATTAGTCTCGAACTCAGATTCTCGGTGGAAATATTACATTTTCCATTGTTTCCACAAAAATATTTTGGAAACGCCATCTTATTTTATTCTTCATGTTCGCCATCGTAGTTAATATCCCCATAAATGTCTTCCTCCGCGTTAGAGTAAGTCCGAGTATTTCCAACGATTTTGACTTCATTTATTGTTCTACAAAATGTTGGCATCTCAAATTTTATGAAATGGTTAAAACAAATCATATTTTTTTTAATTTTTGTTAAATAATAATCCTTATATTTAGAAAAGTACACTATCCAAAAATAGAAGTGGTCCAATAAATAATTATACATACCACTTTCTGTTTTTTTTTGTCACAAAAGTACCGATCATTTCAATTTACTCTACGTTTTATTTGGTAAGTATTCGTTTAATTGAATACTTACATAATTATTTTATATGTCTTTTCTAACGTCATTCCTGTCCTGGAATTTCATAATTATAGTAAGCCTACCTATACATAAAAACATACTCAAATGATTATGACTATTTCCCCATGTTCTCCTGCCTTCATGCTATGAATTTTAAAATAACCTTACAAAGACAAACTTAACTCTAACATTTCCGTACATCCCCAAAAAACAAAGAAGGATTGTTTTCGATCACATGCCTCCTCCATACGATACAATTAGACAGGAGGATCCGTCGCGTGCCTGCGACCAGTTTGGAAACAATAGCAACGAACGTGCGTAAAATGCGATACGATAACACCAGAATCGATACTGTCGAAGTTATTCCAAGTCTCCCTTAGCTCCCCTTATCTCTACGACTATTCCAAATTCCAACTGATAGTGTCGACAGCCTTCTCCATGTTATATGTCAGTGGCCGACATGGTCTTTGTCGCCTACTAGATCAACCTGGAAATTCAAAGCCTGGAGAAGGTTGAGACAAATAATCCTGAAGACTGCGTATAGAAAATGACTTAGTTTTGCGTTTTGATAGGTTTGTTGTTGTTGCAGCATGATGAATTGGTGTGGGACATGCTCACGGACGGAAATAACGCGGGATTATGGTGATTATTTGATAAGATTGCTTTATTTCTACGTTCTTGAATTATATTTGTATAGGTATCGTGTATTATAGCAAGTGCTTTTGATATCGATGTGTACGGTACAGTTTAAAAGATTGAGAGCACCTGCTATCAATAAATAAATAAAAAAATATTGAACCTACTCTGAAATAGATAATTTAAAAAAAAAAACTTAACCATACACCTAGGGCATATTTTTGTAGCTCGTATAATAGAAAAAACATCATGTTTTATTAACCAATTTATTAATTAAACCAATCAGTCGATAAAATTACATCAATTAAACTTAATTATTGTTTATTTATAGGACTGCGATAGCTATTAATTACATAGAGTATACCACAACCCATTTGTTTTATAATAACTGTTTCTAAATTGCTAACTACTACGACAAGGTATTATACAGTGTGTTTCAGATTCGATATTTGACGATTCGTCTTTCTTAAATTGACGACACACAACAAATAATTTATTTTGTCACTTCTAAGTGTTTCATTATGATAGTTTTGTGTTTTACGATCATTATACAACCCATAGAACGCCGAACTGTCAACATAATCACTAGTACGGTATTTATTTATTCTAATTCCAACTTGTGTTGTCTCGGTGTTTTTCTATATATTTTACCTTGGATAATATGTTTTGTTCGAAGCAAACGTATAATAGCAAACTTACAATCGTAACTTAGTTTTCTAGAAAATCTGCAACTCCAGAGTTATTTTACACTTTTTCATTGTCAAAGACCGTCTTTAACAAAATTAACTTTTTTCCACAGACACTTTCCAAAAAGTTAAAAATGTGAAAAAGATAGAGTATTTGTTGCATAATTTTAAAATAGTATTTACAGAGATAAAAAGATTTTTTGTATTTAACAAATATATTCTTCTGAATTTATTCTTTTGGAACCAAACATATTCTTTTGGCACAAACAAAATATCCACTTCATTGAATACACTAGTTTATATGCTTGTAGAGGTTAATTTATTTGGCATATTTATTTAAGTGAAATGAATGTATTTGGATACAAACAAAATTACTTTCCTTTAAAGTAATATTGTTTTAATTTAAAAACAGGTTGTCATTCGCCAAAGAAATGTAATTTTGATTCAGTCAAATATATTTGTATACAAGAAGAGATTTATTTACTTTAAAGTCATATTTCAACTTTGGTTTAAAAATACGTTTACTTCAAAGAAATCATATTTTGATTCTAAAAACTACTCTCTCCTCCCAAATCGTCCTTTTTGAGTATTTAATACACTGATGGAAGCAACCTTAAGATATCGTAGTTTAACTCAAAAGACAATTTCGTTAATTTAAGAAAATTCCCAATTCTTTTACTCAACACAATAATAATTATTTGAATTAAATAAATTTCGATCCTTATAATATACAAAGTGTAAATTTTAAATGAAAACATAAATTGTTTGAGACAAATAAACGTTCTTTCTATCATAGAAATATTTCTTCGCCTCTATTGAAACACCAGATTTCTCTGAGTCAATACATATGTATTTGAATTGAACAAAAGTTTCTTTGTAGAGGTTGCGACTAGCTGTCAAACTTAATCAAATTTAAATAAAAAAATATGTATGTTATTTTCAATATTAATATCTGGTATGTGTTTTTCCGTATCTGAATCAGTAGACAGAAATTATCAATATTTTAAGAAAACAAATGCCAAGATGCGTTCTGTACATTTTTGGCATTGACTTCTCAATTAAAAAAAAACTCAATTATTCAGTTATTTGGATATCTAGTTACAAAGTTTATTGGTTATTTTTTTAAATTGAGTTTTGCAAAGTTATTAAGAACAATAAATATAAAAATATTCTCTTGTTAAATACAAATTTAATTAGCAGTCTTATTTTAAAATTGTGGTGGAAAATGCTGTAATTGTTTTCAGATCATAGAACATAATCAACAGATTTTGAACCAAATAAGGTCACCTTCCTTCATGATTGATCAAATTATATTACAATTTAATCTTGCTTGTCTCGATATTCTTAATTTTAAAATGCAATTTTTAAGCAAAACCAAACCACATTCATTTATTTTATTTATTGTATTTAAGTATCAGATTTTTCTTGTCATCAAGAATACTATACCTATTCAAAATTTCAAAAATACTTTCTTGGTTAATATACAGTGCGTCCCACTTAAGAGTGTAACACAAAAGAAAATTTCAATATTTTTTAGTTTTCATGAAATTTCGGATTTAGGGTTTTTGGGCAATTCTGGACAATTATTACTAGCAAAATTTTTCGATAAAAAAATCCCTATAGTGATTTCTTTATTTTTGTCATTTATTTTGCCATCACAATGTGCTTTGCATTTAAAGAAGGCAATGGGGTATTTGACTATTATTGGAAAACCATCTTAGTGTGTTTATTCCTTTACTCTACATTGTAAATGCATTATTTTTCGTAATTATTGCCTCAATATTTCATAAAAATCAGCGTTAAAAATTGAATCACAAAAAGTCCCGCCAAAACGATACTTTCTGTTGTGTGACGTCACCGGTTAGTAGATGTCAAATCGGCCCATATGGTCTGTCAGCATCGGCCAGCATCGGCATCGTCGCCGTTTGGTAATTGTGTTGTATGATGTGTTGTTTTCAAATTTCTACATAAAAGTGGGTTATAAATGGTGTATAAATCCACAGTGCAGAGATACGTCAAGATAAACGCCGGATAAACTATTTGTAGCTGTTCCTCAAGATTTGAAACTGCGAAGAAAGTGGTTGGCTCGTAGAAATCCAAATGAAATAAATAGCCGCCAACCAATACAAGTGTTTTCTGTTGTGAAGATTACTTCGACATAAGTAAAACTGACTAGAATAAATTATCTATCGTATTTTCGAACCAGGTATTATCTGATCTGACAGCTTAAGGTTAGGGCTATCCTAACCTACAAAGTTATGCTTACATGGCGCTTTCGTGCTATTAAATTCAAACGGGAGAAGCATAAGAGCGCGTTCGGATAACCCGGTATTGTACGGTGAGAGTGACGCGCTGCATAATAGGCGGACTAACGTCATACGGCGTTTATCTGCATATAAGAGAGAGACAGCCGACCCAAGTTGTCTGAGCATTGCTCTCCCCATACCCTACCCTGACAAACCGAACGCGCTCTAAACGGACTAACAAATGACATCAGTGGAGACTGAGCCAATTACAGAGCGTTTTCAATCACGTGATAGGACGTGAATAAAATTCAATTTTAATTTTGGTTTTTCATAAAAATAAAGCATATTTTTTTGAAAAGTAATAACAAATAGTTTTCTTAAACTGTAATCTATTAGGATGACTATAATACATGCCATATTTTTAATACAGTTTAATACATTTTAATACCCTATTGTTTTTTTTGTCAGTAAATAGAGCAGTGTTCTATTTTTGAAAGAAAAAAATTAGTGAAATTGGATATGAAGGTGTTACACTCTTAAGTGGGACAGACTGTATGTGACCCCGCTCGAGAGAATCGCCCTAACTGCCATCTCTCGTTTCGACAATATTGACTCCTGTGTTTGAAGGCGCATAACTCTAAAACTACCGAAGTAATCTAGGTGTAAACATGAGCGCGAGAGAAATGAGAAAAGGTCCCCGATTTTTGTAGTAAGGAATATTAGCACGATATCGGGATATGCACGTAATCAATCGTCATATTTTATTTAATGCGACTGTGGAAACAGAACTGCTTAATAATTTTTAAGTAATTTTTAAAGCTATTTAAGATGAATGATATAAATTTCGTGCAGCGCGCGCTACGTCAATCGTCCGGTAAATGGAAACGTAGCTGGGACAGTGGAGATTATTTACTATTAGTAGTACGATACGGTCAGAACAATTTAATTTCGGAATTTTGAATAGTAGTGCGTGTTAAACATAAATAATGAATTTAGATGTACAAATAATTATACCCAACAATATTTTACAACACGGATGCAAACGGATTCACTGATCGCGTCAAAACTTCGCATCTCGTTCGACTGCCTCGCACCAAAACCCACAAGCGAGGGAAGCCGAACTGCGCAAAATATTATTCATGTTTATTTCGGTCTTAAAAATTAACAGTCGGAATGCTATTAAATTCAAGGGATATGTATCGCAGTAAATAAGGATTATTTGCGTGCTAACTGCGTTCTCCTGCTAACATTCATTCCTGAGATATCGGCTTCAATTAAAATCTTGTTCACAACCTTTATTACATAAAAACTGAAGAAAAAACGCCAATCTGTAGAAGAGACTCTAGATGCAACCTGAACAAAAACTGAAATTTTTGTGGTAAGTTGTTTTAGAGAAAATAAACAGAGGCAAAGAATTTTGACAGTCATACAACTTATGTAGAAATGATTCAGGACTACGACATACTTTATTTCATTTTTTTTTCTGTTCAGTAGTTTTAGAATTATATGCGTTCAAATCAAAATTCCAATGAAAATTCGTTGTGAAATTTCTGAGTATATCGCCACAGTAAAAATAGGATAGATACGTATTTTTTCCTCGAGTCTACCCAACGAATGCATTAGTAAAAATTATTGAAATATAAAAGTGAAATTAAATATTTAGAAAGCCAAGGTCTATCTTTTAAGAAACATCCCTTCAACTTACAGTCTTCACAATTCCGAGAATCAGGTACATACAACAATAACACCAGGGTTGCCCTACAATAACTCAGGGCAGACAAAAGGGTGTTCACCCTTACGTACCTGCAAACTCTCCACTGCTACATGGACAGTCCCAAACCGAAAGTGTGACTTAAGTACATTTTAATTCTCGGGAAGCCCACTTCGCATTTAATCAAATAAATACAACATTAGTACATTACACACTTTATTTCAATTGAAATGACATCACCCATTATTTCCGATACGTTATCACGATTAACACAAGTCAATGAGTAACGTTCATGTGTATATATAGGACAAATCCTATGTTGATACAGAGAAAATACGTAGAACAGAGAGCAGGTACACTCTGGAATGCCATACAATGCGTTTGAAAACCACACGTTCGGAGTTTTGAGTCCCTCACGCTGTTATCACTGGACCTGCTGGCTGGCCAGCTATTTCTTTTGGCCGGGTTCAGTTAGTCAATGCTAGTCGTGCGGTACAAACGTTGGTGGTCATGTGTCTGTAATATCGTCGCGTCGTTCGTGAACTTACCGATTAGACCAGTGATAAGGAATTCCTAGCCTATTGTAGATATTTAAGTGATTAGACAGTTTTAAGTGCGCCTTCGACAAGAAATAAAAGGAGTGTGGTATGGCTAACGAGAGAGAGATGCACATGGCCATTAAGAGCGTCAGATATAGAAAAGTATGTAGTCGTTATCACTGTTAAATAGGCTTGGTATCGATAGTTTTCTTGATTTTCGCGGTCAGGTGGATTGCTTTTTTTTGTTAGGTGAAAGGCAATGAATGAGTTTGTGTTTATGTTGATTTTTAAACTGATTTAATTAATTTTTTGTAGGGGTTTTCGTTAATAAGTTTTAATTACTTTTGCTATGCTACAATTTTAGGGTATTTGTTAAAAATATACAGTGTCTCTCAGGTGGAATAATGAATACATTACATACCTATAGATAAGCAAAATACAAACGTCAAAATTCATAAACATTAACACAATTCTGTGATATATAACCTAATAAAAGTTTTACTTTTAGTTATAATGGGGCATTCAAGCTACCAAATATTATACAAGGTATTCCATTTAAAAAAAAAATGTCAAGAAAAAGCCCATGCCATATATTTGCTCACCAGAATGCTCTGATATCGAGTATTGATATAAGCACATTTCACAGATTTCCAATTACTGAATTGGTCAAAAAATCCAATAATTGAATCTAAATAATTTCCCAGGCCGACGACTAAAGAAATAAAACAAGTGACAACTCATTCTGGCGTAGAATTATTTTGGATCCGAAAACAGGAATTATTGAGTCTAGTTTGTGAGAAAATCAGGGCCAAAAATTCCTGCCCTCAGATTCAGATTCTACGCAAAGAAAATATCAATTGGTACATTAGATTTTTTTCTGATTCCCATGGTAGTCGTTTGGTTTTTTATATTGTATTGTTGACAATTTAAGTACCTAATTAAAAATCTGATATGCTCTTTATATCCAAGCACAAAAGTTTATCGATTAATTTTTTATTAAGGTTATGTGGTATGCAAATTTATTGTAGTTAAAAAATGTTGTTTTGATTTTTTAAGGTAACGTAAAAATTTAAACAAATTTAAATAATTTTCCGACAGTCGGTACTGTAATTATTTTCTGGTCACATTTGAACAAAATAGGAAACTACTACTGTATCCACATCAGATAGCAAATTCTGTTTAACTCAACAAAAATCCTTGTTTGAATTGACTCAAAGAATATTTGTTTGCAGTAACGTAATAATTTTTTGACTCAAATAAACATTCTTTATAACCAGTTAAACTGATAAAATATTCCATTGTTTTGGTCAAACATATAAGATGTAGGTTTAAATACAACAGAATTGTTTTATTCTGACTAAGTTTATTTAGTTCATAATATTTAAACGTGATCGATTTCGGCTGTAAGCCATCTTCAGGCGTAAAACGTCATATCGATTAAAGAAAAAGCAAGATCAGCATGGTAATTGGGTTATACAGTCAATTCCGCTTAATAGGGACAAAATAATGTACTCCGCTTTTTTGTGACAATATTCCGTTTAATTGAACATTTAACCTTTAATTAATTGACAAATGACAGTATTCTTCAGTTGAATAAAAAGCGTTGTTAGCGGTAATAGCACCACTAATTGAGAAACAAGACACACAAATGAGAACTGATATACCGGCCCAGGAACGCTAAACTTCTACAATTCTTGGCAACTGAGAGGAATTATGGAGATTTAAAATTTTCCACCACCATACTGTCTTTAAACGTTGTCAGATAATAACCATAAACCATTAGGTTCAAGCTGATGTAAAAAATCTGATGTGGCCAGGCACATGAGTTTATCATACTATATATAAAATTAATAGTTTAGCTGCACGAGAGTCTATTTGATCGAGATCGACCATGTCTGCATTAAAATAAAACTAGTAGAACTAGACAGATATGTTGATTATATTGACAATAGGTATTGTCAAAACATTAGCGTTTGACACTACCTACTGTCATTAGAATCAAAATATCTGATAAATCCTGGCTAACTAGTTTTAATGCAGTACGACCGATCTCGATGAAATAGAATTTGCTCATGCAGCTAAACTATTAATTTTACCAAAAAATGTCATAGTCATAAATTGTTCAGAATTTCCTCTACTTTAATTCATTATTTAACTATTTCGACAAAATTGCAGAAATTGCGGCTTATTTGCAAAATCTTTCAAAAATGCTAAGACTAAACCTCCAGTTCCTTTGGACCCTTTTCAACAGAAAGCTTTTCAGCGCTATGTTTGGTCATAAAACTTCTAAATATAAAGTTTCGTCCCGATACCTTTACTAATTTCTCCGGAATCGTCGCCACAAAAAAACGGGTACACACACAGACATTTTTGTACATTGGTCAAAAATGTTCAGGGGACCCAAACAGTAAAAATATATACGCTCTACAAGGTGATGTTGGCACATAGTAGTTTCTCTACATTTTTACATTAACCATAATATATACAACAATTACGTAATACCTTAAAGTTAGTCACAACTTTGGATTACGCTGATTAATTATTGTTTGATTCATCTGTGGTAGAATTTTTAGTACCAGTTTTGAACATATATACAGGATGTTTCTTAATAACATGCTAATATTTAAGGAGGTCATTCTTGGGCTCATTTTGAGAAAAAAAAATCATATAAACATATGTCCTAAAAGTCTTAACTTTTGAACTGCAGGGTGTTAGGAAAAAAAACTGTATTGTTAATTTTGATGATTAAATACGTGACAAATAGACTAGGTAGAAAAGGTAGGTCAAAACTGTTTTTGTTCAAAATACAAAATCTGCTTCTTATCTACTAAATATGTTTTTATCCTCGATAATAACAAAATCATAACAACATGCAAATGAATAAATTTAATTTTTTTATGCGAAAACCGTACGTCAAACGAAAAAAAATCAAGAGACCAGATTTGCTCAGAAAGGAATGAGGATTTCAAAAATAATTTTACTTTGAGAAAAAGCAGTGGTGTATCACTTTTCTCTTTAAAATGATTCAGTGCAAATTCCGCACGAACGCCACTGGCAAGAATAAAAATAAAGGTTGTACAGCAGAAAATGCCTTTTGATGCATAGAAGATACGTACTTCGTTTCACAGCAATATCTAGGGGCATACCAAAGTTATAAAAAAAAGAGTTGTTCTTAAAACTTTAGCACCCTGTAGTTCAAAAGTTAAGACCTTTAGGACCTCTTTAAATATTAGCATGTTATTAAGAAACACCCTGTATATGATGCGAGAACAAGGATACGTTTTTCAATTTAAAAATAAAATATTAAAAAACACTAATCTTGTATTTTTTGTAACTTTGAATAATTGGACCAGCCGCTTAATTGGGACAAAGTACTAGTCCCGATGTGTCCCGATTAAGCGGAATTGACTGTATTTGGCTATAACGTCCGTGTATGATTATGCTTTCAGACACAGGGAACCTTCAAAGGTTATAGTAGTGTCAAACAGTTAAAGTAATTCAAACCTACACACTTCTTGTAGGAAATAAATATATTGTTGCCTCTATTCAAATACGGATTTATTTGACTTAACCAAAATTTAAAAACTTACTGGTTTTGTATATTATCTAACAAAGTTTGAAGACAATATTTGCCAAAAAATGTAGTTGATTAAAAAGAAAATCCTTGTAGATAATGATGGGCCAAACAAGTTTTGCATAAAATATTTTTTTCTACCACTTAAAATAGAGGATAATTTAAGATTCAAATGACTCCGAGCAAAATCACTTTAGGATCAGTATTGACATACCTATTATAATAATTAAAAATGTAAAAAAATAAAGATGCAAATCAATTTCTCAGAGTAGGCATTTTTAGAACCAAAAATAACAACCTGTAATAAAAGGCGGGTAACTACGAAACAATTGTAACACATTTCAACAATAGAATTTAGTTTTTTTACCTAACACAACAATAATACATATCTTAGTAAAGGATTTCATACTTAGATAAGTTCATAATATAGTGATCGTAAGTATTATAATACTAAAAGTACGTATAATATAATTCGTAATATAAAATAATAATATATAATAATATATATAATATAATATATAATATATGATATAATTCGTAATATAAATAATATATACGTATAATTATAATATAATTCTGAGAATTTATATAATTCATTCTTTGTTCTTTACCATGTAAGCGTGCTTACGTAGGTAACATATGAAACAAAAATCTATTATTGTATACAGGATTACTCACACAATTGAAATCGTTGAGTTTAAGAATGGATTATGATTTTATTTTGTAGATTGATATTTGTGCGTAAACAGATCAAGCAAAAATCATTCCTACATATAATTTTTCGAGAAAAAATAAAAACTGAACAAATTTGCAGATGCGATATGCAATAAGCCGATATTCTTAACACGGCAGTACACGCAAATCTAATATCGGCAAATTCATGTAACAGTACGCATAGAACATCTCGAATACGGACCAAATATATACGTATTATTATTTACTTAACCAAGCCACAGAATCGATCCTCAGACTACAATGTACTCGTTTCACGCAGCTGCAGTTTACAATTGCAATGTAAACAAGACCGCTGCAAAGGTGCATGCTAGATAAACACGTGGAGTGTGCATATCAGAATCGCTGCTAGTGGGCAAACTACAAAGTATCGACATGTAGGCCACTATGTAGATACTTGTTATTTTGAGGGATGGAAAGGAAACGTATTGGTATTTATTTTCAATACTTCATGCTACAGCGTTATGGAATATGGATTGATGAATGTCCATTTGAAAACGTAGACAAACGTTTGTTTTGAAAAATTCGTGATAACATCAACTGTTGACGTGTTTTGTGTTTTTTAGAAGCGAACAAACGATGCACTATCGCCAAGTTCATGTTGGGTAACTCGTAGAATCGCCATGCACAGTAAACCATTCATTTTATATGATAAAATGTCGGTTATAGTTCCCATGAGTTTGCAACGGTTTGTCAACTTGATAACTTCTTTGCTTACCTACCTTTTTTTAAATAAATCTTCCATCTAACAAATTCAATGCTAGATCAGAACAGAAACTCCATTTTATACATTCAAATTAAAAAATGTCCAAGGAAAAAGTTGTTTTAAATGTCATTTTATGCTCAAATTTCAAATTGGCATCTTGTAACTCAATGTTGGAGTCGGGATTTGGAATCAAACTACTACAAGATTATATGCCCTAAAAATAATTTTTTTATTCAGTGTGTATGTGACGTCAAAAGCTATCAACTTGATATTTTAAAGGAGAATTCTAAAAATTAGAAAATACCGAAATTATTTCCTCGTGTTTTTGTCAGGTAATTTATTCACAGAATCCTAAAAACAATGCACCAAATTAAAGGTAAAGAACCTGTCGAAAGAATTTGCTGCTTATTAACAGCAAATTCAGTACAGTACAGTGCAGTATTAACAGGTTTTGCCTTAGTTAACAATAGCAATAATACATTATCAAATGCAGTTGACGTAATTTGTTATTAATAATATTGACTAACGATAAAACAAGAAATAAACGATAAGAACAAAAGATTAAATATTAAAATAGACGAGGTATACAAATTGGATATACACTGCTCAAAAAAATTAGAGCAACACTTTTTTCGAAACCTGTAACTTTTTAAATAATAGTTCTAGGCAATTCAAATTTGGTATACTTCAACGGCATATATTATTTAACTAAAGAAAACTACAAAAACAATGTTACAACTCTTAGTTACCTCTACGTTCCTCTTAGAAATGTAAACTAATAACGCAAAACAAAATGAAAAAAATGTCAAGTATGCTTTGAATTCAAGCCTACTAAAGATGACAAATGAATTCAATTGTCAATTTTCGTTGATTAGGAACGCCATTAGAAGTAAAATGAGGCATCTTAGTGAAGTGCAAGTTGCTCGTGCTGTCGCCCTTATTCAGCATGACCACTCTACTCGACATGTTGGCAGGGACCTTCGAGTTTCCCCTGCTGTTATTCAGCGTTTATGGAATCGGTTCCGGGTGACTGTTATGTTAGAAGAGCTGGACAAGGTCGAAAAACTACTCAAAATCAAGACCGATTTCTTATCCTTTCCTCCTACGTCAGCGTACTGCCACAGCAGGAGACCTCCTAAACGACCTAAGACGAGCACATGGAATCGAAATTTCTGATCAAAATGTTAGAAACAGATCAAAAGAAGCGAATTTGAAACCAAGAAGACCTGTCCGCGCACCACGCCTTACGCAGCATCACAAAGCAGCGCGAATGAGGTTTGTTCTGGATCACAGAGATTGGCAACTTCGTCACTGGAGGCCTGTACCGTTTACAGACGAGTCCAGATTTCGTTTAATTCGTTGCGACGGTCGAGTACGTGTATATAGACGTCCTGGTGAACGCTACGCAGCCGTTACTATACAGGAAAAGGATAGATTTGGTCGTGGATCTGTGATGGTTTGGGCTGGAATCAGTATAGACAACAGAACTGATGTTGTTGTGGTTCCTGGTAGACTAAATGCCATGAATTACATCGACAACATGTTGGAGGACCATGTGGTCCCTGCTACATATGCGTCGGTCTAAATTTCATCCTAATGCAGGACAATGCAAAGCCACATACCGCCGGCATCACCAGAAAGTTTTTACATGAACGTGGAATTCAGGTCATGAAATGGCCGGCGTTCCGACGTGTTCGCAAGCGCCCTAATCCACCACTAACCATACAGGAACTGACACAAGCACTGATTGAAGAATGGGAAAGCATACCCCAAGAAAAGTTACAGCTTTCGAACAAAGAGCTCCCCTAATTACTTTTGAGCAGTGTATTTGGTTTCGATTAAGCAAGGTTTTGAAATGTTTTGGGCCCACATTATACATATCATTGAAATTCATTTTATTTTATTTAAAAACGGACACAACCTAACTTATATGTCTGGAATATCATAAATCAAATATCAAAATTTCAAACATTTTCGACCTCAAAATTAAACATAATAATTACCGTTTTGTTTACTTGTTTCAGGTCATTGCCTTCATATGTGGCATCATAGTCATAATACTGATGATAATGGGCCTGGTCTCGACGGACTGGCTGATGGCAGCTGGCTGGAGGCAGGGCCTCTTCATGCACTGCATAGAAGAAGATGCTCCACAACCACTTCCATTCAACATGGTAAACCCACCCGGTTGTTACCCTTCAAGAGATGCAGGTAAATAACAAGAAACATTTTCTGATTATCCCCATAAACATTTCATTCTAAATCTATTCAGTTTTCAATTCTGATCAAATCCATATATACAGGGTGAGTTATTAGTATCCCGGCGGTCGATAGTCATCAAATCGTTTGAGAAAGAAAAAAATGTTTTATACAAGCGTTGTTTGACTCATTAGTTTCTATACTGTAAAATTGTTTTCATTTATACAAGGTGTTGCATTTAGGCGTGACGGAAAGTCAGTACATTTTTTTAAATGGAACTGTATATCATACCATATTATGAATACTAGGGAAGCTGTCTTTCCTACTGTGTAAGTTGTACCTGTGTAAAGTAAATAGTTTCTGAGATATTCAATTGTTTGTCAAAAATTGGCAATTGCAGGCTTTTATTAAAAACTACGTAAATACTACATTTTTACAGATATTGTCCTAAAAATTTTGTCACATAGTAACTAAACCCATAGCTAGATGCTGATGTCACGAAAAAATAGATGCGCTATACAGGGTGATCGTGGCATGCACTAGTTTTTAATCATTTTTAAATTGCTTTTTCTTGAGATTTTTAAATGGAACAAACGCCCTGTATATTATTTGCTAATTTACTATATCGTATATCTATTTTCACTAGTTTTCGTAATATTTGCAGTTTAAAGAGTTGTATGCTATTTAGTATCTTAATATTGCTCTGTATACAGTGTGCTGGGTAACATGATGTAAAATATTTAAATTGTTATAGAAGAAGCCATTTAGAACCTATTTAACTAGATTTATTGATATAATAAAAAAAATCTGATGTGGCCAGGCACATGACTTTATCATACTATATATAAAATTAATAGTTTAGCTGCATGAGATTCTATTTGATCGAGATCGGCTATGTCTGCATTAAAATAAAACTAGTAGAACTAGACAAATATCTCGATTAAAGTTGCGTTCGGATATTGTACTCCGTTGACAGCGGGTACACCGTCCAAATGACACTTACGTGTTATTGGGTGTAAAAAGTGTAACGGTGTTCAATATCCGAACGCAGCCTATATTGACAGTAGCATTTTCAAGACATTAGCGTTTGACACTAGCTACTGTCATTAGAATCAAAATAATCTGACATATCCTGGCTACTAGTTTTAAAGCAGTACGCCCGATCTCGATGAAATAGAATTTGCTCATGCGGCTAAACTATAAATTCTACCAAAAAATGTCATATACATAAATTATGGAAAATCTCCTCTCCTTTAATTTATTATTTAACTATTTTGACGACATTACACAAATAGCGGCTCATTTGCAAAATCTTCGAAAAATGCTATGAGTAAACCACCAGTTCCTTTGGACCCTTTTCAACAGAAAGCTTTTCAGCTCTAAGTTTGGTTATAAAACTTCTAAATATGAAGTTTCGTCCCGATACCATTAGTAGTTTCTCCGGAATCGTCTCCACAAAAACGGGTACACACACACACACATACACACACACACACACAGACATTTTTTTGTACCTTGGTCAAAAATGTTCAGGGGACCCAAAAAGACATATTTCCGCTAAAATCTCAAAAAAATTTTTTGGCATGATTACAATACTTTACATACTGCGTATGATAAAGTAAAAAGTACTACGGTTGCACAATTTTATAAGAATGTTTTGCAATTTTTACAAACGTGCAGCTAGCGAACCTGAAAACCTAGTAACTTCAGTTGGGCTCCGAAGTAAACCAGAAACAGTGTAATTTTAGGGGGACTATCGTGAAAAATGTTCACTTGTGTGAAAATTTTGCGGAGACGTTTCATTGTAATAGTATGTACGGTCATACACAAAAACAAACAGAACCGCTAAAACCTGTTTTGATGAGCTACGTTTGAGAACGGATTTGTATTCAGTACATAAAACAACCAATATCTACTATTACTATTGTTAATTGGTTTAAAATAGGTTATTTTTCTGGAGAGACAATTCGAAATTGGGATAATATGAATGATAGTATGAGTAATATTGATAATGTGAATGGAAATCTGAATCTAATGATTCCTATCAGTTTGGTTTTGTTGCATATTTGGTTTTTGCGAGCACATAAATCACATCAAAGAAAATCTGATTTTCAACACTCAGAAGTCAACAAATTTTCTCGATAGTTAACCTGTAATTACAGGATTTAGGGGTTACTTTAGCAGTAATTTGAAATGTTTAAGTCGCGTTTTCGGTTGCCATACGATAGCCGAAATATACTTACAAAATTTCATATAAAATTGTTAATATGTTGATAACGGTAATACTGTGTATAAGGATCAAGCTGGTTAAATCGTTTCTAAATTATGTCTTCTATCACCACTTGAAGACTATACATCAAACTACCAAATACCTTATTCACAGCAATATTAAAATTTACAATTGCATTACATTTTCGTTAAATTGCAAATATCAGAAAAAATAGTAACATTTGGTATATGACATACTACATGTAAATTGGAGAGAAATAAAGGGTTATTACAACCAACACATATTATACAGGCTGTTCCTTTTAAAAAACTCGAGAAAAAACCATTTGAAAAACATCAAAATTTACTAAGTTCCATGAACCACCTGTATAGTTTATCTAATATATTTGGATACTATCATCTACCTACTGGCTTTGACTATTGTCTCACATAGTTTAAAAGCAAAATCGGAAAAAATGTCGTTTTTACATAGTTTTTAAAAAGATCCTGCAACGAGCATATTTTGGAAAAACAGTTGAATATCTCTGAAACTATTAACGCTGAGACTTAGCAACAAACATGGTTGAATAAACAAATTTAGTAGTATTCATAACATAATAAAATATACAGGACGTTCCATTTAAAAAAATTTACATACTCTCTGTCACACCTAAATGCAACACCCTGTATAAATGAAAATAATTTTACGTATAGAAAATAGCGAGTCAAACAACTTGTGTATAAAATATTTTTTCTTTCTTAAACCATTTATTAACTATCGACCGCCGGGATACTAATAACTCACCCTGTATATAACAAGCTACATGCCGCACCGAGCCACAGCCGCGGCGGGCACTCAAAAAGTGATAAATTAACGATATTGAAGCGCTCTGCGCTACCTCAGATGTAAAAAATACTACCTTTGTAATAATTTAGTGTGTTTTTATAACTCTACTATAAACTATAAAGGATTCTCACTATAGCAGCCCAATTTGCAGCTGTTTAAGTACTTCTAAAAAAATTATAAAATCTTGTGATTTTCGTGAAATTCCAGATTTCAAGTGTAATGCGCTAGCTGGGGGTTAGG
This sequence comes from Aphodius sticticus, assembly GCA_963966075.1. Taxonomy (NCBI): domain Eukaryota; kingdom Metazoa; phylum Arthropoda; class Insecta; order Coleoptera; family Scarabaeidae; genus Aphodius; species Aphodius sticticus. The sequence continues at coordinate 67,749,796 of OZ014509.1, forward strand.
TACATTTTTTTTGCTTTGTTGCATTTTAATTGCCTAAACTAGAAACAAGTTTTTTTCGGGATAGCGTAAAGAAAAAAAAATTTTTAAATTTTTTTTGGCCCGCCCTAGTAAACAATCTTCTCACTGCTACGTTTCCATTTACCGTTAAATTTATATCATTCATATTAAATCGCTTTAAAAATTACTTTAAAATTATTATGCAATTCTTTTTCTACAGTCCCATTAAATAAAATATGATTGTATACGATTGTTTACGTGCATATCCCATTATCGTGCTAATATTCATTAATGAGATATCCGCTTCCATGAAAATCTTGTTCGCAAGCTTTATTACACAAAAACTGAAGAAAACTAAAACGCCAATCTATAGAAGAGGCTCTAAATGCAACCTGAACAAGAATTGAAATTTTTGTGGCAAGCGGTTTACGAGGAAAAACATGGAAAGACGAGCGAGCGTTAATTTAAAAGTGCAAAAATCGGGTACCTTTTCTCATTTCACTCGCGCTCATGTTTACACCGAAAGGCAAAAAATGTTGACAGTCATACAAGTTATGTAGAAATGATTCAGGAGTGTGACACACTTTATTTAAATTTATTCTGTTCAGTAGTTATTATGTGCCTTCAAAACGAAATGAGAGATGGTAGTTAGGGCGATTCTCTCGTGCGGGGTCACATGTTAGGAACTAAGTGGTACTTATTTCGAGCTTGTAAATAGTGGGCTATAAATTCTGTAGTACATTTTTCCTATTTATTTCTGTTTATTTTAGGCGAATATTTTCAAAAAGTAAAATTTATATGTCGCCATTTATACACCAAAATAAGAATGAATTGTCAATAAAGTGTTTACAAATAACGCTTCATGTTTTTTAGTTCTATGTGTGTACAGGACAATATTCTTTGTTACACGAATAAAACTTTTAAAACGCTTTTTCGTCGTTAAATCTTCTTTACACAATTTTGTACCGAACATTTTTTTCTTTAGAATTAAATGTTATTGGCACATATTAAAACTCACGATCATATGTGAGAAATTATTATAGATACCAATTAAGTACATATTTTGTTTCGATTTTAATAAATACGAAGAAACATTTTCACATTAAACCCATAAACCTTTAATTCTAAATACTAAATCAAAAATACCTAATTTAGCTCTAATGGCCCGACGTTGATATAAACCGCCTATTACAATTGTCTTATTACGAGGAATGAAATACTACATGACTCCGCAGAGTACCAACTAAAATAATATGTTAGGATGTAAGTGGTACTTATTTCGAGCTTGTAAATGGCGGGCCATAAATTCTATAGTCGGTGGAATTTCAGTTGTTACGGTTTTCAGACTGGAGGCGAGCGCGGCCTCTGAAACTTTCAGACAATACTCTCGGCTCGGTAATGCAATACGAGAGGCACCGTTTCGAATGGCGTCTTTCTTCACTGCAAGTGTTGCTCTAAGGGCTTTCCGTTAATAAAGAGAATTTACACAATGGGCGCCCCGTCTATTGCAGTTTTGATATGGCCGCGAAACGCCGCCGGTCGGAACTAAACCAATAAAGCCAAACTGGCTTTCTTCGTTCGAGTGTTTTGGTCGCTTATTCGAGTGATTTAATACAGAGACTTTTACAGTTCGTATTGCAATTACTTGAGAATAAACTTGAGGGTATGCTTGTAATATAATTCTTGTGGAGGAGCTAACGTTACGCTCGAGTTCCTTTATTATGTTCAGCTGTTTATCTGAATAAATTTATGGGCAAAAAAATAAATTGTAGGTATTCCTTTTCCGCTTCTAAGCTGCACTTTATCGTATGTCGTACTACAATAGTTTTTCAGACGATAAGAAAAATCATTCCGTTAACTAATGTCATAGTATAAGGTGACCAACACTATTCCTTTTCGGGTAGTTGTCCTTCTCCTCCATATTTTCTGCTTGTCGACCTTTTATGGCGACCAAATGTTGAATATTTGGCCAAAAAAATCCCAACTGTATTCAACTCGCAGCGAGCCCACCTCAAATAGTAGATTATTATACAAATTTTATAAGACGTCAAATTGGCGCATGAGTTGTTTGGGGCACGAGGAGCGTCGGCGACGACTGCCGTAAACGAACGAATGTGCCAAAATGTCTTGTAAAACGAGTGTAATATACTATTTTTTCTACTTTCCGTCATTAGTTTTATATTAATTTAGAAATATTGTGGTTACTATATTTAGAATCTAGGGTATTTTGCGGGTACCATGTTGTAGTACTGGTAGTACTGTATTAAACTGTCAACTTCATCAAGTTGGGATAAAATCATGACAAAATCTTATTGTGAATAATTTTCTACTTTAGCCTACAAGTTTTAATAAGTGACTCAAACTAATTGACTCCATTCCGACACTGCTATCGACAAGTCACTTTTTAAAATATCGACATTCCGCAGAATTTTTCCTCTCACATTTATTTTCTTAAAATGTTGGTCGCTTATTCGAGTGATTTAATACTGCTACAGTTCGTATTGCAATTACTTGAGAATAAACTTGAGGGTATGCTTGTAATATAATTCTTGTGGAGAAGCCAACGTTACGCTCGAGTTCCTTTATTATGTTCAGCTGTTTATCTGAATAAATGTATGGACAAAAATTGAATTTCATTCCTTTTCCGTTTCTTTGAAGCACTTTTATCGCATGTCGTACTACGGTAGTTACAACAATGTTACAAGTCTTAGTTACCTCTATGTTACACTTAAAATGTAAATTAATAACGCAAAACAAATGTAAAAAATGTCAAGTATGCTTTGAATTCACGTATGAAAGCCTACTAAAGATAACAAATGAATTCAGTTGTCAATTTTCGTTGATTAGAAACTTCATTAGAAGTAAAATGAGGCATCTTAGTGAAGTGCAAGTTGCTCGTGCTGTCGCCCTTATTCAGCATGGCCACTCTATTCGACATGTTAGCAGGGACCTTCGAGTTTCCCCTTCTGTTATTCAGCGTTTATGAAATCGGTTTCGGGAGACTGGCCAATATATTAGAAGAGCTGGACAAGGTCGAAATCGAAAAACTACTCAAAATCAAGAGCGATTTCTTGTCCTTTCCTCTCTACGTCAGCGTACTGCCACAGCACGAGACCTCCTAAACGAGCTAAAACGAGCACATGGTATAGAAATTTCTGATCAAACTGTTAGAAACAGATTGAAGAAGCGAATTTGAAACCAAGAAGACCGGTCCGCGCACCACGCCTTACGCAGCATCACAAAGCAGCGCGAATGAGGTTTGCTCTGGATCACAGAGATTGGCAACTTCGTCACTGGCCTGTACTCTTTACAGACGAGTCCAGATTTCGTTTAACTTGTTGCGACGGTCTAGTACGTGTATATAGACATTCTGGTGAACGCTACGCAGCCGCTACTATACAGGAAGTAGATAGATTTGGTCGTGGATCTGGAATCAGTATAGACAACAGAACTGATCTTGTTGTGGTTCCTGGTAGACTAAATGCCATGAATTACATCGAAAACATCTTGGCGGACCATGTGGTGCCTGCTGCATATGTCATCGGTCAAAATTTCATCCTAAAGCCTTGTATACACTGCAGCTGTAACGTGTAATGTAACATGTAATGTAACGTGAATGCTCGTGGACGGGGTTAAAACGACCGCGCAATGCATTGGCGCGCTAGTCCCGCTCGTAGGTGATCCACAGTTGTTCGACGAGCGTTGAGAAGCATGGAATCGTCATTTCAAGTAGCCGTTGCTTGCGGTGCATTTATGTTGATGCATGAATTAACTACGTATAGAAAAAAGCGAAGATGGTGGTTCATTTTTGGCCCATAATTAAGATTTTCGACTGTTTGGTACCTTTATTTAGATCTTCTTCAAATATTGGACATTTGTTTTTAATGCCATGTATATTATTCCATTATTAAAACGTGCAGCATAACAAATTATTCAAAAAAGTCAATGTTTTATTTGGGGTTTTTTCACTTGGAGAATTTTTTATTCAAATCTATCGTAAGAGTTTGTTTTTCAAGTGATACCTTTTCAAACTATGTATTATATTACCAGAAAACTATTACGCATTTTTTTTCTTCACAAAACTGTGTGCGAAAATGCACAAAAAAACTCATAATTATATTAATTATAAAGAAATTTGAAATTGTTTTTCTGATCATCTACCAAGTGAAAGCATTTCTTTATTACAAAATAATAAAATCGCCTTCTGGTGACCAACACTATTCCTTTTCGAATACTGTCCTTCTTTTCCATTTTATTCTCCTTGTCGGCCATTTATGGCGGCCAAATGTTGAAATTTGACAAAAACATCCCAACTCTATTCAATTCGTAGCGAGTCCACCTCAAAAATAGATTTATATATTCTACGTTTGGTTGTGCGGATGAGTTTTTTATGACAAATACTTGGCACTTGCAATACCCAGTTGAAATGTGTATAGCAAATGCAAAGGCAATAAATATTGAGCGCATTTATTTGCACTCGGTATACATTTTAGTATCTACCCTTTTTAATGTTTCGAATTTTTAATTTTATTTTATTTGGATTAGGTTGTATACGAAGTATACGTATTGTTATAAAATAAAGGGCGAAACCTGTACAATTGTAGTTGTTGATAAAAAATGTTATTTTCCGAAAAATAAATGTTGAGCGTCTCAGACAGAAATTCCAAGAAATTGTTATTGCTGCTTTTACGTCGTCACATAAACGAAATGTCTATTTAGTACCAAGAAACGCGTGCTTTTCTATGAACAATATAGATAAGCCTGTCTATAAAATTAGGTATTTATTTATAATTTAAATCATTTTATTTAACTATTAAATTAAAAAATTAAATTATTTTAAATTTAATTTCATTTATTTATGAATATATTTTTTAAGTTATGAATTATAAAAAAATATACTATAAGTATATTTATACTAATATATTTGTTTTTTGTATTTATATATTTGTCGGTTTTTATGATGTTCATTATTTGAAGTAAAAACTACGGGCGCCCTAATATAGGGGTGCTTTTTTGCTAACTTTAGCCCACTATAGCAGGAATAACTTTATAAGTTCCCAAAGAGAGTTGGACAGATGTTTTTGTTAATATTTAATACTAAACTCTAATTACGGACGGAATTAAATGTAAAAATACAATTATTAATATTATTAATATTCATATTTTAGTTATTTAAATTGATATTGGAATAACAGCTTTTCTATGTAGTAGGTGCCCCTCCCTGAGGAATCAAAAACAAAAAACCTCAAACAACTGACCTTACCATTACAAAGAAGTGCTTCAAGTAAACCTAGAAAGTAAGGTTTACTTTGAGGCAATTTTTAAATATTACTAATAACATACTGTGTATATTTTATACTTCTATTCTAGACTTTGTATAGAGGTAAATCTGGTTAAATAGGTTCTTAATAATAATCTCTTCTATGACGTCATTCAACATGTGGAACATTTATACATGTGCGAGAGCACAACAGTTCTCGCTTTGCTCGCCAAATAGAAAATAATTAATCATGGCCAAATAATCGCCATTGGCAAATTTTGATATTTGGCAAGTATCCGAATATAAAGCCGCCGCCTTTAGAAGGTTTTATGTAGTACATCTGTATTCATTATGCATTCATATGCTTGTAAAAATATATACTCTGAGTTTACAAGTTCAACCAGAATTCGCCCTTTCAATGCCACATCAGAATGAATAGTTTCATTAATTTTAAGACTGATGAAAAATTGTAAAACTGACGGACGTGTTTTTATTTCAGTTATCCTTGAGGACTTATTATTATACTATTTATGTTTGATTGATGTTTGAGTATATTCATACATTTAAGTGCTTTCTGCTTTCAAACATATTTTTGGTCCTTTTGAATAACTAATAAGCTTGGGCAAGTTCTAAGTCCTCTGTTACAAAGCAATATAAAAGCCATGTCTAGATTTAACAGAAGAAAAGAATCGAAAAAAGGAGGACATCATAAATACAGTGAGCTGAAAAAGTATGGAATACATCCTAGAATTGTCTTTTACTTATTGAATCAGATTCTTTTACCCCTCGGTTTATTCTAAAACCGGTTCCTATTAAAATAAATAAATCATCAAAGGATCAAAGAGGTTTTATTCCACCATTTAAAGTTACATTGTACACTAAAATATAGCAAATTTATAACAACAGAAAAGCAGAGATATATTTTATCGCTTGAACAGCTGTCCCAAAGTTGAGTTACTTTTAATTTTAATTTTAAATTTTTTAAAAGTCAACCATAATTTACGTAGAACGATAAATTATAGTACATAGGTAATACTAAAATGAGGTATTAATATTATCCTTTTTTTTCTAGCTTATATTCATGCAGCAGCAGCTTTATGTATAATTACGTTACTCACTAACGTAGTGGCAACAATTCTGACCGGCTTGGGCCTAAGAAGTAAGGAGCATCATACCAAATACAAGTACTATAGATTCGCAGTGATCGTGATGGGATTAGCATGTAAGTAGACCGACGTTATATTTTTTAATATTTATTTGATTATATTAATATTTTTTTATGTTTATGTCGACAATTTATTCTGTAGAGTAATTTTTCATTCACCACACACCAAGTTCTATATAATGTCACTGATGTTTATTTTTAAAGCATTAGAATGAAAAACTCTATAGATCTTGCAGACACACACCTTTACTTTATGTTTTTTAACAAAATTGTAGAATTATTTGCTATTCTCATATTTAATGTATTTTTCTCTTTTTTTTTTCAGTGGTATGCATAACAATTGCCCTTATCATCTACCCAGTATGCTTTGCCTTAGAATTGAACTTGGGTAAGTTAATCATCAACAAAATACCCAAAAACTAGAATCTTCAATATTCGAATGTTTCAGGTAATCGAACGATATGGGAATTCGGATGGGCCTACGGCGTAGGCTGGGGCGCAGCGATATTCCTCTTCGGAGGCGTCATGCTGCTCATGTGCGACAAGGAGAGCGAAGAAATCTACTACAAGGAGAGGAAAATCGTGCATGATAACGATTCGCGAGCCTAGTGGCCACAAAGTCTGCCCGATGTTGTTCTCTGATTGTAAGATATTCATACAATAAAAAAAGATCGGCTGCTCTCAGAGAAAGCGTGTCAGAATGAATGCTTGATGATTGCTCCGCCTAATTTGTGAGTGAGCCTAGTCAGTTTGACGTTACTCGGTTGACACTTTCCGACGGTTATTTAATTTGTTTCCACGTTAGAATCGTAAGACTGATACTATTTATTTTTTTACGTGCGATTCCTTTTGATAACGTGTTCTCAATTAGATGTTCTCTCTAGCTAAAATTTCAATTTGACATCCTGGCGTACTAGAGGTAATTTTTTATTGAACACACAATATTACGGAGAAATATAATCAAACTGATTAGGGTATTTTTCTTTTTTGTGTTGCTTGCCTGGTATATCACCGGTCAGCCGTTTTGTATTGTTACCATTATAAAAACTACCGGTTCGGATCGAATTGCAAATCTAACCGCGTTTCGTTCGTGGTAATTTTTTAATTTTTGGTTGGATTTTGCAATTCCTTCGACGGTAAGATGTGTGAGTGTGCTGTTTGAGTGAGAGACAACCCGGGCAGGCTAGTTGTGTGTTAATAAGACTAATAATATACACTTAGAAAGCGGAAATGGACAAATTTGTTCCGATCGGAATGACTTTATCTATTGCCGACTTAGCGATGTCAATAGATAAGTTGTGAAATTGATAATTTTTTATACGTAATGACGATGAATTAATTTCTTGCGCAGCTACATAGGTTTAAGGGGGGCATTACTTCTTTGTATCGCTCTTTGTATATTATTTTTGTACATTGTTTTCTTGTCCGGCCATCCTCCATTATCTACGAACCTCGAGACATATCCTACAGAGTTTTCTTCCGTTTTCTTTAGAAATTTAGTTTCTAGTCTTAATTTCTATGTCTGCAAACTGGACCAATTTATTAATTCATTGTGAACAGGACAAACTACTTCTTTTCGAAATATATATTGCCTAAAATACTCATTTTTGTACAGGTTCTTGTTTGCTAAATATATCTTCTATACTGCCAAAAGTTTGTCCAAACAATATCAAATAGTACATACACGTTGGTTACGTTCGACTTTAAGTTTTGTCATGTTTGGGACTTACGTTCTTAGTCTTAGTTTAGGGTTAAGTTAGGATAAAATTTGGTATATTTATTTATTCCAAATGAAGAAGATTATTTATATAAAACTGTATATACAAAAGTAATATCAACTATTATGAAACGATATAAACATAGCAATTAAACCAAGTACATAGCTTGTATATAATAACGATATGAATGTTAACTCGTAACATGCAAAACTTTATGTCAAGTTCAGAGTTGGTTTACTATTTACATAGCAAAACAAAAATATTACACTTTAATAGTATATCATAGGGTTATCAACTCTCTCTTTTAAACATAAATAACAGCTATTGACAAATTCATTTGTATAAAAAATCATAAAAGGGCGTAGATCTCATTAATTTAATTTACAGTGTGTAAAGACCTTCGTCACTGATAACCTAATTAATTTATGTGAATGTTATTAACGTTCATCATTAAAGTTCATGTAATTATTGATTAATTATGGAATACTAAATAAAAACTTTGTATTAAATTATGTGTTTCACTTAAATTGTAAGAATCCTCTACGTAGCTCCATCTGGTGACCAGAAGCAATAGGAAGCAATAAGGTAGGTTGCAAAGCTGTTTCAGTCCTCGAGTTGAAAACACCAAGAAAAACTTTTATTTGATTATTTTTAATAATATGAAATATTAATTCCAGTATTAATATTAATAATTATTAATTCCAATTATATTTTTAAAAAACCTTAGAACCCGAGAAATATACTCAAGTTTGTGTTTGCTAACGATGAAAATAGAAACTACATAACAAACTTTGGATACTACCTGGACATGCAATATATTTAAAAAACTAACTCACCCACAGCTCCTGGGTTCACAATTGTTTGAAATATCGGTAGCACGCATTACAATGTACATCTGGGTTACAATAGAAGCACTAGTGGGTCGAATTATCGCAAAATACTTTGAAAAATTTACCGTATTCACGTTTTTCGCGGAGGTCGTGGCCATTATTTTAGCGAAACGTCAGATTTGTAAATCTGCGAACTCGTTACCGGCCGGTAATACAATCGTGGTTATTCGGCACCATCTAGCGGTGAAATTAGGAACTACATAACCATTTTTTGGATAGTACCTTGATATGCAAGAATTATATTCGAAGAAATGGGTAGGCCGAAGAAATAACTCACCGACAACTTGTGGGAACGCAATTGTTCGAAATATCGGTAGCACACATCACATTTCACATCTGAGTCACAACAAATCCACGACCGGGTTCGAATTATCGCAAAATTCTTTGAGTATTGGACCCGGTCTAACGTTTCTACGGAACGCGCGGCCATGTTTAAAGAAACGCATGAGAAACGTCAGATTTGCAAATTGCCAACTTGCGTTCAATTACCGGTCGGTCATACAATCGTGATTACTCCAGATCACAGATTACTCAATACCCAATACCCCTAAACCGCGAAATTGGTAACTACATAACAAACTGTGTCACAACAAAGGCCCTAGCGGGTTTTTATTAGTTTTTGTGTAATTTTTGTTCTATTTGAAAATTAAACATTTTATTTTATTTAAACCACAAATAAAAACTCCTACCTGTTATTATCGTTATATCCGTGCCTAGCTTTTGATTCAAATCATCTCCACGTCCAAATGGCAGAAGGATCTGCTTTGTAGTCATTCAACATATTTTTATTTGAAAAAAAATCCTAATTTTGTATGCCGGTGGTTGTCGACTGTCGCAAACTAGACGCTCTACTTTTGTTCTACAAAGTTTAAACTAAACAAATATAATAAACAAAAACAACAAGATGTGGGTGAAGCTTTTTAATAAACCAGGTTCAAAATAGGAATAGTAAAGATACTAAATTCATTTTTAAATTCATGTGTATTTTTATAAAAGAATAAAAACAATTAAAAGTCAGTTGGTATAAAAATAGTCTTACGCAGTAAATATATCTAATATTAATTGTAACTTTTCTCAGAGTCGTTTTGGCTTAAAATTACGAGGCGGCGAGTCAAGAAGATCGTTAGAACTTTTTGCACGTTTCGGAAATTTATCACAGCGTAACTTCTTTAACATTATTGGTTCCACTTCCTCCTTCGCTTGGTATTTGTCCATAATATTTCTCAATAACATGAGCATCTGATTCTTTTCACTACAATCTTTAGGCTCAACACATAAATGAACATTTTCCGGTTTCAAATAAAGAAGAAACTCTTCAATTTCTGAATAAGACGCATGAAACGATGCACAAACCTTAGCGTTGTTTCCTGTATGCAGTACAGGATAATCGCCAGGTTTATATTCTCTCCATAACATTGCTGAAACACGAATATTTAGGGCTAAGTAGTTCGGGTAAGGACAACAATATTTATTTTTGAAAAATGCATGGATTCTGTATTTATAATTATCTGATGTAGTCGATATAACGTCATCTAGCTCTGGAATACATTGATATAGGGACTTGAAGTACGGAACGTGGATTTTCTCTCCTAACCTTCTACTTGTTTCGATTAACAAATATTCTGGGCCGTACTCAGCGCTTTGAGATATCCAAACAGTCGCTGCAGTGTTTTGGTCAAGCCAGTTTCTTATAAGGTCGCAAAGAGCATCAGCAGATTGTTTTACTGTTGGAAAATGTTTATATTCTTCGGAAAGAAATGTGCTATCTAAATATACGGAATGTATTTTTTTTGTTTGATTTGAGTTGGTTTTAAAACATTTAATTTTTGCTAATTCGTTAACCGAGAGTCGAAAATCACCGGTGCATAAGATATTGAAATCGTCCTCAAAGAAAAACATGACGGAACCTGGACAATGCCCTGCCGGAATAGTAGTTACTTGTAACAATTTTTCTTCGCCTCCTTGGTCATATTTGATAAATGTTTGCTTTCCGACTTCTAGTTCTAGCAATTTTGTTTGTATTTGTGGATAATTTAGTTTTAAATAGCTTATGGTGATTGGTGAAGCGTAGATGAATGCATTAGAGTTGACTAAATATTCTTGAAATTCACTATCCTGCAATCCCACTATGTGATCTGAGTGAAAATGTGAAAGAAAGTAGATTTTCGGCTTTGGATTGCGACCGACGTCAAAATAATCAACAGCTATGAACGGAATTTCCTTTACGACGCCGACAAAAGTGCTCATTTCGAATTTCCCGCTGCCGCCGACAAAGGAAGTAGGCTAGTATTTTGGCGGCTGTTAGAGGTTATTTATCGGTTAACCTATTTCTGCAATTCAAGTAAATATAATGGAAATTATGTACCGAAATTGATACCGGCCAAATATGCTGTACCTGCTTCCAGCGTCGAATTAGTACTTATTCTCCGCGAAGTGTCAACTAAATTTGTAACAGTACATCTTCGTTATACACAGACACAGAACACCGAACGCAGCCATTTGCTAAACGTTGTGAAGGTCGACGCTTACATTTCGGGAAACTTGGTTAGGTTTAAGTTTATTTTATGTTTACCTGGGTGAGTATTCGTTTTCTAGTGTTGATCGGGTGCATTTTCGCGAGGGCCGCGTGAATTTGCGGTTTTGCGCGTCTCTCGTACGCCCCGCGTCCAATTTATATGATGTAATTATTCTTTACCGTTCCCTCTTTCGTAAAGATCGCTACGCCAACGACGTTTATGGCGCGTTCCGACAAACCAATTCTCCAAAATTCATCAACCCCGACTCCGGTAGCCCCGTTCGGCTTACCCCAGCAACACCCCTAACAAAAAAAAATACTATTTGTTTACATTTTCTTAGCTTTGTTAACCTCAATTCGCATAACCTCACATGTCAACAGAAGAAGAGTAACCTAGAATTTAATGTTTTGTGGGTTATGCTTTCAGTTGCGAGCCATGAACATAACGTAAGAGATGGAGGAAGGTTTTGCGTTGGACTGGGGCGACTCGGTCGTCCAAGAGGAAGAAGTAATATGCGGCATCGAAAGCGAGGGCATGCTAGCCTCGGACGGGCCAGAGTTCACAGACGTTTGCGACGAGGTAATCGTCAATGAAACGGACCCGGGCGAGAATGTATCCGCGGAGAATGTTATGTACCTTACTGATAATAACATTCTCGTCATGCAGCAGAATAACGACACCCCTTTCATGGACTGCCAGGTAAATAATTATGTTAATAATAGTCATTTATCAGTTATATTGCTATAATAGTCTTTCTAACGAGGACTGTACTAATATTGCATAATATTGCAAATTGTATAGGGGGATGTGTCAACATTTATCTTATTTGCTGCAAAACATGCTTTTTTAAAGATAAATTCTAGCTATTGTATGTGAATTATGATGCTCTTACCACTATAGAGATAAAACTTTTTTTTGGGGTATCTTTGTAGTAGATTTGTTCAAACAGCAAGAATATTATTTACGTAATCGAGCTATTAAAATAAATATTTTCGTCTGTAATGTATTATTTTATAAATTGTGTTTTGACTTGTCCAAATATCTGAACATTTGTGGCTCAGTTAAAGAAAAATTTGACAAAGTTAGAATTTTTTCAAAATTGTGCAATTAATTTCACATGAATTCATAGATAATATCTAAAAAAAATCACAGGCGACCACAAAAAGTGATAACAGTTCTAGTAAAATGGGTTTCGTGTATTATATCCAATAATATGATGATAAATTTAAGAACAAACCCTGAAAAAATCTGCTAAAAGTGTATTATTTTCTTTAACTGCATCTTCACAAACATTAAGGTATTGGAACAAATACAAAAACAAATTGTTGGCAATTGATGACTTTCAACAGAGTACCTTAATTTGTCCATGGGTGTCTCAAACTTGGACCAACAGATCATCATTTTTGTTCTCCCTGTATACTAACCTGAGTTTCGTTCTTTTTTCCTCATCATTGCAATGTTGTGAGAAATCTTGATAAATTTGTTTGTGCTGAAAAAATAATTAAAATCAGTTAAAGTTTACAAAAGTTATTGATCTAAAATCGCAAAGTTTTACTTGTAAACATTTTACAAACATTCAGATCTTGGGTTGAATCAAAAACAAAAGGATAGTAAAAAATGTTTGGACTCTGGAGTGTAGTTACGATAATAGGAGACGTATCGTTTTCTAGAAATAATATACCTATTCTTGCACTAGGGTGTTTCACAACATTATGTTTCACAACTATGTAGAAAATGCGTGTTTATAAGATCCTCCTGTTGGAACACTTTCTGGAAAACCGTATGTTGTTTTTAACGTGGAAACCTAAAATTAAATCTTTTAATAAAATCTACAGATTTTTTTAGAAAATATTTCTGGTTTGTCTTTTAAATCCTCAAAAAGTTCCAGCAGCTTTACATATAGGCTGCTCCACTTTTATTCCCCGCGAAACTTTTTTCAGATAGTAAATGTCATGCTGAGTAAAAAGTTTCATATGGACTTAAAAGTTACATTTGGTTGAAATATTAACAATACTGTATTTTAAATGAAGCTTCTAAAGGAACTGAAAACCCCAATAAATCTGTATAAACCTTTTACTCGGAATGACATTTACTTTTTAGAAAAAAATCGGTAGAAGTTTTATATGGATTTTATTTTGTTAATTTATTTAGTCATTGTTTTTATTATTTTTAATATTTTTACTTCATTTTTTTTTTAATTTTTATTGTTGTAATGGATATTGATTGTGTTATTTTTGCGGTTATGCATTGTTTGATATGTATTCTATCTTCCGTTTTGTTTGTTTTGTTAATTTTTCAAATGGCTGTAACTTCTTAACAAATTGAAAAATATATAACTTTTTCCACAGAATGACATTTGCATTCTAAAAAATAATTTTGCGGGAAAAAAAGTGGGACACAATAATCTGTATAATGTGTATAATGTCAAACATTACAAAAAAACCAAAGAACACAAACTATTCTGCTGATTTCTTAGTAAGTGATTGTAATTTTGAGTAAGTTATTACCTTTCAAGTTATAGTTCTTTAAAATTGAAAAGAGAGATAAGTCAATATGAAGTTTTGTACTCAAAATGGCAATTACTTTAATAATAATAAAAAAGTAAGAAAAAATAATTAGCATTGAAAATTAATTTGCTTCTTATTATAGTAAAGAGTATGTTTGTGTTCTTTCTTCATTTTTGCATTGTTTTATTTTTTTTTAATTGTTTTATTTTCTTTTTAATTGTTTTGTTTTTCAAATTGTCCAAAAATATATATATCTATTATACTTTTATCAAATCTTTAAAAAGTTCCCAGTAGTTTAAGATATTAAGAAAATATATAACTAAAAAGAAAATACCTATCAAACAATGCAAACAATAATAAAGTCAGTAAATTAATTAATACGTATAATAAAAATGAATTTAGAATTAACTAAAATAAATTTAATAGAAAAATATCAAACTAATAAGTTGTTATGAAACAAATTGCTAATTTTTTCATATTTTTTTAGAAATTGATTTACAAAGTAAGTTTCCTTTCAAGTTAGTCGTTTAAAGTTTAAAAAAGAAATAAGCCCATATGAGATTTCGTACTCAAAATGATAATTATTTCCTAAAAATTTAATGAAAAGTAGTTAGCATAAAAAATTAACTATCTTCTTATTATTGCAGAGTATTGAGAGAGTATTGTTTGTGTTCTTTCTTTTTTTTTGCATTGTTTAATATACAGGGTGTTCCTAAATATTATGTAAATACGAAAAGGGGTAATTCTTTGGCTTATTTAATGACTAAAAATTCATATAAACATAGGTCCGCAAGCGCTTCGTTGCCGATCTACAGGGTGTTGAAATTTCAAAATCTTTTTAGTTTTTTCTTTATAGCTCTTGGAGTTGTTGAGATATTTAGCTCTAATTTCTAATTTAGGTTACGCTGTAGGACTTACATCATTGGGCATACCAAATGGTTTTAAGAATCTACAGGAAGATATTTTTTCAGGGGTCATGCCCCCTTTTCTCCCCATGAACTTTTTTTTGGTGCGCCGCTGGTGGATTCTAAAATAGAAAATGCACTTTTTGTTTTGTTCTAAAGCATTTTAATCTCTTGTAGTTTTTTCGTATTTACCACCGTTATCGAGAGAAAAAAATAATAGCTTTTCTGTGTTTCGCTAGATGAAATTAAATTTTTGTAAATAATTGGTCTAGTATGCCTTGGGTTGATTTAGATAACCTTTTGTTTGTATTCATTTTGACATTTTATTCGCCACCAACTGTTAAAAATTAAAACTAGGATACAAGAGCTGTAAAGAAAAAACTAAAAAATCTTGAAATTTCAACACCCTGTAGATCGGCAACGAAGCGTTTGCGGACCTATGTTTATATGAATTTTTACTCATAAAATAAGCCAAAGAATTACCCCTTTTTGTATTTACATGATATTTAGGAACATCCTATATAATTTTCTTTTATTTGTTTTTTTTTCAAATTTTCCAAAAACTTATATCTATTATGTATATGTAGAAGTGTTTAAATTGATGCTGTAATACACTAGTATTTTTCCTTTTGACTATTTTGAATACTTTGTGATTCTTTTGTAATTTATCTATTTTGCCAAAATAAATTTATTCTATTCTAACTGAAAATGTTTAACGACATATTGTCAAAGTAATATTATAGGTTAATAATGTGGTGACATACAGGCAGGATGTAAATTTTATATAAATGTATGTCACCATATTATTAACCTATAAGTATTCTATTCTATTCTATTAAATATGTATTCCATTTAAAATAAAAAATTTAATAGTTTATGTAACTAAAATCACAAGGTTAGTTAGAATTTCATATACTAACACACCAAAATAACTGCATTTAAAAACAAATAAGGAACTAAAACTACACAGAATTTTATGGTTTTTCATCACATCGGTTTTTTAATCGTTTCAAAATTATCAATTCTAATTTTTACAATTGCAGACAAAGCAAACTATCACTAAAATTTACTTACAATTTCAATGTAGATTTTCTCTTGAACTGATAATCCGTTATCCATATTTTTTTTTATTCAGTTATAGATTAAATTGTCAGAAACGACGTTATGATAGATACGTTGATGCAAATTTCAATTTTTAGTATTTTTTGTGGTTTGCCAAATGTCGCACTATGAATACCGCTCACATTTGCTCGTTGGTAAACCCTTTTCTGTCTATTCTTTTAAGGTTTTTGAGAGTTGTTAACAATGTCGTAAAAGTATGTAATACGTTAAAATATCACAAACGATCATCACCTAAACGTAATTTTCTTATACCCAACCAAGGTATCCGAAGAAGTCGTAACAGACCAATGGAACGACGCCTGCCCCGAAGTCATAGTCGGCAACGAAGAAAACGTCGGCGACGGTGACAACATCCCCGGCGAGGACGTCACCATACCGCTGCCCTTGGACCAAGACCAGTACACGGCCGCCCGGCCGTACCCGTGCGACTTCTGCAGCCGCCGGTTCCGCAAGAAGGCCAACCTAATGAACCACATGGTCTCGCACCAAACGGACCGTCCCCACTGCTGCAACCTATGCGGCGTCCGCTACGTCCGAAAGTGCGACCTCATGAACCACCTAAAGATCCACGCCTACGTCCCCGAAACCGTAGACAACCTCGAAGAAGACACGCCCGACGAATCCGACTACGAGAAGCACAAACGTCAGAAGCCGTTCATCAAGAAACGCAAGAAACCGAAGATCAAAGAGGAATTCCCCGATTCCCCCGACGGGAAAGGCGCGTCGAGCTCGCGGAGTTACGATTACGTCGACGAGGATATGCGTTTGATGGAAACGATGGAATCGAACGTTAAATCCGATTACAACGCGTATCTCCCGCAGGAGAATCACCCGGTTTCCGAGCCGAGGTTTCCGATTACGGATCCGAGGAAGCCGTTTGTGTGTCAGCACTGCGGGGTGGGTTTTGCGAGGGAGAAGGCGTTGGCGTCGCACGCTAGGGTGCACGCTGGGGATAGTCCGTTTGAGTGTCAGAAGTGCGGGGAGATGTTTTGGGACGCGGCGTTGATGCGGGAGCACGTTAGGAATAAGCACGGGGATATGGAGGATGCGTTCGAGGATGATGATGATGAGTATTCGGAGGAGGAGGGGAAGTACGGGGAGTTCTTCTGCCAGACGTGCGGCGTGTCTTTCCATCGGCTGGAGTTGTTGCGGCGGCACCAGAAGATGCACGTGAAGGAGGAGTACGTGAACGAGGTGGAGTACGGGCACATCTGCAAGATTTGTGGGGAGTCGTTCACGGAGGCTCTGGATCTGCTGGCGCACGCCGAGGTGCACGCGCGAGGATCCGATTATAGGTTGGTATGCGGTTGTTGTTTCGGGAAGGTTTTTATTTGTTTCTTATTCTCTAGATTGTGAAGAATATTTAAAAAAGAGAGAACTTTAATAGATTAAGATTGAGGCAAATATAAAGGTTTTAGAAAGGTTCACAAAAACACAGTTTTGAGAGAAATTACTTTAAGGTTTACTCTTCAAATTGTGTTACTAATACAGGATGGTAAGAAATGAATGTAAGATAATTAGCTTGCATATAAAACAGATCACAATAAAATCAAATTCTTCATTAACATGGGCCCGAAAATATCGTGGTAGAAAAATGGTTAAAAGCTGTCATTTATATGTAAAACAAAATTTCATCCATCTTTTGTTAGTGTGGAAGATACCGACATAAAAACTTATTAAAACTTGTAAAAATCTGTGAAATATATCGGTCAGAATTGGTGTAATTATAGTAATTATATTTTCATTTTTCAGTAGGTATTTTAACTAATTTTTAGCCACTTAGATTAATGAATAAGAAACTGTTTTTTTGTCAGAGAGTTCCAAAAAATCTATAGAAACAAATTATACCAACTACAATATTACCTAAAAATATTTATGTTCTTATGTATCTACCAATCCTTAAATTTCAATTTGCCTTCATAAATAAATAAAAACATAACCTACCTCTTCTGTATCATTGAATGGACATTGCAATGAAAAGTAATTGGTAAGCCAAAAGATTCATAGAAACTTCTGTTCATAAAATTTTAGAATTGACAATTTTGACTTGTCTTATTGAATAATTAATAACTTGATACCACTTTCCTTGGTTTAGTGCAATATTTGGTTTTCTAAACTTGGTACCTTTTCTCAAACCGCATCATATTTTGTTATAAAAGGTCAAATATATTAGCATATCGTCAGGTTAAAGGTAAAACTCACTAACATTTTGTTGAAAAAGAAGATAATTGTACTCGTATGCTTATAAATACGTGTCTTACAAGGGGATAATAATAAAAGTAAGTAATTTATTCAATACAGTGCATACAGTGTTATTATTTGACAACAATAAACAATCCCGCAAGTTACAATAAAACATAACACAAAAATTCTAAAGTTATCCATCAACATCAATGAGAAACAGCAACTCAAACAAAGAAAACCAAAGAATATACACAAAGAAACACAAAACAGCCTGACGGCTGATAACATGTTCCATCCTAACAGGCATTCTAAATTAAACAAACAAAATCAACACAGCAACTACTAAATAAATCAAACAATTCTGCGTAACAATGATTTTAAATTACAACACTGTTAAGTTATTACATCTACCTCAGCAAATAAAGTGTGAATTCCTTTACAAACAAATGATAATTATTTGTTCTTTATTACATTAGGCAATTTATTGAATTCCAAAATGGAGTTATTGATTGCACAGAACTTTCCACTATTTGAGACAAACTGACGAGTATGGATGTCATCAGACGACCTTGTGTCGTGACCATGTATAACATTGTTCAGGGTAACAAAATTTTTTGATTTTTGGAGTCCATGCCTTATCTTAAAAATTAACTTCAGTTGTTCCGATTTTTTTAGATCAATTATATTCTGGAGATTCAAACTATTATATAATATCAGAAAGTGTTCAAATGCGTCTATACTACAATAATTTTCTGGAAAAATCATCAAGTACGGTGTAACATATGTGTATTTAATGCAAAAACTCACTAAGTGACTATTAACTTTTACCACTTACAATAAGTGCATCTTGTACATCGTTAATTGATTTTTAATTTAGTTAACAGACAGCTTGAGCTTGCAAAAAGTAAAAGAAGTTGGTTTTTGAAGTTATGGTAATTTTGGGACTGTAATAAAAGTTCAAAATTTGCACCCCTGTCAAGGAGTTATGGAAGCCAGTTCTTTTTAGAAGCAACTTCTTGGAATAAAAATTCTGCTAAAAAAGCGTTTTCTTATATCTTGTTTCCACCTCATTATAGAGCAAATGTACAAATTTGTATGGCATATTAATTTTCTACCATTTTTGTATTAGTAAACGTCCTTTTTGGATTTATAGTTTACGAGCTATGGCACAGGAAAGCGGCGTATATACAGCTGTTAAGTTCAAGTCAAATTAAGAGTCGTTAAAAAAAATCAGACAAAACTGATTTGAAATATGTGAAAATAAAGAACAAAAGATTATAATAACATAATAGTTATACGGCATGTCTGAATAATTCTTTTCCATTGTGTAAAACTTGTTTGGTTTTAAAATGTTTTAACAATTGTGGTGAATTCAAATTTTAAGGCTGAAATATAGCTGAAAACCGCATCGTTTTTCTCTGGTATAACTCGTACACTATTAATGAAATGGTAAGAAATTTTATGGAAAATTTTACAAATTTTTATAATGGTGCTTTTACTCTGTAATGCAGTAATGGTCAGAATTATACAAAACAAAAAAAAAACAAATATGGCAAGTTTTCCAAAATGAAGGGACTTTCCGAAACCTGTCAGGCAGCCAATTTAGGATTTTTTATACGGCTGTAAAATTTATTAGGTCTTTGGAATAAAAATATAATCACAGTTTTGACAAAAAATGAGCTGTAAAAGAGTGTAAACAGGACAGGGACAAGACAAAAGGTAACCAAATAAAAAAAAGAGTAAACAAGTCTAGTATAGAAAATGCCAGACAGAAAATGTAGACAAACTATGTAATTCCAGAACTAGCAGTGTATGACAGAGATCATGAAGAAACTTAAAATTTCTTAAATTCATTTCCGTAAATTAATTTTATTTGAACTTTTTTATTGTTTTTGTAAATAGTTTTATAATAAAACAATATATAAAAAAATTATATATATTTTAATTAAATGGATGTGCAAGAATCTATAAAGGTAAAAGTCACTAAGTATAAAAATCAAAGTTATTGAGATGTTATTGTTAATTTCTAGAAAGAGGCCCACATTTCCATGTTTGTTTCTCTTGTTGTTTGACATAACCAAAATTTATGCTCAAATCTCCCGGTCATACACAGAAATTTCCGCCACTACACTTGTAAACAGGGCTCACATGGTGCTTTAATAATGTGCAACTTTTATGTGAACACTTTTGTTTCACTTTACATGTGTTCTTGAATTACTGACGGGGTTTGTTTGCAGTGGCACTTGCGCATGCGAAAAGAATACAAAAATATGATCTGGAATTGTATTGTATAAAACAAGTAGTAATAAGCCTTTTAAAAAAAATTTAATAACATAAAAATGAAGCCAGAGATTAGAACAAATTATGACTTCAACAACAATACAATACAATACAATTTTTATTTGGTTTATTCGTTGCTAATCAAAGGCTGTTTTCAGGTTCTGTCAGATTCTGTAGAAATTTGTGTCAAGTGTCAAACATAATTACAGAACAAAAAACATAGAAAACAAATTTCTCTTAAATAGAATTAATTAGGCATTCTACTTTATAATAATAATAGTACTATAACCTCAATAATACACTTTAATGAAATACAGTGACTTTTTCACGCTACAGAATCCTGGCACTCAACATTTATAATAATAATTCAGGCTAACTGAGTTAAAACCAAAAATTAAACACAAAACTTGGAGCAACTTTTTTTTATTCTAACCTCACTTTATCCGACTAAAACCATCTTCTCTCTCCACCCGAATTCCAGATGCATGCTATGCGGTGAACTATGCGCCGACGAGCAATCCGTAGCCGTGCACGTCCAGTCGAAGCACGGCAAGAACCTCCCGCCGCACACGTGCATGCAATGCGGCCGTACCTGTAAAGATAAAAAGTCGCTATTCAAGCACTCTTTGGAACACAGCAAGGAGAAGGTCTTCAACTGCAACAAGTGCCCGAAGACGTTCCACAACAGGGCTCGACTCAAGCGGCACATGTTATCGCACAGGAACAAGGTAGTCGCGTGCGACGTCTGCGGCGAGGAATTCCCCGACGGCCGATCCCTCATGAACCACCGGCACAGTCACAGCAGCGTCTCCGGACGCCAATTCCCCTGCAAAGAATGCGGAAAAACCTTCGGATCGCGGAGCTCGCAACAAATCCACCTACGGATACACACGGGCGAACGCCCGTACGGCTGTCGGTTCTGCTGGAAGGCGTTCGCCGACGGAGGGACCTTACGCAAGCACGAACGGATCCACACCGGGGAGAAGCCCTACGCGTGCGCCGTGTGCCCCCGTGCGTTTAATCAAAGAGTCGTTTTACGCGAACATATTCGTTCGCACCATTCGGGGCCTGACCCGAATTATTCGCATTCCGTGACTCCGTATTGCTGTTCGGTCTGTTCGGATATGTTTGCGACATCGCAGGATCTGATCGTGCATTTGATTCATCATTGCGACTTGAATACGGCGATGCGGAGGCAGCCGCAGGTGGGGCCGAGGAAGTACAAGAGGAGGCGTAAGCTGAAGCCGCACGAGTTGGATATGATGTCGAATATGGATGATGACGATCGGGATGATGATTTCTCGGATACGGACGAGGAGGAGAGCGAGAGGCGCAAGAGGAAGAAGAAGGCGCCGCGGTCGCCGCCGAAGCAGCAGCCCGTGTCGTCGGGGTTTAGCGAGGTGGTTAATAGCTTCTCGTCGGCCATCGAGAATATCAGCTCGATCGTTAAGGGTACCGGGAAGAACAAGAAGAAGGTAATGTAATGACTTTTTTTTTTGAGATATTTTTGTCCCTGTTTTGTCCTAGTTTAGCAATTAGACTTTAAAATGAAAAGAAAAAATAGAGCAAATAAATACATTTTGTTTCACATTTTACAATAAATTAATGAAAATAAGATAGTAATGAGTTACTAGTTGTGCCATGTAAAAACAATATCAAATCAAATCATCTTTATTAAACTCAAAAAATACAGTTCATGTCAAAAATGACCCTCAAGAGTAAGTTACAAGGAAAAATATCATACATATCATACAATGTAAGAATAATTAAGGAATTCCTCGAAGTTGTAGGATGCCTAATAGTTGCCGAAGTTGTAGAATACCGTAGAAAATAAAATAAAATCAGTCTCACACTTGCTCCTATGTGTAAAGAAAAAAATGATGAGTTTTGCTATTAGTTATTAGTTTTTTTTTTTCAAGAAGTCGATCTTTATGCAAGAATATAACAAAGAGATGACCCATCTTTTTAAATTGTTGTTTAAATTGTAATACATAATAATAAGTTTTTATAAAAAAAAGCGCTTTGCAATTGCTGTGACAGGTGTGACTAGCACAACATTATCCTTGTTTGAATGAGTTAAAACTAAAGTTAAAAACTAATTTGTCTAAATTATATCAACCGAGTTTTGTTTTCAACTACAGGGCAATTAATGTATAATAAAAACAGTAATGATGTCATTACTGTTTTTATTATGCATTTATTGCCCTGCATTATCTTTTACTATGACAACAATGTATGTTTAACACACTTATTGATAATCACAAATTGACTTGAATTTCAAACTTTGCAATACCATGGAATCACTCATAATGAAAATAGGAATAAATATTGTTTTAATAAAAACTTCAAAAGCAACGCAATTAGAAATAAACTGAAATAAATAGCACACTAGTTATTAATGTAACTAATAGGGTATTCCGGTCATGTCAAAATTTAAGCGGATATTCGGTTTAACCTGTTGTACAATTTATGAGGATTCATAAAGTTAAGCTATGAGCTTTTTGATTTAGTTTTTCTATGAGATAATTGCAATTAAAAGTGCATTTTGTTTGAATTCACCGACCACCCTTGGAAATACACGATGATTACCGATCCCTAGTAGCGCTGGCAACAGCGGACAGCTCTCGAACAGCTGATCGGCCAAGTTGACGGTTGGCGACCCTGTTCTTTGACAACAAATAAAGGTAACTTTTTTGAGAGATGATTTGGTTATTCCCAAAGGTTGAAGCCAAACATCTCTCATCTTGCTAGTTGGCAATGTAAAGAAAATCAGGAGTTACTGTTCTACTGGTGTTACAGCCCGGCACAGAACCATGTCGACGTTGGAGTTTATATATTTTGAACAAGTGTTTGATATAACCTCAATAACCAAAGCAGGTGTCAACAAACGAGCGATTCTAAACATTGACACAACAGAAGACAAAAATTTACTACGTGCAGCCTAGATATGGCAACGTTGTCAAGTCGCTCACTTTGAGCGGTCTTTGTGACGTCACAAAGACCAATCCTTATTCAAACTTCAAACAACGATTTCTCTTAATTTAAAACAATGTTTGATATTTTACTTGTGAAGTAGCAAACAGTAGCACCCATAGTTTGTAAAAAATGACAATTTCAAAACCACCGGAATGCCCTATTATTATCCTATTTTCAATCATTTATTGTGATATGTCAAAAATG
This sequence comes from Aphodius sticticus, assembly GCA_963966075.1. Taxonomy (NCBI): domain Eukaryota; kingdom Metazoa; phylum Arthropoda; class Insecta; order Coleoptera; family Scarabaeidae; genus Aphodius; species Aphodius sticticus. The sequence goes on from OZ014509.1 coordinate 67,773,520, forward strand.
ATCTTGCTTTATTTGAAACACTATTTTTTTAACCATGGTTTGTCAGATTTCAAATATTTTGTACGTTTTTTTAAAAAAAAAATTTTGCGGAGCTTTTTATCAGATAGTAAATTTTATACTGAGTAAAAAGATTCCTATGGAAAAAATATTATTTTAATAAAAACTTCAAAAACAAAGCAATTAGAAATACACTGAAATAAATAGCACACAGTAGTTATTAATGTAACTAATTATTATCCTATTTTCAATCATTTATTGTGATATGTCAAAAATGATCTTGCCTTATTTGAAACACTATTTTTTTTTAACCATGGTTGGTCAGATTTCAAATATTTTGTACGTTTTTTAAAAAATGTTTTTTCCGCAGAACTTTTTTCAGATAGTAAATTTTATACTGAGTAAAAAGATTCATATGGACTTATTTGTTCTTTTGATTCCCTAAAAAGTTACAGCCGTTTGAAGTATTAACAAATCCAGATTATAAACGGCTTTAACTTATTGAGGAATGGAAATTGGAAAGTTCTATGAAAGTTCTTTTCACCAAAAACATTTATTGCCAGAAAAAATCAGTAAAAAAATAGTTTTAGATTTATTTATTTGGTTTAGGGCCGATCTTACAAAACACGTTATACTCTGGAATAACCTAAATATTGGTATAAATACCGGTATAAGTTGTTATTACTATGACAACACAAATATTTTAGCCAATGGGAGGCGGAATAGCACTATTTATACTGGGAATAACTATTCCACTACTTATACGTACACTTGTAAGATCGACCCTTATTCAGTTTATCTTTATTATTTATCCAACTAATAAAGCATATTCCGGAAAATTTCAACGGAAAATATTTAAAAATTTGCAAAAAATCAAAAATAGTGTTTGGTACCAGTAATATCTTAAACCACTTTTAATTGAATCACAAAAAATCATTTAATCTAAATAATATAAACTAGTACGTGCCATAACCGATAAAAAAAAAACAAATCACAAAAGTTGCAGGGATTTAAATTAAGAATTCTGTTTTTGAGCTGGAAATCACTAGTTTTATTTTTTTATTATTCTATTCTAATCTATTCTATTCTAAAGTGACGTATCAAGCAAAACAACTGTAAAAAAAAATGTTGGGTAAATTGGTCCAAAAGACCCCGAGATATTTCATGCACCAATTTAAGACCCACGGATTTTCAGCCTTTGTTTATTGGAAAATTAGAATTAAAATTAAAATTAGCATATTCAAAATAATGGGAAAGAAATAATACCAGACAATTTCACACTTTGGCAACAGTCAGATACACATTACAATCAATCATATAAAATAAGTTCTTTAAAAAATATATATACAGTAGAACGTCAAAAATCCGAACGTCAATAATCCGCAACGTCAAAAATCAGAACGCGGTTTAAAAGAGTTTAAATACATAATTATGTATAAGTTTGTTTAATATATGTATGTATATTTAATCGATTAGTGCATTTTTTAGGCATTTTTAGACATTTCTTAAGCCTAAGTGTCATTTTTTAGGTTATTTTCGAAAATCCGAAAAATTTGATGTTCCGAACACCCTTCGGCAAAGATAAAAGAATATAAAGATGCGACGCTTCGGGTCGGCTCCGTTGATTTAGTGGGGTCCACATTTGATGACGTTGAACGCATGTGAGCTTTAAACCGTTGACCAAACAAGACTGGAATTGGCGGGAATTTTAAACTAACGAATACAATGCACGATGGGCGGCAACGTTACCGACATTAGAGGTTATGTAATGCAAATGAAAACAAATCAATATTCACATATATAAATAAAATAAAACGTATCCGATAGTCACCTAAATGGAATATTAACAAAAATAGTGGATTATATTATAACAAATATCAGTGGTTTGTTGACTTTTTGAAAGTACAAATAATAATTAAGCAAATAACTGTGTGATTGTTTGCCTAGGCCATCGATCGATATTCAAACTCACATTATTATTATGACTTGTTGCTGGCAACCAATATGTTTTATATATTTTATTCTATTTTGCACACCGATTTCCATTGGGATACCTTTTTGTGTCCATTTTCACTGTCTCTACTACTTACTATTAATAAAGGTACCTCTAAACTAAACAGTATGAAACCACATTAACAATTAACATTTTAATTAAAAACTGACCACTCATTAAAATACTTATTAAAACACTACATACACAATCTTGCACAATCCAAGGAACGTAAACACCAAACTGAGGTTATGTCACCCGATGTCACCTGCTAGTATACAAACACAATCAGCTGTTGGTAACCATCTTTTCGTTGACCAAATCTATCTCACTCTCGAACCGCGTTTTCTTGTCTAGTGACGTATCTTATAATTCTGTTATCTTTGCCTTCGGTCCCAATTAGTTCGGATTATCGACGCTCTACCGTATAAATTTAAAACTATTAAAACTAATTTGTTTGGTTTTTAATGATTGAAATCCTCCAGGTAAAGTCGGAACAGTCCGTTCCGTCGCGGCCCAAGATGATTCACACGCAGAAGACTAAAGTGGCGGTCGAAACGACCGAGGGCGGCAAGGTCCGCCACAAGACGAAAACCCTGATAACGCGGACGCAACCGACCGAGCTGAAGTCGGCTACGGGTGAACGGATTAGGCCGCGGACGAAGAACGTCAGTTACCACATCTTGAATCCGGACAAATACCCTCTCGCGACTTTCAGCGACGACGCAGCCCAGGCGGTCAACAACCTCCTCGCGAGTGAACCGCAACACCACGACCAAAACGGCATCATCGAGACGCCCGTTGAGGTTATGGCACCGCTCCCTACGATCGCCACTTCAACGCGACAGCTACGGAGACACAACAACAGCTTAGAACCGGGAAGGTTGATCATCGGACCCGGAACGAAGGTCGTAAGGATCGTAAAGAGCGGAATGATCGTTTCGAAGTCGAAAATCAGTCAGAAAGACGAAACGGAGCCGGAGCAGATCACGCCCGACGTCGAGGAGCCGATACATATTAAGCAGGAGGTGACGGAGGTGACGACGCCTCTGCACGAACTCGCCGAACTTTCGATGCAGCACGCGCAGAGCATATTCAAGTGCGAGATGTGCAGCGAGGTATTTACGGATAGGGCTCAGCTGCTCCTGCACGTGCCGATACATATTTGATCTTAAGGAATATTTTTGCGTTGCGTATGTTTTGATTAATTGCTTAGTTTTTTTACTACATGTAAACGTGTAACCGTTCTAGCTGGTATATTATATCGTTTTCAGCATTTTCGTCTCTCAATTTTTCTGAGTAGTTTAGGTTTTTAGCTTAATATGTTCGGATGCTGCAGTTTTTTTTTTTTTTTTTGGGGTTAGCGGGTGACCCACGCCATGTGTAGGCCAGTTTTTTTTGTATATACGTGCTTCGTAAACTTCACAACAATTTGGAAACTTTTTTATTCTTTTCTAAAACTAATTCAGCAACCATCAAATTTTACAATTTATTGACCGAAAAATGTTTTTTGGAAATGTTTATATGCACAAATTTTTCATATATTATGTTTGTGGTTAAAATATCTAAGTTTTTGTGATAGAAAACAGTTCTGAATATGATGATACCAAATAATTTATATTTTGCTGAAAATATTAGTAAGGAAATATCATTTAAAACAGGAAAGTTTAAAAAATATGCTACTAGTTATCAATTCTAAACTAAACATCACTTTAAATTTATGTACGATAGTGTATGTTTCCAATTTTTCTGATTTAAACAACGTTATGACATTTATATACAGTAAAATATCACTATTGTAATCAGGAATATGCTTTTGCTATGTACCAATCACGCGGTGATTTATTCGGCAATATTAATCAATTTCTATTCAAAACGTAGATAAATAGACATAAAGTCAGAGTTTCAAAATGTTTTCAAATGTCATTGTGATCGAAAATATCAAACAAAATAATGTAGGGTGCCATTTTTTCAAGACAAGTGGCTGTGATTTCAAATTTAACTATTAGCAAACAATTTTTTCAAATAACATTTTTCAGTAATATTAAATAAATATAAGCAAATATATAGTATATAAATTGTAAACTTTCATTGTTGCAATATTAGTTTTAAAGGCTTCACCAACTTTAATGAAGAATAAATTTTCTGAGAAATCAATTTATTTACAAAGCAGTTAATTTATTTTTTTACTAGTTATAAAGGCCATTATGATACATATTGTTGCAAAAGTCAAGTAAAAGACCGATCAACTATGATTAAAATAAAAAGTATTTCAAAAAGTGCAAAGTGTAAAAATTGCAAAGAAAGCCTAAACACAAAATTTTGCTAAAATTTTTATTTTTAGTATTTTATGATAAATTAATTAAAAATTATACAAAATTGTTATTTTAATAACAAATGTGCCATTTATTTAGTCTTATTTTCATTTGTATTGTTCGTTAATCACAGTTGTTATTAAAATACCACTTTTTTATGTTTTCTAATTAATTTTTATGTAAATAGTTTTAAAAATTAAATATTTTACCAAAACGTCGTATATAAGCTTTATCCTGCAATGTGCAATCACTTTTTCAACTGTTTTTGTCTCTATTTCATTGCCTGACATAACTATTTGAGCCCTTTTAATTTATTTTAATCATAGTTGGACAGAATTTTATTTTAAAATTATTCTACTTCAACAGAGAAAAATACATCATAACAACATTCATAACTGGTAAAAATAACAATTTGATTGCTTTTTAAATAACAGTTATTTAGGTGTATCACCTTAAATTGTAACACACTGGATAAGGCTCAACGAATGAAATTTAGAGAAAAGTTGATAGAATTTTGGAAATAAGATGGCATGGGTCACCTGATACCAAGCTACACAATTTATAATTAATTCTGAGTTGTGTTACATTTAAACTTTTTTGTATTAAACAAATATTTACAACGCTTTTAGCACACAACTAATCGTCATATCAACCCATCAGTTATATTTTGTTAAAGAAATTTATTTTCGTTTTGTATTAATTTTTGACTGATTTTTCGTGGACTTATTGGTAGAGGGTAATTTCTTTTCCGATTCGGTGATCTTATTTTCCAAAAACGAGAAACTAAAAATAAATTGTAATTACTACAATATAGATAGTGTGAAAGGTTTTTATCTACTTACTGCTGTGTATATTTTTAATAGAATTAGACAAAAATCTATTTGTATTTCATAAAAACCGCCGTTACTTTATGTTAAAGTATCATTGCAATATAATAAGTATATATATATATAAATAGTAACGTTTAGTCATCATAATAAGAACTGTATTTTAGCATGTTTCTATGTATATATTATAAATATAATTAGTTTAGATGTGTTTGGTGAAGAGGTAACATTATTTACGCTAAAGAAATAAACAACACACTTTGACCTCTCTCACGTACCGAATGTTAATCTAGTAGCCTGCTGAATCGAGAGAAACGGCAACTCGCGGAGAGGTAAGAAATAAACTACTAAATTAACGTATGGTACTATTATAAACTTGATGGTAATCGTAATATTAACAATCAATTATTATTACTCTTCTGTTAGAAGAGGAATTTGTATATCCTTTGTCACAAATAGTGCTTAGATGTCCCCCCCCCATAACTTGTGAACACATTTTGTCAGACAACACTGGAAAATTACATTAAGATATTCTTCTAATGTTATCGAAAAATGTTTATTTATTACGAAAATTTATGTATATTTACTACAGTAATATAAGTTATAAGTATGTACTTATTTTATTTACATACCCTTCTTTGACCAATCCTGTTCCAGTGTTAACGCCAAAACTCCAAACACTGCACTAAATATATACCTGCTTTGTTGGTTATGTTTTCAAATAACTTCTGAAATATACCGTCTAAATATTCAGCTGCCTTTGTATATATGAGTAGGCTTTGCTATTTACTTCAAAAATGTAAATAAACTTCACCTATTAAGTTTGTTTGCCTACTGTGTGTCAAATTAGTAATAAAACTTTCTGGTACAATTACCACATGGGAAGGTTTTTCTAACCTAAACATACAGATTTAAAAGTGGAGTAGAATAGCATACGTTTAATACAAGAAGAAAGATATTTTGTTTTAGTTCATTATTACTAATGAAAAGTAATAATGATAACTGAGGAAATGTACTAAGACGAGTGTTCAGAGAAGTTAAAGAAACTATTTAATTTATGAGAAAAAAATATTTTGTCTAGTATTGAAGCTGCCAGAAAAAAAGTTTAAAATCAGGTAAAGTATGAGGGAAAATTATTTTCTATAAAATATACAAAACATTTTGAAGAACAATAAAACTATAAACTAAATACCTATTATATACAGTTAACTTAGTGAATCTTTATTTGAGAAAGTAGGTATTCACAAATTGTCAAAATGTATGATTGCCAAAAATGTTGAAAACGACTACATACTATATTTTCCACTATACATCATATAGATACAATTTTACAAGTAGTCTTCTACTGCAGGCACTTTATCTGAGTGTTATGTAATTTTAAAAACTCATTTTGAATGTATTGGGGATTTAAGTGATTTTATACAATAAATTGATGACTAAGTATTTTTTATTTACTAAATTAATTGTATACACTATACAGAGTATACAGTGTGCTTCTGAATCATAGACATATAATTTTAAAAGTAAGATTTATGTTCCAGTTTCTATTACAATAAAAAAAATCTGATGTGGCCAGGCACATGACTTTATCACACTATATATAAAATTAATAGTTTAGCTGCATGAGATTCTATTTGATCGAGATCGGCTATGTCTGCATTAAAATAAAAATAGTAGAACTAGACAGATACCTATCTCGATTAAAGCTGCGTTCGGATATTGTACTCCGTTGACACCGGGTACACCGTCCAAATGACACCTACGTGTTATTGGGTGTAAAAAGTGTAACGGGGTTCAATACCCGAACGCAGCCTATATTGACAGTAGTATTTTCAAAACATTAGCGTTTGACACTAGCTACTGTCATTAGAATCAAAAAATCTGACATATCCTGGCTACTAGTTTTAAAGCAGTACGACCGATCTCGATGAAATAGAATTTGCTCATGCAGCTAAACTATAAATTCTACCAAAAAATGTCTTATACATAAATTATAGAAAATTTCCTCTCCTTTAATTTATTATTTAACTATTTTGACGACATTACACAAATAGCGGCTCATTTGCAAAATCTTCGAAAAATGCTATGAGTAAACCACCAGTTCCTTTGGACCCTTTTCAACAGAAACCTTTTCAGCTCTAAGTTTAGTTATGAAACTTCTAAATATGAAGTTTCGTCCCGACACCTTTAGTAGTTTCTCCGGAATCGTCGCCACAAAAACGGGTACACACACACACACACACAGACATTTTTTGTACCTTGGTCAAAAATGTTCAGGGGACCCAAAAAGACATATTTCCGCAAAAATCTAAAAAATTTTTTTTGGCATGATTACAATACTTTACATACTGCGTATGATAAAGTAAAAAAATCTGATGTGGCCAGGCACATGACTTTATCACACTATATATAAAATTAATAGTTTAGCTGCATGAGATTCTATTTGATCGAGATCGGCTATGTCTGCATTAAAATAAAAATAGTAGAACTAGACAGATATGTCGAATAAAGCTGCGGTCGGATATTGTACTCCGCTGACACAGGGTACACTGTCCAAATGACACTTACGTGTTATTGGGTGTAAAAAGTGTACGGTATACTATATCCGAACGCAGCTTATATTGACATATCTGACATATCCTCGCTACTAGTATTAAAGGAGTACGACCGATCTCGATGAAATAGAATTTGCTCATGCAGCTAAACTATTGATTGTACCAAAAAATGTCGTAGTGATAAATTATTCAGAATTTCATCTTCTATAATTTATTATTTAACTATTTCGACGAAATTCCATAAATGGCGGCTTATTTACAAAAAGTTTCAAAAATGCTAAGACTAAACCTGCAGTTCCTTTGGACCATTTTCAACAGAAACCTTTTCAGCTCTAAGTTTGGTTATGAAACTTCTAAATATGAAGTTTCGTCCCGATACCTTTAGTAGTTTCTCCGGAATCGTCGCCACAAAAACGGGTACACACATCCACAAATACACACACACACAGACATTTTTTTGTACCTTGGTCAAAAATGTTCAGGGGACCCAAAAAGGCATATATCCGCTAAAATATCAAAAATTTTTTTTGGCACGATTACAATACTTTACATACTGCGTATGATAAAGTAAAAAAAAACAATATTCTTACTTTTTCCAGTGACATAAATGCCATTCTCAGTAAAAAGTTTTATATAGACTTGTTCAAAAACCTTTTTTTACAGATACATATATAAAGACGTTACAGGTCAAAAGTTAGTTTTGTATTACCACAGAAAACAAAAATAAATGCAAAAATCAAGAAAAAAAAGGAAATAATATATATTTTGTAGAATTTTGCATTTTCTATTCGATTATTGTATTTTTGGCCTGTTCTCTGTAAAAAAAATTATAATCATATATATATATAATTATAATCATTACCAAAATATTTCTAATTTCAAAGATTTTCAGTTTTCAGGATGTCAAAATGTTTTAAAATTCAAATTTTTGAAATATCTACATTTTTTCACCTAAAATTGCTTATTGTCTGGACTACTGTGGTTACCGTGAGGCGAATGTGATAATTTACAAAAAAAACACATTTAAACTAATTAACGGACAGCACGGAGGGCAAAGGGGGAGGCCTATGTCCAGGAGTGTATAATGAAGGACTGCTGAAGAAGAAAACTAATTAAAAATTTACGTTATTCATAGTCATCTATATTAATACAAGAACATGGCAAGGAAACAAAAGAAAACTAGAATAAATTCGAAAATTAAACCTGCAAAAAATATTAGGAAGACAGAAGAAGAAGAAGTCATTGTTACATTCCTATATAATCTTTTATTAAAAGGCATAAATACAACAGTATTAAAAATATACAAATAAATACAACCTCAACTGTATAATATTATCGTCAAAAATAATAAAATCAAAATGAACGGTTATCCTAAAATTAATTAATTAGTATTGCACTTAGTAGTCGTATAGTATAAAAGTAAAAAATGGTCAACCTCCACCTTCTGATTGAAATACACGATACATCATAGCCAATTCTTTGCTTTTTGTACATATTACTGATTTCATGCAAAATATTACAATAGCCTTGTCAAAAAAACACGCATTAATAGAAACTTAATTCAATTAATTTCAGCCCTCCTTACTTTCCAAAGAAAAAAAACTAATCATTCATTTGACCAAATAATTAACGCTAAAAAAATTAAAACTGAGTAGAAGTAGAAAGAGCAGCGTCAAGCAGGTACCTAATACGTAGTATATTAAAATATTAAATCTTCAATCGAAGTGTTAAAATGCATGATTCGAGGAGAAATTAAACGGCAGCTAAGTCAATATTTCTATTCATTCGGGCACTTGCGGTGGATTTCCGGTGCCTCCGGCAATCTCAAATACCTTCAAGGCAACCTCGGCAGCCAACTTATCAGTTTGTTCCCTAGTGGCTGCCTCGGCGTAAACCCTAACAATATCTTCCGTTCCGGAGGCTCGTACAAAGGACCTTCCCTTTTCGTATTTAGCAACTAAAGCATCGATTTCTGCTTGCAAACCTTCAGGAGTAACGCAAATCCGCTCTGCGTCAGTCGTTGTTATAACATTACGATCCTAAAAACATAACGAAGGATTAATAAAAAATTAAAGTAAGTTATATTCAGGGTGAGTCACGTTGCAGTGGTAGATTTATCTTAAGAGATAAAAGAAAATATTCTATTCTAAATGTTTTTAAATTGTCAACAAATTGACACAACAAATTTACTTTAAATTTCATTTTTAAACTTCAAATTGCTTCTCCGTGAGTGTTTTAAATGGTACAGTCTGTATCTTATTTGATACAATGCCCCTTATTTTGTTTTCATATTCAGTATGTCATATATATATTTTAACTAGTTTTAGTGATATTTGAAATTTAAAGAATAATACACTGTTAAAGTAGGTACCTTAATAATTGCTCTACATACAGCGTAGTTTAATGTACAATTGTTAAGGGGTGATAGAATAGTATGTTTTGCCATTTTTGCAAACCTACTACAAACCTGGAGACCTAGAAACTTCTGTTGTATCCTGTAAAGTAAACCATAAACCTTGTACTTTTTGGTGCACTGACAAAAATGTAAAATTACGCATCACTCATTGTATAAATTAAAAAATTGCAAGATAGTCAACTATTTTAACAAATCTGTGTGATATTACAACAATATTGCTGTTGATTTCAATTACAATGATATTTTTGTAAAAATACAGACAAAAATACAACTTATAATTGTAAAATTACAATGCGTTATGAGATTTTACTAATATAATAGTGAGTTTGTTGATAACAAACTTGTTCCAAACTGTGACAGTATCTGTCAAAGTTTAGAATTCATAGGTTAACAAATATGGTCAAAGTAAATGTCACACAACTAAAATTGTTCAGAATAAAAGTTCCTAATTTCACTTTGCTGTCCCCGTTTTTTTTTTGCTCATGATAGTACTATAATTCTTCTCGAAAACTTGTTTAAATTTCAAGATTTTTATACCCACAGAAATCTAATGTGTAAACTATCTGCACAGCAAATTTTTGAGAACAAAACAAAATGTGGTTCCTGCCTAGAAGGCATGATGATAATTTATTTTAAATAAATGTAATTTACAGTTATTTTGTTTTTAATAAAATTATACTTATCAAAATTAATGCATATTTCAATTAATAATACTTTGAACTAGAGGTAAAATTAATATAAATTACATTATATTTTCTTTAAAAATACATTAGAATTGGTATAATATTCCGGCCAAATTATTGTGAAATCATAATGTATACAATGATAATATAAAAATACAATTTAGATGTAAAATTACACTGATTTTTGCAGGGCAAAAAAACAGTTATTTAACCAACAAGTATATTAAAAAGAAATAATAATAATATTATATATAATAGGGGTCTTGCATGATTTTACCTAACTTAACAAATAAAATCCTTAGGTGGTAAGAAAACCGTGTGTAAAAATCTTTCCGCTTAATATTGTTGCATTCAATTGTTATTGAACATCAAAGTTTAAACCGCGCCAAAACGCTCCGTGACGTCATAAGATTGGTGAGAAGCTTAGCGAGCCTAGGCCGTAGAGAGCAGCCGAAAAATAGGACCTACATCGAATTGAATGTATAGCATCTGGAAGACGTTGTGTGCGTTCTGATAACGAATAAGTATAGTTGGGTCATGGAATCTTTGCGTGTTGTCAAAAGTGACAGTCGTCTAAGAAGACGTACGTCCAACGTTAATGTCAATCTTTTCACCTGTCATAGAAAGAGTGAAGGCATGACAATCGCATCGTAACTAGCTCATGTCACGTAGCCTTCGACCAGGCATGGTACGTCACGCCAATCACAGCGCGTTCATATTTAAAAGGACAAGACCAATTTTAATATTATTAATTGCGTAATAACAGATTGTTTTCTTAAAAAAAAAAACGTTTGCGGACGGTTCTGGTATACGTTTGGCACTAAGAGAGCGTATTAATTTTTAATTTTGAGACTTAGTGCAAGACCCCTATTATTATTATATTATATTATATAATATTCGAGTTGGTTACAAAATTTTTTCGTCGATCGTATTCTTCTAGCGTCGTCTACATAGATTTTTCTTCGCCAATGTCTTTTTAGGTTATATGACAATTTATGTAATTTGACACTGACAGTTCTAGAGGGCGGTATGTTTTGATTCCTATCAGTGTTGCCAACTGTGTTGGACGTTGTTATAGTACGATAACTAATAAATTATAGTACAATCAAAAAAAATATAGTACAATCAAAGAAATACAAGAATTACGAAGAATTGATTTCACAAAACCTTGCAATGACGATTAGGACTTCTGTGATTTTATTAAATTTAAAAATTATTAAAAAATTTATTAAATTTTTAATATGTTTGGCACTATTTTCATGGAGTTTTAGTACTTGTATCTCCGATTTTAGTGAACAGGAACAAATTTTACAATACGCTCTTATTTTAGAGTCTTTGTCACCACAATTCCAATTAAAAGTTGACTCCCACTCCTTACGGTATTTTTGTGTTCTTTTGTTCTTTTTCGGTGGTGTGTTATCCATATTCGACTTCTACACATAAAAAGTGTTTGCTAGATATACATATACATTATACAAAATAATTCACTTATTTGAAAATAGTGCACACTGTTGGAAACCACAAACAAATGTTACAACTTTGTAGACTGTCAGCTCTCGTCGTTGTCTTGTTTACTACTATGCATCTACTATGTATGGTTGTTTCACTTGTTTTCCGTCAATATCCGCATAATTTGTAATCCCAACTTAATATTTGTAATACGGTAAATCCCCCATCTTCTGCAATGCATGTGCTGTGCAGTACGGATTAATTGGGCAATTGCCTATTAGATGGCGCCAAAGGGCTGTAAAGAGTGTCATTAACGTCATTTTAATGCATAGATCAATTTTAAAATTTCTGTCGGCAAGAAACAACAGATTATAGTACAATGTACGTACTATATCGCCTGTGAAATTTTATAGTACATACAGTTCGAATTATCGCACAAATACTATAATTATAGTACGGTTGGCATCACTGATTCCTATTCACTAAACTGACTCATAAATAAACGATCGACGTAAATACTAATTTTGCTACTGTAAATCCACATAAAAATTTTTCTCAATGTGGACTATTGTGAACTTTTTTTTACCTCTGAAAATTTTGTGCAAACGTTTTTCATACGAACTGTAAATTTCATATAAACTGTAATATCTTGATAACCAGTTTGTGTAAGGATAGATGTTTTTAGTACATACATTAATTTTTTTTTAAATTGCAAATACCACAAAACTAATCAAAATAATTGGTGTATGACCAAAAAACTAATCAAAATTTGTAAAGTTGTTATAAATGTACTCTGTACATCATATTAATTTTTTTCAACATCAGCATGGCGATTATCTTCAAAAGTTGACAATATTGCAAGAAGACAAAGACAAAAATATTTGCAAAAATGTACCTTTTAAGAAATGTTTGCAGAAATACTATTTTTTTGAACAAATAATTATTTGTCAAACTGCCGAGCCTAAATGCATTATAAATAAAAACAACGACCACTAATACCTATGACTAAACCCTATAGACTCACCCTGTATATAGGGCACATAAAATAAGAAAAGACGATAGCACTATTAAATCTGTCACTGTCACGGTACATATTATTAAAATCAGTTGACCTGTTCCAGATATAACGTGTTTCCATAGTACAGTTCTAATAATAATAATAAAAAATAATAACAATACCATAACAGTCACTTTCATCAGCCTATTCGGAAGATCGGTGTAAGCAGCCTCCCAATCTCTAACGTCCCATCCTTTCGAGTGTAAAATTGTTTCGACTAGTAATAAATCCGATATGGCATCACCTACAGTCTCATTGATAACGTCAATAACCGTTAGCAGTCTTTCAGCAGCCTCACGTTGCACATTTGAGAGTTTCTCATTGTCTGCGGTCGCCTTCAATTTGTCTTTTGCTGTATCACTGAAGATAACCGTTCCGTGGCCATTGGCCTCAAAGTACACGCCGACGTCATATTCTAAGGCCTTATGGTGAAGATGCTTCACGCCTGTCGCGGCACAGGCAACAGGTACTTGCTAAAAATAATAATTTGAATAAATATTATTTTTAAAAAAAGATTTTTTAGTTTAAAAAAAAGCCTTGGTTTGGATTTGAACCTGTACCTCCAAATTGTCGGTAGAAAGTTTTACCAATTAAGCTATAATAAGTATTTACCAGTGTTTTTGTTATGTACTCAGTTGAAGCACCGTTAGCGTACGCGGTTTGTATTAACCCTAAGTTGAGATCAATTCCAGTCTCGGAAACGAGTTCCTTTAGGAATCCAGCGATTAAAGTGGCAATTCTGTCACCGTCCAATAAATGAAACTTATTATTTTCGTCCAAGAAATAATAAACAATACGGTCTGCGTCTCCATCAACCGAGCAACAACGAGTGTTCGATTCGACAGGCAAACCAGTCGGAAACGATTGCTGTGATTTCACAAAATCAGCTCCACACTAAAAATCAAAAGTTAAGTTGAAATGGTTCAACTTGACCTTGAAAAGTGACAAATCAGACCCAAGAGAAGTTAGATACGAGGGTTGGTGCATAATAAAAGAAATATTCCTAAAAAAACTGGTGCCTGTCAGTTTTCAAGGTCGTTTGTTAAATGTCAGTTGCAATTTTGAGGTTAAAGTTGGTCTATATAACCGAATAAAGCTAATAAGTAGATATTCTTACCAAATAATTTAATTTTCCAGTACCAATAATCGCGTCATTAAACATTTCAATTTTCATAGCCTCGCCAAGTCTTTCTTGGAATTGCTTAATTTTCTTAGCGCCAACACCGTTGGCACCATCGTAAAGTAACCTATTTGTATAATTTCCTCGTGTGTATTCTTCGCCACGTAATTTTAAGAACGCTTTAACTAATTTTTGGTAGTAACCTTCTTCCGTTGGTATACCGTATTGCTGTTTGGTATTTTTGCAAGCGACGAAATAATGTAACTGTGGTGTTGTTACGATACCAAAATCTACTGGTTTTCCCGCAAGGGCAAGTACACCGTCCATTACGCATTTTGACAGACTTACACTGCTTGGTCTGGAAAATTGTGTATAAAATTTTTGGAGGTTAACGTTGTGTTTGGTTCAGACGTACCTGGTGTCTTTTCCGATGTAAATGTGTACCCTTTCGGTCATAGGTATATCAAATTCTTTGATTATTTCCGCGATGACTGCTTCAAGTTGATCATCGCTATAAAGTAAAAGATTAATGAGCAAATTACATAAGATTTAAAGACAACAGAGTTCCTTATTATATTAGTATTGTTTTGTCATGTTTATTGAGTTTGGGACAGAATGGACACTAGGAGTATCTCTCAATCTGTCAGAAAAAGTGATTTGATTTATTTTTCACTTATTTGTATGATTTCAAAGTCAACGTCAAGTGATAATTGAGGAGCTAGCATGGAAAACCGGATATATCCATTTTCTGTGTTTTGAGTGTTTGTTATATACGGTCTCGACTTTATATCGATGGCCTAGCTGCAATACCACGTATCATGTATGCTTTACCTATAATACTGCTTGGTATTGAAACAATGCCATCGTATTTAGAAACTTAACACAACTATTTCAGCTTCATCTAAAATCATTGTCTATAATTATCATCAGTTTGTTGGATTGATTTGTTAATTAGAATTTAATTGAATAATCATGTTCATTTTCTATTAAATTCATAACAATCTGTACAATCTCTTTATATAATAATATCTCTTTCCATTTTGTTATACAGTTTTATAGTTTGTTAAGCATAGAAGTCATATCTGAACATTTATTCTGGTTTTAAATTTTCTGATAAAATCATACGATGGAAGCTAAAAGATATAATAACATGACTAAGATTTAAGAAAAGCGTATACAACCCTTCTATCTGAGAAGTAACACAACAATAAAATCTTAACCTCAACATTTTACTACTTTATACAAACATATTTTTGTAATTCATTTTCAGCACTTTTTTCAATTTTTAATGCAACCTGCAGGAGTAAATCAAGAAGGGATATAACCAGTTTTCCATGCGAGCTCCTCAACTGGTCAAAGTTTATTAACATTTTTGACTCACAAAACACACTCTTAAATTTATTACCATACCGTCTGCTACACTCTGTGATATCTTAAAGGTTAATTAAGCTTTCATATCAAAATATTTATGATAAATAGGCCCTGAGAGAAGTTAGGTATGCAGGTTGCACCCATAATAGTACAAAATGTTCCCAACAAGATTAGTGACATTGTGTCAAAATTAGGTTATATTTACATATAAGGCGATTTCGCGTGGCTAAACGGTTCGATTTGGTTCCGGTTGGCGGTTGGATGTGGTTGACAGAGCGGGTCTAAATCGTCATCATTTTTAAAACGTCAGTAACCGCTCGACGGAAAATGATCCGGTTCGATTCATAGGTTATGTGCCCCACTTACTGTTAAATATGACAGTAATGACATACGCAGTGGTCTACCGCGCATTCCGACAACGCCATTTTACCAGCATTTTACAACTTATAACCTCAAAATGACAACCCAAACGAACCGATATTTCAAACCGTCTTGCCAGGCAGGTTCAAGATTTTGACGGACCGAATCGAACCAATTGCAACCGCTACGTCATCAATCGCCATGTGAAAATGGTTGGTTCAAATCGGTAGTCAAACCGCAACCGAACCGTTCCACGCGAAATCGCCTTTATTCTTCTTTACAAACAGGGAATTTGATGTGGCTTTTGATGCAATGTCACCAACCTGCATACCTAACTTCTCTTGGTTATTCAGAGGTTATTCATAACTCATAACTTGAGGCAAAAAATAAAATCGTAGATCATTGGAAAAATTTACATGTCTATCAAACAGCAATGTCCAATGTTTTAAATGCTTTCCAGCAATTATCTAGACAAAACTAGTTGTTTCTTAACCTGTTTTAAACCTTAGATATTCAAGAATAATGTACTGGGAGTCAATAGCTTCTATTTAGGTAGCTGTTCCGATTGTTATCAAACATACTGATAAATTTGAAGTATTTTACAGTTTTTTTTATTTATACTATAACGACTTGATATGACACATTCACGTCCGTAATTTAAAATTATGAAAACCTTCTCTGTCAACTTTAAATTACATTGCATAATTTATTGCCTAATATAACTATTTTTAGTGAATGCAATTCCATCAATTATGAATCCACATATAACAATTATAATCTCAAATCACACAATCTTGACAGTTTTAAAAACGTATATCGTTATCTCTGAATTACTTGAAGAATTTATTGAACATACCCAACATTGGCAAATTTAGTGGCCCATGCCTCCCAGCTTTGCTCCATCATCTCCCCACGTGGGTCCACCAATTTCACACCATTATCTGGTTCAGGATTATGTGAAGCAGTAATCATAACTCCAATTGTGGCTAAAACATATACAGATCATTAATTCAAATGAAATGGGCATTAAAACAATTATTTCTGTGAGAAAGTATGAGTCATGCTTAAAGATTTTTCAACATCTTGAATCATGCATGCAAATAATTTTCACACAGGAAGTGCTATTTATGTAATTGAGATAAGTATAAGGATAAATATTTATGATTTAATTAGTGTATTCGTTATCTTCTATGTGTAATTTTTTATTGATCACTTGTAAAAATGATGACATAGATAAGCGGTTTAAATAAAATAAAATACCAACCATTTTTATAGCGTGCCCTTAGGACAGCTAATAATCCCATGCGATACATAACATATCCAAGCTTGGTAGCCCTATAAAACAAAAGAATTAATTAAATTAACTCCCTAAAGCAGCAGTCAATTGTTTAATTTTAAAATTGCCCACCAATAGGATTCACCTAACCTAACTTTTTTCGTTAGTTGTTTATACAGTTAAGGCATAGTTACCTGGTCCTAAATCCTGCTGTACCATATTGTATGTCGGCTTTTTCTGTTTTTGGGTGCATTTCCCTAGCAAAAGCGTAAGCGGTCCTATAATTTGCCATGTTGGTCGATGACACTTGACATATGCAATGAATTCCTAGCGTGCCTTGGACAGAGAGAGAAAGGTATAGAAGGCTACCCAACCCAACTGCACCATAAATGAACTTTCACTTATAAATGGTCGTTCACTTGTTTTTTTATTGCTGATAAAATTTCCCTCAGGGCTTAACTTTACCCCAATCTTATTAAATATGACCTTGCATTTTTTAAAGTTTGAATTGCATCAACAGAATCTGCATATTTTTAGTACTTTCAGAAAAGCTAATTTAAAATTGGCTGGTTTATGCTTACGCTATATAAATAAACTATAGATTGACGTCAAACTATTTGTTGTACGGAAGCAATAAATACGGTTTTTTGTTTCTTTTTATTTATTTATTTATAAAATACTTTACATTAGTAATATTCAAAAGGCACTAATTTTAAAAATTACCACATAGTTACATAATACATAATCATAAAAAAATTCTAAAAAATAACATTGTACTATATTATAGTCAATTATATACATTTTAAAAACAGATCTGATATTTTGAGAATGTTACGTTCAGTCTCTTTTAACAAAAAAAAGTTTGTTTAATATCTAAAGAAGAAAAACGTCACTAAAACTGATATCAACGTAGAAATCAACGCAACGCGATTTATTGCAGCACTAGCGTGACAGTCGACCACTCGTTTCGCTCTCATAAAATCAAGGCCTAAGTATTTTGAGTATTCTCTGTGCCCGGAAGGAATTACTTTGAGTTGTGTAGTCGCATCTTGGAAAATTAAATCAGTTTGCGGTGGTTTTGAGTAGAACATTCCAAAACTAAAACAAACACAAAAAAAAACACAATTAACAAATACCTGCAACAAAAAAAATATTAACCTTACCTAAACTCGTCAGGAATTTTTCCTCCATAAAAAGTTTGTGCGTACAAAAACAAATTAATGTAAGCGTTGATCTGTGTTTCGTTGTAATCGTAACCTCCTCTTGTAACGATAGCGTTTGCTTTAACTTTACCCAAATTACATTTCCGGTAATCATGTATTTCTGCTCTGGTACCTGAAATAAAATAAAAATTTACGTTAAAAGTTAATGGTGAATGCAAAATACACTAAAGGCCTTAAAAAATTTAAATACATGATTTTTTGATATAGAAAATATTTCTAAAAAATATAAAGAAAGAAAAGAATTTATTTTGGATTGTTAAAATATGGTACTATTCGACCCTGTATGTAACATCCTGTATATCTAGACATACTTCAAAAGATCGATAAATCTGCTTTCCAAAAATCCCCAACTTACTAGGTCTATCGTCATTAGCAAAAAAGTTATTAAGTCCTAATAAGAAAATTAAGTCCTATTAACTCCTAGTTAAAAGTCCTCAAAAGCAAACAGTTTGTTTTAAAAGAGTGTTTTAAACATGTTTTAAAACAAATATTTTGTTTTAAACTATTGCTTTAAAAAAAACATTTTTTAAACTACCGAAATTTGAACATTTTTTGTCGTTCTTCAAAAAATATAGTAATACAATATCAGTGGTAGCAAGTAAAATAAGGAATGAAAAGATGCCGATTAAAATGCCTACAAATAAAATATTTGTGTGATTGAGAACATGTTTAAAACATGTTTTATTTCATGTTTAAAACATGTTTTTTGTGAAGTGTTTAAAAACATTCTTTGGTTCGAAAAACATCATTTTATAAAAAAAAAACGTTTGTTTTGTTTAAAATAAATGAAAATGTTTCTTATAACAACCCTGATCTTCCAGCTTCGATTTCACAATAAATTTTAATAATTCAAGTGACAATACAATTTGTTAATAAAGTTCAATAATTTAACAATCACTACACGTAGGTATGTAAACATTCCTCCTTTTTTGTAGTGACAAAAACTGAATTGTTACATTTGTTAACCATTTTAGAAATTTGAAATTTCACCACTTAAGGTGATTTAAATAACTAATAAGAATAGAATTAAAACTTCGTAAATTAGGAAAAATGTGATGATTGACATAACAAACGGAAAAAATTGTAATTCCATCGGACAATGCCTTTTGTCTCAGAACCTTGCTCAAAGATTTTATTACATTTTGAGTGTTTTGTTTAGTTTGTGAGGCAAAAGTTGTTATATTCCAAAAAATTTAAATTTGTACAAAATTTTATTATAATATAAAAAATTCTTTAATTCTGATTTTCTAATTTTTTTATGAAAAAAGTCATATTTTATAGTCTTATCGCACACTGAGCGGCCTTTTATTGTCCGTTAACTGACTTTTGTAGACTTGCAGTGGTTTAGGCAAAAGAAAACGGTACAAATATTCAGTTACACGTAGTTCCAATAAGATTTAGTCAATTCAATTATTTCTCTCAACTTAAGACCTGAAAAGCTTATATTTTAAAGATTACATGATTTTAGACATGAATGTGCACCATTTCAGGCACGACACATCCATTAGCGTAAGTACTTGAGTTATAGAAGATGGAGAAACTATATGAGAAAATATGAAATGAAATGGTTCAAATTTTTTTTAGATGAAATTTTGCCGCCCCCTAAAAGTGCCGCCCGGGGCGGGCCGCCCCCCCCCCGCCCCTACTACGCTATGCCACTGGTCGAGACATATTGAGGAAGAAATTTATGCGGATATTACAACTACGATAGCAAACATGAAGAACAGAATAAAAGGGCGATTTCAAAATATTTTTATAGAAACCGTGGAAAATGTAATATATTCACCGGGAATTCAAAGTTAAGAATGTCACGTATGGACTTAAGAGAATACATAAATAAAATTCTAAATAATTTTCAATTGGTACTTAAAAAACTGATTCTTTGCTGATCACAAATTATTTGTTTGTGTAATTCGATCTAAAAGTGTGATAATTTTACTGTCCAGTACGAGTTTTCTTGTTACTTTATCCCTATGAGTTACTTCAGAATGTTTTTTTGAAAAATGCATGTTCTTTACATTAAACTCCTAATATCTCAGAAACAGTTGATAATACCCTAATACAAGCTCTCGAATTATCCTGTATATAATAAATAATATTTACCATCGGGGCACAACAATTCGAAATCGTCAATTAACGCATCTCTAGCCCACCATTCGCGTCGTTTTCCACCGGTATTTTCGATAGCAGTCGAATGTTTTAC
Source organism: Aphodius sticticus (assembly GCA_963966075.1). Taxonomy (NCBI): domain Eukaryota; kingdom Metazoa; phylum Arthropoda; class Insecta; order Coleoptera; family Scarabaeidae; genus Aphodius; species Aphodius sticticus. Next base: position 67,794,362 of record OZ014509.1, read on the forward strand.
AAAAGCAACATGGCCTCCGCCTTCCACCAAACACCTGAAGGCCCCCGTGTGTCCGTAGAACATCTCGGAAGCATCCCTCCGGCAGTAACGGAAACTTGACCCGCGACATAAGTCACACATGTTATCGTAAGGCACTCCAGTGTTGTATTCCGTACTTAAAGCTCCAGGTACACAACTCTTTGTGAAGTATTCTGCGGCAGCCCTAACGCTATTACAACCATACGGCCTTATCCAACCGTTGCTTATCAAAAACGCTAACGGATAGACCCAACCAGCTCCTGTGTTTATGCCGCTGTGGCATGTGTTTTTTCCTAGAATATAGATAATAAATAAAAACAAAATTCATAATTTATAATGTTTTGAAATGAAACTTCTTTACAAACGTATAAGGAATGGTTAAAAATAATAGTTTTTAAATGCTTCTAAAATAAGTTCTTAGGTAAAGGATTTGATAGTTTTATTCTATTGAGTTAAATTTGATTGTTATGAAAGTAATAATTGTTTTCTTACCTCTTAAGTAGGTTAGGTCAGTGTCTGGGTCTGCTTCTTTTGCAACGGCGACAACGTAATACTCCGGTAGGCCTAAGTTGTAGAGTTCGTTCATGAATGGTACAAGTTCGTAATTTAAGCCAGCTGTATATACGTCGCCTGCGTCAAATACTGATACGTCAGCGTTGCCAGATTTTATTGCTTGCATGCAGTTCGTTTGGGAATAGCCTTTGTAGCAAACCAGCTCTGGTTTGAGTAGTTGCGCTTTGAGGGCTTCCTGTAAATAAAAATTAATAACTACATACAGATTATGTATAAATTAATTTTATCACAATTTTTTAATTAAAAAGCATTGTTTAAAATTGGTATACATAGTTAAAAACACAACATTTATATTTAAACATGTTTAAAACGATGTTTTAAAACAGTTCATATCAACTATTTCTTATTTTAAATGGAATGATCTAATTTGAATAGATATCAGGATGTCCCATATTAATTTGCATTTCTTTTTCTTTCAGTTGTAATTCTGAATAAACATTTGATGTTTATTGGATCTTTAAAACCTTACAGCGGTTTTGAAATATTATTTTTTTTAAACAAAACAAAGAATTCTCTGCACCATAATAAATAATTAATTTATTTGTTCATTAAGAAACAATGCTAAACAATAAAAATAATTTGAATACAGAAATATACAGAAAACAATTTATATAAAATGAAAACCACAAGGAAATAGGAAACATAGCATTGTCAACATATTTGTTTGTTAATTTTGTTATTTAATTTATTTCTAATTTTGTTGCTTATTAATTAATTTACTTACTTTTTATTATTGTAATGGGTATTGCTTGTTTCACCTTTGATTTTCACATTGTTCGATTTGTATTATATCTTCTTTTTAATTTTCTTTGTGTTTTTTATATTTTAAACTTCTAGAACTTTTTAACGATTGATATAACTAATATGTCAACATGCAACTTTTTACTAGAATAATATGTTCTAAAGAATGCGGTGAAAAATGGGACACCTGTAGATTTGATAAAGATTTCGCTTTTGGATTCTTACATATCAAAATACACTTTCATCAGGTTTCGCAGACACTATTCAAAAGGGTGACAAGACTACAGGGGGGAGGGGGGTGGGAGAGCTGCTGAACATTAGAAATAGCATAGAGAAATGTATGAGTAGGGTTGCCATATTTTATGGTAACACTGTCGGGACATTAGTGACCGGGAAAATACACAGTGTGATTTTACTTGTCTAAGCTAACATTAACTTTATTATAAGAGATTTAAGGAGCAATAATACACGCAATAATTCCTCAAAATCGCATCGAAAAACTTTTTTGTAACACAACATTCTTGTTCTTTCTTGGAATATTCTTTGAAATTTCTTTAATATAATATAACGGTGGGGATAATTATCTTTTAAATGCACAATAATGTTTTTAAAATTCATATACCTATTTATGCAACTTTAGTTAATGTAAATAAAAACATTGGTCACAAAATTGTAAAAATAAAAAAAAAAGCGATATAAAATAAGAATATACAGGGTGAGTCTTTCCGTAGAATTTTAGTATGAATGCCGATACTCTGAATTATGTCCAGTTTTTGAGAAAATCAGTGCCAAAATGTACAAAAGAGGTTTCTTTGGCATCTGATTTTCCCAATAACTGGAGTCAATTCATAATTTATGTTTTCTGCCCTGATCCAGTTTCTATGACACAAAAATACCTGAACTGGTTGTAATGTTTTCGATATTTTTTTATTAATATTGTATGCAAACTTATTAAAATGAATACACATAAAAATACATACAAATATAGATTATATTTAAAGAAAAAAATTAAATATATATTTGTTTCAGGTCATATAACATTTTAAAAATGTCAAAAACATGTTTGGGCCAAAAAAAAGCCCAGCCTAATCTACAGTTTGTTGACACATGGTTTACATCCACGTAAGAGTGTTTTCAATTTCCAAATCCATTATTAAAGTTAACAAGGAAATTCAAAAAAGAGTGAGAAAATAGTGTATTATTATTATCAATCATCATCTGCAGTTTCCAAAAGGTGCTTCAAGCTTGGACTAGATTTTTTATTTCATTTGTTTTTAGAATTTGTTCTTTGCACAATTTTTAGATAATTTTTTTTGGTCACAAATGTCATTTTCGAGTGTTTCAATACGCCAAACATTATTATTAACATAAGTTTTCTAAATATGGATTATCAATACCAATCTACACTTTTTTCTCAACATACCTTCATTTTCAAACATTTCTCAAGTTCAAAATCCGACGTAACGCACAACGTCATCCGGGCTACAGGACAAGCCCTTATCCCAATTACAACGTTAATCAATTCTTTTAAATACCCATCGTGACTTTGTTCATTTTCTTGAATGGCATAAAAACTCCTTGTGGAATCCTAGAACAATAAAAAAACAAATAAAAACCTGTTCAATTTCCTTTTTTTTAAATTTTCTAGCATACCTGGAACATTAAATTATTTTGCCTTCCATATTTCGGGGCTGACTGAAACAGGTAAAACTCCTCGTACCTCTGCGTATAATTATTACTCAGAGGTCTATTAAATTGCTCCCGATCAATTTCGCGGTTATGATCGCGATCGCTTTCATAGGGATCGATATTATCGCCATATCTCGACGGGTTATATTGGTGCCTATCACGATTTTGTTTAAATCTATCGTCGTTATAATTATCTTGATCCCTATTCCTATCATTATTCGTAAACGGATCGTTGGGATCAAATTGATTATTTCCACCGTACTGGTCAAAATTACTCGGTTTATTTCCCGTGGAATCCGTATTGTCTCTATTTCCGTATAAATTTCCGAAGTTCTGTCGTTTGTTTCGTACTCTATTTCCGAATTGGTCGTATTCTGGTTGATCAAATTGAGGGTCGTTACGATTACGTGAAGGATTGTCGGAATATAGTTGGGCGATGCCGTCTAAGAATTTCTGGTATAGGATACGTTCTTTTAGAGAGATTGCGGAAGATACGACGATTGCGTTTGTTGGTATTCTGCCCCAATGGCAATTTTGATATTGGTCGATCGAACGGCGTGAACCGTCTTTGCAGAGAAGTTCGAAACTATTTGCGAGGACCCCAGCTGTAAAAAAAAATTATTTAGTAAAATCTTCTATCCAACTATGTATTAATGAGAGAGAAAAATATATTTTGTTTCATTACTTTCGTTTTTTGTATGAATTTTCGAGTGCTTCTTATTTTGTTTTAATTTTAAATAAATATCTAAGGGTTGCTTACAGCTGTCAAAGTTAAGAAAAATTAGTCGAATATGTATTTCAAAATAAAATAAGCCTTTGCTTCCCAACATGTTGCTGTTTGACTCATCTCAATATCGGCATTTCTGTAGAACATAGACAGTTTCAAGTAAAACAATTTTACCATTTTTTAACTTAAATAATCAGTTTCTTTATTGGTTTTCGCTTATCGAACAATATCAAAGATAACATGCCCTAATTTTTCCCAAAAAGTCATTTTACAAATATTCTTTAAAAATATTATCAATCGTCAACATCACAGACTGTCAACTTGGTATTTAAGTACCAAAGACATGAGTAAAGTTGTCAAAATGTTATTACTAAAGTTTAATTCAGTTTCTGTCCATCTTTTTAGTTATTAGAAATAATTAACGAAATTTGTGTCTCGTACCTATTAAGTTAAGTTTGTTTTAAGTGAGAGTCCCATATACAGTTTTTAATTAATTTATTTATATTTATTATTTTATATCTACAGTTTAATGTCTTATTTTAAAATGTTTGTGAGTGTATTTAATTGTATATTTTATATCTTTGACACGAGGATATAAAATATATATCGAATATTGAAGCTAAAATGTCGAATTTTTCGAGGGTTTGATGATGCTATTAGCGAAACCGGTCACCCTCTAGTTAATAAAAATAAAAAAATTTACGAGAAACAAATTTCGTTAATCATTTCTAAAGAAAAACGTACACAGTATAGATAATCAAACATATATAATTTTAGTTATTCCTTACAGGTTGTTCCCTACAGAAAAAAATCAACAAAACTGTTAAAAAATAACAACAGTTATTGAATATTGAAGCTGAAATGTCGAATTTTTTGTCGTAACTGTAACTTTTACAGACATGCATAAATTGTGATAAATCAAAAAGTAAATGCTGAGAATTGATATGTATATAAAGTAGAGGACAAAAGGACCTCACCAATTTTCATAATTACTAGACAGGGTGTCTCAAACTTTGATCACCAAAACATTTGTTTTAGTTTTTCGGGTATAACAAGCTTTAAGACATCTCTTCCCAAAATTTCAAAGGCATGTGATAATCTTAATTAATTTTCTTAGAAAGTGAATCATCAGAATCGATCAAAGATTGCAAAAGATATTGAACATCAAAGCTAAAATTGTAAAGTTTTGTCTGAGTATCTTTGAGGAACATTCAGATTTTTTATTATTAAATAAACGCACGTAGTAATTCAAATTCATATATTTTCCTTAATTAGTCCGAACTTAAACCAACAAAACATCATGTTGGGTAGCCCGGTATAAAATACTTAAAGTATTTCTTAACCTTGAAATTAAAAATTTCTTACAGTTACTTTTTTCTATTTTGCATTACGAAAGTGATATTTCTTAAATTTTGTTCTTTCCAAATATTTTTTTTTAAATTTTCTCACATTTACAAGAAGAGATCAAATAATTTACAACCGATTTTTGTGCAATTTTTTTCGGTAGAAAAAGTCTAAGTCAATTTAGATTTGAGTAAAGAAATAAAATGCCCGACTACATCTTTCTATATTTTTAAGTAATTCTTTGTTTATCTTGTACTCACATACTTCATCTTTATTATGTTGAAAAACTCGTTCTAGTAACCTTTACTTACGGAGATATTTTTACAACATTTCATAACAAATTTTTTAATCACTGATAGTTTTCTATTAATTTCAATAATAATATCATCAAACATTCGGTAAACATTTCGATATGATGTTCAAAACATTCTTCTGAATCTATTGGTATTTTTTTCATAAGCAGGTGTTTTATTTATGAAGTTTAATGATTTTGCGTCCAAATTGATTAGAGTAAATCTGAATCTGAAGGCAAACATTTTTAATTGTCTAGTTTTTGAGAAAAAAATCGTATTTTTGCATTTTTTTAATTGGAATATAATTGTTAATCTGTGTATGTTCTGATAACCATACTGAAAAGTTCATGGATTATTTTTTTATTAAGCTAGTAATTGTGGTTAGCAAATTTATGGCACTCAAAAAATAAAAATTTTCGTCGTAGTTTTGAAAAAATACTGTAACTGTTTCTTCAGAACTTTTAAAATGTTAGCGAGCCTCACAAAATAAGCATGACAAAATAAGAAGCAGCCTAATGCATATAAATAATTAAATTTGATTTTTGCTAATTTTAATTAACTTACTAAAGCCTGTTCCAGAGACAAGTTGCTGTACAGTAGTATCCCTCAAGAAGGCCACCTCTCCAGACTCAAGAAGGCAACGGAAAGCCCCTTCGTAGCCAGCATAAGGGTCCTGGTCTGTACATTTTCCTCCGGGAACTTTCCCTACACACAATTGACACAATTTATCGGAATTATCTCCGATTGGATTATTAGCATCCACCAAAGCATTCACCGCACAGGAAGGCCCAAAAAATTCCGTTGCCGTCTTCACAATATTGTTGCAATCAATAATTTCCATCCCACCTTCTTGCAGAAGCTAGATATTTAGAAAAATATAATAATTAGTCATAAATTTAAAGATAATAGACTATTCCGTGCACTTACAGAGTGTAAGGGTTTCTTTGTAACAGTACACTAATACACACTTCTTCAATGTCTTCAATAATAATTTATGTGCTAAAATGCTACTTACTGTGTGTATTGGTAGAACCCAACCAGCCATAGTACCAACTCCAGGAAAACATGCCTTTTTACCACGTAAATCCCGCAAAGAAGCTACTTCTGGTAATGAGTTCCGTTTAACAACAGCAACTGAATAATATTCCGTAGCGCCTGTCTCTGTTACTTCTTTAGCTATAGGTACTAAACTGTGAAATCTTCCAGCAGTAAAAACTTGACCAGCGTCCAAAGTTGCCATGGTAACTTTTTCATCGTCGAGCAGTGTCATACATTCGTCTCTACTGAACGCCTTAAAAATATTTTTAATTTTAACATACGGTTTATAAAATATACAAATAATTAATGGTATACTTACTTGCGTACAATTAACCAAAAACGAATAACCCCTCACTATGATCTCTTGATCTCGAGCTACCGATTCCGCAAAATGCATACACTTCGTTTGTTCTATCGCGCTTGTCGTACACCATTGTATCCTCTTGTAGATTTTGTCACCTCTTATATAATTAAAATTTTGTGCTTCTGAAAGTATTAAAAATAAACAAAACTAATAAATTACAACGAATTTAATAAACTAATTAATTATGCATTATTACAGTTATTAGACGACGTGTTAGTCATCGCATTTATCCACGAGATTGAAAATTGAATAAAAAATGACTAAGAAACTTTATTTTACATCAAATTTGATCCAGTGTGCTTTGAAAATAAGAAAGAATCTTCTTCAAAACAACTGAATCGAGCATTTAAATCCGTAACCTACTGGGATCGTCAAACCAAACACGACCTTATTATTGTAAATAAACGTGGTTTTATCTCACCTGCTCCTATATAAATAACACTAGAGATAAGGAAAATCGCGAAACAGTGATAATTCCCGCGATTGTGCCTCATTTTCGAAATTAAAAACTGCATTATCACTTTATAAACACACCCATAACCAAGTCACTCCGTATGACGCTTGTAATAAACGTTCCTATTTCTCTAAAACAAGACAGGTGTATTCGCTTCTTAAGTAAAGAAAAGAGATAGATACAGAAACAAACTTAGGTGATTAGTCATACGTATTCAGCAGGTGTTAAACAAGGAAATTTGCACCTTATTCACTCTGGCTATAAGGTCTTTGTGATAGAACGTGAAAAAATTGTATAGTTAGAATCTAATAATAATAACTACACAATTAAATGTACTCCTGGTAAAATATTAGAAGTAATTTTAATTGTTAGTAAATTTGTTTTAAAATAAATCTCTGGTATTTAGGCAACCCAGTTAACATAACAAAGTAGGGACATTTGTATCATGACTAACTTCCGTCATGTTGTCACTTGTCACAGTCCTAACCTAACTTTTCATACAAAAAATTCCAGTTTCTATAAGAACAAGAATTAACCTAAGTTTTATTATTGTTTGGCCAGTCTCATAATAAATAAATAAATAATAATGACTGCTGATATATTTTTCACGAGTTTATATCTCTTCCTGTGTCTTGGTATTGTATATCCACCGAGTGAATTTATAAGTGCTGGTATTACAATTCCGGAGATATTTTCCTCATATCTAGGAGCAGAACATGAACAATTTATCCAATACCACCTAAAACGTTCGTGCCTTACGCTTTTAGTGTATTCCCTGTTACCAACTGGATATTTTGTTGGTTTATTATTATTCTTTTCAGACACTAATGTACGATTTGCAAATATCTTATACAAATTTAGTTTGTAATGTAAGTTGTTTCAGTTTGCAACATGGATTTTCGCAAACTCCACGATGAAATTAATCATATTTACATCGTCGTTTGGTCTTCCTATCCTTGCTGTGTACCAGTTGTTGACTTGGTGCAGGAATAATTACGAAGAACACCCAATAACAATAAATATCCGTAAATTTTTGAATAATAACAATACTGACTGGCACAGTATTGCTTCCGATATCAATGCAGAATATCGTAGCATCGACAAGATATCAATACCGATAAATAACATTTCCCGAGTTATAGCGACTGAAAATTGGGTTATGAAAATATCTCCATTAATGGTACATATCGCACATCAAAGTGATGCCTCGTTAGCTGTTAGCAAGTGTGAAACGCATCCCATGTCAGAAGATGATCGCTCGGAAATCCAGTTGATAAGTATTGATGTGAAGTCCAGAAGGAATAATGTTGATTCATTTACGATAAGACTTAATTCTGCCAACTTTCAAGATTTACAAGACCGAATTGCTCGGCCCATTGAAGTTCTACCCGATGTTAAATTTAGGAAAACAGCTGTCGATCGATTCTTGGACGCTTTTAAAGATACTATACAAAATAATCCACATTATAGTTCCGATCAGGTTCGTCTTTTGTTTATTAATATTTATATGAGTGAGTCTACATATTGTATGTATTTAATTATTGAAATAACTTTTTTTTAGGTGATTGAAGAATGTATTGGTTGTATGCGTCCAAGTACAAATTATGTAAAATTACAAAAATTATGCCTGGACCAAGGTGATGAGAATTGTTCGACATGTTATTGTAGGCCAATGTGGTGTGCAGATTGTATGGGAAAATGGTTTGCTTCGAGACAAAATGCCGATGAGAGGCATAGATGGCTTTCACAAAAATGTACTTGTCCAATGTGCCGTGCAAAGTTTTGTGTTTTGGATGTTTGTATTGTTGAACAAGAGAACAGTCCACCAGATGTGCTGTGAGAAATAATGTAGATTGTTGAGTTCACGACCAATAGATTGTATTTTGCCGTGTGTATATATTTATATAAATAACTTGGGGTTTATATGCAATTTTTATCTTAACTATAGTTTGTTAATAAATTGTGTGCACTAATAGTATAATAAAGACTGAATGCTACCAAACCGTTGTTTTGATTAGCAGTGGTTTGACAAAATAAAAAAAAATATCTTACCAAAATATGCTGAATCTGCAGTATATAAAAGATAACAATAAAAATTCATTTCATAAATGTACCAACTGTGACTGATATCATTAAAGTTGTAAATTTTAATGATATATTTTTAAGCTAAAAACATATCCATTAGGTCGGTATAGTTCGCATCTGCAAAAAATTGAATGTTTTAGTCTTTACTGTTTTTTATTGTAGATGGCGCTACTGTCGTGAGGATTAGGTCAACTTCATATGTGGATTTAGAACCTTTGTTTCTGTGTATTTTATTACATTTTGTGCAAATTTTGAATATATAAAGTGCCTATTGCAAATGTACGTACTGCACAAATCCCTATATTTGTTATTGCCTTATTGGAAAAAAAGATAGTATAGACACGCAAAACAATTTTTCGAATAATTGCATCTATGTGATAAATGATAAGACAAGTAACCAGGGTTCGGAAATATTCATTTATGAACGTTCGCGTACGTACATTTATGATTTTACACGTGAACGTTTCAATATTCTCTGATGCGTTCTCGTTCGCGAACGAGAAGCATAAAACAAGTCTAGATCGTTCGCGTATGTAGGTAGCAAAAATGTCTGCTGTTGTTCGTACGCGTGTGTATTGGTGAGTCACACAGCGTGCGTTCTTATATGTAGCAATGATGTAGCTATCGAGTTGCACCGATACGTTCGCGAACGGTCACTACTGTCGTTCGCGTTCATAGGCGAATGTAACTGCTGCGTCAAACATTCGCGGAAAGTTGGTGTGGTTCTATTCTATCTTCCATGAGTTCCATGCGTTTCAGATTTATAAAAAAAGGTGCGGGAGATTATCAGAAATTGTTCAGAACTCTCCAAGGTCAAATCCACAACCACTACTTTTTTCACAGCCCCCACCCTCCCCTGCAGTACCCTAAAAATCAGACAAAATTTTCCCCAAATTTACAGTTTTACAAAGTTACGTCATTTCATTATTTTTTTTTGCAGAAATTACTATTATTGGATTATTGACATTGACATGTCTTTTGTCATTTATAAACTAATTTAAAATTGTTTACTTTTTGTTTAAACCAAAATATACGATGTTACGAACATATTTTTTCATTTTTTGCAAAAATTATTAAATGCTTGTTTTTTTTGTCACTTATTAACTAATTAGCAATTGTTTAAACAATGGCCATTTGTTTAAACAAAAAAATTTGATGTTACGCACATATTTTTCTAATTGTGCAGAAATTATTAGATTATTGGCTTTTTTGTCATTTTTTAACTAATTTGCAGTTGTTCAAACAAATGCAATTTGTTTACAAAAATATACAATGTTACGGACATATATTTCTTTTGAGAAATTATTATTAGATTGTTGGCATTGTTAGTCATTAATTAACTAATTTGCAATAGTCAAAATAATAATAATTAGTGTTGCAACCACATTATTGGTTTGACCGATAGCGTAAAACCTCCAAAATTAGAGACCAGAAATCCTACAATAATTTTTGCCAAGAAATACGTACTAACATTGTATATTATTGTTTATACAAATTTATTTGTTCAAACAATTGCACATTAAGTAACAAATTACAAACAACATGCCAACAATGTAACAATAATAATTTCAACAAAAAGAAAAACAAAAACATTGTAAATTTTTGTTTAAACAAATGGTAATTGTTTAAAGAATTGCAAATTCGTTAATAAATGATAAAAACTCAATAATATAATAATAGTTTCTGCAATAAATATAAAAAATATATCCGTAATAATGTATATATTTGTTTAATCAAATAGTATTTGTTTAAACAATTACAAATTAGTTAATAAATGTTAAAAAAATGCCAATAATCTAGTAATAATTTATGCAACTGTAGAAAATTATGTCCATTACAATGTATATATTTGTTTAAATAAATGGTATTTGTTTAAACAATTGCAAATTAGTTAATAAATGACAAAAAAGCCAATAATCTAATAATTTCTACACAATTAGAAAAATATGTGCGTAACATCAAATATTTTTGTTTGAAACGAATGGTGACAGTTGACGTCAATATCATCAATCTTGGAAAACTAAAATTTTCTAAACGTTTGTGAAATGGAAAGCGGTTTCGTTATGAATTTATAACGAACGCAAAGTAGAAAAATTGTTATTTTTTCTACTTTTGGTGTCTAAATCAACACATTCCCATACTGTTCTCGGATTGATAATGAGAACCGTCGGTAACCATGGATACAGTTACGCAGTGGCGTACCTAGAACTTTTGCCACCTGGGGCTGTCACCAATTTGCCGCCTTTTCTAAAAAAGGGCGGCAAATTGATTGACTTCAATCAAAATTAAGTGATGGTGGTTATTAATTAATATTACTGGACATCAACACAAATTAATAAACACCAATTTTATTTGTTTTACTTAAACAGATTGTACCCATGGATTGTACAAAATACAATATACATATAATAATGTTTATAATCTTTGATTCTGTTGATAACCACATTATCATAGTATTTTTATTTTTTAATAAATTAGTCAGAAATATAAAAAAAAATGCCGCCCCAAAATATGTGCCGCCCAGGGCGGACCGCCCCCACCGCCCCCCCCCCTAGGTGCGCCCCTGCAGTTACGACATTGTTCACACTAATATTTGTCCAATTTTAAATTTAATATTGTAAATAAATTTAATTTTTTTTAATATTCAAATGTAATTACACCATTATTATAATTTATTTATTTTATTTATGTACGAGTACATACAGGCGTCGTATTATATGTTTTACAGATTTGTTTTAATTTATGCGCATAATCTGCCTGCGTTTGATAAAAGCCGTGGGATTTTAATTTTTAATAACAATTTAAACATTTAACTACCTCAGTTGGAGGTGAGAATGCTAAATGATTCGTTGCATGCTTAACTGCATCCAAACAACTAACAATTAATAATGGACAATAAAAATTAAACGGTTTATTTTTTCTATAGATGAATTAAAGTTTGTAATCTAAACTATATTTTCCTGTCTGGAAATGATAAGTGTAGTTTAGGAACACAAAAGAAAACTATATCTGTAATTATATTTGGAAATCAATAAATATTATATTGTTTCAACTACAATGTGGGATAAAATAATCAATAGAAGCAACGTTTTCGTTTCCCGTTGGCAGATATTAACTTTTTATCAGTAGTCACTATCTCTGTTCAAAACAGCAATAAAAACAAAAGCGACGATAATGTTTTAATGATGGTGTATCAGCGAGAGATAAAAGTATTTCCAATGTTTTTATTAGATGGAAAAGTCGCACGATTGTCCGAGCGGATACGTGTGTGGATCCATATAAAACTTTACAAAATTGTTGCTATCATTTAATGTACTTTTCATCGGCATATATAGGTAGCACAGATCACAGTAGCAGATTACAAGCTTCCATTAATCATTAATTTTATTGTTAAATTGCCTAATTTAATGGTTATTGCGATTCAATTTGATTGAAGTGTATCCATTTATTTTATTGTATGATCATTAATACTAATTGCCAATCTCTGATTATTTTCCCAACCTTATAAAAATCTTATAATAGCTGTACCTACTTACCATAATAATAAAAAATCAAAAAAAAACTTTCTATTCTTTGAGAATTATTTATGGATAAGTATAGACGTGGTGTTATATGATTTATTTTTGTAATAAATCTATCGCAAACGTAGATTATTTATAGATGTAATGTGCATACCTATCTGTTTAATTTGTAACCTTGGTATATAAGTTGTAACCTTGCTATAAACGATCATAACTTAACGTGGATACATATTGGTTGATTTTATAATCTTATAAACTTTCCTTATACTATTTGTTTGTTCTTTTATTTTACTTAGTTTCTATACTTTTTTGAATGTGTATAAAATTTCCTCACAGCCAGTCTCTTTTTCCAGACGCTCAGGAAATATGGATTATCATATTAATTATCTTAAATCGTCAGTAATTAAAGTAATCTCAAACGTGCAATTAATCAATCAATCATGATTTATATCTTTGTTATATAAAATCAAACCTGTCTTGTCGATAGGGAAAATCATATAGTTATGTATCTACTGTGACGGATTTTAACATTTGAGTATCTTAGAATGTACGCATTCAGTCCAAATGCCAAAAATACCCCACCTCATTTGTCAAAATCTTCCCCACATGTGGAATTTAAATAAATCCGTTAATATAATATCTATACTAATATTAGCAGAAACTTGCTGAATGCTGATTGTGTTCTGCTTGATGATAAACCATGGCACCACGCTTTCTGCCTAAACAAAACATTCAAATATTAAGCAATAGAATTTTTGGCTAATTTTTGCTAGAATTACTCAACCATTTCTTTTGAATTCAGAAAAATGTATATAAAGCTTCACTGTTATGCAACTAACTAGCTTTATAAAAGAAATGAAATTGAGATGAACATTTTGATTGTACAAATGTGCCCCACCCTACACTACGTATATATTTAACATAAAAAGTACTATAAGTGCATTTTCACGTAGATTTTATGCAACCTGGTCGATTTATTTAGTTACATGAAAAAATATATTTTCGTTAGATTATTCTGCATAACATAATAAAGATACTTTTGCTTGAAACATTTGGGCTTAGTGTTTGTACCGACAGTAACTAGCGTTTTAATACAATCTACGTAAAAAATGGTAAAATGCATGTTTCTTCCAAAATATAGATTTTTACACAAGAGTATGCTGGTAGTTAAAAATAACTGAATTCCAAATATGTAACCGTATACAGAATGTTCTAATAAAAATCGGTATTCTTGGAAAGGTAAATTTCTAGTATTTGGGATACACTGCTTAAAAAATTAGCGGAACACTTTTTTCGAAACCTGTAACTTTTTAAATAATAGTTCTAGGCAAATTAAATTTGGTATAGGTACTTCATCCTCCAAGGTACGTCCTCCAAGATGGTTTGGATGTAATTCATGGCATTTAGTCTACCAGGACCACTACAAGATCAGTTCTGTCGTCTATACTGATTCCAACCCAAACCATCACAGATCCACGACCAAATCTATCTACTTCCTGTATAGTAAACGTACTCGACCGTCGCAACGAGTTAAATGAAATCTGGACTCCAGTGACGAAGTAGCCAATTTCTGTGATCCAAAGCAAACCTCATTCGCGCTGCTTTGTGATGCTGCGTAAGGCCTGGTGTGCGGACAGGTCTTCTTGGTTTCAAATTCGCTTCTTTTACTCTGTTTCTAACAGTTTGATCAGAAATTTCTATGCCATGTGCTCGTCTTAGGTCGTTTAGGAGGTCTCGTGCTGTGGCAGTACGCTGACGCAGAGGGGAAAGGACAAGAACTCGGTCTTGATCTAGAGTAGTTTTTCGGTTTCGACCTTGTCCCGCTCTTCTAACATACTGGCCAGTCTGCCGAAACCGATTCCATAAACGCTGAATAACAGAAGGTGAAACTCGAAGGTCCCTGCTAACATGTCGAATAGAGTGGTCATACTGAATAAGGGCGACAGCACGAGCAATTTGCACTTCCCCAAGATGCCTCATTTTACTTCTAATGCCTTTAAAGCATACCAAATTTGATTTGCCTAGAACTATTATTTAAAAAGTTACAGGTTTAGAAAAGAAAATTCCCATAATTTTTTGAGCAGAGTAGAGAACCTAGAAGACAGATTGTAGTTTTATCTGTTGTTGATTTTGTAATGAAAAGTCGGTAATCATGGTTACGGCTAACATATCTAAACCCAATTTCTAATTTACATGAAACTAATAAGTCAAGTATAAAAGATTGCACTCGCTTTTTAAGATTTAAAAAAAAACTGTAAACCATTGTTTGTATAGAAAACTTGATTTGAATAAATAAAACCAATACTTACATTATGCATTATGTCATTATTTATTTATATACAATAATACAAAAGATCAGATATTATTATAATTATTATTATTACAAAAATTAACTATGACTTAAAAATATTTTAGACAACTAATAAAATAAGCATTCATTTAAGTAACAATCCACACAAATCTCGATGGTTTTCAAAAAAGGTAGCCCTTCACGTGAAGTTATATCGAAATTTAATTTAGCTTATCTATCCAAAATAATCTGATAGATTTGAATCGGCTAGAACTGGATGTGGTTCCACGAAAGCGACTACCTGCCTCAAAATTAAATGGCATTTATCGCAAACTTTACCAGCAAGTAATAATTAATATAATAATCTTAAAAATGATAAATAATAAAACTCACGGTAGCTCTCACGTAACAGATAAAAACGTTTTCGACACAATCTAGATATATGTAGCATCGCGACTACCTTTCTGACATCAAAATAACAATAAAAATATTAACAATCAAATCAGCCTTGGCCTTGGTGTAAGTCAGACACCTAAAACGCAACAACGAAACCCCGTATAATAATCCATTGTTCATAATATCACACACTATCACAGATTCTATTATAACTTTGTCGATTCGACAGTTTCTAACATTTCTTTCACAACATCGTCGATGGTATCTTCTTTATGTTCAGAACTTTGGATATGTTCAGAACTTTGGATATGTTCTGAACTTTGGATATTATAGTTGTTATTTCTTTGTAGAGAATCAGGATCTTCAAAGAATTTCTTATCGGCTACGCTAGCCTGTCTACTGTAACTTTTCCTCTTCATTTTTCCACTTTTTGAAAGAGACAATCTCCGATCAGAAGTTATTGGTGGTGGGTCAAGATCTTGGATTGTTTCTGTTCTGGTTTCTTCCTTTGTGGGTTTGGTTATCTTTGTGCCACCGAACAAACTTCTAAAGAAGGTTGTCATGGTTATTTTGGCGAAGTTATTGACCACTGTTGCCCGCAGGTGAGATTGAAAATTTGACTGCAGCAATTGGCAAGCGACAAGTAAACTGAACTGATGCGATACCTACGGTTTTCGTTCATATAAATTTCACATGCGAGCGGCGATAAGGTTTCGTTCGGTATGATAATATTGATAAGATCTGCATATGGACAAATGGAAGTGTCAATTTCTTAATGTGCATTAGTTGATAAATATAGATGACCTGATTAAAAGGGGTTCTTATTAATTGAATTTAAGATAATTTATTAATTTGATTAATTTGATTTTGTTTGGAACATTTTTTGCGACATTTTCGGCACTATGAAAGATGATCAAACGGATAAATTATAACAATCATCTCATTTGATTAAAGTTCTGTACAAAAACGAAGCTTATATTGTTATCATGTTATAATATATACTATATATGATATTATTTGAATTGAAAGTGACTAGGAGTCAATTTGTAACTGTATAGCTATGATAATAGCTATGTAATTTATATTATATTTTATAATTTTAACAATTTCCCCTAATTCCGACACTAAGCGTATATTTTGATCCGAAATCCGACACCTCAATGAACCTAATTCAGACAGTGATCTTAAATCAGACATTTTTGGCACATTATTCTGACAAATATAAACATTCAAGTAAATATTAAGTGTTTTAAATATTGTTAAATAAGATTTATTATTAAGAAATGTTAAACATTTATGTTTTACCATTTTTAATGAAACACAGTATAAAATAAGTCCTTAGCCTTCTTCAGTCTGCCCTGTTTACCTCATCTGTATTTTAATGTTTCTTGCATCTGGAATTTTTAGTGTTCTCTTTTTCTTGGTGCAGCTTTTTATTCTGTTCCTTTTTCGCTTCTTTTCTTATTTCTCTAGAATGATTTTCTTTTGTGCATCCTTCTTTTTTTATTAACAAATATTCTCTCCAAGCACTACAGATAGTGTTAGGGACGAACAGTTTCCTTTTTCTTTATTTGGGTGTTTCAGACCAGAATAATGATTTTTTTAATGGAGATGGCATCAGTTCAACTGTTATCTCCAAAGGTGTAACAATGCCAAAATCGCTACCTACTCTGGTGCTAGTGTTGCATCATTCTGTTTTATTTCATCATATCCTATGATTGTGGGTTGATAAGTGTAATGTCAAATCAACAAACCGAGTGTCCTAAAATAAAATTCAATGTTGTAGATTTCTTATTTTATCCAACTAAACAGAAATATGTCGGAATTTAGGGCAGTGTCTATGAATTTGGGACGTTTACCTTACCAAGAAAGTCCGTCCGTATTTCAAACTCAGTTAAAGCTTTTCTCTAAGACTTTTTCAAGAATTCTATGAAATCCTATTCATCCGTTCTACATTTTATACATTTTAAAAACAATTGCAGTTTTAAAATCTTGTCCAAAACGACCAAAACTAACCTAATTCGCTTTTATTCATATAAACTGGAGCATAAAACTCGCACTTTATGCTGATGCTCATGAGTATAAACTCATTTTTATTCTTATCACCCATCGTAATTTGATCATTTTCTTTCCACTCTGGCAAAATGGCATTTACTTCCTAAATATGTGCAAAAAACAGCAAAAATTTTTATATAAACTTATCTGATGTCTCATCATTTCTCTACTTTAATTATTTTTGCTATTTGGCATTTTGTTACTTATTAATTAATTCTTCGTAGTATTGTAAAGAAAATTGTTTATGTTCTTTCTTGCTTTTTGCATTGTTTGATATGTAAGTAAATATTTCCTCAATTTTTATTTTGTTTAAAAAAATAATATTCCAAAACATAAATAAATAATAATAACTTTTATTAATAACTTTTTAGGAATAAAAAAAATTTGTTATTTAGAATTTAGTTCTATAAGTTGGCGTCGAGTTTATGTCTGTCATGTAGTTTCATAAACAATTCAAAGCTATAAATTCAAGAATGGTGTTCAATAATTAAAACCAAATTTTTTTGTCTTTGTTCATTTGTTCTGCTAAAGTAATTTTTATGGGATTTGGTACGGATTTCTTTATATGTAGGTTACATTTTAAATAAAATTTTCAAAAAAAAAATAAAAAAAGTACTCCTCCGATGCGGGGAATCGAACCCCGGTCTCCCGCGTGACAGGCGGGGATGCTCACCACTATACCACATCGGACTTGTAAGAAGAATGAAAACTTAAAGTGTTAAGCTGTTGGTATTGACGCCATTCAACACGATAATCATATTTTTCTCAAATATTTGCCGAATATTTGCATTTTTTCGAACCTATATCGATAATACTATGGTATGATAATTTACTATTGTTGCAATTTAAATTTTTACACAGATATTTCATCAAAATGCATCCTGATCGTCGAGACACTTCAAAAGAACATAAAAAATCTAGAGAAAACACCGGCATTATTTTTATTTTGTTTCTACTATTTAACCCACAGGATTAACATTGAACAGATGTTGTTTCTACAGCTATGTATATCTAATAAATTAAATACTGTTTAAGTTTGATAAATTAATAGAGTGATATTTGACGTAATAAGTGCTTATAATTCACTTAAAGATCAATGCACGATATTAAACTTGTTAAACAAATTAAACAATTGTATTTGCTACCGCATAAGATCAAAGTGATAAGCCTCCATTTCTATAATTAAACGTCTAGAATTTTCAAGTGGCCCACAATGCACGGTCAGAAAATAAGCAAAAATATAACGAAAGTGCTTCTGTACTGTACTAATAGAAAACAAGATGCCTATCAAATTAGCACACACATTAAAAATAAGTAATTAGAAATTACACTAAGGCGCCGTCTTACTTTATCTTGAAATAGAACTTTTATGTACCATTTTCGTAAAACATAAATGCTTTTGAGTGGAAACATCCATGTAAACATTTTAAGTCGATTACTTTCTTTCTCGCTCGATTTTATCAATTTAATAACGTTTTTATATTGATCGATTGTAATAATTGTCACTAATTTGTATAATCTGTTGATAAAAAATATTGAATTACTACATATTGCGTTAGATTACACGATATAGCGACATCTAGTAAGTAGTAGGGTAAACACTACAAAACACAAGATAGGTGAGTAAATGGAGTAAAGCCAGTAAAACTTGTTGCAAACTAAAGAAAAAATGGCATTACATCTACCCGGATCTAGGCAACCAACGTCACATATTAAATCAAAATGTGATAATAACAAAAGTACGGATTCTTGGTTTCTTTCGCCTTTTTTGAGCTGTTTTTTTATAAAACCGTGTGGCAGAAACCACCACAGCCCAGTTTCCACATATGGACGGTTGTAAATTCCATTGGTGATCGAAAATTTTAGGCGACAACGGGTTTTGTTCAGTGTTGCCAACCCCATTTAAAGAAATCTACTCGAGCGGATTTCTTCTAACTTCTAAATTAGCTAGAGTTTCTTTCAGTTATCAAACATAGTTTTCGGTGGATTTCTCCGAGATTTATGGGATGTAAGATGTAAATAAACATTTTATTTTACTATTAAGCTGATTATCCAAACATTTAATTTGATCGATTATAAACATTGTTTACTAATTCCTCCAATAGCAAGCTCGTATTAGTTCAAATAATGTAATACTTATATCCTATTGGTCAACAATTAACCCATAGAATACGCGATTCTAAATACGGCTGGCAACAATGCAACTCTTTAGAATCGAAGTTTTCACCTTTTTTTCCTATGCATTGTTCGCATTGTTGGTTATGTGACGTATTTGACAGTTCTCTGTGTGATTCAACAATTACAATGTCCTAGCTGATATGAGGAAAATAATTTAAACGGAGAAGATACCGATATCAAATTCAACACTGCCTTTCCATTTTATCGTTATACTTCGAATAACAGTTGACAACAACCTATAACTATGCCAGGTTACAGAGGAAATCGAAGTGGTTACACTTATGTTAGTTCTTGTGTTAAATATATGATCTTCATCTTAAATTTCGTCTTTTGGGTGAGTAATAGTAACATTACGAGAAAACGAGGTTATCGACTTGATTCTAATCTATCTATCTATTATTTTTGTAGTTATTTGGTGGACTTCTTATTGGAATTGGATTGTATGCGTTCCTAGACAAATTACAACTGAACGGTTGGGTCAAATTCGACACCGTTTACGATGTAATTCTCAACGTCTCCCTGGTTATGGTTATAACCGGAGGGGTCATTTTTATCGTCAGTTTCGCTGGCTGTGTTGGTGCTTTGAGAGAAAACACTTGTTTGCTCAAATTTGTAAGTACAGACGTATATTTAATTAAATTATAAATACAATAAATCTTATTTTTAGTATTCGTTATGTTTGCTCATATTCTTCCTATTGGAGATGGGCATTGCCATTGTTGGATTTGTGTTTCCACAAGCTATGCAGTCTATTCTCGAGGAAAACTTTACCGATAATATTATTCGAACTTATCGTGACGATCCTGACTTGCAGAATTTCATTGATTTTGCTCAACAAGAGGTAAGAACAGCTTTATGTGTTGTCTTAAAATGTCTGATGTTTGTTTTTTAGTTCCGGTGCTGTGGTCTTAGCACAGGAGGTTTCACCGATTGGTCTAAAAATGAGTATTTTAATTGCACATCGCCGAGTGTCGAACATTGTGGCGTTCCGTTCTCATGCTGCATCAACGCAACTGATATATCGTCTGGCTTAGTGAATATTATGTGCGGATACAAGGTTCAAACTTTTCCTGTAAGTATGTTTGCTACTAGTTTTATTAAAGAAAATGTGAATTATGTCTGTGGCTTGATATAAGTTGTGATATTTTTCATCAAATATCACAGGAAATTCTAAATCCGATGCTCTTTTGGAGGCATTTTTGGTCTCCATGCTGTCAGATCACATAATGGGAAATAAGTTTCATGCAAATTTGAGTTTTTTATGTTTTTTATCGATATATTGGATCTGCTAGTTTGTTTTGAATATTGAACATTTGGCATTAGGAGTATTCAAACAACAGTAAAAAAAATTGGGAGCTCCTGATATTTTTTTTTACATTTTTGGTCTTATGGAACATTGACATTTATTAGATTTTCCTCTACCTAAATGCAACAGTTTTTTAGTTATTTTGATGTTCCAACTTGTTGTTTTTTTTTGCGGTAACTCAAGTATTACATTTTCAAACTTCAAAAACTCATTTTATGCAAATAAAACAGCCTGAATATTAATTAACCTCTTAAAAGAAAATGTTGCTCTATCGTTCTATACAGGTAAAGTTCTAATGAGGTCCTAAACATTACTTGGTTTGACCGTATTTATGGTATGCACTGTTATATTAACTAATAACCAAAATGGTCAATATGAAACTATACAGTAAAAATCAACAATAGAGTAATCAAATCATAGTAAAAAATCTGGTGTGGCCAGGCACATGACTTTATCATACTATATATATAATAGTTTAGCTGCATGCGATTCTATTTCATCGAGATCGGTCGTGTCTGCATTAAAATAAAACTAGTTAGCCAGGATTTGACAGATATTTTGATTCTATTGACAGTAGGTATTGTCAAAACATTAGCGTTTG
Source organism: Aphodius sticticus (assembly GCA_963966075.1). Lineage (NCBI taxonomy): Eukaryota > Metazoa > Arthropoda > Insecta > Coleoptera > Scarabaeidae > Aphodius > Aphodius sticticus. The sequence goes on from OZ014509.1 coordinate 67,816,035, forward strand.
ACTGTCATTAGAATGAAAATATCTGTGTAATCCTGGCTAACTAGTTTTATATTAATGCAGAAATGACCGATCTTGATCAAATAGAATTTGCTCATGCAGCTAAACTGTTAATTTCACCAAAAAATGTCATAGACATAAATTATAGAAAATTTCCTCTCCTTTACTACTAAATATGAAGTTTCGTCCTGATACCTTTAGTAGTTTCTCCGGAATCGTCGCCACAAAAGCGGGTACACACACACACACACACACACAGACATTTTTTTGTACCTTGGTCAAAAATGTTCAGGGGACCCAATAGGACATATTTCCGCTAAAATCTCAAAAAAAATTGGCATGTTTAACAATACTTTATAATAATAATAATAGTATATTTATAAACTACTCAACGTATATTTAATACAAATATGAAAACAGAAACAATAATTCGATTGAGCAAAAAAAAATTTTCTTTTTACAAATCAAAACAAAAATAGGTTAAACGGAACAATGCATCAATGCATCGCATGGATGCTATTGTTTTTCATTGGCCCTAGCAAAGCTATCATAACAAAAAGAAAGTGCAAAAAAAGGCGTATTGAACAAACAAAAAAATGCACTCAAAATAAAAACACAAGAGAAAAAAAAGAAAGCATAAAAGAGAAAAAAAACTTGCAACCCACAGAATACTGAATACTACGGAATACTGCGTATGATAAAGTAAAAATAAAAAAATTGTATGTATTGTTATATGTGGAAACAAAAAATAAACAAAACTTATATTATAGGTTAATATTATGATGACATACAGGCGGGATATAAATTTACATCCCGCCTATATGTCACCATATTATTAACCTATAATATTACTTTGACATAGTTGTTGTTAAACATTTTCATTTTTAAAACTTATATAATATATTATATTATTATATATTATTCCATTTAGGGCCGATATATTCACCTATCGTCAAAGTTGTCGTTAGCCAACGAACAGATTACGCTAACGTTCGCGTTAAAAATGATTCTGTCTTTTCACCGATCTGTAAGTTATCGTCAGGCAACGAGGACGTAAACATCGCTAACGAATGTTTTTCGGCAGTATAGTATCAAATGTCGGTAAAAAAGGTGTACTAAATCAACACTTGGATCATAACTTGGACTAATTGCCGCTAGATGTAGCGCCGTAAATGACATTGATAGACATTGACAAAACGTAACCAAAATTCATTCGCACCCATTTCTAACCGCATCAATTAAAAAAGACGACCAAAAGTAAAAAAAAATTGGTATGAAAGACGAATTCAGCAAATTCGGCCATATTAACTAAATAATGACTTCAATTAATACAGTACCACGTACGTACGTAAATATTTGTCAGTTTGACTTTTTGTTTGACATTCAGCACATGCTGTGTGACCAATCAAAGTGTTCGTCAATAGTTTACGGCAGGTTCATTCGATCGCTAAATAAATTTGATCGTTAAGCGTATTTATCCGGTCGGTAATGTTAACGACAGGTGAATAGACACATTTTTACCATTTATCTTGTCGTTTAGATGACGAACAGTTTCACGATAGGTGAATATATCGGCCCAAAAAATAACAATGTGGATATCAACTCCTGGTAGACCGAAAGTGGCAGTCAACTTGACAGTGTTTTAATTTAAAAATTCGGATTGAGGAGATTTTTATTCCAAATATACAAATTTATATAAATAGTAGAACATCAAAAAATTTTAATGGAACAATTCCGTGAGACACCTGCAGAGAATATGAACTGTGTGAACTGCTGCGCCACAGCGTTTTTTTAAAGCAGACTCAAGCTAATGTGTCTCTAGCTTTTGACAGTAAAAAAATGTGAATAATAAAGTTTTCATTGATGGCAATTAAACAAAAATGTGACGTAATAGAATTTTATAAGTAGGAAAAAATAAAAGCTAAAAATCTCGCACTTTAAGCTATGAAGAGGACAATTAGTTGACAATTTTGCTTAGTGCTGTTTTTTACTCTTAAACACAGGAGCAAGATTGACAATTTACTGTTATAAAAAGGGTCTTCTGAACCACTTTAGTTTTGAGATAGTTTTTTGCATAATGTCATTGTTCAACCATTTCATTTCAATAAACGAATTAAATAAATTAAAAGTACATATTTAAAAGTACCAACAAAAAACATGAATTTTACTTATTTGACACTTTTTCTTTAAAAAAAAATTAATGGAAACGTTTGGTTACAATGTTTACAATCTTTTGTTGAAAAATCAATATTAAATCTTCAAAAATAGTTTAGGTTCTACTTTCTATAGAAAAGAGCATAGTTGGCTGCTATACCATAGTCTACATTGTAATAATACTGCTCTATGCTTAACACAGCAGTATACATAATATTCATATGAAACAGATTCTAAAATAAAACATGTATTTTTATGTGCTATTTTCCACAAGTTCTAAATGTATTTTTCAAATGATTCTCCAGTAAAATTTGTCTACTTTTGACTAAGTTGTGCCAATGTACAACGTTTCTAAAAACTTTGACAGATACTTTGTTCTATTTAATTTTTTTATCTAGAATAAAAATAATATTAGATAATCGTTTACAGGACATTTTATGTTTTGCTTTAAATTGTCTTTCTCCATATTGTTTTGTATGGAGTAGATATAACTATATTTTGTAATATTTTTGTAGTTCCATAAATTTCAAAGTGTTTAAATGTATATCAATTTTTTTTAAGGCTTAATTATATTGATTTTGTCTGAAAAGCTTGGAAAATGTTTTTTTTTTGGTAGTTTGGAATTCGAAAACCAGTTTGTCCAAAAGCCGTTTTTTGTATAAAAGCTGTTTTTTATATAATGTATATCTTTAGCGATGTATAAGCAGAAACTAAAGATTATTTCGATGTTGATATACTTATCATTAAATTATTCATAAATGAATCTACATACTTTGATAATAATTATTTATAACTTTTACCAAATTATTATCATCAAAATGAACTAAAAATAATTATGGTGTCATTTCTATATTTTTAATCTAAAAATGTGCAAATACATAACTCACCTTCATATAAATCTTATGTTAAGTGATATTTGGATATCAATGATTCCAAATATGAAGTATCATAATCAAAATTCAAAATTGCAGAACCATGATGACCAGAAATGTAAAAAGAACATTAGATTCCTACGAATCTGATGTATCTTGTAAAACTATTTACCCAAGTTGCATAATTAGACATTTTAAACGTAAGTTTCAAACCTAAGACTTGGTATTAATACGAATTCTCCATGCAGGTTGCTGAAGCGGCGAAGAAAGTCTGGACGACGGGTTGCATCGAAACATTCCGCGCCTGGGCCGAACGTAACCTATACACCATAGCGGGCATAGCACTCGGCATAGCTCTCTCCCAATTGTTTGTGATCTACTTGGCCAAGACGCTCGAGAGCCAGATAGAAATGCAGAAAGCTAGGTGGGTCAGTTGAAATATCGCCATACGGGTCGTGGGGCCTCACGTCTGCCTGTAAATATATACGTCCTGCCATTGTATGTCTCAACGTGTGTCTGCATGCGAAGTCCGTTTGTATACCCTCATGTGTTGCCACTTAGCGCAAACCGACTGACCTAACCTTCAAATACTTTTTTAGTCGTTCTTACGATCAATTATTTCTCGATAGTTTCTTAAGAGTCAAGTGTACATGTCATGTGATATATTAATCCAAAAAAAAAAAAGAAGAAAACAGCAAAACAAAAACGGAGAAAATTTTATACTATTTCTTAGTATTTTACTGTAGTTTTATTGTTTTTTTCGAATGTGGGATGTTTGGCTGCAAACGTGTGGGATGAGTTCTCTTCGAATAAATACTTGTGGATAGCATTTGATCTTACGGGAACCGTCCTGTATGTGTTTGTGGTGCTCAGATGTTTTAAATTATATACTTATCTTACTCCACGTTACTCATAATATTAATGTTATTATATGTATTCGTATTTTAATGGATTATAAGCGATTTTTTAATATTTTATATTACTTACCTAAGTAATCTCATCTATTCGAAATATAAATATAGATACGTATATGGATTTAATTTTATTTATTTATATCATACAGTGTGTGCTTTTTGCAAGAGTACGTGAGAATCTCATTTATTTAATCTGGACAGTAAACAGGAACAGTTAAATAGTTGTACAAAACTGTGTTAGTTTCGTTACAATCTTGCCGCTTTTATATATAGTCTTTTTTGCAAGTTACGTGAAAACGGAGAACACATTTGATCCATATTCAAAACCTCCCTTGTTACAAATGAAAATGTTTAACAACCACTATGTCAAAGTAATATTATAGGTTAATAATATGGTGACATACAGATGGGAGTGCTAGAGACGCAAAGGTCCCTGGTTCAAATCCAGGTTGTGTCTGTAATTTTTGATTTATTTAAAATTTACATCCCACCTGTATGTCATCATATTATTTCCCTTTTTATATCTTGCTGGTCTAATTGATCATTTTTAATTAACTTATGAATTAAAGACATTTTTAATCTTGTGAAAATTTAACGATAACTTGTTTTTGACCAGCCTGTATGTTAAATAAAAATTGTATGGCAACATTTTACAGTAACCAAAACTATTAATTAAGAGTTACTTTTTCTTAAGAAATTAAAATTTATGCACCCTTAAGCCTTGTTTACATCCACTTAACTTAGCGTACGAAAACTTAAACATTAAAGATAGTTGAACTCCATTGAATTATATGTGTGCGTTTACATTCACTTAACGTAGAAAAACTTAACGTAACGTACGGATTTGTTCACTCTACTTCAACTTAACAGAATCCGTGCACTAAGTGAACCAATCACAAACTCTCGATTTTGACAATTTGAATGATGGTGACAGCGGGTGACAGTAGCATAACCTAAAAATTAACTCATGCGACTTGCACTTTGTTATCTTTGTGTTGTTTTGCAATATTTTAGCTCGATTAACGGATTATTAACACGGATGATGGAACCTTGATCCAACTTGCGTGTACATAAATATATTTGTATAATAAAAGCTATAGATTTAATATGGATTTCATATTATGTCACTGTCAAATGCGCTTGGCAAGCACCCCGATGTAAGTGAATGTAAATGGAACGGATCTAAATTTCGTACGTTAAGTATAATTTTTCGTACGTTAAGTTAAGTTAAGTGGATGTAAACGATACTTAAGTTTGATCAATCTGGGAACACTTATATACTGAGTATACCACTTTTTTCCCTGCAAAAATTAATTTTAGAAAGTAAATGTCATTGTTTTTCGAATCATTACAGCTCCTTGAAATATCAACAAAATAAAGAAAAATATACAATAAAATACAATGCGAAAATGAAGAAAGAACACAATAAATACCAAAATAGTCAAAAATTCAAAACATTAATGATAAAGTAAATAAATGAACAAAGAAACAAACTACATATGATAGTTTTTAGACATTTGTTTCTCGACAAGTAAATGTTATTCTGAGTAAAAAGTTTCACATCGATTTATTGGTTTTATTGGTAAATGTCATTGATTTTCAAATCATTACAGCCCCTTGAAATATCAACAAAATAAAGAAAAATATACAATAAAATACATATCAAACAATGCGAAAATGAAGAAAGAACACAATAAATACCAAAAAAGTCATAAAATTCAAAACATTAATAATAAATTAAATAAATGAACAAAGAAACAAAATACATATGATAGTTTTTAGACCTTTGTTTCTCGACAAGTAAATGTTATTCTGAGTAAAATGTTTCACGTTGAGTTATTGGGTTTTCCAATCTCTAAAGAAGTTAGAGCCGTTTAAAATACAGTTTTGCTATTATTTCAAATGCCTGCAACTTTTTATGAAACAAAGAAAACAAATACAGTAGAACGTCAAAAATCCGAAACGTCATCCAAACTCGTTTTAAAAGCGTTTAAATACATAATTATGTAATAGTTTGTTTAATATATGTATATTTAATTGATTAAAGTGCATTTTTAGGCATGTTTTAGGCCTAAAATGTCATTTTCTAGGTTATTTTCGAAAACCCGAACAATTTGATAATCCGAACCGCCTTCGGTCCCAATTAGTTCGGATTATCGACGCTCTACTGTAAGTCCATATGAAGTTTTATGCTCAGTGTGACATTTACTATCTGGAAAAAATTTTTGCGTGGAAAAAAAGAGTAAACCCAGTATATACGTTATATAAAATATCGATAAGTTTAAACTCGATTTCTCAAAAGTTCTATTTTCGTAACAAAACTCTTCTTCCTTAATTTTTATTTAAACCATTTTATTTTTTTTATATACGTACAGTAAAGTTTAGAGAATGATTTATATGATAAAAGTCTACAATTCCTGAAGTTATTTAGGAAATGTTATATTTATTAAAATTTTAACATAAAAATAAAGTTGAGAGCTTATGACAGATTGTAAATTAAAAAAATATTTTCTTTTAGTATTTTTATTTTTTTAAACTTAAATCCTGGGATGGTGGGATGCTGCTTCTCAAAATCACCCTGTATAACATTAAGAAAATAATAGTAAATAATCAGGAAGCTTTAAATAATGATTTAAAATTCATTTTGGCCAGAATAGTTGTGCAACGTTTTCATATTTATTATTACTTTTTTTTAGTTGTGAATTGAAATTATTTATACAGTAAATCAAATACTTGTATAGTATTATTAAAAATATATCAAATGTGGACCATATTTATGGGAAATTACGAAAATTAATCAATAAAAATGTGGGCCTTTTTTGTGGGGCATGTTTGTACCTCTTCGAATAAATAAGATTCTCATGCTTGTTTTGTGAAAAAATGAACACCTGTATAGCCAGATTTGCTATTTAAACAAAAATTTGTTCAAAATGGTTGGCATTTACTTTTTCTTACATAGAGAATATTAAAATATCACAAGAAATAACGTAACAGACAAAAAATAATTTATTTTTATTAATAAAATTTAAATTAAAACTTAGTACTAGTAAATGATAGAAACATAGGCATATTAGATCAAAATTAATGACTGTTATTAGGCATATTAAATTGCAAAGATTATTATACTTTCTATATTTACTTGTTATGTGTTTGGTTACTGTAAGATTTTTAATGTTTGAGACAGTTTCTTTCAAAAAAGCTCTAGTTTTTTTAAAAATAAAATATACTTCTTAAATTTTATTCTGGATACTATTATTACAAATTCTGACACATAATATCTGATAAAAGTAACATCCTATAGTTAATATTAATGCAAGAAGGTGTAATCTAGAAAAACGTCTATAAAATTATAAGAGAAATAGTGAATCATACTTGACTTGACTCAGGTAATCATAGTAACCCGATTATAATTAGCGATTGTTCGAAACTTTCCATACTTAATAAAATTAAAATCAACCGATCAAATTGAAAACAAATCTAATTTTAAGTGAGTAAAGTAATCTAAAGTGCTTATACTGTCATCATTACTTGTACATGTTATTGTTTCGTTTCCATCGCTTTACTGATTGGTGCGCATTTTAACGATCATTTGTTATTGAGATAATCTTGTATCTGTACGCTTCTGTATATTGTTGTATCTCCAATAATAAAAAGTCCGTGCCAAATATGTAATCTGTAACTTTGTCGTCTCAAATCAATGTAAAGCGACGTATTTTTCAGCAGTAGCGTTAGCAATTCGAGACATCCGACGTATCCATCTTATTACTCAGTACACAATAAAAATTTCGATTTTTAAAGGTTTGTTATTTCATCCTTTCATTCACCGAACAGCTAATAAAACATTTTTAGGTTTCAGAATCAACTAACAACTCTTTCCAGTTACATATTATATTTATTTATTTATTTTTCTAATAAAAAAAAAATTATAACAAACAGTCCTATCTTTTTTTTCTCCAAAACTTGGCCTGCAAATTGAATATTTTGTTTAATCTGTCGATCTGACAGAAAAATGTTTTGTTTGATTTCTTTTGTTTTCTAACATTTTATCATACCTCAAATTGTAGGTAATTAAAAGACCTAATAGTACTTCGACGGTCGGAGTTTTGCCCCATGCACAACAACCCCTAAATGGCTATAATGCCCGTTCGAACATCAAACGCATTACAATCAGTTGCTACAGGAAATGTTTATAACTTTTGCAAACTTTGTTGCATACATTTCTATCATACATCAAATTGTAGGTAATTAAAAGACCTAATAGCACTTCGACGCTCGGAGTTTTGCCCCATGGACAACAACCCCTAAATGGCTATAATGCCCGTTCGAACATCAAACGCATGTCAATCAGTTGCTACAAGAAATGTTTATAACTTTTGCAAAATTTGTTGCATAAATTTCTATCATACATCAAATTGTAGGTAATTAAAAGCCCTAATAGCACTTCGACGCTCGGAGCTTTGCCCCATGGACATCAACCCCTAAATAGCGATAATGCCCGTTCGAACATCAAACGTATTTCAATCAGTTGCTAAGGGAAATGTTTATAACTTTTGCAAAATTTATTGCATAAATTTCTATCATACATCAAATTGTAGGTAATTAAAGACCTAATAGCACTTCGACGCTCGGAATTTTGCCCGATGGACATCAACCCCAAAATAGCGATAATGCCCGTTCGAACATCAAACGTATTTCAATCAGTTGCTACAAAAAATGTTTATACCTTTTGCATAATTTGTTGCATAAATTTCTATCATACATCAAATTGTAGGCAATTAAAAGACCTAATAGCACTTCGACGCTCGGAGTTTTGCCCCATGGACAACAACCCCTAAATAGCTATAATGCCCGTTCGAACATCAAATGCATTTCAATCAGTTGCTACAAGAAATGTTTATAACTTTTGCATAATTTGTTGCATAAATTTCTATCATACATCAAATTGTAGGTAATTAAAAGACCTAATAGCACTTCAACGCTCGGAGTTTTGCCCCATGGACAACAACCCCTAAATGGCTACAATGCCCGTTCGAACATCAAACGCATTTCAATCAGTTGCTACAAGAAATGTTTATAACTTTTGCATAATTTGGTGCATAAATTTCTATCATACATCAAATTGTAGGTAATTAAAAGACCTAATAGCACTTCAACGCTCGGAGTTTTGCCCCATGGACAACAACCCCTAAATGGCTACAATGCCCGTTCGAACATCAAACGCATTTCAATCAGTTGCTACAAGAAATGTTTATAACTTTTGCATAATTTGTTGCATAAATTTCTATCATACATCAAATTGTAGGTAATTAAAAGACCTAATAGCACTTCAACGCTCGGAGTTTTGCCCCATGGACAACAACCCCTAAATGGCTACAATGCCCGTTCGAACATCAAACGCATTTCAATCAGTTGTTACAAGAAATGTTTATAACTTTTGCATAATTTGTTGCATAAATTTCTATCATACATCAAATTGTAGGTAATTAAAAGACCTAGTAGCACTTCGACGCTCGGAGTTTTGCCCCATGGACATCAACCCCTAAATAGCAATTATGCCCGTTCGAACATCAAACGTATTTCAATCAGTTGCTACAAAAATGTTTATAACTTTTGCATAAATTTCTATCGTACATCAAATTGTAGGTAATTAAAAGACCTAATGGCACTTCGACGCTCGGAGTTTTGCCCCATGGACAACAACCCCTAAATGGCTATAATGCCCGTTCGAACATCAAACGCATTTCAATCAGTTGCTACAGGAAATGTTTAGAACTTTTGCAAAATTGGTTGCATTAATTTCTATCATACATCAAATTGTAGGTAATTCAAAGACCTAATAGCGCTTCAACGCTCGGAGTTTTGCCCCATGGACAACAACCCCTAAATGGCTATAATGTCCGTACGAATATCAATCAGTTGCCACCGAAAAATGTTTATAACTTTTACAAAAATTGTTGCATAAATTTCTATCATATCTCAAATTGTAGGTAATTAAAAGGCCTACTAGTCCTTCGATGCTCGGACTTTTTCCCCTTAGACAATAACCCCTAAAGGGCGATAATGTTTGTTCGAATAACAAATGTACTTCAATCAGTTAATACAGAAAAAATATTTATAACTTTTGCAAAAATTCTGTGCTTGTCATGAGAAATTGTTTTTTTTTCGCGAAACATTGGCTGTAAATAAAACTATTGACTATTAATAATAATTAAACCTAATTGTTTTGATTGGAATTGTAACAATTTTTCATCAGTAGGGTACTTGATATATTTGTATAATGGTGCAAGAGTCCGAAATCTGAGTGTTTGTACTTATCTCGTGTTTGTGTCGAAATCAGGTGATAAAAAATACTATATACTATAAGATAAGAAAAAATCACCAGCCAAACAATTTTTAAATTTTCCGCAATGTCAAATTCCAAGCAGTCCAACGCAAGAAAAATGTGACGCTCTCGGCCACTGGTTCGATAAAAAGTCTTATTTATAGAACGGAATTATAATCACGAATTATATTTACAATTCCCACCGCGTCAAGATAATTTTAATTATTCGGCTGTTGAAATTAATCATCGGATATGAATACAAGGTATATTTGGCGAGTGCCTCATTATTCGTATATTGGCAGCCTGGTGTGCGCAGGTGACGAAACGAAAAAAAAAATAATAATACTTAAAGTGAGGTTAGATCATAATCATACGCAGATTACAAAAACAAAAACAGCATGACCGATAAACGCATCACAATATTCAAAAACGGCACAAAATCCAACGGAAAGGTACAATTTTTAAATATTCTTATGCTTTATAAATATTATTAACATATTTACGAAATTTTAGGTGGTATTTGTACCAGAATCTTTAGAACTTCTGTTGAAAAAGTGCTCTACTAAGTTGCAAATAGATGCCAAATGTATTTATACGGAACAGGGTGGAGAAATTGACGATATTAACTTAATTCGAGACAATGACACGGTGGTCATATCAAACGGGGAAGATTTTATGCACCCGGTTAATGAGAAAAAGCTGCGTTCCGATTGGGTGACATTGAACGTCGGAGGAAAGCTTTTTACCACTTCGAAAAGCACCTTAACGACGAAAGAACCATCCAGCATGCTCGCCAGGATGTTTGCCGAGGAACAAGGTAAAATATTCATGTTGATCAATGTTTTATTATAAATATTGCCACTTTTTATTGGTTTTCGTGGTTTATGGACTTGGTTAAGTATATGTAATAAGTATATGTAATAGATGTGCCAGCCATGGTTACTTTTTATGTCGCCTGACCACGCACGTGACAGGAAACATATGCCAGGGGAAGGACAACAAAGAAATAATGTTTCTATAGATGTAATCAATTAGCAAGGTCATTATTTCACTTCTTACAGGTAATTGATAGTAAAAACACAATGACTAAGTGATTTATAACAAATTGCGACTTGCCAGGGGATAGACGAGAGTCACAGTAGTAAACACGGATACCACGTTGTTCCACAACTCTCACTGACCAATGAGAGCGTTTGAACAATTTGCGCGATGGTTGTTACCAACGTCACGTCAAACAGGAGCACCTTTCAGTTTTATATGCGAGTGTAAAATATATTTACCGCAGTGGATCAAAATATGCTAGGGGATGGGACGTTAAATTTAATGTATTAAAGCATTATCGGCCCAATAGTAAACATCATTTCATCATTTCATTTGACAATGTGTACTGTTTTCTAAAGAAATGTTTTTTTTTGGCTTGTTGCCAAAAATAGCTCTTATTGTAGAATCACCCATATCTCCTTTAGTTTTAGAGATAATGACCTGTATCCAGAAAGCAAATGTTCCAAAAATATTGGGCTGCTGCTTGTTTCCAGTTTATACCAGTGATTCTCACTCATGCTCTTCACTGAGCACTTATAACTTCAATCAAAATATCTGTCAACATGGTTAAAACATAATCAAAATCAGATTATTTGTTTGAGTGATAGCTTTATTATTAGAATCTGGTTTAATTAATATAACATAAATAAATAAAATAGTTTATTTAAAAATAATTACATTAAGCTTTAAATTTCATGGCTAAGACTTAAGTAAAATTAAATACAGTGTGTTCAGGAAAGTTTGCATCCTATGGAAAATTTCTTTGTTATCAATTTCTGATAAACTTTAATTCTTCGTATAAGTAAGCAGCAGGTCCAAAACCCTGGCAGTTTAGGAATAATACTAATTTGACATTGAAGTAATATATTTTTACTTTATCATACGTAGTCATATGATAAAGGAGAAAGGTATTTGTCGGGCAATTCCATCATACGAATTGCCCGACAAATACCTTTCTCCTTTATATCTTACCGTCGATTAACCAGCTTTCATATGATAAAGTATTATAATCTGGCCAAAAAGAAATTTGAGATTTTAGCGGAAATGTGTCCTATTGGGTCCCCTGAACATTTTTGGCCAAGGTAAAAAAAAATGTGGCAACGATTCCGAAGAAGGTATCTAAAGGTATCGGGACGAAACTTCAAAAGAAGTTTCATGACCAAACTTAGAGTTGAACAGCATTTTGTTCAAAAGAGTCCAAAGGAACTGGATGTTTACTCTAAGCATTTTTCAAGGATTTTGCAAATGAGCCGCCATTTCTGTAATTTTGTCAAAATAGTTAAATAATAAATTAAAGTATAGGAAATTTTCTATAATTTATGTCTGTGAAATTTTTTGGTAAAATTAATAGTTTAGCTGCAGGAGCTAATTCTATTTGATAGAGATCGGTCATGTGTACATTCATATAAAACTAGTTAGCCAGGATTTGACAGATATTTTCATTCTAATGACAGTAGGTAGTGTTAAACGCGACCTACTGTCATTAGAATGAAAATACCTACTGTCAATAGAATCAAAATATCTGTCAAATTCTGGCTAACTAGTTTCATTTTAATGCAGACATGACCGATCTCGATCTATAGAATCTCATACAGCTAAACCTATTAATTTTATATATAGCTTGATAAAGTCATGTGCCTGGCCACACAAGTTTTTTTCAGAACATAATTTAACAAATCGTATTGTAAACAACAAACTTCTTAAGGAAATTAATTGGTCCATATGAAATGTTTGACTCAGAATTAATGTTTCTTAATTTTTGTTAATTAATTTTATTAGTATAATTGATATTTGTTCTACTTATTAATGAATTTTCGTTTTTCTTTCCTTTAGTAATGTGTGAAACGGCTGTAACTTTTTAAGGAGTTGAAAAAATAACAAAAGTTTTTGCACTTGTTTGCTCTTATTTTTTTGACTGCAACATTGCTGGTTATTTAATTCCTGCATATTTGTGTTTAATTACTGCATTATAACAGTAATTTTACAGGATATTTTTGTAATTTTACAGCACATTTTTGTAATTTTGCAGGATATTTTTATAATTTTACAGGAACAGTAGGTACAGTTTTGAACATCGTTTTTTACAGATATGTTGGTTACTTGGTTCCTTGACAGGAAAATTACATTAAACATTTTTCTTAGTGTATAAAAACTTGTTCGGAATGGCATTGGGGAGGATACTGTATAATATTCTTTGTTAGGGTTCCCCGGGGTTCCAATATTAATTTTTAACAAACAATACATAGTTTTATTTCATCATTTCCTACTCAGTAAAGTATGTCTATCCTATAAAGACTGAGTTTATGGTGTCATAGTTTTTCAAGTTCAAAGTCCAACCTTTCATATCAGTCTACTCTATTGGCAACATTTAGTTTTTTGTTCATCCCAATTTCCAAAAGTCTGTTTCTTCGTTTACCTTCATTTTGATGTTATGGTGTTGCTGCCTCTTTTTCATGGGGATGATGTTGCATTTTTGTTCATTCAAAGTTAGTAAGTTTGTGTTTGTCCATTTTGTGAGCTTATCATGGTCCTGCTGAATTATTTGTTGTGCGTCTTGGTTGTCTTGATTTTCGTAGAATATAGCCAGGTCATTGGCTTCCAGCATTTGTTTTCCTTCTAGGTTATACAAGTATTTTTTACAAAACTTTAATTCTTCCTGTTTTAAAATTCTAAATCATGTGACAAGTTTGGTGAATTTCTGTGCAAAGTGCTGAAATGCTCATCAAAATCAGTAAAAGAAGGCCTGTTTTTCGACCAAAAACAATATTTTTTTGTTTTTTAAAAACCTTTTAATTATTCTTTTACTTTATTACTTACTATTACTTCCAGGTGATTTCCTATACACACCGAGCAACGTAGACGCAAGCGGCGCGTACTTAATCGACAGGAGTCCCACGTACTTCGAGCCGATCCTAAACTACCTCAGGAACGGACAGTTAATTTACGACGAAAACGTCAGTCCGGACGGCATCCTGGAGGAGGCGAAATTCTTCGGAATCGACTCGATAATGCCCACCTTGGAGAAGATCATAAAAGTCAGACAGATCCCGAGGGATGACCTGCCGTTGACCAGACGGGATATCATCGACGCGTTGATACGCAGTCCGTACACTTCCGAGTTGCGTTTCCAAGGCGTTAATCTGTCCGGAGCGGATCTCAGCAGGCTGGATCTGCGGTACATCAATTTTAAGTATGCCAACATGCAGGAGTGCCTGCTTGTCGGATCGAACTTGAGCTGGTGTTGCCTGGAGCGTGCAGATTTGTCGCGTGCTATATTAGATGGTGCACAATTATTGGGTAAGTTGATGTTTCGTTTGTTTGTATATAAGTTTTAGTAAATTTTTTGTTTAATTGAAGAAGAAAAGTGGTTTTTGATGTCTGTATTTAAAATGTTAATATTGGAGAATATGCTTCTCAAATTTCAGGTCAATCTTGTATCATTTCTGGAACTACTTACTCATTTCTTTATTACCGAATAGTTTTGAATTAAAGTTTGTCTGTAAATATATTTTATGCTCTTGTAAATAAAGCTGGGAGGTGTTCCTGTTTGATGTGAAGTTGGTAACAACCATCGCGCAAATCGTTCGAACACTCTCATTGGTCAGTGAGAGTCACGGAACAACGTGGTATCCGTGTTGAGTACGGTGACTGTTGTCTCCCCCCTGGAAAGTCGCAATTTGTTATAATTCCTAAAAATCATTGTGTTTTTACTATATATTTTATGTAAGAAGTGAAATAATGAATTTGTTAATTGATGATTTATTTCTTTTTGTAAGTAAATTTAGTTAGTAAATGACTTACTTTAAGAGAAAATATAGATATCATCAGTTGCAGATGAAATTGATGAAATAAGTGTATTATAATTAATGCAATTAGGGTCTATACTTGGATATTCTTTTCTAATTTTTTTTAGAACGTAATTTAACAAATCGTATTTTAAACAACAAACTTCTTAAGGAAATAATAGGTCCATATGAAATGTTTGCCTCAGAATTAATGTTTCTTAATTTTTGTTAATTCATTTTATTTCTATAATACGGTATTACGGTCATGTGGAAATTTAAGCAAAAGCGTGTATTAAGCGATTTTACAGTATATAACCCGAAATTCTGTTAAGTTAAAATTAAATTACATTCAGAATTTGTTGAGAAAATTACAATTAAAATTTGAATTTTCCGATCACTGTCGTGATTGGCCAAGTGTAGAATTGGCACCGTAGCCAAGAAATTGATCAAAACCTAGGGAATTTTCTTGTAACAGTGTTTGCACCGCTGTTTGTTTGTATGTGTGTTGACAAACTTCGACGGTACTATTTACAGCGTATCGTAAAGTTATTACTTATTAAGTAAGTTGTTATAAGTTGTTAAGTTACCAGTGCAAGCATGTGTTCTGTGAAAGATGATTTTACCAAAGCGCATTCGCAAAATTTGCTCACGATCATACACTGTCATACATATTATTCAACCAGCTTGCAATTGTTCATAGTAAATTAACGACAAAGTAATGAAACATCCCCCAATCGCAAGGTTCACAAAGAAATTTGAATGTAGAGGGAAAGACTAGTAGTAAAAAATAACTGCTTAAATAGAAGTTTGTTAATAATACATATTGACAATACATTTCTTATAATATATTCCTGTGTGTTTATGAAACTACAAGGTAGATACACCATTTCGTCTAAATGTTGTATTGAATTCTGGTGTTTCGACTGATTTGCTGTTGCAACCCGGCACACAACAAACTCTATATTATTGTTTGCTCATGTTGATTATGTATGGTGTTTGCTGGTGTTGATATATTAAAAAATCACTGACCACCTAACCTCAATACACGAACGGTAAACAGAGTGAACTACGCGACTGTTGGCACCACAGCAACATAAAATAACTATGCGCGACGTTGTCAAGTTTCGCATTATAATCCCTGTGACGTCACAAGTAGGATTTTTATTTGAATTTCAAAACGCGTTTTCTCCTAAATTAAAGCGTTGTTTGGCATTTTACGTGTGAAAGGGCGATGCTAAGCTAACCTACTTTGTAATAGAACAGAATTTGAAAAATGCCGTAATACCCTATTGATATTTGTTCTACTTATTAATGAATTTTCGTTTTCTTTCCTTTAGCAATATTTGAAACAGCTGTAACTTTTTAAGGAGTTGAAAGAAATAACAAATAAACTGAGACACAGAGAATATCTGCAAAGTTACAGAAAATGAAAGTAATAAATCAACAGCAAAAATGCTGTAAAAGAAGAATTAGCAGTTGTTTGCTCTTATTTTTTTTTACTTCAACATTGCTGGTTATTTTATACCAGCATATTCCTGTAAAATTACTGCATATAAAAGTAATTTTACCGTTAACCGATTTTTCTCAAATTTTGGGGGAATTTTTTTTTCGGGAAAAGGAGCCGATTGGGGGGGGATCGTTGCCCTCCAGCAAAAAAAAACACAATTTGGATATAGTAGGTAATCACGCTAATAGAACGCCTCTTACTTAATCATAATCTAAGCGTGCGCAATAAAATTAAAAACAGGTATTTAGATATGCAATTTTTCTTGGACTGCTGTTTTTTCATAAAAATGCCAATAAATCAAAAAGTATAAAGTTTAGGGTAGGTAATGTTATTTTCATTGTCGTCAAATTTTGCGAGGAATTCAAAATTGTGCCGAAATATAAGTAGTTCCATTTAAAAAAAAGACAAGTTTGGGTTGGTACTACCTGTATACCTGTATGGAACATCCTGTATACACGCTAATAATTTTAAAATGTGCGAGTCAGCGTTCTGTATAGATCTTCATTAACAGAGGCGAGATCGCACTGTTGAGACATCCTGTAGAGACTGAGTTTATGGTGTCATAGTTTTTCAAGTTCAAAGTCCAACCTTTCATATCAGTCTACTTACGGAATTCTATCAAGTGGCATTCTTTTTTAGTTGTATCAAAAACTATATCATGTTTTTTTAAATTTGATTCCATTTTTTTAAACTCTATTTCGAGTATATTTTGGAGATAATTATTCTCTTCAATATGAATTAAATTGTTTTTCGAAAAAGTTTCATTACCCTACTATTATTATAACGGAAAACTGGAAGGATTTTTTGGATAAAAACAAATAGGCCTTGTAACTTTTTTAATTTTATCTTTTCTTTAAATTAGTTAACAAGGCCATTATTTGACCACGCCACTCGTACTGAAAACTAGTAAAAAATCCTATTTCCTTTGCAGTAAAAAAATTGGTGGATCCATAGTGTGATTGGTTAATTGTGTATGTGATATGATTGTTCAAAGGTTATGCATATTCTAAATATAAGTGCTAAATGTTATTCACATTTATTATGTTTACTCAAAAAAGATTTAAGTACTTGATAAAAGTAAGATAGATAATGGGTATAGGAGTACAATTAATAATTTATGTAAGAGAATAAGCTAATCAGAATGATTGTGTTTTTTGTAGACACTCATAAGTTGTTTTTCTGTATTTGAAAAAAAAAGCTAGTCATTTACTTTAGTAGCACTGATATCATTTCTGTATCTATTTAAAAAAAAAATTAAATTTTTTTTTTAGATATAAAACTTTTTTTAGCAAATTTCTTTTATTGGTTTATTGACCAACAATCCCTTATATATTATTAAATATTTTATATTTTTTTATATCCTTGAAGGCGTTAAAAGTCTATGTGCAAATATGGAGGGTGCAATGCTGCGCAGCTGCAACTTTGAAGACCCTGCTGGAAGTCGCGCAAACATGGAGGGAGTGAATCTCAAGGGGGCGAACTTGGAGGGAAGCGACATGGGAGGGGTCAATTTACGAGTCGCCACCCTCAAGAACGCCAACCTGCAAAACTGCGACCTACGCGCTGCAGTACTTGCTGGCGCCGATTTAGAGGTACTCTACGTCACCTTCATCCAAAATTTTCTTTATTTTCTTGTTTTTTTTCTTGCAGAATTGTGATTTATCTGGTAGCGACTTGCACGAGGCCAACTTACGTGGAGCAAATTTGAAAGACGCCGCCTTTGAACTGATGCTGACTCCTCTGCATATGTCGCAGACTATTCGTTAAATTATACAGGGTGTTAAGGCTGGGCTAGGGTCTGTAATAGGTTCTTATTGTGTTGGTTTACTAGATTCTAAGACAATGGATGAATTTTTATTACTTGGTGAAGGTTTTTGAGATATTTCGACCTTTTTGGATATAGACTGAAATGTGAAAGGTCGTAAATTTTATGCTGTGGTATCTTAAGGAAACAAGTGTGGTGTTAACTAACAAAGCCTTTTTGATCTGCTTGAGAGTCAATATTTAGCGTTTTATATTAACATTGAGGTTATGCCTGTGCTTCTATTGGCCTGGATGCTCATGACACGTTTAGCAATGTCAAATTTGTATGTTTAGGTTATGTGCGTATAGGGTTGCCTTTTTTTCTGCTGGCAGTGTGTAATTTTAGCTGTCCAAGGAAATATTTATATTATTATACGACATAAACAAGCAATCTGTTTTGGAATGTGATTTTTACATTAAAGTTTTTGAAATTTATCTGTGCAACCTTGGTCAATGTAAATCTTTTCCCGATATATCGGTACTATATACATACACTTATAATGTGCTGGGCACACTAGAGAAACGTGTTTAAAGACCAGGTAAAACATCAAAGTGAAAACTGAACGTGTTGACGACATGTTTTATTCACTAGGTGATTTCTCTATAAATATTATGAAAATTGACTTGCGTCATTTTAATTTGAGAACTACAAAAATTGTAATAATACAATAATTAACAAAATAATAATTATTAATAACGTTATTAAGATAAAGTTAAATTCAAAAGAATTTTTGGTGTAGGGTATTAATTATTAATTAATTCTTCAATCCATTAGTATGATATGTGCAAGATTTGATTTTTTTTGCACTTTACGAAGGGTATTTTTATACTTTTATAAGTACTGTTAGCTTTAGATAATACTTGTAATTAAATTAACATTCTCCTATTGCAAATTGTTGTCGGTTTTGACACGCAGCTTTTACATGAAATTTATATGCTACACAAAGTCAATAAAAACCAAAATCTTATAAAGCCAACAGAATCTGATGTCTAAAGAATTATAGATAGAACAATATCAAGCTATTACAGACATTGGCTCTGGTACCTGTATATGTTCTTATACGTACTCCGAATGCTATTCTTATCTGTGATTTTTATTGTTTTTTCAGTACGCTTTACATTTACCTGTAGAGCGTACAAGGTCGTTTTTCTATTGTTTTTATACAATATTGTTATGGATGGATCTATAAAGATGTCCCTGATGTCAATTGTTTTTGTAGATAATAAATGACTAGAAATAAAAGTTTATCAAAATGTTGTTTTGTTTTATTTCCGAAATTATTTTTTCTCAATTCCTTTTGAAAGGTGCAATTTATGATTTTAAAATTAAATGGAATCGTATAATTTTTTTTAGAGTATCCTTTTTCTAAATTTCTTAATTTCTCCATATCTCCAGTCATAGATACGCATGCAATGAACTTATTATATGTGAAGATATTTATTATTATTCAGATTATATTTTGTTCGGAGGCATAAAATTGCGAAATCGTAACTTTTGCGGTAAAATGCAAAACACCGATAACGTGCACGTTAGTTGTGGTTGTCAGGATTCAGGCTCTAATAAAATTTGCTGCATATTGGATTTATTTTCCTTCTTTTTCAGTGTACTATTAAGAAATTAAAAGATATTGTTTTGGAATGTCAAACTTTTGCCCCTCCAAACGTAGTGGAGTGGCTAACATTGGAAACACATCAGATAGACAGACAAACAGTGAGTCCATAAGTTTCAATTTTTTTATTGTTTCGGTTTTTGAAGTTTTGGATCCAAAAAATAGACAATACAAAATTCTAGAATCGTGTTCATCGAGTCCTTTTTTATGCAACAACAATTCGCAACAGCAAATTAATAAACAATGGAAGAAAGGCTACAATACTAATTGAAATACACTCAATAGAGGCTTCTACTTCTGACCCAAAACGCTAGACAACATGCGCAGGAGATTTGGCGCCACTGTCAAATCTGGTAACATAATATTGCTTAAAATCCCCAGAAAAATGTAAAATTACCAATTTTGGCTTTAATCATGAAGTATTCTGTATCTACGGATCCAAACTCAAGAAAGCTTGCCGTGGGTGTACCTGTTTTTATGTACTTTGGAAAATTTGCTGAACTCTCCTAACCTAAAAACACAGTAGGTATTTTGGTTATCATGTTCAGTTCCATATAATTATTCAGTTTTCAATGAATGCATGTCATTCTCACACTTATCTTTTATCAATTACATTTCATTTGATACTAATTAGGCTTTTTACAAAGCACAGTTGCCAACTTAATTTAGTTCTGGGTGGTCCTGGGAGAAATGCGCGCGCACATCGTCAGATCAAAAACCAGAACGAGAAACGTCTATTAGAATTCTTTATTAATTACAAGTTAATAATTCCCAAATTATCAATGTTTAAACAGGAAAATGAAGAAGAGACAATCAAAGTGTATTAGATAGCCTTATATAAAAAAAATAGTAACAAAACCCTTAGAAATTTGTGTTTTGACAACCCCATGATCGGAAAAGCTTGTAAAATTGATATAAAACATGGTGTCGTACTGCAAGACAAAATGTAAGTAAATTCCGTCTATTCAAATAACTTCCATTTTCGCGGCAGCGTAAGTGCGCGTGCGCATGCATGTGTTTGAGATTTTGGGAAGTACTCATTTTATAAAAACAATAAATGTTCGACTGATCGTTTACGATGGCTCTTTGTTATTGCTGTTGTAGATAAGCCAGTAATTCGTTTACGATACGAAAGTCAGGTACATACTCAAAGTTGGCGGTGAAAAACACGATTACATCATGGCAACCAAATAGAAAAATAATGATCAACAACTTTTATTTCGAGCGGGTTGGTTCGCGTTAAGTAAGGCGCATTTAATTTCGTATTCCGCGCGATTGAGAGGAGTTTCGATAATGAGCCAGACCGAGTCAACAGAAACCCCGAATCAATCCGATTCTTCCAATTGTAAACGTAAGTAGTTGTATCGAATTAAATCCGCCCCCCTATTTCACAACCTCAAAATCTCAAATCACATTTTTTTCATATACCTAGCGGAAGAAAAGGAGAACGAAGTCAGCAAATTGGCATTCAGGCGCCAGGTTTGGGACCATCTCGAGAAAAATAAGCTCACGAATTTTCCTCGGCCAGTCTACGGACGGATCCCAAATTTCAAAGGTAGCGAAGAAGCGGCTGCTAAACTCCTCGAATTGGACGAATTTAAGAACGTTAAGTACATCGAGGTAAATCCTGATAAGCCTCAAGAGGCTGCGAGGATTCTTGTTCTTGAAAATCAAAAGAACTTGTACGTGCCTGTGCCGCGGCTGAAAGAGGGGCTCCTGAAGTATATTACGGTCCCCGAAGGAGCTACGAAGAACGACATCAAGCATGCTGTTAGTAGACGTGGGCTGGAATACAGCGGACAGACCATCGGGATTAACGATGAGACGCAGATTGATCTGTTGGTTTTGGGTAGCGTCGCTGTTTCTAAGGAGGGCTACCGCATCGGAAAGGGTAGAGGTTATGCCGATTTGGAATTTGCTCTGCTGCTCGAGATGAATGCTATAAGTGATAAGACTATAGTTGTTACGACAGTTCATGATTCGCAGGTAATTATACAAACATATTGGTTTTTGTTTTCTTATAGTTATCTGTCACGACCGGTTATCAAGTGTTTCCGCACCTTCATTAAAATGACATATGTTATTCATTATTAGATAGTA
Source organism: Aphodius sticticus (assembly GCA_963966075.1). Taxonomy (NCBI): domain Eukaryota; kingdom Metazoa; phylum Arthropoda; class Insecta; order Coleoptera; family Scarabaeidae; genus Aphodius; species Aphodius sticticus. The sequence continues at coordinate 67,838,140 of OZ014509.1, forward strand.
AACGTAGAAAAGTTTCAACTTGAAAAGTTAAAAAACATCTGTTGTAAAGTAAATCAGCATGAACACTGTATGTACCCGTTTTTTTGTGGTGATGATTCCGTAGAAACTACGAAAGGTATCGTGATGAAACTTCATATTTAGAAGTTTCATGACTAAACTTAGAACTGAAAAGCTTTTTGTTCAAAAAGGTCCAAAGGAACTGGTGTTTACTCTATTTTTCAAAGATTTTGCAAATGAACTGTCATTTCTATAGTTTCGTCAAAATAGTTAAATAATAAATTGAAGTAGAGGAAATTTTGTATGATTTGTTTGACATTTTTTGGTAAAATTAATAGTTTAGCTGCAAGAGCAAATTGTATTTGATTGAGATCAGTTGTGTCTGCATTAATATAAAACTAGTTAGCCAGGATTTGACCTATATTTTCATTCTAATGACAGTAGGTAGTGTCAGACACTGATGTTTTGACAATACCTACTGTCAATAGAATCAAAATATCTGTCAAATCCTGGCTAACTAGTTTTATATTAATGCAGACATGACCAACCTCGATCAAATAGAATCTCATGCAGCTAAACTATTAATTTTATATATAGTATGATAAAGTCATGTGCCTTGCCACGTCAGATTTTTTATTGCTACTCTAACATGGAAAAGGTTTTAAGGTCAAATTTGCAATAAAAATTTTGACAATTTGGTTTGTATTTCCAAAACTTCAATACATTTCTAGTAGTTGAGATAAAACTTCATTCTTAAAATAGTGTTTTTTAGGCAACAACTTTTTACAACTACACTAGCACTTTATGCACTTATATTTTGCAATGATTTACAAAATACACAAAACTATAAGCCATACCATTAAAAAAATTCCATGCTTTTCAAAATAATGAAATGTTAAATTTTTAATGATAGATTAAAATGGTCGACCTGTATATTAATTTTATTTTTTTGTACCTTTTTGTGATGGAAATTTATTGTTAGTATTGCAAATTTATTGTTAGTATTTGAAAATCTGTTAAATTAGCATAAAAAAGCCTAATAACATTAAAATTATTAACAACAAGACACAAAAATACTTGTTTGTTGTCATATTTACGGTTTATCATCGTCGACTTACAAAACTACTTTTACCGCAATAAAATTTGTAAAAATTTTCTGGGATTTTGCTGCAGAAGTTGGGATTTTTAATTGAAAATTAATTGGCTTTTTTTGGTGGTTGTGTTAGAGAAAAACTTAAAATTTCTTAGTTTATATGAATTTATTAAGGCAAAACTCGCAAAAGTTCTGAGGCTTTTTCTCAGCAATTAGTTCACATAATCGTAAAAGAAATACACCAAATTAAGAATAAAAGATATATAATTTTGCGTCTAGTGGTAGATTTTTGATAGTTTGTTCGTTTTTGACAAATCTATTTCTGAACATGACATAAAATTGGCTGATTTTGCAATTTTTTTACGAAGAACTCAGGTTAAAATTGAAAAAAGTACCACATAATAAGTCTAAGTTACACCTTCCTCTATAAGTACAAAATTTCACGTAAAAATATCAATATCTTACATGCTTTTTTCACTCAAAACTTTACTTCTTCGAGTACATGAATAAGTTATATTTTATCACGTAGCGTGGATACAACAACAACAAGTAATACATATACATTACCACAGCAAGTAATACACCTATATCTATAATTTGATGTATAACATGAGAGAATTGATACAACATTAAGCTGACTATGGATGCTTATTTTATAGGACGTACCAGCAGTACTGATTCCTCTTAAACGTAATAGTTTAGTGAACATAAGCACTTAGATCTATTTATTTGTTTTCTACACTGTATCCAAATCTCATATTCCTACATTATAGCGTTACATATTATAGGCTGTAAAATCGTACAAAATGAGAGTATTGAAGAATTGTTTTAGGAGCATACTTACATTAATAGAGAACGTTTTCTTAACTTTGTGAAAAATCATAAATTGTTTCTTCCAGAATAAATCGAAGATGAAGATTAAATAAAGATTATTGATTAAAACATAATTTTTAGGTATTCGACACGTTACCAAAAGAAATATTTAAGGACTATGACGTACCGGTCGACTACATTCTGACCCCCACTCAGATAATCCAGGTCAAAAAACGTTTGCCTAGACCCATTGGAATCATTTGGAACATATTATCTAAGCGTCGGTTGAATCTAATGCCTGTATTGAAAGCTCTCAAGGATGTTCATGACAAGTAAGTTTTTACCGTTTTCTTCAATATCACTCTACTACTTTCTTAATTACTTTATTTTTATTGTTTATCTATTACTTAATTATATTTATTGTTATTTTTTTGTTTGTTTTGTTTAGAAAAGGGAAAGTGACAACGTTGAAGGAAGAGGATTCTGACATTGAGAGCTACGAGCCGAGGAGAAAGTTCAACAATAGATTTCGAAGGGTCAGGCAGAGGCGCCAATGCTCAGAGACGAAGAACTCAGAGTCCCAGTGCGAGGACACCAATAACGGGAACGCCGGACGTCCCAGGAGGTTTCAGAGGAGGAAATTTTTCAGGAGGCGCAAGGTTACCAGGACCCAGGATAAGCCTAGTGAAAACGGAGATACGGTAAGTATTTGATATGCAGTTTTGATTTTCTTGACTTTTGGTTGTTGATATCCATGCTATAGTTTGATGTGAAAGTGTATTTGACTGGTTTTAATTACATAGTAAATGATGAAAATATAAATATAAAAGTATATAATTTATAAAGAAACAGAAAAAAAAAACAATTTTTAAATTAACAATATACAGAGTTGAAATTGAACCAGGCCTTTCTTATATTGGTGTGCTTTATAAAAGGTCTTAAGGGGAATCCATACCCCCTACGTTTTACTTGCAAAACACGCAAAAGTTCTGAGGCTTTTTCTCAGCAATTAGTTCACACAATCGTAAAAGAAATACACCAAACTAAAGATAAAAGATATATAATTTTGCGTCTAGTGGTAGATTTTTTATTGTTCTGTTCGTTTTTGACAAATCTATTTCTGAATATGACATAAAATTGGCTGATTTTGCAATGTTTTTACGAAGAACTCTGGTTAAAATTGAAAAAAGTACCACATAATAGGTCTAAGTTACACCTTCCTCTATAAGTGTACAAAACGTTACGTAAAAATATCAATATATCTTCATGCTTTTTTCACTCAAAACTTTACTTCTTCAAGTACATGAATAAGTTATATTTTATCACGTAGCATGGATACAACATCAACAAATAATGCATATACATCACCACAGCAAGTAATACATCTTTATCTATAATTTGATGTATAACATGAGAGAATTGATACAACATTAAGCTGACTATGGATGCTTATTTTATACAACGTACCAGCAGTAGTGATTCCTCTTAAAATCCAAAGGTTTTATAATACGGTTTTTGTACTTTCTGTGATGCCTATCAAAATAGCAGCTATGGGGATTTTATTTTTACTAGTGTATAGTATAAAATAAACAATGCTTCTACTAATTCTATATATTAGAAAGTTTGAAAACAGGATTTACTCAATCCAAACTTTTGAATTAGGGCTGTTTTTGCAATTGTGGTATATACTTGGAATATCGTAATACTTGGATAATATTACTATGGAAACACAGATGAGTGAACCAATGAGAGGCGGAGCAGGATCTCTTATTCCGGAAATAACTATTCAAATGATAATACCACAATTTTAAATATAGCCCTTAAAATACTCAAGTTGACTGCTACTTCCTGCCTACCGGAATTTGATATCAATGTTATTTGTTGTTGTTTTAAATTGTTGTTTCAAATCAAGTCATAATTTTTATTTCATTTCTTGTCACCAAGTATCAAAATACATCAACTTTTATCAGGACATATACCAAAATGCCACAATTTTTTAGATTTGTTTTGCCTAAATTTTTGTTGATTTTGTGATTCAGTTTTGTTCTGATTATTTTTGAATATGGTCAAACCAAATAATGTTTGATACATTACTACAGCTTATACAGCTTGTTTATTTGCAACTCAAATGTTAAATTTTATAACAAGAACTCATTTTTTGTAATGATTCACCTATATATTAATACTCACTCAAAAGAAATAAATACAAAATTTAAATTATTTTTGATTTTTTAATTGATATATGCATACAATTCTTAAAGAAAGTAGGTATGTATACAACTCTGAGTAAATAATTGAATATACTGTCAAATTTTAGTAGTTTAAAGCACATTTAAACCACAAAATTTAAAACAAACGGGGTGGAAGTGGCAGAGTGGATAAAGTGAATGCCTTCCGCTAGGAAGTCCAGGGTTCAAGCCCAAGTTAGGCAGGAATTTTTTAAATATTCTGTCTCAAGCCACAGGGTTTGTGCACATGGCAACATGGTAAAAAAACTGTTTTAAACATGTTTAAAATGAAATATTTGAAAACAAAATAGTTCAGTGAGACACCTTGTATACAGGGTGAGTCATCATGGCACATGTTATTTCAGGAATTAAATATCTAAAAAAACTATGTAATAGCTATTTATGAAATAAGGGCATCAGATGGATGTTTATGACCGGAGGGTGATAGTTTAAAAATCGCGAGGGCCCGAGAGCTTTTTAAGTCGCCCGAGGGTAGAGACATCAAGTAATACCCGAGGTACATACAAAATTTTATGGTCCTACAATGGTTTTGTTCCTCCGCATGAATAATATTAATAAATATTTTGACGTTATCAAGTGACATGCGTATCTACGGAGTTGAATAACAATACAAACAATTCGGAGTTGAGTGACAATACAGACAATTAATTGTCAAACTTATAACCTTAATTGCCAATAATTGACATTGACGATTTAAAATTTACAATTTGAATGACAAATTTTGATATATTTGACATATAACCATGGCAATCCTTTATGGCCCTAGGGCGCAAAAAGAAGCCGTTTTCGTCCCAGTATCTAGATGTAAAATGTCACTTTATGATCATTTAGGACATAAAAGAATGTTTTTAACCCCCCACATGTAATGTGGTGAGGGTATATTGAGTTTAACACAACATTTGTAACACCCTTAAGGAGGCGTGGCAAGTATAGACTTATATATATATGGATTTGATCAGAATTGTAAACTGAATCGATTTAGCTATGTTTGTCTGTCTGTCTGTCTGTCTGTCCGTCTGTCCGTCTTTGTACACGATAACTGCTGTAATTTTGAAGTAATTAATCTGAAATTTGGTATACAAGCTTATCTCTTAAAAAGTAAGGACAAGTTCGTGAATGGGCAAAATCTGTTCACTTTTTTTTTTATATATTTCACGGTGGGGGGTATTTTAACTTCAGCGTGGCTGAAGATAATTTTCTTACTAGTTTTTAGTTTACTGGGATGTCAAACGTCAGCTTGGTTTTTAAATAGATTTAAAAATGTTTGTATGAATTATGAAATAAATTAATAACTTCTTGAATATGATACAGTACTTATTTTGTCCTTATTTTGACTCTAAAGTAGTTTTTTTAGTGTTAATAGTACATTCTTGCTTTGCAAATGCAAATTACTTATTCAGTGTCAAAATTTTGACAAAATAAGACCATATATTCTAGAAGTTGTTTAGGAACTTTTTTATAGTACTTAAAAAATTTTCAAATTCAATTATAATAAAATAGATAGCTTGAGATGTTGTGTGTGAATTTAAAGAAAAACAACTTATGACATAATCCTTTTCTAACTAACTACTACCTTTTCAAAATTTATAATTGGTTAGTAAATCAATTACCTTCATAGTGCACTAATTATAAAAAAATGAATGAATTAACTAATTAAATTGAGTTGTCTGCGTAAAATTTATCATCAAAAATATACCAAAAGTGACTATTTTTTTTCTGGTAGATAATTGGAAAAAAGTAGCGTCAAGATGCTACTTTTCTGTTTTAAAAAAAATTGCCTTGACTTTTTTTCTTACTGGTAGATAATTGGTAAAAAGAAGGGTCGAGATGCCACTTTTCTGTTTTAAGAATAAAATCGGCTAAGTACGAATCTCGTATCGAATTAAAAGTAAAAACTTCAGTCAAGATAATTTTTATTTGAGGTGACAACAGTAATATATCTGGTCCAATGTTCTTCTTCTTCTTCTTGTTGCGTAGGGTGATAATTGGGATTTGAGCCAAATTCAGGCGCCTTTACTCTGTCAGTTTTTTTTAGAATTTTATGAAAGGTAAAGAATTATTTTCAAAAGTTTTTCCCAATAATATCGGACCACGCGCGATGGGGCTTCACTTGTAGCCACAGCAAAAATCGGGTAAAATAAAAATGGAGTTAACTCCAGTCACAGTCGGGGGGAATAATAGAAGAAAAAAAAGATCTGGCCCAATGTTGTTGCCTGTTTCTGTTGCCCTGGTCTAAACTAGGCTTAATGACTGGACTATTAGTTTGCTATTTTAATGTATAAAATTGTATATAGATAGTCTGTTATAGAATCTCAGACATTTTTAAACAACAAAAAGAAAGATGATGTTTATAAGATCAATGAATATTTATTTATTTTAGAGTGTTGGTGAGAATAATATGAATATTACGACAAAACCGCCACCCAGAAGGAATTCGAGATTCACTCCATTCAGACGTAACAAACGGCAGATAGACTTCTCTCTAATGGTGAGCAACATCGAGAAGAACGTCCGTGTCCGAGACCTGAAAAATGCCCTGATTGAGCGTGGAATCAAGCCGAACGTGATCACCTGGCGTGGATACAAAGGCATCTGCTACCTGCACTACGCGAAATCCAATGCTAAGTCCATAAAACCTGACCAGCCGAAGGCACCGATTGTCGTAGATAATGTGATAGAAATCTTGCAAAATTTGAAGATTGGCTCCGATTCTGAAACAAATCTAAGCGTAAAGATTATGGAGCCGATATCTAGAATCGAAACGACCAACGTAACTGCCGTTTAGAATGGCGGTTATGGTTTTTGTGGTGTTTGGGAATCCCGTTAGTATTTCCTGTTTCCCTCGAGAGATCCTTCTCGGAAAGAGTTATTAGACGTTCTATTTTAGTATATTTTTATAACGTACAGTATGCATTTTAATGACTCTGTGTTTGTAACGATTATTTATGTAGTTAATATTAGTTTTGTTTTATTTGCTTTTTTGGTTGGAATCGACTGATAAGAAACGTGAATAAGTTGCTATTCCCAAATGGCAGATAATGTATTTCTAATATTGTTATGCTTGCGTTCCAAATATAGACTAGTTGTATATTGTTGGAAATAAACAAATGTTGTTCGGGTTACTGTTTTGTTATTAGAGTTTATTTTTTATTTTGGTTTTTTGTATGAATGTTTTCTGTGCGAAATGTAGCATGCACTAAAAGTTGATAGGTGATAGTACAAATATTTTTTATATCTGTTTTGCATAAGTTTTCTTGTGACTTCAAGATTTTATAAAGGATTGCCCACTGTGGCTACTTCTATACAAGTTCAAGGGCTTTTGCTATTCACTACAGAGTTTTGATATATTTTGTATTACTTTAAATAAAGTATTTTTGAACCTCATGTTGGCTTTTAAATTCACGACCCTTATAAGCTAAGAAGATGGTAAGTACCTACATTTGTTAACACATTTTATTAATTTTTTCTTCTCACAAATATTTGTTTTCCGGTGGTACTCCACCATTGTTTTATGCTTTACATACTTATAAATTATCATTGTTAGTAATTTATAATAGTTTTTATGAAAAGAACATTGTATTGTGACAATTTTCATATTTATTACCATCATATTTGAAGCATTATCTCTTATTTGGTATAAAAAAATCTCTCTACCAACAACATTTCAACAGGTTCTATTATTAATTATCTAGCAACCAGTTAAGGATTTTTGTTTATATTTTTATAATTAGCTGTGAAAACAAAACTAAATTTGCATACCAGAACTAGTGTCAAAAATGTACCGCCTTTTAAATTTAATTTTTTTAAATAGTATAGAGCTTAGAGAATTAATAAAAAGATGATAAATGGGTTGCTTATTTGATTAAATCAAAACCTTTTTTTTACTTTATCATACGTAGTATGTAAAGTATTGTAATCGTGCCAAAAAATGTTTGAGATTTTAGCGGAAATATGTCTTTGTGGGTCCCCTGAACATTTTTTACCAAGGTACACAAAAATATCTGTGTGTGTGCGTACCCGTTTTTTGTGGCGATGATTCCGGAGAAACTACTAAAGGTATCGGGACGAAACTTCATATTTAGAGGTTTCATAACCAAACTTAGAGCTGAAAAGCTTTCTGTTGAAAAGGGTCCAAAGGAACTGGAGGTTTAGTCTTAGCATTTTTGAAATATTTTCCAAATAAGCTGCTATTTCTGGAATTTGTCAAAATAGTTAAATAATAAATTAAAGCAGAGGAAATTCTGAATCGACATATTTGTCTAGTTCTACAAGTTTTATTTTAATGCAGGCAGACATGGCCGATCTCGATCAAGTAGGATCTCATGCAGCTAAACTATTAATTTTGTATATAGTATGATAAAGTCATGTGCCTGGCCACATCAGATTTTTTCAAATCGGTTGGTTCAAATCGCTTGCCGTTCACGGCAGTAACAATCTTAATAATTTTAAAAGAACATTTTGGTATCGCTACCGGCTTTCAATATTAGTTCAGTAAGAAAAATGTGTCGTGTAGTTCCTAATTTCAACGTTAGATGGTGTTAACTAACCACTATTATATTACCGGCCGGTAACGAGTTCGCAGATTCACAAATCTGACGTTTCGCAGAAAAAGACGAACGCGACCACCGCAAAAAGTAAAACGCGGTCTAATTTCCAGACATTTACGCAATAATTTGAACCTGCTAGTGTTTTTGTTGTGACTCAGATGTGAAGTTTAATGTGTAATCCCATCATTTCAAAAAATTGCCGACCCGCAAGTGTTGTCAAATATAATTCTTGCCTATCGAAATACTATCAAAAATATGTAATTCTTAAATTCACCGTTAGATGGTGTTGAATAACACGATTGTGGGTAATAGAACGCGAGTTTGCTCTTATGTATAACAAATCTGACATATCGCAAAAAATGGCTGAAACCTCCGCAAAAAAGTGAAACCCAGTATAATTTTCAAAGAATTTTGGGATAAGTCGAACCCGCAAGTGCTACTATTGTGACCCAGATGTGTACAGTGATGCGTGCTACCGATATTACGAAAAAATTGTGGACCCGGAAACTGTGAGTTAGTTTTTCGAATATAATTCTTGCATATCGAGATACATCGTATCAAAACTCTTGTGTATTCTGGTAACTATACAGTATGTTATAATCTGACGTTTTGGTTAATAGAATGTTTGAACTATTCTCTATACAAATAATTTTGGGAGAAAGGTTATAAACGTTAAAATAACCTTAAAAATGTCGCTTACCTTGCTGATGCGGCTAGTATTCCTCAAACTTTGTTAGATACCGCATTATAACGCGTTGAAAGAAAAATGCATTTAACTAGTGTCAATCAAAATTAAGTGATGGTTATTAATATTACTGGACGTTAACACAAATTAATATACACAAATTTTATTTCTTTTGCTTAAACAGACTGTACCCGTGGATTGTACAAATACAAATAGAGGTACATATAATAATGTATATAACATGTAAGCGTTTTTATGTACCTATTTATCTTTCTTGATTTTCTATTAGAAAATTCTTGAAGAACATAATCAATGCTTATTAGTATTATCTGTTATCTCTTTCTCTATAGAAAGTATCGCTAGATTTTGCCATCTTAAATCGCTCATTGTTGAACGAAGATAGTTTTTTTTATCAATTTTAGGTTGGAAAAGCTGCTTTCACAACTGACGACACTTACGGCTATTGTTAAAAAAATTCTTTATTACTATGTTTGGAGTTTCCCAGTCTGTATTTTTGAATGAATATTAAAAGTTCAAGAGGACTTTGTCCGCTTTTCCAACTGCTCGTCGTCAATGACAAGAAAGTTATTCACGTGATATGCAAAATTTGTGTTTACAAGATTACATGGTATTAGGAAATAATAGGTACTTTTCTTCAAGGACATATAGTTGCTCAAAACGACTGTTATTTCTTGGAGAACTCTATCCAGTGACAAAAGCATTTCCCGTTGTATCTCCTCTTCTAAAATATATCCCCACGTCTCGCGAATATTTACCACTCATGACCTTTTTCCTTCTAACTCGACGCTCAGTGGAAATTTCCAAGTCCTCACACATTTTTTTGGCTGCTGTAACTGCGTTTTGCATTAGCGTGTCCCTTTGTCCACTGAAATATATTTGTAAAAAAATTGATTTAAGTCACATTGATGGATATTTAACCCCTTTGGAGGTATTATTGTGGGTCGTTAACTTCCGAAAGGACGGATTTGCATTAAATTGAGCTAGCACAGAAAAGAAAAAGATTCCAATGAGTGGAGTAATATACCAGCGTCTGATCGTGTTTTAATATTTTTTTTCCTCAGATGACGCAGTGTCCAACGCACTTAAAATGTTTAAGAAATGTTTTTTGTACAAATATTGCTACTACTTCTACTCTTGCGTTCCAACGAGTTTCTACACTGTGCTTAACACCTTGACCAGTGACAGAAAGTAAAATATCTCATCAATGAGTGGAACCCGAAAAAACGAAAACAATTGTTCGATAGTCCCAAAAAATGTTGTGGAATTTACTGTAGCACAAGCTGCATGTACACATGCCAAGTTTAAAGAATGATTTGTACATGCTTATCCACATGCAGAATTTTCTTTTATTGCAACTGACCTATAGAGTCGCTGTTTGCAATAACAACAAAGTCGCGAAAGAAATTATTAGCAGCTGAGTTGTTATATTTATAATCATTGATTCTGTTGATAACAATATTATTATAGTATTTTTATTTTTACATAAATTAGTCAGAAATATAAAAAAATGCAGCCCCAAAATATGTGCCGGGTAATTAAAAATTCAAAATGGTAAATTACGCCTGTTTAAATTACCGGGTAATTAAAAATTCAAAATGTTAAATTACGCTGATTTAAATTACCGGGTAATTAAAAATTCAAAATGTTAAATTAAACAGATCACTGTAAGGATTGTTGTGAACAACAAAACAAAAAATCCACGTTCTTCTTTGTAATATTTGTAATGTAATTGTAATTATATGTAATTATATGTAATTTTTTGTTTTGTTGTTCACAACAATCCTATCAACTACCTTGTAGTTTTGCGGAATACACCAATAGATCACTGTAAGTTTATGATTACTACTAATGTTAATAAAAATGTTTGGTAAAATCTTAAATTATTATTTTGTGGATAACTAGCTATGTCTGATCTTTTGCCTGATTTGATAGTACTAAAATCAATGCAAAGACTACATAGAAATACTATTTTATAGTACTACTACAAAAACAGGAAAATGAAACAAAATAATAATAGTAGAAAATAAAGAATTTAATTCTGTCCACATTCACAAAATAACTCTCCAGTTCACAGAGGGTGTTTTGTCATTTTTTTAATTTTTCTAACACTGGCATATTTATTAAAAAGTGAATTCTGACAATAAATGGCTTCTGATTTCAGAGCTGCATTATCGGATTTGTTGGAATGGTTGCCATTGGCGAAGGGGCTTTCCACTTCTCTATTCATTAAGATGGGGTTCGAAATAGTAAATAGGCATAATTATAAATATTATGCAACCAACTATACGGCATGCAGAGCCTCTTGTTAATAGATGGCGGTTCAATGCAATTTTAGATATATTTGGGGTAGCTGACGAGTTTACATGGTCTGTGCACGTGACCTGTGCTTGAGCTCCGAGGCGCGTTTTTTTTTTTCGAGTACTAGGGGCGCGCCAGGTAAGGCAATAAAATGTTTTACATACCAATTGACACAATTTGTATTTTACTGATACATACAGGATTTTTGGTTTGCGACAAAACTGACAAAATATTGTTCAGGACCAATACAATGTGATGGACCTGTTAGATATAAATAAAATTAAAAAAAAATTGTAGTTATATTAAATATAGAAACAAACTACATATTTATATTAAATTATAATATTTATAATTAAATTATAATTAATTAATAAGCCGCTTACTGTCAAAAGTAATAATAGGAATTATAAAAATATTAACACTATAACAATGAACATTCCCTAAAAGATTATCTTAGCATATAAAACAAATATTTCTTGCGTAAGTTTGTCAGTAAATTTAAATAATCATTGAACTAAATTTGTGTCTGTGAAACAAATTCCTTCGTTTCTTGATTTTCCTAATCGTCCTACTTGTACATTTTGACTAGTATATAAAATCATGGTGACCCTAAATGTAATAAAGTTATGGAAGAACACACCTATAGGAGATATTTCCTGTGACTATTTGCATAAAAAGTAGTGTGAACAACTGTGAAAAGGACACTGACAAAAGGAACGAAGTGGGAGGGGTACTACGTTTCGAATATTTTCAGCGTAAAAAGTGTTTATTCAACCTGTTGCTTTATTCTGTGTTCTCCAGCCGTATGTTTAGCAAGTATTTGCGAATTACCTATATGCTGTGGTTTTTTGATTGAGAGTGTTGGACATCATTTTGTTAGTTTAGCTCGCTTGTTCCATAGATTCGATAGTTTATAGTGCGTTTTGTTATTGACAGTGTTGTATTAGTTTAGTTCGCTAATTTTATAGACTCGATAGTTTATAGTGCGTTGTTGATTGACAGAGTTAATGGATCTGTCCCAAACTTGTATTTGTCAAACACGAGTGAATTGTACCTTTTCTCCTAGTTTAAAATTATTATCTTCTTCCTATTAACCATCTGGCCTGTCCTTTACTACAATAATATCTCCCGCCACACCTAGGATTCATATACAACACGGGTGTACGAGACAAGTTTCTTATGTGATTCAAAATATTTATTCTTAGGTTGATAGGTATAAAGAATATCGTTGAATTTCAAAATATTGATATAAGTTAATAAAATGATGAATTACAGGATTTATATTATATTTAATTATTTTTTTTATTTTAAATATTTTATATTTATTTACATATTCATACCATACCATCGTAAATCTTTCCGAGCAATAGAGGTTCTGAGTAACACGAATAAAAGGTGTTTTAATTATATATTTTTTTTAAATGCATGCAATTAATATAAACTAAATTATACTTCATATCTGATAAACGGATATTGCTGTTTTTGGACATTGGCCTCTACTAGTTGAACCCTAATCGCACGTCACTCCTTTATAAGTCATCTTGCTATTCTTCGAATTTCATCCACGTACCTCATCCTCTTCCTTCCGTTACTTCTTGTATACTCACTAGGTGACCAGTTCGGATCATCTCTGGCCCATATTTTCTGGTCGATTCTATGGTGGTTTACGCATCTAATATTGTGGTATGTTTTTCCAGGTCCTAAGAGGTTTATTTTTTTTTTTGCATTTTGTGCTGAGTTGTTTCTATTTCATTCTAATTTTATCCGTTGGGTATTGAGAGAACCAGACAGCTTGCTACTCTTGCTACTCTTCGTGCAATTTCTTTCTTCAGACCACATACATCACTCAATATTAACTCAAGTTTACCGAAAATACATACATAGGTTATATTGCACACTGCCTTTCTTATGTTATCTTTATGTTCATCAAATGGCTGAGAACGATAAAATTGTGTTACAATACTGTTTTTAAATATTCATGGTAACCGATACAACGCTCGGGCAAGGAACGGGAAGTAGCTGAATTAATCAACGTGGTACCTGTACAGTTCAACAGATGGCTGTCCGGAAACAAGCGTTTTTATTTTCATAAGAATCTCAGTTTCTGGGCACTACTTTCAATCGGACATGAAATCGGAATTGAATCAGTGAGTCTCGATCTATTGGATAAAATAATAATTTCGTCCCCATTCGCATGAACAGCGACGTAATAAGGTGGTAAAAATCCTTGAAATTGTCGTATTTTAATAATTTATTACAACTGAATATTATGGTATTTGCATTCAAGATACACTTTATCCGTATACTTGAAGCTTTCCTAACAATAAAAATAATACCCGACTTAGTTCTGCCTAGTGCCCGGACGGATTCAAATGAATTTCGGCGACTACTTTTTAGTCTACTACCGATCAATTTAAACCCCACCTTAAATACAAAATATTAGTTCTGTATTTTCTCAAGTAATGTCAGATTATTTGGAATAGTAAAAATATAACGTTTACGGGCAATGGGACTTCATTGGATGTGTTAACTTTACCCATAGACCCATTTCCATTGGCTAAATGACACCTTGAATAACATTGTCACGCACGAGTTCGACCATGCACCACGCGGATTGTTAGGTACTTCCCAGGCAAACGCAAACAACAGTGCACTTGTCGACTGCTTAAGAGGGGTGGGTGGCATTCATGCGTCTACTGATAGAAGGTCTTTGAAAATAACTTATAAATTCTGGTAAAATACCAACGGTAATTAAAATTGTCGGTAAATTACCAACGGTAATTTATATTGACGGTAAATTACCATCGGTAATTTACGCCGTAAATTACAGTAATTAAAAATCGGTAAATTACTATTAATTACGGTAATTAATTCGGTAATTTACGCGGTAAATTACGCTTTTACATCCCTGAACATTAATGATGTGCAATGTGGCTATTAGAGATTAATTTGCATTTAGCTGATACACTGCTCCAAAGTTGACTTTTCATAGAGTATGTATGTTTTGTTATAGCGAATGCGCTTCTAAACTTTTTGTTCATATTTGGAATATTAAATAAGGAATTTAGAATGAGAAAAATATGTTAGCGTTAACCTTTTCTGATTCCTGGCATTTTATAAAATAACTAAGGTTTCTAACATTCCAAAATGTTTGGATGTAAAATTTCATCTCCGAAAATATAGACCAATTTTTAACCTCAAAACAAGTTCCCTAACATAACACCTGAATGATGTTTGTCTTAATAATAGCTGTGAATATGTGCGGTGTCATAATAACAAGTCACTCAATATATTGTATACACTATCATTTATTTTGAAGTTGTTCCCATTTTGTTGTATGTTTCCCGAGCTTTCATTTCACAAATATTTATTAGATTATTGAGTTGACCTATGATCTTCAAGAGCTCCAGTAGCCGAAAAGTCAGTCCACATAAATAATTCATCCCTTGTTCCAAACTTTGCGTAACATAAATTATTTGGTTTCAACTCGAAGAACGGTTCGTGTATAATATTCCGGAGATGGGATCGTTTAAAATGCGAAACAGTAATCGTTTCGAGTTCGTATCATTTTCCGGGAAATTGTTCATTGGATCATGATAAAAATCTGATACGGTTGAATAAACAATTTCGGAATAACAATTCCGCTGGAATTGATTAGGTTGCCTGGTCGATTTTAAATTTTCCGGTCGCTTGTATCTATTTGAGAAGTGGATTTTACCGTGAGCGAAAAAATACAAACGAACCTTTTTTTTTTTAATCAAATTGGATTAACTGATGTATTACATTGCCAAATACTACCAATAAACGTTAAAAAATGAACAACTGCCCGGACGATTGATGATTTTTGTTGAGTATGTATGTAATAACTAATAATATATCATTCTATATATCAAACATTTAAAAATAGATATTTTCTATTGACCTTTCTCCAGTTGCTTGTTAGCTGTTCGCTGGTATTTGTTTGTTTGGTGTTTGTTCTGCGTTAAGAGAAGTTAATGAATTGAACTGTCCTTAGCACACCAAGAAACTTTGTTACCCGGGGAGAATGGACAGGTTAGGCAGAGTTCTGGGCATTATTGGAGACGGGAGCGTCTTCAATAATTACGCAAGTTACGAACTGGATTTTAACAAAAGCCTGAGTACAATGTTCCGCAATACTCCTAGCCCTAACATAAAGAATAGAGAAAATAAGGATTTTTACTTCGATAGTTTATGGTTCCCGTAGCATATTTAAATGTTTAGAATCATGGTTAACAGGAAAATTTATAATGAATGATAAAACCATCGAAAAATTGTGCCTGTCAGACTTTCTCATACTTCATTTACTATCAGAATGAGCCTGGAACCTATACGAGAAAATAAAAGATTAATTTCGTATAATTGTTTCAGCTAATTATTGGCAATTCCACGTCTACTGATTTTGACATTAGAACGGGCATTTCTAATGTCAACAGACCGTGGTTGACGTGAATACGCAAAAGAATACTTCAATCAATTATACTAGGTGAACCGTTCATATTCTCGTATAGGTTCCCGAATCCATTTGATGGTAAATTTTGTCCGCTACAGTGTGGTATTTTTATTTTTACGATTATATGAGTGAGATTCGAGGAATGAAGGATTAAAGTCTGACAGACATAATTCTGCGATAGGTTTACGTTAATCAAAAATTTTCCTATTAACTATGATTATAAATGATTTAATATGTTACTACGGAAGCTATAAGCTATCGATTGATATCACCAGTGGCGGATTAAGGATAGCCGGGCCCCTAGGCAAATAATATTTGAGGGCCCCACCCACAAAGTAAAATAAAAGAATAAAAAAAGAACATGTTTTATATAACATCATAAACAGTTTGATAATTTTATAATTTGAATTCTTTCATATAATAACAGTTTATAACAGTTTGGAAATAATAAAAGGAACTCTTGGATATTCTCGTGTCGTCAAAACAAATTTATTTTGGCAATTTTAGAATTTGCATCTTAACTTAATCCATCTTTTGCTGAAATATATCTTGGTATGTTAAACAAGATTCATCTGTTCATCAATTTTATTTTACGCCTCTTCAATTGTCGGTAGTTGTCAAACAGATCAAACGCACTCAAATCTTAATGGATTCCAAATGTCAATGTATGGTGAATGGTGATGTACAGGCGGGATGTAAATTTTTAAATAAATGAAAAATTACAGCCACAACTTGAATTTGAACCAGAGACCTTTGCGTCGCTAGCATAATGCTCTCACCAACTGAGCTATTGGGGCCTATGATATATTATGTTAGGGTAAATCGTCATATCAAGAAAAGGAAGTAGTAAACATTACCAAACCTAACCTATCATGACGCCTATCAAATGTCATCTACATGGCGTAGGGTACACACCAGGTATGTCATTTAAAGTCAATTACTGAACGTGAAATATAACAAGCTATGAATACCCGGATATGCCGTATTAACATATAATTAGATTATTAGATATTAGATAATTAGAGATTTGGTAGTTGTGTCGCCATCTACATATAGTAAAACTTTTGTTTGGAAGCTCTGGAGAAAAGAGCGGCAAGGGAGCCTTAACAGTTATTCTGTGCCCAAACGAAATGACTAATTATATAAAATTTTGGAGGGAAATAGATGTTCACTAAATAGTATATTATTTGACGAACACATAACTAAGGATATAAATCGCGAGCATGAAGTTTATACGCGAGCCGTAGGCGAGTTGTGTGCGAGTCGAATACGACGTTTTATCTACGACTCATAAATTCCATTTTATATCAAATCTTATGTATTTGTCAATGGTGGCGAGTCGAAATGTCAAATAACTGTCATCCACGTAGGTTTAGACTGACTTTCACAGTACATTCGTATAATGATGACAGTTCCTTCAAATAATGAAGTCATTATTTGAACAAACTGTCATTATTATACAACGCTAGTGTCAATATAATCATTGGCGCGTATCATGATGGGGATTATATAGTCATAGATACGTATGCAATGAACTTATTATATGTGAGTCGTAGATAAACATAATTATTTGACGTGCTAAAGTTTTGTAATCAGGCCAGCCGCGTTATATTTATCTTCTGAGTGCGAAAAAAATTCTGGCGTCTTTCGGAAAAAAATTCAGTTGCCAATCCACAGGTTTTGTGGTACGATTAAAATACTTACCTTGAAATACTACAGGGGAATATCATAAAAATAGTTTTTTTTTAATCAACATGAGATGTCACAAAATAACGTAAAACTCCCTTAAATACTTCAGTAAATTTTTATGAGTTTTTATTCCATGGCGTAGTATTAACTTTTAACTTCGGAGTTTTGCTGTTTAAAAAGCAAGGCTGTGCTAGAAAAACTACCATAAGAATTTTGGCAAGAAAGTTATTTGTAACTTCTTTTTCATAATTTTCTAAAACTAAAAATACCAAGTTGGCATCTTCTTATGTCACAATATCTACATATAATTAGGAAAATGTTTGTGTGACATTATCAGGACTACCTGGTAATGAACTACTAAGGTACTACTAAGGTAGTTTAATTTTAACTCCCATTATTGTTATTAATGTCTTTGACAAGATTAGTGGCTTATTTATATGCTTATTCTAGCTACTAAATATGATGCAATCAATATAATAGTAGGTAGCCTAAATTTCACATAAAAACTAGAATTGTTTAATTGTACCTTTATTAGAATAGAAACTTTACACTAGGGTCATTACGGGAATTTTTAATTTTAGGTTACAAAAACCAAGAGATCACTGTGCTGGTAACGACCATTATGGCTATTTAAAAAGGTTTTTCATAAAACTTATCAGTTTGAACATCTATCTACAACAATTCTAAAAGATGAGTGATCTTTTTGTTATAATGTTGCATCAAAATAATAATAAAAGCCTCCATTTCTTATATATAGTCGTTAAACGGGCGTGACGGGTGTGACACGTTACTGCGGAATAACCCACAACTAGGAGTTGTGGTATTTTTGAAAAATCACAATAAAAACTTGTTTCCTCTGTGTACCTCAATCCGTGGAGATAGACTGTATATTTATTTGTAAGGAACACATCCAGCTTTAATTTTTAAAATTTCTCTGGTAGTTTGTCATTTTTATTTGACTGTGCAATCGCTTTTTCAACTGAAATAATTGCCCTAATTATTCTATTTTTCCTGCTCCATTTACGTCATTTTTAAATTTGGAAAAGTTTCTATTGCTCTTAGCCAAGGCGCCATTTGTCTTTTTCCCTACAGCGAATTTTTATCCGCCGTTATGAAACACACGGTTTGTAAAGAACTGCGCCCATACACCTACGTAGTGCAAATTTTTATCCGCGGTGATAAAAAGATCCGCTGGGCGCCTAGGCTTAGCAACTAAAACATGCAAAGTCAGTACAAGTCTGAATGTGGGGAAATCATTATTGTTTAATCATCATCATTGATTTTTAATATAAATACATTTCTCACTTATTTTTAAGATCTCTCGTACTGGAGCTTTTAATGCCGATTTTGTATATTTGAACTCAATTTATGGTTTAAACTGGCATTGAAAAATCTAGCCTTTAGCGCCCTTTTATTACGGCACTTGTGTGCCCTTCACACTTCGCACACGCCTCCCGCCGGCCCTGACTACAAATAATGTGTAAAATGGTCCCCATAGATATCGTCTCTGCGTTGCAAGTTATTTATGGTCAAAGAATTGAGTTTTTACCAATAATTTGCTTTCTATTGTCAACGAGTGTGATCAGAATCGACGATTCTTTACAAATACCCAGTTTTTACAATAACCCCGCCTTACCCTATGCATTCAAATCGAAGTAAAAGCATCACTCTACTTTTTCCAATATTTATCCGTAGGATGCACTGCAACTTTAAAAGGAATATATGAGCACAAAATCGGACTCTTTCAGTACTTCTCGTATGGTCCATTAAAAAATCGATACATCCACTACTCACGAAATATGTAACCGGTCACTTAGATAGAAATTGAAGGCAATAACACTTTACTAAAGGTATATAATAACGGCGTCGATATTGAAGAACAATTTGCCGAGCTGCCTCGCAATATCAGTAAAGTTCACCATTAAAATGAAAAAAGGAAAAAATCTACAGCGCACAATCGCTCTATAATGGAACAAAATTACAAGGGAAATAGATGAAAAGTGACGTATAAGTACACTGAGTGAGATGGAGTAAAATCACACTGCGTCCTTATAATTTTCTGTCGAGTATTCTATTTGCGTCGACGTTATTAAACTTCTGGGACCACGTCTCAAGTTGTAACTTCTGACCGGCTGCCTCCTATCGAATGAAACGTAATACGAAGTGAAGATGGTATAATTAATTTTTCTGTCGAAACTTTGTCTTTAACGGGGATGACTTTTTGCACCATCCTGTTCAAGATTAATCATGTCCGAAAATACATTAGTCTTTGAAATGATTAGCTTCATATATAAGCTCCGATTATTGTATAATAGGGTGTTTTTGAAATTGTCATTTTTTACAAACTATGGGTGCTACTGTTTGCTACTTCACAAGTAAAATATCAAACATTGTTTTAAATTAAGAGAAATCGTTGTTTGAAGTTTGAATTAGGATTGGTCTTTGTGACGTCACAAAGACCGCTCAAAGTGAGCGACTTGACAACGTTGCTATATCTAGGGTGCACGTAGTAAATTTTTGTCTTCTGTTGTGTCAACGTTTAGAATCGCTCGTTTCTTAACACCTGCTTTGGTTATTGAGGTTATATCAAACACTTGTTCAAAATGTATAAACTCGAACGCCGACGGTTGTTCTGTGCCGGGCTGTAACAGCAGTAGAACAGTAACTCCTGATAAGATTTTCTTTACATTGCCGACTAGCGAGATGAGAGATGTTTGGCTTCAAGTTTCAATGATCAAATCATCTCCCAAAAAAGTTAGTACCTTTTTTCGTTGTCAAACAACAGGGTCGCCAACCGTCAACTTGGCCGATCAGCTGTTCGAGAGCTGTCCGCTGTTGCCACCGCTACTAGGGATCGGTAATCATCGTGTATTTCCGAGGGTGGTCGGTGAATTCAAACAAAATGCACTTTTAATTGCAATTATCTCATAGAAAAACTAAATAGAAAAGCTCATAGCTTAACTTTATGAATCCTCATAAATTGTACAATAGGTTAAACCGAATATCTGCTTAAATTTTGACATGACCGGAATACCCTATTGGCTTTAGTCCAGTCACTCTTTTCCGAGAGTGCCTGTTCCAGGAAGAAAATATAGAGGCTTAGTTTTCTTTTATGCTATATGTATTTTGGGGTGCTGAATCCGAATTTCACCTTTGCTACTTCCGACGGAAATGGTTTCACAAAAAGAATCGCAAAAAAAGCACTATTTTAGAGTTTTTTGTAAAAAGTCATAAAACTATGCACTTTTCGACGTAGACCACTCTCTACAAAAATAAAGTACACTAAATTTCCTATAAAAAGCAAACTGAAGTGTATTTTTTGGTTGAATGGTTTAGCCGGTAGAGCGCGCTGAAAGAAGGCCAAATTGTTCTACTTTATGTAACGTGTGTGTAATTACAAAAAAGCTTAGACTCTGATAAAACTAATTTCCCTACAAATTGCATAACTTAATCAGTTATTTTCAATTGACCATTGCAAATAATGTTGTTTCCCTTTCATATTTCAGAAGAGAAACCAGGACCTTCAACCGCTAAGTGCAGACTTAATAAAAATGCTAGTAAGAAAATTATCTTCAGCCGGGCTGAAGTTAAAATACCCCCACAGTAAAATAATAAAAAAAAAATTGAGTAAACCGATTTTGCCCATTCACGAACTTCTCCTTAGTTTTCAAGAGCTACACTTGTATCTATACCAAATTTCAAATCAATTACTTCTAAATTACGGCAGTTATTGTGTACACAGACGGACAGGCAGCTAAATCGATTCAGTTTTCAATGCTGATCAAAAATATACAGTGGTTCCCAAAAGTAACGGATAAATTCTATAAAACTTTAAATAAAAATATTTCAGAAAAATGGTCCGACACGTCGATTTTTATTTTTAAATTACTATCCTGACATACAGTTTTCGATTCGATTCGATTTGATTTCGATTGTTTTTGATTCGACTTACTGTAGATTGCGATATTGGCGGACGGTCCGGGTGCCTTTCATTGAACAAAACACGAACTTCTTCATGCGTCCGGCTTCATCTCCAAACCCAGTCATCATTAAAACTTCGATTCTTTCGATTTCAATAAGTCTCATTTTGCAACTATTTCTTCAATCATGAAACATCTGAATTGTGTTTGACATAAGTAAAAACAAGTTGCAATTGTTTGAACGATATTGCTATGCTCGCTTCAACAGCGCTTACTCGAATATGGACCCTCTTTTTTGAATACATTTTGGTAAATATCGCCGTTATTTATCCACCGATTTTTATAATTTTTTTTTCGTTGTATTCGGAATAAAAAAATCTATCATTTGAGGTATCCAAAGGGGTATTTTGCTATTTGAGTTTTTAAGTTGGGGGCTAAAAAGTGTATGTCAGGATAGTAAATAAAAAATAAAAATCGACGTGTCAGAGCATTTTTCTGAAATATTTTTATTTAAGGTTTTATAGAATTTATCCGTTACTTTTGGGAAGCACTGTATATGCAGTGCTTCCCAAAGGTAACGGATAAATTCTATAAAATCTTAAATAAAAATATTTGAGAAAAATGCTCAGACACGTCGATTTTTACTTTTAACTTACTATCCTAATATACACTTTTCAGCCCCCCACCCCTTCACCCCTAAGGGGTGGTAACCACAACTTTAAAAATTCAAATAGCAAAGTACCCCTTGCGATACCTCAATTGAAAGACTTTTTTAATCTGAATTCAAAGAAAAAGAAATTATCGAAATCGGTTGATAAATAACGGCGATATTTATCAAAATTTATTTATACACGAAATTGAGGAATAACAAAATTTAATTAACTAATCCTTAATTAATTGTCAAAGTGCTGCGCGTTAACGACGAGACAATGCCCTAATCTATCCCCAAACGCTTGTTGAACATTTTCTAACATTTTATTTCGAGTTTTCGAACATTCCTGGAGTCATTAAGTGAATTACTGCAGGAATTCTTTCCTTTAACGCCTCAATATTTACAGGTCTATTAAAATAAACTTTACTTTTTAAATAGCCCCAAAGAAAATAATCTAGTGGGGTTAAATCTGGCGATCTTTCTGGCCATTCAATAAGCCTTCATCTACCAATCCATTAGGAAATTTGAAAATATTTGGATTAGGAAATACTTGATCGAGGTATTCTCGAACTTGTCGCGCATAATGTGGAGGCGTCTTGCTGTAACCAAATTCTGTCCTTGTGTCTATCAGGATCTTCTGCGTTGGGAAACAACACCGCTAAAGTAGGTAGTAGTTCATTTCGTAGAAAGTTCAGGTAACGTTCACCATTCAGTGTTCCGTCGAAAAATTTGGTCCAATAATTCTAGAACCCACCACACCAGCCCACACATTAAGGTTTTGAGGATATTGTGTGTTCGCTTCCACCATCCAATGTGGATTTTGACAAAATGTTGCCTCAACAGAAAAAAACGACGTTTCTAATTAAGCAAGGATTTTCATTAGAGAGTTCCATCATTGTCTCACAAAACTGCACTCGTCGATCAAAGTCATCATCGGACAATTTTTGTACCAAGTGCACTTCATACGGGTGAAATTTGTGTTTTCGAAATAATCTGGACACTGTGCTTTTTGACGCACTAACTTGTGAAGCGACCTCCGCAAGGGTTGAATGATTTTCTTGCACCATTAAAATAGCATCCAATTGTCGGTTTTCAATTAAGGCCAATGGACGTCCTGCCTTAGGCTTATCCCGTACATGACCGAGATCGCGAAATTTGTTTTCGATTCGACTTATTGTAGATTCCGATATTGGCGGACGGTCCGGGTGCGTTTCATTGAACAAAACACGAACTTCGTCATGCGTCCGGCTTCTATCTCCAAACCCAATCATTAAAACTTCGATTCTTTCGGTTTCTGTAAATCTCATTTTGCTACTATTTCTTCAATGACGAAAAATCTGAATTGTGTTTGACATAAATAAAAACAAGTTGCAATTGTTTGAACGATATTGCTATGCCCGCTTCAACAGCGCTTACTCGAATATTGACGTTCTTCTTTGAATACATTTTGGTAAATATCGCGGTTATTTATCAACTGATTTTGATAATCTTTTTTTCGTTGTATTCAGAATAAAAAAATCTATCGATTGAGGTATCGCAAGGGGTACTTTGGTATTTGAATTTTTAAAGTTGGGGTTGCCACCCCTTAGGGGCGAAGGGGTGGGGGGCTGAAAAGTGTATGTCAGGATAGTAATTTAAAAATAAAAATCGACGTGTCAGAGCATTTTTCTGAAATATTTTTATTTAAGGTTTTATTGAATTTATCCGTTACTTTTGGGAAGCACTGTATATATAATATATATACACAAGTCTATACCTCCTACGCTTCCTTAAGAGTGTTACAAATGTTGTGACAAACTCAATATACCCTACCACAGTAAATGTGGGGGTATAAAAAACAAAAAAATACATGATACATTAAGAATTAAATTAAAAGAGCAAATATATAGTTTTTAATAAATAAATAGTAATAATATAGGTCTCTACTGAATTTTTAGTGAAGGGGCTCTTGACTTTGCGGTTTCGCGTAATGTGACATATAATTTCAACGCGCTCTAGTGGCTACACAGTTTGGCCGAAATAACTGATTAAGTTGTGCAATTTGTAGGGAATTTAATGTAGTTTTATCAGAATCTAAGCTTTTTGTAATTACACGCACATTAGATAAAGTAGGAATATTTGGACTTCTTTCAGCGCGTTCTAGCTGCCAAACCATTCAAGCAAAAAATACACTTGGGGGTGCTTTTTATAGGAAATTTAGTGTACTTTATTTTTGTATATAGTGGTCTACGTCTAAAAGCGCATAGTTTTATGACTTTTTGGCAAAAAACTGAAGAAAAGTCGAAAATTTTGATTTTTTTCGTTGTGAAGCCATATTCGTGGGAAGTAGCAAAGTTGAAATACGGATTCAGCACCCCAAAAAACGTAGAATGAAAGCAAAAAAACTTCTATATTTTTTTCCTGGCCAAAAAACCATTTGACTGGACTACTCGGATAGTTTCTGTTATTTCATTACGTTAGACGTTAAAACTCGTTGTCACTTCACAACACTTGAATTTTTGCCAAGTTGTTCTTTATGTTTTGTGATATTTTGTTCGCAAAAATACATTCACATGATTAGACAAGTTGACAAAAATCATTGAAATTGATTCCGGGTAATTAATTTTGTTAGTTATCAAATATGCGAAACTAAATCTATACTCGAAAACATACCTGTAGGGCGTCCCTGGTAAATAGCCGATCGCGCATGACCCGAATACGGTTGCAAACGTCCGTACAAACATTTATCAATTGAAAATTAGAGAGATTTGTACATACCTAATCCAGAAATGTGATCCGAATTTACAAACATTGTGATTACAAAGCGATATCCGTTGAACAAAGCAAACCGACTCAACACAACAACTACGCGTCGCGGCCGATCAAAGTTATGTCGCACTCTAGCCATAGATTTGCTATTCATCCGTCTCTGGTACTACACAGATCACTACACAAATACACCCACATTAATATTCCACAATCCAAATGAATTTTATTGTTGATAAACCAACAAACATGTGACCACGCTAGTGCACGTTCATATCAACCTGGCGAATGTAGGTCATTGTCACGCTCAGCGAAAAAGGCCGGAGTGGAGGGAGACCGATATGTTCCCGGAGGCGTTGATTTGTCTCCAGTTGCAACACAACTGTAGTGGAGTGTTGTCAATTTTCGTGTGCTGAACAGGGACGGGCTCCGTGTTTCTTTATTAATTTTTTCAAGAATGCGTTAAGTTACGTCCTTGGGCATGCTCCATCAAGGTTAGTCGTTATTTCTGAAACACCCCCTATTTATCAAAGTTGTGAATGTAGTTGTTTCGGAACAAGAGGATGCGTTTTTTAGATGGATTTTTCGTTAGAAAAATGCGAAAATTACGTGATATAATTTATTTAAAAAAGTATTTTTACGATCTTTAAGCAACGGCCTTGCCAATGTTATCTCGCATTAACGAAGTTGACGCATACAGAGAACACAGGGACCGTACGTGTACCGTCCTAGTGGTAGACCGATTTTCATAATCGGTGATCTGAAGAAGACTCCTGCACCAGCGTGATGTGGGTATTTCGACCCGTCTGTGTATATGTGGACAGATTCTGCTTTTTTTAGTGCCAACTAGGGATGAGTCGTTCGCGAACGAACCGTTCAAAATGAACGGGTCAAATGTCTGAACCGTTCGATCCGGTTCAACCCTGGCAAACTGACCCGGTCAGTAGGTGATCCGGTTCAGTAGTTCGTTCGTTTACGGCGTTTACGCTCTCGGCTCATTTCTGCTCAAGGCATCAACTCAAGGCTCAAGGCAGACACACTCCAGCTTTTTGCGACGACTGGCGCGGCGCGGCGGTAAAGTACAGTGCCGCGTAAAGTACATAATATGTATATACATTATACATATATAAAATATTTTCGTTCGTATATTTCTTGTTTGATTGATGCATAAAGATTCGTCAACATATTATAAATCTGCCCGAACATTTTCTTTGCGTTTTAAAATTGTTGAGATCCGTATATCTGTATTGTATTTGTTTTAAATATTTTTGGGATATTTGATTGAATCGGGAGTTGGTAATGAAGACCATTATTTTTAATAAATATAATTTATTAAACAAAATGAAAGTTTGAGGATATATAAGGAAAAATATAGAAAGCATAAAAAGAAGAATGAAAGATATGAGATTTTTTCGGTAAAATTGAACGATTTGTTGTAAGTAGTATTGTATAAATTCCGTAAAATCAGCTTTCGAAAATCTCTAAAAGATCAAAATTAGATTTAATTAATTTAAATTATATATATATATATATATATATATATATATATATATATATATATATATATATATATATATATATATATATATATATATATATATATATATATATATATATATATATATATATATATATATATATATATATATATATATATATATATATATATATATATATATATATATATATATATATATATATATATATATATATATATATATATATATATATATATATATATATATATATATATATGCAAATACCATTGACTTATTAGCCTTAGTAGCATTTTTATAGGATCTATTTTGTTTTTGTTACTGAATGAAGGTAATTTCTATCAGCATAAATTACAAGAAATACTAAGTTAAATCAGAAAATTCCAGTTCTGACAAAGAAAAACAATATTCGCAGGAGTTAGGCCGTCGCGCGTCGGTATATTCGTAAAAATGACCCCACCCCCTGCCACATAGGGCCGCTGCAATGGCTGAACGAAGATACCAGCAATGCGCGAGTCGTGTATCTCGTTCTTTTTTAACGGTTCGTTCATTAGATCCGTCTATAACCTATATGAACATATACGTTCATTTTGAACGGTTCGGTCGCTCCAGGTCGCTCGGTCGGTCCGTATGAAAGTCGTTCATTTTGAACAGGTCCGTTTGAACGGGTCTTTTTAGTGAGCCGGTTCGACTGAACCGGCTCACTGAAATGACCGAGAATGCCCATCCCTAGTGCCAACTAACCATGCCTAACTATCTATATCCGACATATCCGTTGACAATCAACGGTATAACGCTTAACCGGGCCACACACGGTCATGCAAAACTGTCACATTTGCACGCAAGCTGCTCGAGCGTAAATGTGAAACGAAGTTACGGGCACACACGATACAGGTTCGCTCGTCCGTTTTAGCGTTAGTTTTGTCTGGGAGAGGTACGAGTACATTTTATGAACATATCTCAATTTATCTCAAAATTACAAAACATCTACGCGATATAATAAAATATGGTCGACTGCGCAGCCAGGCGGCAACTGACGTCAGATGCTCTTCTTATTTTGAAACACATCGACCATGGCACTCGAAACCCAATCTAGACTTGGAATGAAACATCCACAGACGGACACTATTGCGCGCAAAGCGCCATGAGAAATCAAGCTCAGCCTGAACTCTTCATCCCGTGCCTCGATCTGACAGGTCCATCAGTTTTGGACCACAGACGATCAAACTTGCACGCGTGCATTGGCTCTACGTGCACATGTGACAGTTTTGCATGACCGTGTGTGACCCGCTGTATATTTATTGGGCAAAAGTGATTTATTTTGACATAAGTCATCGTGATCTTTGTCGAGAACTGTCACTGTCACCACAGTAGCGGCGCGGCGGTAATAATGCTAGGAAAACGGGGCCAAATTTTACGTAGCTGTGCTCGTCAAAATGAATTTCGTTTGTCACTACGACGGTTTCTCTGTTCCAGATTACATTATGTGATCGTTTTTAACAATAATGTTACGCGTTGAGTACGTATTTTTATCTATTTAACCTCAAACTATTTAATATGGCTTAAGCTTGTCGCACATGTGTCCGCATCGTATCGCCTCGTATTGGAACGGAAAGAAATTAAGCCGAATTATTGGT
Organism: Aphodius sticticus; assembly: GCA_963966075.1. NCBI lineage: Eukaryota > Metazoa > Arthropoda > Insecta > Coleoptera > Scarabaeidae > Aphodius > Aphodius sticticus. Next base: position 67,866,453 of record OZ014509.1, read on the forward strand.
TAAAATGCTCCAACTCCTCCCACACTACTGAATTCAACTAATCATCGTCGGTAGTTTTTTCCGTGCCGATACGAGCCGATACGATCTGGCAGATGTGCGACAAGCTTTAGACATTTCAATATTTTGTTAGTACAATAATTCTGTAAACTTGATTTTTAATATTGGTAAGTTGCTGATACTCTATTCAGAGTATTGACATAATTCGAGAAGCATATTTATTAGAAGGATATTTTATCTCGTGCGGGATTTGTTCTTAACACCCGAGATATTTAAAGTGCACACTTACCTGTATCTAAGGCTTATTTATTGTTTGGTACACTGATCTTTCGCTATATTTACGAAAAACTTTAACTTTAACGTGCAAAATGTGTCGCGAGGCATGTGGGTAGTGAAATGTGTAAGCATCTTTGGTTTGCTTTGCGGCCGGCTTATCACCTTCTTGTGGCCATCTTCGTACAAGAAAGGTTTAGTAAATCTTTTTTTTCGGGAAGCGTACTCTTCAAAATCATGAAATGTTAAGATTTAAATAGCCCACTTTGTATTATGATCTTGGACTATGAAGAAAAACCCCCTTTTCAAGAGACAGTTGGATAAATCTCATCGTCATCGTCTGGTCGTTATAGATACTGACTGCATTATTTGTGACTCACAGGGCCGATATATTCACCTATCGTGAAACTGTTCGTCATCTAAACGACAAGATAAATGGTAAAAATGTGTCTATTCACCTGTCGTTAACGTTACCGACCGGATAAATTCGCTTAACGATCAAATTTATTTAGCGATCGAATGAACCTGCCGTAAACTAATGACGAACACTTTGATTGGCCACAGAGCATGTGCTGAATGCCAAACAAAAAGTCAAACTGAGAAATATTTACGTACGTACGTGGTACTGTATTAATTGAAGTCATTATTTAGTTAATATGGCCGAATTTGCTGAATTCGTCTTTCATACCATTTTTTTTTACTTTTGGTCGTCTTTTTTAATTGATGCGGTTAGAAATGGCTGCGAATGAATTTTGGTTACGTTTTGTCAATGTCTATCAATGTCATTTACGGCGCTACATCTAGCGGCAATTAGTCCAAGTTATGATCCAAGTGTTGATTTAGTACACCTTTTTTACCGACATTTGATACTATACTGCCGAAAAACATTCGTTCGCGATGTTTACGTCCTCGTTGCCTGACGATAACTTACAGATCGGTGAAAAGACAGAATCATTTTTAACGCGAACGTTAACGTAATCTGTTCGTTGGCTAACGACAACTTTGCCGATAGGTGAATATATCGGCCCTAAGATGTACTTAAATACAAATTTTCATGTTTCAAGTTCTGCTAACAGACAAATAAATGTTATTTGACTCTAGGGTGTCCCTATTTCCTTATTATTTAATTTATTTATATCGAAATAGTTATCTGTAATAGAAGGGTAGAGAAAAAGACAACATACAAATACAAAAAAATATATTTATTGAGTATTGATTGGTCCTATAAAAACAATAGAGAGGGAGAACGGTTGAACATCCCGTCGACTAGTTCAGGTGCCGTCCGACCTGTCAACCGGCGACGGCGTCCTATCTATAAAATCTATGCTCTGCAATTTGTTTTGAATATCGCCGCCGGCTCCTGCCGTCGTCGCTGTCGACCCTCCGGCCTTTTTATCCTTTTCGGGCACCTCGAGGAGGTCTGAGGGCTCCTCGGGCAACAGCTGAATATGCTCACTTGTTGATTTGCATTTCTCGAGGGTCTTCGATTTGCTGAACTTCCTCAGGCTGGAATCGCAGCTCATCATCTTTCTTATCCTTGGCGACGCCGACGACGACGAACATTCGACCAATTTCGGACAACTCTGACACGTCGGAATTTGGGAATCGTCCTTTTTTCGTTCGCCAAGCGGATCGGAGAGATCCATTGCCGATTGGAGTTCTTTCTCCCAGGCTAGTTCCTTTCGTTCGCGTTCTTTCCGTTCGAGCACTTGGTATCGGTTGTAGATCTTGAATTCGTGGATGATTGATGTTTGTGGCTCCATTGGAGATTCGGCATCCTGCAAAGAAAGGATCTCGTTTTAGAGGGTGGAAACTTTGTTGAAAATGGTGGTTCTATGATATTGGCCACCAAACTTTTAGCAGCCTATTGATCTGATTATGGTAAAGGCTGAATGGAATAGTACGTAATACACTGCTCAAAATAATTAGAGGAACACTTTTTTCGAAACCTGTAACTTTTTAAATAAAAGTTCTAGGCAAATCAAACTTGGTATGCTTTAAGGGCACATGATTAACTAAAGAAAATTACAAAAACAATGTTACAACTCTTAGTTACTTTTCAGTTAACACTTAAAAATGTAAATTAATAACGCAAAACAAAATGGAAAAAATATCAAGTATGCTTTGAATTAATGTATGAAAGCCTACTAAAGATGACAAATGAATTCAGTTGTCAATTTTCGTTAATTAGGGCTGTCGCCCTTATTCAGCATGGCCACTCTATTCGACATGTTAGCAGGGACCTTCGAGTTTCCGCTTCTGTTATTCAGCGTTTATGGAATCGGTTTCGGGAGACTGGCCAATATGTTAGAAGCAGCGGCGCGTTATACCATCATGCGGCCCTGGGCAATTTTGAAGTTGGGGGCCCCCATATACCGTGTTGAATTAAAAATTACTTTTTATACAAATATAATATGTACTAATACTAAAAAAAAATCATAAATAATAAGTAAGGTATTTGACTTTTTTGCAACATCATTTAATATAAGTACCTACATCGTTATTTAAAGCAACAAATGAATATTCTTAAGAAATACAAACTAACAAATAAATACATAGTTTAATAATTTAAAAATCGAAATTGAAACAAATAAAATAAATATTATCTTAATTCATAAATGGTTCTTAACAAATAGAAATAATTTTTCACATTAGGGAATCTAGATATATTCCTGCTTGAACAGCTTTTTTAATATTTTGCATATTGCAAACACTGCGATAGTGCATCCTTAAATGCGCCATCGCCACTATCTATAATTATAATTATTATACTATCTATTTGTACTTATTAAATTTGTAATGCAGTTTTCATAGTCTTTTGGAGATGTTTCTTTTAATAAACTGTAATTTCCTCTTTCTTTTGCTAACATTGTAGGTTTCATAATCGTTATTGTTAGTTAACGAATTCCGATTCCATTTCATCAAAAAGTTAACAAGAAGAAACGTAACGTGTCAATATCTGGTCCTAAAAGTTTAGAAGAAAGAAACCAAATAAAAATGTTAGGAAATGACGTGCTACAAACTTGAATCACTTATGAATATACAGGGTTATGCATTTGTAAGAAGTAGACCAAATTAATTTTTTTAATTTCCTGTCCAAAAGTCCTTGAGATCAGTCGTTTATGATACAAAATGATTAAATGCTAAAAGAAAGCAACTACAAAATGTTAAAACGATTTCTACCATGTAAATACCTCGACCACTGAGAAGTTTACAAGAAAAAAAATAAATTTTTTAAGCTATAAATACAAAATACTTTAGAATATGTATGGATTCATTTCTAAGCATTTCAAATTTGTAGCTTAAGCAATTTCCTAAAACTTTTATTGGAATCTTATCCTTGTCATTCTTGTCAACTTTTTAGAAAGAAAAATATTTACTAGTTACATTTCTTCTTGTACAAACTGTGTAATGATCAAGATTTTTTCAGGTAAGCATTTTGAAGATTGAATTTTTTTACAGACATTTTTGGAGAATTAATTTTTGCAGACTAGATTTCCATAACAAAAGATAAAGTGTCGATTGAAAATCATCAATGTATTCATACAGTATTTTCTCTTCTTCAACTTTGTCAAGGGTTTCTCAAAATCATGTGTTTCTTTTATGAAAAAAATTAGTTTAACTGCTAAAACTGCCTCTAGGACTATGCTAAAGTTCAAATTCGATATTCTTACTACTTTAATTTATTAATTAATTAATTCATAGTTTATAAAAGATTTGTTTCGGTCCCCAACCGGCATGCCAGGAGCGAAAAAATATAAGTAAATATTCTTGCCACGGTAGTGAATTAGTTAAAAATTAGTCGTAGTAGTCGTAGTAGGCCTCGCTGAGACGTGCTTGCAACGGTAATGAGGATTAGCATGGTGTGGTTGTCTATTACAGAAACGAGTTTCCAAAATACTTGTTTGAGGGCCTCCTGTTGTTGGGGGCCCTGGGCAAATGCCCATTTTGCCTATGGGATAACGCGCCACTGGTTAGAAGAGCTGGACAAGGTCGCAATCGAAAAACTACTCAAAATCAAGACCGATTTCTTGTCGTTTCCTCTCAACGTCAGCGTACTGCCACAGCACGAGACCTCCTAAACGACTGTTAGAAACAGATTAAAAGAAGCGAATTTGAAACCAAGAAGACCTGTCCGCGCACCACGCCTTCGCAGCATCACAAAGCAGCGCGAATGAGGTTTTCTCTGGATCACTGAGATTGGCAACTTCGTCACTGGACGCCTGTACTGTTTACAGACGAGTCCAGATTTCGTTTAACTCGTTGCGACGGTCGAGTACGTGTATATAGACGTCCTGGTGAACGCTACGCAGCCGCTACTATACAGGAAGTGGATAGATTTGGGCTGGAATCAGTATAGACAACAGAACTGATCTTATTGTGGTTCCTGGTAGACTAAATGCCTTGAAATACATCGAAAACATCTTGGAAGAGTATGTGGTGCCTGCTGCATATGGCGTCGGTCACAATTTCATCCTAATGCAGGACAATGCAAAGCCACATACCGCCGGCATCACCAGAAACGTTTTACAAGAACGTGGAAGTCAGGTCATGGAACGGCGGGCGTGAAGTCCTGACCTGAATCCTATTGAACACGTGTGGGATCAGCTTGACGGACGTGTTTGCCAGCGCCCTAATCCACCACTAACCATACAGGAACTGACACAAGCCCTGATTGAGGAATGGGAAAGCATGCCCTAAGAATCTCTTCGAAGACTAGTGCGAAGCATTCCACGCAGGTGTGAGGAAGTGATTCGTGCTCGTGGAGGGCGTACACTGTATTAAACCTCACGAATCCAGAGAAAACCCGACTGTCATCGGTACTATGACAGTCATTTCCATTTCTTTGCGTCATTAATTTACATTTTTAAGTTACCTTAGAAGTAACCAAGAGTTGTAACATGTAGTTTTACATGTAATTGTAACTTGTAATTTTCTTTAGTTAAATATATGCCGTTGAAGTATATCAAATTTGATTTTCCTAGAACTATTATTTAAAAAGTTATAGGTTTCGAAAAAAGTGTTCCCCTAATTTTTTTAGCAGTGTCCAGCATTACAGCTAAAAGTGAAAAAACCACGTGTTTTCTGCTCTGGAAATCCATCAATTTAATAACCCGATTTGTAGATCAGACTGCATGTAGGTTCGTTAAGCCCCAACGCAGCAGTTAAGCCGCTTTTAGAAACCCTTCGCAAACTTAAATTTATTATAGCAACCACAGCAGAGAACATTTGAGGATATATCAGCTGAATGATGATGGAAACGTTCGCGGTCTGCTAGTGGGATTCCTCCGCTTCGGGAGTAATTACAAATATGAATAACTGACGGTATGGAAATATGACCTGTTTAACGAAGGGAGAGGGAATGCGAGATTTATATCGGAGGCTATATATGCATACCGTTTCCAGGCTCATCGGTCCTTGGATCTCTCTAATGGACCGTTGCTTCGCTAATCTCTTCTTCTTCTTGTGTAACGGCTTCGTCTCGATAATCATCTCCTCCAGCTCAAACGTGGGGTCGCAATTCAGATGATCTCTCTGCAATGTTCAAATGTAGGGCACGTTATAAAATATATTCAGTTCTTTACATATTTTCGTTTGAAAATGTTGGAAAAGTATAGAATTCTTTGTATTATGGCTTTAAATATCTAGTTTGGCCCAAACTTGTGATCGGAGGGGAGTTTCATATACATACATATTATTAATTTCATATACAAAATTATACCTAATTAAAAATTCAAAATGGTAAGTGTACAGGCTTAAATTACCGGATACTAAAAAACTCAAAATGATAAATTATATTACCGGGTAATTCAAAACGATACATTTCCGATGACAGTAAGTTATGATACTTATACCAATAAAAATGTAGTGTAAAAACTCATTACTTTGTAGATAACTACAATTCTCCGATACTTTTTCTGATTTAATAGTACTTATACATTATTAAAATCAGAACAAAACATACTATTTATAGTGGCAATTAAAAAAAAAGGACAGCCAAACAGCTCAAGAGACAATCGAACGCTCGGTTTCACAAACAATGAACATTTTTTGATCCCGGAACATTTGTTTAAATCGTGAATTCGATGGTAGGTAAATGGCTTCTGCCATTTAATTCTGCTTCTCTTAAAATTTGCCTTATTGGCTCCGCTGAATCGATCTCCATGGCCAAACCCTCTCCACCCTCTATTCGTCAAATATTAAAAGATTAGCTATATTTTCTCAAATAATTTCATTCGGCAGGTATTTACCTGCCGAATGAAATTCGAAGTGGAAAGGAACTTTGATAACAAAAAAGGGAGAGGGCGTAAATATGGAAACATGAGAAAACCGTTAGATAGATTGTAGACTTCCGCGGTCTGAGTCAATGAAATATTGATTTCCGGGTGGAAACCGCGTTGAGGACTTTGAAGTAGTCAACGTTTCGCGCTCTGTTGCAAGAGGCATCTTCAGGACTAAGTTATCAAACCAAGTCCTAAGAAGATACTGGAGATACTGAGTATCTTCTTAGCACTTGGTTTGATAACTTAGTCCTGAAGATGCCTCGTGCAACAGAGCGCGAAACGTTGACTGCTTCAAAGTCCTCAACGCGGTTTCCACCCGGAAATCAATACATCATTTAATTGTTTAAAATCCATCGGAAATATATTATGGCCTTACATAAGACAATTTTCGAAAGAAAGACAATTGAAAATTGTCAAAAGATCGATAATTTTATTGAAAATAGCTTCTGTGAATTGAATATAAAATTGAGTTTTGGGTAGAAGTGGGGTGCAATTTTCAAAACGCTATTTTGGTAATTTTTACAAATTTATACCAGCTGAACTCTTTTATCCTAGAAACCTCAAAATGGTCTCATAGTAAACCTTAATTTTTGCACTTATACCTGACATCCCAAAAGTTTGTTCCCAATTGTTTTGAACATAAAAAAAAAACGCAATAACCTGACGTGATATGCATCTTTCGATATCAGATTTGCGTTCAGCGCAAATAAATATTTCAATATTACCCTAATATTCAACTGCCGTCTTCTCGAAAATTTTCTGTTGTAAGGCGATACATTTTGTGAATTACCCATAAAACAATTAAGAGGTCTATCAATATCAGTACAAAAAGATATGGGGTTGCCATTTAGAAAAGTGTCGATGACGTCATAAGTCCAAAACAAATGATAATTAAAAATCGACGTGTCCGTGAATTTTTTCAAATAACAAACCAGGTATGTTGGCATGTTTCCATACTTTACGTGCTTACTTTATTGTATAAATATGTATCCAAATCAAAAATAATCACTGTTTGTCAAATAAGGCACAAAAGTAATAAAATTCAAATAAATAATAAAGAAACAAAAATAAAGTACCTATATTTTTTAGGGTTAATCATTGTTCAGGACGTTTATTCTTCGTAAAAGTGTCTGGATTGTCTTAAACCTAAAATGCAAATATTAGAATGTAATTATCTGCTTGCATATACCGGGTGTTACCAAAACTATGAAAAACACAGAGCAAACTACCTTTCTGTTCAAAGCTAAGCAAAAAAGTTATTTGAAAAGAGTATTTGGAATCTCTAATACGAAATTATAACCACCTTCTCTGTTGCATATACCGCGTGTTGCCAAAAAGATGAAGATGACATAAGAGTAAAGTATGTTCCAAGCTATGCAACAATATTATTTAAAAATGTATTTCAAAATAATAGACGGTATTAAATATGAAATTATAGTCACCTTCCACGTTCACGTTCCATATACCGGGTGTTCAAGCAACGACAAAGGAGATTATAATTTCGTATTTGATTAACTATTTACAAATCCTTTTTTCAAATAACATTTTTGCGTAAGTTTTAAAATAAAGGTACTTTACTCTTTACTGTTTTTCATAGTTTTGGTAACACCCGGTACATGCAATCAGTCAGAATGTGCAAGCATTCTAATTTTTGCATTCTAGGTTTAAGACAATATAGAAACTTTTTACTGAAACAAAATTATCTGAAAAATTGATAATAAAAATTTCTCCCATTTGTGTCCAAGTTAGTGCCGGACACTGTATTTTATAGCTCAACGTTTATTTCCCGGCGCATCCACCATTTATACAGGGTGTCGCAATAGCACGTTCTCGAAAGATGGATCAATATCATTGCACAGGAACTAGTATTTTGTAACAACGGTCATCATTTATTAACAACAACTTCTTAAGACATCTAATAGATAATTCTCTCATCATTTTGCTCATTATTTTATTTCATACAATCAAAGCTATTAATATGAAGACTAATTAGGAAATTTTTAACTTTTTAACTTTCTATTATTAACTAATAATTTCTTTTATACGAAATGATAATTGATTAATCTTACCATATATATTTTATTGGTTACAGGTCTGTATAGTTCAAAACAAAAAAAAACACAAAGCAGATGTTTGCGATGAAATACATGAACAAGAATCAATGTGTGGAACGAGATGCATTGAAGAACGTGCTCAGAGAAGTGGAAATTTTGACAAGTTGGACCACCCCTTCCTTGTGAACATTTGGTTCGCATTCCAAGGTATTTGTGTTTCATCTTTTTCCGTAGACACCAGTAGTATAAGTAATTCCTGCGGCATTTCTCGGTAAAAGTTATTATTACGTCTAAAAATGGAATCTCTTGAAATGGTCTGGATTCTTTTTGTTTCACTGGAGTCAGCACGTAAATGAGAAAAAAGGGCGAATATTTCTACAGGGAAAAGAAATGCCGTTGAGAATACCAAATTAATGGTAATTTACCCGGTAAATTACGCCTTTACATCTTTCAGTATAATACACTGACCGGCAAATTTGAAAGAAGGCGTCATTCCTGTTTTGTCAAACTTTAATGTTCATTTAACCTTTAACAAATATTTTTTTGGGATATTCTAAAGAAATTCATCAAAATTATCACAAGCTATTGTAACTTGAATAACAGGATTTTACAGCTGATTATACCACGTAAACCAAAATCATGTCTTTGGTCTACTTTTAAGACATCCTGTGGAATAGGTGAGGAGCTTGGGCAAGTTCTGAAGCATTCTATTCCAAAGCACTATGTATGTTCACTCTACATATATAATATAAACACAATAATAATCGCAAAACACAGTTTGCCGGATTTTCTACAAAAAATTTCTTTTTTTTTTAAAGTACCTATATGATAATCTTGATGATTTTTTTTTTCAATATCCAGAAAAAAATAATGAAAATCGGTGAAAGCCTACCAAAATTATTGAGCATCGAAGTTCAGCTATAATGATTTAAGCGAAGTATATACAATTTTTTGTCCCGTCTGAAAAATATTTAATAAGGTAGGTAATTAAACTTTCTAACAAAAAAACTCTTTGATCCGAAACCTTAACATCAACCAGAAACTTTGGAACTCAAGGAATTCTTACATTTCTAACCAGCCAGCCCTCCTTGGTCGTTTCAAACAAAAGAAACTCTTAAAAGTTAACCTTAATTGCATTGTAAGTTTGTCAGTACTGTTCAAAGTTATACAAACGGTATTCCTATCAGATTACAACCTACTGCGGATCTCCAAGTTTTCCAAAGCAGTACAAGACCATTTTGTGCACTGAAACCGAGTTAACGGCGTAATTACTAAGCGGAAGAACGACTTTACAGTCGGGACACGGAAATGTGACCGGATGTACAGAAAAGCGCCGTAATTTTCACTACTAAGTAACTCAATTCCATAAAATTTTAATATGATTATAGAAACGCCAACTTAACACCAAAGTAATTATGAACTAAATGTGGTAATTAGTAATTGCATTGCTTTTGCGGAAATTTGTGTTAAGGTTTCTGGGAAACTTGGATAGTACAGGAAACTATGCAGAAGAATATTACTGCGCTAGGAAAGGCCCTTTTGGCTGCAACCGTTTATTATATAACTACGAACATTTCCTTTGGGTAATATTCTGTGCAAAGGTAGAATGGGTTTGTCTTGTACTCTCAGGGGAAAATAATGAGATGTTTTATAATGAGGTCCTTAGAAGAGGATGTTTTCTTTTAGATTAGGTAACTTAGAGTCTCCGCGCTTCATTTGTAAACAAATATATTAGAACTTTTGATGTGTTCAATACCTATGTATTGTGCAAAAACAAAAAAAAAACCTTAGATACTTCAAAACAGCCTCAACATAACCCTTAAAATTGTGTTTATCTGAAATTCTGAAAATTGTGTTGTGAAGTCATGTAGAAAATACATGTATTTTAATTAATAATAGTGATAATTAAAAGTAATAAAAATAAATTGAATAAAAGATGAAGACGGTAAATATTATTCTGAGTAAAAAATAATTCCTTAAGGTGGCGTTTAAATCGGAAATGCAGTTATAATTTTCAATCGGCTAGTCGTCCTGTCATTCCAGATGTTTGATCTACGTCTATGTAACTAATACCAATCGATAGCTTATGGTTCCAGTAGTAACATATTAAAATATTTAGAATCATAGTCAATAGGAAAATATGTAATTAATTAAAAACCATTGAAAAATTGTGCCTGTCAGACTTTAATCCTTCATTCCTCAAATCTCACTCGCTTAAGAGGAATCAGTAGTGCTAGTACGTCCTATAAAATAAGCATCCATAGTCATCTTAATGTTGTATCAATCCTCTCATGTTATACATCAAATTATAGATAAACGCATATTACTTGCTGTGGTAATGTATTACTTGTTGTTGTTGTATCCACGCTACATGATAAAATATAACATATTCATGTACTCGAAGAAGTAAAGTTTTGAGTGAAAAAACATGTAAGATATTGATATTTTTACGTGAAATTTTGTACACTTATAGAGGATCTTTTATCTTTAATTTGGTGTTTCTTTTACGATTATGTGAACTAATTGGTGAGAAAAACCCTCAGAACTTCTGCGTGTTTTGCAAGTAGAACCTAGGGGGTACGGATTAATCGCAAAACTAAAAATACTGTATTGTAGCGGACAAAATTTACTCGCAAAATGATTCTGGAACTTATACGAGAAAATGAACGGTTAATTTAGTTCAATCCATTATAATTGATTCAACTAATTTTCGGCGATTTCACTTCAACCGATCGTTTGACATTAGAACGGACATTGCTAATGTCAACCGACAATCACCAAACAATCGTTTGACATTAGAACGGGCATTTCTAATGTCATCTGAGCGGTTGACGTGAAATCGCAAAAAAATACTTCAATCAACTATACAAAATTCACTGTTCATTTTCTCGTGTAGGGTCCCGAATACTTTTGATGGTAAATTTTGATGGCACAATTTTTCTATGTTTATTCGATAATTAAAATGTTCCTATTAATTATGATTCGAAACATTTTGATGGGTTACTGCGGGAACCATAAGCTATCGATTGGTATCAGTTTCATCGACTGCATTTGAATTTCCGACCCAAAATATAGAACGACTGGACTATTGTACCTTTGCTAATATGTAATAAAAGAAAATACCTGGCTCAATTCTGTCAAGTGTAGGTGACGAATTCGGTGAATATCGGTGTTTTTTTTTAGCAAGAAGACTACGACATGCACCAATAGTCTTAAAATCCGTCACCTAGACTCGACAGAATTTACCCGGCTATTTTTTGTATTATCGGCAAAGTTTACTTTAACTTATAATTTGAATGGAAATGCCTTATCATTTCGGTGTTAATCTTATTACAAAATTATGAAGTATGTTTTGGTGCTTAGTCAATTCTTGCCCAACCAGAAGTAAGAGCCGTTTAAAATTACGATTTTGTTTAAACATTTAAAACAACTGTAAGTAAATTTTTAAGGAATTGGAAAAATATGTGCAATTAAGTCCATATGAAACTGTTGCGTTTGTTTTCTGAAAACAAAATGCGGAAAAAAGTGGGACAGCCTGTATTTTGGCAAAACAATAACAGAAACCATTCGATGGATCGTTACTTTTGCATCAGAAACTCTGGATTTTCATGCAAACATTAAGACCAAAATTAGTTACTCAAATTTACCAACGACTAGATGACCTCATTCAGGCACTTTCCTAAACCAGCCCTCATTCAAGCCAGTTCCCAAACAGACTGCAATACTATGGAAAGCACATAGAAGCATCAGTAGTATTAGATCTCAAGGATCTAATATTTATTTATTCTGAAGCAGACGTGATGGAAATAAAATAGTTGGTTGGTGGTTATCAGTAGTCAGACTAAAAGAAATATTAGACGTAGATGAGTAGGTAAGTGTTGATTTATTCGCGGTGAATACAAATTTGAGGTAAAAAATTGCGTATTACGTTAATTTTTTGAGATTTTCCTTTTTTTATTTGGTAGCGTGCACATCACTTGTAGAATTATCAGTGTTTCATGAAGATCATCCACATATTTTCAGGATTTTAGTTAAAAATACAAAGTTTAAGATTTATTTTGATGCCTTTTTGGCGTTTCCGATATCAGTTCATCTGCTATAAATTCTCAAAATTGCCTTTCCGATTTTTGTTACTTCTAAACCTCTTACTGCAAAACATATCACATCTTGATCAAGTAAAAATTCTGAATCTCATAATAAAACCGTCAAAACTAGTAGTAGTAGTAAGACCACTTTTGACGGCAAGAAATATGTTTTTGAAAAAGTATTTCGTAATATTACGACTCGCCAAACTGTGTCGATTCCGCCAATTGCATTATTTCTATGTTTCCTTAGTGTAAGTTGCATAATATACAATCATTATAAATGATTGTAGTCGAAGTAGGCCATGCCCATGTAAATAAATTTTCGCCGCCTTACACAAACAACTGTCAAACTTGAAATAGGTTATGCAACCAATTTAACTTTTGCGTGCAGAACAGTGATTTTCCATTGAAATAGAGCGCCAACCAGAAACCTTTACATATGATATGGCCTACATCGACTGCAATCATTTATAATGACTCGTTATAATGTCAATGGTATTAAACAGAGAAAAGTGAAGACACCCTCAAAAAAGCAGGCGATTTCTTAAAAGTTTATAAATGTTCCCAATTTTTACTTTATCATGCGCAGTATGTAAAGTATTGTAATCATGCCAAAAAAAATTTTTGAGATTTTAGCGGAAATATGTCTTTTTGGGTCCCCTGAACATTTTTGACCAAGGTACAAAAAAATGTCTGTGTGTGTGTGTGTGTGTGTGTGTGTGTGTGTGTGTGTGTGTGTGTGTGTGTGTGTGTGTGTGTGTGTGTGTGTGTATGTGTGTGTGTGTATGTGTGTGTGTGTGTGTGTGTGTGTACCCGTTTTTGTGGAGACGATTCCGGAGAAACTACTAAAGGTATCGGGACAAAGCTTCATATTTAGAAGTTTCATAACCGAACTTAGAGCTGAAAAGCTTTCTGTTGAAAAGGGTCCAAAGGAACTGGTGGTTTACTCTTAGCATTTTTTAAAGATTTTGTAAATGAGCCGCTATTTGTGTAATGTCGTCAAAATAGTTAAATAATAAATTAAAGGAGAGGAAATTTTCTATAATTTATGTATATGAAATTTTTTGGTAGAATTTATAGTTTAGTTGCATGAGCAAATTCTATATCATCGAGATCGGTCGTACTGCATTAAAACAAGTAGCCAGGATATGTCTCATTTTTTGATTCTAATGACAGTAGCTAGTGTCAAACGCTAATGTTTTGAAAATACTACTGTCAATATAGGCTGCGTTCGGATATTGAACACCGTTACACTTTTTACACCAACTAACACGTAAGTGTCATTTGGACGGTGTACCCGACTACCCGGTGTCAACGGAGTACAATATCCGAACGCAGCTTTAATCGAGATATCTGTCTAGTTCTACTAGTTTTATTTTATTGCAGACATAGCCGATCTCGATCAAATAGGATCTCATGCAGCTAAACTATTAATTTTATATATAGTATGATAAAGTCATGTGCCTGGCCACATCAGATTTTTTTATTTGCGTTTTGGTAATTTCAAAAACAGATATTTCTTGAGCGACTGGAGAATCTATAAACATCAATAAAAAGTGTTATTTTATTTTTTTTAACCACAAGATCATATTAATTAGTATATACTTTGTATTAAAAACATAATTTATTATTGATTATTCCAGTCACAGATATGTAGTCTAAAACTTACCACGATAATATCTTGTTGGCAGTACGGCGCGGCGTAGTGCTCGAAAACAATTTTTTTGTGAGCAGAAGAATGTATTTTTCTGTGCAACATTTACAACGTTATTCGACGTTATACATCTCACATATTTTGATAAAATTCGTAGCCAAAGAAATTCTCCAGCTATGCAACGATGTTTTTTTCTGCGTTTCACAAAATTGAAACGCTTTTTCCTGAATATAATGTTTGCAACTCTATATCTGGAAACCCACATGTCCGATGTTTGTAAATATTTTATTATGTCGATTTCTTATTGATATTGTGCAGTTGATAAATTATTTATGCGTATTTTAAATATTTTAATTAGGAAAACGAAAATACACATCAAACCTTGCGACAACGATCTACGCAAAAAGTAAGATTCCAGCAAAAAGTAAAATAAGATTCCAGAATTCCGAATCTGCCAAGACCCCAAAATCGATATTTTAGTCGTAAGATTTCTTAAAACAACATACAATTCATCTTGCGTCATATCAATTTTATGTTTTTCTATTGATCCGAATATCAGAAGTTTTATGAATTTATCAAATATCCAGATCGCCAGATGTTATTAAATTAATTATTAAATACGAATGATAATAACAATACTTACAGGGGGTGCAAAGTACGGTGTATATTTCCTCTGAAGTACCATGTCCATATCCATGCTCCTGAGGTATGGAACATTCTTCAATTCTTGTACTGACGACACCCTACTGCTAGGGGATATACATAAAAGCTGAAAATAACAAAAATGTGATAAAGCATGTTTAACAAAGAAACTCTTGTAAATATTGGATTAAAAGATAATCCTATTGGAAAGAAAAACAAACTGTTTCAAATTTTAAATCTCTTACTCGCAGAAGCGGTGAAAAAGGAATGACAAGTTTGGCAAAAGTGTTACTTTACTTTATGGAGTATATTAGCCTATAAAATTTTATGTGGTCACCGCACTCACCACATAGTATAAAACTTTACTACGTGCGTGATTTTAACCATTATCCTTAGCCGCGCAGTCATTATGAGAACACCCCTTGATGGCGTTGATGTTTTAACCTAAAACTTTCACCCTTAATTTAGCAAACAAACAACAACGGATACTTTTCAGAATAAAACCTCTTATGAAAACGGTTTTAATGGTTCCAAATTGAGTGAATTTACTGCCGACCGAGGATACATTTACAGCACTGGTATGTTCCAACAAACCAGCAGTTTGTTTATTCTGTTTAGTTTAATTTGAATGTTTTAATCAGACTGTCATTTATTTAAAAAAAATATTTTGTTGTGTCGTTTATGTGAAGATATATTTTTTTATTGTATTTTTGTTTCACTGGTAGTTATTCTGGATTTACTCCTTCACTTTGAATTTACAGAATATCGATTAGCCGACTTATATAATAAGATATGCAGGTCGAAGTAAATTTAAAGTACACGAGGTTAACATATCTGAAATAGGTAATTGTTTATTAAAAGTGAGACAGGCACTGCACAGTGCATTATTCAAGTTTGTAACCTCTATATAAGAGACTGCCGTTCACAAAGTTCCAACAACGCACCAAACATGTCAAGGAAGTACAACGCAGTGCAAAGTCTAATAAAGAAAATTAAGCATCTAGAAGAAAACTTACCGTGCAGTTTGTCCCACAGGATTTAGGGAATGGGCTTCCCTAAATCTTGTGGGACAATATTTGAGTGATTTTTGGGCCTATTCAAAAACTATATAGTTTTACATCCGGCTCCGTTGACATATCTTTACAATCAAATTATAATTCCATCGTTAAATTAAAAAAAAAATGTTTACCGAAGGAATTTCGGAGAATCTATGCGAACTAGAAACATGGTTAATAACAATCCAAAAAGAAGCAATTACCTTTAGGGTCAATATATATGAAATGGTCCAGAAAAAATAACTTGGTTTGCTTGAGCATTTTAGAAAAAATTCATATTTTTTTTTAGTGAATTTGCCTATGCCCATGTTCTGAGAGTGCGGAACTATTTTTGTTTTTTTTTTTATTTTACTCGGTTCAGAAATTGCGGCCAGTTTTGTGTCAGCGAATCCGACATTTTTGACATTAGTATGCGTTTGCGATAAACGAAATAACTTTGTTTAGGTTTGTCATAGAGAGTTGAAATAGAAATCACTCTATTTAGCACATTCCAAGCTATTTGTTAGGTATATAATACTTAGAGGTCACGGTTATTATCTATTTAGAAATATATCTTAAAGTTTACTTACGATAGTCCATTATTAACCGTTTTCGTGATTTCGTTTTACCTGGAGGGGTACTTAGTTTGTCCATTCAATAATTTGAGTTATAACCTTGTATGCAAAGGAATTGTAAAAAAATAGGTTTCTTACTCCTTCCCCCTATTGATAACAAGCTATTGAAATTTGAAAAACTTCTTATTTTCACGATATTTAAGGCTCCGTTATGAAGACATCGCAACTCCAAAACGAAATATTTCGTTGCGATGTTTTTCTTTGCTGGGAGTGGTCAGCCTATCCCCCACCAACGTCAATCCGCAGTCACCAGTTATAGGCGGTGTTTACAGGTCCTGACGTCTACTGTCTACACCGGGCAGCAATATGGACAAATAAACACATTTCTGGCAATTACGGTTTATTATCGCAATTATAATGTTTGGGTTAAAATTGTACTTAAATAAAAACTCTATTTGTATTATGAGTTGAGTTAGATGTTTTATATTTGCAAAAAGCCAAACATGTAGAAGTAAAATTAATTTTTATCTTTCCAAAAAATTATTTTTCATCCAGCCCAACTCGTTACTTATCTAAGAAGTTACACTGAAAATTTCATAAACTTTGAACAATAAATAACTTTTTTATTTGAAAAAGGGTTTTAGGAGAGGTACAACTGGGTCAATGTCAAATATCTCTGATGGGACCAGGATAACGAATCTGAAATTTCCATAGTTAATTAATCTTTTTATAAACTTTAATAATAAATAAAAACATTGTTGTGTTTGCACTGTGTTTGGATTATCACCCCTTAAAAATGAGAGAAAATCACATGACATTAAAACAAATTTAATTCAAAATTCTCAGTAAATACAAAACAAACAAGGACAAAGGTACCTAATACTTATATAACTGATCTTCGCAAAATTTCTAAATGTCTATCACTATTTAAATTTTCGTTGAAAATTTCGTATCTAATTTCGTCCACCACTATTAAATGGGAGTATTCAAAATGAATTTAAAGATAAAGTGACAATATCTCAAAAACTATTAAAGATAGATATAGGGAACCTTAATATTGATTGATAGGGAATAAGATTTCCTATCGAATGGTGTATCGATATACAGGGTGTTCCATTTGAAAAAAAAAGAGTTTTTAGGTTTGAAAATTCAATTATTGTGTTGTAAATTTTGAACACGCTGTATAAGATATCATGATGAACTCTAAACATCGTCTTATTTGGTTATGTTTCTACTTTTGGACCACCAATCATGAAACTTCTAGTTTTAATAATAACCGAGATATTCAATTTTAAACGTAACCGCGAAAATCACCAAAAAAATAGTAAAATCAAAAAAACTCAAAAATGGTGATATTTAGGCATAGGGAAACATTATCAAAAATGATGTATTTTGATACATAGAAACCAAAAATAAAATAAAAATTATATCATTCCATTTAAAATAACAAAGTTGATACCGACTTCCGGTGACCGGACGTGATAGTTAACTAGAGAATATTTTAGCTGAAGAGCTCAGATCGAGTAAATTCTAGTTCCAAAATTTCAAGTTTCCAGAAATAGTAGAACATGAGAAACTTCTAATGTACCAGTTCGGTGAGACACCCTGTATACCTAACAGACTGAAATGTGCTAAATAGAGTGATTTTTATTTCAACTCTCTATGAAAAACACAAATGTTGGATTTTCTGATACAAAACAGGCCGCCATTTCTGAACCGAGTAAAATAAAAAAAAAGCAAACATGGTTTTGCACTACCACAACATAAGCAGATTAATTTAAAAAAAATTAAATTTTTTGAAATGGTCAAGTTAGCAACTTATTATTTTCTGGACCATTTCATATGAATTGACCCCAGACATTAATCTCGATATGTTTTTACGCCCATTAAGCCAATAAAAAAAGGGAAAATGATCAGACTAGATATAACTCCTTAAAATATCAAATAGAACTTTGCTATTTGATACGTACCGGTTTATTGTACAAAAATGATAAAAATTTAAATAAAAATGTTCTCCGTATCTTCCAGGGATTTAGTGTACAATTATATATGTTTAGTTTTTACCTTAAAATAAAAAAAAAATAAGCAATAAAGTGTAAAGTTTCTTTTTGTCGGTGGCGGGTCAAACTTTGGCCGTCCCAAACTCCCCGGCAGTAAATATTTAATCAGGATCCGTCTGGGGGCCCGAAAGCGCCAACGGAAAAACGATAAACTAAATAAAACAACCGCAAGCGATAATGCAGTGCCGGTTAGATAGGCAATAACTTTTTACTGCTTTCCAAATTGTTAGGTTAGAGCTGCTGTAAATTTTAGGTAGAACGTTGGTAAATCTCTCCCGGGGGTGCTGAATTTTGTGGGGCGGTTTATCGTCACGGGTGAAATATGCGATAGCTAAATATTACCTTTCGACTCTGGCGGTAACCATAATGTAGGCCGTTTCAACTGTTTACCGACATCGACGTTCCCGTTCCGGTTTCGATTCTTTATGGCCGTCACGGTTGGTTTATGTCACATTTTTCATTCGAATGAAATATGTTTTTTGGTGCTTAGCATTTTAGTAGTCACAAGACATAAAAATCCTCTAAAAAGTGCGTATTTAACTTATGTTGTGATTTTAGCTCATAAGGGGCTGTGTCACTCACAAACATAAGTACCCTTTTTATATTTTTTCTGGTTATCATAAAATATTGGATTCAACCTTTCATTAACTATTGAAAAAATATCTTAGCTTAACTTTTTCTCATACCCATTGTATTAAATAAGGTTTATCAGGAATGTTGGGATGTAAAATTCCTATGACAACGTTTACGACAGAACGTCCTAATATGTCAGTTGTTATGTCTACAGAAACGCTGATTTTGCAAAATTTTAGTTTTTCTTTGTAAACTTTTAAATTAAAAATTCTTGAGTAACCGGACTTGTTAATGCAGAAGTTAATAGCATCATCAGACCTCGTGTATATTGAGATAAAATGACCCTTAATGACGTCACAATCATATTAAAATAATACTGTATACAGAGTGCCACGAAACACTTTGTTTCGAAAGTAAATGTTATACTGAGTAAAGTTTTTCATGTAGACCTACTTAGTTTTCAATTCCTTCAAAAGTTACAGCTGTTTGAAATATTAACAAAACAATACCCATTACAACAATAACAAGTAAATAAATTTAGGTAAATAAATTTATTAAACAACAGATACAAAATCTGATGTGGCCAGGCACATGACTTTATCATACAATATATAAAATTAATAGTTTGCATGAGATTCTATTCGATCGAGATCGGTCGTCTCTGCATTAAAATAAAACGAGTTAGCCAGGATTTGACAGATATTTTGATACTATTGACAGTAGGTATTGTCAAAAAAATCAGCGTTTGACACTACCTACTGTCATTAGAAACATTAGAAACTAGTAGACCTAGACAGATAAATCGATTAAAGCTGCGTTCGGATATTGTACTCCGTTGACACCGGGTACACCGTCGAAATGACACTTACGTGTTATTGGGTGTAAAAAGTGTAACGGTGTTCAATATCCGAACGCAGCCTATATCGACGTAGTATTTTCAAAACATTAGCGTTTGACACTAGCTACTGGCATTAGAATCAAAAAATTTGACATACCCTGGCTACTAGCTTTAATGCAGTACGACCGATCTCGATGAAATAGAATCTGCTCATGCAGCTAAACTACAAATTCAACCAAAAAATAACATATACATAAATTATAGAAAATTTCCTCTCCTTTAATTTATTATTTAACTATTTTGACGACATTACACAAATAGCGGCTCATTTGCAAAATCTTCGAAAAATGCTAACAGTAAACCACCAGTTCCTTTGGACCCTTTTCAACAGAAAGCTTTTCAGCTCTAAGTTTGGTTATGAAACTTCTAAATATGAAGTTTCGTCCCGATACCTTTAGTAGTTTCTCCGCGATCGTCGCCACAAAAACGGGTACACACACACACACACATACACACACACACACACATACACACACACACAGACATTTTTTTGTACATTGTTCAAAAATGTTCAGGGCACCCAATAGGACATATTTCCGCTAAAATCAGAATTTTTTTTCGGCACGATTGCAATACTTTATCATACTGCGTCTGATAAAGTAAAAAAATAATAAAGAAATGAAGACATAAATAAACTATTGTGAAACTGTTTAATGATTTTTTTCTCGAAAGTAATTTTGAGTAAAAAGTTTGAGGGGGACTTGTATTGCTTTTTTTTTCAAAACCTGAATAAGTTAGAGTAGAGTCACTTATAATACGGTTTTGTTAATATTTGAATCGGCAGTAACTTTTAATATGATTTTTTTTACTCAGTATGATTTACTATCTAAAAAAAAGTTTTTTGGAACACCGAGTTTAATAAATAGGTAGCAAAAACAGTGTATAAACAAAATGACTTCCACAAGAAAGAAGGACTAGATTGAATGATATGTAGTTATTGTTTGTGAATCATCAATTTTTCTTCATTAAACTTCAATGGCATTTAAGAATATAATATCTAAGTTATACAGATTCATCAGGAATATGTTTATTCCAATAATTAGCGGAAGAAGATTAAAAAAAAACAACAACCTAGCCCCAATCAAATGCAGGAATATTTCTTCATTTCAGACTAAAGTGACACAAATTATTATTACTATTATTGTTGTAACTTTCTGTTATTGCAAATATGGGTTTAAAGCTTAAAATAACTGCACTCAGCATGATGGGAACCAATTTGAACTTCAAAGTCAATGTTTAGTTCAACTAATGTCATTGTAATGTTAGTTTATATAGATAATTCCAAAAAGACTTATAATATTTATTTAGTTCAAAGAAACTAATAATTACATTAAATTTGTTTTCCTTAGTACTAAATTTTTCGACTATTTAGAATTAGCTAAAACATAAACCCGACATAATCATTTAAAAGGACTTTAGCGAACTACTGTATTTAATATCACCTTGGTAGGCTGTTAACATCTTCATTTCTTTGTAATAAAATGAGTTTTTCGTACTGCTTTTTGTATATTTTGGTATCTGAAGTGGTCCTTCTGCCGAATACCGTATTCATGCTGCTTATTACTTTATGTTAAATAATTAGTCATATAATTTGGCAATTTATTTTTTATACATTTATATACTAAAGTGGGTACCTGATATAAGGTTCCTTGATTAACGTTCAAGAAATTTAATTTGTTCAACACTGTCTCAATACTAGTTTACCTTGAGCAATGTAATACATTTTAGAATACTCGATTTTCTTGTATGTACTTGTATTTTCTTAATGACTTTGTCTATACCAAAAAATTTAATCCTGCTGCAATAATAAAATTTTGGTTCTATTATCGAATGGTATAAAGATATTCTAGGTTTTAATGTTAGTTCTGCCTAAGTAGTTAATCTTTTGGCTTTCCTTTTTAACTATGTAATTTCTATTACGTTTTCTATTACGTTTTTTGTTTGTTTTTTATTGTCTAATATGACTCCTCGATATTTAAATTTGCCCACTATCGCCACAATTGTGTTATCGATGACTATTTCTAGAGTGGGGTTCATAAAATTTCTAAATATTTCCCAATATCATAGCTTTCGGTTTCAACAGATTCAATGTGATCTCCTACAAGAGATATTAGTTTATCGTCTGCAAATAGGTGCATATCACAAAATTTACTACTACTGAAGCAACATCGTTTATGTACAAATTAAATAAAACGGGTCCCAAAACTGAACCTTGTGGTGTCCCCAAGCTGTTTATTAATTCACTCAGGTTGAAACCTGACAATAGAAATTTCACGGTACCTTCACCAAATATGCAAATATAAAATATTCATGTTTTCATTAAAAAGAAATAAGTTTCAGTCCAAATGCTACCTTCCAACAATTTCTAGATGACTACTACAGCCTATCCTTTTATATTTGAATTGAATTTTCAACATTTCTACTTATGGTATAAAGACAAAAATAAATTGTAAATCCTGTTGCCTTTTTAAAGTTGTGTTTTTGTAACGTCATAACGTTTTTGTAACGTCATAACGTTACATACAGTTTCAGAAAGAAATAAAAGGTTAGAACTGAAATTAAAATCATATGTAAAATAACACCTAAAACGCACTAAACAAGATTTAAGCCTTAAGCTAAATTGACTTTCAAACTTTTGTAACAAAGGTTTAAAATTCAAAACAGCGTGCAAAGTTTGGGTCTTCATCCAATTTCTCTGGATTATCTTTCACAATAGTAACATACCACATACCTCTGACAATAGACTAATCATATCGTCACTCCAAGATGTTGGATAGTCCACGCCGAGATGGAAGAGTACCCTTACTTCATGAATCGACGTACCGGAGTGAATGTCGAATGGCCGACAACCCCGTAGCATTTCGAACGCCACCACCCCTGAAACACGCGAGAACCTGTTAAAAAAAAGCCTATACGCCGAGCGCCTGGGAACGAAACGGAAGGAACGGAACATAGGAACTGGAGGAAATTTATGCGATGGCAAGTGTCACTGCATAACATATTGCGTTGGTCCATGTTTTCGTTACGGTAGGGCCAGTGGCGTACCGTGTATGTGTGTATTTAACGGGAGCTGTTCATTTTTCCCCGTCACGGCGGAGGGAGGTTTTTGTTGTCAGTGTCGGTGGGGTTTGGTAATTTAGAAGGACGTAAATAGCGTTTTTTTGTGGATTTGGGTTTGTGCTCACTTTGTCATGCGTTAATTGCGGTCGGGGTTTAGTCGGTATTTTATCGAGTCAGGGAAAGACATGGTTGGGCATAATATATTGATCATTATTACACTGAAAAGGAGTGGTAGTTAAAATAGAATGTTAGCATTGTAGAATTTTACAGTACCATGACTGGAAGTCAAAGTTTACATTTATGAAGCTGTAAACATCCAAATGTAAATGTATTTGCACAAAAATACCATAGTTTTAAAGACAAAAA
The DNA here is from genome assembly GCA_963966075.1 of Aphodius sticticus. Taxonomy (NCBI): domain Eukaryota; kingdom Metazoa; phylum Arthropoda; class Insecta; order Coleoptera; family Scarabaeidae; genus Aphodius; species Aphodius sticticus. Next base: position 67,890,008 of record OZ014509.1, read on the forward strand.
ACTGTAAAAATCCATAATTTAAAAAGCAAAATTACAGTGTGTAAGCTGTTGAATTGCACATATTGTTAAAATGTGAAACGAAATTAATTTGGTTAAAAAGTATGCATTATTTTTACTAAACTGCTTTTAATGACAACACAAAAAACTAATTTGAATTTTTATACAGGGTGTGTCATTAAAGTCGCAGTGGTTGATATTACCGTTATCTTAAGATACTGATTTTTTTTTCACTACCGTACTTTGGCTGCATCATGTTCATGTTTGGTGGAAAAAGTATGCAATTATTTAAATGGATCATACGATATTGTGAATACTAAGGAAGTTGTCTTTCCAACTGTATCAAGTTAACATTTCCAAATGGCTTTTTAAATGGAACAAAGGGTTACTTTTTTCAATGAGACAAAGGGTTTCTTAAGTAAGCCATACACTGATTTTTACTTGTTTTTGTGATATTGGCAATTTAACGAAAATGTAATGTAAGACCTAACCCCTATATTGCTCTGTATACAGGGTGTATAGTCGTTTGATGTAAAATGTTTAAAGGGTGATAGAGCAGCTATTTAACCAGATTTATCCTTATACAAAGGTTTACAGTTTTTCAAGATATTAACAGTTTTTGTATGAAATTTTATAAGTTTATTTTGCCAATTTTGCAGTTGTATCGCAAACATATCTGGTGATGTAAAAACTTCAAACCACTCCTAACATAAACACTAAAGCCTGTTCTTTTAGGTGGACTACAGTGAACATTTGTTAAACTTCTAAACATTCTGAACTGATGTCGGTTCTTTGTAGTGATATGTGCGCCCACACACAAAAGCAAAACATCAAGAAACATCAAAACCTATCAAGAACACCCCCAACCTACTTTCCATTCACGTTATAAATATTACACATATTCTCATTTTATATTCCCAATTTTAAATTGTTTCTCTAGAACAATAACCAATTTTGAATCAATAAACTACGACAGAAACTGGATAATTTTACCGTTTTTTTTTGCTTGTTTTTGTGTGTGGGCGGAAATAACACCACAATAAGCATCTGTGGAAAATTTTTAAAGTAAACAACTTTTTACGAAAGTCTACCTAAAAGTACAAGCTTGACAATTGAAGTTTATAGCTCTCCAGGTTCGTTCACACGCAAAACTAAGTCTAGCAAAACATACATAGAACACAACTGATTCGGAATAAAACGCTAAAATATCCTAATGACCGTAATACCATGTATAGGAATTAATTGTTAAATAGGTCCTAAATGACTCTTTTATCACTCCTTCATATTTTTACATCAAACAACCCAACACACTGTATGAAGAGCAATATTAAGGTACTATAATAGTGGTAAATCTAAAATGGTCTTTAAATTTAAAATATCTCACAAACTAGTAAAAACAGATATATTACATACTAAGCATACACGATGTCCCACTTTTTTCCCCGCAAAAAAGATGTCATACTAAGTAAAATGTATGACTTGAACATTTTTCCAATTCATTAAAACGTTACAGCCGTTTATAGTACTTATAATACAAGTTTTATACGACAAAAACGCTCGTCGTGCCCAAAACAACTCGTGCGCCACTACGTCTTATAAAACGAGTGTTATATACTATTTTTTCTATTTTCCAACGTTAATTTGACATACATTTCGAAAACTGCGATTAAAAACTCTTACAATCTAGAGTACTTTTATCTTCAACAGTTGGTAGTTGTTGTAAAACTGGTAAATACGATTGAGGCGAGCCAATAGCGATTGACATCATTTGACACTTGACATGAATATTATCAATCTTGGAAAACTAAAAGTTGCTAAAAGTTAGTGATCTCGTGTTTTCATAACTACACCGAAATGTTACGAGTTTATAACGAACGCAAAGTAGAAAAAAATATTAACTAAACCGTATTTTAAACGGCTCTACTGTCTTCTTAAGGAATTATTGAGAAACCCAGTAAGTCCATATGAAAGTTTTTACTCGGAATGACATTCAGTTTCTAGACAAAAATCGGCAATAAGTTTCTTATGGATTTTAGTTTGTTCATTTATATATTCATTTTTTTTATTATTTTTAATTTTTTGACTTAAATTTATTTACTTTTTATTGTTCAAAAATCGGTCAATCAATATTTTTTTTAAATATTTTACGGAGGGGGTATTTTAACTTCGGCCCGGATGCAGATAATTTTCTTAATCGCCTTTTCTTTGTTTTACTAATATTTCAAAACTCCGTAACTAATTAAAAAAACAAATAAGTCAACCGCAAACAACCTCTCGTTCAAATATATTTTTAATATACAGGATGTTTATTTTATTATGGAAATTTGCAAACCTTTCCTTTTTCTAACAGAACAGCCTGTATATCTAACATTTGTTTAATGCTAAGATTAATTCTAAGAATGTTATGTTGGAATTATTTCTTTATAAAATTTAAATGTTTTAATTATAAGCAATTTAACAATACTCGTCAACTTTTACGTTAACCAAACCGGTAAAAAATAAAAAATCAAGAAAAAATAACAATACAATTAAATAGAATTAAATTAAATGTTCAAATTGTCACAATAAAATAAATGTGTAAGTATGTGGGAAAATATTGTTAATTTGAAGTTCAGTAGTTTTGCTTAATAACTCATAAATAATGCATTTTAAAAAAAACTTATTTCTATAAAATGTCCTTAGAATTAATTTTAGAATTTAAAAAAATTAAAATTTACAGGGTGTTCTATTAGAAAATGGAATGGTTTGCAAATTTCCATTATAAAACTAAAACACTGTATATTAAAACTATATTTAAAGGAGAGGTTGGTTAAGCCCAAAAAACTTTTATTCGAAAATTTTTTCGAATTTGTTTGCGAGTGGAGAATTATTTAGGTGTGCTGGTAATTTTGACTATTTTTGATTAATAGTTTCTAATTAAGAAATATTGCATTTTATAAAAAAAAATTACCAAATTTCTATAATAAAATGAGCACCCTGTATATTGAAAATATATTTAAAAGATAGCTTGTTTAAAGCCAAAAAACTTTTGTTTGAACAATTTTTGGAAATTTCTTACGGTTGGAGAATTATTTAGGTGTTCCGGTAATTTTGGCTAACCCTGTATAATTTTTCATGATATTAGCATCTACCTATTTGTTTTAGTTATTATAAGTACTATCTGATACAGTTTGAAAGACAACTTCCGTAGTGTTCATAATACGGTATCATATATACAGGGTATTCCATAAAAAATATTTTTTCCTTCACGCCTACATGCAACATCCTGTATAAATAAAAATAATTATAATAAAGATTATCTAGTATAAATATGTAATTTCTACACACTCGCTAATGACTAATGAGACAACAATACAAATAGAATACATATCTACTTACCTAATGACCACCAATCAACAGCGTACGAATATCCAGCACAAAGATCTATAGCACAGTCAAAAATCTCAGGTGCAATGTATGGTTTAGTTCCAGACATAGATGTCGCTAGGTGCGACGTCTCCAAGACCGTCGCTATGTTAAAATCTGTCAAATGTGCGTGACCTATAAAACGAAGAAAAACAATAACAAATAAGAGAGAGCGTTGCATTCGTCATTTGTTCTTTCCGTGTTGACTTGTGGCATCCTAAACTTCTACCTGGTTGACTGATGACGTCGAATTATATTAACTTACTTTCTCTTTACTTTAAGTTTGAGACAAATCGAGCAAATTTTAGTCAAATATAATCGAAAGTTTTCAAACTTTCACTCGCGAAAAGTTTTGTTATTCAATCCGGGAAAAGTTATTCAATTCGCATGAAAACAACTCCTTCCTAACTGTATTTCCTAAATTTCCCGGTTAGTACATAATAATAAAAACGAAAACAAACTTTACAAATTACAGCTAATAATCAGCCGCCAGCGTACCCCGTATCATGCACAAAGCCAAGATTTATGTAACGCTTTTACGTTGACATGAAATTTTCCCATTTTCCGCGTAATTTTCTGCAGAGCTTTCAACATAATAACTTCTGATATAACAGCGAAGGTAATACAAGCAAAATGCATGTCCGTATAGCGGAGAATGGCTTACCTTCCTCGTCCAATAGAATATTGTCCGGCTTGATGTCCCTGCGAAAATAAAGATAAATCGTGAATATATTGGAAATGCATTAGGTCAGTTCGGTGCTCATATTTCTTAGGTTTGAAATGGGGTGGTCGCGAGTGCCGCCGTGTAGTCCGGGATCCGCCCCTCATGCAATACAAATTTGTCTTGCTGTTCACTTGAAATATGACCGCAATTTCTGAATGCAATCTTTACGGTCGCCTTTCCCGATATTAATCGTAACGATTTGTCAAGCTATTTGTCCCGAACTGTGATATTATTTGTTCGTTTTCTGTACCTACATGATTGTGATAAATTTGGCTTGGATTGCTGTTTGATTCTTTATTGTTTTTATTGCACAGGCTGTCCCACGCTGGAGCCATTAATCGGTTGAAATTGACACTACTATAAAGTATGTTTTCTTCTTTTTTTAATGAAACATAGTCCAGTCATTCTAGGTTTTTAATCTACAGTGTATAAGAAGATCAAATGCAGTCGATTAAACTGATATCAATCGGTAGGTTATGGTTTTCGTAGTAACATATTAGAATGTTTAGAATCATAGTTAATAGGGAAATATATATCTAATGAAAAACCATATATCCATATATATTTTGTAAAATACACTCATACAACACATATAACTTAACTCCAAAACTATTGGCTATAAAGAAAATTATTTGGAAACTTGTAGAGAACTTTATCCACTACAACTTCTTCCAATATTTTTTTTTATTTTGTATGTACCGGAAATAAAATGAACACACAACGAAACGTTGTCTCAATTCAAAGCAACCATTGTTAATCCAAAACAACGGTTGTTTTATATATACGCAAGAATATACGGGGTTAGCGCAAAATTACCGGAAAACCTAAACAATTCTCCAACCGTAAGTAATTTCCAAAAATTGTTCAAACTAAAGTTTTTTGGCTTTAAACAAGCTATCTTTTAAATATATTTTCAATATACAGGTTGTTAATTTTGTTATAGAAGTTTGGTAACTTTTCATTTTTTTTTTAAATATAACACCCTATATATTATTATTACATTTTTTAATTCTAAGAATTTTTTATACGAATAATTTTTTTTATTAAATGCATTATTTCTTAAATAGAAGCTATTAACCAAAGATAGTCAAATTCTCCAACCGCAAACAAATTCGAAAAAATGTTCGAATAAAAGTTTTTCGTGCTTAAACAACCTCTCGTTTAAATATAGTTTTAATATACAGTGCGTTCGCTTTATTATGGAAATTTGCAAACCATTCCATTTTCTAATAGAACACCCTGTAAATTTTTATTTTTACTTTATCATACGCAGTATGTAAAGTATTGTAATCACGCCAAAAAAAATTTTTGAGATTTTAGCGGAAATATGTCTTTTTGGGTCCCCTGAACATTTTTGACCAAGCTACAAAAAAATGTCTGTGTGTGTGTGTGTGTGTGTGTGTGCGTGTATGTGTGTGTGTGTGTGTACCCGTTTTTGTGGCGACGATCGCGGAGAAACTACTAAAGGTATCGGGACGAAACTTCATATTTAGAAGTTTCATAACCAAACTTAGAGCTGAAAAGCTTTCTGTTGAAAAGGGTCCAAAGGAACTGGTGGTTTACTGTTAGCATTTTTCGAAGATTTTGCAAATGAGCCGCTATTTGTGTAATATCGTCAAAATAGTTAAATAATAAATTAAAGGAGAGGAAATTTTCTATAATTTATGTATATGTTATTTTTTGGTTGAATTTGTAGTTTAGCTGCATGAGCAGATTCTATTTCATCGAGATCGGTCGTACTGCATTAAAGCTAGTAGCCAGGGTATGTCAAATTTTTTGATTCTAATGCCAGTAGCTAGTGTCAAACGCTAATGTTTTGAAAATACTACGTCGATATAGGCTGCGTTCGGATATTGAACACCGTTACACTTTTTACACCCAATAACACGTAAGTGTCATTTCGACGGTGTACCCGGTGTCAACGGAGTACAATATCCGAACGCAGCTTTAATCGAGATATCTGTCTAGTTCTACTAGTTTTATTTTAATGCAGACATAGCCGATCTCGATCAAATAGAATCTCATGCAGCTAAACTATTAATTTTATATTTAGTATGATAAAGTCATGTGCCTGGCCACATCAGATTTTTTTAATTCTAAGATTAATTCTAAGAACATTTTATAGAAATAGTGCATTATTTGTAAGTTATGAGCAATTAAGAAAAACTACTGAACTTCAAATTAAGAATATTTTCCCACATACACACATTTATTTTAATGTGACAGTTTGAACATTTAATTTAATTCTATTTAATTGTGTTATTTTCTCTTGAATTTTTATTTTTTTACCCGTTTGGTTAAAGTAAAAGTTCATGAGTATTGATTAAGTAATTGCTTATAACCAAAAAATTAAAATTTTATAAAGAAATAATTTCAACAGAACTTTCTTAGTATGAGAAAATTTTTAAATATACAGCTGTTCTGTTAGAAAAAGGAAAGGTTTGCAAATTTCCATAAAATAACCACCCTGTATATTAGAAATATATTTGAACGAAACGTTGTTTAAACCCAAAAAAATTTGATTTTTTTACAGTTGTAGAATTATTGTGTTCCGGTAATTTTGACTATTTTTGGTTAATAGCGTAATATAATAAAAAATAATGCGTTTTATAAAAATGCTTACAATTAATCTTAGAATTAAAAAATGTAATAATATATAGGGCGTTCTATTTAAAAAAAGGGTAGGTTACCGAATTTCTATAATAAAATGAGCACTCTGTATATTGTAAATATATTTAGACGATAGCTTGTTTAAAGCCAAAAAATTTTTGTTTGAACAATTTTTTGATATTTCTTACGGTTGGAGAATTATTTAGGTGTTCCGGTAGTTTTGGCAAACCCTGTATATCGTAAGAATTTGTTCTTTTAAATCAAAAAGTTGGGTATTTAGATTAATCATTGACCTACTTTTTTTTTAAATATGAACATGTTATTATGAAAAGGTAAATCTTTTTTTAGGTAACTGATCAGCATACAAATATTTTGTATCAATATAGGCCCCTTTTCTATGTCTCGAAAACAAAAGACAGCCTATATAAACCATACATTTTCGGACGTATGTTGATTTAGATTTTCAAATTAGTTTGGCCCCTTTTATATGTTTATTATTTGTTATTTGTATTTCATAAACGATGTATATTCTTTTGCCACTTAATACAAATATATTTAGCATTTCATATACAACCGAATGAAGTCGGATGATATTTTCATACCATCTGAAAGCTAAGTTAGTCGTACCTATGCACCGTTCGACAGCATTGAGTGGAATATGTAACTTTTCAGTACATAAAGTCAAGAAAGGCAATGAAGACTAGTAATAAGACCTATTTCGTAACAGAATTGTAATAACATGTTTTATGTTTTTCACTATTATGAAATGTTATTAAGGCGAATCCGTACCCTCTACGTTTAACTCGCAAAACACGTAAAAGTTCTGAAGGGTTTTCTCAGCTACTAGGAAGCTGGAATTACAGAATCGTAAAAGCAGTACACCAAATTAAAGATAAAAGGTATATAATTTTCCGTATAGTGATAGATTTCTAATATTTTTGTTCGTTTTTAACAAATCGGTTACTGAATCTAACATAAAATAGACGGATTTTGCCAAACTTGCAAAAAGTACCACATAATAGATCTAAGTTACACCTTCCTCTATAAGTGTACAAAATGGCATGTAAAAATGTGAATACCTTGCATATTTTTTTCACACAAAACTTTACTTCTTTGAGTACATAAATCAGACATATTTCATCTCGTAGCATGAGAATTGACATAAAATTAAGCACACTATGGATAGTTGTTTTGTAGGATGTCCTGATTTCTCTTAAGTAAAAACTTTGTCCCAGGAAGAATATCCAATGTAAAAAATATCCACAATACTTTCAACACAGACAAAATCGGTCTTGATTGCAGTTAAATTATTGCAGTTAAATTATTTCATAAGGTAAACGCCCTATTCAGACAGGTTGAGCAATTTTTGTTACATTTGTAACTGTAAATGAATATGTCAACATTTTTAAACAAATATTTCCTTCGAAATATATCTCTGCCTATTCATTCTAAAAGACAATTGATAATAATTATGTAATTTATATTATATTTTATAAGTGTAACAATTGTCCCTAATTCCGACACTAAACGTATATTTTGATCCGAAATCAGACACCTCAGTGAACATAATTCAGACAGTGATCCCAAAATCAGACACTTGTGGTACATTATTCCGACAAATATACATATTTAAGTAAATATTAAGTATTTTAAATATTGTTAAATAAGATTTATTATTAAGAAATGTTAATCATTTATGTTTTACCATTTTTAATGAATCACAGTATAAAATAAGTCCTTAGTCTTCTTCAGTCTGCTCTCTTTACCTCATCTGTATTTTAATGTTTCTTGCATCTGGAATTTTTAGTGTTCTCTTTTTCTTGGCGCTGCTTTTTATTCTGTTCGTTTTTCACTTCCTTTCTTATTTCTCTAGAATGATTATCTTTTGTGCTTCCTTCTTCTTTACTAACAAATATTCTGTGTTTCAGACTAGAATAATGATTTTTTAATGGAGATGGCATCAGTTCAACTGTTATGTCCAAAGGTGATATATAATTTGTATTTGGTTTTAAGTTTAAGAATAGTACTCCGTATTATTATGAAAATATAAAGCAATTTTAGTCAGCCTAAATAGATCTTATTAGAATATTCTTAATTACTGTTATCCTGTAGCGATGTAATATTAATTATAATAATTATAATAATTAATTATAGTAATAATAATATCTCAATGTAGCGAAACAGGTACCCGAAGTTAGTATCCTTATTTTAGATACTCCTACCTATTATATGGATATTGTATAGTGCTATCTCCAAGCCCACTCTAAGCCTTTAATATCCAATATCCCTGTTTGCGTTTGATTAAATCTGATATGCTTTAAGACACAAACCAGTTAATCAGCCTGATTGCCTTGTTTGTGCTGCACACATGCATACCACCGGTATTGTATTATGTACGTAGAGATAGAGCTATAGGTAAACACTGATTTAATTACAAATGGATGTTACTATTATTAGCAGGTATGTATTGTTTATTGTTTACGTATGTGTTGCTAATTCCGAATTGTTGCTATTCACAGGTGATAATAAGACATCATTTCACTGTTTATCTTGTGCAAACCATTCATTCCTGTACAAAATAAAATGGTGTATGTATACCATTTTTATTATTAGTTGATTTTACTTTAAAACGTCAACAGATACGACAACGTCTATACATACGCACAGAAAAGTGATTATTTGGAACGAAGAAAGTTAGGTATATACAAGAAATGCCACATACTCAATCTAAGTAAAATAATTTCTTAGATAAATGCTGTCGACAAATAAATTATTTCTTTATAAGAACCAATATTGTATTGAAAGAAGTAATTGAATTTATCGTCCCAAAAATGTCAATTGCTCCAACGAAGTAATAGTAAATCCATCCAAATGCGTAGTTACTTGATCCAAGAAAATATAAGACATTTAATATAAGTAAGTATTGTTTACTGAATAAAAACCCACCCGTTATTTAACTGAAGTGATTCTCACTTCTTTCAAGTAATCCCTTTCTCTGGAATAAATATGCGCATCGTGATTTTGTCAAGGCTCGCGCGCCCGCGCGTAGGGCTGGCGCCGTAAAGGAGCGAAACCTAGTACGAAAACAGCGAAGTACCCGTAGGGGATGTGCCTCGTGATTAGTGTACAATAAACGTTTCAACACGGAATAATTTGATGTAAGGCACGCAACAGGTTAGAACGAGTAAGTAAATATAACATACCTATCTTGTTAATTAGCAATAGAAAACGTAGTTGTGCCAAATCTTTAAAATTCTTACATTAAGTAGCTAAAAATATTTACCGGGAATAAAAATATACACTTCATTAAAGACTGTTTACTTCCTTCACCAGAGTAACAACTTTCTTATATCTAGTGATTATTCCAAGAAATAGAATTTCTTGGTTGAAGTCAATAATCTCTCGTGTATATACGAACCTACCAACTACTTCATCCAAGTAATTCTCTCTTCGTTCGAGATTGCCAGGTTTTCAAATGATAATAAACAAACGGTGTATGCAATGGAATGACATCCGGTCCGGTCGATGTGTATAGGGGCGAAAAATTAATTTAGAAAATGTGTTCTAGATCGACTGGTGTCTTCGGAGGAAAGAAAAGAGACGTCTTTAGTTTCGTTCGGTCCCCTCGAGTGATTTCGAATTCACCCCACGTTTCTGATACGGATTCGAGATTGAGCAGTAGGAATGCCATAAATTGGATTTCAGGTGGAAATATAATTTTCCGGGGAGATGACGAAAAAAGTCCCCCCGCCCCCCCCCCCCCCCGTATTTCCGATAAATCCGCGACGCGTATCGTGAACAGACGTCTTCGCGTTGCGTCGTCTTTAATAAATTGGTTTTAAGGTTTCCATCAGAATTTCATCCACTTTTTTTGGTCGAGTATATTGTAGTATGTGTCCAAGAAGACTTTTAATTTGTTATTGACGAGTTTTAATCAAGATTTGTGGTACACCAAACGTTGCGAGTGACGTTTCATATTAAACGATTCTAAAGAACTTGGAATGGAATGTAATCAGTCACTAACAAGTGGTTGAAACGTCAATTCCGAAATTGTTATTTCGATGTTTGAAGTGGTAGTTATAAACGACCTTCAACCTTGTAGAAATTCAATAGATATACCGGGTGACCCACGCCATAGGTACTGCCGTTTATTTTTTTGTTTATAAAGCTGGACGAATGAAATTTGGGAAAGTGCTAATAGACAAAAAATGCCATTCTTTGGGATACTCTTGAGGTTAATATGACTTCCGGTTTTTCCGGAAATGTCGTCATCATTGAAATTTTTTACGTTTAAGGGTTCTTCCTACAAGTAGTCCATTGAGTTGACTTTGACTTGTACGCTGACTTATTGATCATTAGGTCAAAATTTTTTTCGTTTTCCTTGCTTCTAACAACATTTGTACGCTACGAATTACAACAAAATATCAAGTATTTGGTATCATTGTATTCGGAAAGATCTATCGAGTAATCAGGGTGTGGCCATTGGGTACCCGTGAAAAAAATGACTCACTGGCGCCGAAAATTAATTAAATCACGCTAAAGGGCGCCAGTAATGCAATGTCAGCCAAAATCGATTTAGTTAGTGTTTATTTGACACTTTTCGACCATTTTCACCAATTCCTAGCCACCTAGATGAATACACAAAACAGTTATTTTTGCGTTGCCTTGGTGATAAAAATTGACGATCGGTATGATTTTGTGTTCAGAATGTCATCCTGATTGAAAATATCACACAAAGAATATAGGGCGCCATTTAAAATTTCAACGATGACGTCATTTCCGAAAAAACCGGAAGTCATATTAACCTCAAGAGTATCCCAAAGAATGGCATTTTTTGTCTATTAACACTTTCCCAAATTTCATTCGTCCAGCTTTGTAAACAAAGAAAATAACCGGGAGTACCTATGGCGTGGGTCACACGGTATGTAAGATTTTTATTACAGATAATTATTTGAACATATTTTTGTGTGCAATTTTTCTGGAGTCGGAGTCGGTCAACGAAAAATATCTGGAGTCGGAGTCAAGATTTTTACTTTATCATAGGCAGTATGTAAAGTATTGTAATCGTGCCAAAAAAAATTTTGAGATTTTAGCAGAAATATGTCTTTTTGGGTCCCCTGAACATTTTTGACCAAGGTACAAAAAAATGTCTGTGTGTGTGTGTGTACCCGTTTCTTGTGGCGACGATTCCGGAGAAACTACTAAAGGTATCGGGACAAAACTTCATATTTAGAAGTTTCATAACCAAACTTAGAGCTGAAAAGCTAGCTTTCTGTTGAAAAGGGTCCAAAGGAACTGGAGGTTTAGTCTTAGCATTTTTGAAAGATTTTGCAAATAAGCCGCTATTTCTGGAATTTCGTCGAAATAGTTAAATACTAAATTAAAGAAGAGGAAATTCTGAATAATTTATGACTATGACATTTTTTGGTACAATCAAAAGTTTAGCTGCATGAGCAAATTCTATTTCATCGAGATCGGTCGTACTGCATTAAAACTAGTAGCCAGGATTTGTCAAATTTTTTAATTCTAATGACAGTAGGTAGTGTCAAACGCTAATGTTTTGACAATAACTTCTGTCAATATAAGCTGCGTTCGGATATTGTATTACACTTTTTACACCCAATAACACGTAAGTGTCATTTGGACGGTGTACCCGGTGTCAACGGAGTACAATATCCGAACGCAGCTTTAATCGATATATCTGTCTAGTTCTACTAATTTTATTTTAATGCAGACATGGCCGATCTCGATCAAATAGAATCTCATGCAGCTAAACTATTAATTTTATATATAGTATGATAAAGTCATGTGCCTGGCGACATCAGATTTTTTTTACCGACTCCGCAGCCTTGCAATTTTGTAGAAAATTAAAATATCTAGAAGTTTCACAATAACGTCTATTGTCGTCCGATCAGTAGAAAGCAATTATATTGTTAAAAAAAAAACCCATTTCAGTCATCTTTAAACGTGAATAACTCGCAACGCTGACACGATATCGATGGGGACGTTTTCCACGTTATTTTTATTGCCTAAGCAAACGTCTATAGAAAAATCCACCTGTGTTTAAATTTTTCCGAAGTGAACAGCTTTTTTTGTCTAATTTCATTGCGTGGGCGTATTTACGGTGGACAATTCTTTTCAAAATATGTTTTAAGATATATGAACGTTTTAGTTATTAAAATGTAATATCTAAAATCTCAATAGATGAAGTATAGGTACAATAAATGAGATGATAAATAATTCAAGTTTACCTGTGAATTATGCGTTTTGTTTTTAGATAGTCCAGTGCGAGGGCAACTTCGCAAATAAGTAATTTGACACCCTCTTCGGTGAAATGTACCTCTTGGGAAATATGATACCTCAAATCTCCGCCAAGTAGCAAATCCGTCACCATAAATAGGTCTTCTTCATCTAACAAAAAAAAAGCATTCCTTATAGTGACGAATAAAGAAAATTATATTCATGAAGGTTATTTCATATACACTGTAAACCTCTCTATGGATTTTACAATGTTTAATACAAGTTTTAACACTGTTGTTTTCCTTTTAAGTAGTAAATTTTAACCGATTTGTTCCATAAAATTGAAAAAGAAAGGTCTACTTTAAGCTACTTATGTCGAAAGCAGCGGTGAAATCTAAAAACATCCGCTCGCAAATCCTTCTAAATTCATATCCTCAACGGCATTTCTTTTCCCAGTAGAAATATTCGCCCTTTTTTTTCTCGTTTACGTGCCGACTCCAGTGAAACAAAAAGAATCCAGAGAATTTCAAGAGATTCAATTTTTAGACGTAATAATAACTTTTAACTTGAAATGCCGCAGAAATTATATAACTGGTCTGTACGGAAAAAGATGAAACACAAATACATACCTTGGAATGAGAACCAAATGTTCACAAGGAAGGGGTGGTCCAACTTCGTCAAAATTTCCACTTCTCTGAGCACGTTCTTCAATGCATCTCGTTCTACGCATTGGTTCTTGTTCATGTATTTCATCGCAAACATCTGCTTTGTGTCTTTTTTTTGAACAATACAGACCTGTAACCAATAAAATATGTAGGGTGAGATTAATCAAGCATCATTTTGTATAAAGGAAATTCTTAGTTAATAATAGAAAGTTAAAAAGTTGAAAATTTCCTAATTAGTCTTCATATTAATCGCTTTGATTGTATGAAATAAAATAATGAGTAAAATAATGATAGAATTATATATTATACTATTGGTATAAATGGTGGATGCGCCGGGAAATAAACGTTGAGCCATAAAATACAGGGTCCGGCACTAACTTGGACATAAATGAGAAACATTTGTATTATCCATTTTTCAGACAATTTTATTTCAGTAAAAAGTTTCTATATTGTCTTAAACTTAAAATGCAAAAATTAGAATGTGCTGCTTGCACATTCTAACTGCTTGCATGTACCGGGTGTTACCAAAACTATGAAAGCCGGTAAAGAGTAAAGTACCTTTATTTTTAAATCTACGCAAAGCTGTTATTTGAGAAAAGGATTTGGAAATAGTTAATAAAATACGAAATCATAATCTCCTTCGTCGTTGAAATACATTAAATAATATTTTTACATAACTTTGAAGATGAAGGTACTTTACTCTTAGGTAATTTTCATCCTTTTGGCAACACGCGGTATATGCAACAGAGAAGGTGGTTATAATTTTGTATTTAAAGACCTCTAATATTTCCAAATACTTTTTTCAAATAACTTTTTTGCTTAGCTTTGAACAGTAATGTAGTTTACTCTGTGTTTTTCATAGTTTTGGTAACACCCGGTATATGCAAGCAGATAATTACATTCTAATATTTGCATTTTTAGGTTTAAGATAATCCAAACACTTTTATAAAGAATGAGAAAAAACCTTCTGAAGCGAGTCGATTTTTAATTACTAAAAAATTATAATTTTTATAAAAGAATAAAGGGCCGACTGTAAATTCTTACATCACATCAGCAAATCAGAAACAGGCTATTTATTTACTGCAAACAAATCTTCTTTGACTAAAATACACGTTGTTTGAAGTAAATAAATATATGTGACATCTATTCAAACAACGATGTATTTGAATCAAACTAAATGAGTTAAAAATGTGGTATACTGGGTGGTCCTTTTAACTTGAGACTCCTAAATATCTCGAGAAATATGCATGGTACGACCAAAGTGTCTTAAATAAACTTGTAGGACTCAAAGGGGGAAATGAGATGACGATATCAGTTTCATTGCAGATGGCGCGGCGCTGCAATCGGTGAAAATGAGGCTAACTCCATATTTTTAAATGGGAATACCCATTTCTATTAAATTATGATTTTACGCTAAATAAGAAGAATCTTTTGTCTGATTTTCATTTTTTCGTACGATGAAACGTGTCCCGGTTACGCACATACCTTCCTACGTTGTACCATGAGTGTCTACTCAGTCGTCGCTTTGACTGCCAGACCGCGAGCGCATCCCATGCAGTGGCAGCGGTCGTAACTACCGCAGACGCCACAAACTTCCATCGTCAATAACTTTTCATAGATGCATCGTACGAAAAAAATGTTCAGACAAAAGATTGTTCTTATTTAGCGTAAAATCATAATTTGATAAAAATTTGGGTATTCCCATTTAAGAAAATGAAGTTAGCCTCATTTCACCGATTGCAGCGCCATCTACAATGAAACTGATATCGTCATCTCATTTCCCCCTTTGAGTCCTACAAGTTTATTTAAGACACTTTTGTCGTACCATGCATATTTCTCGAGGTATTTAGGAGTCTCAAGTTAAAAGGACCACCCGGTATATGTTATATTACGCAGCATTTTTGATAAAATTTGGGCAGTTTTAAGCAAAATTAAAGTGTATTAAAATGAATTGATAATGATATTTGTTTTGTGTTGGTCAAAAACATTAGTGTTTCATGTAAAAGTTTCCATAATCAAATAAAAAATATAAAAAAATGCAAAACGTTGTAATGCTGTTTGTTCAAAAATAAAAGTTAGTGTATAAAAAATGAAAAGATTGGGGTTCGAGTGATTTCTTATAAGTACTAAAAAAAAGTTAATTCCATCTACGCTTCAATCTTTGCATAAAATAGCAAGAAATAGTAACATTTGTTTAAAATTCTAAACGTCTCAAAAACAACATGTGTGATACATAATTGAAAACGGAGATAATTACGGAATTGGATATCTCGTGCATGTGCAATGTTTTGTTACAAATGTCCAACTCCAGTGTATTTGAGCAGAAATAATAGATAACTATGTTTTAAAATTTCACCCTGTGTACGAAAATAATCACCCTCTATACGGCGCTTTAAAATCTTTACTATTCTTTTTAACAAAGCCAAACAAATGTCATTATCTACTGATTTTGACTTAGGTATGCATTATTTACATCTCATTATAACTTTGTATAAATAAGCAGTATTGCAAATATCAATAAATAAATAACAATGGTATTTTTTGACGCTGCATTTATCAGCCATGTATCTACACTTAATAATTATGTTTTGAAACTTCAGCAATATCCCAACTAGGTATCCAATACAATCATCTCCTTGCTAGACATAAAATCGATTTGTCGTGTAGCACCCAGATAGAACCAGTATAGACGATTTTCCAGGTTTCAATGTTTCATACATTTCGTACTTTCGTCCTTACAGCACGTTACTTCCGTACCGGATCTGGACTGGAAAGTAAACACTGGCAGAAAATTGACAGCCAAAGAACCTAGACATATCCGAGTAAAACTATATCGAACACGGACCGAGAATGTTTCAAAATTTCTGTACGAATTCAATACAATAAACGTAAGTGGTAGATGCAGCTGCAACGGGTTGCTCGTGATCCTGTTTTTACCGGAAAAAATAGGTGTGGTACTCAGTTTAGATTACAACAGTTCCGTTGTTTGCTTTAACCTGGGGTCTATAGGTTATTGTGTGCGCTCGGCGGAGATAATTGAACTTTATGTATAGCTTTACTTTGGAGCAATTACAGAATTATCCACTATCTGTAGGCGAAACAAAGGCAGTCGTTAATGAAACCATTAGAGGCAAAGTAATCTGATACAGTGAACCGGGGGGCTGGAGATTATGTGTTATTTATTGGGATATTACGCGTGCTCACCTTCTAATGATGCTGTAACAAAAGTTCAGTGTAAAAGTATTGCTATATAAAATTGCTATATATAATTACTACAATTATTTTAGTAATAGTACGAGCGTTGATTAATTTTAAATATGATATAAAATTGATACCAAATGCCCTTTTAAGAAATACCAAAATTAAATATTGTTCCTCGACATTTTTGTCAGGATTGTATTTGAATATATTTTGTGTGTAGGAATATAAGACACCCTAGAAAGGATTTTCTGAGCAAAACGTTGAATTCACCGCAGCCCAATGCATAATGATGGCCACATTAAAATGGTCTATCTCTCAATTAAATATTCGATTTTTTCGATCTAAATTAAGCACAAGTAGAAAAAAAACTTTGCAACCGTTAGTGATCGAGAGGTCTACCGAACACCAAATGGTAGCTCTCAATGAGTACATCCAAAATATGTAAAGCCACACCATTATTGTTTATGGCTAATTAAAAAAAAATCGAAATTTGAACACCACTTGGTAACCATTACAGATAGACAATTTTCTGGGTTAATTCGCAATCAGCGCACGCATTTTTAGTAAAATAGCGAATGTTTCATGTCGATCCGGGTTCTAATTTTTGAGGTAGGTGTAATATTTGAAAATTATAGTCATAAAAATGCACAAAAAAATTTGGGGATCAGTTTTTTCGAAACCTGAAACTTTTTAAATAATAGTTCTAGGCAAATCAATTTTGGTATACTTCAACAGCATATATTTAAATGAACAAAATTAAAAAAACAATGTTACAACTCTTAGTTACTTCTAAGTTACTCTTAAAAATGTAAATAAATAACGAAAAATAAAAAGAAAATGACTGTCATAGTATCGATGACAGTCGGGTTTTCTGTGGATTGGGGAGGTTTAATACAGTGTATGCCCTCCACGAGCACGAATCACATCCTCACACCTGCGTGGCATGCTTGGCACTAGTTTGCGAAGAGATTCTTGGGGTATGCTTCCCCATTCCTCAATCAGGGCTTGTAGACCAGGCAATAGAGACTTTTTCGTGACAAAAATAGTATCAGCAAGCCCCCTCCGAAGCATCCAGGCTCGCCGAACCATATTGCATAAAAAAGATTCAAATCGCAATTGTGCAATAACTAATCATCGGACAACGCCTGGGTTGTGCACACTTAAAGTACCCATCAATCGCTACTTTCTCGCGAAAAGCCTGCATTACAACTTTGAAAATGGCGCAGTTATAAATTTTTGAAAAAAAATGCAGATTTCTCCGGTTCTTCCGAATTTCCTCCGTTAATATTAATCCGATCGGGTCCGTGTAAAGTTCATTTTTTTCGTCTTTTCATTCTCTACAATTCGTCTGTTGACAGTATCAAGATTGCTCCATCGGTTCAGCTATTACAAGTGAACAACGAAAAAAAGCACAATTTTTTTAGGTTTTTTGTTTATAACAAATTAAGTAATGATATTTGCTAGTCGAAAACACATCACATTACATCTACGGACTGTTCCACGTGACCTGGGCCCGGCGGCTTGCTGATACTATTTTTGTCACGAAAAAGTCTCTATTGCCTGGTCTATTGTGTCAGTTTCAGTATGGTTAGTATTGGATTGGGGCGCTTGCGAACACGTCGGTCAAGCTGATTCCACACGTGCTCAATAGGATTCAGGTCAGAACTTAACGCCGGCCATTCCATGACCTAAATTCCACGTTCATGTAAAAATTTACTTGTGATGCCGGCGGTATGTGGCTTTGCATTGTCCTGCATTAGGATGAAATGTTGACCGACGCCATATGCAGCAGGCACCACATGGTCCTCCAAGATGTTTTCGATGTAATTCATGGCATTTAGTCTACCAGGAACCACAACAAGATCAGTTCTGTTGTCTCTACTGATTCCAGCCCAAACCATCACAGATCCACGACCAAATCTATCCACTTCCTGTATAGTAGCGGCTGCGTAGCGTTCACTAGGACGTCTATAATACACGTACGCGACCGTCGCAACGAGTTAAACGAAATCTGGACTCGTCTTTAAACAGTGCAGGCGTCCAGTGACGAAGTTGCCAATCTCTGTGATCCAGAGCAAATCTCATTCGCGCTGTATTGTGATGCTGCGTAAGGCGTGGTACGTGGACAGGTCTTCTTGGTTTCAAATTCGCTTCTTTTAATCTGTTTCTAACAGTTTGATCAGAAATTTCTATTCCATGTCCTCGTCTGACCTCGTCATGTCCTCGGTCGTTTAGGTGGTCTCGTGCTGTGGCAGTACGCTGACATAGAGAGGAAAGGACAAGAAATCGGTCTTGATTTTGAGTAGTTGAGTAGTAAATATATGCCCTTAAAACATACCAAATTTGATTTGCCTAGAACTATTATGTAAAAAGATACAGGTTTCGAAAAAAGTGTATACTAATTGTTTTCAGCAGTGAATGTAACTAATAACTCTTATTTCATTTTATATGTCACTATCTTATATTCAATCTTTGTTCTATATACAATATTAACCAATATGTTTAAAATGTCTGCATTAATAATAAAATAAACCTATGTTCAAAATACTAACATTTACCAAATTAGTGAAAAACTTTTGTATACACTTCCCTCCAGTATTCTCTAAGTTAATTAACGTTTTCTTTGCGATAACACGAAACATATTTTAGAGGGCCTGCATGAATAATAATTCCTCCGCAATTGTTTGCGGAATTTAGCACGCAGAATGCTATAAATAGAATCAGAAGCTAATCCGCGTTTTGCGCTGTGTCCTCCGCGCGATACTAATCTATATCTACGGTCGCTCCGACAGGAGTAAAAAGGAAATATACGCAGTTTTATAATACCAAGCACGAGCTAGCAGGACGGAGGTTAAGGCTCCGTTTTAAAAACATCGCAACTTCGAAACGAAATATTTCGTTGCGATGTTTTTTTTTGCTGGGAGTGGTCAACGACACCCCCACCAACGTCAACCAGGACACAGTTTTACGATAAGGGGAAGTTGGGGGGTTTAGAGGAAGCACACAAAGGCGGAGCATGGTCGACGCGAGTACATCCGAAGGGGAAGTACTCAGCCAGTTTGTCGCCGCACGTAGGCGCTTTCGCTTTCGCTCAAGTTGCAATGTATCAGTGTTCTCACTCATCACGGTCGCAAATGCATCCCGGACTGCATACAGCTGGCTGGCGGCCGCCAGTCGGTAAAAGAAAATATATTGATTTAAGTTAGAGAGAGCGCGCTTGCTATTATAATATTTAATCTTTTTAACAGGGTGACATACATACTGTATAGTAAATTGACAAAAATGTATAACTCATCGGTGAATTATGGACTTCAATTAAGAAAGGAATTAATTAAAATCGAGCAATGAGGACCCAATACATCTATAAACATGCTAATATCGAACGAACGCACGGCAGTGACACACGAAGACAAAAATAAAAAAAATTAATCTGATGCGTTCAGGCACATTACTTTATCATACCATATATAAAATTAATAGTTTAGCTGCATGAGATTCTATTTGATCGAGATCGGCCATGTCTGCATTAAAATAAAACTACTGGAACTAGACGGATATTTTGATTATATTGACAGTAGGTATTGTCAAAACATCAGCGTTTGACACTACCTACTGTCATTAGAATCACAATATCTGACAAATCCTGGCTAACTAGTTTTAATGCAGCGATCTCGATAAAATAGAATTTGCTCATGCAGCTAAAGTATTCATTCAACCAAAAAATGCCATAGTCATAAATTATTCAGAATTTCCTGTACTTTAATTTATTATTTAACTATTTCGACAAATTTCCAGAAATGGCGGCTTATTTGCAAAATGTTTCAAAAATGCTATAAGACTAAACCTCCAGTTTCTTTGGATCCTTTTCAACAGAAAGCTTTTCAGCTCTAAGTTTGGTTATGAAACTTCTAAATATGAAGTTTCGTCCCGATACCTTAGTAGTTTCTCCGGAATCGTCGCCACAAAAAAGGCACACACACATACACAGAATTTTTTTTTTACCTGGGTCGAAAATGTTCAAGGGATCCAAAAAGACATTTCCGCTAAAACCTAAAAAATGTTGTTTGGCACAATTACAATACTTTACATACTACATATGATAAAGTAAAATCATAGTACATAGTCCAAAGTTCCCCAAACCATTTATATAAATCCCAAATATTTTGTCACCTACAAGTTCGCTATATTTTATAAACGTTTTGGGCGACATGAATGCAAGATTCATGAATGAAAACAAATTCTGTCATTGGCTATATCCAATTCCCGCTGTAATACTGCCCAATACAGTCGCTGAACTAATATCCATTAGAGCCGACCCAAGTTCGTCACTGCTAATTGTCTCTTCCTGTCCATAAAACCGACATTTTAAATAAAATGTTCATTTGAGTCCTGTTCTGGTATCTTTGCCTAATTTGTAATTAAATAATTACAATATTGTTCTTTTAGATTATCTATGCATATATTTTAACTTAGGTGGTACGTAGTCGTCTTTTACTAATTCGTCTAAAGGACAGACGCGGATGTTTAGGTATTTTGCCACGACTTCTACCCATTATTAAACAAATGTACCTAGCTGGTATAACTACACTAAGTATAATATCATACAGTATATGACTTTTATCGTGTGTTAAATTTGTAAACCGTGCGTATAAATGTGAAATGCGAGAACTCTGTTCTCCCGATTCAATAGACGCTACGGTCTTGTGAACAGTCTAATCTAAAAATAGCAGTAGGCGTGGCGTAGTTATAGGCGGTGTTTAAAACTCCCAACGTCTGCTGTCTACACCGGGCCCGTAATATAGGCAAATTACATACATTTCTGGCAATTACGCTTTGTTATCGCAATTATAATGTTTAGATTAAAATTGTACTTAAATAAAAAATCTATTTTTGTATCATGAGTTGGGCTAAATGTTTTATATTTGAAAAAAACCAAAGATGTAGAAGTCAAATTGATTTTTATCTTTAAAAAATTTTTTTTTTCATCCAGCCCAACTCGTTATTTATCTAAGAAGTTACATAAAAAATTTCATAAACTTTGAGCAATAAATAACGCTTTTATTTGCAAACGCGTTTTAGGAGAGATAGAACTGGGTCTTAATATAAAAATTCGTTTCACGCCAAGGCGAAATAACCTGCAAAAGTCCGACAAACTACCAGGATTATCTTTACGGTTCTTGTCACATTACTTTTTGAGCCAGTCGGTTTATCGCGACGGAAAGTCGTAAAAAGTGATGCTGTGAAACTTATAATCATATATTTTTGCAGTTCTTAAAAACTTGTGTTGTGTACAGGGTGGAGAAATGTGTTGGAGTTGTTACTGGATCGTGTTTTTCACGTTTTTGATTAAAAGACCATGATTCATTCTCATATGTATTAGGAGGCTGGTTCAGCCTAACTTCAGGTCTGTTCTGCTCAGCTCTGGTGGTCCCCTATTGGTCCAATTATTCAAACAGTTCAATGCTCCTGTGGGTTAATTATTGAATAATGATAGCATCTTATAAGATTACAACAATCTGAATTAACTATTCTAGTGCGTCACATCTCCATATTTATTATACCCATGCCCAATTTTAAACAATTGCTGCTCAAAGATAGACGTATAATTGGAGGACGGGTGATATCCTGATTTCAGGAATAACATTTCAATTATGTATTTTTGCGATGCGCCGCAGTAGTTCCACTTTATGTCAATGTACAATTTGAAAAAATCCAATAAATGAAAAGAAATAAAGCCACACCTTTGAAGAATCGGCGTCGTATTTTCCCAATTTTTCCATCCATGTTCGAGTCTGAACAGTGTGTCCATCTACGATGTTCTCGAGAACTAGTCGTCATTAGACGAAGATAATAGTAATGGGTCTATCTCTATCTACCATATACCACAAAAAAAGGCTGTTACTGTTATTAGGAGATTACATAAAAATTCTACTATTATATCAGACATCAATCAGGTTTGTGCCTAAAGAAGTATACTATTGTTTTTTAAAATTTCCTTTTCAATTGTTAGGTTAGTTAGCAGAATATACATATAAACAGTGCTGTTTTATCCATTCTACTACCAGAGAATTCAAGCTCCAAGTATGGTATGACGCAGATAGCTCATTACGGGTTTTGTAATTGGATTCAAATCACATTACGAGGAATCAAAATCCTTACGTACTATTTTGTTGATCGAAGAGGATTTCTAGACAAGAGATGTGATTACTAATTTTCATAATTTCCATGAACCGACAATAGAATTATCGAGGTATGCTGAAGATTACTGATTTTTTAAAAAATTTTTTGGTAATATTACTGGAAGACGTCTATAACATTATTATATGAGAAATGTATAATGGGACATAGTCGACTTGTCAACCACTGACTCCAGAAGTTTTTCTTCTCAAGTGCAAAGTGTATGGAGAATTACGTTTAACACAACAAACCGCAGATAGTATTGCAATTAGCCTCGAAGAACCGAACAAGCATTACGACCCGTATGCGTGTGGTTTCATGATAGCAAGGATCAACATTTTTGTGATTTTGATATTATAATATAATATTAATAAAGCTATATAATATTATAAAGCTTATGTTGTCTAATTGTCTTTTATAAATAATATATGAATTACAAATTGGTAAATAAAGAATAACTTATCAACTGTTTTGTTTTTCCTATACGTCATCAGATCCCTGTGCTGTGGATGTACATACGTATGTAATATCGACCCATGCAACAAAGACTATAGTAACTACATTTAGTTTGTTAGTTACGATAGTCTTCGTTGCATGGGCCGATATGTATTTGTTTTTCAGTAGCTAGGCATAAGTGTATTATCGGCTGAGAAATGAGTGCATAATCTATCGTACCAAGAGTAAGTAATCAGTGACCAAAGTTATTGGTACGGGATTTGTTTTTTAGGAGGTATAAATGTATATGGGCGCATAATCTCAATACACTTTCAAATATTCCACATATTCATAGTACGTGTGCGTGTATTCATAGTAGGTGTGTTTTTGCATATATCACTTCATAAACCGTAGACAAATGTTGAAGTTATTTATCATATAAATATATGATAAATATCTCACATTCTCCACATAGGTTATGTCACGGTTATGTCAACAATTTATCACAGTAATTTTTAGAGCTACCATGTTATGTTGGTAACCGTTGTAAAATCACTAGACAGCTTGCTTACGTGTGCAAAAATAAATTGAAACAGCGTTAAAGACGTTAGATCATATAATGTTGACCGCACGTCGGCAAAGTCTATCTTGTTCCAAAGTAGCTTTAGCGAAAACGTCGACATCCCCACGCAAAGACCAATTCTCGACTGATTTTTCTAAACTTATCAAAACCAGCCTAGCCTCTGTCGATCAGCTGTTGGACAACACTCTTAATAAATAATGTATTTGTATGGGGACAATCTATTTTGACCTCAATTCGTGAATTTTAATTTAAGAATTCAGAAGTACATAATCGATTATGGTAAAATATGTATCGATCAATCTACTTTTTTTGCTATTAGACCCGTCAATATATTACGTGGAGGGTACTGGCCGCTACGACGTATCTAGCCTGTTTCATAATGCATGGCCCCGCTATTTGAATTTTTATTGGATACTGAAACTGCCAACGGTTTAAGTGCGCATTAAGTCTTCCCCATATTATGCTCGTAGTAGAGTAAATTCACCAATTTTAAAACATAATTTCACAAACAAAAAGCTCTGACTTTACTTGTTTATGGATAGGTCTTTTCAGATAGGCAAAATGCGGTTCCTATTGAAGGATCCTACGATACATGGGTTTTTTTTTAATCGACCTATTTAGTTTAATAAAATTGCCTAGCAACGACAGCTCTGTTTAGGTCAAATTGGGTCAAATTGTCAAAATGACCCGTAGAGAGACCTCAAGCCAAACGTAAAAATTTCGCACATAACCTACAATGAAGAAAACAACAGTTTAAGTTAAAGTAGAGTTTGAGTTTGTCTATTAGAGAAAGTTTGTCTATTATATTTATTAAAATTACATACTATGAAAAAAAGTATGACTTATCAAATCTTCCTTTTCCGTAGGTACCTAACCAATAAATCATCGACGATGATGATGAAATGATTGCACTTTAATGCTTTGACCGTCTTTTTGTTCATATAAGCTAACTAAATATTGTCATTTGTAATATTTTACGTCAATGCATATATTTTCATTGGAAAATACCAGGTGACCCATGCCATTGGTTCGCCCGTTTATTATTTTTTTATGACGCTGGTCAAATAAAATTTTGACAAGTTCGAATAGACAAAAAATGCATTTTTGGAATACTCTTCAGGTTAGTGTGACTTCCGGTTTTTCCGGAAATGTGATATTTTCAAACAGGATGATATTCTGAGCACAAAAACATATCGTAAGTATTGTAATCGTGTCGAAAAAAGTTTTGAGATGTTAGCGGAAATATGTCCTTTCGGATCCCCTGAACATTTTTGACCAAGGTACAAAAAATGTCGGTGTGTGTGTTAGTGTGTCTTTATGTGTGTACCCGTTGTTTGTGGCGACGATTCCGGAGAAACAGACTAAAGGTATCGGGACGAAACTTCATATTTTTAGAAGTTACATGACTAAACTTAGAGCTGTAAGCGTTTTGTTCAAAAGTGTCCGAAGGAACTGGATGTTTACTCTTAGCATTTTTCAAAGATTTTGCTAATTAGCCGCCATTTCTGTAATGTCAAAATAGTTAAATAACAAATTAACGTAGAGGAAATTTTGTATAATTTGTCTATGACATCTTTTGGTAAAACTGATAGTTTAGCTGCATGAGCAAATTCTATTTGATCAAGATCAGTCAGTTGACAGTATTGTCAAAACATCAGAGTTTGACACAGTTTCACACTGCTGTATGTATGGTACTCTGTGGTATAGTATGATAAAGTAATGTGTCTGGCCACATCAGATTCTTTTCTATTTATGACGCTAGAGGAATGAAATTTTTGGAAGTGCTAATAATCGAAAAATGCCAATTTTTTTATACACTTGAGGTTATTATGACTTCCGGTTTTTCCGGAAATGACGTCGTCATTGAAATTTTAAATGGCACTCTATTATTTCTGTCATATTTTCAATCAGGATGACATTCTGAGGAAAAACATATCGATCGTCATTTTTATCACCAAGGCAACGAAAAAAATTACTTTTTTGTTTATTAATCTAGGTCAAATAAACACTAAATCGATGTCGGTCGATATTATATTACTGGTAGTAGTCTCTAACATGATTTACTTGGTTTTTGGCCAAACTGTCAAATTCGGATGTTAGCATTTCTCTATACTTCACTAAGCTGATTTTGATCATGAATACAATATACTTTTTTCTTCTTCCCAGCTTTAAACGAACATTTCCAGATACGATCTTCAGGAGAATATCAAGTATTTGGTGCCATTGTAATCGGAAAAATGTTATATATGGAATAATCAGGGTGGATCCATAAATACACGAAAAAAAAATGACTATGATAAATTGATAAATCTGGTCTTGTCTGCAGAAAATAAATGGCATTTAAACAAGGACTGTTTCTCTTATCTGCGAAACCGCATTAGATGTGGTTGGGATACTCTATAAAAGAATTTTCTAATATCGGGTCGAGTAACTCGATTGTCCTTTCTTTAAATATCAATTTACGTCGGTGGCGGTGGTCCTGTTCAAACGCTTGCCGTTTCCCACAACGGACGGATCCGTTGTCTTATAAACGCGGGAAGCCAGCGTAAATACATTCTCGACTCTGCGCTTAATAAAAAAATCTCTTTGTAATAGTACACGGCGGCCTTTCTTACCATTTCATATAGGGAATAATAAATTGTTCAGTATAGCTTTAAACCGAGCCGAAAATGCGCCAAAGGCACTTTATTTGAAGTGCCTCGGTATTGTATGTAGATGGCTCTCGTATCAATCGGTTTTAATTTGACAGCGCTACTTTATCGTCATGTTAGGGAGTTGTAGTAGATAGTTGGTTTTAGTTTTATTAAAATTGTTTTATTAAATTAGTAACCTAAAGTAGGGATTAATTAGTAAATTTGAGAACTCACTGATTAGTGATTACTATCGGTGATGCAGTTCCTAATAACCTTATTAAGATGTCGTTATTAGTCCTGGCATTAATATAACTGCCAAAAGTTCGCGTTCTCTGTACGCGCCCTAGGTTTGTCGATGGAGATAATTAGTAATTAATAATAATTAATTTTCACTTAGTCTCAAAGCCATTGGAAAACTTCTACCCTCCTGAAACTTGATTTGTGGTTACCAATATTAATAATTTAATAATTTGTAAATTTTTACTACTTTCGTATTATATATATCCAGACAGTGATTTATTATTTAAGTAACCCGAACAGCGGATAGAAGTTAAAAGTTGCTGGAGTAGAATATATTAATTCTAAAAGCAAACTCGATCGTGACCAACTATTATGCAACGAGAACAAGGTGTAGGAACTGTGGAGTATTTGCCTCTACACTGGATCTTTCCTAAGTGTGATGTATTGCACTACAGTCTGTCGGCGAACTTTCGAAACTTTTGTTTAATACGAATACACCTAACAAGAGCGGGTATTCATTCTAACAATGTGAATGTCTATGTCACTAAGTTTTCAGTTTAGTAAGTTAGAAGTACACACTACAAGACGTGACAGTGAATATCGATTCTTATTTTATTACCCGAGTTAAACAAAAGGAGAAGATTATCAACGTACTTATATACACACGTATATACATTATCCACAAAAGAAACAGTTCACATTTTCAATTACATACTGGTATTTCCAATAATAACACTGAGGAACATCAGTCTTGTGACTGGTATGATGACTGTGCGTTTCTGATAGACTTTTCTGCCCGGAATGCATTTCTGATAGACTTCTGCAAACGTATGCAGAAGTTAGATACTACGTCGTGTTTTGGACATTATTTGAGAATGTATGGCGCATGGAGTCGACATGATGGATTGGAAACCTGAAAAACATCCCGAAGTTAAACCTGAAGTTTCCCTATACTCTATACTTTACTTCTTTTTAACTGTGAGCATCATAATGGAATAAATTCATAATAATTAAAACTGTTTATTTTACAAATTCTTCGGACAGTTTTATTTGATCAAAATACACATTTTTATATCAAATTCAATTTTCAGCTTGCAACAGATTTTGTCCTAAGAAATAATTAATTATTTTTTTCAGACAACGGGTTTTCTTTCTTATTGGCTTTGGTAGATTCATTAATTGTCTTCATGGTAGCATACAAATTTCAAAAGTATCCACCCTTAATAACTCTTGACCTGATGCGATTATTGCTTTGAGTGGAAACACGTCGACGTTCAAAAATGGTACCTAGAGAATTTTAGGTTTCATCCCTTCACCCCCAGCCACCCACTTTGAAATATCAAATGGCACCCCCTACCTTGTGATATATCATTTGAAAGGGTACGAAATTCTCTTCAACCATGATAAAAAGTGAAATCGATCGATTGGTTGTTAAGATAGACTACACAGAAGATAGAAGGTATGAAATAACTCAACCCTTAATAACTCTTGACGATGCGATTATTGCATTGAGTGGAAACACGTCGATTTAGATATCGAAGGGGAAGTTCAAAAATGGTACCTAGAGAATTGTAGGTTTCATCCCTTCACCCCCAGCCACCCCACTTTGAAATATCAACTGGCACCTTGTGATACATCATTCGAAAGGGCATGATAAAAAATGAATTCGATTGATTGGTTGTTAAGATTACACAGAAGATGGAAGGTATGAAATCAATATTATTATTAGCGAAACATTGCGGATTGGATACACTGTTGAATTAAATTACAGTCATAATAAAAAAAAAAAAATGAATAATAAAATAAGAAATTATTTCTAACTACTAACTCAACCAACGATTTCGTTAATTTAAAAAAAAATATTATTCATTCACTCAACATAATCAGAACTATTTGAACTAAATAAATCTCGTTCGTTATAGTATACAATTTGTAAATTTTAGCTGAAACGTTGTTTGACAAAAATAAATGTTCTTTTTACCAAACAAATATTTCAAACAAATGCAAAGAAATATTTCTTTGCGTCTATTGAAACACCAGATTTGCTTGTTTCAATGCATATTTGTGTGCCTGGATATGAAAAGGGACCAGTTGACCGAAATTGAGTTATGAGTGTTTTTAGATAGAATAAGTTATGGCAAAGGTACTCCAACATTTTAAGCCGATTACCATAAAGAGAAATAGAAAAAAAAATATTTAAGTTGCTGGTGCAAAAATTAAACTTTTGCGCTATGACGCTTCAAACTTTTGCAAAGTTTAAAAGTTAATAACTTCCCGCATTTTTGGAAGTTACGCTGACTCCAACATTTTTGGAACAATTTCGATATTACTTTCAAGATTTTTAGTAGAATTTATTATTTCATTATTCCGTTTGGGTTTTATAGGGTTTTTAATCTATAGCGTCATTGGCCTGGGTCTACAATATGTATAGTGTAAGCTAGGTATCTTCATCTCTCGAGTCTTAAGAAGACTTAAGCATTCTCGTAAGGGGTTTATGGGGTCCTCTGATTCCAAATCTTATTTATTTTTAGATTTTTAGAATTCAAAATGGCGGATCTAATATGGCGACCAAACATGTAATTAAGTGTCGGATTTATACAAAAATTAAATTATGTTATATATGAAGGTTACGGATTCCTAATCTGTTGTCAGATGTATAAAATTCAAAATGGCGGATCCAATATGGCGACTAAACATGTAATTAACTGTCGGATTCAGAAGAAAACAAATATCTGATGTTAGATGTTTATAATTCAAAATGGCACCGAATGTAATGTGGCAACCATAATAAATTAACGTGAATTTGCAATTTTTGTCATCCTATTTCCTGTTACATAATTATGCAGCTGTCTGATGTCAACACTTATGTCAGTTAAAAATCCAAATTGGGAGTTCAAATAAATCAGATAGTATCAAATTATTTTAAACGTTTAATGATAAGAAATAAACATAACTAGGGACACAAACATGGAAATACAATCATAATAAATTTATATAAAAAGTGCATTTTTTTAAAACTACGCTTTATAAACAAAATTACAATTTTTTAAAATTTTCTTCAAATTTTCCATTTTTGTTGTCATTTTATTTTTTTTCGAGCATTGTCGCCGGCAATCTGTCCACATACAAAATTTTAACCCGATTGGACATATTTTCCAAATTCAAAATTTTTTTCAAAACTTTAGAAAATTTCCCAAATTTTTTTATTGCTTCATGTCATTGTCACCGGAAATCCGTCCACAGGCAAAATTTCAACTCAAATGATCAAATTTTCCAAATTTTGAATTTTTTTTCAAATTTTGGAAAAGTTTCTATATTTTTTTATTGCTTCTTGTATTGTCACCGGAAATCTGTCCACATGCAAAATTTTAACTTGATTGGACACTGGGAAGTAGAAATAATATCGATTACAAGACCTGTACAAATTCAAAATTTTTTTCAAAATTTTAGAAAATTTTCCAAATTTTTTTATTGCTTCATGTCATTGTCACCGGTAATCCGTCCACAGGCAAACTTTCAACTCACTTGGTCAATTTCTCCAAATTTTGAAATTTTTTTCCAATTTTGGAAAAGTTTCCATATTTTTTTTTATTGCTTCTTGTATTGTCACCGGAAATCTGTACACATGCAAAATTTTAACTTGATTGGACACTGGGAAGTAGAAATAATATCGATTACAAAATTTGTACATAACAAACAGACAAACAATCAAATAGACAAACAAACAAACAAAGAGTGCAGTTAATATAAGCGTAGTAATTGTCCCGTATTTCTTCTTGTTTTTAGACAATAAAATAATCCTATCAAAATCAACAAGAAACATCGGAAGGCGCCTTTAAAAATAATGTCGATGATGTTATAGGTAAAAATCAATATAAGAAATATTCAAATTGAAATCGACATGTGTGTTTTGATCAAATAAAACTGATGTGTCCGATGAGTTCGTAAAATAACCAGATTTAATTATAATGAATTTATTTAAGTCATATGAGGCTGACTCGTACAAAGAAATGTCAGTTCATTGAGGACGGGTTGACCAAAATAGGGAAGGGTTGAAGGTCCGACGATTGAAAACATACAATTTCCTCAAAAATGGAAGGTTTCAATCCTATGTTATCTTACTTTTCTATTGTGATACAGCGCGTTTCTGACAATATTGGGCCAATTTAATATGAAATTAAAGGTATACAATTAGTAGTGATGAATTTTGTTTGGGTCATTTCTTTTCGTAAAAAGGCTGAAATTTCCAAACTTTTATTGTTGTTACTCACTAAGTAGTGGAGTTGGACGTTTAAAAAAAAATTATCAAAATCAGTGGTTTGAGAGAAAATAAACTTTGAAGTACAAATTTACTTCACTGGTTCATACATTTCTGGGGCAGTGTAAGAGATATTATTGTTATATGATACATTCAATGCATTAATTCATTAAGTTCATCAAATTCGTCTGCATTCAATCGCACTAGCCTGGCAATTCCGATTATTGATGATCAACTAATAACAACGTACCTATACGGGTTTTACAGGGGCAGTCAAGTTCAGATATACAAAAACCATGAGAATTAAATCGGTTTGTGGTTTAAATTACCACTGAAAACCCCAACCGTAGCGTACAGAAGAACACTGACGAAGTTTTTGTAACGTTGTTAAAGTACGTCCCGCCAATTTTGCCCCGCCCTTTCAATTTGACGATATTTTTCCGAACATCCGACTTGGTCGGCCTATTTGCGGTGACATTTTGCGTCCGAAGAAAAGTAATTTCCGATTTTAATTCTGTTACAGAACGGTGGAAAGCGGCCGACTGGCTTTGCCCGCTTTCCTGAACCTTGCCGGAAAACTGGTAACTAAGTTAAGGCCCATCGAGGACGTTCTTGTGGGGAAGCCGCAAACCGAGTTATTCACGGATGGCTTCCGCTGAAAACAATTAGATTTGAGAAGTCTGTGTATATAGTGAGATACGCGATTTGTAAGATACGTACTTGAAGTATAGTCGAAAGTGAAGATCGGCGTTTCTCAAGGGGTTCATGGATACATAATATATTAACTTCAAATATTAACAAAGTTGCTTAGAATTGTCTGTTACCTACTTGAAATCAAATAATCTTTAGAAAACAACAAGCACCTGGCAGAATTATTGGTCAAAATCAAACATTATTCTTTTCAATATTGCTCATTTTTCAGAAAAAAAAATCTATAAATTGAATCTGCTACCCATCCTCGGAACTTTACATAATCACTCTTTAGATAATCACTCTTCACTCTTAGAAGAAAACTATAACTGTGGATTGTGGATTTAAATCTGCCTACATTCGAGATGAGATTATCAACTTACCGCCAAAAAAGTTCTGAGTTTCTGTGAAAGAAACAATGTCCTAGAATTTATAGAAAATCAATAAATCTACAGTGTGATTTGAGTTTTATAGATTTAAGGTTGATTGACAGTCACGTTGATCCTTTCTGACGTATTGCTCGTGTTGGTTGTTAGTTGGTATCCAGAAATTAACACCAGTTGTAGAAAACGCATGGCATAACCAGGACATAAACTTTTTTAAATTATTATTTACATTACAACAGAGAAATTTAAGTTTCACCTCGAGTTATAAATTACCAGGTATTAATACTGTTTTAAAAAAATCAGCTTTTCCTTATTTACCAAATTTAAAGAGAAAATATAGGAAACATCTATTAATACAATATATCCCGGATGCATGGATCAAGTTACTATTACTAATTTTTCAAACATATTTCAGCATAAATAACAGGTATGTTCAAACGCCTTAAATCGGGCGAAATGTATACTCTGGCTATGAAAGTTATTGATATTTTGAAATTGATTTGATATTTCAGTACAAATCAAATTAAAATAAGATTGAAAATAATTCTGTTAAATATTTTAAATATAAATTTATACAGCATGTTTCTTAATAACATGCTAATATTTAAGGAGGTTATTCTTGGGTCGATTTTGAGAAAAAAAATGCATATAAACATATATCCTAAAGGTCTTAACTTTTGAACTACAGGGTGTTAAGAACAAATCTGCATTGTTAATTTTGATGACTTAAATACGTGACAACTAGAGTGGGTAGACAACTGTCAAAACTGTTTTTGTTTACAAAACAAAATGTCCTTCTTACCTACTAGATACTTAATCCTTGATAATAACAAATTTCATGAATGAATTTTATTTATTTATGCGAAAACCGTACGTCAAACGAAAAAAATCAAGAGACCAGATTTGCTCAGAAAGGAATGAGGAATTCAAAAATAATTTTGACTTTGAGAAAAAGCAGAGGTGTATCACTTTCCTCTTTAAAATTATTCAGTGCAAATCCCGCACGAACGCCACTGGCAAGAATAAAAAAATAGGTTGTAGGTACAGCAGAAAATGCCTTTTGATGCATAGAAGGTGCGTATAATTTGTTTCACAAGAATATCTAAGGTCATACCAAAGTTATCATGAAAAAAAGATTTTCTTCTTAAATTTTTAGCACCCTGTAGTTCAAATGTTAAGACCTATAGGACATATGTTCATATGAGTCTTTTTTCTCAAAATAGACCCAAGAATAACCTCCTTAAATATTAGCATGTTATTAAGAAATATAAA
Source organism: Aphodius sticticus (assembly GCA_963966075.1). Classification (NCBI taxonomy): domain Eukaryota; kingdom Metazoa; phylum Arthropoda; class Insecta; order Coleoptera; family Scarabaeidae; genus Aphodius; species Aphodius sticticus. Next base: position 67,923,524 of record OZ014509.1, read on the forward strand.
AACACACTATGTAAATAATAAATAATTATTTATTTGCAAGTGACCAAAAACCAACTATTCAAACAAATCACCTTGACACTTTTGAGTCAGATTCTTTTCTTAAGTTTATTTTTTGTTATTGTAATTTTTTAACTTAATTAATATATTTAAATTCTATTATTGTAAAGGGTATTGTTTTTGTTCTTCATTCGTTTTCGCAGATTTGTGAAAGTAACAGTAGTACTGTAAAATGAAACTAAATTATATGTAGATAATAAATTTCAGCAAACAAGTTGTAAAAGAAGATTTCACAATTATTTTTATATCCCATTTAATGTGCTGAGAGTATGTTGAGTTTGATATAGACAGATATAGACTCATATATATGTATTTGATCAGAAAACTGAATCGATTTAGCTATGTCCGTCTGTCTGTCCGTCTGTTCGTCTGTGTACACGATAACTGCCGTAATTTTGAAGTAATTGATCTGAAATTTGGTATACAAGCTTATCTTATCTTATCTTATCTTATCTTATCTTATCTTATCTTGTCTTGTCTTGTCTTGTCTTGTCTTGTCTTGTCTTGTCTTGTCTTGTCTTGTCTTGTCTTGTCTTGTCTTGTCTTATCTTATCTTATCTTAAAAAGTAAGGACAAATTCGTGAATGGGCAAAATCGGTTCACTTGTTTTCTTTTTAATGTTTTACGGTGGGGGGTATTTTAACTTCAGTACGACTGAAGATAATTTTCTTACTAGCTTTCTGTAATATTGCTGGTTATTTGATACCATTTATATCGCTGTATTTTTGTGCTGTGCGGTATTGTCGTATTGCTGTAAAATTTCAGGATTATCACGGCAATTTTTGAATATTTTTGCAATTTTACGAGATAAAAGTAAGGCAGCCTCAATATTTTTTTTTGTTGGAGTTCCCTCGGGTTCCGACCTTGTTTTAAAGGTTATGAAAGGGTAAAAAGATTGAGAAACGCTGGTATAGACTCTAGGTGATAGACCATACTGTATATGCATATGCCTTCTTCTAGACCAGTGGTCTCCAAGCTTTTTTGGTCGAAAAAAATAGCAATGAAACAGCATCGAGTGAAACTTTTTGTAATTTTGGTACCTACTACCTCTCTTACCTCTCTGTATACCCTTTTAATAATTAACCCCTATTTTGTAATATCCAGTGTATTATAATATTTGCAATGTGCTTTTGCCAAACAAAAATAAAAATAAAAGAAGATGCAAGCAAAAATACAGTAGTTATTTTGATTTGAGTTTTGATTGATTTTATATATATTAAATACAAAGGGTTGATTTGTGTATATTAAAAATTCAAGATATGTAACCGCATGTTACCGACAGCTTTTATTATGAAACCAAAAATAGTGTGACAATGTGTTCATTATGAAACTAAAGTAGAAAATAGTATATTATTATCCAAATGGAACGAGTGCACCAATACGTCTTATTTTTTCTACTTTGCGTCATTAATTTTATATAAGTTTAGAAATTGTGGTTACTATATCGCGCTAAATTAGAATCTAGGGTATTTTGCGGGTACCACGTGGTAGCACTGTAGTAACTGTCAACTTCGTTAAGGATGATATCGATGAGATAAAATCATGACAAAATCTAATTGTGAATACTTTTACTCTACTTTAGCCTACAAGTTTGAATAAATATAATAAATATTCAGCGAGGTCGCAACGATGATCATAATGGAGCTTGGGGCAACACTTTTAACCCTACTGTGATAAATACATGAAACTTAACCTAAAAAGTTAACAATTTTAAAATAGTGGTTTCATAAGTATAATAATCAGAATAGAAGTGTTTGGCGGTGACTGATTAGTTACTTCGAAGAACAAGAACTTACTAAAGAATTGTTATAACGCTTAACGTTTAATAGCGGTGTCTACCTAATTCCGCTACGTAGCCGTTGCGGCTTATATATTTACAAGCACTTATAATTGAAACCCAATTCTAATTTCGGCAAAGTAGTTTATTAGAATAAATTATACGTCGTAAAATTGCGTGTTATGGAGGTAATACAAATACATTGCACACAACCAGAACTAAGACGAAGTCGAAAGCGACGGACAAAAACGAATATGAATTGAACCGAGCATCCAAGCGTCCAAAATATTACCGAAAACTTATATGTTACATAAACTAAGAAATCCTCTACACTTTAAATGTACTATAGCTTCGTACGTGTATGCTGATAAACCATTTATTGTGCATATACAATCTCGCAGCAGTAATTAAAATCGTTCGTATCTACGATGTAGGTTTGATCTTCGCATAATACCTTATTAAAGTAAATGTGGTCCTTGAATTATATCTGAAAAGGGGATTTGATGTTTAGTTGAAAAGAATGATAACGAGATCACTTACTAGAGTCGTAAAACATCACCGTAAACGTCATGCTGGCGTATTTTGATGAACACAGCAAAACTAAGAAAGCCCCAATCCTTTGGCCATACTATAGCAGGCTACACCCATGTTTAAATATGTATAGAATATTGATATTTCGCAGTTTATGTGATTGCAAGCGATTAAGAAGATGCAGTGTGTGGTTATGTTGGGTTATGTATTGTACGTTTGACCTATGGCATTTGATATCACTGTGTACCAATCAGACAAAAATGTTACTGTTTTCGGTATTACAATGTGTTAATTGTAACACCGAAAACAGTGTTACAATGTGTGCATTGTGAATGCAAAGTAGAAAAACAATATTATTAAACAAACTGACATATGTATTTGTATTTAATAAATTTTTATACTTTTAGGGCTTAGGTATAAATACAAATACATTTAATGTGGTCAGAATAGTTATATAATATCCAGAATCCTGTAATTGTAACTGACGATATAAAAACAAAGCGCAATCCACGATTTCAGCTCCTGTAAGCAATTAATTCAGGAATTACCACAACAAAAGCAGGAGCAAGCATCAGCTGGTACTTCCCCGGTAGAATCCTCGGATTAGTTCTCGAGAATAAAAGTACAATAGGTAATAAAACTTGAGCGGAATTTAGTTTAGAATTTCCGCTATAATACAAGGAATGAATACTGGTAAATAGAACGAGGCGCTGAATATTCGAGTCGCCTACAGAAGGACCCTCTTCCGAAGGGGTTGTAAATAAGGGAATTTATTTAAATTCAATCTCTTTCTACTACGAGGCACATATTTCACCCGTTTAGCCCTTAGTAGAAGGGATATAAAAGAATTTAAGAACGACAGGCCGGAGGACATTAGGGGAATGTTTATGTTTACAGTATGTAGATAAGAATGATTTATTATGATGCGAATTAATTTTGTAATCGCCCTGATGACGGAACTCAGGTTTTCAGAATAAAAATGACGGATTAACAATACAACGTAAGGAGGCTAATGGATTCTCATTACTTTCTAAAGAAAAATATCGTCAAGAGTTTGTCTAGACGCGTGAATTGTACAGCTAATGTTCGTATACATCATCTGGTATAGAAATGCGAACAAAAAACGATCGAGTATTCGAGTCTGCAAGAAGAAAAAAAGATTTTTCTTATTTAGTTTATCGTGTTACACTGAATCCGTATTATTTTGTTTACAATGTTATTTTGTATTATTTCTCTTTTTACGTTTCTAGGATGTTTAGAAATGTTGTCTGTAAATAGAAAACTTCCAAAACTCGTCACAGAAAATAAATTCATAGGACTCATTGGATGAACTTGTCTGAATTTTTTAGATAGTACTTCAAACTTCTTGAAACGTGTTAAACTCACGTAAAGTTACCCAGGAGACCGAAGAGCCTCAAACAACCCTCAACTAAGATAAAGTTAAAGCGGGTTGAGGAAAGTATAATTTTGCACATTTATTATCTTATGTCTTGCCATTTATTTAGTTTGCAATGTTGACGATAAATAATGACTACACACAGAAAAGTGATCTCTCGAACGAAGAGAGAATTACTTGGCTGAAGTAGTTGGTAGGTTCGTATATACGCGAGAGATTATTGACTTCAACCAAGAAATTTTATTTCTTGGAATAATTACTAGATTTAAGAAAGTGGTTACTCTGGTGAAGTAAGTAAACAGTCTTCAATGAAGTGTATATTTTTATTCCCGGTAAATATTTGTAGTTACTTAATGTAAGAATTTTAAAAATTTGGCACAAATACGTTTTCTATTGCTAATTAACAAGATAGGTATGTTATATTTACTTACTCGTTCTACACTGCTGCGTGCGTTACATCAAACTATTCCGTGTTAAAACGTTTATTGTATACTATATATCACGATACACATCCCCGATAAATCACAAGACACTAATGATAATCCCCTACGGTTACTTCGTTGTTGTTTTGCGTACTAGGTTAGGTTCCGTGGCGCCACCACCACGCGCGGGCGCGCGAGCCTTGACAAAATCACGGTGCGCATATTTATTCCAGAGAAAGGAATTACTTTAAAGAAGTGAGAATCACTTCAGTTAAATAATTGGTGGGTTTTTATTCAGTAAACAATAGGTACTTACTTATATTAAATGTCTTATATTTTCTTGGATCAAGTAACTACGCACTTGGATAGATTTAATATTACTTCGTTGGAGAAATTAACATTTTTGGGACGAAAAATTCAATTACTTCTTTCAATACAATACTGGTTCTTATAAAGAAAGAATTTATTTGTTGACAGCATTTATCTGAGAAATTATTTTACTTATGATGAGTAGTTGGCATTTCTTGTATATACCTAACTTTCTACATCCAAGTAAATATGCATTTGAATCAATAAATAAAATAATAAACAATAAATAACTTTGCCAAAGAAGTTCAATTTCGATTCAAATAAATATATTTGCATACAAGAAAAAGTTATTTTCCAAGTAATATTTTTGCAGTAATATTTTACGTCCCAATAACTTTTCAACACAATAATTATTTTAACTACATAAATATTCGTCCTTATAATATACAAATTGAAAATTTTAATTCAAGACATTACTTGTTTTACTCGAATAAACGTTCTTTCTACAAAAAAATCTTCCACACAAATATATTTTTATCCGCAAATATTACTTTAACTCTATTGAAACAACATATGTCTTTGAGTCAACGCATATTTATTGGAATTAAAGAACATTTTTATCTGTGTAGATCTATCAAAATATAAACATTTTAACAACAATAATTTCATAGTTTTTCTTTGTTTTAATAATGACTCGTATTGTGTATAAACGAAGCTAAATTAACATCACAAGTATTTGTTTAAAAACAAAGTTAAATAAATTATGGTATATCTCAATTCAGAACCCACTTTAACCCTAAACAAAGGCAATAAATACCAAAGGAACGACGTTATCGTATAAAAAGTAATTAATGACTCCGATTTGAGAAATATTTCCATAAATTTCCGCAATTATCTCACTTTTCTGTGTGTACGCACTCAGTTTATTGAAAATATTTATTGATTTTTAAATAGACAAGAAAAACAATTAAGGTTAACGCCTCAAATTCAGACAGGTTAAGGGGAGGTTCTCATGTAGAGACCTAAAAAGTAGCTCAACTTTGGAACAGTTTTTCAAATAAATTGTAAGAGATATCAATATTTTTTGTTTTGCTATATATTTATCATACTCTGGAGTAAAAAAAAAATGTGCCAGAAAAAAACTATATGCAAGAAGTGGTTACTGTTGTAGGAAGTATCAGGTCCTACGCGGCGTGCTTTCCTTAACAACGTGCACGATAGCTCCTCTAAAAATAACCAGAAATTGAAATTTCTAAAGCGCTGTGAATCTAGATGAAATTAGTTGGAGGCTGAACCAACATTTAGTTAAAAAAGTTGAAAATTAACAAAATGGTTGCTGTTTGAATTTTAAGTTCGATTTTCTACAGCCCTCTTTCGTTTTCACAGCGGTATAAATGTTATAATTATTTAAAAGTTTTATTTATTATGATGTTCAGCCTCCAATAAAAACTATTTTCTTTAAGTGAAAAAAAATAATAACTCGATCCGTTAAACGGTTTAAAAGTAAGCACGCATGCCCGTTTGAAAGATCGTGTTTCTAGAAAAACGCGATGCTTGCATCGGTGTTGTTAACTCTACACTAGAAGGTAGAAACAGTTTTTAAAACTCCTTTTCTATATGAATTCATTGAAATATAATAATTTACTCAACACAAGTACCTAGATATATGCGTCCTCTATATTGTATCCAAATTTCACATTCCTATTTTAAAACGTCACCGAGAATTATCATTTGAATCAAAACATCGCTTTGCGCCGAGGAGAATACGATAGGTTATAAAACCGTAAAACTTGTGAGAATCAAAAAACAGTTTCAACGGATTATTGTATACACTTTAAGGTTTCAAAATATGAAAGATAAAAATTTTGATTTTTTTAACCGATTATATGAGAACCTCCCCTTAAGGAATTTTTGTTACATTTGTAGAATTTGTAAAAGTAAATGTAAGCTGCAGAAGATATATTGATTTTCGCGTGGAAACCGCGTTGAAGACTTTGAAGCAGTCGACGTTTCGCGCTCTGTTGTAAGAGGCATCTTGAGGACTAAGTATCAACCCAAGTGCTAAGAAGATCATCTTCTGTGAGCGGATGGTTACATTTACAATTCCGCAAAAATGGATTGGACGAAATGGCCCTATTTTATGACCAGCCCTATTTTGAAACAAATTGTTTACAGTGAACCATTACAAGACGATGCAGAACTAATAAAGCTAAGAATAATGTATACGACGGAATCTCTACCACTGGCGGAAATACGGTTATATTTATATGTCCAATTTTTACATACACACTGGAATTATTAATTAACTTTCATAGTCAGCGTATAAATAGTGCGCGATTTAGGGGTTTGAACATATCCGCCGCATTATTTATGCTGAGATGTTTGAAAAATCAATAATAAATTGTATAAATAAATTGTTTTTCTTTATAACTTGATCCGGGGACATACTGAAGTTTAAGGGGTAATGCCACTCTAGCGCGACAAAAAATAGCCGATTTTGTAGGTATATTTTTTACTATATAGTAAATGAATTACAAAATCTCTTTAAAGCCCCTTATTATTCATAGTTTGAGGAATATTCACAATAAAAAAACAAAAATAAATAAAAAATAGCGGCGTTAGAGGACATCAAAGGAAACCTCTTCCGGCGGACAGGGTTGCACGGCCGGAAAGATTTTGCACGCAGTTTTTCACTTAGCCATAAAAGCAAAAAAAAATCTGATGTGGCCAGGTACATGACTTTATCATACTATATATAAAATTAATAGTTTAGCTGCATGAGATTCTATTTGATCGAGATCGGCTATGTCTGCATTAAAATAAAATTAGTAGAGCTAGACAGATATGTCGATTAAAGCTGCGGTCGGATATTGTACTCCGTTGACACCGGGTACACCGTCCAAATGACACTTACGTGTTATTGGGTGTAAAAAGTGTAATACAATATCCGAGCGCAGCTTATATTGACAGAAGTTATTGTCAAAACATTAGCGTTTGACACTACCTACTGTCATTAGAATCAAAAAATCTGACAAATCGTGGCTACTAGTTTTAATGCAGTACGACCGATCTCGATGAAATAGAATTTGCTCATGCAGCTAAACTATTAATTGTACCAAAAAATGTCTAAGTCAGAAATTATTCAGGATTTCCTCTTCTTTAATTTATTATTTAACTATTTCGACGAAATTCCAGAAATGGCGGCTTATTTGCAAAATCTTTCAAAAATGCTAAGACTAAACCTCCAGTTCCTTTGGACCCTTTTCAACAGAAAGCTTTTCAGCTCTAAGTTAGGTTATGAAACTTCTAAATATGAAGTTTCGTCCTGATACCTTTAGTAGTTTCTCCGGAATCGTCGCCACAAAAAACGGGTACACACACACACACACACACATACACACACACACACACAGACATTTTTTTGTACCTTGGTCAAAAATGTTCAGGGGACCCAAAAAGACATATTTCCGCTAAAATCTCAAAAATTTTTTTTGGCACGATTACAATACTTTACATACTGCGTATGATAAAGTAAAAAGAATTGATTCTATATAAGATTATCTCGGGAAGTACGTACAGAAATTAGAAAATTCCGCTTTAAAACAAAATGGCGCACGTTTGAACACAAAATATCACTTTTAGGTACAAAATTAGGTAAAAAAATTCTTTGTAACAAAAAAGTTTCGAACTTATCGTAAAATCCGAACGTACTTCTCTAGAAAATATTGTTCTGAAGCTGCATATAAAATTTCAAGTGAAATGACGAAGATCAGTTGGTAGTTATCTTTCCGGCCAGTTTGAAAAATGCTGTTTTGAGAAAACACTGTTTAAAATATTGTGTAACTTTGATGTATAGAATTGTTATATTTTACTATAGTCGGCAAAGCCTGGACCATATACTTATCTCTTCAAATTAACATTTTCCTCCTCTTGTTTCTTTCTGTTTGATTTTGACGACAGACGGGCCTGTTTTGCAGCATCAGTCAGGGATGACTCTGAAAACATGATGCGCCGTGCGTCAGCCTTCGCGCAGATATTATTGCAGTTTGGCTAGATGCACAGCCATAATACCTCCATATACTTCATAAGGCTGGATAATGCATCATTGACAACACATATAACTATACTTGCTGCAATGTCCACAATTACGTCGCCACTTGAAAGTGAAAATGAAATCACCAGGTGGCATTTCATCGGTCAGAATTTATGATAGTGTCGCCCAGACGTATTTTCTTCATTTTATCAATTGAATCATGATTATGACGAATGGCTAGTCCATCATAAATTGAAAGGTCATTTATAGGCTTCTGGGTTAACTTCCCTTTTTCTTCGAGGCCCTAACTAATTTTTGTCAAATGGCGGGGACTAGTGCCATTAGTTTCTTCACGTGATCTATGCATTCCTTTTCTTATTTCCTTTTCTTATTCCAAAATTTGCAAGCTTTGCAGTAAGTATTTAGATTTTCTGAGAATGTCAACAACATTTCTCCAGCTGATAAGCGCCATCAATCATACAGAGAAGAAAAAATCTGTTTTCTCTATGTTCCATCGTCCGATACAGTTACGCCATTCTTTTTTTTACTATTTTCAATTGACTTTTAGCCCTCCCTTCTTCTGCTGCTTTCTGCATACTTTGTTGACAATGCTTCTGTTTCCACAAAAATGGTGCGACCAACTTTATCGTAAAATGAGTGAAAAATCTGACGAGGAAGGTCCTTGAATGAGCAAAACTTTTCAATTACATTTACACCTATTCTTATGCGCATGACAAGGATAATTCCGCTATTCAATTCACATCCTTTTTGAACAAATCGGCAACTCGGAATGAAAGTTTGTTCAAAATTCTCACAAGAAACCACGATTTGAAATCCTCAGTCACAGTTGCCACTTTCGGCCAATTTCGCATTTGATTTGCACGTTTTACACACTACAACTTGTGAAATAGCAGAAAACACAACAACAAAGTTCAAAAGATGATAAAACGTCATCCCCTTCAACGCTGTAATAATCTTCAACCGACATTACTTTTTTACTGGTGTGGACTGTGGATACGTTATCAGGCAGACGCAACTCTAGTTCCAAACAATTCAATGCTTGTCATATTAGTTCTATTTGAAAATATGCTGCTTCCTTTCGACTCCTTTCGATCACGATATACTTCAAGAATGTCACTAATTATTTCTGCTATTTTTTTACCAACTAATCAAGAACAATACACGTTACATCAGACAGCTGTAACATTGTGCGGCTAGCGCCAGTTCAACGAACGTACCGAGGATATTTCCACAAAATCTTTGTGTTTTATAATATTTTATGTTATATTTCACACCACGCATGTAATTCCTCCAAATAAGATAAGAGCGTATAGGTCTCAAGACCGTAACCTCTCACGCTAAATTTTTTGCATGTACGCTCGGCTAGACGCTTGGCCGTATGTTCATCAAATAAGCATTTAAACATTTTTTTCCAATATGAAACGTATTGTACCTTATTTCTAAGATCTCAAGAGATAATTTAAGCAAAAAATTTTTTTTTGATTTTTTAAAAAATCTAGAGTGGCAATACCCCTTAAATGAATTAAAAGCAAACCTGACTCACGGACCAAAATCGGTGCGCGTCGACCTTGCAACGGGTTGGTATCGCATTTTATCTGTGCGAATGTGTCTTGAATTCTTGTTCGACCTTTTTCAGTAAAAACTTGCACTGGAATACGACGTTGAAACGCTGGAAAATCACAAAAAAGTGTTTTCGTTTTGCATTTGAGGCGTAGAATACTGAGACAGGTGTTTCGAAATATTTATTCGAACCAAGCAATACCCTGAAACTTGTTTTCTTCGGAATGTGCTTTTGACCCTCGCGAATTTTACGGTTGTACGGCCTATGATTTAAACAAAATTCCTGCGTTGGCGGCGCACATACATACATAGGTATAAATGTTAATATTATCGATTGCAAAAGTGAATAATTTAACTGGTAGGTGCAAAAAAATAAATTGGTCGACACTGGTTTACAAATTGGCCATGGAAAATTACGTTGGCTTAAATTGCCGGGCAATTAAAAATTCAAAATGGAAACAGTTGTGTAATTGAATCGCTGAGTTCGAAAACAGTACAAAATACAGTACAAGTACAATGTAAATTCTATGAACATGTACTGTTTTCGAACTCGGCGATTCAATTGTTACTTTATTAGGCATCACTACAGGTGTCCCACGCTAGAAACAAAGTATATTCTATCAACTGTTTCTAAAATATTGTGAAATTAATGCCAATATCGGTTTTTATATCCGTTATCTCGGTATCTCGTATCTCGTTGAATGTACTGCCTGACGGTAGATGTAAAGTAGATGGATTTCTACTAGGATTGTGTCTACATTAAAATGCCATGTAGTTATAGTTATTGTTTAAGTTGTTTTATGTGTACTGTCGTACTGTTTACATTTTTTTCATGTTCAACAATCGTGAGAGGGTGTCTCGAGGTATCCGTGTGGAGGCTTCAGTGATGTACCAAGAGTGTTGGAGCAGACATTACGTTGGTCAAAATGCAGAGTCTGAACTGAGTAGGGCTCGTAACTAGTCGAGAGTCGAGATAGGAGAGAAGTCTGGATTGAGTAGGGCTGTAAGGCTTTCCTATCTCGAGGTTGGATAGAAGTCTGGATTAAGTAAGGCTGTAGAGCTGTCCTATCACCCTCCAAAACTAGTACCTGCAAGTACTGCTGAACCATCATATCTTCAAGACCGGAGAAGACACCCCAACAACCATCTCAATATTTATTGTTCTGTAATTGTTTTTCGTTCTTTTATTATGTTTGTCTTGTTTTCTTTTATTGTTGTTTGTTATGTTCCCGGAAGTAATAAATTAAAGATAGTGTAGAATGAGGACATAAGCGAGAACTTTGGTGGCATAGACTGGTCTTGATTATTTATGGTATTTTTTTGGTTGGATAGTTGTAGTAGCTGTAGCAATATGCTGGAGCATATTTTCCAGCAGGGAGGGTAATGCCACGAAAAGTTCTCGTTTACGCTTTGATGGAGCGTTTGCTGGTCAGTCCACATATTGTTTTGCATGTATGCATTTTTAGAAATGCAATACATGACAAAACGACCGGATAGGAGATACCAGCGAGCGCTCTGCTAAAGGTAGAATAGTGGAATCGTAATGTAGCAGCTTAAGGGGACAGGTGGTCCCACATAAAGATGTAGATTAAAAAAGCATCATGGTGTTTCTGCACTTGTCCCCGACTGTGTTCCAGTGGCTGTGAGGCGTTAGATTAGTAGATTAAAGGTAAGTGTAATATTATTTGTTGTTATTATTAAAATATATTTAGTAGTTATGGTACTTCCGCAATACAGTTTAGCTAGTCAAGCGAGTAGCCCAAATATAATTAATTAGATCATATTTAACGTGACAGTATCAACGCCAAAATCGCTATTTTCTGCTGCTAGTGTTGCTTCATTCTGTCTTATTTCATCATCTCCTATGACGACTGTCGATATTTATCACGGAATTAGGGACTATTGATGATCGTAATTCCGACACCCTGTAATAATTATGTCCGTAATTCCGACACCCGTGTCGGAATTTGGATGTAATGCGTACAATTAATTGTAATATAGCAAACGATGTAAAATATGTTATTTTCATGTGTAAAGAGAGCATTAGAGCATTATCTATTACTTCTAATCATGTACACTGCCGCTCATGGAAGTTCGGATACATAGTAAACATATAGGAAATAATGATAAAAGCACTGATAACGTAGCAATAGGCACTTCTATTTCTACCAAACAGCGAACACATTCCTAACGTTGATTTCCAGTAACATACGACATCATTAAATGTGCTAATATAAAATAATTTTTAGATTTAATTATGATGCAACATTTATGCTGTTTTGTAACTGGTTGTTGGGAACTTTCTAGTTTCCATTAAAAAGGATGATTAAATACGAAATAACAAATAGAGTCACAAATACTGCATCTCAGACACACGTTGCGACCCCATTTTTACCAGATTTTTGCATCAAATGCTCGAATTCGTATTCAAACGAGTCTGTGCTTGCAATCTGTAGTTTGCACAAGATAACTCTGTCACGCGGAAGACATCATGCGACCCGAAAAGCCAACAAGCAAGGAACAGCGTTCTGTAATTATCGCTTTTCATCAGGAACGATTGTCAGTTCGTGAAAATGCAAGAAATAAGTCAACGATAAGTGACACTCTTCACCAATATGAAGAAACATGGAATTTGGATGAAGTGTTCGGCCGGGACTATCACGAATAATTTCCCAAGCGGACGAAGAACGATTAAAATTAATTTTTAAGCAAAACAGAAAATTGACCGCACCTAAAATCACCTCTGAAGTCAATCGCAATCGTGAAAGACCAATTTTCGTAAGCACACGGAAACGACGTCTCCAAGCGGAAAATCTGCATGGACGCGTTGCCGTACGAAAACCATTGCTTCGTCGGGGAAATCGTCAGAAACGACTTCAGTGGGCACGAACACATCGAAGTTGGACATATGAAGACTGGAAACAGTAGTGGGTTGATAAGTGTAATGTCAAATCAACAAACCGGATGTACTAAAATAAAGTTCAATGTGGTATATTTCTTATTTTATCCAACTAAACAAATATGTCGGAACAGGACAGTGTCTGAATTTTGGACGTTTACCTTATACGATAAACTACAACCCACTCACCATAATCAATTCTGTAAACGGATACCATCAAAGCAAGAGTCATATATAACTCACCAATTCTAAGTTCTAACTTTCTCCTAATGCCCCGCTAAGTAATTAAATCCAAAGGGATGTTCAGAGATATACGGTGCAATTTGTACACCGATATCAAGGCAAGGGTTCTGGTGTTTTGGTCGTTTGACGGAGGACATGTTGTGAGTGGTAAGTGGGTGAAACAATACGGCTTAATTACTTGTAATCGTGATGGCAAACAGTCGGTAGGGCCCAGGACCCCATCCTGGGACACTCCACCGCATTCAAGGACGAGCGCGACGACGCCAACGCAACGCAGCGCCGGCAGTCCGGATTTCCATAACAATGTCTGTTTCCAGACCGATGAAATGTAAATCGCGTTGTCGGATTCCAACCTCTGACCCGATGGCCGACCTTGCGCGTAATATCTTGACGATTGTTTGCACAAGACCATCATAATGGATTCAGGACTATGGATCGGTCCAATCAGACGAGACCAATACGAACTAAGTTGTTTGCGGTGGAGGCATAGAACGAATGTAGATTCGGTTTTAAATGAATTGTTAAAAAGTACCCTAAAAGATGATTTTTTCCTTATAAGGTAACTGCAATTCGACTTTTTTTTACATCGCTATAGGATAACAGTACTTAAGGGGTAATGCCACTCTAGCGCGAGAAAAAATAGCCGATTTTGTAGGTATATTTTTACGATATAGTAAATGAATTACAAAATCTCTTTAAAGCCTCTTATTGTTCATATTTTGAGGAATATTCACAATAAAAAAAAAAACAAAAATAAATAAAAAATAGCAGCGTTCGAGGACATCAAAGGAAACCACTTCCGGCGGGCAGGGTTGCACGGCCGGAAAGATTTTGCACGCAGTTTTTCACTTTGCCATAAAAACAAAAAAAAGAATTGATTCTATATAAGATTATCTCGGGAAGTACGTACGGAAATTAGAAAATTCCGCTTTAAAACAAAATGGCGCACGTTTGAACACAAATTATCACTTTTAGGTACAAAATTCGGTTAAAAAATGTTTATAACAAAAAAAGTTTCGAACTTATCCTAAAATCCGTACGTACTTCTCTAGATAATACTGTTCTGAAGTGAATTGACGGAGATCGGTTGAAGTTATCGTTCCGGCCAGTTTGAAAAATGCGGTTTTGAGAAATCACGGTTTAAAGTATTGTGTAACTTTGATGTATAGAACTGTTAGACATTACTATAGTCGGCGATGCCTGGACCATATAATTATCTTATCAAATTAACATTTTCCTCCGCTTGTTTCTTTCTGTTTGATTTTGACGACAGACGGGCCTGTTTTGCAGTATTAGTCAGCGATGGCTCTGAAAACATGATGCGCCGTGCGTCAGCTTTCGCGCAGAAATTATTGCTTCTTCATAAGGCTGGATAATGCATCATTGACAACACAAATGGCTATACTTGCTGCAATATCCACAACTACTTTGCCACTTGAAAGTGAAAATGAAATCACCAGGTGGACAATTCTCGTGCTGCGGCATTTCATCGGTCAGAATTTATGATACAGTGTCGCCCAGCTTTATTTTCCTCATTTTATCAATTGAATCATTATTACGATGGCTAGTCCATCATAAATTGAAAGCTCATTTATAGGCGTCTGGGTTAACTTCCCCTTTTCTCCGAGGCCCTAACTGTTTTTTGTCAAATGGCGGGGACGAGTGCCATTGGTTTTTGCACGTGATCTATGCATTCCTTTTCTTATTTACTTTTCTTATTCCAAAATTTGCAAGCTTTGCAGTATTTAGATTTTATGTGAATATCAACAACATTTCTCCAGTTCATAAGCGCCACCAATCATACGGAGAAGAAAAGCTATATTTTCTCCATGTTCCATCGTTACGAGACAGTTACGTCATCCTTTTTTTTACTATTTTCAGTTGACTTTTAGCCCTCTCATCTTCTGCTGCTTTCTGTATACTTTGTTTGCAAACTGCTTCTGTTGCCACAAAAATGGTGCGAACAACTTTACCGTAAACTGAGTGAAAAATCAGACGAGGGAGGTCCCTGAATGCGCAAAACTTTTCAATTCTATCTACACCTATTCTTATGCGCATGGCAAAGATAATTCCGCTATTCATTTCATATCCTTTTGGACAAAAAAAAATTCTCACAAGAAACCACGATTTGAAATCCTAAAATAATGAAAATAATCTCAACTCTTACTTTTGTCAGGGGCAATCGACGTCATTCAATTCTGTTTGCAACGAGTATGACTTGCATAGGACTTGCATGGGATATTCCTACATTCAACTTAAATAAACTGTCCTATTTCACAATCTCAGTAACCATTTAAAATCTCTACATATTTTGTTAGATACAAACGGATGTGATACTTTTAATAAATTTGTTCTTGTGCCAAAAAAAGAATCAATTTCTGTTAAAGGTGTAAAGTTGCAGAACATTAAAGCTAAAATTGCAAAGTTTTACTAGTAACGCTGTAAGTCTTTTAATAGTCTTTTACAAACATTTACGAATAAAAATAAAAAAAAAGTTGAGAATTGATACGACTGTAATACCATCACGCTGCTTCTTTTGGTACAAAAGCAGTAGGAAACTATTTTTTATTTTTAAAATGGCAAGGGAAAAACATTCAAGTACTTTTTGCCATATTTAATGAATTATTCAGCTGTTCTTTGTGGCCGAACAAATCCTCTTAATTTTGATGAATAAGGAAAACCACACGTTGTCGCTTCACTTTGGAAAGTTCTCATTCTAGGTAGTCTAGGTATGCATCGAAGTCAGATTTTTATTTGTAGATGATCTGGCTATCATGATTTGCATATTAACGTTGGTTGTTGGAAATTGGAATTAAACTATATATGCGACGCGGCAAGCGACTCACAATAATTATTCGCGAATCATCACTCACCACCGACCTGTGTGTTTTGTAGTTTAATGATATTTACATATGTAGGATATGTTGATATGATATGTTTAGTTAAATGTTTACTATCCAAATGCAAGATACATTCAAATACAGATGACGTAGAGAGGGCAGACTGACGAAGACGAAGACTTATTTTATACTGTGTTTCATTAAAAATGGTATAACCCATGAAGAAGTCAAAAGAAAAAAAAGAAAACTTCCACAAACATTTAGATATTATGACCAAAAAACAAAAAAAATGTTGGAAATTAATATGGCTCTCCAACAGATAACTTGATCCTCTTGATAAATTTGTTTACGTCACGAAGATACACTGCTAAAAAAAAATCAGGCGAACACTTTTTTCGAAACCTGTAACTTTTTAAGTAATAGTTCTCAAAACAAATTTGGTATGCTTTAAGGGAATATATTTAACTAAAGAAAATGACAAAAACAATGTTACAACTGTTTGTTACTTCTAAGTTACACTTAAAAATGTAAATAAATAACGCAAATGGAAAAATGTCAAGTATGCTTTGAATTCACGTATGAAAGTCTACTAAAGATGACAAATGAATTCAGTTGTCAATTTTCGGTGATTAGGAACGTCATTAGAAGGAAATGAGGCATCTTAGTGAAGTGCACGTTGCTCGTGCTGTCGCTCTCATTCAGCATGGTCACTCTATTCGACATGTTAGCAGGGACCTTCGACTTTCCCCTTCTGTTATTTAGTGTTTATGGAATCGGTTTCGGAAGACTGGCCAATATGTTAGAAGAGCTGGACAAGGTCAAAATCGAAAAACAACTCAAAATCAAGACCGAGTTCTTGTCCTTTCTTCTCTACGTCAGCGTACTGCCACAGCACGAGACCTCCTAAACGACCTAAGATGAGCACATGGAAAAGAAATTTCTGATTAAACTGTTTGATTTCTCCAGAACTATTATTTAAAAAGTTACAGGTTTCGAAAAAAGTGTTCGGTTAAAGTACACAATGTCCTGACAGTCCCTTGACCGCATTGTTTGGTTTACTCATAACGTTTTGTAAAAGAAAGAAATTTCAAATTCAGTGAGTGAAAATAGATAGTGGCTGTTAAATAAATTCCTTTTTGAGATACAATTAAAACTACCAATTTGTATCGATTTTGTGATTCTGATCACAGTTGCGAATTTACCATTACACGCGATTATTATTCATTATATTCATAATACAATAATTCCTGGCTCATTTATTACACGTGGAATAGCGCGTAATTGATTGCATTATCCCCGAACTGATGGTACATAATCGGATCATCGGTCATCTCCTAAATCAGCCAGTATAATCAATAATGCAGATGGCTGGCACTAATGAATTAAATGTAACATTATCCGACATATCGCTGTGAGCACATCATCGCATGGCAGCTTCTATTTCCATTGGTTATTCAACCGTAACTTCCTTGATAACAACGAATAATAGATATTCATTAATCAATAATGTTGGTCATCGCTTTCTAAAAATATGTGATAGTTATATCTGTTAGTTCTAAACAAATCTTTAATATACGATATTATAAATTACATATAAACTTTCAATCTTCAGTAAACTCGAAAATGTTATAAATAAAAAAGAGAATACAATCTTTGATGATTTTTCTAACGCCGCACGGTGGTCGATTCTGCTTCGCTAGCTGGACAGAAGTTTCGCATTTGTAATTCAAACTGCACTAAATATTACGGAAAATAGTCAAAGATCAGTCTCTTAACAAGTTTGTCGTCAAAATTTCAAATGCGCGGGTGTGGTACCATCACAAACTGAACTTTACGCTCAGTGGCAAAAGTGCATAACCATTCGCAAATTCACCTATGTCAGTGTGAGCGCATGTTTACGTTAATTTTTGTCAATTATTTTGAATAACTACAATGGAGAAGACGTGTGGTGGTGCGTACTACTTTATGGAAGCTGTACTGATGTAATAACTTGAGTTTTTTCAGCGCTTAATAAAATTAACTTTCACCATAAGGTTATAAAAAATGTACGACGGAGTACGACTGGATTAAGTGCTTCATTGCTGAGCTTCGATGTTATAGTTTTGGGATTTGTTGAAGTTAGGTGCCACTTTTTGCCGGAAACTTTTCTTTTGTTGTTGAAGAGAGCCCCTTGTCATCTGGAGAACTTCTACAAATACAGGTGACGTTATAGAGGTTGACGTATTTTATGGCATCTCCGGAACATACCGGAAGTATTCATAACTGCATTTGGATTTGGAATCTCAAACGAGAACCTAGGTCGTGTGTGGTATCATTGCATAGATATTTTGAATAGAAACAACTTTTATTAGAACAAAAATTTTCTAAACCGTACGCTTCACAAAAGACCCCATAATATTTTATGTCGTCTGTATAAGCTGTGATCAGAAGAACAACCCACGTATTCATGTTTTATTTTGTTAGTAGTGAAGAGACGTGATACTATATCGATAGCTAAAGATTTAGCGCGTCTGATGACAAAACCTTAAAGCCAACAAGTCAGCTTAGGACAGTCACCTGTCCAACAAAGGATAGGCCGAGATCATATGGCTTCTTTCGTAAACCGCATGATTTGGAAAGAAGTGTTTCCAGCAGAAGTTGTTTCGTGTGAAAATATCTTTGCAATGATACCACACATGACCCATGATTTAATTTAATGTTCTGAAAGTTGTTGGCAGAATTCGGCCGAGTGTAGTGTGTGTGAGTTCATTTAATGTATATGTTACGGTCATAGTGATAAATAGGTTATTATTAATAATTACCGGTTATTATTAATAATAGCCAAGTGGCGAGGTTAAAGTGAAGAATTTATCACATAAACCGGCTATTATTAATAATTTCCAGCATGCTGTGGTCAATGTGATATTTCAATTCGATATTGCATTGTGATGCTACAATATAATAGAGCCTCAGATTTGGAATTCTATTAGTATCTACATAATCGCCACACAACAAATCTATTCACTGGGTTTTCAGTGTTGGGCCTTTAGTGTCGTTAATCGTGACTAACTTATTTTAGTTACTACTCATGACTAATATAAGGAAGATTATCACGAGACTAAAAAATGGCAATCCACACTAATTGCATGCACGAGTGTGTAACTCTTTGGGTCATGCTTATTTGCGCAATTCTTAAAAGCTAAGTAAGTAATAAATTAGAAACTCGGTTTGTATTATTCTGCCAGTGCATACGTACAGAGTGCTACTGTATTTTGCAATTCGTGGCAAGAAAAATTATTTTTATTTATTATCTTATTATTTATTATCTTTTTAATACAAAACTTTAAAAAATGTTTTATATTTAATTTTGAATACAAAAGTCCTTCCAGACCTTTATTTTTTTTCTGTAGTAGTACAACAATTACACCATTTATATTGTAAAAATAAAGCAAGATAAAGTTTGTAACAATGGGACCTCATCTTCTTTTGTCTTTTGTATTTTTTAGATTATATCCGTCAGATATTAGATGTGCTTACGGTAGGTATAGGTAATGGACAACCTAATGTAGGGAAGGTTGGGGCAAGTTGTTACAATGTTTAATCTTTTATTTATAAAATATTACTTTATTGTCAAACACCAAAAGTAAAAATACCGTGTTAGGAACAGAACCATACAAAAATGTTTGCATCATTTGTGCGGTGCATTTATGTAAAAGCATCTATGTAAACCAGGCTCGCCTATTCTTGCATGTATTTGCAGGAAAATACAATATTGGAAAAATTATTATTAAATGCGCAAAATTTCAAGATAATTGGGATTTGAGGATTTACTTAATAAATTGTAATTGTACATTTACAAAAACTACCTACATGCATTAAATATAAAAATTGGTGTTTTGATAATAAAATGGTTAACTTTTTTGAACACTCTGTATAAAATGTTCTTTTTTATGTTTTCGTCATTGAGCCGTCCTTGGGTGTATACCAAATATCATTACCAATTATATCCAGTAGTTTCTAAAGTACAAGGGAGACTAAAGAAAACATTCTGTATTATCAATGGTTTGTATTATTCGTAACTTTGGTCATTGGGCTAGCCGTACTGATGATTTGCGTCGAGTAAATAAATATAATAGCTTACATAGTAATCAAAATAACTTGGCTAACTTTTTTTGAAGACTGTATACAAAAGATCTTTTGTAAAAAGTAACGTTTTTATCACTTTTACCGTGCCCGTTAGGAAATTATTAATAATAGCCGGTACAAGTGATTATTTAAGTGTTTCTAATCACATTGACCAAATGATGCGGTTATTATTAATAATAGCCGGTAATTATTAATACAAACCACATTTATCACTTTAACCGTAACATATATATTTTCACGCCAGATATTATTCGGTTTGGGTTCAAGTTCAAAATCGACTACAATGCGGTGTTGCAGCCGCAAGCTAAAACAAATAGTTATTGCTATGGTAAAGTATATGCAAACCGCCACAATTCGGCCCGTAAAAAATAAAAAAAGAAAAATATCGTTCCTGCAAGTTTCACAATTTTCAATTCAATTTGTAGGAATAATTATATCACATGCACAAAATTTCATTCAAAGCAAATTTATTATTCAACCCCTTTTCAAAACCACCCCACAAGTACTTTTGATTTTCACAAAGTTTCAGAATTTTAAAACAAAATTTATTTTCAACCACCCCATTGGTACTCTGATATATATTTTTTTCATTTTTATTGTATACTCCTAAGTATAATATCATATTCACAAGATTTCCAAATTTCAACACCCAAATTCATTTTGCAATCTCCGCAAAAACAACCCCCTTAAGGCGATTTTTTTACTATTTTTCCGGATATCTATCGAAGATTTTAAGTCCATTTGAATAAAATATAATTTTGCCCGGCTAAAAGTGCAAAATCGACCACTGTGCGCCGCGCCGGTCGGAATATGATTAATTAAAAAGTGCAAAAATTACACTATTGGGAAAAACTTATTGGCGATTGTACAAATTATAGGCAATAAGCGCTAATATTATCGTAATAAAGTAAAATCTAGACTACATTTAATGACACTAATTTATGTTTTTTTTACAATTTGTATATTACAAGGAACGGGATATTTAGTTTAAATAAAATTATGATTGTGGTGAGTGAAGGAATTTTGCTTTCGTAAATTAACGAAATTGTTGGTAGAGTTAAAATGCGATAATTTAAGGTTTTAATAAAGGGTTCTTCGATTAAAGAAGTTATTAATTGATTGATGGAATTAAGGTGGACTTTTTATTGACAAGAATTCTTCGGCTTTTGTGATTTCGCACCATCCTCGACCGGTGTCGTGTGTCATTCTGACAACGCGGTCTTGGTATCTCGACCGTATTGCGGGTGACTTATGTGCCGGGTCCGAAGAATGGGGTCTTACGGCTAAATTATCGATTTTGGGGTTTTGCCCGATTCGGAATGCTAGAATCTTATACTTTAACATGCGGTTTACATCAGATCAATCGGACAAAATCTGGGGTAAGCAAGTACGTTTATCTCGCGAAACCACGTAAACATTCCCAGCGGTTTTTAAAATTATGTATTCATTAAAAATTAAGAGCGATATCTACACCAAAACGAAGGTAGATAGGTAACCTGCATATAATTTTTGGGTTAACTGTGGATCTTAAATACTTTATCGTTGCTTTTTATCAAATTTAAACTGACAGAAAATTACGGATTTTTCAGAAAATCAAAGCAAAAATAGAAAATACCAAATAATAGAAGTAGTGTTCACCTTCCTTTATATGTGTACAATACCGTACAAAAAATATCATCCTCTTAAGTTATCCAATTTTGAAACAAATACCATAACTGCCATAATTGCCATGAAAAAAATGATTGCTTTCAAGTACATTGTAATGCAAACTAACATAATAAATATTATACTATCAACAACACAATTATTGTCATGGTATTTTGTTACTTGTAACCTAACTGTTTTCCGTTTATTTAAATTGTTTTGTTTTTTATTTTCCTTTTTTTATGCTGTTTTCTGTGGCTTTATAATAATAGTCACTTTTCTTCGATGTTTATTGCCATTGATATTATATTATGCAATTTGCAGTAAGAAAACTTCGAAATACCACCTCAAAGATGCTAGATAACTCTGAAATGACTAAAAGAAAACAAAAAACAAATCAACTACTTTATACTGCTGAAACAATGCTATACAACATGTATAACTATTAAAATTTTCTGCTATTAGGTTTAAACTTGAGCGCGAGAGAAGTGAAAAATCGTATCCGATTTTTACAAACTTGTTTACAACCATCACTACATAAAAACATTAAAAAAAATACTTTCTAAAGTGTATCATACTTTACTTGTATTTGATTTTAGAAATAGAAATAGGGAACAGGACTTCGGAACAATTTTGTTTATGGTCCTTGTAGTATTTCTTCATTATTTAGTGTCTGTTCGACATGCTCTTTAGTTTTCATTTAATAAGTTGTCAAAATACTAACTTCATGGTACAAAACTATACAGAGTTAGCCAAAATTAACACCTAAATAATTCTCCAATCGTAAGAAATTTCAAAAAATTGTTGGTTGGCTATAAACAAGCTATCGTTTAAATATACTTTCAATATAGTAAAATAAACACTCTGTATATTACAAATATATTTGAACGAAAAATTGTTTAAACACAAAAAACGTTTATATGAAAAACTTTTTGAATCTTTTTGCTGTTGAAGAATTATTTAGGTGTCCGGACATTTTGACAATTTGTGGTTAACAATGAAAAAATGATGTATTTTATAAAAAAGAATATTCCTATAAAAAATTCTTAGAATTAAAAAATTAATAATATATAGGCTGTTCTATTAAAAAAAAAGAGAGGTTTTACCAAATATCTATAATAAAAGGAGCATCCTGTATAGTGAAAATGTATTTAAACGATAGCTTTAAAGCCAAATGAGTTTTCTTTAACAATTTTCTTAAATTTATTACTGTTGGAGAATTATTTAGGTGTATTTTGGTAATTTTGACTAACCCTGTATATTTTGGACAGTGTAATTTAGCGAACTTAATGTTCGCATTCAAAGTGATAAATCGCCTCATTTTCATTTGAAAAAAAGACCGTTACGACTTTGATGTTTTGATTTTGTGGGCCATACTAAACCACATATGAAATTCGTACAGCCAATCAAATGTACGTGCGTGCAAAAATATCGGCCCACCTAAAATGATGTCAACTTTAAAGTTAAGCATCTTTTGAACCAATTGTTCAATAGTTTTATGATTGTTTCGTTTAATTAAATATTTGGTTTGTCATGTCATTGCTGTTGTTATTGTAACTTCTTTATTAAGAGAAAAATTGATGTAAATCATTAAATCAAAATGTTCCGCTGTTCTTTTCTCGCTTCCTTTCTTATTTCTCTAGAATGATTTTCTTTTGTGCTTCCTCCTTTTTTATTAACAAATGTTCTCTTCAAGCATTAGATAATATTACAGAAGAACAGTTTCTTTTTACTTTATTTGGGTGTTTCAGGCCAGAATAAAGATTTTTTTAATGGAGATGGCATCAGTTCAACTGTTATCTCCAAAGGTGGTGTATCAATGCCAAAATCGCTACTCTCTGCTGCTAGTGTTGCATCATTCTGTGATATTTCAACATCTCCTATGATGCCTGTCGATATTTATGTCGGAATTAGGGACTATTGATGATCGTAATTCCGACACCCCATAATAATTAGGGATTATTGATGTCCGTAATTCCGACACTCGTGTCGGAATTTGGACAAAATGCGTACAATTAATTGTAATATAGCAAACGAAGTAAAATATGTTTTCTTGTGTAAAGACAGCAATAGAGCCATATATATTACTTCTAATCATGTACCTAATTCCGACACTTGTAAATAAACTTGTCAATAATAGTGGTTAAAAGAGTAGTGCACCGTATTATTATGAAAATATAAAGAAGTTTTAGTCGATCTAAACAGATATTATTCAAATTTTCTTAATTACTGTGCCTGTAGCGATTTGAAAAGAAGTCGAATTGCAGTTAAGGAAAACATCAAATTTTAGCATAACACTCAATTATCAAGATCAGTCAAACTTCAAGGTTATATTCTGACCATTAGAACATTGGTAGAATAAGTAACGATTGTGGGTTGATAAGTGTAATGTCTAATCAATAAACCGGATGACCTAAAATAAAGTTCGATGTTGTAGATTTCTTATTTTATCCAACTAAACAGAAATATGTCGGAATTTAAGACAGTGTCTGAATTTGGGACATTTACCCTATGTGCTCAAAACTGAAATTTCAATAAACGGTACTACCCCAGCGCTGTTATTGTGTTAGCCTTCAATTAGCCGAAACAATCAAAAAAATTAAATACTAGGTTCAAAAGATATGTAACTTTAAAAATACATATCTTTTAACGATTTTTTCGCATGCAAGTTTAGTTTCGCTAGTCGGCAATCTTCTCCACCGATCTTCTTCACCAAATTCTCAGACTTCAATAGAAAATACCCGTTTCACGCAGAGAGACATCCAGAACACTACACATCCATTATTTGTGCTTACAAATTTGCATTACAGGAAAGGCGGGCGGCTATGCGCTTTATTTACGTCAGCGGGCGTTCGTAACACTTGGCAGTTCCGCATAAAACGGGGTACGACAGCCAAAGCCGGGGCTGTTAAAGGATGTCGTAACCCTCCATGCACAAACGTCGACATGAACCTTATGCATGTGCGGTGTTATAAAGTGTGGAAGCGAGACTTGCGGCGCCCTGTTTTTATTAGTCTTTTGTGGACTGTGAAAGCCTTTATTTTTCGAAAGGCTGCCACAATGCGAATACACTGCGGAAAGTGTCCGACACAGTGGTCGAAAATGCGAATCTAGCCGTTCAAAAGTATTTTTGCGCTATGGACCAATTTAATTCAAACTGATATAAATATGTTCATATAAATATGTTATAACCAAATGACTTAAAACCAATCGGTTTTCCACCGTGGAAAATTTAGGTAACGTCCAGTAATGGGCTAAAGTCCGATGTAGATTTTTGTAATCTATCCATTGATACCACGACCTAAGTTTTAATTTGAAATTCTGAAACTGAATGCAGTTATGACTACTTCCGGTACATTCCGGAAATGAACATTATTCTAATTAAAGTCTTCAGGATAACTTATTTTATGGGTGGAACACTTTTTTTTAAACCTGTAACTTTTTATGCTTTAAGGGCATATATTAAACTAAAGAAAATTACAAAAACAATGTTACAACCAGGGCTGTGGAATCGGAGTCGGAGTCGTGGAGTCGAAGTCGGAGTTCAGACAAATTTCAGAGGAGTCGGAGTTGGAAAAAATGTACAGACTCCGACTCCGAATCCAGGTTTAATTACTGTAGAAAAAACATGCGAAATGGACGTTGCCTCAGTAGACAGTAAACAAGTAAAACCAAATATTCTATTAAGTTTTTTACAAAGTACCTACGGACATAGAACATATGTAAATAATCAAATTACAAAACACGCTTTCCAAACGAAAGTGAAAACGATTAACAAAAGTAATCTGACAGAAATTTGAAAAAGGAAATTTGAACAAGAGAGTGAAAATGAGATTGAGAAGTAGGGCCATAGTTCAATGTGGTATCATTTATTCAGAAGTTATACCTGTAGCCATAATTATGATTATTTTCAGCTTTCAAAATAATTAAAAATGATTTAAGGGCATCTTTGCAGGAGAATTAGTTGGAGCTATTCTGTCCCTCACAACAATTTTATAAGCCTATATTGTACTTAATTTGGTTGCTATTAGAATGAATTTTACTTCGTATTATACATTGTGTCTTATGGGTGCTTTTGTTATTATTAGAGATAGAAAGTGGGTTAAATGGACCACCATTTTGTCCATAATTATGATTGTTTTCACCTTTGAAAATAGTTAAAAATGATTTAAGGGCATCTTTGCAGGAGAATTAGTTGGAGCTATTCTGTTCCTCACAACAACAAATTTTATAAACGTATTTTGCAATTAATTTTGTTTTTATTAGAATGAATTTTATTTCATATTATACACTGTGTCTTATGGGTGCTTTTGTATTATTAGAGGTAGAAAGTCGGTTAAGTAGACAAATTCGTGAGTATTTGTATGTTCTCTGATGAGAAAACAGTTTAATTAATGATTCCAGAGATATTTTGAATAAACAGAGAAATTGCATTTTATATATAACTTTTTTATTTGTGGTCCGTTTATTTGTGTTTTTAAATAACTTTTCTATTTGTGGTCCGATCAATAGGTCTTTTTGATATCTTATAGGTCGTTTTTATTTACATTAAATTGTCAGTTTAAATATTTTTGCCAACAAATTCGCTGGACACAAATAAAACTTCTGTGTTTCCTATGGGTTCAGCATTTGTTTGTGAGTAATTTGAGATGCACAAGCAATATGTTTAATACAATCACAATACTAGAATAGATAGGTATTTAATTTATTAAATTTGTTTCTTTTTTTCCTCAACAGCTAGTATTTTTGTTTTCATAGCAATTTTAATATTGTATTATTCTGTGTCAAATTTGTGATATTTTACATGTAAGAATTTTATTACAACAGTCGGAGTTGGAGTCGGAGTTGGACCACGAAAAATATCTGGAGTCAGAGTCGGACTCGAGAATTTTTTTACCGACTCCGCAGCCCTGGTTACAACCCTTAGTTACTTCTACGTTACACTTAAAAATGTAAATTAATGACTCAAAACAAAATGGAAAAAATGTCAAGTATGCTTTGAACTCACGTATGAAAGCCTGCTAAAGATGACAAATGAATTCAGTTGAGAATTTTCGTTGATTAGAAACATCAGCATGGCCACTCTATTCGACATGTTAGCAGGGACCTTCGAGTTTCCCCTTCTGTTATTCAGCGTTTATGGAATCGGCTTCGGGAGACTGGCCAATAAGTTAGAAGAGCTGGACAAGGTCGAAATCGAAAAACTACTCAAAGTCAAGACCAATTTCTTGTCATTTCCTCTCTACGCCAGCGTACCGCAACATCACGAGCCCACCTAAACGACCTAAGACGAGCACATGGAATAGAAAAGAAGAGAATTTGAAACCAAGAAGACCTGTTCGCGTACCACGCCTTACGTAGGATCACAAAGCAGCGCGAATGAGGTTTGCTCTAGATCACAGAGATTGGCAACTTCGTCACTGGACGCGTGTACTGTTTACAGACGAGTCCAGATTTCGTTTAACTCGTTGCGACGGTCGAGTACGTGTAAATATACGTCCTGTTGAACGCTACGCAGCCGCTACTATACAGGAAGTGGATAGATTTGGTCGTGGATCTGTGACAGTTTGGGCTAGAACGCACAGATAGAAATTTTTGCTTAATTCAAATAAATATGCATTGATTTAAAGAAATGTGGTGTTTCAACAGAGGCAAAGAAATATTTATTTGCGGATAAAACCGCATTTGTTTGAAATATTTGTTTGGTAGAAAAAACGTTTATTTGTGTCAAACAACTTATGTTTCCAGTTAAAATTTACATATTGTATATTAAAAGGAACTAGATTTATTTACTTAAAATAAATATGTTTGTGTTGAGTGAACGATTTATATTTTTTTAAATTAACGAAATTGTTGGTTGAGTTAAAATGCGATATTTTAAGATATTTTAACTATTATAGACAAGAATTTTTCGGAGGGTACAGTAGAGTCGCCACGTGTCACCTCTTTTTTGGGATGTCGTACATCCCCGGCCAGTGGTTTGTCTTCCCAGCCCTACATATAATCAAGGTTAGGTTAGTAAAGTGTACGCTGATTTGGAATCAGAACTACTCTATGTGACTCTATGTCTATACTGTCGATCACACGGCCTCTATACTGACGGTATGGCCGAAGTACGAGGAGAGAGTTTACAGCGCCATCTAACAATACCGTTGGATGAGATATTCATACTAAAAATATATTTGTTTGAATCAAAATATGATTTCTTTGAAGGAAATAAACTTATTTTTAAGTCAAAGCAAAAATATTACTTTAAAGGAAATAAATTTCTTCTTGTGTACAAATATAGTTATTTGAATCAAAATATGATTTTTTTGGCGGAAGCAAACCTATTTTTAAGCCAACGAATTACTTTAAACGAAATAAAACCGCATTTGCAATTTTAAATGTTTGAATCAAAAGATTGTTTTTTAGATCAAAACAAAAATATTGCTTTAAAGGAAAGTAATTTTTGTTTGTTTCCAAATATATTTATTTCACTTAAATAAATATTTTAAATAAATTAATCTCTACAAGCAAATAAACTAGAGTATTAAATGAAGTAAATATTGGTGGCGTCAAAGAAATATATTTTGACCCACAAGAATAAATTCAAACTAATATATATTAAAAACAAGAAATCTTTTCTATCTATGTGAGTATAGACAAGAAAACTCGTCTTGTTGTGGTTCCTAGTAGAGTAAATGCCATGAATTATATCGGAAACATCTTGGAGGACCATGTGGTGCCTGCTGCATATGGCGTCAGTTAAAATTTCAGTTTAATGCAGGACAAGGCAAAGCCACAAGCCACATACCGCCAGCATTACCAGAAACTTGTTACAAGAACGTGGAATTCAGGTCATGGAATGGCCGGCGTTAAGCCCTGACCTGAATGCTATTGAACACGTGCGGGATCAGGTTGACCGACGTGTTCGCAATCGCCCTAATTCGCCACTTACCATACACGAACTGACACAAGCCGAGATTGAGTAAAAGGGAAAGCATACCCCAAGAATCTCATGCCACGCAGGTGTGAGGAAGTGAATCGTGCTCGTGGAGGGTATACAGTGTATTAAACCTCACCAATCCACAGAAAATCCGACTGTCATCGATACTATGACAGACATTTCCATTTTGTTTTGCGTTATTAATTTGTTTTTTTTTAGTTAAATATATGCTGTTGAAGTATACCAAATTTGATTTGCCTAGAACTATTATTTAAAAAGTTACAGGTTTCGAAAAAAGTGTTCCCCTAAATTTTTGAGCAGTGTATTATCATATGCATATAGTTTCAGAATTTTAACATACACTTTATTTCTCAGATTCAACCCTGTCAAAAACAACCCCATTGTAACTTATATTTTCGTATATTCATTCGTATATTCGTGCTGTATTGTTATACTCGCTAGGGTTCAGAACTTTAAAACCAAATTTATACATCGTATTTGAAGATATAAAGTTATCATACTCACCAGATTTCAGAATTTTCACGCCAAAGATATGTTTCAACCCCCTTAAAACATCACCTATATGGCTGAATTTATTTTCACTATTTTTCCACCTATCTAACGACAAATTAAAGTTCATTTACAAAACAAAAAAATTTCTGATGAGCTAAAAGTGCAAAATCGACCACTGTGCGCTATTTTGTATTATATGGAAACACATTCTTGGCCGAATAACACGGATAGACGCTTTGGCCAACATAAACGTTTACTTAGTTGAAATTGCCAGTAATTCCAGAGCATTAATGTCCGGCATTCCGGTTAGTTGTCTAGATAAACATTGATCGAATTACGTCTGAAATTGACAGGGAATACGAGCGGATAATTGGTTTGGGCGTTTGTTGCCCGTTAGTCCCTTTGTGGGGCACTCAATATCTCTCCTAAGGTAGGGTATAATGGGTAAATGTGTGTTTTGGTCGTGTAAGTTAACTACACAACGTTTATTGTACGATATTAAATTGTGGTGAAGGCGCCGGATTATTTGGGTAATCAGATGTAACTGCCAATTGAATAATTATGTATGTGTGTGTATTATGTATTGCTTAAGTACCTAGTATGTGAGATAATTTATTGTTTGGTATGTAACATTATTAGTACCAGAACACAGAGAACGAGTAACACAAAAAAGAAATCGACGCAAAAGTGTTGCCACCAACAACACGGTGCTTCAAGGACACCTGAGAAAAAACTGGAAGGATTTCTAGTACAAAGGTTAAGATTTAAGACTAATTTGAACATTCTACAATCAAAATGTCAAAATCACGTGTTTTTAACAGTTGCAATCACTTTTAATACATACTTCAGCGTAAATAAATCCATGTCAAAATGGGGTGCATTTGATCATTCTGTTGATGTTATGCGCGTTTTAAAAATTGGAAAAGTATAACTGGATAGGTTGTTACAAAAAGGTAACAAAAAAAATTGATGTCTAGCCATAAAGCCAAACGTACAAAAATACATACAATGGAGAAGCGGCTGCAATTTTCGATTTGCTTCCACCTACCTATTCAATGCGGAGAATTGGGGCGCAACACTTCACATTCAAAGCCTTTCACGCAGATTTCGATTCATGCAATTTGGGAATTAGCTAAATAATTCATCTAGTAATATGCATGGTGACTCTTAACGTACGGCGGTGATTGAGGGGTGGCAAGAGATGGGAAATATGAAGTATTTTCATAATAACCCTTTTAACCTAAGATCAACAACAAGAAAGCTACATAAGTTTAAAATTCATAAAATTAACCTCTACTTTTTAATAACCTCTGATATTTTCAGAAATAACTATTCCTCCTACGAAACCCTTTTACCCAACTTGATAATTTGGAGGAATTATTCGATAAACAATAATCATGTCGACTACTATCGGTTGAAAATGTACTGATCTCCGTGTTTGAAGGCTAATAACTCTGAAACGGCTGAACAAAAAAAAATTAAATAAAGTGCGTTGTACTGCTGAATCAATTCTACATAACAGGAGTGACTATCAAAATTTTCTGCCCGTCGGTTAAGGCACGAGCGCGAGAGAAGTAAAAAAAGGTACCCGATTTTTGCGGTTTTAAAATAAGTCTCGACTTTCCGATCTTTTTCTCCTAAACCACTTACCAAAAAAATTTAAATTTTTGTTCAGGTTATAGTTAGAATCTCTTCTATAGATTGGTGTTCTTATTTTCTTGATTTCTTATGTAATAAACTCTGTAAGCGAGCTTTGTATGGACGCGGATATTTCAGAAACGAACGATAGCAGGACAACGCAGTTAGCACTTAAACAATCCTTATTTATTGTGATACTCATCCATTGATGTATAATAACATAAAAGTTATTTGGGAATTTTAAATAGGGAAAATAATGTGATCGATCTGGTGCGCAAGATGGTTCCTCTCGGGGAAAGGGGATAGAGCGCGCGAAACGACGCGACGCTTCGCGTGACTATTTCAAACGATCAACTCTCAGGACCGTATTCAATATTTTTGTCATCTTCTCGTTCGGTTTTATTTTTGAAAATAGCATAAGTGATGTTTTTTATTTCTGGAATTCTATACATATTCTGTTTTGAGTATTATTATTATTTTACAACATTATTTCTGCCGAAAATCAGTAGTTGATGTTTCAATTGCGACAAGTATTTGTCCTAAACTTTGAACGAATTGTGCAGTTTCAGAAGAACCACCAACATTAGAACAATATTGTGAACAATATTCTTTATCATTATCTGTACTGTTGTCGTTGTAGTCCAATAAGTCGTGATCATCATCATCATCTTCATGCAAGTTGATTATAATTGTTTCTACAATTGAGTAAAAAATATGATCAATATCAATGTATTGGTTTTGATTTTCAAAACCAAAAATTGTCTTGCAAAATGGCAACACATTTTTGCCATATCTCTTTTGAGACAGTGCTTTGTTACATAAATTTAACATATTTTTAATTTCAAATGTATTGTAGCCTTTTGCAACTTTATTTTGTACATATGCCCAGATTAATTCAATTGCAATGGGCTACAGGTAACCACAATAATATTACTTCATTGCTTCCGATTTATATAATTCCGATAAAATCTAATAGAAGTACCTTCTCTTGATGGTGATTTTTTGACAGATACAACAGCTGTGCTTTAGTTATTTGAGAAAGGCATTTCTGACATTGATAATTAATTGTTTTACTTCCTTGGAATAATACTTTAGCATTCTTGCGCAATACTTGCAAACCACGTGCGCACGCAACGCAGTTACTCAAGAAACTTTATTCAATGAATATTTATGTATTTATGTTATCTTGATTTTACCCAAAATCATATTATTGGGTCCTGAGAAAAAATATTTGGTTTTGTTATTTTATTTGTTTATGCTACCTAATAATATTTGATTGCTGCTGTTGATACAAAATGCGTTAAAAACAAAGAAAAAATGGTTACAGCTCTTCGTTGTACACTTGCAAACTATTCTTTCATTAAACAATGAGTCCACCATTTCTAACCTTCAACTTCAATGCTGGTTACATCAATAAATATGTACGATGTTTGTTTTAATTCTCAGTGCGGGCCTGCGATACATGCTGTAGTCGACCTCAAATCCCGAACCGATGACGACTGCGTTGAACGACGTGACGTACTTGCGCACTGTACCAAAATTATATCGAATATTTGTCGCTTTATAAAAGTAATGAACATCTGAAATGCGTTTCTATTTCAATAGTCTCATTAAACAAAATTTTGCGATTGTTTTCGTAGCTGTCTCGTTGTCGTGCTAATACTCGTTGCCGAGATATCCGCTTCTATAAAAATCTTGTATATAGCCTTTATTGCAAAGAAAATTAGTAAAATACAAAAGCCAATCTGTAGACAAGATCCTGAGTTATACTCTGTGTAAATTTGAATTTTTTTGGGCAAGCGGTTTAGCAGAAAATTTTGGAAATACGAGCGCTTGTTAAAAAGTGCTAAAATCGGGTACATTTCTACACTTCGCTCGCGCTTATGTCCAAACCTAGGGGCAGACAATTTTGATAGGCAAACATGTTATGTAGAAATGATTCACGAGTATAACACACATTATTTCATTTTTTTTGTTCAGTCGTTGCAGAGTTACGGACTCCCAAACACAGGGCTCAATACTTTTGCAACCGATAGTGGACATATTCCTCGATATTGTAATTAGGCATGTTGTCCAAGGACCATATAACAATACGTACACTCATGGAATTAAGTAAGTTCTATAAATATTTTAGCAGTGATACATCCAAGTACAAGTTTTTTGTTATTCTGGTCGACCGCTCGGCCGCTAAGTGCAAAAAATTGTCCGTTTACGCTTCAACTCGTATATCGGAAATTTATTATTTGCGAAACCTTGTTCGAATGCTTTGAATTGGTTTATAATGATTTATATGTTTCTATTTATTAGCTTAATGTGTAATAAATTAATGTAATTCATACATTGCAATGTAATTGTGTTTTTATTAAATATGACGTTAATTTTATATTAATAAACATAAAAGTTTTCGATTACATGAAATGAAAAGCTCATTTCAAGATATTGCATACAACACAACAAATTATACTTATAACCTTATTGCATCTAATAGCTTTTTTTGTGTTAATAAATACAAAAATCAATTTGTTGTTGTCAATATTTTTACTTTTCAGGTTATTTCAAAACTGACATATGTATTAACATTTATTCACAAAATAGAAATAAATTAAAATTAAATTGCTTTAAATTTGTCTTTATGGTAATTTGTTAATTGTGATTTACTGGTGCTTTCGAGATATTTAGCTTCAACGATATTTTGCAGTATTTAACTTAATAAACAGAAAGGAGTATTTATTTTGTATAGCATGAATGTATCATTACTATTTTTTTATATTATTATTTTGTATTTACTATACGGCAATATGTTTCAAATATCTGACAACTGAAAATAATGACAATTATGTATATCACTAATTTACAAAAATGTTTGGAAATTTACGACGAAAAATTTTCGACGAATTTTGATGGAATGTAAATATGTTATAATTATTATTAAAAAAAAAAACTAAAATATACGACCATCTAAAAGAACATTGATACAACGTAAAAATTATTTCATCAAATTTGACCTGGGATGGGTATAAATTGTGTTGGTAACGGGTATATAATTTCCCAAAAGGAGACGCTTCAGAAATAAAAGTTGTTGGTTTCCCTTACTTATAGCTTTTATTGCATATTAATTACTCACAATCATATGGAATAAAAGGTATACGTAAGAGAAACCAAAAACTTGACGATTTGAACCAGGGACCTTTGCGTCGCTAGCACAATGTTCTCCCATCTGAGCTATTGACATTGTGCTAGCAACGCAAAGGGCCTTGGTTTAAATCCAGGTTGTGGCTGTAATTTTTGATATATTTAAAATTTACATCCCGCTTGTATGTTACCATATTATTAACTTATAATATTACTTTGACAAAGTATGTCGTTAAACATTTTCAATTATAGTTTATATTGTTTGGAAATTAAAAAGACCTTCATTTTTAATGAATATGCATTTTAGCTAACCTTACAGTAAACAATTCATAAGTCAAAATGTTACTTTTAACTTATTATCGTAGTTAATGCACGCCTCTTAATTTATTTAGAAAACAAATTAAGAAATAAAATTTCCTATAATGTTCCAGCTAATATATAGTAAATGAAAAATGTGTGCTTATTGAACTGGAACTATATTACAATAAAACTTCTGTAGAGCTCTTTGAAATATTAACAAAAAAGAAACATAAAAAATTAATTAGTTATCAAACAATGCAAAACCAAAAATGAAACACGATAAATGACATAAAACAATAAAAAATTATTAATTATAAGTACAATTTTAATAATTGGTCTTAACAAATGAACAAAAGAAAATAGCATAATGTTTTGTTTTCTTTTCTAGAAAGTAGAAAGTAATATGTTTCATATGGTCTTATTGGTTTTCTCTGTTCCTTCTGAAGTTGGAGCCGTTTAAAATAAGATATTGTTAATAATTCAAACGGCTGTAACTTTTTAATGAATTGAAAATGTAATTTACCTTCTGAAAAAAATTGTTTTGCGGAAGAAACGTGGGACACCTGTATATATTGCTAAAATTTTTATTTATTTTGGTTGTCAAGCATGTATTAGATGTCATGAAAGATAATTGAACATTAACTGCTGTAAAGTAAATACAGATATAAAATTTCCATTGTCCTTCATACAAAATAATGCTCGTCCTAAATGTAAATTTAAATTAAATTTAGAGAATTTATTTACATTTAGTGAATATATTTTAATATTACAATTCTGAAATAGTCTATATTTAGTGATAATTCTTGGCATCAAGTTGATTTGCGCATTTACTTACTTACTTACTTAAGCCCGTCATCCTACTGCTGGGCAAAGGCATTTACTTGCGTAATTAATATGTGTATTAGTTAACATAAATTTATATAATGTGTCATGATATTACGCAATATCTTAAAATGAGCTTTTCGTATCATATTATCAAATTTGAAGTTTATTAATATTATTATAAAAGTAATTCTATATTTAATTAAATGCATTACCTACTCGTAAACTTAACTGTAGTGATCATATTTCATTTATTACATTGCAATGACGATATCACATTAAGGAAAAGGTCGGACACGCTAAAAATAAACTAAATCCCGTTACATTACATCCATCGAAAAACCACCTCGTGACGGACAACTTTTTGCGATGCGGCCAGGTCGAGGTAGAACAGTACACGAATATATAACCGACATACTATTTTCAACTCCTGCGATAGCGATACGAACTTACTTATTTCCATGACTGTACAAGCTGCTATCAGTAACAGGCACTGTCACATAAAATGTTTCATATTCAAACTAAAATCTTCATAAATTTTCAATTCTGGCTTTTTGAAAGTCAGCGGTTTGCGACAAGTTAACTCTTATTGTTTCATCATTTAAAGAAAAATAAATACATAGCTGTAACTTTTACGTTTAGAAATTTGTCTTTATTTTAAATTGACCATTGTATTAAAAAATAATCCCTTAAGGTCAAAAAAAAAACCAGGAAAAGATACTTATTTAGGTCCTCGCTTGGTACTCCTTCAATCTTATCGTACGTTCAATCGTACGTTATGACTCACACTGTATATACATAAATATTCTGATAATTGCAGTTTCTAACATTTCTTGATTTTAGAGGCCATGTAATTTGGGGCGCGGAATTTAAATAAGTAATAAGTGGATATAGTAGTTTGTTTAAGTATTATGATTTAAGTTAATTTTGTTCTTATTCCCTTACTGAAGGCATGCTTGCGACCTACAACATAGAATCTTATTTGGTCAAGGTCAAGACCCATACTACCCAGTTAGTGCCATAGAAGTTCCTTTACCATTGCCCTGTACGCAATCAAGAACTAATTAAAATAGCACAGGCCCAAAAGGGGATAATCGTAATACTAGAAGGGTATATATCATCTAATCTCTCCGAAGTCTGACGTAAATCGTTCCGGAAAAAGGGCTGTCGTAAAAAAAAGAGCGGCAATTACACCACTCCAACAAAATAACTGACACTAATCCAGTGGGATTACGGCGATGCGCCCCCGGAGAGCCCAATAACACCCCGTAAAAATAAAATCCATAAATCGCCCAAATGGTCGCTATTCGATTACGAACGCTATCGCTGGAAATATTAATCAAGAGCTCACGGCGAGGGCCATCCTTGATCCGGATTAGCGACGAATTTGATCAAAACGTAGAGTTGCTGTGACCACCCGAACCGCTCTCGTCCCCATCATGGGCGTCGCCTGCACATTTTCCACGGGGGATTAGAACATATTAAATAATAATAATTTACAACCAATTTTTGACCGTTGATGACCAAAGTCAAGTCTTTTAGAAAATAAATAGTTTTCGGGGGATGCCATTCTTAACCTAATAAACAAAGAAAATGCAATTGAATTGAGATACAGCGATACCAAAATAATATTGTTCCTGCAAATTGGAACTAGTTATTCCATTTAAAGTTCACTGAGCAACAAAAAGACTGCAGATTGAAGAACACATTTCAAATGAATATACGTGCTTGTAAATGAACAGTATTATGCGTTATTTAAAACTAAAAATCAGAGAGGTGACTGCCAAATGCGCTAAATCATTAGCTATAGATATAGTATTAGTTGTCTGTACGAGCTAAATACAAAACTATTACGATCATATATAATTTTCGTCATGCCCACAGCAAATATAGATGCCATAACTGATTATGGTTTCTTTCGTCAACAGCAGGATTTAGAGAAATTTTTTTCCAAGGCAAATAGTTGCTTTTTAAAATATCTATCTATTCAATGGTACCACACACGACCTAGGTTCACGTTTTGTATGTATATGTGTCTTATGTCATATGACAAACCAAGACAGGTGATCTAAAAAAATGGGTGTCAGACGGTAACCAGCGGTAGGAGACATTAATTTGAACAAACAAATCTATATTGACACACTGCCTGAATGGCGTTTGTTACCAAGCAATATCAATTACGAATTTAAGCCTACGTATTCAATTAGCTTTTGAATTGAATAATACGTATTCAATTAGCTTTGAAGAAGCGAGCAACATGGTTCGCGAAACGTCGGCATTTACAAATCTTGACACACGGCATAACCCGAAAGCTGTTTATTTTCTATATTACGAATTTCTTTTGAGGCTTCAGGTTTTCTTTGATATCCTTTAGATATCCTTTTGCTAATAACTAGCAAAATTTCTTTTCTGGGCTGCATTTGGACCTTCACGTATTTGAAAATGGCATTTGGAAATATTTGAGTCTGGAATCGTATTCAGCAGAAACTAATCAATAATAGTATATTACAGTACAAGTGAATCGGTGAGTGGAAGAACAGAATAAGTCCAAATCAGGCATTTGTGCCAAACTAAAAAGCTGTATAATTCGGCAGCTGTGTATTTTACAAATTTGGTAAGCATAGAAAAGTTGTACTAAATTTCATTTGCAGTTATTCTGGAAGTAAACTTTGGTTCAGAATGCAATAATAAATAAGCAATTAGATAAAATATCGGCTGCACTTGTTCTGTTCTTCCAGTCAACGACATCGATAATAATAATCTCTTATTTGTTGAAAAAAATTATGCTATTAACACAAGTGGTAAATAAAAATGCATAACGACGAAACGAACACCAAGTTTAATATTAGAAACAAAAACAAAATAAAGACAACAACATTATTAAACTTGTCATTAGTCTTCATCATGATTTGATGTTTCCCAAAAAGTAATATGGTAGTAAAATTCAAGATCTTCTCCTTCTAAATAGTGCATCACTTATAGGTAATAGGTATTGGGTTTTTGTATGCTGATTTTGTTGGAAGGGTGGGATGATTTATAGTTTCTTTTGATAGTTTCAAAGTATGGGTGGTGTAGCCATCAATACAGTTAGCGCGTAAAGAATGGAAACATGACAAAATCTCAACAACGGTTTGCTATTTTAAAAATCCTCGAACACGTCGATTTATAATTATCAAGATACACGTTATGATATCAAATTAATTTTTTTACCTTCAATTGTTTTTAAGATGACGTCATCGACATTTTTTTTAAATGACAACCCTATATTTTTTTAATGAATTTGACAAACTTAATTGTCTTAGTGGTAGCATAATATTTTTATGGCCGTACATAAGAAAATTTTCGAGAAAGAGACAATTGAAGGTTATGAAATAAAAGTCACAAATCTCCGGAACGGCTCGACCGAATTCAACGAATTTTTGGAATTAAGTATTTTGCAACCATTTGCAATTACAGAAATGGCGGCATATTTGCAAACTCCTTAAAAAATGCTTAGAGGAAACATCCAGTTCCTTTGGACTCTTTTGAACAAAAATCTTTTCAGTTCTAAGTTTGACTTTCGAAACTTTCTAAAATTATGAAGTTGCGACCCGATACCTTTAGTAGTTTCTCCGGAATCGTCGCCACAAAAACAGGTACACGTACACACACACACACACACATACACACACATAGACATTTTTTGTACCTTGGTCTAAAATGTTCAGGGGACCCAAAAGGACATATTTCCGCTAAAATCCAAATTTTTTTATTCGTCACGATTACTATACTTTATCATAGTATGTATGATAAAGTAAAAATGACACCAAAAAACTAATAGGTCGCCACGATATATCACGAACCTGAATTGTTTTAAATAATGAGAAACAAAATTTGTTTTATTTAATATCTACTTATTTTTCCTAACAAAAGTTCGATAAAACATTTCAGTTTTACTGAAACTGAACTCAATGTGCAGTACATTGTATATTCGTAGATTACAATAGTCTCCGAATACAATGTCGCAAGAATTATTAATCTTGTCCACATTCATGTTGTTATTGATATCTCCAAACCTATTAAGCATTAGGAAATCAAATGATACACCATTTAAAGAGGACAAATTTGGGTACATCACAAAAATTATTTTCGTAAAAATAGTAAAGCTGCAGAAAAATCGAGGAAAGCTTCGAGAAGCTCCAGACTTTCGACAACAAATTAGTTGAATTACAAAACCAGTATTTTATTTGTCAATTTTGTCCCCTACAAAGTAGAATTGCTCAAGTTTCCCCCATATGGGGGGATTTCCCCATATGTAACGGCGCCCATGTACTCATCCCCATAACCTAAAATCACTATAATTCAATTTAAATGGGTGAAATCCGACCCCAGGGCGCTGTACCCTTAGCGCCTACCAACTTCCACCACCGGCGGTCACGTGACCTCGATTCCGTGAACCGGCGTCGCCTCAACGACGCCGCCCTTGACCTAAACCTTCCACGTATAAACATACCAGGTGCGAGACGAATCTTCATGCTTGAGTTATCGCCCGCGATAGCAAATCAAATTTTATGGCTCCATATCGTCAGTATATCTCGTGCAACCTGCTTTTGTAGTTTGTATAGGTAGCCTGGTAGCATATAACATGGCTGCAGACGACGCTCTTTGAATAATGCAGGCGTATCTCCATTCGAATTGAATGTGTTACCGGATCTGAAGTTATTTATATCTTGACGAATGTTACCTATATGTATAGAAACTCAATGAATTTTGCAGTGATGTTGAACATACGTATTTTCTTGTTCTACTGTACAATTCTCAAATTTTTTACACTATGTACCGATTTTGTTTGTTTTATTGGTCAGTTGCGCTTCGTACAGTTTATATCAATGCAATGGATGCCAAACGTTTGGTTTTCTTGAGTCTTGATATTGGTAACGAAATATTAAATAACCGAAATTTACATAAATCTATCATTCAAACATTGTGACCGAATGGTTAAATTTACTATGTATTTCCTTAAAAATGTTTGGACGAAATGGCCCTATTTTGTTCGCATTTTTCTCGGAAGTTTTGAGGGTCTGTTATATAGTGACCTCTACAAAAGTTACAGATTTTTTCATGATCTAAAATTTTTGTATTGGATACTTTTCGATTCTAAGAAAAAAAAAGAAATGATTATTTTGCTTATGTAAATTTATGTAAACATTTACTATTCTAATTTAATGTTTATAGCATTACTGCAGAAATGAGAGACAGTTTCGTTTGTATTTTTTTCCGTACAAATAAATGGTGTAATCAGCTTTACAGTTTTCTTAAAAATTTAAACAATTTATGAACAATTATTGAAAAATTCATTGTTGCAAAAGTCATTTATGATTTTTATTTTTATTATTGTATCAAAAAGTACATGTAAAAACAAAAAAATATATGAGCACCAGAAGAACTCTGTACTATTATTTTTCAACACAGAATTTATGTTTGAAAGAAAAACAGTTTTGACTGACTTTGGACTTTTGGCCTACTTCTATACCTATAAAAAATGTATGCTTACTTAAGACATAAAAAAAGCATGCTTTCACAAAATTTCATAAAAAATAAATTATTTTTGCGGCAATGAAAAATAAAAAATACATAAATTATGATCGTTTTGCATTGGCAATCTCTTTTTCTCGGAAATTTTTAGGTCATTGTAAAAATAGACCCTTACGAATGTTGTAGATATTTTTATGATCTACAACTTTGTATAGGACATTTCTGGTTAAAACGCTAAGTTTCACCGGAAAACGCAATAACATACGTTGCACACAGTTTCACCCCCCCCCCCCCCCCCCAATAAACACTTTGCCACACCTGCCCTGCATTTGTTTTTTTTTACATTCAATATTTTTTGGTAAAAAGTCCCTTTTTATCATTTCCAATGACAAAAGTCCTGTCCATAATTAATACTGCTTTTGACTTCTAAATCAGTTAATTTTTCTGCACCATTATTTATATAACATGATGAGAAATATACTTTTTTGCATAATGTGAAATATGTGGAGAGGCAATCTTTGCTAGTGATCTCATATATGTCGAAATTGACATCTGGCAACCTTACTTTATTTAACGGGTAAAAGTCTAACTTGCTTTTAGAAATTTAAAAATACAATAGTCATTGAGTGAAGGCTTCTGTTGTTCACTTGTTATTCAAACAATAAAAACATGGTTTTTAAGACATACATATTACAAACATAAATTAAAGAATAACCCAGATGGACCTAACTATGCCTATAATATATTTTAATTTCTCGAGAAAAAGTTCTATCAGTTTGTACTTTCAATTTTTTACAATTAAATGTAAAATGCCATAGGAAAAAGTTGTTATCAAATATAATTTTCCGGTCAGGTATCAAATTCGAATATTTGATCTCAATTTTCTATTTTATCTTATGTTTCTTTTTATTTTGTCGGTTGTGCTTGATTTAACATTATTATTAACAACTAAATTTCACAACTGAATTTGATAATGTACTATCGCTAGTGTTGACTGAGTCACAATAATAACAATAACCTGTTTTCAGTAAAAAAATATTAAAATCAGCAAATTCTTTTATTGATCTAGAAAACGACTTGAAAAAATGT
Organism: Aphodius sticticus; assembly: GCA_963966075.1. Taxonomy (NCBI): domain Eukaryota; kingdom Metazoa; phylum Arthropoda; class Insecta; order Coleoptera; family Scarabaeidae; genus Aphodius; species Aphodius sticticus. The sequence goes on from OZ014509.1 coordinate 67,965,317, forward strand.
ACATTCCTTAGCTTAAATTTTGTGTAACTTGACATTTAATATTGGTATTTAGTTTGTGAAGTCTTCTTGTGCTTCATTTGTTTTCAAAAATACTCCTGGTATACTTCAGTTGATGTTTGTTTTCCTTTAATAAACGGGGACACCTAGTTATTTACAAACTGGTGATTTATTATGAATACTGTTGTACAACATAATATTATCTGGCATATTCATGGTCGTTTAAAGTTTTCATCTGCGGAAACTTCAGCGTTATCGCACCTCGCAGTTGTACATAACACAGTTATTCAGCGGGACACAATTCAACTGATATGATAAAACACATTTGTATTGAATTAAATACGCAGTGACCCATTCACTGTAAATACATTCTTCCATTTCAGAATTAGTCGCCCTGAATTAATATTATTCACGCAACTTTATTCGACACACAATATTTATACAATAAAATATATTATTATTATTATAAATATAATTATATCTGTATACCTAGCGCTAGAAGGATATTTGCGCAAACCCACAAAATTAGATAAAAAATAAAATGCATTGTTTTGTTACGATTTTGTCGATATTAAGTGATCTCTTTCATTTATTACTGAGTTCTTGATAATAAATAATTATTATAGATGCCTAATTATAATTTATTTCAGAAACATTGAACTCATCCTAGAATTTTGGATATTGTCTGACTTACAAACAATATTGTTCCCTTTTTTATTGTTATAAAAAATTATAAAAAATTAGTACAAGAAATGTTAATATGTTGCTTTTTTCTGAACTTGGCACATTTTGTTGTATCGCGCAGACCCATTGAATTAGATCATGTGTCTACTTCTTTATTTGCACATTCAACGGCATATAGTTATTAAAGAAAATTACAGAAACAATGTTACAACTCTCAGTTACTTCTAAGTTACACTTAAAAATGTAAATTAATAACGCAAAATAAAATGGAAATGACTGTCATAGCATCGATGACAGTCGGGTCTTCTGTGGATTGGTGAGGTTTAATACGGTGTATGCCCTCCACGAGCACGAATCACTTCCACACACCTGCGTGGCATCTTTCGCACTAGTCTGCGAAGAGATTCTTGGAGTATGCTTTCCCATTCCTCAATCAGGGCTTGTGTCGGTTCCGGTATGGTTAGTGGTGGATTAGGGCGCTTGCGAACACGTCGGTCAAGCTGATCTCACACGTGTTCAATAGGATTCAGGTCAGGACTTAACGACGGCCATTCCATGACCTGAATTCCACGTTCTTGTAAAAAGTTTCTGGTGATGCCGGCGGTATGTGACTTTGCATTGTCCTGCATTAGGATGCAATTTTGACCGACGCCATATACAGTAGGCACCACATGGTCCTCCAAGATGTATTCGATGTAATTCATGGCATTTAGTCTACCAGGAACCACAACAAGATAAGTTCTGTTGTCTGTACTGATTCCAGCCCAAACCATCACAGATCCACGACCAAATCTATCCACTTTCTGTATAGTAGCGGCTGCGTAGCGTTCACCAGGACGTCTATATACACGTACTCGACCGTCGCAACGAGTTAAACGAAATCTGGACTCGTCTGTATACAGTACAGGAGTCCAGTGACGAAGATGCCAATCCCTGTGATCCAGAGCAAACCTCATTCGCGCTGCTTTGTGATGCTGCGGAAGGCGTGGTGCGCGGACAGGTGTTCTTGGTTTCAAATTCGCTTCTTTTAATCTGTTTCGAACAGTTTGATCAGAAATTTCTAATCCATGTGCTGGTCGTAGGTCGTTTAGAGGAGGTCTCCTGCTAGTGTATATTTAAGATAAGATCAAACATGGAAATATAATTCAAGCCAACTCGGAAACAAGTTAACCGTTAACCAAGTTAACAACTTTCCTCATCAATATTTTCAATAATTATCCATCTATTCATCCAAACTGTCGATTGGATTTTTCAAGTAGTCAGTCAAAATTTCACATTTCAATCCGTGTTCGCGGAATCGGTTTCACGTATTCGGATTTAATATGGACGGATACTGGTTTATTCCTTCACTTGTAAAATGTAAAACGTTCGCGAAGTGCGTTCGAAAATCCTGAAAGAGGTTTGAGAGGATCGACTGCGCGGGGATTTTATTTCAATTACGGCTGACATATATCCCGCTTGTGATTCAGAATCCATTCATAATACCACTTTCGGATACGTGCGCATCTTATTAACCTCTCCGATCCGTCCGCTGTACGAATTGCCGGGTCGTATTCAATAATACATAGGATATCTACTACGATATTCGAGAATCTATTCGAAGAGACCGTTGGAAATTTATCGTTGTTTTATTAATGGCTTGTCGCTGTAATAAAGATTTATTACCGAAGTTTTGCGTCGGGTCCCAAAGTCCCCATTGCGCCGTGTTTTCCATTTTTTTTTGAATGTTTGGATTTTGCGGTCATTACCGTCAGAACTGTGTTCAAGTAAAACTAGTTATCTTGTCAAATGGTTTTGTGTATGCCGTTTAATGAAATACTCCAATAACTTAAAATCCATATTAATTTCTGAATACGGTAAAATATAGTTTTTAATGGATCATAAAAATTAATAATTTCCTCAGTTTTTGACTTCAAAGTCATCAACGATATAATATGTTTGCTTTGGCATAAAAATAGGTTTTCTTCCGCCAAAGAAATCATATGTTGATTCAAATAAATATATTTTTAGTGTGAACACCTCATCCAACTGTGTTGTTAGATGGCGCTGTAAACTTTCTCTTAGCAGTTCGGCCATATCTTCAGTATAAAGGCCGTGCGATCGGCATATTAGAGCACAGTGAGCACTTTACTAACTTAACCTTAACTATACGTAGGGCTGGGTAGACCAACCACTGGCCGAGCATGTGCGACATCCCAAAAATGGGCACGTGGCGATTTTGCTCTACTGTACCCTCCAAAAAATTCTTGTCAATAATATGTCCACATTAATTACTTCAACAAACTAATAATTTCTTTAATCGAAGAGCCATTTATTGCAAACTTAAACTATGGGTATTTTAACTCAACTAAAATTTCGTTAATTAAAAAAAATATAATAATAATATAATAATATAATTCTTTCACTCAACACACATTATAATTATTGTAAATTAGTAAATAAATCTCGTTCCTTATAATATACAAATTATAAAGTTTAAGTGAAAACATAAGTTGTTTGACACAAATAAAAGTTCTTGCTACCAAACAAATATTTCAAACAAATGCGTTTTTATCCGCAAAGAAATATTTCTTTGCCTCTATTGAAACACCACATTTTTCAATGCATATTTATTAGAATTAAACAAAAATTTCTATCTGTGCACGACGAGAAAGCAAACGTCCACCTATCGGACATTATTTTCAAAACAGCGACTTTCTTAAATCAAACCAAATCGTTATCTGAAAACATATTTAGGTTGTTTTATATGAAAGAAATTTAAAAATTTGAAGAAAATGATTTGTTTTCGCAAGAGTAGAGGTCAAAATGTATGCCATCTCACATAGCAAACGTTCAACTTTGTACTTTTACCTGAAATGCTGAAAGTTTGTTCACAAATGTTTTCTAAAACTTTTACAGCGATGGAAGTACTTATTTAATCTAAGCATACAAACAATAATGTGTATGCTCCTGAGACCAAGCCTCCATTTCGTGGGACACTTGGTATTTAATGTCAAATATGTTTACAAACCAAATAAACTGTTTTAGAATATCAGTTGTAAGATTAATTCTTTTTTGGAGTTCGTGTATTACGAAGAAAGTCGTTTAAAAACCAACTGGTACCAATAAGAATCTAATTCAAACAGATTTGTAAATTTCAGTTCTGATCACACCATGACAGAAAATTGCTATAGTTGAATCAATTTAACTTTGCGTGTTGTCAAAAGAGACATGCGGTAGTTACGATATGATTAAATGCATTCCCACTTGTCCTTACTATTTTTTTTCTTTTTTTAAGCTTGTATACCAAATTTCAGATCAATTACTTCAAAAATGTCTATATCTGCCACGCCTCCTTAAGGCTCCGTTTTAAAAACATCGCAACTTCCAAACGAAATATTTCGTTGCGATGTTTTTTTTTGCTGGGAGTGGTCTGCCTGGCCCCCACCAACGTCAACCAGGCCACAGTTTTACGATAAGGGGAAGTTGGGGGGTTTGGAGGAAGCAGGCAAAGGCGGAGCATAGTCGACGCGAATACATTCGAAGGGGAAGTACTCAGCCAGTTTGTCGCCGCGCGTCGGCGCTTTCGCTTTCGCTCATGTTACAATGTATTAGTGTTCTCACTCATCACGGATGCATATGCATCCCGGACTGCATACAGCTGGCTGGCGGCCACCAAGCGGTAAAAGAAAATATATTGATTTAATTTAGAGAGAGCGCGCTTGCTATTATAATATTTAATCTTTTTAACAGGGTGACATACATACAGTATAGTAAATTGACAAAAATGTATTAACTCATGATAACTCATCGGTGAATTATGGACTTCAATTTAGAAAGGAATTAATTAAAATCGAGCAATGAGGACCCAATACATCTACTTATAAACATGCTGGATATCGAACGAACGCACGGCAGTGACACACGAAGACAAAAATAAAAAAAAATAATCTGATGCGTTCAGGCACATTACTTTATCATACCATATATAAAATTAATAGTTTAGCTGCATGAGATTCTATTTGATCGAGATCGGCCATGTCTGCATCTTATAATAAAGCTACTGGAACTAGACGGATATTTTGATTATATTGACAGTAGGTATTGTCAAAACATCAGCGTTTGACACTACCTACTGTCATTAGAATCACAATATCTGACAAATCCTGGCTAACTAGTTTTAATGCAGCGATCTCGATAAAATAGAATTTGCTCATGCAGCTAAACTATTTATTTTACCAAAAAATGCCATAGTCATAAATTGTTCAGAATTTCCTGTACTTTAATTTATTATTTAACTATTTCGACATATTTCCAGAAATGGCGGCTTATTTGCAAAATCTTTCAAAAATGCTATAAGACTAAACCTCCAGTTCCTTTGGATCCTTTTCAACAGAAAGCTTTTCAGCTCTAAGTTTGGTTATGAAACTTCTAAATATGAAGTTTCGTCCCAATACCTTAGTAGTTTCTCCGGAATCGTCGCCACAAAAAAACACACACACATACACAGAATTTTTTTTTTACCTGGGTCAAAAATGTTCAAGGGATCCAAAAAGACATTTCCGCTAAAACCTCAAAAATTTTGTTTGGCACGATTACAATACTTTACATACTACGTATGATAAAGTAAAATCATAATATACATAGTGCAAAGTTCCCCAAACCATTTATATAAATCCCAAATATTTTGTCACCTACAAGTTCGCTATATTTTATAACGGTTGGGGCGTCATGAATGCAAGATTCATGAATGAAAACAAATTCAGGCATTAGCTATATCCAATTCTCGCTGTAACACTGCCCAATACAGTCGCTGAACTAATATCCATTAGAGCCGACCCAAGTTCGTCACTGCTAATTGTCTCTTCCTGTCCACAAAACCGACATTTTAAATAAAATGTTCATTTGAGTCCTGTTCTGGTCTCTTTGTCTCATTTGTAATTAAATAATTACAATATTGTTCTTTTAGATTATCTATACATATATTTTAACTTAGGTGGTACGTAGTCGTCTTTTACTAATTCGTCTAGAGGGCAGATGCGGATGTTTAGGTATTTTGCCACGACTTCTACCCATTATTAAACAAATGTACCTAACACCTAGCGGGTATAACTACACTAAGTATAATATCATACAGTATATGACTTTTATCGTGTGTTAAATTTGTAAACCGTGCGTATAAATGTGAAATGCGTTATAGGCGGTGTTTAAAACTGCTAACGTCTGCTGTCTACACCGGGCCCGTAATATAGGCAAATTACATACATTTCTGGCAATTACGCTTTGTTATCGCAATTATAATGTTTAGATTAAAATTGTACTTAAATAAAAAATCTATTTTTGTATCATGAGTTGGGCTAAATGTTTTATATTTGAAAAAAACCAAAGACGTAGAAGTAAAATTGATTTTTATCTTTAAAAAATTTTTTTTTTCATCCAGCCCAACTCGTTATTTATCTAGGAAGTTACATAAAAAATTTCATAAACTTTGAACAATAAATAACGCTTTTATTTGCAAACGCGTTTTAGGAGAGGTAGAACTGGGTCTTAAGGGTGTTACAAATGTTGAATCAAACTCAATATACCCTCACCACATTAAATGTGGGGGGTATAAATATCGAGCTGTGAGATTGTCAGAGACAGTTCGATTAAACTTATTTCCAACTCACTGCTGCTATGTTGATGAAATATAATTACCCCAAAATTCTGATTCGTAGGGACTTTTTAATGAGGTGAGAAGTGATAACTTCAATAATAATGCTGTGAGTGGTCATGAAGTTGGGGAATTAAAATACTGTAGACTTCCAAGTGTACCGGGGTTAACTGCCTGGGCTTATCTCAACATTAAAAACTTAAAATCTTAAAAATCGTAACAACAAGAAAAAATTAAATTACTTAACTATTATCAATTTTCTTTCAAAATTAATAGCCAGATGTCTTTAGAAAGAAATATTCGTTTAAAAAAAGTTGGCATAGTCACTAGCACCACATAAATATAAATTCTACAGTTACAAATGTAACAAAAATTCCTTAACCTGTCTGAATTTTGGGCGTTTATCTTACCTGTAAAACTGTTAATATGATTATTTTTTGACGTTTCTTAAAACCAATGAAATGCTTCTTTATTTGTCACAAGGGTAAGTTTCAACCAATTATGTCATTATTATAGTGGGAATAAATCTCTTGTGATTATTCTCGGGAATAATCACTGTAGCTTTTATTTGCCTAGCAACTGTCAGATACTTGTCAAAATAATTACTTAATTGTGTCAACGCGAAATGGGTGAAAGTCATCGGCTTAGTACCTTTTCTAATGCAGAAATTACAAAAAAGATTTTAGAAACTACTTCGAAAAATACTCTAATAAGTAGTCAGTCTATATGGAGACAATTTAAGACCTTCACCAAAGAAAGAAATTATATTCTGGATCAATCTACTACAACAGCTACTCTGGCATTGATTTTAAAAGATTGGGCTTATAACATGAAAAGAAAAGACGGAAATGATTATAAAGAAGCAGTAATAAAGACAATGTGGAATAAAACGGCAAAATTAGTTCAAGAACTTTACTTTAATAAGTATAACAGGTCCTTTGATCCTTTCCATGATATAGAATTCAGAAATGCTCGGAATGCAAGAGATGCAAAAAGAAAAATTTTACAAAAACATCCTGAAAAGCACAAACAAAGTTCTGTGGCACTTTCTAATACAGAATTGTTGCAAATTTTTAACTATTGGGACGAAGATACACCTTGTGGATTGCAAAGAAAGTTTTTTCACGTTGCATCGTATGAACTAGCTTGGAGGGGAGGAGAAGCTACGAAATGTTTAGTTCATTATTTTAAAAAAGAAACCGACATAAAAAGATTAAATACTGGCCGCATTGAATACAATCCCATCTATACAAAAACTGCACAGGGTGGAGCACAAAGGTGCGCTAATAGTAAATGGTTGACTCCAAACATAAATAACCCAGATATTTGCCCTGTTCGTCTTTTTGAAAAACTAATGAGTAAACGTGAAGAAAATATTAAAACCGAACGCTTGTTTCTTACTCCAAATCCGGCTTGGCAAACTCATGGTTTTTGGTATAAAAACGTTCCTGTGGGAATAAATTCCATTTCAAAATGGATGAAAGAATCCGCAGAAAAAGTAGGTCTAGAGACAGTTACTAAAAAAATAACTAACCATTCTGCCAGATCAAGTGCAGTCAGTAACCTTTCAAAAGCTGGTGTAGGAGAACAAAAACTAATCAAGGTCACTGGTCATAATTCTGCAAGTTCGATTAAACCATACTTACAATTGAACCAAGAACATCATTCAAATATAATAAATAATCTTAGAGAAAATACGCAGGAGCCTGGCAACAAGTTTTCAAACAATCTATCAAATTATTTTCAATTTATTCTCACTCTCTTGTTATATTATTACTGAAAATATGTAACTAAACAATTGTGACAAAATTAGCAATGTTAAATTCTAAAATGTTATTTGTCGTGTAATCGTATACAGTACAATTTTGTCGAGTAATCGTATACAGTACAATTAAAACCGGACGTGACAAAGTTTAAAAACGATTTTGCGGCACGCTAAGCATATTAAATTCACGGTTTCCTAAACAATATGCACCCCCATTTCGGGCAGTTATATAAGCTTATAATATACATTTCGGTTGGAAGTCTAAAGCTGACGTTTATTGAGAACAACTGCATTGCATTAAGGAAATTAAATGTTGATAAGTGCGGTCGCATTTAGAAACTCCGGAAAGGCTTTTCAAACTTCCCGGAAAGCGATAAATTTTAAACCGTACGCGACGGGCGGTACGCCGCGCCGATGGTTAAAGTTGAAAATTTCCAAAGCGGAGACTGTACAAACTGTGCCATTGCACGTAAAAAATAAATGCTGTTTTTGATGGAAATGAAATAGTTTCAGTTGCACGCTTTTAAAGTGGAATTTATGGGGGTGAAAATGTTGGACAGTTTTCGGCGAGTAGTGAAAAAGTGGTCTATTCAAAGAGCAATTTATATTAATTCTATAATTATGTATACGCAAACTATATTAATGGTTATTTTATAGGTAAAATTTGCAAGTTCAGTTTTTAGGCCTATGTTCCAAATTAATCTAACTAAATCCATAACAGACATAAAGTTCAATTTCTTTCTTTAGAAATATTCATTCTTTATAAATAGTTATGGATACTCAAATGTTCATTGCCATAGAATTTTAATTCAACATTCAGGATGATCAAAAACAACTTATCGTTAATTTTCGTGCTAATGACTATGTCAACTATGTTTCCTTCTAAAGATATATCTGGCTATTCATTTTTAAAGAAAATTGATAATAGGTATGTAATTTATATTTAATTTTATAAATTTAGCAATTGCCCCTACTTCCGACACTACGTGTATATTTTGATCAGAAATCCGACACCTCAGTGAACCTAATTCAGACAGTGATCCTAAATCAGACACTTGTGGTACATTATTCCGACAAATACAGACCTTCAAGTAAATATTAAGTGTTTTAAATATTGTTAAACAAGATTTATTATTAAGAAATGTTAAAGATTTATGTTTTACCATTTCTAATGAAAAAGTATAACAAAGTTAGTGTTTTTCAGTCAACATAAGTTAGTGCATCATTCTATCTTATTTCATCATCTCCTATGATGCCTGTCGATATTTATGACGGAATTAGGGACTATTGATGATCGTAATTCCGACATCCTGTAATAATTTTTTGGGTTTATTGATGTCCGTAATTCCGACAGTCGTGTCGGAACTGGACAAAATGCGTACAATTAATTGTAATATAGCAAACGATGCAAAATTTGTTATCTTCTTGTATAAAAACAGCAATACAGCCATATGTATTACTTCTAACCACGTACACAATTCCGACACACATGTCTGATTTACAGACGTGCTATATTTACAGGTACATAAAATTCCGACACCCCTAAATTTGTAAGTAATAGTGGTTAAAAGAGTACTACACCATATTATTATGATTATTTTTTGACGTTTCTTAAAACCAATGAAATGCTTCTTTATTTGTCACAAGGGTAAGTTTCAACCAATTATGTCATTATTATAGTGGGAATAAATCTCTTGTGATTATTCTCGGGAATAATCACTGTAGCTTTTATTTGCCTAGCAACTGTCAGATACTTGTCAAAATAATTACTTAATTGTGTCAACGCGAAATGGGTGAAAGTCATCGGTTTAGCACCTTTTCTAATGCAGAAATTACAAAAAAGATTTTAGAAACTACTTCGAAAAATACTCTAATAATAAGTTAGCAGTCTATATGGAGATAATTTAAGACCTTCACCAAAGAAAGAAATTATATTCTGGATCAATCTACTACAACAGCTACTCTGGCATTGATTTTAAAAGATTGGGCTTATAACATGAAAAGAAAAGACGGAAATGATTATAAAGAAGCAGTAATAAAGACAATGTGGAATAAAACGGCAAAATTAGTTCAAGAACTTTACTTTAATAAGTATAACAGGTCCTTTGATCCTTTCCATGATATAGAATTCAGAAATGCTCGGAATGCAAGAGATGCAAAAAGACAAATTTTACAAAAACATCCTGAAAAGCACAAACAAAGTTCTATGGCACTTTCTAATACAGAATTGTTGCAAATTTTTAACTATTGGGACGAAGATACACCTTGTGGATTTCAAAGAAAGCTTTTTCACGTTGCATCGTATGAACTAGCTTGGAGGGGAGGAGAAGCTACGAAATGTTTAGTTCATTATTTTAAAAAAGAAACCGACATAAAAAGATTAAATACTGGCCGCATTGAATACAATCCCATCTTCACAAAAACTGCACAGGGTGGAGCACAAAGGTGCGCTAATAGTAAATGGTTGACTCCAAACATAAATAACTCAGATATTTGCCCTGTTCGTCTTTTTGAAAAACTAATGAGTAAACGTGAAGAAAATATTAAAACCGAACGCTTGTTTCTTACTCCAAATCCGGCTTGGCAAACTCATGGTTTTTGGTATAAGAACGTTCCTGTGGGAATAAATTCCATTTCAAAATGGATGAAAGAATCCGCAGAAAAAGTAGGTCTAGACACAGTTACTAAAAAAATAACTAACCATTCTGCCAGATCAAGTGCAGTAAGTAACCTTTCAAAAGCTGGTGTAGGAGAACAAGAACTAATCAAGGTCACTGGTCATAATTCTGCAAGTTCGATTAAACCATACTTACAATTGAACCAAGAACATCATTCAAATATAATAAATAATCTTAGAGAAAATACGCAGGAGGAAACACTTAATATAACAAGCAATTCCAAATCCTCAATAAATAATGCGTCTCGAAATATTTTTAATAATTGCGTTTTTCATTGTACTAATTTAAATTGTTAATTCTTTTAATATATTCACAATGTGTCAACGATATTTTCATATATTGTAAGTAATAATTAATTAAATTAAATTTTTCAATAATTTTATGATAGTTTTATTGATCTTTTTTATTGTAAAAATTTGTGAATCAAAAAATAATCTAGTCAAATATAACTCGAGAGTTCCATAAATTTGTTTCCATTTGGCAATAGTCACGAGAGCCCGCAGGGCTCGAGTGGCAACAAGTTTTCAAACAATCTGTCAAATTATTTTCAATTTATTCTCACTCTCTTGTTATATTACTACTGAAAATATTTATAGTCAGCCTACAAGATATTATTAGAATTTTCTTAATTACTGTTATCCTGTAGCGATGTAAAGTCGAATTGCAGTTACCTTATAAGGAAAAAATCAACTTTAGTATAACGTTCAATTATCAAGATCATTCAAACTTCTAGGTTATATTCTGACCGTTAGAACATCGGCAGAATAAGAAACGATTGTGGGTTGATAAGTGTTATGTCAAATTAACAAACCGGATGTCCTAAAATAAAGCTCAATATTGTAGATATCTTATTTTATCCAACGAATTAGAAAGATGTTCTAATTCAGGACAGTGTCTAAACTTGGGACGTTTACCTTAATTGTTACACTAAAAAGTTATCGACTGTTAAGAGGAATTATTAGAGCTAGTAGGTCCTACAAAACAAGTTAATATATAGTTTTTCTTTGCCTGAAAAGGACACAAAACTAACAAAACGATTGTTTTAAGTGCTCGCAAATCCTCACAAATTTTAGAGTTTAGCTCTCTCTTAAACCCCACTTATACACCCATAAAACAGTCCGTATAATTTGGGTTGAAAATCCGGATGAGGACAAAGCAAAACCGTCCGCAGCGCTAATCTACACAACAAACACATTTATATACGCAATCTCTATACACAAGTTGAGCTTTCCACCACAATAAAGTTTTCCTTTACAAAGGAACTAAGTCCGAAACTTTGGCTAAACTTTACGCTATATTCCACGTGAACAACGATACTTTCCAAAGGGCAAAAAAGGGCAAAAAGGCAGAAGGTAAACGTTTTCCCAGTCGCAAAGCTGCGCATAACGACACAATGATGGGCATCGCCCGATTCAATTTATTCCGATAGAACGGATGGCTGGAAAAACGTGGAATGTTTGCGCGCCTTTCTTCGTGTACTAAACGAGAACAACAAGGTCGAGGTGTTTACAGTCAAAGGGTACGCTATTTAATTAATCAACTTTTCATGCCTTTTTTAGCCTGCGTGTTTACAAGCCGAGCTTTTGATTAATCCGATCATCGACACATACACAGCATGGACGAACGGGTGAATTATCGATCGTGAATGTGGTTGTTGTGTGTGCTTCCTGACGTAAATCTATACTCGTTTGCTATTTTGCTCTTCAAAATCGACGAGGAATGAACAAAAAGTCAATGGGAACACAACTAACGCCAAATGTCACACATTTATCACGTTTTTAAATCAATTCACCGATAGCTTTGATTGCAAACATAGAGAGACGCGTAATAATTGTAATACGCTATTATTTTACTACGTACCGGGGTTTACAAACGATTCAGCACGGACGAAAACAAAAAACACGCACGGACTGCAAACGCACATTGACAGAGCATAGTGGGGAGATGCATATTATTAGTGTTTTGCTTGAATAAAAGGTGAAGCCAGGTATTATTTTGAATAGTGTTGCTGTGTATTTATTATTGTTGTTTATAGTTTTACTAATACTTATTCTATGTGTATATTATTTTATTAGTATATTTATTCTATGCCGATTACCTATTGTTGATAAAATATGATTTTGAATTTTGATGAATTGAGTTTTAATTCGGATTCAAAGATTGCGTAACATTAACCAAACATAACTCTTTTTTATTTGGCAGTCGATAATATTTTAAATATAATATAAGTATTTTTTAAGGAATTTCTTTGGCATGGCTCACACAACTGCAGATATAGGACAATCGATTCAATAGATCTTTTTTATTTACGGTTACCTTCCTTCAAAGTTCTTGTTCACTATGTGGCCCGTAGCTAGATGTGTGTCATGAAGGCATATATATACAGGGTGTGTATAAATTGGCGGAAAAGCTATACGTGGCGATGTTCTTCGTAAAATTCTGAGTAGACAATCTATAATCTAAAATGTTGTACCGTGCTTCTTGAATCTTCACGAGGTCTCCAAAGTATTAATAAAGCTATACAATATTATAAAGCTTATGTTGTCTAATTGTCTTTTATAAATAATATATGAATTACAAATTGGTAAATAAAGAATAAGTTATTAACTGTTTTGTTTTTCTTATACGTCATCAGATCCCTGTGCTGTGGATATACATACGTATGTAATATCGACCCATGCAACAAGGACTATAGTAACTACATTTAGTTTGTTAGTTACGATAGTCTTCGTTGCATGGGTCGATATGTATGTTTTTCAGTAGCTAGGCATAAGTATATTATCGGCTGAGAAATGAGTGCATAATGTATCGTACCAAGAGTAACTAATCTGTGACCAAAGTTATTGGTACGGGGGTTTGTTTTCTAGGAGGTATAAATGTATATCGGCGCATAATCTCAATACACTTTCAAATATTCCACATATTCATAGTACATACGTGTGCGTGTATTCATAGTACGTGTGTTTTTGCATATATAACTTCATAAACCGTAGACAAATGTTGACAAAAGTTATTTATCATATAAATATATGATAAATATCTCACATACTCCACATAGGTTATGTCACGGTTATGTCAACAATTTATCACAGTAATTTTTAGATTTACCATGTTATGTTGGTCAGCGTTGTAAAATCACTAGACAGCCTGCTTACGTGTGCGAAAATAAATTGAAACAGCGTTAAAGACGTTAGATCATATAATGTTGACCGCACGGCGGCAAAGTCTATCTTGTTCCAAAGTAGCTTTAGCGAAAACGTCGACATCCCCACGCAAAGACCAATTCTCGACTGATTTTTCTAAACTTATCAAAAACAGCCAAGCCTCTGTCGATCAGCTGTTGGACAACGCTCTTAAAAAATCTTTATAGCTCACAAAATAACGTACGTTTTCACATCCTGGTAAAAGCGGTGCGATAAGTTTTTCCTCACCACCAATACTCAAAACATCAAATCGAGTTAGAATTGATAATTCTAATAGGAAATACCTAAGTATTATGTAAATGGACAATGTAGAGGCATTTTTGATAGATTTTATTACTTAAACCTTTCGGAAAAGGATTGACGTAAAGTAAATAACAATTTTGTCAATTTTGACTTCAGCTACTGCCTTAGAAACTTCAAAAAGTCCGAAGGTAAATCAACTTATTAGTGTATATTTCAATAAGGGCATATTTGGTCTGCATGGTTAATAAATATAGGTATACATGGTTATTCAAAAAGAAGGAAATTCAACTAAATCTCATAACAAACAGACTCCTAGCTATTTACAAATATCGCAACTGTCGCACTGCTTGCATACCATAAACCAAGCTTATATAACAAATAATCCCGTATATAAACACGAGGATTAATTAGTTTCGAGCTACTAGAGTACTAGATTACACAAACTTACCACGAATTGCGCGACAGTCAAACTTTATTCGATACAAATTTCAAATCCTTGAAGTATGTTAATTTCATTTAATATTAAGGCAATAGCCTTCATTTTAAACTCTAATTTTCAAACACTGTATAATACTAGCTATACGCTACAACCTCAGAAAATATCATACTATCAAATGTCGATATAATGTTTATGGTGGAAGGATAGCCATAAAAAATTGATAGCAACGATAAAACCAGTAATGGCCCATATAAAAATTTAATTAATTATTATAATCTTAGTTTACTAACTATGGTACGATCTCATTTCATATCGTGTTGGCACTGATGTTTCTTGCGTATGATATTAGATCCTGCTTATATTCAGCGTGCAGTCTGGAGCTAGTTTTAATGGATTAAACTTGAAGCTAAACGCCCATAACATAACACAAACTTGGATGATATTCATACGTACATAGAGGGACATATTCTGTTTTGTAAGCATAACCGTATAACAAAATGTAAGCTGTATTATTAAATTGTATAATACGTAATTTTGGCGGTTTTCGTATCATTGATTAGTTGTCAGAGTTAAATAAATTTCGTTATTTTATTAAAAATTTTGCAACATTCCGGGAAATGGAAATTAATGATGAGTTTTAATTAGGATATCTAAAAAACATTTTAGATTGGACAATGTTGGTATTTTGAAAATTATGATATTATTGGAACTAAGAATTTTCGATAGATTATTTTGCGATGAATACGAACCCGGTCTAAAAAAACGGCCGTTTTTGTTTTCTTTTGTTTCTGAAAGCGCGTACTTACACTAATACCAAGAAACTCTATCCGTGTTTCAAGGTTTTCTGCGCGACTTTTTCAAGGATTCTATGAAATACAGTTCATCCATTATACAGGGTTAGCCAAAATACCGGAACACTTAAATAATTCTCCAACCGTAAGAAATTTCCAAAAATTGTTCAAACAAAAGTTTTTTGGCTTTAAACAAGCTATATTTCAAATATATTTACAATATACAGGATGCTCATTTTATTATAGAAATTTGGTAAATAGAACACCTTATATATTATTACATTATTTAATTCTAAGATTAATTCTAAGAATTTTTTATACGATTCATTTTTTTATAAACAGCATTATTTTTTAATTAGAAGCTATTAACCAAAAATAGTCAAAATTACCGGAACACCTAAATAATTCTTCAACCGCAAACAAATTCGAAAAATTTTCGAATAAAAGTTTTTTGGGCTTAAAGAACCTCTCGTTTAAATATAGTTTTAATATACAGTATGTTCGTTTTATTATGGAAATTTGCAAACAATTCCATTTTCGAACAATTCCATTTTATAAAGAAATAATTCCAACATAACATCCTTAGAATTAATCTTAGCATTAAAAAATCTTAAATATACAGGGTGTTCTGTTAGAAAAAGGAAAGGTTTGCAAATTTCCATAATAAAATAAACATCCTGTATATTAAAAATATATTTTAACGAAATGTTGTGTAACCCAAAAAACTTTTATTTGAAACATTATTTGATTTTTCTTACAGTTGGAGAATTATTAAGGTGTTCAGGTAATTTTGACTATTATTTGTTAATAGCATATAAATAAAAAATAATGCATTTTATAAAAATATGATTCCTATAAAAAATTGTTAGAATTAATCGTAGAATTAAGAAATGTAATAATATATAGGGTGTTCTATTTAAAAAAAGGATAGGTTACCGAATTTCTATAATGAAATGGGCACTTTGTATATTGAAAATATATTTAGACGATAGCTTGTTTAAAGCCAAAAAATTTTTGTTTGAACAATCTTTTGATATTTCTTACGGTTGGAGAATTATTTAGGTGTTCCGTTAATTTTGGCTAACCCTGTATATTTTATACATTCTCAAAAAATAGTAGTTTTAAAATCTTGTCCAAAAACTTGTCACGTATATTAGGAACATCTAATTGTCTAATATTAAAAAATGACGTATTATTATTTCTTTGTTTTAAGACAACACATACCTGTAATAAGAATATTACTTTAATAGAAAACAACCAAAATATTTGGTTTAAGAACGCAATTTAAGAGAGGCGCGTAAAGTGTGAAAAATAATGTGAACGATGCCGATAGATGGCGCTTTAGTTGTCTCGTCGCAAGAGGAGTTTCCTAGAAGGTATATAACTGCATACATGTCTATGCAGCATCAGCGATTGTGCTATTATACTGTCAATGTATCTGACGTAGAAATATCCAACAGTTCTTCTCTAATTGGAAAATAACAATATTCTCCTTTGGATGCAATAATTGCATTCTATAAAATATTATTGCTTTCATTATAATATTATATTTAAAGGAAGTAGGTGAATGTTTAATCCAAGAATGTGAGGTGATTAATCTAACTTACCCTAACCTTTTAATCAAATTCTGAAGTCAAATAAGTATTATATACATTTAAAATAGTACAATCTTAAAAAATCAATAATAATAATGTTGATTCTAGACTCTAGTTTCAAAATAGTTTTAAAACACAAAAACACCAAATAACAGTATTTCATCGAAATTTAAGTTTTCAAAAATTCAAAAATATACAGAAATATAAGCCATTAAAAACTTTTTAAGTGCACCCGTTTGCTTTTTTACAGGATCAAACCCAAACAAATTTCATTATCTACTAATTTTAATATACTTTCCATTCCATATTGAACTAAAAATAAAAGAACAATATCTTTAAAAAGAATCACCCACGATTACCATTGCATTGAAAACCAACTGAAGAAAACAAAGGATAACGTCGAATTTTCATTACACGATTTCCTGGCCCGACGCTCAGGGGAGATTTTCGATTGCAACGAACGTAAAGACCGGAAACAGGATGCGACGGATTTGCGGTAAAATTCACCGCTGAAATATTGAAGCGAGTAAACACCCGAAGCGCACCGTTTGCATGCCAAATATTAGCGGATCTCCAACAATAAAATATACTTACTTTGCCGAAGCTGCCCTTGCCTATGGCGCGTAGGATCTGGAAGTGGTCAAAGTTCACTGAAACAAACAAAGCAGAGCTATAGTGGCTTGTCTCTACACAATACGACGACATCCTTTCAAGATTTTCCCAGGGATTTAGTCCGTTGTGGGTTATTTGTATAAATAAACACACTGATGGTTACTTACTTAGGAGAGAACTCGGTCGCTTTGACAACTAAGCTCTTCGAGAGAAAATATAACGTGGGGCTTGAGTATGTACTCGTACTGACTAGGGTAAGCATTCTCTAGAAAAATGTGAATTATAACAATCTTCAGATCTTGTATTCTTAGAGATGATATTTTTTACTGATTCATCAACATTATAAATTATAGAAGAATATTATTATACTTTCCTAATAACCCAGTGTGTCTAACATCATTTTGCTGGAAGTACTTAGCACTCCGCTTTGAAGGGGTAAAATGCATGAAATATGACAGTATCTTCACCAAACAGCACGGTAATTTTAAAATGAGGTCTCAAATTACGAGACTTTCTCTAATTTGAATAATCATTCAGAAATACTTTACAAAATTCTTAATATACAATTATGTTATAGTGATACATGATCACTTGCGGATACTTACAATTTGCTCCTCAATTATATAGTATAAATTTTAAAAATTGTTGCCACTGAATGCTAATACACCGACTATGCATTATTTAAATTGTCTCTGTAATTGAGCAAAAAAAAAATAAATTTGTTGCTATTGAGAGTACCAATAGCACAAAAATCTGACAAGATAATGACATGACTCGTATAAATTCAAAACACGCCAATAAAAAAAAAATAAAAAGAAATCTGAAGTGGCCAGGCACATGACTGTATCATCCTATATATAAAATTAATAGTTTAGCTCCATGAGATTCTATTTGATCGAGATCGGCCATGTCTGCATTAAAATAAAACTAGTAGAACTAGACAGATATGTCCATTAAAGCTGCGTTCGGATATTGTAATCCGTTGACACGTGGTACACCGTCCAAATGACACTTACGTGTTATTGGGTGTAAAAAGAGTAACAGTAGACAATATCCGAACGCAGCTTATATTGACAGTAAGTATTGTCAAAACAGCGTTTGACACTACCTACTGTCATTAGAATCAAAATATCTGACAAATCCTGGCGACTAGTTTTAATGCAGTACGAGTGTACGACCGATCTCGATGAAATTCAATTTGCTCATGCAGCTAAACTATTGATTGTACCAAAAAATGTCATAGTCATAAATTATTCAGAATTTCCTCTACTTTACTTTATTAGTTAACTATTTCGACGAAATTCCAGAAATGGCGGCTTATTTGCAAAATCTTTCAAAAATGCTAAGACTAAACCTCCAGTTCCTTTGGACTATTTTGCAACAGAAAGCTTTTCAGCTCTAAGTTTGGTCATGAAACTTCTAAACATGAAGTTTCGTCCCGATACCTTTAGTAGTTTCTCCGGAATCGTCGCCACAAAAAACGGGTACACACACACACACAGAGACATTCTTTTGTCATCTTGATCAAAAATGTTGAGGGGACCCAAAAAGACATATTTCTGCGAAAATCACAAAATATTTTTTTGGCACGATTACAATACTTTACATACTACGTATGATAAAGTAAAAAGAGAATTAATTATATTATTAGATACTCATTTAGAAGCTAATGGATTTTTTTTGTCAATAAGTAGACAAGCCATTAGGTGTTTTATTCTTGAAAAGCTAAAAATGTAAATAAACTGTTGTAACAACACGATTTCTAATAAAATGAATTTTGAGTTCGGGTCTCCGGAGCATGCAAGACTAATAACTGTATTTCAAAAATTGTAATGATACACTCATACAAAATACTTGCTCCTACATATATTATGTTCATTAATTTAAACACAGATACACAATATCATTGAAGTAAAATACATATCTCAAAAACTCACAAATAGTAAATCATCCCATACAAACTGAAATTAAATTTAGAGAATGTGTTTACACCTAGTGAATAAATTTTAATAATAGATAACAATTAACAATTATTCTAGCTTCAACAATAAAATTGGCAACATGAGGTTAATTTGTGCATTTACTTAAGTAATTAAAATTTGTATTAGTAATCAAAAGAAGTACCTACCAACGCGTGAACTTAACTTTAACAGATAATTACATTCATATTTACATTGCAATGTAGGTATTATATAGAGTATAGAATAAACTTACAAATAAAAAAAAAAACATCATTAGATACCAAGTGGAAATGATCGGGCACGGTTAGTATCAATTAATAAATCCGATATAATATATGTATGCATCATAAACAACCACGTGACGGACCATTGTATTGTGCAGAGCGGCCGAGGTGAGACTAACAAACTAGTACCTACTAATACATATACATAGATATATCACCGAAACAATCTTTTAAATATCTGAAATATTGATAGGAAGATATTTCACCTACGTGTTTTACCATTTTCCCAAAAAGGAACGTTTTCTGTTATCAAAATTTGTATTTATAAATAAATATGTTGTTGTATATACACTCAGGTTGACGTAATGCTCGATGTTGTATTAAAAATCGATTGCATTTTAAATAAAATATAATAAAACAGTAATTAATGTTTTATTATATTTTTTTGGTATATAGACTATTCTTTTAAAATAAAGGAAAACCAATTCCAAAAATCCAATTAAACTTTTATTATTTATGAGCGTACGCAATCTCACGGAGACTAAAATCGGTGCGCGTCAACCTTGAAACGGGTTGGTATCGCGTTTTGCCAGAGGGAATGTGTCTTGAATTCTCGTTCGACCTTTTTGAGTAAAAACTTGTAGAGGAATGTATTATACGACGTTGAAACGCTGGACAATCAGAAAAACGTGTTTTCGTTTTGCATTTGAAGCGTAGAATACTGAGAAAGGTATTTCGAAATATTTAGTCGGAATAAGTCACACTTTGAAACTTGTATTCTTTGAAATGTGTTTTTGATCCTCAGCGCAAATACATGTATTTATTTTATCGATTGAAAAAGTACTAAGCCCTGTGTTTCTAGGCTCATAATAGTCATAATTCTGAAACGTTTTAACGAACGATATTCTTGCATTGTGCTCCTGGATCATTTTTATATGGCATAATGTATCTGATAAGCAGTAGATTTCTTAGAGTTCGAAGAAAACACGCTTCATTTAAAAACAATTATTGTCCTATCACACAGAAAAGTGATTATTTGGAACGAGAAAACAGAATTTCTTGAATTTATTTACTAGATTCAAATGCATATTTACTTGGATGTAAAAAGTTAGGTATATACTCAATCTAAGTAAAATAATTTCTCAGATAAATGCTGTCGACAAATAAATTCTTTCTTTATAAGAACCAATATTGTATTCAAAGAAGTAATTAAATTTTTCGTCCCAAAAATGTCAATTGCTCCAACGAAGTAATAGTAAATCCATCCAAGTGCGTAGTTACTTGATCCAAGAAAATATAAGACATTTAATATAAGTAAGTATTGTTTACTGAATAAAAACCCACCAATTATTTAACTGAAGTGATTCTCATTTCTTTCAAGGAATCCCTTTGTCTGGAATAAATATGCGCAAGGTGATTTTGTCAAGGCTCGCGCGCCCGTGCGTAGGGCTGGCGCCGTAAAGGAGCGAAACCTAGTACGAAAACAACAGCGAAGTATCCGTAGGGGATGTGACTTGTGATTAGTGTACAATAAACGTTTCAACACGGAATAATTTGATGTAACGCACGCAACAGGTTAGAACGAGTAAGTAAATATAACATACCTATCTTGTTAATTGGCAATAGAAAACGTATTTGTGCCAAATCTTTCAAATTCTTACATTAAATAGCTAAAAATATTTACCGGGAATAAAAATATACACTTCATTGAAGATTGTTTACTTCCTTCAACAGAGTAACAACTTTCTTATATCTAGTAGTTATTCCAAGAAATAAAATTTCTTGGTTGAAGTCAATAATGTCTCGCGTATATACGAACCTACCATCTACTTCATCCAAGTAATTCTCTCTTCGTTCGAGAGATCACTTTTCTGTGTGTACCATATTCAGAACTTAATTAACTGGCAAGAAAGCTTCTTCTTTGGGTCTTCCTATTAGCCCAGTTATTTTAAACCAAATGTTACCAAAACCCTGAAATAAATAAATTTCAGTAAATCTACAAATTGGTGTATAACTTCTATTTAGTGGCCTAAACAACATACTAAAAGTCGTAAAAAAATCTTGTGTCTGTCAATGTTTTCTTTGTGGTGAAATAGTGGCATAACTATCTTACCTTGTCTAAAATCAATCTTTGAATGACGCACGCTGAATGCCAATATGTATAATTATGTTTTTATGTTTTACTGTAATTTTGGATCCGCTATCTCGAATATCTCAAACTGTCAGCTTTATATTTGGCGTCCCCAAAATTTAGCAGAAACTTTCTTCTGGTCCGCCATTTTCAATTTTGCAATGTTTATGTCAGATTTGGATTCAGAGTCCTTAAAAATCCATAAAAATACTTATAAACTAGCTTTATCCAAAACTTCGCACAATTTTCATTTTCTGGCTCGCCGTTTTAAATTTTGAAATTAAAATGCCATATTTGGATACGGCGTCATTCAAAATACCCCTAAATCCCATGTTTGAAGGAGTTATGAACAATTTCAGACAATGTAGGATAGTTTGGGGTAAAATACCCCAAAAATCATGACGCAGACATTAGATTTTTTAGGACTTTTAGTATGTTCTACGGTACCAGATAGAAAGTATTTAACAATTTGTAGATTTACTTTTTTTTCAGGGATAAAACCTAATATACGGCATCAAAATGCATATTTATGATGTTTGTAACGTTCGTACCATCGTACAAAAAGCTCAATATGTAGATGTGAACTATTCTTGATATCTCTGTCCACTCGTTATACCCTGCATAAAATTAATATTGTAAAATTAATTATCTTCATTTATTTGTGTGTCTATATTTGCTTGTATGCAATCAAAAATGCAGCGTTTGTTAATTGGCATATTGTCGATTGGACTTGATAATTAGTAACCTATAAAATAAATATACTAAAATGTAGACGAATTGGCTGACCCATCACTGGTACAACATCAATAAATAATTTATTTTTCGATAAAATGAGGGAACAAACGTTTATGTTAGTGATTTTGGAATTTGCTACAATTGCTTAGGAAATATGGGTACTCACCTAATCAACTAATGTGATGCGGATTAAAAAAAATATTTTCCCAGAATAAAACATAACAAATACAAGTCCCATTACGCTGTGCACACGACACCTCATTAGCGTGTTCTTTTATTTATTTCAAAGCATCATTAAAATTCATATAGAAAAAAAAGGACACTGCTTCTTAATGAAAAACTGATATTCCCTCGTAAAGTTATGCGTGGTGTATAGATTTCCACGGCTCATTACCCGCGGGGTCGTTTTCCAATTAAAAAAGTCGTTATGAATGTCCAATCTACCCTGTCGTCGTTCTGAACGGCAACATCATCGACCTCGGCCGCATGTGTGGAGCCATCTATATGTTAACGCTAACCGGGTCGCACCCCCCTCGGTGGCAATTTACTCTCAAGCAATTTTATTCATTAAGAACCCCTTTTTCAGCCGGGAATATAGATCGGCCTAGCCCGTTTCTAGTATCGAATGACATGATGGTGAAAGGCTTTATAAGTGAAAACCGTGGTGGGTCCAGATCTGAGGTATTAAACGACGTTTGAGGTAGGTATAACAATTTGATGGATTTATGTACAATAATGATACATAAATGTAATATGGCTTCTTCTCATCGCGTTGACGACCTTCTTTTGTTACTTAATCCGAAGCATGTCCCCTAATTCCTCTAGCCCAGCGTTTCTCAACCTTTTTACTTTTGCGGAACCCCTTAAATAGGGTTGGAACCTGGCGGAACCCCAACAAAAAAAAATATACAATGTCCTTTCCAAGGCATTTCGACTATTTTTTTGCGTACAGAAAAACGTGTAACTTATTTCAAGTAACCAGATACAAGTCTGTAAAGAAACACAGGTCAATGATTGAATATTACTTACTACTGTGAAATTAAAGTATTTTTCCTGTAAAATTTAAAAAATGCCCTGTCAAATTAAGGTGATACTGTGCTAATTTCACAGGAATATGTTTGTGGAATATGTGAATTCTGTAAAAAGAATACAGAAACTTAGCTGGTATCCAATAACCAGCGATGTTACAGTTTTCTTCTTTTACAGTTTTTTTTGGTAGATTATTACATTCATTTTCATTGCAGATATTTCTCTCTAGGTACAAACTTATTTGTTCTTTTTAGTTCCAAAGTATTAGGTACCAAAGGAAGGGAGAAGAAAATACAAATCAAACAATGCGAAAACGAAGAATACAAAAAGTACATTTTACAAAAAATTAAATAAATAAATTCAGTATAAATTTTAAAAAAAATCATTGGTCAAAACACAAAAATTAAGAAACATTAATTCTTAGTAAAAAGTTTCATATGGACCTATTGATAACAAGTTAATATTCCTTAAGAAGTTAGAGCCATTTAAAATACTGTTTTATTAATATTTTAGTACTTTTTAAGGTATTGAAAAAATAAATAAGTCCTTATGAAACATTTTAGTCAGAACAATAATTACGTTCTGAGGAAGATAGTGTGTGATAGTTTGTAATAAACACCCAAGTATCAGATGATCTCTGTATTTTCTCTTAAAGTTTGTTAAATAAGAAAAAGCTTGCTCATACATACACAATGTTGAAAATAAACTGATACAAGGTAATGTATAACTCGAGGTGAAAATTAAATGCAAAAACATACCAAATTATAAATAAAATATGTGAAGCACTTCTAAATTTGTTTCATTGTCAAAATTAGTACTTACTTCAATTTAATTTAATTATTTTTTGTTTAATTAAATGCAGTCACGACATTTGAAATTACACTTTACTTTCCTGGCCGCATAAATTTTCGTCTATAATTGCAACTCACTCTGTATATTTATTGATTTTCTATGATGATGACCGATATAATTTTCGTCATAGAAGCGCAGAACTTGTCTGGTGATAGGTTAGTTATCTTATCCTGAATGTAAGATCATATTGAAATCCACCACCTACAACACTGTTCTCCTAAAGTACCTACCATTATGAGCAGTAGATTCAAATTATAGGTTTATTTTGTCACACATTTGGAAAGGCAAAAATATTGAAAACAAATAATGTTAGAGTTTGACCAATAACTCTGCCAGATTGTTGTTTCCTAGAGGTTATTTTGTTTTTATGTATCAGATAATAGTAAGTAATATTGTCAATTGAAATTAATGAATGAATAGTCTAGAATGTTGCCCGTTGGATGTAATACGAAATAATAGTACGAAATAGCAGTGGTTTATTGGGTTAGAAGGGCTCAAAATCAAAATTATTCATGGATTAAACTTGTTTATTTATCCAATATTTCAAATAAAAATAATATTACTAAAATAATACATAAAAATAACACTGAATAATGTGCCCCCTTGAACCGGCGACCGTCACCGCTATTTGTTACTATTTTTCCGCGGAACCCCTGACGACATAACACGAAACCCCAGGGTTCCGCGGAACCCCGGTTGTGAAACGCTGCTCTAACCTAAGGTTACCTAGGACTAGGAGGCATCGTCCTCAATATCGTATGGAGCTAGTAAGCAAATTTGTTCAATAACTGCGTCGTTGCGGGAAACTTTAGACCGTATTAATAGATTATTGCGGAGTGGATAGTTGGTGTACATTTTGTCAACCACGCATGGTTTTGGATCAATAAGATCCTGATTAAGCTTAGCAACAAGCAACAATTCCGACGTTTCATTCTTTAATATTACTCTAGCCATACCGCAATAAATTAATGAAATGTATAATTGACAACAAAATAATAGCTAAATAAAATAACAGTTTTCTATACTGCTGTGTTTAGCAGAGGGGGCGTACCTATGTTTGCAAAAAGTTGTAAAACTAAAATATCAGTTATCGTATTAAAGAACCCCTTCAATTGATACTTGTGGTTATACATATCCGAATAATCTAACCTCACAATTCAGAAATGCACTCGGACGTGAAGTCTCAGATGACTAAGAATAATAACAAGTAGAAATCAAATTTAATTTTTGCGTAAATTGGTTCCACAATTCTTCGACGTTACGGGCTTCCGTAAACGGAGTTGAGTGCACTTTATTTTTGTGAATAAAATTAACCAGGACGGCATAAATATGGATTTTGTGTAGTTCTACTCCCGCAGATACTCCTATTCATTATTAATTTGCATATTTTTAACTTCTGTGTACACAGCTCATCGAAGGGTACTGATCAGCTGATTGAATGTCTTGTACTGATGCGCATGACCATCACCAGTTAATCACTGTTGTTAACCGCATGATTCTTAACAAGTGGTTAATTTTTCCAATATAGAATGCGAAATCTTATTAAAGTCGTTAACAAGGTGGTTAAAGAAAGTTGTTAACGTAGTTGCTACGTAGCAACTTGCTACGTATTTATTGTCTTCTACTTAAGAGTGCAACACCCTTACGTTTTTTTTTATCCAATTTCAATATCTTTTTTTTTATAAAATGGTCTACTCATACCGAACAAATCTTGATTTACCCTTTTCAAATCCAAGCCAGGTTAGACAACAAAATGAATAAAAAAAAGTTAAGAAATAATATTTTGGATATTTTATCGAATATTTTTTTACTGGTAATTCTTATCCAGAGTTGGTTAAAAACGTATGCAATGTTCGGAATATTGAAATTCTGATCATTTGACCTTTTGCATAAAGGCCCAACTGCATAAAGTAGCTTCACCCACAATAGACTTCATGTTTTATTTCAAATATTTGCCACAGTACAAGTTTCTAATTTTAATAACAAATGATACAAATACGAAATTTCAATGATGACGTCATTTCCGGAAAAACAGGAAGTCATACCAACCTCAAGAGTAGCTTGTCAAAATTTCATTTGTCCACAGTCATAAAAAACTACACGAGTGTACCGTGGCGTAGGTCGCCCATGGCGTAGGTCGCCCGGTAAATTTGGTAACAAAATTGGAACAAAACATTAATTTAATGAAAGAAAAAGTAAGTATGTGGTATTCTCTTTATAACTGATTCGTGCAAAGCGGTCTATATGGAATCAGCAGAGTATAACTACTAATATGTAGCTACATCACATGGACCAGAATGAAGTTCACAAAAGTGGAAGGAATGTGTATTTATACATTGTCACATACATTTTAGACAAATATCCCACGCTATGAACATCTGAACTAACTAGAACACACAAAATTAAATATGTATCTACATTATTAACTAAAATAAAATACAGAAAAATTAACCTCAACATGTTGTCACATGTTTTTTATATTGTATATTTTTTGTCGTTATTAAAACTTTTTGCTGATTTTCTGTCTCTCCCACATCAAAACAACCAACATCAATAAGAAGTTTCGGCACATTACACCAAGTTGGGTTTTTGTTTGAGCCGAGCGATCGAAGGACACCTCAATACAAAGTTCGCTCAAATGTCTCGGCAAAGTGATCAAAGGTAGTTGCGGTCGGTAGCACTCAGTCACCCGGAACATCGTCAGTGTTTGAAACTCGCCACATTGGTATCCATAGTATCAAGCTCCTCCACCCGATTATCATGCGCCCCAAATTCGCGCATATTCCCTACGTCTAGTCTACGGAATGTTATATATCTCGTTTAATGTGACGTTGGAGCAAAGTACGTTGGAGCACACCGATGTCACGGCTAAATGATGCGTTCATAACACGTTAAACTTTGCCTAGATAAGGTGCATGCCAACGTTTTACTTGGAAAACATTAGCGAGAGAGTTTGGAAATAATAGAACGAAATGTACAGCATTTACTACAAGAAAATGACAATTTCAAGTGATCATGTTAACAAATGGGATTTGCAAATCCGTTAAATAAACTACGTAGAAATGCAGTAGTGTTTGAATGAGATGCTATTTGTCACATAATACATATACACCAATAGAGAAAGAGTTATTGGCTATCGTTTGGGCTATAAACTATTTTAGACCTTATTTGTATGGACGAAAATTTAAAATTTTTACTGACCACCGACCTTTGATCTATCTTTTTGGTATGAACAATCAATCCTCACAGTAGGTATTGTCAAAACATTAGCGTTTAACACCAAGGTCTATAAAGAGAGAGGTTATCCAGTTTGCTATCTTTCCTATAGTACACTTTATATACCCTCCTCAGATCCCTATATGCTCTACTTTCGTGACGTCACTAGAGTCCCGGCACACTTCGCATCACGTCGCATACATCGCTCGTTTAGTTTGTTCAAAGATACGTTTAATTATTGCCAGCTCAGCTCGTTATAGGTTTTTTAGTGAATTAGAAAGGTTGCTTTTGTTCGTGTTTAATCGTTATTCTGCGTTTATATTGTTATATTCAATAGTTGATAGTTTTACGTTATTGGTTGTTTTATTAGTGTAGTATTTTATGAAGTAATTAAGTTAGTAAAGGTAAGATATTAATTTATATTGGAAATTACATTATTCTAAATCATGTATCAATTTTAGATGCCTATGGTTTGCTCCGTACCGGGTTGCGGTATGAGGTATAACATTTCAACAGTGATTGGATTAACAATATCATATTTTACTTTTCCACGTGATCAAAGTTTAAAGCAGAACTCATCCACAATTGGGACATTACTCATACGAAGACCAGCAAGAGCACCCATACTCCCTTCCATCCTGGATACGTCATATATCTTTTGACGGCCTAAGAAATCCGTCGGAAGAATTTAAACGCTTGTTTAATAAAATGAATTAGCAAGTTCGAAAGACTTACGGGGGATGGGATTAATAATTCGAAAAGAATTAGCAGTAAATTAAGAAGAGAACTTTTAAAACAAGATCCAATTATTGATACCATAGTTTTGAAA
Source organism: Aphodius sticticus (assembly GCA_963966075.1). Lineage (NCBI taxonomy): Eukaryota > Metazoa > Arthropoda > Insecta > Coleoptera > Scarabaeidae > Aphodius > Aphodius sticticus. The sequence goes on from OZ014509.1 coordinate 67,993,933, forward strand.
GCTTTTGTCGAGCAAAGAATATATGTACGGATAAATTTTTTTATATTTTACTTTTCAACAGCAAAAAAATCTAAATATTTAACGAAGAGTAGCTGATATTAAAAATAAAATTACAACAAAGATGAGAAAATTTGTACAATAAAGCTTCTTACTGATTTTTTTTTCTTTGTATGTATGTTCTAACCAAATATTGTAATCAGGACAAGCCAATGAGAGGTTTAATAACAAAGTTGTACCAATACCACCAATACTGATTTAGTTATAGTTTTTCTATTTATTTATCTGTAGAGTCGGTAAACCAAACATTCGACTTCAATTCCTGATAATTTTAGTGTTTCAACCCCCAATTTGCATGGTTGCAAAAATATGTGGTTGCCGTTATACCACCTTCGACTCCGGCTCTTGATTTTGTTTGTAGGTTGACTCCACTCACTGAATTTCTGCTAAATTTTGATTCCAACTGCAGAGACCTTGTTTAGCACAACACATTTCTTTAATCGGACATACATTACATACTAATGTACTTATTCAGCATTATTAACAAATTATTGAAATAGCATGTTGTGATAATCACATTCATCATTTTTTTTTCATCCTAATCATTTAAAAATGATCACAATAAAGATGCATTTATTTTTTCAATATAATTATGCACCTACTTAACCTAAATCATACAACGAAATAAGCATTCAAATTGGTGGCAGCGCACGACTCTAGTGACGTCACGATCTCCCTTTACCCCTCAAACTGAGAAATCTCGTACTTGGATAACCTTACTACTTTATAGACCTTGGTTTAACACTACGTACTGTCATTAGAATGAAAATATCTGTCAAATCATGGCTAACCAGTTTTCTAAATGCAGATACGACCGATCTCTCAAAATTTCCTCTACTTTAATTTATTATTCAACTATTTTGACGAAATCACTGAAATGGCAGCTCATTTGCAAAATCGTTGAAAAATGCTAAGAGTAAACAACCAGTTCCTTTGGACCCTTTTGAACAAAAATTCTTTCTGCACTAAGCTTGGCCATTAAACTTCTAAATATGAAGTTTTGCCCTGATACCTGTAGTAGTTGCTACGGAATCGTCGCCACATTATACAAAATTTCCTCTACTTTATTTTATTATTTAACTATTTTGACTAAATTACAGCAATGGCGGCTCATTTGCAAAATCCATGAAAAAGGCTTAGAGTGAACTTCCAGTTTCTTTGGACCCTTTTGAACAAAAGTCTTTCAGGTCTAAACTTGGCCATGAAACTTCTAAATATGAAGTTTCGTCCTGATAACTTTAGTAGTTGCTCCGGAATCGTCGCCACAAAAAAACGGTTACACAGACATTTTTTTGTACCTTGGTCAAAAATGTTCAGGGGACTCAAAAAGATATATTTCCGCTAAAATCTCAAAACTTTTTTTCCTCACGATTACAATAACTAAAAAATATGGGTGCCCACAGCCCTATACCAATATTCTAGAACGTGGTCTAGGGAATAAAAAGGTTGGAGACCCCTGAAGGCAATTTATATTAATTGAAATAGATAGCTATTTACTAATTAGATATAGTTCGATATTTACAATCTAAGCAATTCGTTTTTCAAAGTTATTAACAATTTTAACGGTGATGGAATACTATTTTGCTACAATATATTAATTATCATTATGCATCACTAGAATTGCTTTTAATTTGCGTCACAACATTTATTATTTTCAGAATGAGGTGATCGATATAGCTATTATTAAATAGCTTCAGCCGGTGCAGGGTTATAATGAAATAATAGCCTTTACCATGCCTAAGCTAATTGAAATTTTAAATTATAATGAATTTTGGAACGATATATAGCCGTTGCCACGTGCTGAAGTCATCCGTTGATGAGCTTTTGTTGATTAATGTGCAACACTTGTGTGCACTGATGGGTTCATCAATTTATCACGGAGGTCAGCCGCTTATTATTTAAATTTAATTAAATTTTGCTGAATTATATTTCAATAATTTTAAAATAAATTAATTATTGAATAGTAATAAATAGATACAAACAAAACCCTCGAGCAATGCTAATAGGTAACAATTGGAATTGTTGGAATTTGAATCAGCAGAATTCTATTTTGCAGTTTTACTTCTGGAAACGGTAAAGTTTTCCTTGGAATTTCCGTATTGTACTTGAACGTTGGTACCAAAGTTTCCAGGTTTAAGCATTTCAATCTCCATAAGTTTGCTCTAACTTTTCCGTATTCGAAATATTATAGCAAACCAGTCTATAGTTCAACCACGTATTTCTAATAAAATTGTCCGGTCACCCTTATTGTCTTATACAAAATGTAGAATGCTTATTGATTTTTCATTCTTGTATCTTGCTATGCACAAATGTATAATATAAAATACATATAAAGCAATCTCCCCGTATCTGAACTGAACTGAAACCTTACAAAGCTCCAATAATAGCCTCTTACGACAGACTGAAATAGGATAGGTTCCTGTTATACTGCGTTATTAAACTCTACGTAATGAAATTGATACCACTGTGTTACGTGAAATATTACGTTTTGCGTTCGATGGCGAAAGGAAATAATGATGATATTCGCAAGATGGAAACCGTTTGATGTACGCAGAACCTGTTGTGTTGTTCTCCATTTTGGATATTAAATTCTGGGATATGAATTTATTATGCATTAAACCAGTAACTTATATGAATTGAAATGCATATTTCCATACTATATATTTGTACATTCCTTTATCGATACAACATTTTCATGTTATGAAGTGGTTATGGTTTTGTAACAATACCTGAACGGTAATACTTTTTTTGCCACGATTATATTGATACAAAAATCCTCCTTCCAACGTTAAGCCCGACATTTCTAACAATTTTCATTTACAGAATGTACCGGAAGTAGTCATAACTGCATTCGATTTAAGAATTTTAAAATAAAACCTAGGTCGTGTGTGTTATCATTGGAAAAATATTTTAAAATTAAACGTCTTTTGTTGGAAAGAAATCTTACTCAATCCTATGGTTTACGAAATAAACCATATGATACCAGATTCTGGAATTTATTTTTTGACGGTTACTTTCCAAAACTGACTTAAAGAGCTTACAATCGCCGTCATCAGATGCGCTAAATCATTGACTATCGATATATTATCACTTGCCTTCTAAACAAACTAAACAAACTAAATACAAAACTATTACCTGTAATTATCGTCTGATTACAGTTAATGCAGATGCCATAACTGATTTTAGATTATTTCGTAAACCGATTTATTTATAAACATTGTTTTCAGCCAAATGTTGTTTCTTATTATAATAGCTATACAATGATACCACACACGACCTAGGTTCTGCTTGTAAATTCCACCCCATGCAGTTATCACTACCTTCGATATATTATTGTGGAAATAAAAACTGTTGAATACGTCAGGGAAGCTTATGGTTTGCCAATTATTTTATGTCCTACATCCTACATTATCATAAAGTGTTGCCAAATATATCAAATATTTGTCATTCAAATTGTAAATTTTAAATCGTCAATGTCAATTATTAGCGATTAAGGTTATAAGTTTGAGAATTAATTGTCTGTATTGTCACTCATCAATGTCAATTATTGGCGATTAAGGATGAGCGATTCCGCCGGTCGACATTAAAAAAAATATTTAAAGCAAATATGACATATAATGACAATCATATCTACGTGGTTATGTAACCAAGTAAGTGAGCAATCAGGAAAATTTTGCAAAATTTGCTTCTGGTTATTGCAAAAAACTGTAAGCTTAATTAACTTTCCAAATTTTTATGAATGATTATTTTTTGACGTTTCTTAAAACCAATGAAATGCTTCTTTATTTGTCACAAGGGTAAGTTTCAACCAATTATGTCATTATTATAGTGGGAATAAATCTCTTGTGATTATTCTCGGGAATAATCACTGTAGCTTTTATTTGCCTAGCAACTGTCAGATACTTGTCAAAATAATTACTTAATTGTGTCAACGCGAAATGGGTGAAAGTCATCGGTTTAGTACCTTTTCTAATGCAGAAATTACAAAAAAGATTTTAGAAACTACTTCGAAAAATACTCTAATAAGTAATCAGTCTATATGGAGACAATTTAAGACCTTCACCAAAGAAAGAAATTATATTCTGGATCAATCTACTACAACAGCTACTCTGGCATTGATTTTAAAAGATTGGGCTTATAACATGAAAAGAAAAGACGGAAATGATTATAAAGAAGCAGTAATAAAGACAATGTGGAATAAAACGGCAAAATTAGTTCAAGAACTTTACTTTAATAAGTATAACAAGTCCTTTGATCCTTTCCATGATATAGAATTCAGAAATGCTCGGAATGCAAGAGATGCAAAAAGAAAATTTTTACAAAAACATCTTGAAAAGCACAAACAAAGTTCTGTGGCACTTTCTAATACAGAATTGTTGCAAATTTTTAACTATTGGGACGAAGATACACCTTGTGGATTGCAAAGAAAGTTTTTTCACGTTGCATCGTATGAACTAGCTTGGAGGGGAGGAGAATCTACGAAATGTTTAGTTCATTATTTTAAAAAAGAAACCGACATAAAAGGATTAAATACTGGCCGCATTGAATACAATCCCATCTTTACAAAAACTGCACAGGGTGGAGCACAAAGGTGCGCTAATAGTAAATGGTTGACTCCAAACATAAATAACCCAGATATTTGCCCTGTTCGTCTTTTTGAAAAACTAATGAGTAAACGTGAAGAAAATATTAAAACCGAACGCTTGTTTCTTACTCCAAATCCGGCTTGGCAAACTCATGGTTTTTGGTATAAAAACGTTCCTGTGGGATTAAATTCCATTTCAAAATGGATGAAAGAATCCGCAGAAAAAGTAGGTCTAGACACAGTTACTAAAAAAATAACTAACCATTCTGCCAGATCAAGTGCAGTAAGTAACCTTTCAAAAGCTGGTGTAGGAGAACAAGAACTAATCAAGGTCACTGGTCATAATTCTGCAAGTTCGATTAAACCATACTTACAATTGAACCAAGAACATCATTCAAATATAATAAATAATCTTAGAGAAAATACGCAGGAGGAAACACTTTATATAACAAGCAATTCCAAATCCTCAATAAATAATGAGTCTCGAAATATTTTTAATAATTGCGTTTTTCATTGTACTAATTTAAATTGTTAATTCTTTTAATATATTCACAATGTGTCAACGATATTTTCATATATTGTAAGTAATAATTAATTAAATTAAATTTTTCAATAATTTTATGATAGTTTTATTGATCTTTTTTATTGTAAAAATTTGTGAATCAAAAAATAATCTAGTCAAATATAACTCGAGAGTTCCATAAATTAGAAAATAATTTGACAGATTTTGTTCAAACTTGTTGCCATTTGGCAATAGCCACTCGAGCCCTGCGGGCTCTTGTAACTATTGCCTGGCAACAAGTTTTCAAACAATCTGTCAAATTATTTTCAATTTATTCTCACTCTCTTGTTATATTATTACTGAATATTTAATATAAAATCAAGTCCCATTCTCAGACAACCGGCCATATAAAACCTTACACCAGCGACATCTACAATGACTTGGTAACAAATTGTTCAACACAACAATCGAGAATTGATGCGGAAAGTAAAAATTAGTACCGTAAAGTGGGGTGAGATTGATAATTTTAAACTTAATATTATGAATAACTTTTTTACCATTAGAGTGAAATAAACCATATTTGGCAGGTCTTTGATACAGATGTAGTTGTATCGGAATAAAAAATATTAAACCAAACATTAAGAAATAACAACAAAAATGAATAAAAAGTGAGTGATCAATCTCACCCCTGAGTATGGGGTGTGATTGATCACCCCAATTTAGCAATGGAGAATGGCTTTATATTGCTGTAGTAACAATCAGCTGGAATTGGTATAACTTAGTAGCAGGATGATAGTTGTCATGCGGGATAACAAACTAAAAAAGAACGTATATACAATAACAACTAAATTTCAAAATTTCAACTTGGTGGGCCGTTTTAGAAATTATGAAATTTTTTCTAAATTTGGAAAATTTCCTAATGTTGATTCATGTGTTCTCATCGGAAATCTGTGCACATGCAAAACTCGATTAGACAATTTCAAAATTTTGAAAATTTGGAAAAGTGTTCGACTCGATTGGACACATTTTAAAAATGTTGCGAGTTTTTCCAAATTTTGAAAAACTTTCCAATTTTTTATTGATTCATGCATTGTCATCGGAAATCTGTGCACAATTTAGGGATGGGCACTCTCGGTCATTTCACTGAGCCGGTTCAGTCGAACCGGCTCACTAAAATGACCCGTTCAATCAGACCCGTTCAAAATGAACGAATTTCATATGGATCGACCGAGCGACCGAACCGTTCAAAATGAACGAATTTCATATAAGTAGGTTATAGACGGATCTAGCGAACGAATCTTTCAAATAAACGAGACACAGGACGCGCGCATTGCCGTTATCTTGTAAATTATAACGTTACAGTGCTGAGTCTATATGACACTGAATGAATGTTTAGTTATTTTTTATTGTTTCCATTTATTTTTCTTTATATAGTTTCAAACTTTTATTTTGTTTAATAAATTATATTTATTGCAACTAATACATTATCTACTCCAGATTCAATATACGATTCCAAAAATATTTAAAAGTAATTTAAGACACTAGACGCAAAACAGCACAAGTACAATGATAAATGCATTACACTTGTGCTGTTTTGCATCTAGTGTTTTCAATTACAGTGTAGATATACGGTACTTAAACATTTTAGAACGCAACGAAAATATTTGGGCAGGTCCATATGTTGACAAATCTTCATTTTTCAATCAAACCAGAAATAAACGAACGAGAATAATTTTTTATGATACTTTACGCGGCACTGGAAACAAACGTACACGTGCATCAAAGACTAGCCGGTCGTCGCAAAAAGCTGGCCTGTGTCTGCCTTGAGCAGAAATGAGCCGAATGCATAAACGCCGTGAACGAACGAAGTGAACGGGTCACTTTGCCATCGGTGAGTCGGTTCGAACGGTTCAGACATTTGACCCGTTCATTTTGAACGGTTCGTTCGCGAACGACTCATCCCTATGCACATGCAAAATTTCAACTCGATTGGACAAATTTTCCAAATTTTGAAATTTTTCCTAATTTAGGAACATTTACCAATTCTTTTTATTGATTTATGCATTGTCACCGGAAATCTGTCCACATGCAAAATTTCAACTCGATTGGACATTGATAAGTATGTAAAATATCGATTACAAGATTTGAACGAAACACGCAAACAAACAAGTAAAATTCTTGCCTCTATTTAAATTTTTGAAATTATCTAATTACAAACACCCTTCTCATTTTATGTTGATAACCTATAGCAAAAAAGCAATTCATCTATTTTATAAAATTAAATTCATCATCGACTATAAACCGGGGTGAGATTGATCACACCAAGAACGAGTTGATCAATCTCACCCCGTTGTATTTCGAAGGTCAGTACGATCCAATAAAAACATATACATATCTGCAGTTTGGACAATAACCTTCCCAAGGAATGAAAGTACAGTTTCGTCTTATACATAGTTTTGAATATAGCCCGTTAGTGGTCCAGTAGCTAAAAGTTTGGGGCGTATAGAAATTGGCTCTTTTTACATGGTTTATTTTCAGTCACAAAAAAATGACACCTCCTATCTGCGTGTGGTTCAATGATGTACCGATTCAATACAACATATATTAGCACAATCAAACGACTGAAAATCGCGGTGCAAGGTCTTAAAAAGGGATTTAAATTTGTTTAGGAATACAACGAGTGATCAATCTCACCCGTGAAGTCAATCTCACCTCGTTTCACGGTACACAAATCTACATCGGACTTTAGCCCGTTACTGTACGTTATCTAAATTTTCCAGGCTGGCAAACTTTTTTAAGTCATTTGGTTATCTAAGAACATGTTCATGTCACTTTGGATTAAATTGGACCATAGCGCAAAAATAATTTTGAATGTCTAGATTCGCATTTTCTGCCACTGTGCGTCGGTGACAGGCCAAAGTTGCGCCAATAGGCCGAGGAAAAATCAACAAACAACAACGGCAACGTATTGTATGCGCGTAAAAAGCGCACATTTACTGCGTAACAATGTTTCCATCCGGATCCAATACTCGAGTATAACAAACACAACAACTCTACTACTGTATATTCGAAGAGCATGGGTGTAAAGGCTTTTATATGCCATTAAATTCGACCCGGTCGAAATGGCTGTGTTTAACTGCTCCACCGGCAACGCCTGTTTTTACGGTCCATCAATTTGGCATGAACCCTGACTAATTATACGAGTTGCATGCAGGCCGCAGTGTGCTCCAAACTTTTTACCATATTGACTGGATATCTATGATCAATTGTTACAATTTTCCCTATAAAAGATTAACGTGAGGAACTAAAAAAAAAAATAAAACAAATTGCTCAAAGTGAGCACTGTTAGCTTTCAAACAAGCTTCTGTTCGGTGTTAGAGCGACGTCGTATTCTGCCCACATTCTCCGTAAATGAGCATCACGTCTACATACTTTCTGCTTGTGAAATTATCAATTTTGAGCACAAAAACACAAATAAAAAAGAACGAGACGAAACAAGCAAGTGGGATCACATGGTACACACACGTACCTCAAACTAGAGGCAATTAAATACTCTCTTTACCCTTGAACGCTCAGAGTTTTGCCAGACGATTAACAACCCCTAAACCACGTCCGTCCAACACAAGTTCAAAAGCACATACGATTTGGGCAGCTGGTTCCGAAAAATATTTATAAGTTATACAAATATTCCTGCATAACTTTCTGCCATATGTCAAATTGTAGGTAATTAAACGGGCTGGACGCCCTTCGACGCTCGGAGTTTTGGCTGATGGCGAACAACCCTTAAATGACGATACCGTACGATACCGACAGCACCGGCAAATATCGGTTGGTGCTGGCAGAAAAGTGTTTATAACTTTTGCAAATACTGTTGCATAACTTTCTATCATATATCAAATTGTAGGTAATTTAAAGGGCTTCTCACCCTTCGACGGTCGGAGTTTTGACCGACGGCGAACAACCCTTAAATGACGATAATGTTTGTACGGAACCAGTTGGGCAGGCAATCACATATCGGGTATCTGCTGGAGAAATATCTTTATAACAAATTATGTAAATGTTTATAACTTTCGAAAAAATAGTTGCGTAACTTTGTATCGTACGAGCCCTTCGACGCTCGGAGTTTGGCCTGATGGTGTTTATTTGACAATCGAACTTTAAATGCGCCGTTTTAATATCTTGGTTGTTTTCTAATAATGTCTCAATAATATTACCCATAGGATATGTATTTAATCCACCAGACTCAACATGAATACCACTAAAACATAGCACAAAATATAAAGCTTATTGCATTTGATCAGCACATGGTAATCGTCGTCAAACAAATAATTGACAAAAATAAACGTTTCACGAAGCTAAAATATAGGAGTTGAGTATATTTGGTGGCGTATGTAGTGTACGATTGTTTTTTTGTCACGTATAGGACATATAGGTTAGGGTCGGGACATTTGGACACTCAAAATGTTCCTCTCCATTTGCTTTATGAAGCTAGTTAGTTGCAGAATAGTGAAGCTTTATATTCCTTGTTGTGGAGTCATTATAAAAGGCTGAGAAATTCTAGTAAAAATTAGCCAAAACATTTTTAAAAATGTGTATCAGTTTATTTCACTAGAAAGCTGTTTATCGATCAATTCAAAAAGTTGGTTATATGCAAGGTTTCAAAAAAAAGCTCTAATTAGGATAATTTTCGAGATTAAACACTGAATAAAAAAACAAAATACTCGTAAAAGAAGTGTCTTTCAGAAGTGTCAGCACTCTCTATACTATTGCTTGACTAACACACAGGGTGTCAAAAATGAGGAAAAAAAAACATGGTTCCAGTTTCTCCACTACTAGCCAGGATACAGTGAAAACACTTCCTCCTCTTTAGCTGTTTTTTAAAGACAAAGGAATCGCATACCATCAAATAAAAAAAATAAAAATCGCCATACTGGTTTAAAAAATACAAGAGATTAAAGTTAGGTCAAATAAACTGAGTGTAGTTACTATATACTTCTTCTGGACCCGTCGTGACGAGTTGACAGGGAGGTTGAAGGGGAAGGGAGAGCGGGGAACGAATCCGAAAATTATGGGGTCATACGGCATAGGAGTCCCGGGGCTGCGGTCAATCCTCTTCGCTAGGGAACCTGAACAGACAGACTACGCTACCGCTTCATTTAAGAGTATATTGATATTTGTGTACTCTTATGAATCAGTATCATCCGTAGGTACTAACTTTTGTAATAAATTTCTACAAAAATAAAGGCCTTAATAAAGTTATTTTTGATGGTCCAAATGTTCCCCACCACTGTCCAAATCTACCCCATGGTGGGGCACAATTGGACAAATGCACACCTGTAGAAAAATCAATATTTCTCAAACTCAAACTCGCATATTCATCATTTCGTGTTAAAAGTTTAGAGGCAACATTCATCGGTCATCAGTAGAGTGCGGAATTATAAGCATTTATTTTTGGAAAATAAGCGCTTAAAATAAGCACGAAAAATGAGAAAAAGGCACACAAAAAGCGTTAGAATACGCATACCTTGTATTATTTTTGTATATATGTATTTATTAGCACATACACATCATACAAAACATTGGTATAACTGAGGAAATCCAATACAAGTGTATTCGCTTATTATACGCAGGTAGAGATAAATTGAGCACCTCAGAGGTATACTGTGTAAAGTACATAGGATTTCAATATAACAACACTGTTTGCTTCTGAGGGACTTAATTGAACTAAGAAGCATGTGGTTTTCCAGCTAGTTGCGCGCTTGCATATGCGCTTGCATTTTTCGGCGCAGATTTAACCACGTGACACATTCTTCTTAGTCCAAATTGTCTCTATATTTAAATGTAGTTGAACAAATTGAAGAAAAAAATAATTAATTTAATATGTATTACTGAAATAATGTATTAATGTAGAATGGCTAAGAAGTGAATGTTAAACTTAAATATTTTTATTTTAATACTGTGAAATGAAGGGACAAAATATAACAAAATAGGCCTAAAATTAAAACAATCACTAACAAGAGACAAATCGTAAAATAAATAATGGTAACTTACTGATTTTATCCACATTCTGCAGAATATTTTATTGTTTTGAATAATTAATTCGGGATTTTTTTTATCTAAATGGCAGACAGCCATTTATCCTTAATAGCATTTCAAATACACTAAAAAGTCGAAAAACTGTTGTGTGCGCACGGTTATAGCTGGTATATCACAATGCAGTGGAGGCGTTTTTTGAGTGATTTTTGCGATTTTTGAGACGCAAATGCGCAAACCTACGACTTAAACCCCCTAAAAACGGGAATAAACACCCCAAAAAATCCGTAAAAAGTTAAAATAAGCAGGAATATGACAAAGTAAACGCATATCTGCAAAATCCGGGAAAAAAGCAAAATAAAATGTGCCAAATGCTTTTTTTTCGGAATTCGTGGAGATACTTAAGCTTTTTAAATTGTTTACAATAAAACTGTCCAAGCAAAATGCTTAGAACCCGCACTCTAGTCATCACTATCGATCAATCCACCGTCAGTGCTGTATAATAACAAAAAATTGACATAATGACTACTGATAATAATAATTAATAACCAATATTGTACTGAAAGAAGTAATTCAATTTATCGTTCCAAATACGTCATATTTCTACAACGAAGTACATACTTGTAAATCCATCATTGTGCGTAGTTACCTACCCAAGAAAATATAAGAAATTTAACATAAGCAAGCTTTGTTCTTTTGAAAACAGTATGAAGGATGCCAATAGATGTCGCTTTACTGGTCTGATCGTAAAACGTCCCTCCTTTGAGTATATATATGCTCGCTGGTTAACAAGACCAATGTATTGTCGTGTTACAGTAAATGTATCTGACCGAGAAACGATCTCATGTGCGGAGTCATACCCCCTTTAACCTACTTCATCCAAGCGATTCTCTCACCCTCTCTTCGTCCGAGAGAGCGATTTTCTGCGTGCACGGGCTTTGAATTAATAACATAATCATTGTTTGGTCCATACGGGCTCGATCGGTACTCGCTTGGAAACCGTTAGCTTTCCAATCGGTAATGAACCAGTTGGTCATAAAAGATTCACTCGACTTGCAGCCAAATGTCATGGAAATTACTGTGCACAGGGTTTGATCATTTAAAATTAATACGACAGAGGTTGGCGCGGTTTCGACTTCCGGTCGATATTTCCCCGCGAGAATATACCGTAATCCTGACAGCGTGTCGCGAATTCGCAATTCTACTCTGCCGTACGGGGTTTTAGGTTCGCGAAATGGGACACACCAGGTACGCGACGTTCATTACATCCGAGAGCGGCAACAGATAAAAACTGTAGTTGCGACGTGAAATCCGAAAAGCGTACGGGAGAATCGGGATGAAAGGTACGGGATGCAACGGCGGGGAAAACTTTTCCAGGGAATTTAGTTTGGATAAGAGTTGTGTATATTGCTAGAAGTCGCTCTCGCACTTGTTTAGGTTCGAATAGTAGAGTCGTACTCTATTTTCGGAAGACAGTTGGGGATGAGAAACATCCCTTGATTGTATTTACCTATTTCAGTCTGAGAGGCAACGTAAATATACTGTCCGTTATTCTAGGACAAAGTAAATATATCCTGAAGGTTCTAGTGTGCCGAAACGTCTAAATATCGGGTGTGACCTGACTGACTAAGGCTTTTATACAAGGCCTGGATGTATAGCCAGAGAAGTATGGATGTTCCTAACACATATTTTGGTACAATATATTATCATTATAATAAATTATCATTATGCATCACTAGAATTGCTTTTAATTTGCGTCACAACATTTATTATTTTCAGAATGCGGTGGTCGATATAGCTATTATTAAATAGCTTCAGCCGGTGCAGAGTTATAATAAAATAATAGCCTTTAGCACGCCTAAGCTAATTGAAATTTTAAATTATAATGAATTTTGGAACGATATATAGCCGTTGCCACGTGCTGAAGTCATCCGTTGATGAGCTTTTGTTGATTAATGTGCAACACTTGTGTGCACTGATGGGTTCATCAATTTATCACGGAGGTCAGCCGCTTATTATTTAAATTTAATTAAATTTTGCTGAATTATATTTCAATAATTTTAAAATAAATTAATTATTGAATAGTAATAAATAGATACAAACAAAACCCTCGAGGTATGCTAATAGGTAACAATTGGAATTGTTGGAATTTGAATCAGCAGAATTTTATTTTGCAGTTTCACTTCTGGAAACGGTAAAGTTTCCCTTGGAATTTCCGTATTGTACTTGAACGTTGGTACCAAAGTTTCCAGGTTTAAGCATTTCAATCTCTATAAGTTTGCTCTAAGTTTTTCTCGTTCGAAATATTATAATAACGCAGTCTATAGTTCAACCACGTATTTCTAATAAAATTGTCCAGTCACCCATATTGTCTTATATAAAATGTAGAATACTTATTGATTTTTCATTCTTGTATCCTGCTGTGCCCAAATGTATAATATAAAATACATATAAAGCAATCTCGCTGTATCTGAACTGAACTGAAACATTACAAAGCTCCAATAGTAGTCTCTTACGACAGACTGAAATAGGATAGGTTCCTGTTGTACTGCATTATTAAATTCTACGTAATGAAATTGATACTACTATGTTACGTGAAATTTTACGTTTTGCGCTCGGTGGCGAAAGGAATAAATGATGTTATTTGCAAGATGGAAACCGTTTGATGTAAGCACACTTGTTGTGTTGTTCTCCATTTTGGATATTAAATTCTGGGATTTGAATTCATTATGCATTAAACCAGTAACTTATATGAATTGAAATGCATATTTCCATACTACATATTTGTAATTTCCTGTATAGATACCAAATTTCCATGTTATGAAGTGGTCATGGAAATTACTGTGCACATGGTTTGATCATTTAAAATTAATACGACAGAGGTTGGCGCGGTTTTGACTTCCGGTCGATATTTCCCCGCCAGAATATACCGTAATCCTGACAGCGTGTCGCGAAATCGCAATTCTACTTTGCCGTACGGGGTTTTAGGTTTGCGAAATGGGGACACACCAGGTACGCGACGTTCATTACATCCGAGAGCATCTCCGAGAGCGGCAACAGATAAAAACTGTAGTTGCGACGTGAAATCCGAAAAGCGTACGGGAGAACCGGGAAGAAAGGTACGGGATGCAACGGCGGGGAAAAGTTTTCCAGGGAATTTAGTTTGGATAAGAGTTGTGTATATTGCTAGAAGTCGCTCTCGCACTTGTTTAGGTTCGAATAGTAGAGTCGTACTCTATTTTCGGAAGACAGTTGGGGATGAGAAACATCCCTCGATTGTATTTACCGATTTCAGTCTGAGAGGGAAGGTAAATAAACTGGCCGTTATTCTAGGACAGAGTAATATATCCTGAAGGTTCTAGGGTGCCGAAACGTCTAAATATCGGGTGTGACCTGACTGAGTAAAGCTTTTGTGCAAGGCCTGGATGTAAGCACAGTCGGAGCAATATTGATGTTTCTAGCACGTTTTTTATAACAATCTACACTGTTGTTAGTTTATTCTCAAAAAAAGAAACGGAAAAAAATTTATGGATCAAAAACAATTACACTGTGTGTGTTGTGTTACAACAACAACAAAAATCCTGAATGCTTAATAGGTGTGTTTTATTAGTAGAACAAAAACAATGGCATTAATATTGATTAAATTTTATGGACTTATACATCAGACAATTTTCGAAAAAAAAAGCAAATAAAATTAGGAAAACTGGTTGATTACACTGCGTAGGCTTTCACAAGGTTTGTAGGAAAGTGATTTTGTTATAGCGGTTGAACCAAATGTCCCAGAAATTTCAAAATAGCCTTCAAATAACCTTTAAAATTTGTATTTGTTTGAAATCCTGAAACATAAACCACAAAAACGCCAATTATTTTTCCTTATTTTGTTTTAGAACTACTATTTCCCACTATTTCCACAGTCTTATTTTTAGGAACTAAATAAAATTCTTTGTCAAAAGTTTCATATAGACTTAATTGTTTTTTTTTTCAATTCATTAAAAGTTACACCTGAGTCTAATATTAACAAAGGAAAATAAAAAAATACTGCGAAGAAAGGAATAACACAATACCTATTACTATAATAAGTAAGTATACAAAAACTAAATAAATATTAATAATTAACAATTAAAAATAATAGAAATAAATTGAATAAAACACAGAGAAACAAATAAATCCACATGAACTTTTTATTGTTTAAATTAATATTATTAGTAAGAAGTTTAGCCGTTTAAAATACGATTTTGTGAACATTTTAAACGATTGAAAAGATTTGAAAAATAAATCTATCCAGAAGTCCTGAACCTTTTTACTCTGAATGAAATGTGACTACGAAGAAAAGAATAGCTCACAAATCATTCCAAGGATTGTTGCATTTGCATCAATAAAACTTTGGAATTTCATGTAAACATTAAAAACTAATCTGGTTACTCAAATGTACCATCAAGTACTAGCACACACCACTACTATAGTAGGTACTCAGTCACGCATTCAGGCCAATTCTGTAACGCAGTTGTTACGTAGCAAGTACGTTAGCTACTTTCGTTAAATACCTTGTTAACGACATTAATAAGATTTCGCATTATATATTGGAAAAAAATAACCACTTGTTAAGAATCATGCGGTTAACAACAGTGGTTAACTGTTGATGGTCATGCGCATTCAGTACAAAACATTCAATCAGCTGATCCAGTACCCTTCGATTGTGCTGTGTACACAGAATTTAAAAATATGTAAATTAATAATGAATCGGAGTATCTGCGAGAGTAGAACTACACAAAATCCATTTTTATGCCGTCATGGTTAATTTTATTCACAAAAATAAACTTCTTTTGTGACGCACTCAACTCCGTTTACGTAAGCCCGTAACGTCGAACAATTTACGCAAAAATTGAATTTGTGCAAAGGTCCACAGAGTGCATTTCTGAATTTTGAGGTTAGGTTATTCGAATATGTATAACCACAAGTTTCAATAGAAGGGGTTCATTAATACGACAACTGGTTAAATTCTACTAGTTGTGGTTAAAAGTTTTAATGGTTTTCTCGTTTATTGGATACGAATTTAATTCTTTAACAATGATCATTTAATTTAACTGTGGTAATCTTTCCAGTGTACATTCCATAAATTTAACAAACTTGCTTTAATAGTCGACCAATACAAAATTGTATTTGACTATAACATTTTTTTTTTTTACGTTTATAGATATACATACTACGTAAAAGTATCCCCTTCTGACAATTGTTAGGTAACCTCTAAAATACAAATATATATTAAATCAAAATACCTATCATACTTATTTAATAGTAAAAACAAAATCAATCACCTTTCATGTAAATCTTCTATTTCATTTAGCATTTGTTTATTTACGATACATATACCATAAACCAAACAACTCGCTTTTATTTTAAGGTTAAAGACTTGTAGAGTGTTTAGCAGCGCATCCCTCTCTATATCGGTTGCTACGTAGTTCGTAGTCACTCAGTTCGCCACTCAACTGGTGGCAAACTATTTAAGACCCAGTTCTACCTCTCCTAAAACGCGTTTGCAAATAAAAGCGTTATTTATTGTTCAAAGTTTATGAAATTTTTTATGTTACTTCTTAGATAAATAACGAGTTGGGCTGGATGAAAAAAAAAATTTTTTAAGATAAAAATCAATTTTACTTCTACATCTTTGGTTTTTTCAAATATAAAACATTTAGCCCAACTCATGATACAAAAATAGATTTTTTATTTAAGTACAATTTTAATCTAAACATTATAATTGCGATAACAAAGCGTAATTACCAGAAATGTATGTAATTTGCCTATATTACGGGCCCGGTGTAGACAGCAGACGTTAGGAGCTTTAAACACCGCCTATAACTACGCCACGCCTACTGATATTTTTAGATTAGACTGTTCACAAGTTATGACCGTAGCGTATATTGAATCGGGAGAACAGAGCTCTCGCATTTCACATTTATACGTAGTTATACCTGCTAGGTGTTAGGTACATTTGTTTAATAATGGGTAGAAGTCGTAGCAAAATACCTAAACATCCGCGTCTGTCCTTTAGACGAATTAGTAAAAGACGACTACGTACCACCTAAGTTAAAATATATGCATAGATAATCTAACAGAACAATATTGTAATTATTTAATTACAAATGAGACAAAGAGACCAGAACAGGACTCAAATGAACATTTTACTTAAAATGTCGGTTTTATGGACAGGAAGAGACAATTAGCAGTGACGAACTTGGGTCGGCTCTAATGGATATTAGTTCAGCGACTGTATTGGGCAGTATTACAGCGGGAATTGGATATAGCCAATGCCAGAATTTGTTTTCATTCATGAATCTTGCATTCATGGCGCCCAAAACGTTTATAAAATATAACGAACTTGTAGGTGACAAAATATTTGGGATTTATATAAATGGTTTGGGGAACTTTGGACTATGTACTATGATTTTACTTTATCATACGTAGTATGTAAAGTATTGTAATCGTGCCAAACACAATTTTTGAGGTTTTAGCGGAAATGTCTTTTTGGATCCCTTGAACATTTTTGACCCAGGTAAAAAAAAAATTCTGTGTATGTGTGTGTGCTTTTTTTGTGGCGACGATTCCGGAGAAACTACTAAGGTATCGGGACGAAACTTCATATTTAGAAGTATCATAACCAAACTTAGAGCTGAAAAGCTTTCTGTTGAAAAGGATCCAAAGAAACTGGAGGTTTAGTCTTATAGCATTTTTGAAAGACTTTGCAAATAAGCCGCCATTTCTGGAAATTTGTCGAAATACCTAGTTAAATAATAAATTAAAGTACAGGAAATTCTGAACAATTTATGACTATGGCATTTTTTGGTAAAATGAATAGTTTAGCTGCATGAGCAAATTCTATTTTATCGAGATCGCTGCATTAAAACTAGTTAGCCAGGATTTGTCACATAGTGTGATTCTAATGACAGTAGGTAGTGTCAAACGGTAATGTTTTGACGATACCTACTGTCAATATAATCAAAATATCCGTCTAGTTCCAGTAGTTTTATTTTAATGCAGACATGGCCGATCTCGATCAAATAGAATCTCATGCAGCTAAACTATTAATTTTATATATGGTATGATAAAGTAATGTGCCTGAACGCATCAGATTAATTTTTTTTATTTTTGTCTTCGTGTGTCACTGCCGTGCGTTCGTTCGATATCCAGCATGTTTATAGATGTATTGGGTCCTCATTGCTCGATTTTAATTAATTCCCTTCTAAATTGAAGTCCATAATTCACCGATGAGTTATCATGAGTTAATACATTTTTGTCAATTTACTATACAGTATGTATGTCACCCTGTTAAAAAGATTAAATATTATAATAGCAAGCGCGCTCTCTCTAACTTAAATCAATATATTTTCTTTTACCGCCTGGCGGCCGCCAGCCAGCTGTATGCAGTCCGGGATGCATATGCGACCGTGATGAGTGAGAACACTAATACATTGTAACTTGAGCGAAAGCGAAAGCGCCGACGCGCGGCGACAAACTGGCTGAGTACTTCCCCTTCGAATGTACTCGCGTCGACTATGCTCCGCCTTTGCCTGCTTCCTCTAAACCCCCCTACTTCCCCTTATCAGAAAACTGTGGCCTGATTGACGTTGGTGGGGGCCAGGCAGAAGTTGGAAGTTGCGATGTTTTTAAAACGGAGCCTTAACTACTGGATATGTTACAGAATACCATTTTATATTTTAACAACGTTGCTAAGAAATTTAACCACTTGCTACGTAACAACTGCGTTACAGAATTGGCCTGATTATGCCAGTTCCCAAACAGACTGCAACACTATGGGAAGAACATAGAAGTAGGGATGTTATGTAAATGTGGCTGAGCTGTCGAATTCTGAGGAGGGATTTGTACCATTTCAACCAGAAATGCCACGTTGTCGGGTCCTAGTCACCTAGTATTTATTTGAAAAAGTATTTATTTATTCTAAAGGAAATTTTGGAAGTAGAGTAGGAAAGTGTTGATTTATTCGAGGTAAATATGTATTTGTTGTCGAAAGTTGCTACATCACGTCAAAGTTTTGGGAGCTTGTTTTTTATTTACATCATACGTCGATCAAATTGAAGGTCAGAAATTCAATTTCATATAAACATATATAATGCTATAATATGAAACTACCCCAAAACCACCAAAGTAGTGGGACTTAACCTGCAAACTATTTGCTCTAAAAAAAATTAATGAAACAAACTTATAGAAAATAATGTCCAAATTATGTCCAAACGACTGATTCACCTTCATATTAAAATAGGCAAAGTAAAAATTACTCAAACAATATTTATTAGACAAAAAGAGTTTCAGAGCAAATTGGCTGTCAAATAACCAACAATAAATACATTTCGGATAATAAATTATACCATATTAACTTTCCCAAATACATGGCGTACCGTAATGCCGAAATGAAATTATTTAATTTCTGGGAATCCGGACAGAAAGTTGATTAATGCCGAACGCAGAAAAGTATTGTTCGCCGGATAATGATATCATCTCCGGCGTAATTGAATTTTGAGAATGGCTTCGCGGAGTTCCGCAAACTCTGCGCCCCGAAAAGTTCCTTGCGAGCGCGAGCGCGAAACCCTGAAGAGGTACTTCAGCGAAATTGCTGACGGAATTTCACAGACGTGTGTCTCGCGGGATTAAACTAGTTGGAAAGTATGGCTAACGAGTACGCTGTATACATCAAAATATTGTGGTTTAATTATCGGTGATCTTCACGTTTTACACCTCCACACAAAACGACTGAAACTATTTTAAAGAAACGTAGTACAACAGCGAAAGACAAGGAATGTGGGTACATGATAACAGAACCGAGATATTATGTCAATATCTATTCTGAAAAAAAATACAGAAGTTTGCCGATGACAGATATGGTCTAAAACTTGTTCTGCTAAGCTTAATACTTTCGTAAATATTGATACAAATATTTCAACACGATTTCTTTAATCACTAATGGTTTTTAATTAATTTAATAATAAATATTCAGTAAACATTTTTTCTGAATCTATTGATATTATTTTTATAGACTAGACTACGAGCGATTTTATCTGTATTGAGAGTAGTCTGAATATTTTTTAATGGATATTATTCCTGGGAGTAAGTACTTATTTATTAACATTCAATAATGGTGAAAAAAAGTAAATATTTTATAACTTAGTGGATAAATGTTCTTATTTTTAGTCGTTACTGATTTTACTTCACATTATGTAGTGAAAAAGTTACATACTCCATTCAATTCTGCTGAACTGTGCATACTAGTATAGCTGGATGTTATATGAAATGCAATATATGTATATTACGAATAGTTGCAAATAAATATATACATCGTTTACGAAATGTTTTAAAATTAAAAAAATAATGTGAAAAATGTTGGAAACATATAAAAGACACCAAAATAATTCAAAAATCTTAATCAAAATGGGTAAAAGAAATCTACCGTTCATACACACATAAAAATTTTACGGAGTAAACTTGGACGGAGTTAATCAATGCCGAAAAGAGTGAACTTTTCACCGAAAATCAGTTGAAGTTACACCAATAATTGTTAATTTACTTATTTTCGGAGTAAATTAACTACATAACAGGGAGTTGTAAATAGTTGATATCCAAATCGGTGAAAATATTCATCGGCGCGGTGAAAATTTTCATTGGCGCGGTGAAATGACAGTTAACATCGCGCAGGGTGTTGAAATAACAGACAAAAGGGAAAAAAATACATTGCTTGGTGTTAAAATATGACCAACATTCTCACGGAGTGATAAAACTCCCAAAAGTAAACATTAATTCTCTGTACGACGTTACTCTCTAACACCGTGTCCGGAGTTACTAATATTCGGAAATCGTATTATTTAATCTGTAAAGTGTAAAAGATTTTAATAAATATACCCGTCAACAAGTGGCGACAGGTTGTCGCCCCCTCTGCAGTATTCGGGCTTTGGTTCGTGTTCGTTCTTTCGCACATACCTTCGTGGGCTGCTGTGATGTAGGTTTGTTATGTTATTATGTTCACAATGGAGCAGAGCATTTTCATCGGCGTAAAATACGACAATGAAAATGGGTGAGAATTGTGAAAGATGTCCTAGATTTCGAGGCAGTTAATACGACAGGTAAGTTATATTAGTTCATTAGAAATAAAAACTAGCAGGTTGTAACTAATGTTGGTCAAACCGGATTATCTCGAAACATGTACCGGTAAGAAAAACATTGGTACACCTATACAACCTGTTGGTTTTTACTTCTAATACTACACCAATGTCATGGAGCAATTCAAATTCAAAGTTTAACATTATAAAGTAAACAGAAAACATGAACAACAACAAATTTTTGCATACATTTTTTTTCAATAAGTATAGCTATTATTCACATTTTTTTCTGTACAGGTGCAAAAATATTTGGAATAGGTAGAGGAAGCAAGATATGAAGATATCAAATACTATGAAGAAGCGAATTATGAAATAGACAAGGAGTTGTTAGTCGACTTTATATGGCACAGTGAAGGAGGAGTTACAATACAAAAATTTATTTTATTTGTAAGTATTATAAAACTGTAACTTACTCTGAGTATTATGAAGCATATAAAATACAGGAACATGAAATCGATGAGCAATGTGTTATTTGTTTTGAAAGTTTAGAACATATAGTTCCGTATGATGGCTTCATTCCTTATAATAATGAAAATGATTTATATATTCTTAGCAGTTATGAAATTATAGAATAGAATATAGGTTCATTGTTTAACTTGCTGTATATTTACATTATTAAATACAATTTAAGTAAGTTTACTTTAAGAATACAGTA
This sequence comes from Aphodius sticticus, assembly GCA_963966075.1. Taxonomy (NCBI): domain Eukaryota; kingdom Metazoa; phylum Arthropoda; class Insecta; order Coleoptera; family Scarabaeidae; genus Aphodius; species Aphodius sticticus. Next base: position 68,015,928 of record OZ014509.1, read on the forward strand.
TTTTATTTATTTATATATGTATTTTGGAAGAATAAACGATTCACATTTATTTATGTTTTTGACTAGCCCCGGTAATATTCCTAATAAAGGTAAGTACAACCCTGGAATATAGTAACTCCCTTTGATACATATTTAACTACATTATATAACTCCTTTAAGAAAAGACTAACTCCCAACAGGGTAATTTTTATACTTCAGCGGAGTTTACAAACATTGGCACGAATATATTTCACTACTAGAGCAGAAATATTGAACTCCGTTAGGATAATTTTAACATTCGCGCGGTGATAAATTCCTACTCCCTAAAGATATATTTTTTACTCCTTGACGGAAAAGCGCTTACTACAAACGGAGTGAATGTACTCTGCTAAAATTTAACTCCGTCTGATTTCACTACATTCCCAAACGGTCGCGAGGGAAATACATAGAGGAGTTGAATCGGTGTTAAATTCAACTCCGTATTTTTATGTGTGTACAGGCTGCCCATATTTTGCGCAAATGGATGTCTTGTTTATTTGAAAAGATACAAAAGTTATGTATTTTCATGGTGATCACTTTCCTCTATTGATAAAAACATTATACCCAATATTTTTTATTTTTAAAATTGAAAACGGAATGTACTTTTTATGCACGGGGTACCCAATTGAACTTGACATTTGGAACGCCCATTAATAACACAAACTTTTTGCCATATTTTTGAATTTAGAATATCTGATACAAGATTCGAAGTCAGAAATCTTTATACGTTACAGGAGATATTTTTTTAAAAATAGGATTTTTCTACAGTACCTACTGCTCGCCATACTGGTTCCACCATTTGGAATTTTAAATATCCGATACCAGATTTTCAATCAGAAATCTACATACACCGAAGGGCACTATTAAAGGAACAAATTTAGATAAACTTTGATGTTGAATAACTGTGGTAATCATTGACGATTTTTCATATTTTTTTCTTGGCATTGTAAAGAAACTCAGGTTTATCTTAGAAAGCTTAAATTTTTAAATTTTAAGTTTTTTAATTCATCCGTATATCTGAATTTTTGTAGAAAATACACAGTCTCAAGTAAAATTTTGCATTGATTTACTACTAGAACCCCTAGTAGAACTGAGTAATGTGAAGCAGGCTGAATATTCCGCAATCCTCAAGGACCGAATATGAAAACGTATCCATTCGATACCCCGTCGACTGCGTGCTTCAATTTCAATAACAGGTAGACATACACGTTATTAAAATATCAAGTACCTACACGTTAAGTATCACTTATTCAAATGTATTTTTTACCCATCAGTTTATCTGTTGATTTCTGGTCATTACATTTAAGTTAAATGATTAAGGTTTAGTCGCATTTCAAATTGCTTTAGAAATTTTGCTCATGAGATTGTGTATATTCTACAAAAATTTAGATATTGGACAGACAGACGGTGAATGCATAACTTCATTTGCGATGGATTTTGAGACAAAATTGGGATTTATTTTCGATTGGAGACGCATTTTTGATTAATACCCGTACAAATACGTTACACAACTGACATCCAATTAGCGATTAGAATCAGGCTCCGTCCATGGCATTAGGGTTAATAGGTTACAATTGGTTAATAAACTTACTTACATAATGAACTTGATTTTGGTAGGGATAACGTTACCCCTTTACTATTATCTGATAAGGCCACACTTCAGACTGTCGCAGAAATACAAATACGTAATTTCTTACGCATTATGTAAAACAGTTTTATAGTAGCGCTGCTACGACTTGATGCTATCAAGAAATATTAATTTTGCAATGTTGTAGTTGCTGTGCAAAGCTACCTACTTATTATTACCGAATGTATTATTTCCGACCTCGTTTACAGGGCGTGAATAGTAGTGGTTTGCCGTTAGAAGGTTCCGCAATTAACCCTTCTAATTACTAATGGCGAACGCTGTTTCAATTATACATCTTGATCAGAAACGGGGTATACTTGGGGCTTTCATTAGCATACGATTAAAGTTGGTAAGGGTTGAATAAGTGCGATAACGAACCAAAATGTAGTGCCTCATGAATATTCATTTCAATTAGGAATTATAAACTCCGGCTGAGGATTGATATTGATTTACGGGATTAAAGATGGTAGCCCAGAGTTTCAATTTATTTTTAACTTAATATGTAAAGTACTTATGTGGAAAGACATTATTATAATGTTTTCAAAGTATGTGTAAGTAAATTATACCTAAATAATACCTGCAGTAGGGTGTCAGATGTTTTATTTAAAAAAAAAGCAGATTAGGATATTTATTTCAATTGTCTACCCTTTGGGTTTATATGCCAATTTCTGGTCATTTTCTATAAACCTTCTCTTTCTGGACACAATGGTCTACCATTATCAAAGTAACATTTGCTGCTAGGTTTAACCACATTTCAAGTTGCAAAGGTTTACTTGATATTGTGTATCTTCTACAAAAATTCAGATGTTGGAATGAACCAAAAAACAAAAATAAATGTTTAGAATTTATATGGCTTTATGACAGAGTTATTTTAGAACTCCAAACTCCTAAGTTATTCTACAGCGTGTCTGGAAAGTAGACCAGACATCATTGTGGTTTACCCGGTGTAATCGGGTGTAAAACATTACTTTTCAAAATTTAATTGGTATGTCATCATCTTGATGAATTTCTTTACCATGCAACGAAAAAATAATGAAAATCAGCCAAAGATTACAAAAGTTATTGAATGTTTAGGGTGGTCATTATTTATATAAAAAAACATAACTTATATTTTTTTGCTGCAGGACCTTTTCACTCTGTTCTTACATATCTTAATACTTAATTACTGTGAAATGTGAGATCGATCAAAACATATTAAGCCGTGCCCCAAAGGGCTCAAAATCGACCATAAGTTCACTTTAATAATGTTACAAAAAAATATTTGTTCACTACAATAAATTAATTTGGATGGCCGGCTTCCAGCCCCTCTTATGGGAAGTTACGTGTATAGAAAAATGCTAATAAATAAACGAAACTAACACTGTTCGAACGAGTAGTCTCGTTGACTATTTCTTCAATCTTTCAACGCGTTTCTACTCAGTTTCTACTGATATATCAGTCGTAAACATTCGCCAACTTCGTAATTTGCATTAAAATCATTGTTGAGGTACGCCGAAGCAGTGTTGCCAGATTGGGGGATTTTGGTTACATTATTTTACCCCCAAAACATCCTCCAAGATACTACTTTTGGGGGGAAACCCCCCAATCTGGCAACGCTGCGCCGAAGTAATCAATATGAATATCAACATCAAAAAGATAGATAATATTTAAAAAAAGTCCTCAAGTGGTGAAAATTTAGAATTTTAACCACGTGACTTCCGGACTGACTACCACCGTAGAAAAGGAAATTTAATACTATCATGTATATAATCATCAAACTCTATATCATACTCTATCATAACGCCATCTACAGGGTTAGTCAAAATTACCGGAACACATAAATAATTTTCCAACCATAAACAATTTCAAAAAAATTTTCATGTAAAAGTTGTTTTGCTTTAAACAATCTATAGTTTAAATATATTTTTAATATATAGAATGTTCATTACCATTATCTGGTTACATTTCCTTTTTCAAATAGAACATACTGTATAATTTTACATTTTTTATATCTAAGATTAATTCTAAGAATCTTTTGTATATTTTGTTTATAAAATGCGTTTTTTGGAGTTATGGGCAATTAGCCAAAAATAGACGAAATTACCGAAATACCCTAATAATTCTCCAACTGAAAAAAAATTTTGCTGGGTTTAAACAAGCTATTGTTTATTCTGGAAATTTGGTAACTGATAGCACACCCTGTATATTTATGCATTTTGTAATTCTAGGATTAATTCTTTTGTAGTAATCATTTTTGTTAATACATACTATCATTTTTTAGTCATAAGCAATTAAAACTCCTGGATTTCAAATTAAGAACACATACATACACATTTCTTTTAATTTGGCAGCTTGAATATTTAATTTAATTTGATTTAATAGTTTAGTTATTTTTTCTTAATTTTTTATGTTTTATCGGTTAATGATCGATTTACTGCTTATAACTCAAAGATGATGCATTTTATAAAAATATACTTACAAAAACGTTTGTTTGAATTTTTCTTTGAAATTATTTACGGTTGCAGAAGTACTAAGGTGTTCCAGTATTTTGATTAACCATGTATAATCCGCCTTTTTGAATTTATTTTGAAAATCTGACATGACACTTTTAATTATCAATCTTCAAATATTACGGGAAATAATTTTCATGCAAATCCAAGATTTTTACATTTTCAGTCGCCATATTGAATTTAAAAAATATGACAACGGGTTTGGAATCAGAACGCCATAAACACAATAAAAATATCATAATGAAACTATTATTTAAATGCTTTAAATAAACATAAATATTGTTAAAAATGTACGCTGTTTTTCCTATTGAGTTCAAAAACAGTACATGTCCATGATGATTGTTTTAATCATAGCCCTGCTTTTAATGCAAATATAAATAAAATATGTAATACATTTAATTCTCTGTGAACTACTTTATATTTTATCTGTTGGCACAAAATAGCTAATTGCTATACTTTTCAAGATATTGTACCGACAAAATTATTTTGTTAATTTTCTCAGAACAAATTTTTTGTACTTGTGTTTTCGAATCGACCGATTAATTTATTATCCACTGCACCTTATGTGCAAATGCACCGCACGCCACTGAATACCAGAATATTATCTATTATTAAATAGGTACTTAAATACGCACAAGCAAATATAGATATATTCCTATAAAAAAAAATCTGATGTGGCCAGGCACATGACTTTATCATACTATATATAAAATGAATAGTTTAGCTGCATGAGATTCAATTTGATCGAGATCGGCCATATCTGCATGAAAATAAAACTAGTAGAAATAGGCAGATATGTCGATTAACGCTGGGTTCGGATATTGTACTCCGTTGACACCGGGTACACCGTCCAAATGACACTTACGTGTTATTGGGTGTAAAAAGTACAACGGTGTACTATATCCGAACGCACCTTATATTCACAGTAGGTATTACTACCTACTGTGATTAGAATTAAAATATCTGACACATTCTAGCTACTAGTTTTAATGCAGTACGACCGATCTCGATGAAATAGAATTTGCTCATGTACCAAAAATGTCGTAATCATAATTTATTCAGAATTTCCTCTACTTTAATTTATTATTTAACTATTTCGACGAAATTCCAGAAATGGCGGCTTATTTGCAGAATCTTTCAAAATTGCTAAGACTAAACCTCCAGTTCCTTTGGACCTTTTTCAACAGAAAGCTTTTCGGCTCTAACTTTGGTCATGAAATTTCTAAATATGAATACCTTTAGTAGTTTCTTCGGAACCGTCGTCACAAAAAACGGGTACACACACACACAGACATTTTTTTGTACCTTGGTCAAAAATGTTCAGGGGATTCAAAAAGACGTATTTCCGCTAAAATCTCAATTTTTGTTGGCACGATTACAATACTTTACATACTACGTATGATAAAGTAAACACATTTAGCTTGCAACCCAAATAAATATTGTGGAACAATCAATCCTTTTGGTACCTAAGATCGTTATTTACTTCAACCCTTTAAATGTTAAATAAACCACTTGAGAAAATATACATTTTATTAAACGGTTTCTTAAATAAATACCTCTTACATCCATCCTATTTAAAAAAAAAACATATTCCAAAGATTTGCCCTTTATCAAAATATTCTTGTGTATTCCTAAGTTTTTCGATGAGTTGGCAATGAATTCACCACTAGTATTTTGAAAATTTAACAATTCCTTCTTTTACTGACGGACAAATAGCCAATAGCAATATCAACTCCGGACATAATGCACATTACATAACAATTTAAGCGCATTAACCCAATCCTGAGTCTGACACTAACAAACCGTACCTCACAATACCTCACAATACATCGCAATCGGCGCAATAATACCCTGAAAATCAGTAATTAGTCCGCGTACACGTGCACATCACTATGCAGGTCCGAGCTCTACACCCGGCAAGAGACAGCGTGTTCAATGCATGATTAGAGGATTAATCGATTATTCGATTTCAATTGTTCCGAGGGCAATTTGAGCTCGCCCAAACTGTCACCTCAGCGACTAATCACTTCCGATTACTCGTCGCTTTTAAATCACTTAATTTCGTCGACCGCGCAACGCCGGAAAACTCCGAATGGAAAAACAACGCGCGATAGCCGTTTAAAAAGAATTCTCTGCTAGCATGCATATTTCATGAGCCTGCACGATGTGCGCTCTCCGTGCGGAAAAAAGAATCCGCCTTTTTGTTTATCAAGGGGAATTTTATTTGAGAACATCCGCACGGCTGTTTGCTCTTTACAAGCGCGATGGCGTGCCCACGGTGTTCGTATTAAATTGGTCGAAAATATCGTTTGTTTTTTGTGTGCATATTGTTTAAGGGTTGCTTTGTAACGTATACGTACAATGGCAGCGGTTGTGTTTTTCGTTAGGGTAATAATACAAACATGCGGCGTTGGTACAATTCATAACGTCCAATATCTGTGGAATTCGGTGTTCCGAAGATTTGTTATTATTACACGTAAAATGTATGTTGGCCACAGTAGGTTGTGGAAACATTGAGTCGGTGAATTCTGTAACAGTTCTACTGTACCAGTTCATTTGGCCATTTTTATCTGACATAGTGTTCCTTCCGTGTTCTTCTATCGGGTAAACGTAAGAAAACCAGTAAAAAAAGAAACTAAAAAAAGAAGTGGTTTGCGATTATTTCGGAACAAATTACTTTTTAGGAAAAATTTCGAATTATAGCTTGTAATATTTTTTATAAAAGGTTGTAGTAAATTATTTCGTAAAACCAATCGTTTCAAAAATATACAGTAAATTTTCTGAACAATTGCCCCTGCACCTGCGTCTTCAGATTTGGTACCGAGGGACTTAAAATATCAAAGAAAATAAGATTCATACGCATCTGAGTTATTTTTTTGCATTTTTGTCAACATCGTTGGATCGCAAAAATCTGACGGTAGTTGTGGATTTAGATTTAGGTTTAGAGAACTTCAAACATCATAGAACAAATATGATGTGGCCAGGCACATGACTTTATCATACTATATACCGGGTGGTCTTTTTAACTTGAGACTCCTAAATATCTCAAGAAATATCCATGGTACGACAAAAATGTCTTAAATAAACTTGTAGGACTCAAAGGGGGAAATGAGATGACGATCTCAGCTTCATTGCAGATGGCGCTGCAATTAGTGAAAATGACACTAACTTCATTTTTTAAATGGGAATACCCATTTTTTTTTATCAAATTATGATTTTACGCTAAATAAGAAGAATCTTTTGTCTGAATTTTTTTTTCGTACGATGCATCTATCAAAAGTTATTGACGATGGAAGGTTGTGGCGTCTGCGGTAGTTACGACCGCTGCCACTGCATGGGATGCGCTCGCCAAAGTAACTGGAGGTTTACCAGTTACTTTGGACCCTTTTCAACAGAAAGCTTTTCACCTCTAAGTTTGGTCATGAAACTTCTAAATATGCAGTTTCGTCCCGATACCTTTAGTAGTTCCTCCGGAATCGTCGCCACAAAAAACGGGGCACACACACACGCACACACAGACATTTTTTTCTATCTTGGTCAAAAATGTTCAGGGGACCCAAAAAGACATATTTCCGCTAAAATCTTAAAAAAATTTGGGCACTATTAACAGTACCTCCTTTACATACTACGTATGTAAGACTTATCCGAATACGGCAATGTTTCTGCAGTTTTAATCACCATGAGTCTTAGATTTGGAAGCAAGAAGTTGTGAAATTCAATTTTGTCGCCAGATTGGATGTTCCTTTTAAAATAATGTTTAAATCAGAAAAAAAAAGTTATGAACATTATTCTGTAGCAACTGATTGAAATTCGTTTGCTGTTCGAATGGACATTTGATTGAAATTCGTTTGCTATTCGAATGGACATTATCGCCATTTAGGGGTTGTTGTCCATGGGGCAAAACTCCGAGTGTTGAAGTACTACTAGGTCGTTCAATTACCTCCAATTTGAGGTATAGAGGTAGAAATTTATGCAGCCATTTTTGCAAAAGTTTTAAGTTTTCTGTAACAACTGATCGAAATTCGTATGCTGTTAGATCGGACATAATTGCCATTCAAGTGTTGTTGTCCATGGGGCAAAACTCCGAGCGTCGAAGGGCTATAAGGTTTTTCATTTACCTACAATTTGAGTTATGATAGAAATTTATGCAACAATTTTTGCAAAAGTTATAAACATTTTTCTGTAGCAACTGATTGAAATACGAGTTAAATTCCCGTTCTTGTAGAATTTAAAAAAGATGTTTTTATTTTACTCTTTACAATTACAATACAATATAAAAAATAGTGCAGATTGAATACTACACGTGCATCTAGGTCTAGGTCACGCGTGCAATAATGCCGAGTGGCTTGCCCGCGGCTTATTTATATAATTCCTAATCTAATGTCTTGTCAGCAGATTCCTTATGCTAGACGTCCGATCTGGGCATATAACTTACGTCTGCTATTCGAACGGACGTTATCGCCACTTACGGGTTGTTGTCCGTGAGGCGAAACTCCGAGCGTCGAAGAGCTACTAGATCTTTTAATTACCTATAATTTGAAGTATGATAGAAACTTATGCAACATTTATTGCAAAAGTTATAAACATTTTTCCGTAGGAACTGTTTGAGATACGTTTGCTATTCAAACGAACATTATCGCCATTTAGGGGTTGTTGTCCATGGGACAAAACTCCGATCGTCGAAGGGCTATAAGGTCTTTCATTTACCTACAATTTGAGCTATGATAGAAATTTATGCAACAATTTTTGCAAAAGTTATAAACATTTTTCTGTAGCAACTGATTGAAATACGTCTACTATTCGAACGGACGTTATCGCCACTTACGGGTTGTTGTCCGTGAGGCGAAACTCCGAGCGTCGAAGAGCTACTAGATCTTTTAATTACCTATAATTTGAAGTATGATAGAAACTTATGCAACATTTATTGCAAAAGTTATAAACATTTTTCCGTAGGAACTGTTTGAGATACGTTTGCTATTCAAACGAACATTATCGCCATTTAGGGGTTGTTGTCCATGGGGCAAAACTCCGATCGTCGAAGGGCTATAAGGTCTTTCATCTACCTACAATTTGAGCTATGATAGAAATTTATGCAACAATTTTTGCAAAAGTTATAAACATTTTTCTGTAGCAACTGATTGAAATACGTCTACTATTCGAACGGACGTTATCGCCACTTACGGGTTGTTATCCGTGAGGCGAAACTCCGAGCGTCGAAGAGCTACAAGATCTTTTAATTACCTATAATTTGAAGTATGATAGAAACTTATGCAACATTTATTGCAAAAGTTATAAACATTTTTCCGCAGGAACTGTTTGAGATACGTTTGCTATTCAAACGAACATTATCGCCATTTAGGGGTTGTTGTTCATGGGGCAAAACTCCGATCGTCGAAGGGCTATAAGGTCTTTCATTTACCTACAATTTGAGCTATGATAGAAATTTATGCAACAATTTTTGCAAAAGTTATAAACATTTTTCTGTAGCAACTGATTGAAATACGTCTACTATTCGAACGGACGTTATCGCCACTTACGGGTTGTTGTCCGTGAGGCGAAACTCCGAGCGTCGAAGAGCTACAAGATCTTTTAATTACCTATAATTTGAAGTATGATAGAAACTTATGCAACATTTATTGCAAAAGTTATAAACATTTTTCCGTAGGAACTGTTTGAGATACGTTTGCTATTCAAACGAACATTATCGCCATTTAGGGGTTGTTGTCCATGGGGCAAAACTCCGATCGTCGAAGGGCTATAAGGTCATTCATCTACCTACAATTTGAGCTATGATAGAAATTTATGCAACTATTTTTGCAAAAGTTATAAACATTTCTCTGTAGCAACTGATTGAAATACGTTTGCTATTCGAACGGACATTATCGCCATTTAGGGACTGTTGTCCATGGAGCAAAAGTCCGAGCGTCGAAGTACTACTAGGTCATTTAGTTACCTACCATTTGAGGTATAGCAGAAATGTATGCAATAATTTTTGCTAAAGTTATAAACATTTATCTGTAGCAACTGAAGGAAAATCAGATTTAGTATCAGAGAGTAGGTAATATCACATTAAATTTGTAGAATCCAATATAAGGACCTGAATCAACGTGAAGGTCAAATACACTTCATTAGTAATAAAGTTCATGAAGTTGATAAAGTCAGAGAACAACACGACGTTTTAAACCAATCTAATTGCGTCATTATATCAAATTTATTATAACAAGATAAAGTTTTTAATTAAGAAGCCTGGTTAATTATCTTCGTTGATTATTTACCAACAGGTATTTCGGATTTTCGCCGCGTGGTTTTTGCAGTATCTATAGCTAACGTTGTGCCGACATATTTAATCAAAAGCTCAAAGCACCGTTCTGTTCCTGCAATACCTTTTTTACATTGCGGGAGAAATAATTAAGCACAGCCTCCGTTCACCTCCGTTCACGGCAATAATTAACCTACCTAAAAGAACCTCCCACTCTCAACTCGCGCATCAGAAACAACCTTTCGTGTAAAATTTACCGCGTAATTGTAACCATAAATATCTTAAAATTCCAACGTGAAGGTAAATTTAAACTTTAATTTTAACGAGCGAGAAACTCAGTTACCGGTATATATATTACGTTAGCGAACGACCACACTAAGATATATCTCACTTACCTTCCTCTCCAATGAAGGTCTTGTCTAATCTACCAGACTGATTCGCCCCCATTTTTTCACCCTCTTCTAGGTTCAGAATACACCGGTAGCACGACAAACGTGGGGTTTCAACCTTAATAAGTAGTAATTACAACTGTCCGTTATAATAAGCACGATATCTCTCGAGAAGTTTCTTTATTCGCGAAAAAACATGGGGCCAGTCGTCCAGTGTCTCTGCCATTGCATGATCACCTGAAAAGAAAGAAATAAAGCGAATTAGATTCTTAGATCTTAGAATTAGAGTTAAATTAGATGTTCATCACACCGTAATTATGTTAGATCTATTTATAATATTGCAATGCGTGACAAATTGAGAAGTTGGTTCTAACTTTGATCAAAATAACTATGTTTGACTAAACTCGACCTGCTGATCACGAAAACTACGTTGACATATTTCTATCACGTCAGGTTTTCGAAAGAAATAAGGTCAAAATCCGAAAAACAAGTGATGTTGGCAAGGTTTACGAATTTATAGCGGCCGAACCTAATGTCCCAGAATGTTTAAAAAGATTTCAAACAAACCTGCAAACTATGTACTACATGTAATCCTCAAAGTTATGTCACTAATGGCCTTGACCTGCTGACAAAGCTTGTTGATGGGTCGGCGGGCAACCAACAAGCTGCTGTTCAGATTGTTCGTAAATACAGCCCACATGAGTTGCATACACGATTGAAACAATATCATTACGTTACAAATTTGTTGACAATATATATTTTTTTCATTTTCCTGTGAAAATGTATATCGTGTCCGGCAGAAAGTTTGAAACTAATGGAACTTCCTTTTATTATTAACCTTTTAAAAAAATATGTTTTAGTGCTTTTGAATTGTCTTCACCTTAAAACGCAAATTTTAGAATGTGATCATATGATGAATTACGTAATACGTACAACTTTTACAAGAAACAAACACAAAGATTGATAAAAATCACTAAGAATCAATACTATTTTTTTAAATAAGGCAAAAAAACCACCAGCATAGCAAAGATTAACAAGAATTGCATTACAATTGATGATCCTTTGCAGATAGCTGGTGTTTTCAATGATTACTTCACCGAAATTGGCCCGAACAAATCTTCCTCAATAAAAGACGATATAAAATGTACCCAACTAAATAGCCTCAGAGCTCACTCCCTTTATTTTACTCCTATTACAGAAGGTGAATTATTAAGTACCATCAAAAACATCAAAAACAACTCAACATTCACAATTAATAACATTAGCAGCCATGTTCTGAAGGAAATTGTGGAATTCATTAAGGAACCACTATGCTACATCTTCAATAGATGCTTGCAGGAGGGTTGTTTCCCTCGCGCCCTAAAGGAATCCTTGATTATCCCAATTTTTAAGGGCGGTTGTAGGCTGGAGCACGGCAACTATAGACTGATTTCGTTGCTTAGCAATCTCTCGAAAATTTTTTAAAAACTGATAAAAGGGCGTCATGTGCATTTTCTTGAGACAAATAATATCTTACATAACAATCAGTACGGGTTTAGATCTACTCGCTCTTCAAATGATGCCATCAGACACTTAATGAGACTTGTTCATGGTTCGTTGGACAAGTCTAGGCCATGTATCGCAACCTTCCTAGACTTGTCAAAAGCATTTGACACAGTCGATCATCAAATTTTGTTGAGTAAACTTGAAAGTTATGGTTGTAGAGGCAATACTTTGGCATTGTTTAGGAGCTACTTAAGTGAAAGGTATCAACAAGTAAAAATTAATGAACACAGTAGTTCCAAGAGACTGGTGACCTGCGGAGTGCCACAGGGTACGGTGCTGGGCCCGGTGCTTTTTCTTGTCTATGCCAATAATCTTTTCGAGATTAGCCTTTCTCTGAGATGATTGCGTATGCCGACGACACGGTTCTTTTTCTTGAGGGCGCGTCGTGGGTCTTTGTCATGGGGAAAGCTACGGCTGAGTTAAGATATTTAAAGTCTTGGCTCAACAAAAACAAATTATCTTTAAACACAGAAAAATCCCATTTTATCACATTGTCTTCTTACTCTGCATACCAACCTACTGTAAATGAGCATAAAAAGGTATGCAAAAATGTTATTTGAAAAGAGCATTGAATTAATAGAGGTCATTAAATACGAAATTATAATCACCTTCTTCATAGCATATACCGGGTGTTTTATAAGTACCTAATTAACATTTTTATTATCAATTTCTCATAAAATTATATTCTTCATAAGTGTCTGAATTGTCTTTTACCCAAAATGCAAATATATATTAGAATGTATGTACTTGCTTGCATGTACCGGATATATTGCCACAAGTATGAAAAGCACTGAAGAGTAAAATACCTTTATGGTAAAAGCTATGCAAAAAAAACATATTTGAAAAAAAAAGATTTATTATTACCATTTTTATCATTTTTAATGAAACTCAGTATAAAATAAGTCCTTAGTCTTCTTCAGTTTGCCCTCTTTACCTCATCTGTATTTTAATGTTCCTTGCACCTGAATTTTTAGTGTTGTCTCTTTCTTGGCGCAGCTTTTTATTCTGTTCCGTTTTCGCTTCCTTTCTTATTCCTCTAGAATGATTTCTTTTTACTTTATTTAGAATAATGATTTCTTTAATGGAGATGGCATCAGTTCAACTGTTATCTCCAAAGGTGGTGTATCAATGCCAAAATCGCTACTCTCTGCTGCTAGCGTTGCATAATTCTGTCTTATTTCATCATCTCGTATGATGCCTGTCGATATTTATGACGGAATTAGGGACTATTGATGATTGTAATTCCGACCCCCTGTAATAATTAGGGATTATTGACGTCCGTAATTCCGATACTCGTGTCGGAATTTGGACAAAATGCGTACAATTAATTGTAATATAGCAAACGATGTAAAATATGTTATTTTCTTGTGTAAAGACAGCAATAGAGCCATCTGAATTACTTCTAACCACGTACACAATTCCGACACACATGTCTGATTTACGGACGTGTTATATTTACATGTACCTAATTCCGACACCCCTAAATTTGTAAATAATAGTGGTTAAAAGAGTAGTACACAGTATTATTATGAAAATATAAACCATTTTTAGTCAGCCTAGATAGATATTATTAGAATTTTCTTAATTATTGTTATCCCGTAGCGATTTAAAAAGAACTCGAATTGCAGTTACCTTATAAGGAATAAATCAAGTTTGAGCATAACACTCCATTATCAAGATCAGTCAAACTTCTAGGTTATATTCTCACCGTTAGAACATTGGTAGAATAAGAAACGATTGTGGGTTGATAAGTGTAATGTCAAATCAACAAAACGGATGTCCTAAAATAAAGTTCAATGTTGTAGATTTCGTATTTTATCCAACTAAACAGAAATATGTCGGAATTTAGGACAGTGTCTGAATTTGGGACGTTTACCTTAGTTTAATTCTGTGAACGAATGATGCAACTACTGTCCAAGTCAGACCATCTTTTTTTGTAATTTTCTTCTTTTTGTGTAATAACAACCGCATTAATTTGTTCATTTCATTCATGTATCTTTTAACCGATTAAAACTTTTAAAAAGGACGGTTTTCTTCATTTTTTTTCATATGTAACTAATTCAAAATTTCATACTTTTAAAAAAGAATAAAAAATACAGAGATCGATTTTATCCGCCACTTAATGACCACCCTGTATATCAAATAACTCGCGTTTGTAAAACCGGGCCTTAACGATTGTATTTTCTGTCTAGTTGAGTAACTATAGCAGTACAAATGATGGATAAACACGCAAGTAAATAAAAATTACAATGTATAGCTCATAACAATGCGATGTCGACGTTCAATGTACCTACGTTAACGTAAAATCAATATTTTCCGCGCAATATAGTGCAATATAGCCATATAGCAATATAGCCCTTTATTATATTGTGCATGTCGTATTGTAACTGTGGACAATTATTGTTATTATGTTACGGTCGCTTTGTCAATTACATTTGCGCAAAGTATAGAACATAAGCCGGGGCTACACATTCGCATACTTGCCAAATATCAAATATTTGCCATATGTTAAATATTTGGCAAATATATTTGCCACGCAAATCGAAAATGTTTGTTATTGATTGGTCTAAACGATGCCATGAGTGATTTATTTTTCCTTTTAAGTTCGTTCACCGAAAATTTTTCATCCATCCTTGATTACTGGTTGATTTATATAAAACTCAAAAAAATCTATGACACCAACAAATTTGTACAATATTCGTTTGTGATTTCGGACCGTCAGAGTTGCACTGCAACAGTAAATGCATCGGACATTGATGCATCGCCACATAGCATTTTCTAATACGTGAAAATCTTATTTGAGGACTTGCTACATGTGCGTACCGAATGGGCACTAGCTATTTTTTGATTAGTTCGCCTTAGCACATTAGCTTTTTCAGATCAAACTGATAATTTGATTACGAACAACCAAGGTTTTATTTTATAATGCCGACATATTTTTAATTACATAAGTGCAGACTTCACTGCGTACTAACAAGGGCATTCTTGTGGAAATTTACAAAACAAATCGTGACGAAACGTTTTGTTTCATTTTAATGATTTTTTGTATAATTCATCAGCTTTCTGTATTATTAATTCGCAGCATCTAATTTCAACAGACTGTAAAACAACACAATTGGTCATTTGATGTGAACTAGTTTAAATAAATTATTATTTTAATGAGAAAAAATATATATTATTTTATTTAAATTAGGAAGATATTGCCCATAAAAGAAATGTTAGATATGGTTTCTTTGTCATCTTTAAAGTTCTACTAAATCCAATTGTACTACTAGGTTCGTAGTATAAATATGTCCTAATATTGTCTGAAATACATATCAATTAGCTTCTGAAACAAAAACTTAAACAAATGAGCTTTCAAAATAAAACCTTTTTGTTGAATAAAAAAGCTACAGAAAATTGTCTCTACTATTAAAATATTTTTAACCGCTTTCTTTTCTCTTCAAATAATAAACATCATAAAAATCGACAAATATTTAAATACAAGCAAATAAAGTATAATTTTCCAAATAAATTATTTTATAGACATGCAGTCTATAAAATTTTTATAATGTTTATTACTTGAAGAGAAACGAAAACAATTAAAAATATTTTAATAGTACAGAATTTTGTGTAGCTGCTTTATTTAACAAAAAGGTTATATTTTGAAAGCTCATAAAGAGTATCATCTATATTGTTCATACAAAAGCATCAACTTAGGATACACTCTGTATATGGTGTACGTTTTTCTTGGAAAGAAATAGCGTTTATGTGGACAGGTAAAAACTATTTTTTTAAATTTCTGTGTGACGGTTTCCGGAAAACTATCTGTATGACGGTTTCACAAAATTACAATTTGATGCGGTTTTCGCCCTTTAGAAAAATCAAAAATCTTACTAATAATTACAAATCTATTGTCAATCTACCTATACGACCTACTACACACAAAACAAAATTAAGAAATGGAAAAATTAAACAGGGTACTAAAATTTTCATCGAGTGCAAATAGATTAAACCAATATTTGTCGCCTAGGCACTTGCCATATCCACTTCAACTGGATATTGCAAATACCAAGTAATCGTCGTAAACAAAAACCGTCCGCACAGCCGACTGTCGAATATATAAATCTATTTTTGAGGTGGACTCGATACGAATTGAATAGAAACGGTTTTTTTTTCTTTTCACAAATAATCGTATACTTGGCAAAATTTTGATATTTGGCAAGTATACGAATGTGTAGCCCCGGCATAACGCAAGGGCGATTGTGTGCACGCAATATGAACGCGTTAATCAGTTCATGTGCTTATCTTGGTTCATATACTTGCTTCGTACTATGCAAATGCAAGTTTTAAGTTCCGACTGATCGTCTGTTAGGTAAGCATGCATGCATTTGAAACAATAACACCGGGGCATTGTTTTGTGCGTATGCTCACTGGTGGTACACATTATGAGGTTTGCAATAGTTTGGATATTGGATTTTCATGTACACGATTATATCTCAAATATGCAGGGTTCCACGTGAGGCAATCACCGACCATAGCATGCTATGGATGACGCATCACCAACCACAATAATGAAATTGGAATTGAACGTGGACATTGAATTAAAGTTTAATTAATTTTGTAGTGTGTTTATGTAGGTAAATGTTATCGTTGGTAAAAATTTTACCATAGGATTGTGTAAAATGATTAATAAAATATTGATTTACAACAAAATTTCATCCACATCCACGGTTAGATTTCCTGTTATTTTCTGTAATATTGTTATATTGTATACCAGTAGTCCGGGGCGCCGTTACATACGGGCAGGGGGGCGCTTGCCTTGATTTCGAACCCAACTACCACTACGCAAAAAAACAAAAAAAGATAGGGGTGGGCGAGAAATTTGTGATCGATCTTTGATCACAATTGAAGACCGATAAATAGATCTGATCGATAAATCGGTTATTATTGTATCAGATGGATCTTTTGATAATAGATCAGGTTGATCTTTTTGACCAGATAGATCTCGCAAATGTCAAACCGAATTTCAAGCTATGTATTTATTGGACAGACAGGTCGGTCGCCGCACGGCCTGTGTGTAAAATATTTTCGCGGCTAGGCTTGAAAGTTATTAACTAAAGGCCTAGCGGGCAATTAGCATCTTTAGTGTCCCCACAAAGATGCAAAAAATGACATTTTCGTATAATGAAGGTTGAAAAAAAATACTAGATAAATGATGACTATTCCGATTATTATCGGCTATTGTCACTAATGTCAGTTTTAGTAGATATTACGATATTGCCCTCTCGTAACAGTCGCGAAAGAGCCACAAGATGACAAGATACGGTATCTAAATTTTGCGCTATAGTCCAAAATAAGTATTGTTGTATGCACTTTTATTTGATCGTACTAATTAGATTCTATTACTTGGCAATTTATGGCACTGCTGAGCAGTTTATCTTAGTAGTCAACTTTTGATAGACCAACTTTTGATAACGAACTGATGTCCAGATAGACGCCGTTTAGGAACTGCAGAGAGTCGGAATATTGTACCACCTTTAGAAATTGCTTTAGTAAAGTAGGTTGTACGAAGTATCATAGAATAACTATTTTAAATCAAATAATTTAAAAAGATTTAAAGATAACACATTATTGGCCAAAATTGGTAGCAAAATTACAAAACTTCGGTTAATGAAAAATTTCAAACAAAAGTTATTGGGTATTAAAAGGGCCATCCTATGATACATGACAATAGATTCTCTATGCTGTTTGTAATATTGGTACCATTTTCTGACTCTCTCCAGCGTTGACACAATACATTTCCGTACATGAGTCCGTTCAAAAGTTAGTAGTTGACCTAACATTGTCGGCTTACAAGTGTTCAAGTCTAATAGTAAAATAAAAAAATATTATTCCGTCGTCGATTGTCCTTAGCACAGAATTTTCTAATTAATCGACTTTTCTCTACATTTAGTCATTACTTCTCGTTAACGGGGTAAATTTGAGAATAATATTGTTGCCGTATTATTGTTTATCAATTTGTTATTAAGATATTGTACCAGATGCTCGATGACCACGAGCTAAAAATTATTATAGGAAATTAGTAACATTTTCTCCTAGCGTATTAAAAAGTAATAGTACTACAATATTGGTTGAAAATCATACAAAATCTGAAATTCTAGAATAAGAGTTCAATGATTCAGAAACATAATATATTTACAGACAATTATTAATTATTAATCCCACATTAATAAACGATAGAAAGACGGCAAAATGACTTGATATTCAATGAATATCAATATATAATAAGTGTTGTCGAGCATACAGAGATCGCGACCATGGCTGGCTATGACATACAAAAATGTGAACAAAGACATTTCACTACCTTAAAGCGATAGAGATCTTTCAGAGTGGATGCAAAATAACACAAGACGAAAATGCTGCAAAACAGTTAATGGCATGGTCCTTAATATTACGTCATCATTTATTAGAAAAAAAAATTTTGCCCCACCCCCCTGGAACATTTTCAAACGGCGCCCATGCCAGTAGTAATAAATTGGTGTTGCAGGTTAGCGCTAGTATAGAGTTTGTGACATGCCTACATTATATTTGTGGTTACTTCGTTAGCTCAAAGGTAAAAGGCTTCCTAAACTGCACAATTTATTTCTTAAGAGCACATTAACCATCCATTTGTATTCATAGCAGATAAAACTGCTATTACAAAATAAGTAGTGTAATCCAAGGTCTGCTGACGAACATTTCTTTTATGTGGGTGAATACTAGGTGCTGTTTGTTAGATACTAGAGCCGTTTGAAATACAGTTTTGCTATTATTTCAAACTGCTGTAACATTTGTTACAGAAATCAAATAAGTTCATATGAAACTTTTGACTCAGTGTGTGACATTTACTATCTTGAAAATATAACCTTTTGTTTAACAAATCTCAACCCCAAAACATGCATATATAACAGATGCGGTCGGTGCTGTGGTGGCCACAGTAGTTTATTATTTTTATTATTATAATGGGTATTGTTTGCAACCATCCTTCGTTTTTACATTGTTTCGAAATGTATTATCTTGTTGCTAATATTTCAAACGGCTGTAACTTTTTAACGACAGAAAATACATAAAGTCAATACGTCTATGTGAAAGCGTTTGTGAAACCGGTCCTTCACTCATTCCAGCACAATTTCGCTTACGTACACTTTTGCTGACTATTTTCCAGTATACATTTTCTCCCATAAAGCCCAATCTCGAACACCGCTATATCAAAACTAATGATTGGCGTATCCATTATTGAGCAATAATTGGTATCGAACAACTCGATAACTGTACCGTCGGTTTCAATGGGTCTCCATCACTAATGACAGCCAAACAGGATACACCACAAAGCACTGTGGATGCAGCAACATCAATGTGTTAACATTAATTTATTTCTGGGTATATATCTATGAATATTAAAATGATAATTCATATTATAGGTTACCCATATTTTGTGCAATTATCCACTCGAACAAACGCAGTTTCAATGGGATATTTTGTGTTGAATTTAATTATTGGTTGGCATCATTAAAAGTTTTAATAACCACTATTGTAATATAACGCGTTTTATACATGGTGTAAAAACAATAAGTGTAAGATATTTAAAGGGCATGCACTATACAGCCATACAGCTGCAAAAGCACTTATTTTACATACTTGTTTTTTTTTAATTATTAAAATGTTGAAATATTAACGAAAAAGGAAAGACATAAAAGAACATACATATCAAACAATGCCAAAGCAAAGGAGGAACACAAAGAATATCATATGTTCCATAATTACAATTATAAAAAAGTAAATAAATTTACTTATTAATAAGTAACAAAATAAATTTATAGAAATAAGCTCAAATATGTTTATTTTAAATAGATGTTTCGTATGGATTTTCATTTCCTTAAGAACTTGCGTCGTTTAAAATAATGGTATTGTCAATATATCACAAGTTCTGAGGGGTTTTCTCATCTATTAGTTCACACAATCGTAAAAGCAATGCACCAAATTAAAGATAAATAAATGGTAAGTATATAATTTTGAGACTACTGGTACGTTTTTGATATTTTTGTTCGTTTTTGACCAATGTGTTACTGGATCTGAATAAATATAAAATCACTTTAAAAATCTGATGTGGCCAGGCACATGACTTTATCATACTATACCTACATAAAATTAATAGTTTAGTTGCATGAGATTCTATTTGATCGAGATCGGTCGTATCTGCATTAAAATAAAACTAGTTAACCAGGATTTGACACATGTTTTTATTCTGTTGACATTAGGTATTGTCAAAACATCAGTGTTTGACAATATATGCCTAGTCTTACTTTACCATCTCCTTGCTACCCATTAGGGCAAAAATTATTCATTACCAGGGATGTTAAATTACGGTAAATAATATTGTTCGTAAAATACCGTTGAAATTCAAATTATTAATTTCAAATATTAAATTACCACGCAAATAAAAATTAAAAATGGTATTATTTTGTAGATAACTAGCAATCTGACTAAGAATGTTAAATTTCCATTATTAATTTTTTCAGTAATTACCGCTGAAATTAAAATTATTACTTTCAAATTTAAATTAAACGGAATTAATAATAAAATTGCAATTGGTAAATTATATTTTCTTAAATTACTGGGTAATTCAAAATGATAATATACCGATGACAGAAAGTTATATAAAAAAAAAATTTCGGTACAGCCTTATGAGTCATTATATTGTAGATAACCACCAATCGCTGATGCTTTTCCTGATTTAATAGTAGTAATTCATTATTAAAATGAAAGCAGGGACTACAATAAAAATACTTTTTATACCAGCTATTTATAAAATGGACAGTCTAACAGCATAATTATAGTATAAAATACAGGAACTTATTACCGACTCACAAAACGACAACGCCCGGTTTCACAAACAATGATCACATTTTATCCGAATCACCAGAACATTTCTTTAAATCATGAATTTGATAGTAGGTAGACGGCTTCTGATTTAAAATGTGCATTGTTGGCTCCGCTGAATTAAGTAATTAAAAATCCGGAAATTACCATTAATTACGGTAATTTATTTAGTAATTTACCCGATAAATTACGCTCTTCCATCCCTAAGTACCTCCCAGGCAAAGCACAAACAACAGTGCACTTGTCAACTGCTTAGAACTGATGGGATACATTCACGCATGTACTGATGGAAGGTTTTTGAAATTAATTTATAAATTCCGGTAAATTAACAACTGTAATTAAAATTTACGGTAAATTACCAACGGTAATTTAAATTGACGATAAATTACCATCGGTAATTTAGGCCGAAAGTCGGTAAATTACCATTAATTACGTAAATTACGCTTTTACATCGCTGCTCATTACTCATTAGATTGAAGCTAAGCAAGTAAAAGCAGGAGTACCACAAGGTAGTGTTTTACGGCCGGTCCTTTACCATATCTACACCTACAACCATGGGCGTATCCAGGGGGCAAGGGGGGCAGCTGCCCCCCCTGCATTCGTATTTTGGTATTATGTTTATTACATAGCACTCTTTTCCTTATGGACACTAGGGTGATTATATTTATTTAGAAAGTAACGACCCCACCCCCCAAATCGTTTCCAAATCCAAAAAAAGTGGACTTGTATTTTTTTTCGAAATTTTAATTTTTAATGGTGACTATCGAGGCCTCAAATTTACATTGGAAAAAGAAATTTATTGGTATTTTTTGAATAATTGTTCGGGGTTTGGGAAAACTTATGTTAAAGTTATAGGGGGGGGGGGCAGCTGCCCCCTTCCCTTTCGTATTTTGGTATTATGTTTACGACATAGCACTCCTTTCCTAATGGACACTAGGGTGGTTATTTTAGGGAAAACTTATGTTAAGGTTATAGGACTTTCCAAGGAAGAATTTGACCTATTATACATATGGATTTGACGCCCCCAACCCACCCCCACAGTGCCCTGAAAACTACCCAAATGAAATGTAATAAATAAATTTACATTCTTCAGAAAATTGAACGTTCTAATGATTTTATTCTCTTTTTCCTCATAGGAATCATTACTATAATTTTAGTGGAACATTTGTCAGTTAATTTCCATTTGTTTAAACAAATTGTATTTGTTTAAATAATTCGTTCTTCTTGAAAATCCGTCTGAATTCTGTTTTCTAAATTCGAAATGGCAGTTTATTATGTTATAGTGACATTATTCATTAAAAAATGTCTTTCTGTTGTTTAAACAATCAATTATAATTCATTTTAAACTTTTTTCTAATTATGGTTGAAAAGTCAGTTTGTTTGTGTTCGAGATGCTGAGATGTCTACCCTATATTATCTAATAAACCCACATTTGTTTAAACAAATGCCATTTATTTAAACAATTTGCCTAAAATTATTTTTTTAGATCGGTCTGGCCAACAAGTGTTTCAACAGTTTCCAGACAGCAACAAATCAACATTATCTTGCGACATACAGTGGTAGGAAATCAGAATAAGAAATGGAGAAAGAAATGTGGTTAATAAAATTTGTTGACTTTAGGAAATTTAATATTTTAAAAAGAAATGCCTCAATTTTCCGAAAAAAAAAGGGATTTCAAATCATTTCAATTTTTTCGAATAAATGATATTGAAAACGAATAATATTTTGTTATTTAAACATTGGAAATCATCCCAAAATATAAATGATGTCACTTGAGACTAACAATTGACCAGACCGATCTAAAAATAATGCATTTTAGGTGAATTGCAAACAAAAATTGTTTAAACAAATGGAATTTGCTTAAACTAATGTGGGTTTATTAGATAATATAGATAATAGATTATTAGATAATATAGATAATAGATTATTAGATATCTCGAACATGAAATTTATAAGTTAATTTCACAAAAAAAGCGGAATTTTCTATCAAGTTTAAAAAAGTTGAAAATGAATAATAATTAATTGATTGTTTAAACAATAGGAAGACATTTTTTAATGAATAATGTCACTCTGAGATAATAATTTTCCATTTTGAACTCAGAAAACAGAATTCAGATTAATTTTCGAGAAAAACGAATTATTTAAACAAATAGAATTTCTTTAAACAAATGTAAATTAACTGACGAATATTTATAAACATTCCACTAGACTTATGGTAATAATTTCTACTAAAAGAAAGAGACCGAAATGATTAGAAGGGCCAATTATCTGAAGAATGTACATTTTTCATTTAAGGGTAGTAGTCAGGGCACTATGGGGGTGGGTTGGCGGGCAAAAAATTCAATAGGTCAAATTCTTCCTTGGTCGTCATTAAGTAATCTTAAGTTTTCCCAAACACCGAACAATTATTTGAAAAATACCAAAAAATTTCTTTTTCCCATGCATTTTCCGATATAAATTTAAAAGCATCGACAGGCACCGTTAAAAATCAAAATTTCAACAAACAAAAACACGTTTCCACTTTTCTTTTTTATTTGGAAACGATTTGGGGGATCGTTGCTTTCTATCATCAGAAAAATGTTTGCAATGCAATTTTGTACCACCCTTATGGGCACCCTTCCCCCATACAGCGTGTGAAATTTAGAAAATTGCTTAGAAAATTGGCAACCTTCGCAGACGACATGGCTATATTGGCTATCCTAGCCGTAGTGAACAGCAAAGCAGAAACAACAAGAAACCTCCAAACAGCTCATGGTGATGTTCAGGTCTGGACAAAGAAAAAAATTATTTTAAAAATGACTTCACCAACAAGAAAATACAACATGTCTCCAGCTCCTCCACAACGCCGGTTTGATTAGAAGACTCAAGAAGAAGAAACTTTTTGAGTTAGTGTAGATCTTTGTTCATTTTAGTAACAGTTTTTAGTCTCCTGTAAGAAGCTTCAAAACAAACACATTCTGCCCTCATGAGTCATAGGCACAATTTAGCCGTCGACAACTATTCAGCATAATTTATATCCCAGTGGTCAAGAATAACTCAATAACAGAACTCCTGCGTGTAAATTATAGACACTGCGATGCATCAACTGCATATTCGCAAGCACTATCCAGTTCCAAACACTACACATAAACAACAAACCCGTAATTAACCATAGAGCCAGTACTCACAACACATAGCTGAGGGTGCAACCAGTCCTAAACCAAGTTCGCTAAATTATTAATACAAATTTCCACTCGCGACTATTCGGCCATAAATAAACGTTCTAGCGGGCATTGGATCGAACGTAATTTCATTATTCTAACGCTGATACGGTTAGGACCGTGTCTTCCGCTTGTTCCGTTTTAACATTCAGAAAATGGACTTTAATAAGGGCCTTGCTAACGAGCAGTGAAAAGGCAAGACGTCCGACGTTCTCGAAGCGACAACGATAGCGAAATAAAATTAGACGGCGCTCTCGAAACCCTTATCAAGTTTTATATGCCAATTGACGTAAGGGACGACGTAAACAGAATTAGGACAACCGACGGTACCGTAGGTATAGCAAAGGGATCTTATTGGTAGCCGAGGTCAAGGCTTCGCCCTCAAAGTTGGAGCCCCACTCATGAATGAACAATATACCTATCAATTCCTTTGAAGTGTTGCCTTGAAGGGTTGCTTGCATATTTTAATGGAATGTTTATTAATAGGTTGCCCCTGATCTTAATAGGAATCTCAATGGATAAGAGATGTTTTGTAAGACAAAGAACGTTTTGTAAAAGTCAGAATTATTGATTTTGCTATACTAATTGAATCGGCGAGTTCGAAAACAGTACAAGACCAAAATTGAATAGACCTAAAGTGGATGCTTAGGCGATATAAACAAGTCCAGAACAGTGCTTTTTTGCTACCCCACGCAACGCGTTTCTACTCAGTTTCTACTGATATATCAGTCGTAAACATTCGCAAAATACGTACTTTGCATTCAAATCGTTGTTGAGGTAAGCTGAAATAATCAATATAAAGATCAATCTCAAAAAGCTAGATAATATTAAAAAAGTCCTCAAGTATGTAATTGGTAATTGAAAATTTAGAATTCTACTACCACGTGACCACGTGACCACGTGGAAATTTAATACTATCATGTATATAATCATCAAACTCTATAATGTCATACTCTATCATAAGCCCATATACAGGGTTAGTAAAAATTACTGGAACACCTAAAAAATTCTCCAAGAGTAACCAATTTAAAAAAAATTAAAGTAAATGTTGCTTTGCTTTATACAATCTATCGTTTAAACACACTTTTACTATACAGGCTGTTCATTTTATTCGGAAATTTGGTAACCTTTCCTTTTTCAAATAGAACAGTCTGTATATTTTTACATTTTTTAATTCTAAGGATTAATTCTAAGAATCTTTTGTAGGAATCATTTTTTTTATAAAATGCATTATTTTTGAGTTATGAGCAATTAATCAAACATTTTTATCAACAAAATTACCGAATACCTAAATGTCCAACTATAAAATAAAATCAAAAAATTTATCAAACAAAAAGTTTTTCTGGTGTTGACCAAACTATCGTTTATTCTGGAAATTTGGTAACTTTTCTTTTTTCTGATGCACACTCCGTATATTTTTACATTTTTTAATTCTAAGATTAATTCTTAGAATTTTTTGTACAAAGTCTTTTTTAATACAATACAATATTTTTTTAAATTATAAGCAATTAATCAAAACTCCTGAACTTCAAAAATTAAGAATATTTTCCCACATATAATACACATTTCTTTTAATTTGGCAGCCTGAATATTTTATTTAATTCTATTTCGTAGTTTTGTAGTTTTTTTCTTGATTCTATTTCTATTTTGTGTCCGTTAATTATTGATTAATTGCTCATAACTCAAAGATTTTTATAAAAAATATATAAAAAATGAATCCTACTAAAACTCTTAAAATGAATCTTATAATTGCAAAATGTAAAATATACAGGTGTTATATTAGAAATAAAATGAACATCATGTATATTAAAAATATACTTAGACGATAGCTAGTTAGAAATAAAAAACTTTTGTTTGAATATTGTTTAATAATAAAATTATAAACCCCTAACCACAACAAGTATTTTAGAACCTAAATACGTATTTCAGCAACTAAGTTGCCATCTTCAGTAGAAACTAAAAAGAAAAGAGATTAGCACTTCATAGTATCTTTACTGGATATTGTCCAAGCAAATCACTAGTGGAAGTGGACAATATCCAGTAAAGATACTATGAAGTGCTAATCTCTTTTCTTTTTAGTTTCTACTGAAGATGGCAACTTAGTTGCTGAAATACGTATTTAGGTTCTAAAATACTTGTTGTGGTTAGGGGTTTATAATTTTATTATTAAGTTCGCCACAGTCTCCAAAATATTGTTATGAATATTGTTTTGAAATTTTGTACGGTAGAAGAATTTTCGGATTCCGGTAATTTTGATTAATTGCTTAAAAAATTGCCTAAAAACTGATGCAGTTTAAAAGAAAGTATTTCTACAAAAAAAATTTAGAATTGATCTTAATTAAAAAATTAAAAAATATACAGTGTTCGATTTGAAAAAGAAAACGTCACCACATTTCCAAAATAAAATGAACCCTGTATATTGAAAATATATTTAGACGATAGCTTCTTTAAAATCAAAAAACTTTTGTTTGAATTTTTCTTTGAAATTAAAGTGTTCCGGTAATTTGGACTAACCCTGTATAATCCGCCGTTTTGAATATATTTTGAAAATCTTACATTTTTAATTTTAATTTAATTTTCTTTGACATTTTTAATCATCAATCTTCAAATATTACGGGAAATAAGTTTCATGCAAATCCAAGATTTCTTACATTTTCGGCCTCCATATTAATTCAGCGATTTTGAATTTTGAAAATTCTACATTGGACTCTATCCATTCCGCCATTTTGAATTTAAAAAGTATTACAACGGGTTTGGAATGAGAACGCCAAAAACCCTATATGCACATCATAATACATATATAACAGAAAATGTCAAAATATACAGGATGTTCTATTTCAAATTCAAAAGTTTGAGGTTATATATCAGAAACTGTAAACGTTGCATCAACCATAATAACGCCAGTGACTTCACATTGTTGGAAAATATATAATTCCAAAATTTCGTTAAATTCGGTCGAGCCGTTCCGGGGATTTTGTCACTTTCATTCATAACCCACAATTGTATTTTTCTCGAAAATTTTCCTATGTTAAGCCATAAAAATATTATGCTACCATGAAGACAATTCAAAGATCTGTCAAATTCATTACAAAAATATAGGGTTGTCATTTAAAAAAGTCTATGACGTCATCTGTTGAAAACAACCGCGCTCCATGAAATGAGTGGAAAAACAGAGTATATCCTGGACTTATTCTGTTCTTCCAGTCATTGCGTGAAGTACGGTGCTTCTACAGGCGTACTGGTAATATACAGTGTGTCCACGAAAGTCCGCACCATATGGAAAAAAATTTTATTGTGTATTTCTCAGAAAATTTTATTCTTTATAAAAGTTGGCGGCTCATATGAAACCAAAACTGCAACCATCAAATATGTAAATTTTCGTGCCATATACCGAGCGATTCAGAATATATGAATTTGTGATAAGAGCAGAGTACCTTTATTTTCATTATTATCGATAAACTTTATTTAGAAATGTTGTTTAGAAGTAAAAATTATATTCAAATATGAAATCAGAGCCAGCTACCTTGAAAAAAAATATTTTCAATTTTTTCCTTAATTATTACTCTTGTGACAAATATTAGTAAATGCCAATGGTACTAAAAGGTTCTTTTTAATCTATTTTTTGGAAATTTGAATACATTTTTTATATTTTTTGTTATTTTGGTATGATAACTAATGGTTATTTAGAACTAGCACAAAATTGCTCATTTTCTTGGTGCGAAGTTGATATTTCACCCTGTAGATATTAATATATCATACAATAACTAATTCAGCAACGTGTCTTAGCTTTTATTCAGTTAATATTAATGACTGTGGATAGGTTTATAATAGTAGTTATCCATCTACAGCGAGCGATTCTCAAGTGGTGAGACGCGCGGTACTACCACTTATGAAATTTTATTTTCACTGATAATATTTTAATAAAAATAACTAAAGCATCAAACATCTATTGTTTCTTGAATTAATTATGACTGATTTACCCGTTATTAAGTTAATAACTAACTATTATGAATATGTTAATAATGCTAATTTATTATCTATGAACTTATTTTATTTCTACTACTTAAAATGTTGTATAGTTTCCTCTAAATGGTCGGTATTTGTATACGTTATTTTTTACGTAAACCCACAAAAACAAATTTAACGGGGTAAAGTCGGGGGATCTAGGTGGCCAGGATCTTGATTCCGAATTTCTGGCTATCCAGCGATGGCCAAATTTATGATTTAAAAAGTTCTAGACAGAGTTTATATTGTGTATATGGGCGCACCATCAAGCAGGGACCAAATTAACGCCCGTTGAATTAACGGCAAAAAAGGTGACAACTCTCTGTTCAGGAACTGAAGATATAATTCCCCATCTAAATTTTGACGAAAAAAAGGCCCAAATATTTGATTATTCAAAATACCGCACAGCACATTAGTCTTAAAATGGTACTGATCTCGGTATTCTACTGTAAAGTTCGGGTTTTCATGTGCCCACCACCGGCAATTTTCTGAAGAAAGTCCCATTTGACGTAAATGTTGCCGCATCTGTCCAAAGAATATTTAAAAAAAGCTATGTTCTCTTTCATTTTCACCTCAAACCAGATGGTATAGTCATACCTGATGTCGAAGTCTCTTTCTTTTAGTGTAGTTATAAACTTTGGTTTATAAGGGTGATACTTGTTTAGTTTTATTATTTTATGTACTGTTGATTTACTGCATTGGTTGTGTGAAGCAATTTGTCGAACAGAAGTCGTTTTATGCTCGATTACTTCTTGCAACACTGGCAAACTTGTTTCCTCATTTTGGCAACATATTTTTGTGGGGTTTCTTGAAGCTATTTTCAACAGACCCAGTCTGTTTGACATATCCACCTGGTGTATGCTTATTTCAAAATTTAAACAATGTTGCATAAAGAAAATAAACTGTTTGTTTCATATTCTTTCTTTTTTGTATCATTGGGTTGCCTATACAAGAACCTATACTTAGGTGGTTATTGGTGCATTTTGTGCTGCTGTACATAAGAAGATACATTCTTGCATAAAATAATTGATTCAAGACACAATTGATTGAGGTTTCAGTTATGTTTATTAAGATATTATCAGTGAAAATAAAATTTCATAAGTGGTAGTACCGCGCGTACCACCACTTGAAAATCGATCGGTATAGATAGATAACTACTATTATAAACCTATCCATAGTCAATAATATTAACTGAATAAAAGGTAAGTCACGCTCCTCAATTAGTTATTGTATAATAGATTAATACCTACAGGGTGAAATATCAACTTCGCACCAAAAAAATAAGTAATTTTGCGTTAATTCTAAATAAACCATTAGTTATCATACCAAAATAACAAAAAATATAAAAAATGTATTCAAATTTCCAAAAAATAGATTAAAAAGAATCTTTTAGTATCACTGGCGTTTACTAATATTTGTCACAAAAGTAATAATTAAGAAAAAAACTGAAAATATTTTTTTTCAAGGTAGGTGGCTCTGACTTCATATTTGAGTATAATTTTTACTTCTAAACAACATTTCCAAATAAAGTTTATCGATAATAATGAAAATACAGGTACTTTACTCTTATCACAAATTCATATATTCTGAATCGCTTGGTATATGGCACCGAAATTAACATATTTGACGGTTGCAGTTTTGGTTTCATACGAGCCGCCAACTTTTATAAAGAATAAGATTTTCTGAGAAATACACAATAAAAAATTTTTGGTGCGGACTTTCGCGGACACACTGTATATGATTATGGTCTACATATTTTCGAAAAGATCAAGAAATTTGATACAAAATCTTAGTTTAAAATGTCAAATTTTGGACTTATTCGCTTCTTCCACTGACCGATTCAATTATCTTCTTAGCATATAAACAAAAAATAATAAACGTTTGCATTTTTTAATATTTGGCCAATTTATACTAAACTACAAAGTGGAATTGACCAAGGTCATGAAGCATGCCAAGATAAACATTTCTGGAGAAACTTTCTTGGATTACCTGTTCAAATTTAATGTGGACGTTGAAGGCTAATGATTACCAAGGAAGAACACGATATTCATCAGTGGAACTTTAATATAGGATAAAAAAAAAGTTACTATTTTATAAAATTTTGCCAATTTATATACGTATATTTTAAAATATTAGGAGATTGTTGAAGCGCAATGTTGTAGATTTAAAATCCTACTTATTTCATACAATTTTACTTTTTGTAGTTCCCAAAACTTATGTATGTAGTAACATACGTTATCTAGATGGATATTATACTAGAAAATAGCATCTTCACATGTCAAATACTTTGTACAAAAGCAAAATGAATAATAATGTTCACTTAACTGCGAAAATCAGCATCCAATTCAAACAGTTTAAAGTTACGTAGTCACGTACCTTCAATTCGGTATTCAGGACGCGTCTATCAACAAATAAAGATAATTCCTTTTCCTTTGGGAAGTTCCCGAATGCATCTATCAAAACCATTAGCATGATTGCTTGACGGTAGCTGCAAGTTCTGCAGCATGCCTTCACACTGCCTAGGTACACATCCCTGCACACAGTACGGAATATTGCATCCGCAATATCCTAAAATGCAGTGAAAGCCGTGCGGTTTAGCCGTTGCCAACGGAGCCTTTGGATTATTACGTTTAGGTCTCGTACAGGTTTAGAATACGTCACGTGTTCATGTTTCTCCTTTTTTTTTTCATGTGGGGAGAACTGAAGCCATAAATCTGTCACTACTTATCAGGGATCTCTACAAACGTTACAAAATGCGACATTCGTGGCGGGTTTATATAGCAACATAAATATATAGGACACGTGACTGTTTTTCTTTTCAAGTCCATTTTGTTTTACGCTTCTGTCAAAATGATCGAACATACTCGGGATGATTTGGATAACTGTATCGTTTATTGTAAGGAATATTTCAATTCCAGATTAGACAGTATATTTAATAGAAAAGGATTTTTTTTCTGTAAAATTTGAGTAAAATCAAAATATCACAAAATATTTCACAAAACAAACAGAACAACTTATCTTCAAATGGTAATAGCTCAAAAACGGTCATAGCTCAAAAAGTGTTGCCAATATTTTATCAATATTGTTATTTTAAATAACATCATACGTTTCCAGTCATTTTTTTTTGTTTCTACTTATCAAAATACATCTACTCTCATCAGGTTTTCCTATAAGTGTGTCACAATTTCTGAGTTATTTTGAATTTATTAAATTTTGACTTGATTATGTGGTATGACCTTGTGAAGGTCAAAGTGTTTTATGAAATAGCTACCATGTCTTTTTACAAACTTCGTCAACCCCAGTATAACAATGCCTTCAAGTTTATTGTATTGATGGGCAAGCCTATTTTAAATAAATGCCGCAAGCAACAAGTAGGTATTTCACAAAACAACTTATCTTCAAAAGGTAATAGCTCAAAAACGGTCAAGTCATTGCTCATATTTTATCAATGTTGTTATTTTAAATAACATTATACGTTTTTTTTTTTCAATTTGGTTTTGTTTCCACGTATCAAAATACGTCAACTCTTATCAGGTTTGTGGCAGCTGATGTGGCAAATACTTGTTAATAAAAAAAAAACAATTTCAAATATAAAAATTGTTTGTACACTTTTGGCGTAAAGCTTTTATTATGACGTGTGATTGCACACGTCATAAGAAAAAAGTTTTCTTTTTTGGTTTCCTTTCCTATATGTCCTATCCTCGCATATCCGAGGGTAAAAATGATCAAAGTTCATGAATTTTTAAGACTTTTAATTAACGAAATTTTTGGCTGCAATAGTTTAAGTAAGGTCCTTCTTTCATTTGTTACATTCGGCTGGGAAAAAAATGCAGTTTACTTCTCTAAAACAGCGAACTTTTCAACGTAGTTTTATCTATGCTTAATAAGTAAGTATCCGCAAATAATTTAAAAATCCAATGCTGTTTCAAAGATATTAAAGAAAAAACGCTAGCTATTGATACCATCTAAACTAAATCTCAACATTAATAAATGTCCTTCATTATGCGAAATTTCTTGTTTTCTTATCTAAATCCACAAAGAACTACAGATATGTTGAGCATTAGTAACAAAATACAATTTCACATGTTTGCAAAAGGTATTATTTTATAGACCAGTATAATAGGGCCTGGAAATTCTGCTATAATATTGACACTGTAATCATATTGAGGGCACTGAAGCACAGGCTCGCGAGATGGGGCTTTATAGTGCTTTAATTTGGGAATAATGGACAAAATGAATAATTAATTACTTAATTTATTGAGCCTGTTGCAGACTTTGTTACCCCCTTTAAATTTAATATACCATCAGCCGCACAAAGCCCACTTTATGTATGACGTAGTCTCCATTACGATATTGTTACCTAAAATTACCAAACCCCATTAGTGTAAATTGTAATTTTCAGTGGTACAAATATGATCATATTAAAATTTAATTAACAAATAACGTATATACTACTATATCGTTCATTTATATGTTACAAATTGTGTATTAAACCATTTTATTTTAGTTCCTATTGTGGAATATCGCACTGTTTAATATGTATTTTATTTGTGCTTTTGATATTCACATATTTCACATACACATTTCTGTAAAATTACACCATTATGACCGAAGTTTGTCAGGAAATATATTAAACTGCTCAACAAACTTTTTTCGAAACCTGTAACTTTTTAAATAATAGTTCTAGGCAAATCAAATTTGGTATGCTTTAAGGGCATATGTTTAACTAAAGAAAATTACAAAAACAATGTTACAACTCGTGGTTACTTCTAAGTTACACTTAAAAATGTAAATAAATAACGCAAATGGAAAAATGTCAAGTATGCTTTGAATTCACGTATGAAAGCCTACCTAAAGAGGACGAATTAATTCAGTTGTCAATTTTCGTCGATTAGAAACGCATTGGAAGTAAAATGAGGCATCTTAGTGAAGTGCAAGTTACTCGTGCTGTCGCCCTTATTCAGCATGGCCATTCTATTCGACATGTTAGCAGGGACCTTCGAGTTTTCCCATCTGTTGTTCAGCGTTTATGGAATCGGTTTCGGGAGACTGGCCAATATGTTAGAAGAGCTGGACAAAGTCGAAATCGAGATACTACTCAAAATCAAGACCGATTTCTTGTCCTTTCCTCTCTACGTCAGCGTACTGCCACAGCACGAGACCTCCTAAACGACCTAAGACGAGCACATGGAATAGAAATTTCTGATCAAACTGTTAGAAACAGATTAAAAGAAGCGAGTTTGAAACCAAGAAGACCTGTCCGCGCACCATGCCTTACGCAGCATCACAAAGCAGCGCGAATAAGGTTTGCTCTGGATCACAGAGATTAGCAACTTCGTCACTGGACGCCTGTACTGTTTACAGACGAGTCCAGATTTCGTTTAACTCGTTGCAACGGTCGAGTACGTGTATATAGACGTCCTCGTGAACGCTACACAGCCGCTACTATACAGGAAGTGGATAGATTTGGTCGTGGATCTGTGATGGTTTGGACTGGAATCAGTATAGACAACAGAACTGATCTTGCTGTGGTTCCTGGTAGACTAAATGCCATGAATTACATCGAAAACACCTTGGAGGACTATGTGGTGCCTGCTGCATATGGCGTCGGTCAAAATTTCATCCTAATGCAGGACAATGCAAAGTCACATACCGCCGGCATCACCAGAAACTTTTTACAAGAACGTGGAATTCAGGTCATGGAATGGCCGGCGTTAAGTCCTGACCTGAATCCTATCGAACACGTGTGGGATCAGCTTGATCGACGTGTTCGCAAGCTCCCTAATCCACCACTAACAATACAGGAACTGACACAAGCCCTGATTGAGGAATGGGAAAGCATACCCCAAGAATCTCTTCGCAGACTAGTGCGAAGCATCAAACACCATTAAACATAGATTCACAGAAATAATAATATTAGTAAAGTGAACAAATGGTTTATTACCCCTGCCGTTCTAACCTCTCCATTAAAAATTTATTATTCTCGCTATACCAAACGGATATTCGTTTCTTTGCAAAACTGGTAGGGCAGAATCGTTTTAATTGCTTATTAAGCTCACCGGTTGTTCAGTGTTTCATTTCAAAGAGGGAAAAAGTGAGGGAACGTTGATCTTCTTGCTGGAAGAGCTTGCGCCGAATACATTTAGAACATAATTACGAACTGTAAAGGGAGGAAATAAGAGGTTTTATCTCACTGTGAACAAGAAAGCGAGGGCAAAGGGAGTCTAATTTTAGGTGCAGTCTTTAGATTGAGGACTTTAGATGGGAGATGTCGAAAGAATTAATGTTGATGAATGTACGAAACAGAGCATTTTTAAGTATGTTTTGTTGTCAAGAAGGGAACGATGTATGCAGAAGCGTAGCTACACAGAGGAAAAAATTTCTTTGACAGTAAGAAACTTTATTTAAGTCAAATATGCATGACTGTTGAATATCAGCAAAGAAACTTTAGTTTGAAGTAAACATTTTTGGTTAGTTATATCTTAGCAAGAATTTGTTTGATACAGCAAAATATTTATTTGTTATTAACATATATTGTTTTAGGATAAAGAAATATTATATTGTGTGTAAAATTAGTTAGTTGTATGAAAGTTCCAATTCGTTTGATACAGCAAACTATTCATTTGTTACTAACATATATTGTTCTACTCTAAAGATATATTCCACTGTAAGTGAAATTAGAAATTATTAAATTAGTTGTTGATATACTTAATGTTTTCATATATTTGTTAAATTTAAAAATTTAAGTGTGTTACACCTAATAAATATATGGTGAAATCAAATATAACTTCTTTCCATTCAAATGCTAATCAAATCTCCTTCGATTTTATATTCACAAATTTATACATTTCTTTGATATAAACCATTACATGCATAGAAAGAATTAGTCATGTTGTTGACTATTAAATATGATACTCAATTTAAATAAATATACGCTATAATTTAAACAAGCGTTCTAATAAATTTCTTTCCATCAATATTAGACCTGTTGGACATTTCTACGTCAGGTACATTGATGATATAATGGCACAATCACTGATGCTGCATAGAGATAGATGTATGCGCTTATATACCCTCTAGGAGACCACTCTTACGACGAGAAACTAAAGCGCCATCTATCGGCATCCTTCACATTATTTTCAAAGCAACTAGTTTCTTAAATCAAAATCGTTTGATTAAAGCAAATATTTAGGTTGTTTTTTATTAAAGAAATATCAAATAAAGTTTCAAACAAACAAACATTTTGTTGTTGTTAGCAGTAGGTAGAAAACACGGGTTCCCCACCAAGGATGTGGAGCAGAACGCGTGGACCAAGCCGGTGGACGTGAATGATGTAATGTGGGCTTGCTGGCGCTGCAGGCGCGCGCGCCACCTGTTGGTTGCTAGTGCAAGTAGCTAGTGTAACGAGAATGCATCTCGCCACCTGTCGGTTGGTAGTGCAACGAAAATGTATTTACGCGCTATCTGATGGTGAGATAACGAATTAGTGCGCTTGCCATCTGGCGTTATTTTTTTTAGTTAACTAATGTTGGTCATTTAATAAACTAATTTTTGAAATTTAAATTCGTCTGCGCGCGCCGCCTGTCGGCCGCTAGTGCAATGAAGGTCATCTGGTGGTAAGTTACCGAAGTAGGCTTGCGTGCACCCTTTATCAGCCATTTTGTCAATTGTTGCGCGCGCGCCATCTGCTGGTCGTTTCTGTAACGTACTATTTATAATTAATTTAAAAAAATACCCTTGAATAGGCTCGAACTCGGCCTCCGGAGTTCGCGCACATGCCAGTTCGGTCACCTTACCCAGGTGACCCATCAGTGTAATTTATCAGCAATTGTTTATTTCTGAATGATACGGCGCAACGAAAATGTGTCTCGCCACCTGTCGGTTGCTAGTGCAATTAAAGCAATAAAAGTTTTTTTTGTTACATTTAAAAATTATTCATATCTTCTAAACTAAGGCCGAAATCGAAAAACTAATTTCAAATTTCGCCCTCGCGACCCGCAAGTCTGTTTTGACCACTACGAACAAGATGGCGTTGTAAAAATTGCCAAAAAGGCACTTTTAAAGGAAGAAAAGTTTTTTTTTGTTACATTTAAAAATTATTCATATCTTCTAAACTAAGGCCCAAATCGAAAAACTAATTTCAAATTTCGCCCTCGCGACCCGCAAGTCTGGTATGACGACTACGAACAAGATGGCGTTGTAAAAATTGCCAAAAAGGCACTTTTAAAGCAAGAAAAGTTTTTTTTGTTACATTTCAAAATTATTCATATCTTCTAAACTAAGGCCCAAATCGAAAAACTAATTTCAAATTTCGCCCTCGCGACCCGCAAGTCTGTTTTGACGACAACGAACAAGATGGCGTTGTAAAAATTGCCAAAAAGGCAGTTTTAAAGCAAGAAAAGTTTTTTTTGTTACATTTAAAAATTATTCATATCTTCTAAACTAAGGCCCAAATCGAAAAACTAATTTCAAATTTCGCCCTCGCGACCCGCAAGTCTGTTTTCACGACTACGAGCAAGATGGCGTTGTAAAAATTGCCAAAAAGGCACTTTTAAAGCAAGAAAAGTTTTTTTTGTTACATTTAAAAATTAGTCATATCTTCTAAACTAAGGCCCAAATCGAAAAACTAATTTCAAATTTCGCCCTCGCGACCCGCAAGTCTGTTTTGACGACTACGAACAAGATGGCGTTGTAAAAATTGCCAAAAAGGCACTTTTAAAGCAAGAAAAGTTTTTTTTGTTACATTTAAAAATTAGTCATATCTTCTAAACTAAGGCCCAAATCGAAAAACTAATTTCAAATTTCGCCCTCGCGACCCGCGAGTCTGTTTTCACGACTACGAGCAAGACGGCGTTGTAAAAATTGCCAAAAAGGCACTTTTAAAGGAAGAAAAGTTTTTTTTTGTTACATTTCAAAATTATTCATATCTTCTAAACTAAGGCCCAAATCGAAAAACTAATTTCAAATTTTGCCCTCGCGACCCGCAACTCTGTTTTGATGACTACGAACAAGATGCCGTTGTAAAAATTGCCAAAAAGGCACTTTTAAAGCAAGAAAAGTTTTTTTGTAACATTTCAAAATTATTCATATCTTCTAAACTAAGGCCCAAATCGAAAAACTAATTTCAAATGTCGCTCTCGCGACCCGCAAGTCTGTTTTGACGACTACGAACAAGATGGCGTTGTAAAAATTACCAAAAAAGCACTTTTAAAGCAAGAAAATTTCTTTTTGTTACATTTAAAAATTAGTCATATCTTCTAAACTAAGGCCTAAATCGAAAAACTAATTTCAAATTTCGCCCTCGCGACCCGCAAGTCTGTTTTGACGACTACGAACAAGATGGCGTTGTAAAAATTGCCAAAAAGGCACTTTTAAAGCAAGAAAAGTTTTTTTGTTACATTTCAAAATTATTCATATCTTCTAAACTAAGGCCCAAATCGAAAAACTAATTTCAAATTTCGCCCTCGCGACCCGCAAGTCTGTTTTGACGACAACGAACAAGATGGCGTTGTAAAAATTGCCAAAAAGGCACTTTTAAAGCAAGAAAAGTTTTTTTTGTTACATTTAAAAATTATTCATATCTTCTAAACTAAGGCCCAAATCGAAAAACTAATTTCAAATTTCGCCCTCGCGACCCGCAAGTCTGTTTTCACGACTACGAGCAAGATGGCGTTGTAAAAATTGCCAAAAAGGCACTTTTAAAGCAAGAAAAGTTTTTTTTGTTACATTTAAAAATTAGTCATATCTTCTAAACTAAGGCCCAAATCGAAAAACTAATTTCAAATTTCGCCCTCGCGACCCGCAACTCTGTTTTGATGACTACGAACAAGATGGCGTTGTAAAAATTGCCAAAAAGGCACCGCAACGTCAACAACAAGCAGAAACTGCAGAAAATGAAGAAGCCCCTTATACCAATTTATGTTCACTTTTACGGACGTCCGGAATTGATGACGGTTCTCAAATTATCGTCAAGGGACTGCAAAAATAGTGCTGGTTAGAAAACATCTTACCCAATATTCGTATCCTCAATGTTGAAGACATGGGTTGTCCGGCACTTTCAACGCTAAAACTTCAAGCAGGAGGAGCTGATGGTGTTGGTGTTAAATACCATTACCAAGGCCCAAATCGAAAAACTAATTTAAAATTTCGCCCTCGCGACCCGCAGGTCTGTTTTGACGACTACGAACAAGACGGCGTTGTAAAAATTGCCAAAAAGGCACTTATAACCGACCAATTTAAATTTTTTGAATTTTCGCGCTATAAACGAGAGAGCTGTCCGCACGATGATGGTCGTACTCCACACCGAGCGCGCCCGAACGTTGGAACCTGAGCGTATGACTCACACGTCGATGTTAGAGAGAGAACGCACTAGGCCTCGCGTTAACGGCATGGAGTCATCTCTAAAATGCAAATATTCGCGGTATAAATTTTAAAGTTTTAAATCAAGTTTTCGCGCTAAATTTATTCGGACTAATTTTAAAATTCTACAGAGCATGCGCGAACCGACCAAATTAAAATTTTCGCGCTATTAAGGATAAATTTCAAAGTTTAAACCGTCATGATGTCACCATCAACAGTGTTTTAATATACTTACCGTTTACTTTTAAATTATCACTGCTTAATCTATGAAATAAAACATATTAACAACAATTATACAGTAGTTTACAATTATTCATAGCACAAACTGCGCTAATATTATTTTTTGTATGAAACTTGATATTTTAACACAATTTATAAGAATTTTACATAAATTATTGATTTTTTTAAATACATTATAGTAAATACCTTAACCTAATACAAAGATTATCAGTTCCTTCCACCGTTAAAAAACCTCTTCAAACCTATACAGGTTCAGTTAATATAAATCGGTAGAATTTGATTGGTAAATTTTATTAAATTCCTTCCAAACATCATTGATACTAATCTGATACATTTTCTGCATTCCAATTTTAGACACTTTCTGAAATCTCATCCAACCGTCGTCGGTTTCGAAATATTTAGTACAAAAGGTGAATCCTACTTTATCTGTGGTTTCCAAACCTTTAGTAGCGCTTCGAAATAAGCCTGCAATGGCTTTCTTAAGCCAGTCCACGGGTTCCACATCTCCTGGGATTGGGTTAATTTTAAACTCGATGGTTCGACCCGCTAAATTAAACCTCTTCATTTTCTTTAAATGGTCACTTTTAATTGAAAACATTTCCATCTCGAACAGTTGAACAAATAGTTAATTTGTATGCTTGACACTGTATGAACAAAGTCTCATACGCACATGATATCAAGCGTCGAGCGGAAAGGTGTGTTAACACAAAACTCCCCACTTAGTTGTGAACGCGACCACTGAGAGATTGTAGATGGTGTTCACATTATTTGAAAAGTGTTTTAAAACAGCTAGAATTTTACTTACTTACCTAAGGAAACTAATTTGCTTATATCGGGAACTTTAAACGGTGGAGATTATTACGTCGTTTCATATCTGTTTCACTTTTCATGTACAAGACGGTATATAGCATTCCAGTTTTGTAATCGTTATATGCAGATCCCTCGCTTTGTTATCGATTTCAACAAATTCCTCTGTTAACTTTTTTAATTTATCTTGACAATCTGCCGTAGCAGTCGCCAACGTGTAAAATAAAAAAATACACACGGTCAACATTTTTACAATATCCCTAAAAAAATCATAACATTAATCATAATAATAATAATGGATAAGTAATTAAAACTTAAATTTTTTTACAATTTTTTTCTTGAAAATAATTGAAAATAATGCTGCTTGGTTTGCTGATATAATTTTCTCTAAAAAATAATGTTGCTCGGATCTGTATAGTCTATAAAGTGAAATATTTTTATAGAAAACTGTTAGTCGTGTAAATTTCGGTGTCAAGTTTAAAGTGTCAAGTAATTTGTTTGATTAAGCAGTTTAGGCTGTTTCCGCGAATGAATGAACTATGTAATTGTTGATTAACACAATACAGAACCAATCAGCATTTTTTTCAAGAAAAAATTTGTGTATGTCCATGTTGTTAAATATATATTTTTTAATCTTTGTCTGTTAGAGCTTTTTGCTCTGTCGAATGATTAAACAGTATACATCAGAAGAATTTGATAATTATATTTACTGCATAATTATGATTTTGATATTTACACAAAACAGTATTTTATATTTCCTGTAAAAATTGTGTTCTTTGGATATGTACAAATTTCAAATTAGCCCGACGATATGATGTAAAAATAATGTGGTGAATGGGAAGAAATGGCGAGTAAACTGCTACCTAAGCAAAGCTGCCAGTCGAAAGGTATTTAATTAGGCTTATATTACTAATTAACATTGGGTGGGTGAACCAGTACCCTCACACCATATTTGAATGACTTTTTTGTCTTAATTATACAGGATATTTCATAATAACTTGGTGTGCCTATCCCTGTTTGACAGCAAGTGGTTGGTAAACCATCTTGAAGCCATAAAATGTAAGAAATATGACACTACTTTCATCAAAAATCCGGGTAGTATTTTAAAAAATAAAGTTTGTTTTCTCAAAACTTAAAACATACCACTTCAGACATTACTGTTAGACGATTTCTTTTTCGAAAACAAAAGTCCTTCAGTACTCAATCAAAATATCTGAATGAGTTTGTTCTCAATCATAGATGAATATAATGTCCTTTCATAATAACTTGTCGTGCCTAACTCTATTTGGTGAGAAGCACTTGGTACGGCTATAAAGACCTCTTCAAATTGGTAAGTCGAGAGCTTCCAGTGTAATGTGGTTAGGCAAACCAAGTTATTAGGAGAGCATGTTGTGAGGGTACTGATATTCACAATTTTAGTCATTTATTAGCTTGATTAAGCATCGTTTCGGCCAGGACTGCTTAATTCTACATTAGCATTTTTTCTCCATAAAGTACACCCGATACGGGTGTTGGACCCTCTAGCAATTTTGAAGACTATACTGATACACTGAAGATTATAAATTGTTACACTACTCTCAAATTGATTTTTTTTTGTATCTGTATATTTATTAAATTTTATATATTTTTTCTTGCATTTGTTTTTATTTTAGTAATAAGATGGAGAAAAAACGACAACAAATTTGTAAAAAAACTCATTTATTCAGTATCATAAATTTTTTTCTGCTGGTT
Organism: Aphodius sticticus; assembly: GCA_963966075.1. Classification (NCBI taxonomy): domain Eukaryota; kingdom Metazoa; phylum Arthropoda; class Insecta; order Coleoptera; family Scarabaeidae; genus Aphodius; species Aphodius sticticus. Next base: position 68,057,498 of record OZ014509.1, read on the forward strand.
TATTATATCAAAAAAAGAAATCACACCCCGCTAAGGTCTCGGTGACTGCGATGAGGATGACGTCATCGTCGTCCACCACGTTTGCAGCCAATCTCGAAGAAGGTAAGCATTTTGATGGGCGCATTGCAGCTCGTTGATGGCATGCTTGTTGCAATGATACTTGACACCAACAATCCATCAGATCCTCCTGCTCCTGCTTGAAGTTTTAGCGTTGAGAGTGCCGGACAACCCATGTCTTCAATATTGAGAATACGAATATTTGGTAGGATGTTTTCTAACCAGCACTTTTTTTTTGCAGTCCCTTGACGATTATTTGAGAACCGTTATCAATTCCAGCCGTCCGTAAAAGTGAACATAAATTAGTATAAGGAGCCTCTTCTTCTGCCGGTGCTACTTGTTCTTGTTGTTGACATCGCGATGACAAATTGTAGTTACCGCCATTGTAGAGAAAATTCTCATCTTGCTTTTGCCATGTAAGTCCATGTATTTGTGTCGTTACGAAACGTACATGTCGCTGTAGATTTTTTCCTCCAAATGCGCGAACTTGACGGGTAATTTGAAAAATTTATGCAACTCACCATGACCGGAATAAACATGTATTAGGGTCAATTCTTTGCATATGAATTCACTATCTTTCAGTTGAAAGCCTTGCACGTTGATGATCCAAGTGTTCATCATCACGGTGTCTTACAGCGATCAGACCTCGCCAGTTAGTAATTAGGCAAATGTTTATTACTGAACCGACCGACCGACCGACTGCTGCTGACCTCGCCAGTTAATGGTCTATACTTTAAAATGCATTCGTTAATTAGGCAAATGTTTATTTTCTGATTGACACACGGAGACCTATATACCGACCATCCGATCAACCACGGCGAGACCGACCGACTGCTGTCGAGACTGACCGATCAACCGACCGACTGCTGTTGAGGTTAACCGATTAACTGACCGTGCAGTGTCGAGCGGTCTTTTGATCGGTCAGACTCGACACCAGTCGGTCGGTTGGTTGGTCGGTTGCACGGTCAGTTAATCGGTTAACCTCAACAGCAGTCGGTCGGTTGATCGGTCAGTCTCGACAGCAGTCGGTCGGTCTCGCCGTGGTTGATCGGATGGTCGGTATATAGGTCTCCGTGTGTCAATCAGAAAATAAACATTTGCCTAATTAACGAATGCATTTTAAAGTATAGACCATTAACTGGCGAGGTCAGCAGCAGTCGGTCGGTCGGTCGGTTCAGTAATAAACATTTGCCTAATTACTAACTGGCGAGGTCTGATCGCTGTAAGACACCGTGATGATGAACACTTGGATCATCAACGTGCAAGGCTTTCAACTGAAAGATAGTGAATTCATATGCAAAGAATTGACCCTAATACATGTTTATTCCGGTCATGGTGAGTTGCATAAATTTTTCAAATTACCCGTCAAGTTCGCGCATTTGGAGGAAAAAATCTACAGCGACATGTACGTTTCGTAACGACACAAATACATGGACTTACATGGCAAAAGCAAGATGAGAATTTTCTCTACAATGGCGGTAACTACAATTTGTCATCGCGATGTCAACAACAAGAACAAGTAGCACCGGCAGAAGAAGAGGCTCCTTATACTAATTTATGTTCACTTTTACGGACGGCTGGAATTGATAACGGTTCTCAAATAATCGTCAAGGGACTGCAAAAAAAAAGTGCTGGTTAGAAAACATCCTACCAAATATTCGTATTCTCAATATTGAAGACATGGGTTGTCCGGCACTCTCAACGCTAAAACTTCAAGCAGGAGCAGGAGGATCTGATGGATTGTTGGTGTCAAGTATCATTGCAACAAGCATGCCATCAACGAGCTGCAATGCGCCCATCAAAATGCTTACCTTCTTCGAGATTGGCTGCAAACGTGGTGGACGACGATGACGTCATCCTCATCGCAGTCACCGAGACCTTAGCGGGGTGTGATTTCTTTTTTTGATATAATAAACCAGCAGAAAAAAATTTATGATACTGAATAAATGAGTTTTTTTACAAATTTGTTGTCGTTTTTTCTCCATCTTATTACTAAAATAAAAACAAATGCAAGAAAAAATATATAAAATTTAATAAATATACAGATACAAAAAAAATCAATTTGAGAGTAGTGTAACAATTTATAATCTTCAGTGTATCAGTATAGTCTTCAAAATTGCTAGAGGGTCCAACACCCGTATCGGGTGTACTTTATGGAGAAAAAATGCTAATGTAGAATTAAGCAGTCCTGGCCGAAACGATGCTTAATCAAGCTAATAAATGACTAAAATTGTGAATATCAGTACCCTCACAACATGCTCTCCTAATAACTTGGTTTGCCTAACCACATTACACTGGAAGCTCTCGACTTACCAATTTGAAGAGGTCTTTATAGCCGTACCAAGTGCTTCTCACCAAATAGAGTTAGGCACGACAAGTTATTATGAAAGGACATTATATTCATCTATGATTGAGAACAAACTCATTCAGATATTTTGATTGAGTACTGAAGGACTTTTGTTTTCGAAAAAGAAATCGTCTAACAGTAATGTCTGAAGTGGTATGTTTTAAGTTTTGAGAAAACAAACTTTATTTTTTAAAATACTACCCGGATTTTTGATGAAAGTAGTGTCATATTTCTTACATTTTATGGCTTCAAGATGGTTTACCAACCACTTGCTGTCAAACAGGGATAGGCACACCAAGTTATTATGAAATATCCTGTATAATTAAGACAAAAAAGTCATTCAAATATGGTGTGAGGGTACTGGTTCACCCACCCAATGTTAATTAGTAATATAAGCCTAATTAAATACCTTTCGACTGGCAGCTTTGCTTAGGTAGCAGTTTACTCGCCATTTCTTCCCATTCACCACATTATTTTTACATCATATCGTCGGGCTAATTTGAAATTTGTACATATTCAAAGAACACAATTTTTACAGGAAATATAAAATACTGTTTTGTGTAAATATCAAAATCATAATTATGCAGTAAATATAATTATCAAATTCTTCTGATGTATACTGTTTAATCATTCGACAGAGCAAAAAGCTCTAACAGACAAAGATTAAAAAATATATATTTAACAACATGGACATACACAAATTTTTTCTTGAAAAAAATGCTGATTGGTTCTGTATTGTATTAATCAACAATTACATAGTTCATTCATTCGCGGAAACAGCCTAAACTGCTTAATCAAACAAATTACTTGACACTTTAAACTTGACACCGAAATTTACACGACTAACAGTTTTCTATAAAAATATTTCACTTTATAGACTATACAGATCCGAGCAACATTATTTTTTAGAGAAAATTATATCAGCAAACCAAGCAGCATTATTTTCAATTATTTTCAAGAAAAAAATTGTAAAAAAATGTAAGTTTTAATTACTTATCCATTATTATTATTATGATTAATGTTATGATTTTTTTAGGGATATTGTAAAAATGTTGACCGTGTGTATTTTTTTATTTTACACGTTGGCGACTGCTACGGCAGATTGTCAAGATAAATTAAAAAAGTTAACAGAGGAATTTGTTGAAATCGATAACAAAGCGAGGGATCTGCATATAACGATTACAAAACTGGAATGCTATATACCGTCTTGTACATGAAAAGTGAAACAGATATGAAACGACGTAATAATCTCCACCGTTTAAAGTTCCCGATATAAGCAAATTAGTTTCCTTAGGTAAGTAAGTAAAATTCTAGCTGTTTTAAAACACTTTTCAAATAATGTGAACGCCATCTACAATCTCTCAGTGGTCGCGTTCACAACTAAGTGGGGAGGTTTGTGTTAACACACCTTTCCGCTCGACGCTTGACATCATGTGCGTATGAGACTTTGTTCATACAGTGTCAAGCCTACAAATTAACTATTTGTTCAACTGTTCGAGATGGAAATGTTTTCAATTAAAAGTGACCATTTAAAGAAAATGAAGAGGTTTAATTTAGCGGGTCGAACCATCGAGTTTAAAATTAACCCAATCCCAGGAGATGTGGAACCCGTGGACTGGCTTAAGAAAGCCATTGCAGGCTTATTTCGAAGCGCTACTAAAGGTTTGGAAACCACAGATAAAGTAGGATTCACCTTTTGTACTAAATATTTCGAAACCGACGACGGTTGGATGAGATTTCAGAAAGTGTCTAAAATTGGAATGCAGAAAATGTATCAGATTAGTATCAATGATGTTTGGAAGGAATTTAATAAAATTTACCAATCAAATTCTACCGATTTATATTAACTGAACCTGTATAGGTTTGAAGAGGTTTTTTAACGGTGGAAGGAACTGATAATCTTTGTATTAGGTTAAGGTATTTACTATAATGTATTTAAAAAAATCAATAAATTATGTAAAATTCTTATAAATTGTGTTAAAATATCAAGTTTCATACAAAAAATAATATTAGCGCAGTTTGTGCTATGAATAATTGTAAACTACTGTATAATTGTTGTTAATATGTTTTATTTCATAGATTAAGCAGTGATAATTTAAAAGTAAACGGTAAGTATATTAAAACACTGTTGATGGTGACATCATGACGGTTTAAACTTTGAAATTTATCCTTAATAGCGCGAAAATTTTAATTTGGTCGGTTCGCGCATGCTCTGTAGAATTTTAAAATTAGTCCGAATAAATTTAGCGCGAAAACTTGATTTAAAACTTTAAAATTTATACCGCGAATATTTGCATTTTAGAGATGACTCCATGCCGTTAACGCGAGGCCTAGTGCGTTCTCTCTCTAACATCGACGTGTGAGTCATACGCTCAGGTTCCAACGTTCGGGCGCGCTCGGTGTGGAGTACGACCATCATCGTGCGGACAGCTCTCTCGTTTATAGCGCGAAAATTCAAAAAATTTAAATTGGTCGGTTATAAGTGCCTTTTTGGCAATTTTTACAACGCCGTCTTGTTCGTAGTCGTCAAAACAGACCTGCGGGTCGCGAGGGCGAAATTTTAAATTAGTTTTTCGATTTGGGCCTTGGTAATGGTATTTAACACCAACACCATCAGCTCCTCCTGCTTGAAGTTTTAGCGTTGAAAGTGCCGGACAACCCATGTCTTCAACATTGAGGATACGAATATTGGGTAAGATGTTTTCTAACCAGCACTATTTTTGCAGTCCCTTGACGATAATTTGAGAACCGTCATCAATTCCGGACGTCCGTAAAAGTGAACATAAATTGGTATAAGGGGCTTCTTCATTTTCTGCAGTTTCTGCTTGTTGTTGACGTTGCGGTGCCTTTTTGGCAATTTTTACAACGCCATCTTGTTCGTAGTCATCAAAACAGAGTTGCGGGTCGCGAGGGCGAAATTTGAAATTAGTTTTTCGATTTGGGCCTTAGTTTAGAAGATATGACTAATTTTTAAATGTAACAAAAAAAACTTTTCTTGCTTTAAAAGTGCCTTTTTGGCAATTTTTACAACGCCATCTTGCTCGTAGTCGTGAAAACAGACTTGCGGGTCGCGAGGGCGAAATTTGAAATTAGTTTTTCGATTTGGGCCTTAGTTTAGAAGATATGAATAATTTTTAAATGTAACAAAAAAAACTTTTCTTGCTTTAAAAGTGCCTTTTTGGCAATTTTTACAACGCCATCTTGTTCGTTGTCGTCAAAACAGACTTGCGGGTCGCGAGGGCGAAATTTGAAATTAGTTTTTCGATTTGGGCCTTAGTTTAGAAGATATGAATAATATTGAAATGTAACAAAAAAAACTTTTCTTGCTTTAAAAGTGCCTTTTTGGCAATTTTTACAACGCCATCTTGTTCGTAGTCGTCAAAACAGACTTGCGGGTCGCGAGGGCGAAATTTGAAATTAGTTTTTCGATTTAGGCCTTAGTTTAGAAGATATGACTAATTTTTAAATGTAACAAAAAGAAATTTTCTTGCTTTAAAAGTGCCTTTTTGGTAATTTTTACAACGCCATCTTGTTCGTAGTCGTCAAAACAGACTTGCGGGTCGCGAGAGCGACATTTGAAATTAGTTTTTCGATTTGGGCCTTAGTTTAGAAGATATGAATAATTTTGAAATGTTACAAAAAAAACTTTTCTTGCTTTAAAAGTGCCTTTTTGGCAATTTTTACAACGGCATCTTGTTCGTAGTCATCAAAACAGAGTTGAGGGGCGCGAGGGCGAAATTTGAAATTAGTTTTTCGATTTGGGCCTTAGTTTAGAAGATATGAATAATTTTGAAATGTAACAAAAAAAAACTTTTCTTCCTTTAAAAGTGCCTTTTTGGCAATTTTTACAACGCCGTCTTGCTCGTAGTCGTGAAAACAGACTCGCGGGTCGCGAGGGCGAAATTTGAAATTAGTTTTTCGATTTGGGCCTTAGTTTAGAAGATATGACTAATTTTTAAATGTAACAAAAAAAACTTTTCTTGCTTTAAAAGTGCCTTTTTGGCAATTTTTACAACGCCATCTTGTTCGTAGTCGTCAAAACAGACTTGCGGGTCGCGAGGGCGAAATTTGAAATTAGTTTTTCGATTTGGGCCTTAGTTTAGAAGATATGACTAATTTTTAAATGTAACAAAAAAACTTTTCTTGCTTTAAAAGTGCCTTTTTGGCAATTTTTACAACGCCATCTTGCTCGTAGTCGTGAAAACAGACTTGCGGGTCGCGAGGGCGAAATTTGAAATTAGTTTTTCGATTTGGGCCTTAGTTTAGAAGATATGAATAATTTTTAAATGTAACAAAAAAAACTTTTCTTGCTTTAAAAGTGCCTTTTTGGCAATTTTTACAACGCCATCTTGTTCGTTGTCGTCAAAACAGACTTGCGGGTCGCGAGGGCGAAATTTGAAATTAGTTTTTCGATTTGGGCCTTAGTTTAGAAGATATGAATAATTTTGAAATGTAACAAAAAAAACTTTTCTTGCTTTAAAAGTGCCTTTTTGGCCATTTTTACAACGCCATCTTGTTCGTAGTCGTCAAAACAGACTTGCGGGTCGCGAGGGCGAAATTTGAAATTAGTTTTTCGATTTGGGCCTTAGTTTAGAAGATATGAATAATTTTGAAATGTAACAAAAAAAACTTTTCTTGCTTTAAAAGTGCCTTTTTGGCAATTTTTACAACGCCATCTTGTTCGTAGTCGTCATACCAGACTTGCGGGTCGCGAGGGCGAAATTTGAAATTAGTTTTTCGATTTGGGCCTTAGTTTAGAAGATATGAATAATTTTGAAATGTAACAAAAAAAAACTTTTCTTCCTTTAAAAGTGCCTTTTTGGCAATTTTTACAACGCCATCTTGTTCGTAGTGGTCAAAACAGACTTGCGGGTCGCGAGGGCGAAATTTGAAATTAGTTTTTCGATTTCGGCCTTAGTTTAGAAGATATGAATAATTTTTAAATGTAACAAAAAAAACTTTTATTGCTTTAATTGCACTAGCAACCGACAGGTGGCGAGACACATTTTCGTTGCGCCGTATCATTCAGAAATAAACAATTGCTGATAAATTACACTGATGGATCACCTGGGTAAGGTGACCGAACTGGCATGTGCGCGAACTCCGGAGGCCGAGTTCGAGCCTATTCAAGGGTATTTTTTTAAATTAATTATAAATAGTACGTTACAGAAACGACCAGCAGATGGCGCGCGCGCAACAATTGACAAAATGGCTGATAAAGGGTGCACGCAAGCCTACTTCGGTAACTTACCACCAGATGACCTTCATTGCACTAGCGGCCGACAGGTGGCGCGCGCAGACGAATTTAAATTTCAAAAATTAGTTTATTAAATGACCAACATAAGTTAACTAAAAAAAATAACGCCAGATGGCAAGCGCACTAATTCGTTATCTCACCATCAGATAGCGCGTAAATACATTTTCGTTGCACTACCAACCGACAGGTGGCGAGATGCATTCTCGTTACACTAGCTACTTGCACTAGCAACCAACAGGTGGCGCGCGCGCCTGCAGCGCCAGCAAGCCCACATTACATCATTCACGTCCACCGGCTTGGTCCACGCGTTCTGCTCCACATCCTTGGTGGGGAACCCGTGTTTTCTACCTACTGTTAGCAAATCATGAAAAAAATGTGTTTATTTAATAAAATATCTCTTCAGGGCCAATATATTTGTTTAAGAAATGAAATCTTTGATGCAACACTGTTTTTTTTCTCTCTGTGTACATATTCAGGGCCCTGGAGCAAGACTAATCTGTGCGCCGCCTTGTTTTTTTGCATTTTTTGAATTTTTACTTTATCATACGCAGTATGTAAAGTATTGTAATCATGCCAAAAAAATTTTTTGAGATTTTAGCTGAAATATGTCTTTTTGGGTCCCCTGAACGTAGCCGTTGCGGCTTATATATTTACGAGCACTTATAATTGAAACCCAATTCTAATTTCGGCAAAGTAGTTTATTAGAATAAATTATACTTAGTAAAATTACATGTGATGGAGGTAATACAAATATGTTGCACACAACCAGAACTAAGACGAAGTCGAAAGCGACGGACAAAAACGAATATGAATTGAACCGAGCATCCAAGCCTCCAAAATATTACCGAAAACTTATATGTTACATAAACTAAGAAATCCTCTACACTTTAAATGTACTATAGCTTCGTACGTGTATGCTGATAAACCATTTATTGCGCATAGGTATACAATCTCGCAGCAGTAATTAAAATCGTTCGTATCTACGATGCAGGTTTGATCTTCGCATAATACATTATTAAAGTAAATGTGGTCCTTGAATGACATCTGAAAAGGGGATTTGATGTTTAGTTGAAAAGAATGATAACGATCACTTACTAGAGTCGTAAAACATCACCGTAAACGTCATGCTGGCGTATTTTGATGAACACAGCAAAACTAAGAAAGCCCCAATCCTTTGGCCATACTATAGCAGGCTACACCCATGTTTAAATATGTATAGAATATTGATATTTCGCAGTTTATGTGATTGCAAGCGATTAAGAAGATGCAGCGTGTGCTTATGTTGGGTTATGTATTGTACGTTTGACATATGGCATTTGATATCACTGTGTACCAATCAGACAAAAATGTTACTGTTTTCGGTATTACAATGTGTTAATTGTAACACCGAAAACAGTGTTACAATGTGTGCATTGTGAATGCAAAGTAGAAAAATTAATTTATAAAATTTCATTGCATGGTCGTAGAAAAAGTATAGTATTCCATTTGCAAGTAATGGCAATTTCTCACTCGAGCGTGAGAACTTCGTTCTCACGAGAAATTGCTTACATTACTTGCTCATAGAATAACATACTATAACGTTTTTTGTTATTGAGTATATTTATTGGAACCCCCATTGCCCATTGACGGATTGATGTCAACCGAACTTCATTAATTATAACCAACCAATTTTGCAACATAATTATTAATAAATTATAATTTGAAATTTTGTGTAATGAAAATCTGGTGATTTTGATTGTTTGAACATGTTTTGACTCCACTAACTAAATACAAAACTACTATATACCTGTAATTTTCGTCTTAATTATAGCTAATGCAGATGCCATAACTGGTTATGGTGTCTTTCGTAAACTGTATGGTTTATAAACGATGTTTTCAACCAAATGTCCTTCCTTATTAAAATATCTATCCAATGATACCATGCACGACCTAGGTTCTGGTTATAAATACCACCACAATACAGATATCACCACTTTCGGCATATTGTGGAAATAAAAGCTGTAGATACGTCAGTTATTTTTATGGTATATAAATTAGTTTCCTTATGACGTCGTATAACGATAAAAGAGTATATATTATGTATAATGTATATGTCGATGAACCTAGTAACCTCCAATAAGCGCTCCCGCTGGCCGATATTAAAAAAAATATTTAAAATATGACATATTATGACAATCATATCTAAGTGGTCATATAACCAAGTAAGTAAGCAACCAGGAAAATGTTGTAAAATTTGCTTCTAGTTTTTGCGCTTAATTAAATTTCCAAATTTTCATTAGTGAATATTTAATATAAAACCAAGTCTCATCCTCAGACAATCCAGCAATATTAAAGTTTACACCAACAACATACGCAATCACTTGGTAACAAATTGTTCAACAGAGCAATCGAGGTATTGACGCGGAAATTAAAAATTAGTACAAAAATCTACATTGGACTTTAGTCCGTTACTGTTCGTTATCTAAATTTTCCAAGTTGGCAAACTGATTGATTTTGAGTGATTTGGTTATCTAAGAACATGTTTATGTCACTTTGGATTAAATTAGACCATAGCGTTTAAATTTATATCCGTTGTGTGCAAGTCGAATACAACATTTTATCTACGACTCATAAATTCCATTTTATATCAAATATTCTAAATGTATTTGTCAATGGTGGCGACGCAAACTGTCAAATAACTGTCATCCACGTAGGTTTTGACAGACTTTGACAGTACGTTCATATAATGATGACAGTTCGTTTATATGTAACTTGTAGATCAAAACAATTATTGTACCATATCCAAAACTATCCAAAACCAAATTTTACCAAAACCAGGTATTATCAAAGTATTAGGCAATACTAGCCAATGGCATTTTTATTGTAGTTTTTATTTCTGGTCATTATCGTTAAATTAAACCGTCTGTTAAAAATAGTAGTCTAAAACTTTCAACAAGTAACATTTCACATTGCAAAGGTTTGCTTGAAATTGTGTATCTACAAAAATGTTTTATATTGTAATGAACCAAAAAGAAATGCTTTTTTCAAAATTGCAATGATACTTGACAATCTTGATGAATTTATTTACAAGGTATGGAAAAAATAATGAAAACTGGTCAAAGATTACATAAGTTATTGAACATTGAACACAATAATGTTTAGCAAAATAGGTAGTTAACAGGTGTTCCTTTAATAGGGTATTTGACTATTTTTGGAAAACCATCTTAATGTGTTTATTCCTTCACTCTACATTGTAAATGCATTATTTTTTGTAATTATTTCCTCAATATTTCATAAAAATCAGCGTTAAAAATTGAATCACAAAAAGTCCCGCCAAAACGATACTTTCTGTTGTGTGACGTCACCGGTTAGTGATGTCAAGATGTCAAGATGATGTGATGTCAAGATGTCAAATCGGCCCATATGGTCTGTCAGCATCGGCATCGTCGCCGTTTGGTAATTGTGTTGTATGATGTGTTATTTTCACAATTTCTACATAAAAATGGGTTATAAATGGTGTATAAATCCACAATGCAGAGATACGTCAAGAAAAACTCCGGATAAACTATTTGTAGCTGTTCCGCAAGATTTGAAACTGCGAAGAAAGTGGTTGGCTCGTAGAAATCCAAATGAAATAAATAGCCGCCAATACAAGTGTTTTCTGTTGTGAAGATTACTTCGACATAAGTAAAACTGACTACAATAAGTTATCTTTCGTATTTTCGAAAGGTATTATCTGATCTGACAGCTGAAGGTTAGGGCTATCCTAACCTACAAAGTTATGCTTACATGACGCTTTCGTGCTATTAAATTCAAACGGGAGAAGCATAAAAGCGCGTTCGGATAACCCGATATTTTACGGTGAGAGTGACGCGCTGCATAATAGGCGGACTAACGTCATACGGCGTTTATCTGCATATAAGAGAGAAACAGCCGACCCAAGTTATCTGAGCATTGCTCTCCCCATACCATACCCTGACAAACCGAACGCGCTCTAAGGCGGACTAACGAATGACATCACTGGAGACTGACCCAATTACTGAGCGTTTTCAATCACGTGATAGGACGTGAATAAAATTCAATTTTAATTTTGGTTTTTCATAGAAATTAAGCATTTTTTTTTTGAAAAGTAATAACAAATAGTTTTCTTAAACTGTAATCTATTAGGATGACTATAATACATGCCATATTTTTAATACAGTCAAATACCCTATTGTGGCGATCAGTGTATAACCAAAAATTGACATTTTTAATTTTCGTTTTAAATTTTAACAACAAACTAAAATTGTTTTGTATTTTAAAAACTAAACATGAAAGGTTAAAGTTCTTTGTTGTGTTTTTTAAATTACTAACGCGCAGGTTTTCTTTTAACTATGAACATATATTTTGTGACAGATGATACAGAATTAATATATTTGTCATTAACTAAACAAACTACGTTTCCCTAACTACATTTATATTATTTTCATTGTTAAATTTACTATCTCAACATCCCCCTGTAAATTTATAAATCCATAACCATAAGTTTTCTAAATTTTTCAAACTTAACGCGCTCCAATTTTAAGTCTCACCTTATATGTCTGATCGTCCTTAATTGTGAACACCCACTTATTATTTAATATTTTCTTTCCTTCTACACATTCTTCATTTACAAACTCCCAGTCCTTGTTTTCTTGCAATGAATTTTTCTCCTCGTCACTTGCTTTTTGCCATTTCTGTTTATCTTTACCCTCTAATACTTCTTTATATGTCTGATAAACATAATCCTTAAATTTTTCCGGCTGTCTTCTTACTCTGTTACTTCTGCGAAGTTGACATTGTTCTTCAATGTTGTCTTCTTGTGCAACAGCCTGTTCTCTTATATCTTGCATCTGTTCTTCGGCTTCATCTTCTAAATTTTCATTTTCGTTTTCATCTTCTTCAAATTCAACAATATTTTCCGCTATTCTTACTCCATTTTTCTTACTACTTTCATCCAGGTTTATTTGATCTTCAAGTTTCTTTGGTTTTTTAAATACAACATCTCTATAAATATGAATTTTACGGTTTTCTTCATCCCAGAGTCTGTAACCATTCAGAGCATATCCAACGAATATATATTTTTTACTTCTCTCGTCTAATTTTTTTAGGTATCCTAGATTTTTTGCGTAAGCTTCATTTCCAAAAATTTGTAGTCTGGTTAAATCTGGTTTCCTATTATTCCACACTTCAAATGGTGTTTTAGGTACAGTTTCTGATGGACTTCGGTTTAATAAATATGCTGCGGTTCTGACAGCTTCACCCCAAAAATATTTCGGTAGACCTGAATCAAAAATCAAAGCTCTTGTTTTATCCATTAAAGAACGATTCAGTCGTTCTGCTTTGCCATTTAATTGGGGAGTGTGTATTACTGTATTATCCATTACAATTCCCTTTTTTCGACAAAATACCTTGGTTTCATTATTAATATATTCTTTACCATTGTCGCTTCTTAACTTTGACACTCGTTGTCCCGTGTATGATTCCATTTCTTCTACATAATCTTTTATACATTCTAACGCTTCATTTTTATTTTTCATCAAGTAAACTACGGTATAATGGGTATAATCATCAAGCATTGTTAAGAAATACCTTTTATTGTCCCATGTCATTGGTTCTATGGGTCCTGCTACATCAGTATGCACTATTTCCAGCGGTCTAGTAGCTCTGGTTCTTATGGTGTTAAATGGAATTCTTGTTTGCTTGGCTTTTAGACATATTTCACAGAAAATTTCGTCACTGCAATCCTTCTTGTTTATGTCTAAACCAGTTACCATTTCCTTATCAATCATTTGCTTTAAATTTTTAATTGGTGTATGTCCCATTTTCTTGTGCCAATCCAAAAGTTTTGTTTCCACCTTTGCGGTAAGCAAACTTTCTTCATTCGGTTTCATGATGTTTACTGTATAGATCCCATTATCTTCTTTATTTCCTTCCAAAACCATTTTATTGTTCTTCGTTATAAGCACACTATTGTCGGTAAATATTACTGTTCCTCCTTTTTCAGTTATTGAGCTGACTGATATTAAGTTTTTACGTAATTCTGGCACATATAAAACTTTTTCTAAGATACAGTTATTTCCTTTGATTGAACCCTGTCCTTTTGACTCCATCGATTGATTCTTCTTAGCAACACAAATCTCCGTATTTGTTTTTTCGAGATCTTTGAATAACTCTACACTGTTTGTCATATGTGAAGAAGAACCAGAGTCAATTACAAAGATACCTTCTTGTCTGTCAGTTGTATTTTCATCTTTGGTTAAAAATGCAACCCTTTTTCCCTGTTTAATGTTTCCATCTTTGTTCCTGAAATAACAATCCTTCTCAGAGTGATTATTTTTCTTGCATATTTTACATTCCTTGAATTCGTTTGCTGGGCAATTTCTAGCAATGTGTCCTATTTTACTGCATTTGTAGCATGTTATATCTTGATTTGGTTTTGATTTCATTCTGCAAAACTTCTCAATATGTCCTTCTTTCTTGAATTTATAACACACTTTATTTTTAGTGTTAAATGCGACTGGTTTCTCAGTTATGTTGTTTATGGTCATTGATTCTTCTGCTACAAGTCTGGATATTAAATTTGTTAGGGTACGGTCATTTAGTGGTGTTAATAACCAAGCTGTACGAAAATGTTTGTACGTATCAGGTAATGTGCTTAAAATTTTCGAAATAATCATCTCATCATCAATAGTTTGTTTCAACGTTCTTAATCTGAACGCTAAATTTTCTAATTTACTTATGTGAAGCGAGATGTCACTACTTCTATCGTACGTAAAATTAAAGAATTCCTGCAATAACGTACATTTTTGTTGTTCCGTGTCCTTTTGATAAATGTTGCATAACTTTTTGTACATTTCTGCAGAGCTTTGACAGGTTATTATATGCATCAACACCTTTTTATCGATAGAACCAACTATCACGCTCTGTGCTCTTGCATCCTTTTTCTTCCAATCCAGTTTTTCATTATCCTTTTCTAAGTCTTCAAATTTTACTTCTTCTGTCACCACTTCGTAAAATCCGTGTGCCTTGAATAGTATTCCTATTTCAAAATTCCATAGTTGAAAGGATTCTGCATCCCTAAGTTTTTCGATTTGCGACGTTTCTTCATAAGTGAGGCCCCTCGACGCCATTTTTATTTCTTCACCTTTTCCTTCTGCTTTTTACTGGTTTTTACTTTTAACTGGGCCCATAACCTGTTGTGTTTTTATTTACTAACGCGCAGGTTTTCTTTTAACTATGAACATATATTTTGTGACAGATGATACAGAATTAATATATTTGTCATTAACTAAACAAACTACGTTTCCCTAACTACATTTATATTATTTTCATTGTTAAATTTACTATCTCAACATTCTTCTTAGATTGCATATTGGTCGATCAGCATACAAATACACAAATTTATCCAAATTTAAACATTTGTAGAGCATTATTGATACAATTAGACTAATAAAATGCAGTCAATAGACAACATATCTCAAAGCGATGTATAAAAATATTGTAGTTTTAAACTTTAACTTTAAATTAAACCGAAACTAATCTTTTACCAACTCATTACCGTACGTAAAGCAAGAATAACTAATTTTATATTGAGAGCTTTTGTCGGTTGGGCCCGAACACCAATCACGTATAAACTATAAATTAGTTAATAAATTTCCGTAGTAAGAATATTGAATTTAAACTAGAGTGTGATCCTTGGTCCTTGGGGCCCAAGACAATCTTTCAATCTTGAGTGGCCATTACTGTTGTAAGAATATAGAATTAACTTCAGTAAAATTTATAATTGGTGCCTACGTTGCCAGTAAGCGGATGAACCAGTTGACAATTTTTCAGCTCAATGAGCACGAAAAGAGTAAATATGTATTTCCGATGGAGGCGCTTTTTAATTTGCTCTTCTCAGTTTGACTTTGTACTTGTTAAGATTTATTTTTTTATTTTCATGAATAATTGTTGTTCTATTATGAAGAGTTATTTTATTCGTTTTATTTATTGTTTTAGACAAATAAAGCAAAAACCTTAAAAATATGAAGAAAGTTTTCAAAAATATACAGAAATATGGGTCATTCCATGTTTTGCATGATAAATTTATTAAAATAGAATTTCTAAAATAGAAAAGTTGTATTTGTATAGAATTAACAGAACAAATTACTTAAGACATTTTTTAATTATTATTATATTTTAAATAATAATTATTTAAATTTTTACATTTCGTTTTTTTCTCTAAAGTTTGTTTCTAATTCGTAACTCAATACGTAATGGAAATTGACGTTTGTAAACCAAACTCATGACACGTATCTACAAACTGATAGAACTTCAAACATTCAATTTTTTTGTCGATATCTTCAAATCTAAAAAAAAAAATGATGAACTTTTATATATTATTACACTACTAAAATTTATTCAATATACAACAAATCTCAAGGCTGTATAAAAATACACCCACATCTAAAAAATCAACTTTTTCATCCATCAGTCTCATATATTTTTACCAATAACAAGTTAAGAAGCCACACACACTAAATCGATAAGCAACTAACTTTTACGCGAGAATCACGAGCAATCAAACCGACCGACACAAACTCAATAATTCAGTTTGCCCGAAGGCGCAAAAAGTGGCCAGAGCATGCGATGAAAAACTTAGATGAAAACATCAGAGTATACATACATACAGGTGGTTGCTGGCGACGAGACACGTGACGAAATCGGGGAGCGTCGGTGCGTAGGTTCGCCTGGCCCTGAAGCACGACTGCGATTGCAAGAGCGTCGCGACGCCGTGGCGAACACAAATCGACGCCGCTCGTCGATTTTCGGTAGCGTTCGACGCGATTTTCATCGTGGTATTCGTAAAGGCGTTCGAGGACTTGGTCTGGTTTGTTACGACCTTAACGATGAGAAAGTAGTGAAAATTGTCAGGGAAATTATTTAATTGCCCTTGTGGATTGGTCTCTTAGTCGAATGTACATGATTTGGTCGCAATCTGTGTTGAACTGAAAGTTTTAGGCGTGGGTATGTTTTTTTTACTTTATCATACGTAGTATGTAAAGTATTGTAATCGTGCCAAAAAAAAATTTTGAGATTTTAGCGGAAATATGTCTTTTTGGGTCCCCTGAACATTTTTGACAAAGGTACAAAAAATCAGTGTATGTGTGTGTGTGTGTGTGTATATGTGTGTGTGTGTACCCGTTTTTGTGGCGACGATTCCGGGGAAACTACTACAGGTATCGGGACGAAACTTCATATTTAGAAGTTTCATAACCAAACTTAGAGCTGAAAGGCTTTCTATTGAAAAGGGTCCAAAGGAACTAGAGGTTTAGTCTTAGCATTTTTTTAAAGATTTTGCATAAGCCGCCATTTCTGGAATTTCGTCGAAATAGTTAAATAATAAATTAAAGTAGAGGAAATTCTGAATAATTTATGACTATGACATTTTTTGGTGCAATCGATAGTTTAGCTGCATGAGCAAATTCTATTTCATCGAGATCGCTCGTACTCCATTAAAACCAGTAGCCAGGATATGTCAGATATTTTGATTCTAATGACAGTAGGTAGTGTCAAATGCCAATTTCTTGACAATACCTACTGTCAATATAAGCTGCGTTCGGATATTGTACACCGTTATACTTTTTACATCCAATAATACGCAAGTGTCATTTGGACGGTGTACCCGGTGTCAACGGAGTACAATATCCGAACGCAGCTTTAATCGACATATCTGTCTAGTTCTACTAGTTTTATTTTAATGCAGACATAGCCGATCTCGATCAAATAGAATCTCATGCAGCTAAGCCATTAATTCTATATATAGTATGATAAAGTCATGTGCCTGGCCACATCAGATTTTTTTTTATCTGGTGTATTTTGAATTAATTATATATTACTATTTCGACAATACTTTCAGACGTAGGTGACTGTTTGTGGATTATTGGCACAGATCTTGGATTTCAGGACAGCAGATCAAAAATTTGTTTTTTTTTTTATTTTTGTCAAAAAATGTTGATAAATTACTCAATTGCGCTAGTGCGGTGTATATTTTTGTACTAATTTTTACTTTCCGCATCAAATATCGATTGTCAAATTGAACAATTTGTTACCAAGTGATTGTGAATATTGTTGGTGTGAAATATATTATGGCCGAATTGTCTGAGGATGAGATTTGATTTTATATTAAATATTGATAAATGAATATTTGGAAATTTAATAAAACTTATAGTTTGTTGAAACAGGTTTTGTAAATCGTTTCCTGATTTCTTATGTACTTGTTTACATGACCACGTTGACATGAAGGTGACAATATGTCATATTTGATTCAAATATTTCTTTCTAGTGTCCGGTGTCGGAATCACCTTATGGTAGTTAAGTTACTAAGTTCATCAACATATACATATAAATGCCTTTTTCTTGGTTATATGACGTCATAGAGGCTCAGAAAAATTATTGACTTAACATCCTGAGTTTTCATTTCCAGAATAATATACCGAAAGTAGTGATAACTCCATTGGGATTAAATTCAAACCAAAACCTTACCCGTGTGTGATATCCAGTGATGTGGGCCGGGTAAATACCCGGCGGGTGGGAACTTATAAAATGGGTATTTACCCGGGTATTTACCCCTTACTTATGGTAAATTCCTAAATTTTGGGGTATTTATCCCATTTATCCTTAAAACACCATTGAACATTTCAGAGATATTTATACAGGGTGTAACACTTTTTTTCCCGCAAGAATTATTTTTAGATAGTAATTGTCATTCTGAGTATAACTTTTCATATGAACATGATTTTTTCCTCAACGCCAAGTTACAGCCGCTTGAAATATTAACTAAATAAAGAAAAATAAACAATAAACTACATGTCATACAATGCTAAAACTAAGAAAGCACAATCAATACCAATAACAAAATTAAAAATAAATAAATTTAAGTAAAAAATGCAAAATGTTAAAAATAAACTAAATAAACAAATCAACGAAAACAAAATACATATGAGCTTGAAACTATGAAACCGACTTATTGGGTTTATCAATTATCAATTATCAATATCAATTATCAATCAAAAGAAGTTAAGTCATTTAATATACAGTTTTGCAATTATTTTACAATTATTTCAAACGGTTGTAATTTTTTAAGGAATAAAGAAAACAAATACGTCCATATGAAACTTTTTACTCAGTGTGGCATTTACTATCTGGAGAAAAGGTATGCGGAAAAAATGGGACACTCTGTAGGTGTGTACTCTTGATTACAAATAATGTAAAATAGTTGAGTTATATAAGAAGATTCAGTACAGTTAGTCGGATTCATAACAAAATAAGAAACTGATCAACAATGACAAAAGCCATGTCAACTATACGTAACATATAATCATAAGTTTCTGCTAAATCTTCTTCCATAACAGAATCAGAAAGTATGGAAGATTCACACGATTGAATGGACGATGATGTCAAGGAAATGTCTGCTCTTTATATATCGTCAGATGTGACTGATATTTTTATTCTTCGTTTTAAAAATATTTTTATTTTTATTTTGTGATAAGAGAATACCTTTATTTAGTAATTAAATATTTCCTTTTACTGCTATTTTTAATAACAATATTATGTTTATAAACATCCCAATAAATACCCACTTTGGGTAAATACCTGGGTATTTACCCGGGATATTTACCCTTGATAACAAATACCCGGGTATTTAGATGTAAACAAGACGAAAATTACAGGTAATTATTATGTATTTAGTTGGAAGCCCATATAAGTGAAAATAAGTTGTACTCATAATTCGATATCATATGGTTAATTTCGTAAACCATATGATTGAGTTAGATTTTTTTTCCAATAAAAGATGTTGTATTTTATGACTATTTTATATGTTATGACTACTTCCGGTAAATTCGGAAAGAAAAATTTTATAATTAAGTCTTTATTAGGGCTTATTTTAAGATAGTCTTTTCCCGAATCTCTGTGACGTATAACCAGAAAATAAGCCTAGGATAAGATTCTTTACAGATATAATATATTTTTTTAAACATTTTACGTTGAGTTGCAGTTATAATATGGTACACATTGTTTCAGAATTTAAAAGTTACTTTTTTAGCCTTTTTTAAATATTTTTCGTATATGCACAGGTGCTGTATTATCCTACCCCCGAGGTATCAAAATTTTAAAACTAAATTTGTATCTAAACAGCCCTCAATACCCACCTCATAAGTACTAACTAGATTTATCCAATTATAACACTCAATAAAGGCTATTATTATTATTATTATTATTATTATTTTATTTACTATTTTCCTGTATTAGCAAATATAATATTATCATATTGACAAGATTTCAGAATCTTCACGCCAAACATATTATAATGTTCCAACTTATTCAACTTCTTATTGCTGAGATATTTTTCACTATATTTCCTGTCTAAAGACTATTGTAAGTTCATTTTCAAAAAGAAATTAGATTGTTCCTTTAAAGTGCAAAATAGACCACTGTGTGTTACTGCAAAGAGTGCTTTCCGAGACACTAGAATTCAGAGGCATATTCACAGCTTTTAATGCTTTTACAGTTTAAAAAAAAAAGAAAATACTGAAAACGATGTTTTCTGTAGTCCCTTCATCTACATGAACATTAACCATGCATTTCTATCAAATATACTGATTTGCTGCGTTTCTATATAACAACTTAGCATAGGATAAGTCAGCTTTTCTTTTCTTTATCCATTTCTTTCACATTATTCACTGAATGAACCGCAGATTGGCCTTACACGTTCCTTGTGCAAAGATGAGATCTTGATACTCGAAAAAATCGATACATCGCCACCGTATGGTGTTTAAAAATGTTCCACCGCAGCAGACAATGAGACGACTCCTTGTCTGAAGTTGTCGGTGCGGGTGAAGCTTCCTTTTCCACCGAGAGCAAAGTTTCTTTCTCTGCCGGAGGCCATTATGAAACACTTGTGCTCGAGAATAGCTCTTCCTCTTACCCCCTTCGTCCTTCACGTGTTCCCACAAGTGCCACCGCGTCGTATAACACGGATATTCTACCAGGTATCAGCTACATTGACTATAGTGTGAATTTCAAAGGTATTTTATACAATAGATCTTACTAAAGTGTTATATGATTACTATACAACTAGCTAATTGTTAGAAATCTTTATTTTAAAGGTTAATTCCTTTTTGGGATTAATCTTAAAATGACATGGAACACACCGTGCTAAGACCAATTTACAAGAAAGGACAACAAGATAAACCAGAAAATTACCGCCCTATCTATCTAACGTCGGCTATCAACAAAGTAATTGAAACTGTAATGAAAAGACGCCTAGAAACTCATATGGAACAGCACAAAATAATAAACCAACACCAATATGCTCTCCAAAAGAACACCGGAACACAATCTCCAGTAACAGATTTAATAAACCATATAGCGAAGAAACTCGATAATAAAGAAACTGTGATAACCATATTCATAGACATGAAGAAGGCTTTCGACACTATCAGCAAGGAAAGACTTTTGGAAAATTTGAAAAGTATGGGAATCAGGCAAAAGAACTTGAATTTACTGCGAACGTACCTACAAAACCGACCGCAAATAACTAAAATAAAAAATTGTTACAGTGACAAAGATTATGCCGAATACGGACTGCCAGAAGGCGGAAATATCCCCCCGCTTATGTACATATTGTACACAAATAACATCGCAGATATGCAATTTTATGGCAAATTAATTGTATATGCAGACGACATATGCGTAACGTACTCTGGAAATAACTCAGACACACTGCAGGAGTACATTAACAGAGATATGAACAAGTTGGAGCAATGGTGCGGAAGAAACATACTCACAATAAACGAAGAGAAAACTAACTTTATGATTTTTAATCCCACACAACAAAGAACCAACGTACAGATTCTGCTTAATGGAAAAATAATCCAGGAAGTCACACAAATAGACTACCTAGGTTTAACACTGCAGAACAATCGGAGATGGGATAGGCACATAGCGAAAATAATTCAAAAGAACGCAAGAACAATAGCTCAGCTGTATAAGATAAGGAACCTCGTACCACAAAACCTGAAGAAGAACATATATGACGCCCTATTTACTTCAAATATAAGCTATCTTATTAATAAACTACAAAGACAGCAGAACAAGGCCCTTAAGATATTATACAACCTACCCAGACTAACACCTAGCAGAGAAGTCATGCAGCAGACATACCAACTTACAATACAAGAGCGCATAAAGTTAACAAATATAAATACCATATACAAAATCAATCATGGAATGATGAAGACTGATGTTAAATTTGAAACATGCTGTGAGGTACATAGCTACCTAACGAGAACAAGAACAAATATAAGAACACACAAATTCAAAACAAACAAATACTCGCAAGATATGACAACTAATGCAGTGATCGCATATAATAAAATCCCTACACATATAAGAAGTCTCACATATCAGAGATTTAAGATGAGAATTAAGTATATGGTAGTGAATGGATTGATGTAACCGCAAGCACGGACATACAGTAAGGAAAAAACGAGAACCCTCAATACCATCCGCCGAGGAATGAGCCATCACCACTCGGAAGGACGATGTAGGGAGAAAATTGTATATTTATAACAATGCTTTGTATATATATATATATATATATTACGTATGGTTATGATGTATATAATACAATAAAAAACTACTTACTTACATGATATCTGGCTGATGCGCTAAGAAGCCCAGGCGATGCAAAGAAAAACGGTTTTTGAGAGATTGGTAACAGCATACTCGACGGTGACCTTGAAACAAAATTTACTATTTTTAACCGGTATTGTATTTGTATACTTGCAAATCGTTTGCAAATGCAATATATTGACAGCGCAAATAGCGAAAATACCATAATAAAGTTTATTAAGTTTGTGTAATTCAAAATTTCGGAATGCTACAGCTAATAGCTGCTGCGTGAAAAGACATATTATTACATTTGTGAGTTTTTTTATTTATAAATTTATTATATTAGTTTATGAATTATTATGCATAAATTCCATTTTAGCTTAGTTAGACATTTTAGTAAAGCTAATTTATCGATCTTTTGAACTTTGTCAAGATATATTAGATGTCCCATTTAAAATTTAAAGTTATTTGACATTTAGCAAATCTTTACTAATTCGGGATAAGTCATATTAGAATTGCAAGAACTGTCGAAAATTGCGATACGTTTACTATCCAAAATGAGTTGTTTTGTTTCTTTATCCTTGTTAGTTACTTCAGCAAGATTTTTTAGAAAAATGCGCTTTTTACGTTAATTCGTCAAAACAATTAGGATAAAAATCTTAATAAAAAGCCTGCTATAATATACCTAGTTGGTACGTTGTCGTGCGACATCCTGTAAGCATGAAAATATTTTCTGGCTGTATAATTCAATTTCTTAAGGCCATTCATTAATGTACTTTATTTTGGACAAACAATAATAAAAATGAACAAATAATAATAAATTAATAAGTCTGAATAATAATTAAGCTAATATGTTAATCAATATTGATTTTCAACAATGAATTCATTGTTTTATTTCATCAATTCCTGCCCAGTATGGTATATCTATCGCCTGGTCAATCTATTTTCCCTGGCTTTGTTTTCAAAGTAAAAGAAACTTGGTAAAAAATAATAAAATGACTCCCCTTCTTGCAGACATATTCCTAGTAAAAATTTTAAATTTAACAATTTATTTGTTAACGAATCATAAAAAATGTTACCTATTATCGTGGAAACGCCCACTAAGTACTACATACTATAAATTATATATGAAAACTACACCGCCGACAGCCGATATAAAATCTACTGCAAGTAAACCGAGTAAGTGAAAACAACTGCGTGTGAGATAAAATGGTATTACATGTTTTAGAAAATGTTGTCAGATTATTAGTTGTAACTGCTTTACTGCTTAATTTTCGATATTGACAATTCAAATAATATCAAAACAGATTTTTTTCATGTAACTCGTTACTTATTACGAAACAACAATTTCATCCATAACGGCACTTATACGTAATGTCAACTACATACAAACAAATCATCACAAACACGCAAAATTATATGTATATCAAAAGTACGATTTTGATTACAACTTTCTCCTTTCCGATACACAATGTTATTGTCGATTACTAGACAGATATCATCGAAACCTTCGAATTGTCGATATTTGGCATTTGTTATTGAGAAACGGTCAAAAGTTACTAAGAAAAGCAGATCAGAATCAAAAAAATATCCGTACATATCAAGTTTTATAGACATATTAACAATTTTTATATTTCATTATTATTTTAGAATTTATGAAAAAAAAAAACATCTTTTTAAACTTGGGGTGTGTAGGTAATTTTGATTATGAACAGCACTTCTTACTAATTTTTCACCATATCTTAGCAAATTCCTGAAAACTGAGCTTTTAATGATAAAACTATAGATTTTAATATTTTAATGAATTTCTTTGAAGATATTTCACTTCTAACTTTGTCAGGGGTATCTCATTAGTATTTTCAAATATTTTACAACCCCATGTCTTGGTGGAAGAAAAAAAAATACGAATAAATTTTGACTAAAATAATAGTTGTTGCGGTAGATTTTTTACGAGCAGAACAAGGGATTTAATAATTCGGTATTCGTGATTTATGGTAAAAAACGAGTTTTTAAATGATTTATTTGGGGCCTTGCCGAGAGGAGCGCTAAATATGCCTGCTACGATAGGTAATCAGATTTCAGATTTAAAATTTGATAGTCTATTACGGAAATGAGTTGTTTCAAATGACTGCAAAAACTAAGAAGCACAGAGCGCTAATTAAATTTCAATATTAGCTTAAAATTTGCTATAAAAACAATCATATTATTCTCCCACTGTTATACAATATTACGTAAATATGGATTCCATACGCAAACGAAATTATATGTTACGTAAAATATAATCGGAGGCGAGGGTATACAAATAGAGAACTAGGCATAAACTGCTGTTATAAATATTACATAACCTCAAAATTATACAGTACATGAAAATTACCTAACTCCGTATAATTTAGATATCGATTTGCCCTGCCAGATATTATTTATGTCAGACCCTACGGCACCTTTGATCATATTCCGAAAGGGTAGTATTCATCCGATGGGAAAAATAAATGTGGTGGGAAGTATAAAGTTGAAAGCAGTTGAAAGCATAAAGGACACGACAAAACAGGATACGATTTCCACGAATATTCGAATACAAAAAAAAATGTGAAATACATTTTTTGTTAAAAATAAAATACCTACAGTAATATTAATTTATTAAGGCTCCGTTTTAAAAACATCGCAACTTCCAAACGAAATATTTCGTTGCGATGTTTTTTTTTGCTGGGAGTGGTCTGCCTGGCCCCCACCAACGTCAACCAGGCCACAGCTTTACGATAAGGGGAAGTTGGGGGGTTTAGAGGAAGCAGGCAAAGGCGGAGCATAGTCGACGCGAGTACATTCGAAGGGGAAGTACTCAGCCAGTTTGTCGCCGCGTGTCGGCGCTTTCGCTTTCGCTCAAGTCACAATGTATTAGTGTTCTCACTCATCACGGTCGCAGATGCATACAGCTGGCTGGCGGCCGCCAGGCGGTAAAAGAAAATATATTGATTTAATGTAGAGAGAGCGCGCTTGCTATTATAATATTTAATCTTTTTAACAGGGTGACATACATACAGTATAGTAAATTGACAAACATGTATTAACTCATGATAACTCATCGGTGAATTATGGATTTCAATTTAGAAAGGAATTAATTATAATCGAGCAATGAGGACCCAATACATCTATAAACATGCTGGATGTCGAACGAACGCACGGCAGTGACACACGAAGACAAAAATAAAAAAAAATAATCTGATGCGTTCAGGCACATTACTTTATCATACCATATATAAAATTAATAGTTTAGCTGCATGAGATTCTATTTGATCGAGATCGGCCATGTCTGCTTTAAAATAAAACTACTGGAACTAGACGGATATTTTGATTATATTGACAGTAGGTATTGTCAAAACATCAGCGTTTGACACTACCTACTGTCATTAGAATCGCAATATCTGACAAAGCCTGGTTAACCAGTTTTAATGCAGCGATCTCGATAAAATAGAATTTGCTCACGCAGCTAAACTATTCATTTTACCAAAAAATGCCATAGTCATAAATTGTTCAGAATTTCCTGTAGGTACTTTAATTTATTATTTAACTATTTCGACAAATTTCCAGAAATGGCGGCTTATTTGCAAAATCTTTCAAAAATGCTATAAGACTAAACCTCCAGTTCCTTTGGATCCTTTTCAACAGAAAGCTTTTCAGCTCTAAGTTTGGTTATGAAACTTCTAAATATGAAGTTTCGTCCCGACACCTTAGTAGTTTCTCCGGAATCGTCGCCACAAAAAAAAAACACACACACATACACAGAATTTTTTTTACCTGGGTCAAAAATGTTCAAGGGATCCAAAAAGACATTTCCGCTAAAACCTCAAAAATTTTGTTTGGCACGATTACAATACTTTACATACTACGTATGATAAAGTAAAATCATAGTACATAGTCCAAAGTTCCCCAAACCATTTATATAGATTCCAAATATTTTATCACCTACAAGTTCGCTATATTATATAAACGTTTTGGGCTCTATGGATGCAAGATTCATGAATGAAAACAAATTCTGGCATTGGCTATATCCAATTCCCGCTGTAATA
This sequence comes from Aphodius sticticus, assembly GCA_963966075.1. NCBI lineage: Eukaryota > Metazoa > Arthropoda > Insecta > Coleoptera > Scarabaeidae > Aphodius > Aphodius sticticus. The sequence continues at coordinate 68,083,878 of OZ014509.1, forward strand.
CTGCCCAATACAGTCGCTGAGCTAATATCCATTAGAGCCGACCCAAGTTCGTCACTGCTAATTGTCTCTTCCTGTCCACAAAACCGACATTTTAAATAAAATGTTCATTTGAGTCCTGTTCTGGTCTCTTTGTCTCATTTGTAATTAAATAATTATAATATTGTTCTTTTAGATTATCTATACATATATTTTAACTTAGGTGGCACGTAGTCGTCTTTTACTAATTCGTCTAGAGGACAGATGCGGATGTTTAGGTATTTTGCCACGACTTCTACCCATTATTAAACAAATGTACCTAACACCTAGCAGGTATAACTACACTAAGTATAATATCATACAGTATATACTTTTATCGTGTGTTAAATTTGTAAACCGTGCGTATAAATGTGAAATGCGAGAACTCGGTTCTCCCGATTCAATATTCGCTACGGTCATAACTTATGAACAGTCTAATCTAAAAATAGCAGTAGGCGTGGCGTAGTTATAGGCGGTGTTTAAAACTCCTAACGTCTGCTGTCTACACCGGGCCCGTAATATAGGCAAATTACATACATTTCTGGCAATTACGCTTTGTTATCGCAATTATAATGTTTAGATTAAAATTGTACTTAAATAAAAAATCTATTTTTGTATCATGAGTTGGGCTAAATGTTTTATATTTGAAAAAAACCAAAGATGTAGAAGCAAAATTGATTTTTAATTTTAAAAGATTTTTTTTTCATCCAGCCCAACTCGTTATTTATCTAAGAAGTTACATAAAAAATTTTATAAACTTTGAACAATAAATAACGCTTTTATTTGCAAACGCGTTTTAGGAGAGGTAGAACTGGGTCTTAAGGGAAATATACCGGGTGGTCGTTTTAACTTGAGACTCTTTAATATCTCGAGAAATATGCATGGTACGACAAAAGTGTCTGAAATAAACTTGTAGGGCACAAACGGGGCAATGAGATGGCGATATCTGTTTCATTGCAGATGGCGCTGCAATCGGGGAAAATGACGTTAACTTCATTTTTGTAAATGGGAATACCAAACTTTTTTATCAAATTATGATTTTACGGTAAATAAGAAGAATCTTTTGTCTGAACATTTTTTTCGTAAGTTCTTTTGAGATTAAACTACACAGAGAGTAAAATATTACGATTATAAAATTTAAAGTCTGCAAGCACGCCACATATTAATCTCTTCTGCGTCCTTCAATTTTTACAAATTGTTTACGCCCCTTGAACGTCTGAATATATTGCTTCTGCTTTTGTTGTGTTCGTTAAAGGAGTTCGATATTTAATCAAGTTTGCTAAACATAGAGTTTACGGTCCTTCGGGAGAGGGAATTTTCGAGAACTCGGATGTTATAAATTTGCTTCGATTATTTCGATATTACACGTCCCAAGGGCGCTCTTTCATTTCTTCACTGGAATTCTTTTATATACTTTTCACGGGTACTTTGTCTCGCCGGCGAGCGGCGTCGACAAACCTTTTAATCTACGAAATTTAATCTTCAAAATGCTGAGATTTTCTTTCGCCATCAACTTCTCAACAGGCTTTCAGCATTATGTGTTGCTGAAATGTTTTGCATGTGCTGAATAACAGGGACAGTAGAGTGATTATTTAATGTAACTTTAACAGTTAAAAACAACTGTGAATTACAATAAAATATTATACGATAATTTATTCAGTAGATAAGTACTTACATTTTTCAAGCTTTACGTTTTCGTATATTTTGATTTTAATCATTGTAAGTATATTTTAATATATTATTGGTTTCCTTATTCATTAGTACGATTCATTTTCAAAAATCTACATTGCTCTTATAGTAGTGATATTTCTTCCCCATCCTTATATATTACTAGCCACGGTTGTGACCCTACTACTGTTAACTTTTTATTGTTTATTAGTATGCTAACAGTTTTCTTATTATTTTTCTATAAGAATCCAGAATTCTCCATAATTGACTCAATAAATTCCAACTAATAAGTCGTTATTCTATTGTTCATTAATTTAATAAAAGAAGTTTTATAGGCAAAACCGGGAGAGGTGAAGATTACTCATAGATTTCAGCTGTTATTTTCGACATACGTTACAGATTATTTCTAAATATTGACGTGTGTTAAAACGAAATAGCATCCTTTTCATACGTCTGCTGTATAATTTAAATGGGCAAGACAAAAAAGTACGTCTGTTCTTAGAACAGATGACAGCGGTACTCGCAACCTAACCTCCAATTATTATAATAACACAGCGCGAACGTGTGAATTAAATGTGAGCAAAATGTTTTCGTTGAAAGGAAAGGCCCTAAAAACGAAATCTATGGTTATGGTCATGAACGTATTAAATTATTTTCGTCCATTATCAAAACACGTATTAAAAACATAACCTCACATTTACAACAAACTACCACCGTTTTGTGAAATACTTATCGTGAAATATTCAGAAATGAATTTTAAAACATTTTTAATAATGTCTACACAAACAGAAAAGAAACTCCAAGTTTAAGCACTCAGTCATAAAATGATTATTTCTGAGCTAATTCCAACCGCACAAATAAACTGTCTTAAATGGGCTAGTTGGTATGTTTTCACTTTGCTTCTGTTAAACATGGTAATGATGGATATATAAATTAGATAGGATATCACAATTAAATGACCAATGATAGTATTTTTAGTAATTAAATATTAATCTTTAACGAACTACCTAGTAGGCAACCAAATATACACAGCAATATAACCAATCCACGCGGTACGTCCATATCTTGGTTCGTACGATTTTAAGCGATGAGTCAACTTCACCTCTCCCGGTTTTGCCTATATCTGAGGTCCAATGATCACTTAAATTATAGACATACTGACAATTATTCTCGGTACTTTCAGTTTATTACATTTATAACAATATTAGTGGGGCACTAAGAAAAACTCCAGAGAGTTGTCCAGTTGTCCAGAGAGAATATTTCCTCCGATAAAAATCGGAATAAATAAATAACAATGTAATAAACAATAGCAGGGCAAGAAGATTATAAATATACTAAATTATTCACAGAGACTTGCTGTTTAAATATCGAAAAGACAGAGCTAAAATTGAAAATTTATAGTCGCGTTCAACGAGAAATCGTTCAAAATTTTTAATAAAACATTGACAAACAATAGAAAAGAAAAACAATCTAAAGACAGTCTAATGACTAAGATCGTATTAGGCTATTTTTAATTTACCTGTGCGATTTTTTTATATAAAAAAAAACACAAGACCTTTCCCATTTTATATTTATTTTCCATAGTTTCCGTTTATTTTTTTAGCACCCTGTAAATAGGAGGGTGCTTATTTATATATAGAATTAATATAACTTTTTATTTTTCTCTGCAGGACCTTTTTTGTACTTATATCCATACTTAATTCCGATGAAATTTGAGATCGATCAAAACAAATTAACCTTTACAGTAAATTCATTAGCCACTTTTAGAAGCTTAATCTAAAAAAAAATAATTCATTAGCATTTCAGTCTACTTGGCCAACAAAGAACAAATGAAAACTGTTGCTGGTATGCATTTTTTTCGTACAATTTGAATCTGAACAGAGATATTCCAAATTCTGTCTAGTATTTAAGAAAAAAATTAATTATTGGACTTTTAGCAGTTTCTTAACACTGCTTTTATCTAAAATTAAGCTCAAGTTAAAATTTCTGCCTGCAGCTTCAGATTCTACGAAAAAAGCATACCAGAAACAGATATCACTTGTTAGATTTTGTTTATTGTTGCTCAGTATAGTCATGTAGCTTAATATTATTGTATTTTTGACTTTAAAATATGTGAAATACTCTGATGTCAATACTCAAAAGTTAATTGATTATTTTTTGTATATTAAGTTAATAACTGTGGTACCTATGTAAAATTTATTGTAGCAAAACCAAATAAAAAGGTTTTTTTTATTATTTTTTTTATATTATTAAATAACACTTATTCCCAGGGATGTAAAAGCGTAATTTACCGCGTAACATATCGAATTAATTACCGTAATTAATGGTAATTTACCGATTTTTAATTACCGTAATTTACGGCGTAAATTACCGATGGTAATTTGCCGTCAATTTAAATTACCGTTGGTAATTTACCGACAATTTTAATTACCGCTGGTAATTTCCCGGATTTTATAAATTAATTTCAAAGACCTTCCATCAGTAGACGCATGAATGCGCCCCACCCCTCCTAAGCAGTCGATATGTGCACTCTGAGTGCACTGTTGTTTGCGTTTGCCTGGGAAATACCTAACAATCCGCGTGGTGCATGGTCGGACTCGTGCGTGACAATGTTATTCAAGGTGTCATTTAGCCAATGGAAATGGAACTATGGGTAAAGTTAGCACATCCAATGACAGTCCCATTGCCCATAAACGTTATATTTTTACTATTCCAAATAATCCGACATTACTTGAGAAAATACAGAACTAATATTTTGTATTTAATGAATAGAGAAGTGGAAAGCCCCTTCGCCAATGGTGACCAATCCAATAAATCCGATAATGCAGCTCTGAAATCAGAAGCCATTTATTGTCAGAATTCATTTTTTAATAAATATGCCAGTGTTAGAAAAATGACAAATGACAAAAAAAAACCTCTGTGAACCGGAGAGTTATTTTGTGAATGTGGACAGATTTTCTACTATATTATTATTCTGTTTGATTTTCCTGTTTTTGTAGTAGTGCTATAAAATAGTATTTCTATGTAGTCTTTGCTTTGGTTTTAGTACTATCAAATCAGGCAAAAGATCAGAGATAGCTAGTTATCCATAAAATAATAATTTAAGGTTTTAACAAACATTTTCATTAACATTAGTAGTAATCACAACTTACAGTGATCTGTTTAATTTAACATTTTGAATTTTTAATTACCCGATAATTTAAACAGGCGTAATTTACCATTTTGAATTTTTAATTACCGGTAATTTAAACCAGCGTAATTTACCATTTTGAATATTCAATTACCGGGTAATTTAAACCAGCGTAATTTACCATTTTAAATTTTTAATTACCCGGTAATTTACGCCATCGTAATTTACCATTTTTAATTACGTGGTAATTTAATATTTGAAATTAACAATTTTAATTTCAACGGTAATTTACGAAAAAAAATAATTACCGTAATTTAACATCCCTGCTTATGCCTGATTGTGAGCCCTTGGAGTATGTACGTGGTAATTATGTATTTTCCTAATTTGCATTCACGATGCACACATTGTTTTCGGTGTTACAATTAACAAATTGTAACACCGTTTTTAGTAACTTTCTTCTAAGATCGGTCACATTGATATCAAATGCCATACGTCAAACGCAAACACACATAACCACAAACTGCCTTTTTAGAAATATCTATATTCTATACATATTTAAACATGCGTGTAGCATGCTATAGTATGTCCAAAGGGTTGGGGTTTTGTGACTCTGGTAAGTGATCGTGCATCATTCTCGTCAACTAAACATCAAATCCCCGTTTCAGATACAATCCAAGGACCACATTTACCTGAATAAGAAATTATGCGAAGATCAAACCTACATCGTAGATATGATCGGGTTCAAATACTGCCGCGGGACTGTATAAGCGCTATAAATAGTTTATTGAATATCAGCATACACGTAGGAAGTTATAGTACATCTAAAGTGTTGAGGATTTCTTAGTTTATGTAACGTATATGTTTTCGGTAACATTTTGGACAGAATTCTGGTCGTGCCAATACCGTATTCTTTTTTGTACGTCGCTTCCAACTTCGTCTTAGTTCTAGTTGTGTGCAATTATTTGTGTTACCTCCATCGCATGTAATTTTACCAAGTATAATTTATTCTAATAAACTAGGTACTTCACCGAAATTAGAAAACCTATACCACTATTTTTATGTTAACTTTTTAGGTTATGTTTCTATATCTATATTCTTTATTCACTGGTTGTCATGTGAGTTTTTATCACAACTCATGCGCCAATTTACGTCTTATAAAACTTGTATTATAATATACTATTATCGATGTAAAATTTCACAGAAATTAAGGATGGATATAAAGGAACAAATTGAGAAGGTCCAGCAGAAAATAAATTAAAGTTGAAAAATAAGGACCACCCTACAGTATATACCAGATAAACGGGTCAATAGAAAAAAATTCTAAGTAGGATAAATTGAAAGCATGGTTCCCTTGAGCAAAACATAGGTACTGTAAACTTGGCATAATTTATCTGACATAGCATTTATCAGAAGATTGTATTCCTATTCTTACTACAATGTTTCGAAAACTATTCTAATTAATGATGTCCTTCCAAGAAGTGTTTTGTTCGTAAACCCACTGGAAAACTCCAAGCAAATACTATTTTTGCGCGCTTCCGTAATTTGTTACGCTCATCTCCAACCGGCTGCAGCTGAGTGGTCTTGTTTTTCCCCTAATTTAGTTCAAGTGTTTTCCGCGAATCCCGCTATCGTCCGCAAACACGTCCAGGTTTTTCCGTTGAAAGAAAAATCCTTGTTTTAATTTAACCCTCACATTAATTATATTGTCTCCGAAGCTAACACTTGAACTGTTTAAAACGTCAAAGTATGATATTAAACAACTATGACTTGAGTTATTGTTACGCTAGTATTATTCCATCATACATTATAACATCATAAAAACGTACAAATATCCATTTCTCATAGGTAAATATGGAGAAAAATGTCAGTAGTAAAAAGGGTGGAGGCGCCGGTTTTTTCTTCTTTGTACTTAAAACCTCGTTTTTTTTAACTGAAACCGTCTGAAACTCAAAAGCAACAATATATCATCTTATAACGTGAATCCTGTCAACGCTGTATCGTTGTAGATATATTTAAAATATCTACATAAAACAGCCCACTTCAGGTTTTCTTGAAATCGTCTACAGAAAATCACCATAGACACTTAAATGTTGCTTTTATTACAGCATAAGGGTCGTGTTAAGGGTGAAAATAATAATCAATAACACACGACAAACTCAAAAGGTCTTGGAGAAATTTCTCCAAACCGGTGTCTTTGTTTATTAGATCTACAATGTACATATTTGGCGGACATTACGAGGTCTGACCATGTGCCGTGTAAAAGGCTGAACGCCTGAATGCTGAATAAATATTTAATGAGCATATTACGCTGATCGTTCTAGCGTAAATACGGCAGGCAGATGGTTCGTGTTGCCATGTTAGCAAACTCGACAAGAACACAAATACTTTATTTATTATGGCGAGATTATTATACGACAAATTTATCTAGCCTTTTCTTGTTAACTAATGAAGTACTAAAACTGTGTGTTGTATTGTATTGAATGTCATATATTGCACAACTCCATATGTTTATGGATTGAAGGACTTATTATTATATTGGCAAAATTTCTGTTAATGATGAATACAAAAATCATGGATAAATAATCTACGAACAAAAATGCGACAATATGTAGTTGAATTTTTGATAAAAGCGAAGAAAATTCACTATTTACAAATGATGGATACACTCCTCTTGTCAGATATTAAATTGTTCTTGTAACCAGTCAGGTAGAAAAAAGTAGTAGCTGTACTAAGTAACCTATTATTGTGTGTAACTCTACGTTGAACACCATTAACACCATGCAGGGTCTTGAAATTTGAAATTACTGACAAAATGATTGAAAATACATTTTTATGACTAAACATTGTGACAGAGTGATATATCTCTAAAATTGAGCACTTGACAACAACAGGCGCCATAATGTCGCCACGAAGTCGGTTTGCTTCACAGTTCGGTGGGTACTTCTGTTGTGGTCACTTGTGCTCCTAACTTTTGTAGGCTGCAATTGAGTGAGTTTGGTTTTCGATTAGTTTTAAAATATTATACACAGTAGTATTTGACATGGAGCATTTCATTCAGTTCCTGCAGCAAAAAGTCTATAACTTTTCAAAAATTATTGCATAAATTTCTATCATACCTCAAATTGTAGGTAATTAAAAGTTCTAGTAGCCGTCAGACCCTCAGAGTTTTGCCCCCTCGACATGAAGCCATAAATCGCGATAATGTCCGTTCCAATAGGAAACGTATTTCATTCAGTTCCTGCAGCAAAATGTCTATAACTTTTGCAAAAATTCTTGCATAAATTTCAATCATACCTGAAATTGTAGGTAATTAAAAGTTCTAGTAGCCGTCAGACCCTCAGAGTTTTGCCCCCTCGACATGAAGCCATAAATCGCGATAATGTCCGTTCGAATAGGAAACGTATTTCATTCATTTCCTGCAGCAAAATGTCTATAACTTTTGCAAAAATTCATGCCTAAATTTCTATCATACCTGAAATGGTAGGTAAATAAAAGTTCTAGTAACCGTCAGACCCTTAGAGTTTTGCTTCCTCGACATGAAGCCCTAAATCGCGATAATGTCCGTTCGGATAGGAAACGTATTTCATTCAGTTCCTGCAGCAAAATGTCTATAACTTTTGCAAAAATTTTTCCATAAATTTCTATCATACCTCAAATTGTAGGTAATAAAAAGTTCTAGTAGCCGTCAGACCCTCAGAGTTTTGCCCCCTCGACATGAAGCCCTAAATCGTGATAATGTCCGTTCGAATAGGAAACGTATTTCATTAGTTCCTGCAGCAAAACGTCTATAACTTTTGCAAAAATTCTTGCTTAAATTTCTATCATAGCTCAAATTGTAGGTAATTAAAAGTTCTAGTAGCCGTCAGACCATCAGAGTTTTGACCCCTCGACAAGAAGCCATAAATCGCGATGATGTTCGTTCCAATAGCAAACGTATTTCATTCAGTTCCTGCAGCAAAATGTCTATAACTTTTGCAAAAATTATTGCATAAATTACTATCATACCTCAAATTGTAGGTAATTGAAAGTTCTAGTAGCCGTCAGACCCTCAGAGCTTTTCCCCCTCGACATGAAGCCCTAAATCGCGATAATGTCCGTCCGAATGGGAAACGTATTTCATTCATTTCCTGCAGCAAAATGTCTATAACTTTTGCAAAAATTCTGGCATAAATTTCTATCATACCTCAAATTGTAGGTAATTAAAAGTTCTAGTAGCCGTCAGACCCTCAGAGTTTTGCCCCCTCGACATGAAGCCCTAAATCGTGATAATGTCCGTTCGAATAGGAAACGTATTTCATTGAGTTCCTGCAGCAAAATGCCTATAACTTTTGCAAAAATTCTTGCATAAATTTCTATCATAGCTCAAATTGTAGGTAATTAAAAGTTCTAGTAGCCGTCAGACCCTCTAACTTTTGCCCCTCGACATAAAGCCCTAAATCGCGATAATGTCCGTCCGAATTGGAAACGTATTTCATTCAGTTCCTGCAGCAAAATGTCTATAACTTTTCAAAAATTCTTGCATAAATTTCTATCATACCTCAAATTGTAGGTAATTAAAAGTTCTAGTAGCCGTCAGACCCTCAGAGTTTTGCCCCCTCGATATAAAGCCCTAAATCGCTATAATGTCCGTTCGAATAGGAAACGTATTTCATTCAGTTCCTGCAGCAAAATGCCTATAACTTTTGCAAAAATTCTTGCATAAATTTCTATCATACCTCAAATTGTAGGTAATTAAAAGTTCTAGTAGCCGTCAGATCCTCAGAGTTTTGCCTCCTCGACATGAAGCCCTAAATCGCGATAATGTCCGTTCGAATAGGAAACGTATTTCATTCAGTTCTTGTAGCAAAATGTCTATAACTTTTGCAAAAATTCTTGCATAAATTTCAATCATACCTGAAATTGTAGGTAATTAAAAGTTCTAGTAGCCGTCAGACCCTCAGAGTTTTGCCCCCTCGACATGAAGCCATAAATCGCGATAATGTCCGTTCGAATAGGAAACGTATTTCATTCATTTCCTGCAGCAAAATGTCTATAACTTTTGCAAAAATTCATGCATAAATTTCTATCATACCTGAAATGGTAGGTAAATAAAAGTTCTAGTAACCGTCAGACCCTTAGAGTTTTGCTTCCTCGACATGAAGCCCTAAATCGCGATAATGTCCGTTCGGATAGGAAACGTATTTCATTCAGTTCCTGCAGCAAAATGTCTATAACTTTTGCAAAAATTTTTCCATAAATTTCTATCATACCTCAAATTGTAGGTAATAAAAAGTTCTAGTAGCCGTCAGACCCTCAGAGTTTTGCCCCCTCGACATGAAGCCCTAAATCGTGATAATGTCCGTTCGAATAGGAAACGTATTTCATTAGTTCCTGCAGCAAAACGTCTATAACTTTTGCAAAAATTCTTGCTTAAATTTCTATCATAGCTCAAATTGTAGGTAATTAAAAGTTCTAGTAGCCGTCAGACCATCAGAGTTTTGACCCCTCGACAAGAAGCCATAAATCGCGATGATGTTCGTTCCAATAGCAAACGTATTTCATTCAGTTCCTGCAGCAAAATGTCTATAACTTTTGCAAAAATTATTGCATAAATTACTATCATACCTCAAATTGTAGGTAATTGAAAGTTCTAGTAGCCGTCAGACCCTCAGAGCTTTTCCCCCTCGACATGAAGCCCTAAATCGCGATAATGTCCGTCCGAATGGGAAACGTATTTCATTCATTTCCTGCAGCAAAATGTCTATAACTTTTGCAAAAATTCTGGCATAAATTTCTATCATACCTCAAATTGTAGGTAATTAAAAGTTATAGTAGCCGTCAGACCCTCAGAGTTTTGCCCCCTCGACATGAAGCCCTAAATCGTGATAATGTCCGTTCGAATAGGAAACGTATTTCATTGAGTTCCTGCAGCAAAATGCCTATAACTTTTGCAAAAATTCTTGCATAAATTTCTATCATAGCTCAAATTGTAGGTAATTAAAAGTTCTAGTAGCCGTCAGACCCTCTAACTTTTGCCCCTCGACATAAAGCCCTAAATCGCGATAATGTCCGTCCGAATTGGAAACGTATTTCATTCAGTTCCTGCAGCAAAATGTCTATAACTTTTGCAAAAATTCTTGCATAAATTTCTATCATACCTCAAATTGTAGGTAATTAAAAGTTCTAGTAGCCGTCAGACCCTCAGAGTTTTGCCCCCTCGATATAAAGCCCTAAATCGCTATAATGTCCGTTCGAATAGGAAACGTATTTCATTCAGTTCCTGCAGCAAAATGCCTATAACTTTTGCAAAAATTCTTGCATAAATTTCTATCATACCTCAAATTGTAGGTAATTAAAAGTTCTAGTAGCCGTCAGATCCTCAGAGTTTTGCCTCCTCGACATGAAGCCCTAAATCGCGATAATGTCCGTTCGAATAGGAAACGTATTTCATTCAGTTCTTGTAGCAAAATGTCTATAACTCTTGCAAAAATTCTTGCATAAGTTTCTATCATACCTCAAATTGTAGGTAATTGAAAGTTCTAGTAGCCGTCAGACCCTCAGAGTTTTGACCCCTCGACATGAAGCCATAAATCACGATGATGTCCGTTCGAATAGCAAACGTATTTCATTCAGTTCCTGCAGCAAAATGTCTATAACTTTTGCAAAAATTATTGCATAAATTACTATCATACCTCAAATTGTAGGTAATTGAAAATTCTAGTAGCCGTCAGACCCTCAGAGTTTTGCCCCCTCGACATGAAGACCTAAATCGAGATAATGTCCGTTCGAGTAGGAAACGTATTTCATTTATTTCCTGCAGCAAAATGTCTATAACTTTTGCAAAAATTCTGGCATAAATTTCTATCATACCTCAAATTGTAGGTAATTAAAAGTTCTAGTAGCCGTCAGATCCTCAGAGTTTTGCCCCCTCGACATGAAGCCCTAAATCGCGATAATGTCCGTTCGAATAGGAAACGTATTTCATTCAGTTCCTGCAGCAAAATGTCTATAACTTTTGCAAAAATTATTGCATAAATTACTATCATACCTCAAATTGCAGGTAATTGAAAGTTCTAGTAGCCGTCAGACCCTCAGAGTTTTGCCCCCTCGACATGAAGCCCTAAATCGCGATAATGTAACATTTTACAATGAAAATTATGTTGCTTATTTACTGAAAACTGAGTTGTTACCAAAATAAAACGTGTTCTATAACTGTAAATAAATGAGTAGTTGAATCCGACAGTCGGAATGTTTCTGACCTCAAATAATTTACGTACTTAATTTATAACAAACATCTTAAACCGTAGATTCCTACTAAAGTACCACTATAACTTTATACATTTTTTATTCATTTTTTATTTTTATTTTGGCCATAGGCCAGGAGAAAGAAATTCAACGTCACAAAATGAGTACACCTACTCGTAACTTTATAATATGAGGTATACGAGACATTATTGCACCATTGTGTACAAGTACACTCGAAGTAATGTAATTGTGTTCGGTGCCACCGCGAACAAATTACATTTTAATGATGGAAGTGATTAAAGTGTACATACGTATGGTGGAAATGAGTACAAGCCAACAAAGGGGGCGCAATTTCTGCCGGTCACTAATTTGTTTTAATATTCGGCTGGTCTACTTTGCAAATTAGTTTTGCCGTCGAGATTCTGATTCTAGTTTTAATGGAAAACTAGAACAAGCACCGCACGGACCATCCATCACTTTTATCAAAATGCAACAGCGGCATCCTACAGTATACAGTGTACGGTATTTAGTGTACAGTTCACAAAACAAAAAAAGAGGCACAATCGGTAAACAAGGGGGATTTTAAAATGGAAATTTTAAAAGTTTGATGGGATCGTCCCTAGGGAGATTCATTAATAACCAACCCCATTGTATGTAAATGGGTGCAAATTAATCGAGCGAATATTGTGCGTTCATTCTCGGTCTCAATTAGAAAGTTTGGTTTCTTGTGTTCACTCAGAACAATACGGAGTTTCGAGAATAATGAAAAGCTTGGTTTTGTAAAGTAAACAATCTGTCTCAACTGATTCCTTTCAAAGTTAGCCATTTATTATTTTTTTTTCAGGATGATTATTTTTCATTTAATAACTGGTTTATTAATAAAGGCCTCACAACCTTTTTAATCATTGTGCTTCAGATTTTATGCGTGTAATTACTTATATTGCTTTATTAGCACAAAAATACTCATAACGTAGTGTTTATTGATGCATATTAAACAACCGTAGCGTTTTATAAAGATTCTTTAATAATTTTTGGAGTTATAATTTTTTTAACGATTTATAATAAAAATATGGCTGTTTCGATTAATTCAAAAAATCAGCATGCACCTGTGAGGGTATTTTATATCTGGGCATTACCTTTATAGTGTCTATTGATGCATATTAAACAACCGTAGCAAGTTTTATAAAAATTCTTTAATTATTTTTGGAGTTATGATTTTTTAACGATTTATAATAAAAATATGGCTGTTTCGATAAATTCAAAAAATCGGCATGCACCTCTAAGTGTGTTTCATATCTGGGCATTACGTTTATAGTGTTTATTGATGCATATTAAACAACCGTAACAAGTTTCATAAAAATTCTTCAATTATTTTTGGAGTTATGATTTTTTTAACGATTTATAATAAAAAATATGGCTGTTTCGATAAATTTAAAAAATCAGCATGCACCTGTGAGGGTGTTTTATATCTGAGCATGACCTTTGTAGTGTTTATTGGTGCATGTTAAACAACCGTAGCAAGTTTCATAAAAATTCTTTAATTATTTTTAGAGTTATGATTTTTTAACGATTTATAATAAAAATATGGCTGTTTCGATAAATTCAAAAAATCAGCATGCACCTGTGAGGGTGTTTTATATCTGAGCATGACCTTTACAGTGTTTATTGGTGCATGTTAAACAACCGTAGCAAGTTTCATAAATATCCTTCAATTATTTTTGGAGTTATGATTTTTTTAACGATTTATAATAAAAATATGGCTGTTTCGATAAATTCAAAAAATCGGCATGCACCTCTGAGTGTGTTTCATATCTGGGCATTACGTTTATAGTGTTTATTGATGCATATTAAACAACCGTAACAAGTTTCATAAAAATTCTTTGATTATTTTTGGTTATGATTTTTTTAACGATTCATAATAAAAATATGGCTGTTTCGATAAATTCAAAAGATCGGCATGCACCTCTGAGTGTGTTTCATATCTGGGCATTACGTTTATAGTGTTTATTGATGCATATTAAACAACCGTAGCAAGTTTCATAAAAATTCTTTGATTATTTTTGGAGTTATGATTTTTTTAACGATTTATAATAAAAATATGTTTGTTTCGATAAATACAAAAAATCAGCATGTACCTGTGAGGGTGTTTTATATCTGAGCATGACCTTTATAGTGTTTATTGGTGCATGTTAAACAACCGTAGCAAGTTTGATAAAAATTCTATAATTATTTTTGGCGTATAATTTTTTAAACGATTTATAATAAAAATATGACTGTTTCGATAAATTTAAAAAATCAGCATGCATCTTTGAGGATATTTCATATCTGGGCGTTACCTTTATAGTGTTTATTGATGCATATTAAACAACATGTAGCTAGTTTCATCAAAATCCTTCAATTATTTTTGGAGTTATGATTTTTTTAACGATTTATAATAGAAATATGGCTGTTTCGATAAATTCAAAAAATCGGCATGCACTTCTGAGTGTGTTTCATATCTGGGGATTACGTTTATAGTGTTTATTGATGTATATTAAACAACCGTAACAAGTTTCATAAAAATTCTTTGATTATTTTTGGAGTTATGATTTTTTAACGATTTATAATAAAAATATGGCTGTCTTGATAAATTCAAAAAATCAGCATTCACCTTTGAGGGTGTTTCATATCTGGGCATTACCTTTATAGTGTTTATTGATGCATATTAAACAATCGTAGCAAGTTTCATGAGAATTCTTTAATTATTTTTGGGAGTTATGATTTTTAACGATGTATAATAAAAATATGGCTCTTTCGATAAATTATATAAAAATAAATTATTATTAAATCAAACAAAATTCGTTAAGTCTACAATAAATTCCAGTTAAATTTTAATGTAAATATTGAGGTTGTTCTCAGAAACGATGTGACGCGAATCAGCATACAAAATATGTATTGTGCATACGTATTGTTTTCGAAGTGTATTTGCTGTTGGTTTATTAAATAGAAAAAAATGTTACATCTGACAGTAGGTAAGTTTTTCTTGTGTGATATGTTCAATCAGGATGTTGTTTTTTATCACCAAGGACAACGAAAAAATAACTGTATTGTTTATTAATCTAGGTGGCTATGAATTAGATTAATTAACAAAAAGGTTATTTTTCGTTGCCCTGGTGACAAAAATTGGCGATCGATATGTCTTTGTGTTTAGAATACTGATTGAAAATATGCCAAAATAAAATAGACGCCCATTTAAAATTACATTGATGACGTCATACCTGGAAACCCCGGAAGTAATACTAATCTTAAGAATATCCCAAAAAACGGCATTTTTATTTATTAGCACTTCTCAAGATTTCATTCGTCAATACAGTTGGATGGGGATAATCACACTAACAATACATTTATTTTATTTTAATCAAAATTTGATTTCTTTGGCGAAAGGAAATGTATTTTTAAATATAAACAAAAATATTACTTTAAAGGAAGTTATTTTTTGGATGGTATCAAAAATATTTCATTTAAATGAATATTCCAAATAAATTCTACAAGGAAATTCTGAAGGAATGCAATAAATATTATTTGTGCCTGAAATATGTTTTGGTCTAAGAGAATAAATTCAAAAGATTATGTTTCTTAAAAACAAATAAATTTTAAAAAACAAATAAAAATCTTTTATATCTGTCTAGGAAACTCTGTATTCATTGAACGAACGAATCAGGATTCTCAAAAGTTTAGACCCTAATTACGTATCAAAATAATAATAAAAATTCAATTAGTATCAAACGTGGTGCTGGTATGAAATAAACACAAAATAAAGCATCAAATTCTTTTAAAATGAAAGAACGACCAAAGTAGAACAGACATAACTGCCCTGAAATATGTTTTATTTGTCTAAAAACTGACATTACCCCGAAAAAATACAAAAACCAACAATAAAACACCGAATCCAACAAAATTTCAAATCCTAATAAATTTGAATTTGAATTTGGGGCGTTTACCAAATTCAGACAGGTTAAGGAATTTTTGTTACATTTGTAACTGTAGAATTTATATATATGTGGTGATAAAGACTATGTCAACATTTTTAAACAAATATTTCCTTCTAAAGATATCTGGCTATTTATATTTAAATAAAATTGATAATAGTTGTGTAATTTATATTATATTTCATAAGTTTAACAAAAATTGCCCCTAATTCCGACACTAAGCGTATAGTTTGATCCGAAATCCGACACCTCAGTGAACCTAATTCAGACAGTGATCCTGAATCAGACATTTCTGGTACATTATTCCGACAAATATAAACATTCAAGTAAATATTAAGTGTTTTAAATATTGTTGTACGGCAATAGAGCCATATGTATTACTTCTATATAACCATGTACACAATTCCGATACACATGTCTGATTTACGGACGTCCTATATTTACATGTACCTAATTCCGGCACCCCTAAATTTGTAAATAATAGTGGTAAAAAGAGTAGTACACCGTATTATTATGAAAATATAAAGCATTTTTAGTCATCTTACATAGATTTTATGAGAATTTTCTTAATTACTGTTATCCTGTAGCGATTTTAAA
Organism: Aphodius sticticus; assembly: GCA_963966075.1. Classification (NCBI taxonomy): domain Eukaryota; kingdom Metazoa; phylum Arthropoda; class Insecta; order Coleoptera; family Scarabaeidae; genus Aphodius; species Aphodius sticticus. The sequence continues at coordinate 68,100,480 of OZ014509.1, forward strand.
AAAGTCAGTCAAACTTCTAGGTTATATTCTGACCGTTAGAAAACAATCCGAATTTGGGACCGCCAACTTTTTTATTGACATATTCGAAATCACAACAAATTATATTAGTACATACCTATCTATTATAATAAATAATTTCTTCATTAGTCCGAAATATTCGTATCATAAAAATCACAATCAATCAAATCAATCAAAATAACGGAATTTCAAAATGTATTATTCCGCAAAACTTGAAAAAAAAACAAGAGTAGACAACCAAAAACGGTCTATATAGATTTCCCCGATAAATCACACGCTGAGCTTAAGATAACCGGCGTTGTCACGTCCGTGCCTCTTTCCTGATCTTAATTGAAATGTTTTGCAACGCTCGTCGTTTTATCCACGACGTCGACGGGGTTTAGTAGATGGCGCCACCGGCGCTTCCATCAACTTATGCGCGCCCTCTATCCGAGAAGGCCGCGACACGGCAACGAAAGGACCGCGGGCGTCAAACTGACGTGAGTGCACCCGGTGCAATATTGACGATAGGGAATTGATTTTTCCCTCGGGGCGATTTGATGCCGTAAGCAGCGACCCACCCTAAACCGCATAGAATTTGTCAGCGTAATTGGCAAATAATGCACTTCGTGTGCAACTTGACACGCAAGCAGGAGACCGATTATGACATGAGTTGGCGTAACCAATGAAATAACAAAGCGATTGTTGATGTGGCGTAACGGCGGACGTGCGGTTATTGCCAAGTTAAGTTACGCCCAGACCAGAGCGATTTTCGCATCGCGTAGCGTCAGCGAAAATCGCGCGAAACCAAGTTACATTACAGCATATGGATGTGACCAAACCAGAGCGTCAAATTTCGCAGAATGCAGCGTTTATTTCGTTCAACCGCATGGCTTTTTTGTTAACGTTCCGAGGCCAAAACCAGTCCTGAGCGGGTATCGAAAAACGCGCGAATCGCGTGCGGAACATTTTTACTAGGCGGGATAGCAAATCGCAGCGGCAAATTTTCAGTTCGCAGCCTGCTCGATTTTCTCGCTTTCCGCGCGGCGTTTTAGTACAAAAATATTAGTCGCAAAACGGTAAACACAAAATAACCAATTAAAATAGTAAAAATATCCAATATTGTTTGATGTAGTGCACAAAAAATATAATATAACATATTATACAGTGTGTTCATTTCAAAAGTATCCACCCTTAAGAACTCTTGACCTGATGCGATTATTGATTTGAGTGCAAACACGTCGATTTAGATATCGGGGGGAACTTCAAAAATGGTACCTAGAGAATTTTAGGTTTCATCCCTTCACCCTCTAGCCACCCCACTTTGAAATTTCAAATGGCACCCCCTACCTTGTGATACATCATTTGAAAGGGCACAAAATTCTCTAGTTAACCAAGATAAAAAAAAATTAAATCGATCGATTCATTCTTGAGATAGACTACACAGAAGATGGAACGTATGAAATAAATTATTACTAGCAAAACATTGGCGGATTAGGTACACTGTTGATTTAAATTACAGTCATAAGAAATAAAAAAATAAAATAAATAGTAAAATAAAAAATAAGAAATTATTTTATGACATGTTCGAAATGGCCACCATTATTTGCTAGTCAAAAATACATTCTGTTCTCGAGCTATTCGCCTGCAAGATCCCCAGATTTAACACCTCTCGACTTCTTTCTCTGGGGTCACTTGAAAACTAAAACCAAAACTCCTTTCGCCAGTATCGAAGAGTTCAAACACAGAATTACGCAAAAATGTAGACAAGTCACCCGTGAAACATTCGTCAAAGTTCGCGAAGAGTTCGAAAACATAATGTTTTTTTTTGTCTAGCAAATAATGGTGGCAATTTCGAACATGTCATAAAATAATTTCTTATTTCTTATTTTATTACTCATTTTTTTTCTCATGACTGTAATTTAATTCAACAGTGTATCCAATCCGCAATGTTTCGCTAATAACAATTTATTTCCTACTTTCCATCTTCTGTGTAGTCTTAAGAACCAATCTATCATTTGCTTTATCATGGTTGAGTAGAGAATTTTGTGCCCTTTCAAATGATGTATCACAAGGTAGGGGTGCCATTTGAAATTTCGAAGTGGGGTAACTGGGGGGCGAAGGGATGAAACCGAAAATTTTCTAGGTACCCGTTTTGAACTTCCCCCTCGATTTCTAAATCGACGTGTTTCCACTCTATGCAATAATCGCATCAGGTCAAGAGTTATCAAGGATACTATTAAAATGAACACGTAAAATAAAAAAAGCAATAATTTACAATTTTTCGTGGACCTACAGTTTTACATCCTCATCCAAAACTTGGTTGCTGCGTCGTAAGCGGTTTTCTTTAATAATTGCTTTAAAAACTAAAATCTGTTCGAATTATCCACCTGTAGATTTTGCTGAAGATTTTACATCAAATTTGGAATCAGAATATCCCAGAAAATATGTTTCAAACGAATCCGACAGTTTTTAGATTTTCGATTGTATAAAATCCGCCACTTTGAATTTTGAAAATCTGATAACCGATTTGGAAATAAAGAGCCTCAGATATGACAGGAAATGAGTTTGGTTTTTAGATTGTGGGTCGCCATATTGAATCTTAAATGCACATGAGACTTGGGATCAGGGAGCTTGAAATATCATAACAAATAAGTTTAATGTATAGTTTTTCATGTAGGGTCGCCATATTTCATCCGCCATAGTGAATTCTGAAAATCTGACATTAGGTTAGGAATCACGAAGCTCTAAATTACACAGGATAAGTGACTTTGTGGGTTTTGTGGATCCAACATTTTTTATTTTTTTGTGCCGCTCTATTTATTCCACACCATTGTGAATTTTAAATAAATTTTTGCATATTTAATATGAGCGAACCCAAAAACGCGTTGTTACCATAATTAATGAATATTTTACTTCAAGAAGATGAATTTAGCCAGATTTTTCGGTTTTCTGGCCCATACTGAACCCATAGTGAATTGTAATTATATAGTTTAATTAATAGTCTGCAAAAAAACGCATTAAGAATAATTTATTTAAAAGTTATTCCAAGTAGTGCCTTTATATAAAAAACAGTCCGTTTCTCATAATTATGTACGACAATATACTATATGTAAACAGAAATAAAACCAGACGGTCGAGCGGGACCTAACGGGGACGATAGCCTGTTTCATTCCAACACTTAAATGTTGGAGTGAAATAGGCAATCCGGCGAAACCGCTTTGGTCTGAACTCTATCGCGAATTCGCGTTTCGCAAGCGGTGCGACATATTCGCGGCGTCTATCGCGGCAGCGGATTCGCTCTGGTCTGGGCGTAGCTTTAATCCACATATTGGCGGGGAGCTTGTTGGTTGTTTTGGACAAAATCTAATTTACATCAGATCGTACCGTTCTATAAGGAACGGTACGGAAGTTATGACTCAAAGTATCAAAAACTGCAAAAATTGCCATTTCACTGTTTGGAATTGTCAAAGCGAACTGTGTTCCATCTAGCCATCCGATTTTGACGATTCCAACAGCACTGGATAGGAAATTGGCCGAAGAAACCATTTCTGAAGACCGCGTTGCTCTAAGTTGAGCTGTTCGCGAGAAAAACGCGAAAAACCGCAAAAACATTATTTTTACATTTTCTGGACAAACCGTACGCTTTACGGGAAAACCGAGCACACCGTTGAATTCAGCATAGCCCAATGCATAAGCACGACCCCATTAGACAGCCCTATCTCTCAAAAAAAAATTTGATATTCTTTTCGATCTAAATTTAGCACATTGAGATAGAAAAAAAATTAAAAAGAAAATTACTTTGCAACCGTTGGCGATAGAGAGATTAACCCACCACCAAATGATAGATCTCGACGAGTACATCAAAAATATGTATACTTGTATATGCCTAAGAAATACCATATTGAAGTTATGTGGTCCAATTCGCTTATTTTTGTGTTATTTGAAAAAAACGTTATTTGAGCACAACTCGGCAGCCAGTAGAGATAGAGACCTGTTCTATGTAAATTCGTGATCAGCGCATCCATTTTAGTAAGATAGCTAAGGTTTCATATCGATCCGGGTCCTAGATTTCGAATTAGGTGTGCCATTTCAAATTTAAAGTAAAAAAGTACGATTTTTATCAAAATTTTGATCAGTTGGCAAAAACAAAAGTACCTCCCACCCTATTGAGATTTTGATCCCTTGTACACTTTTTGACGCCGATTACGCTGGAGTAATTGATTTTTTTCTATATGGAACGGTACGGAAGTTATGACTTCTCAAAGTAGGAAAAACTGCTAAAATTGCCATTTTACTATGTTTTGAATTGTTAAGGCGCACTGTGTTCCATCTAGCCATCCCATTTTGACGATTCACACGTCACTGGATAGGAAATTGGCCGAGGAAACCATTTCTGAAGACCGCGTTGCTCTAAGTTGAGTGGTTCTCGAGAAAAACGCGAAAAACCGCAAAAATCCTAATTTTACATTTTCTGGACAAACCGTACGCTTTACGGGAAAACCGAGCACACCGTTAAACTCAGCACAGCCCAATGCATAAGCACGACCCCATTAGACAGCCCTATCTCTCAAAAAGATTTGATATTCGTTTCAATCGAAATTTACCACATTGAGATAGAAAAAAAAATTTAAAAAGAATTACTTTGCAACCGTTGGCGATAGAGAGATTAACCCGCCACCAAATGATAGCTCTCGACGAGTACCTCAATAATATGTATACTTTTATATGCCTAAGAAGTACCATATTGAAGTTATGTGGTCCAATTCGCTTATTTTTGTGTTATTTGAAAAAAACGTTATTTGAGCACAACTCGGCAACCAGTAGGGATAGAGACCTGTTCTATGTAAATTCGTGATCAGCGCATCCATTTTAGTAAGATAGCGAAGGTTTCATATCGATCCGGGCGCTAGATTTCGAATTAGGTGTGCCATTTCAAATTTAAAGTAAAAAAGTACGATTTTTATCAAAATTTTGATCAGTTGGCAAAAACAAAAGTACCTCCCACCCAATTGAGATTTTGGTCCCTGGTACAGTTTTTGACGCCGATTACGCTGGAGTAATTGATTTTTTTCTATATGGAACGGTACGGAAGTTATGACTTCTCAAAGTATGAAAAACTGCTAAAATTGCTATTTTACTATGTTTTGAATTGTTAAGGCGCACTGTGTTCCATCTAGCCATCCGATTTTGACGATTCAAACGGCACTGGATAGGAAATTGGTCGAAGAAAACATTTCTGAAGACCGTGTTGCTCTAAGTTACGCGGTTCGCGAGAAAAATGCACCCGCGAAAACCGTAATTTTACATTTTCTGGGCAAACCGTTCGCTTAACGGGAAAACCGAGCTCACCGTTGAATTCAGCACAGCCCAATGCATAAGCAAGACCCTATTAGACAGCTCTATCTCTCAAAACAATTTGATATTTTTTTCGATCTAGCACATTGATATAGAAAAAAATTAAAAAAAATAACTTTGCAACCGTTGGCGATATGGAGATTTACCCACCACCAAGTGATCGATCTCGGCGAGTACGCTGGAGTAATTGATTATTTTTTATAAGTTTTATAATAATGAAATCGGAGAACACCTGTATTCGTTCTATTCGCACCTCGTAGCGTAAGGTCTTATTGATTTTTCCTGTGCAGTACCTGGCTTACCACGCGGTAATGCATTTCATAATCTGCCACCTGCAACCCGCTCTACATAGCATCAGCGTTATTATTCATACTCAAACTATGTAGGTCCTCTGTTCCAAATATTAAATTATGTAAAGCCCGTGTCAGTGCACTATTTTAACAATTTTATCACGTTCGTTTCTTTTGTAAAAGCCGTCACGTCACCTGTCCGGTGCATAACCGATTGTGAATCGTGACAAGTACAGCTGCGGATAATTGCAATTTACGTTTCCAATTTCAGACGACTAATCAAACTGTCGCGCCTCGGTCGGTCGGGTCGGTCGGTAACTCGGTTTTACGCAAAATAGGTGATTTTGATGAGGCTCTGACGGCCGTCGACAGAGGAAGTAAACGAGCTAATTTTTTGTCCCGGCACTCGTTAACAGCAGGACCTAATTCAATCAACGTCGGTTCTGCGCCAGATCAACAGGACTACGGCATCGTTTTCATTATTACAGCTGACGTCAATAGGGGGAACGTGTATCTTGTAGCTTTAGCCTTTATTCGGTTGCAATTTTCCGATATACGTTTTTCGACAAATCTTTGTATTGGTGACGTTCACAGTTGATTATTCTTAAAGAAAAATGTATATTTGTCACGATTCCATGACGTAAAGTAAAATAATTTCTTCACTTGTAGACAATTTAACTCAAATGAGAAGAATGAGCCCTTCAAAAACAAGTTTAGCAACTTAGGAGGGATAGCAATGCGTTTAACACATTTTAATTTATGTCTTTTACCTTTGAGCTGACGAGCTGACAAAAATAATGCAAACAATAGATGTCACAAACTCTACAGGGTGTCTCACGGAACTGGTACATTAGAAGTTTCTCATGTTCTACTATTCTGGAAACTTGAAATTTTGGAATTAGAATTTACTCGATTTGTGCTCTTCAGCTAAATTATTCCCAAGTTAACTGTCACGTCCGGCCACCGGAAGTCGGTATCAACTTTGTTATTTTAAATGGAATGATTTAATCTTCATTTTATTTTTGGTTTCTACGTATCAAAATACATCATTTTCGATAAGGTTTCCCTATATCTAAATATCACCATTTTTGAGTTTTTTTGATTTTACTAAATTTTTGGTGTTTTACGCGGTTACATATAAAATCGAATATCTGTTATTACTGAAATTAGAAGTTTCATGATGGGTGGTCCAAAACTAGAAACATAAGCAAATAAGACTATGTTTAGTTCATGATATCTTATACAGGCTGTTCAAAATTTACCACACAATAATTGAATTTACAAACGTAAAAAAAACTCACTTTTGTCAAATATAACACCCTGTATATCGATACGCCATTCGATAGGAAATTTTATTCCCTATCAATCAATTATAGGGTTCCCTATATCTATCTTTAATCGTTTTTGAGATATTGTCAGTATAAATGAATGCAAACTAAATACAAAACGATTTATTCTTCATTTATAGAGAATGTAACGACTTTGGAACAGCAGGAAAACAGAAAATATTGAAAAGGTTTGTTAGAATTAAAGTAATATATTTGGGATATCTAACTTAAATTAAAACTTAAATATTTTGTTCGAAATGCTGCCCGTTCTGCTCCAAACATTTTAAAACTCTTCGCTGTACTTCTGTCATCGTCGCACTTCCAAAATTTTGTTACTTTCACCATGAATGAAGAATAAATTCAAAATATGTATCACTATTTGAATAAACGTCAGCGTTTTCCATTTCGCAACTAATACTACTAACTAATAACCACGTACACCTGTATACACAATTATTAGCGATAGATGAACAACAATACAAACAAACATATTTGTCAAATGTAAAGATCTATGAAGATAGAAGTGCACGGAAAGTGCATTAGCAGCGACCACCATCGGGCGTACACGATAAATCCCGAGCACTGCAAATGTGCCAAAAATGACATGAAAAGTATGAAAATATCTGTATTCAAATACATTTTATTATTTAATTACTGCACATAGAAATGCCAGTTTATAAAAATGATGTTGTGAAAGGTTATCGATAACTAAATACTTTATCTGCCAAAATGTGAAGGCCTTCTTATGCAACCCAGGAGTATTCAAAATGGATTTAAACAAAAAGAGACAATATCTCAAAAACTATTAAAGATAGATACAGGGAATATCAATATTAGGGAATCCTAATATTGATTGATAGGTAATAAGATTTCCTATCGAATGGCGTATCGGTATACAGGCTGTCCCATTTGATAAAAATGAGTTTTTTACGTTTGAAAGTTGTGTTCAAGTTTCAAGTTCAAGTTTTGGGCCACCCATCTAGTTTCAATAATAACCAAGATATTCAGTTTTAAACGTAACCGCGAAAATTAGAAAATCGAAAACACTTAAAAATGGTGATATTTAGGGATAGGGAAACTTTATCAAAAATGATGTATTTTGATACGTAGAAACCAAAAATAAAATGATGATTAAATCATTCCATTTTACTTCAAATGGAATGATTTAATCTTGATTTTATTCAAAGTTGATACCGACTTCCGGTGGACGGACGTGAAACGGACGTTTCAAATTTCGTGATTGCATTTAATTAAACAAAAAATAATTAAATTAAATTGAAGTAAGTACTAATTTTGACTAAATTGACTAATTTGATATGTTTTTGCATTTCATTTTCACCTCGAGTTATAAATTACCTTGAATCAGTCTAATTTTCAACATTGTGTATGTATGAGCAAGCTTTTTCTTATTTAACAAACTTTAAGAGAATATACAAACATCATCTGTTATAGATACAATAATTAGTGTGAATAAATATCTTCTACACTTTCCCACACTTTCTTTCACAGAACGTAATTATGGTTCTGACTAAAATGTTTCATAAGGAATTATTTATGTGTTCAATACCTTTAAAAATACTAAAATATTAATAAAACAGGAATATTAACTTGTTATCAATAGGTCCATATGAAACTTTTTACTCAGAATAAATGGTTCTTAATTTTTGTATTTTGACCAATGATTTTTTTTAAAACCTATACTGAATTTATTTATTTAATTATTTGTGAAAGGTAGTTTTTGTATTCTTCGTTTTCGCATTGTTTGATTTGTATTTTCTTGTTCCTTCCTTTGGTAATACTTGAAGGAACTAAAAAGAACAAATAAGTTTGTACCTAGAGAGAAATATCTGCAATGTTACAGAAAATGAATGTAATAATCTACCAAAAAAGAAAAGAAGAATTAACTGTAACATCGCTGGTTATATGGATACCAGCTAAATTTCTGTATTGTTTTTACAGAATTCACATATTCCACAAACAGATTCCTGTGAAGTTAGCACAGTATCACCTTAATTTGACAGGGCATTTTTTAAATTTTGCAGGAATAATACTTTATTATCACAGTAGTAAGTAATATTCAATCATTGAACTGCGTTTCTTTCCAGACTTGTATCTGGTGTTAAGTAATATAATACGTTACACGGTTTTCTGTACGCAAAAAATACTCGAAATGCCTTGGAAAAAACATTGTATTTTTTTGGCGGGTTCCGCCAGGTTCCAACCCCATTTAAAGGGTTCCGCAAGAGTAAAAAGGTTGAAAAACGCTGGTCTAGGTATTCAAAAAGGGTCCACGTTTCAGTGCAATAGCGGTCAAGATTCCTTGTGTATTTTCTTGTTCCATATCATGTCTTAAACGAGATGATAGAGAAAAGGTCATAAATCAATTTATTTTGTTGTCAGTAAGTAATGTTTAATCGAGTTATAACTGCTTAATTAATATTGGAACATTTGACGTACCTAATATTAGTTGAAAATTCGAAATGTAATAACTTCGTTCGATTAATTACACACAATGATAAGCTTGGTTAAATCAATTTACTGTAAAGCCAACACAGTAGGTAAACAACCAATATCCAAGGATACCACCTCAAGGATACGTTGCCAGGGATACCCGACTCAACCTTGCTCTGTCCGACTGCACAGATCTGCGGATGAAATACTATTTTCTAAAGACAGTATTAGCGTGCCTCTTTAGACATCATTTTCAAAGAAGATATATTCGATAAATATTTGAACAGAACAGGCGTCTTATTAAATTTTTCGGAGAATAGAAAAATAATTCAGGAACATTTCATTACTGTAACTTTCAGGTAACAAAGCAGACGAGCCTCAGTTGTTTGTTCTGATAAACAAACATGAATACAATATGCAGCATGAATTGGAGCTAGTGTTTCAAACAAAAAAAAATGCTATGTAATATTAAAGTTGCTTAAAAGTTCCAGTCTCCTGTCTGCAGTTGTGCCCTTTTGCAGTAGTACGTGAGCAGCAAAACTAAGGTGGAAAATGAACTCTTTAAGCTGCAGAACTCGCTGCGTGAATTTCCAATTAGGTCAGTGCTTATTTCCGTGAGGTGTTTGTTAGTGACCCTTCTACCTACAGCACGTACGACCACATGCAATTTCATTTAATTAAATTCACATAAATGAAAAAGTGGCGTAAGATTGCTTGGTTGCCCATAATAAGATATTCCGTTCGATGATGTAAAGCAAGTTGCTAACTAACCACTTGAAAAACTGGTTAATTTGCCTGATTATGTGTTTAATATTGTCTATTTCTTAATGGTAAATATATAATTGAAAATTGCAGCTAATGTCACTGTTGTTATTTGACGCGAAACATAACCTAAATTTTAATAATAACATTAGATATTTGACAACATCCTTCTGCATAATATCGGTGTGTGTAATTAAGTACATAACAATTTTATTATTTTCTGTTATATTTGTATGTTTGGTAGAAAGAACGTTTATTTGTGTTAAACAACTTTAATTTTTAGTTAGAATTTACAATATGTAGGTAATTATAATTTATAACGCACGAGATTTATTTGGTTCAAATAATTATGATTGTGTTGTGTTATTATAATTTTTGAAATTAATGAAATTGTTCCTACATATAGACCTACATATAGTCAAGATTAGGGTAGCAAAGTGTACGCTGATTCGGAATCGAAACTTGACCCTGCATGAACTGTGCTCTATACTGCCGATCATACGGCCTTTTTTAGCCATTTAGCCAGACGCATGACATCAACTGAGCGGTATGCTTTCACCAGTCTATTATTTATACCAAAGTGCGAGGAGAGAGCTTACTAGCATCTAACAACACAGTTTGATGAGGTATTCACACTAAAAATATATTTTTTCGAATGGATTGCAAAAATAAATCTATTTTTTAGTCAAGGCAAAAATATTTCTTGGAAGGAAATAAATCTCTTGTAAAGAAACGTCCCTTTAAAACTTTTTCTTTTAACTTTTAAAACAAAAATATTACTTTAAAGGAAAGTAGTTTTTGTTTGTATCCAAATGTATTTATTTGATTTAAATAAATACTCGAAATGAATTATTCTTTACAAGCAAATAAACTAGAGTATTCAGGAAAATATTTTTAATATATTTGTTATAAAATCCGACTTTCGGATTCAAGTATTTAATTGTTTAAAGAGTTATATTCTATTAAATTATTGTATGTCCTAAATGATCATAAAGCCTCATTTTACATTTTAGATACCGGGACGAAAACAGCTTCTTTTTGCGGCCTAGGGCAATAAAGATTTTTATTGCGCCCTATGGCATAAAGCAGGAGTTCTCAACCGGTGGTACGCGTACCACTGGTGGTACGCGAAGGACTTCTTGGTGGTACGCAAAAGGTACCAAACTTAAAATCATATTTCGTCGGGTTAAAGGTAAAAGTCACTAACTAACATCTAAAATAATTACGAAAATCTGACTTTAAGATGTATTACCAACAAATATAATGATATTTTCTGGATAATTAATGCATTTTCGATTACTTAGAACACTTATTGATCGCCTCCTTGTACAAGATGCGCATTTAGAAGCATTTGACTACAATTAATTCGGGTTTCAAGAAAATGTAACAAAATGTTAATTAGTGACTTTTACCTTTAAGCCCACGATTTATTCAGATGATATTGTTGAATTCTTTGACCCAAAATTATAGCGGTCAAATCAGATAATACCCATTACTGTACGCAGACGTATTTCAAATGACACATTGTGTAAAAGGAAGTGTAGTTAAAAAGATAAATCAAAGTTAATATTTTGCGCTACAGTTAGATGATATACTAACATAATTAATTGTTATCAATTATCTGTCTTTATCCTATTCGAGGTGGAAGAGAAAATTGCAGAGGAATAATTATTTTGTAAACATCTGCTCGAAAGAACAACTGGTGAAATATTAAAATTTCTTAGTAATTTTATGTTTAACAATTTCATTCCATGAGCGAAATGCACTGGTGTCTGCACTGATGGAGCTCGGGCTTTAACAAAAAAAAATAATTGCAGTCAATATAATTAAAAGTCGAGCATTCAGTTCACGAATGTTTTTAATATTATGTCAGGAGATGGGTAGCAACAGAAGTCACTCTTGTTACATTCCGATGATAGATGGCTCTCAAGAGGTAAAGTTTTGAATCGTCTCTTCGAAATAAATCAGAAGTTCAAGTTTTTCCTAAAAACGCTAATTTCGAATTCAAAAATTCTTGCTTTGACGATTTGTGGATGGCCCGGTCAGCATATTTAGCTGATATTTTTGGAAAGCTGTATGAATTAAATTTAGTTTTGCAGGGATCAAAGGTTCATTTAATTATCGTTGAAGATAAAATTACCGATAAATAAATTGAGTTAATTATAAAAGAAGTTAATAAAAATAAATGTAGTTTATTGCCAGCATTCGAAGGCTCCCTTGAAGAAAGATGGGAAACATCAATGATGAATTAGTCGGATATAAAAAAATTATTGATTGCACCTCTTTAAAAAACAATAGTTATTTTCCCAAATCTATGACAATGAAAATTGGATCAGAAATCTAAAAGGTATGTAAATACCAAACTTCACAACCTAATAGAAAACGAACATTTAAGAACATTTGATAGACGTTTCCTCACACACAGCGCTGATAGAAGAATTTAAAATTATTACAATCACCGCTTTTTGGATCCAGAGGAAGAATTAACGAAACTGGAGATTAAGATATTAGACTTTTAATGCCTTTTTGCGCCACGATTTATGTGAAATTTATGTAGGTATGGGTTTTCATCAATATTATATTTAAACAACAAACATAAGCCAAAATTAATGATTGAGCCAAATTTGAACTTGAAACTAATTGACACAGACCATAATATTTTAAAAAAATGGTTTAGCAAAACAACCCCAAGGGTATTTTTAATTTTTTTCGTTCTAGCTTTGACAGACATTTCTTGGCCTAATTCCTTCCCTTCTTCTTCTATAACAAAAAAAGAAAAACGTCCCCAGCACGGGTCGTCTGGTACACCCTGTATACCTGTCACATCACATGCTATCACATTTAAGTCGTTGATAATGCGGAAAAAAATGAATAATTCATGAATAGGGGAGGTTTACATCGGAAATTCTTGTAACGACACATTTGCATATTTCTCACAGATTGCGGGCACAATGATGCAAATTTCCAATATTTCATAGAGCAGTTGACAGGTTTCCAGCCAGTAAATATGCAAAGTGCACCTGGGATTTTTTAATACACAGGTACTACCATCGTTATAGACGTTGAAGCAATTGAAATTTTTCACGTGAATATGATAATGAGAAGATATCCAATATAAAAGATCGATCCCTATCCACCAGAATATAAAGCTAAAGCAGCATTTTTAAATTTATTATTGATCAATGTACTTTTTAGTTGTTATTGAATACTAAATTGACCCAATTTTTGTAGAAAAAAGTGCAGATTTAAGAGGAATCACTAGAGGTAGTAGCGTACTACAAAACAACACTACATAAAACCAAACATACTGAGCTTAATTGTGTGTTAATAATCACGTGTAATACATTAAATTGTAGATAAAGGTGTATTACACCGGGCACGAACGCCACTTTTTTTCATTTGCGTTGTTGTTTTGGTTTTTACCCTTGCTAAAGAAGCCAATAATTGGTAATTTTTGTGATTTTTTTATTCCAAATCAAAACCAAACATCAAAAAAGCAATATTACAACATTTTGTATTGAGCCTTCATGAACTTGTGTAAAAAAAATGACAACAAAATATGAATGTTGTAATGATTTAACCGTTGGTTTTTTGAACATGTGAATGAGACGAGAATAACATATTTTATCGTCGTACGGTGCAGCCATCTGTTGGATAAACACCACATCATTTTCTTCGACCAATCAAATTCAAATGGTACAGTCTGAAGCAGCAGCATGAATACGTAGCCAGGGGAATCACAAATATTGAGCAACTTTGGCCTAACAAAAATATTGATCGCATGTTGACACGGGAGTGCCGCAGCGCCAGGCAAACGAAAGCCATTCGAAAAATAAATTTTACCGTGCTGGTGCTACGTAGATAGCAACGACTCGCTTATAAATTAGGACAGCATGTTCTTGCGGCAGTGTATGTGAGCAACATGAATTGTTGAATTTCGACCAAAATAGGCTAGAAACCGAATACGAGAAATAATTTTTTGCCGTCCTGACTCCTGATGGATTACGCAGACAGCAAAGAGCGAGTTATAAATTAGGAGCGCATGTTCCCGCGAGGGTTTATAGTGCAGTCCCCGTACGACACACGGAACGAAGAATAATCAACAACCGCAATACCTACTTACAATGTTACAACTACTAAATAATTAATAGGAGGTAAATAAATTATTCATTTATTTTTCGTCATAGAATTTCAAATATATTGGTATTTAGATTTAGAAAATAATATAAATACCAAACACTTGTCGCTTGGCAATGCATTCAGGGCAATCGCAATCTATCTAGGATGGTTGGCTTTAGTTCGACTTGTTATACAACAGACGTCGAACAGACGCTAGAAATATGGGCAAATTAAAAAATCGGCTGCCTTTATGTGGCCCGCGTTCTAAGAAAACTAATAACTTGCGAGAGTACCTGCGGTAAGTGTATATGTAGATATTATACGTGAGTGTAATTCTTCGCTAATTAAGTTCGCTAGTTAATTTGGGCAATACTCTCTTATAGGTGTAAGCGTGCCGGATTACCATATATGGCAAAAAACTTTTATAAAGGTGTAAAATATTTGAACATGTATCTATATAATATATAATAAATGACATACATATAGATAAAGCTGCCTGTTTTATCGAAATCGCTATTTTTTCTCATACCTACAATTGAAATTGAAGTACCTATACTACCAAGTCTATACATAGCAATAATAATTTTGGGTAAAATTTCAAAATGCAGTATCCAACTGTAGCTAGAATTAAAATAGGAATATTATATTTACTAACACCTACTTGCGTCACCCGATAAAAATTTGAATTTTTATATGAGGTGTGTTTTACCTGAAAGTGTGTTTTACCTGAAAGTATCGATCTCTGCCCAGTACGAACGAGACATTCGAGATTATTGATGCACAAAGAAAACGTTAAATGGATTTAAATAAGTATCTGAGTACGAATGCTTTCACGGCCAGAATCATTTAAATTTAGATGATACATAGTTACCGGTTTATGCCGTGAGTAAAAATTCATAATTACTGTCTTCGCGAACCATGCTGTTCGCTTCTTCGGAGCTAACTGATAATTAGTTAACTAATTCTAATAATAAATGTAAAGTAATAAATGATTTATGTAAGAAAAGCTGTCTGTTTTACCAAAACTACAATTGTTTTCAACATACAAAAGGTAAAATGTTCAACCATAGTTAGTAGTAAAATAAGAATGTTATAATAAACAGCGGTTTATAATAAAGCAATTAATTAATTTACTGTATTGTTTTGTGGAATTGTATTTGTATTTAAAATATACAAGAAAAGCATTTCAGAACATGCGATAGTCACATACACAAAGTTATTAGGAAATGGTTCGGCGCCAGTCGACACCGCACGGCCCCTTTGATCTTCGCCGCCAAAGAACGATACCGCCTGTGGAAACCGCCGTTCCCCTCATCTAATCAGTGCGTTGCTTGCATTTTCTGCGGAGTGTACAGTGGGCGCGGCTTGTTCCCTCCTCTCGCGCCTCAGTTTCGTCGGACTTTTGAGGCCGGTGACTAACATTTACTCTTAAGCAGAAAAACGTAGTTAAAATTGTCAATATTATCAGTTTCCACTTTAACGTTCATATAAATTTAATTGGCCGTTCCTACGCCGTTAATACTGCAGTATTCGGGATCTAGGGAAATCTCTAAAAGCAAACGACTGTTATAAATTGAAATAGGTTTATGTCTGGCAGTACCACTAAAACTTTAATGCCAGGGAAAGATTACCAATCGATCCCAGTCTGGAGGCGGTGCCAGCAAAATGCGGCAAACAGCTCCAGTAATACATACATATTCATGAGGACATGGATGTTCTATAAGGTCTAGAGCAGATATCGACAGTGGGACAATTGAAATTGTGGCCGGTACGGCAACTGTTTTAAAACATCTCACGTACCACTTTACCAAAAGATTTCAATACAAACGATTTATTAAATTTCATTTCTGATGAGATTCTGATATATTCTGTAGGTTTGTTTGTCTATAATGTACCTTTCTAAAATTACCGCATTCTTTGGTTTTTTTTTATTGACGACACTATGCGATCAGTTGATTCCAAATTTGGTTCACGTATTCAACATTTCGAGTATTTCTCAAAAGAAATCATGATAAACTACGAAAAACTCTCTTTTTCCAACACAAATATCTGTGACTACGTGTAAAGGAGCTCCTACACGCAGTGCCAACGTCTCGCCAACGTTGGTGATGTGACGCGCTGCGCGTAGTGCGTTCATTCACTTCGCCAACATTGGCCAACGTTGGTATTGGGCGCAAGGTATTTCTGTGTATCGTAGAAGGCTCGTAGCGTCCCGTAGAGAATTAAAAATGAACAGTGAAGACGATATCATTGCTGTTGCAGTAGCTCCCATTATTTTAAGCAGTGCATTGTTGCTTAGAATTAAAAATTGGAACCCTCGAAAGAGGACACAGTTTAATAAGGTTGTTAAATATTAAACATGTTTTTCAGTCATTATTTATACAGTACGTTCGAAAATATTAAATACATTAAGGACTACAAATATACAGCAATACAGGGAACAAAATTATTTAGTTTTTTTATATTTGCCACGTGACATTAAAAAAATCTCCCTTTTAATTTTCTTTATGTTTCAAGCAACAAATGCGGAATAAGACGGGATAAGATCTGATACACTGAGTGGTCTATATTTTTATGCAGGACCCTGTTAATTTGTGTCGTTTCTTTATATAAATATTTCATTTCAGTCAAATCGATGAACTCATAATTATTTTGATTTAAAATATAATTTATATAATAAAACTGAAATTATTTATAATAAGATACAAAGAAAAATTGAGAACCCTTACATACACGGAGTTTTAATTATAGATATTAAAAGTCCGTGTATGTATATTATGTAGGTATATTTATTATCAACCCAATATTTTTAGTAACAGATATAGTTTTTGATATTTTTCTGATAATCAAAATAACGAAAAGCATCCAGTATAGTTTTTAAACTTTGTTGAATACAATAAATACATGAGATTATTTAAATTTGCCGCTTAAAACTAATCTATAAATTGTTAATTAATAAATAGTTAATTGTTGTTAATTATATAAATGCAACTTTGTTTGATTGTAGTCAAGATTGTAGGGAAGAGGGTTGACCGCAGTCCTTGGACCCCTATACCGTATGACTCCCCATCGTGTGTAGATTCATATCCCGCTTCCCTCCAACCCCCTCCCTCACCTTTCCCACCCCACCCTAGCGAATAAGGTTGACCGCAATCCCAGAACCTAAATACCGTATGCCTCCCCATAGTGTGCGAATCCATTTTTTAAATTTTAATGATGACGTCATTTCTGGAAAACCCGGAAGTCATACTAACCTCAAGACCATCCCATAAATTGGCATTTTCTGTCTATTAACACAAACGTACCTATGCCGTGGGTCGCCCCTTATAACGACGTCAATATTGTCTTCAGAATATTATTTTATTGCTTGTTAATTTATTGTAACTGTAAGGTTAATATAATGCTTATAAGAACCATAATTATTGTGAATAAATTTACAAAATATTAAAAAAAGTTTTCATGTTTTTACATTTGGGCAATCAGGCATTTAGGCAAATAATAAATCATCATTGTCCTTAAAGTACGTACAAACATAAATAATGCAGTATACATATATGATAAAACATAGATAGATAACTAAAGTCTTCATCGGTAGTACGTACAATGCTAAAACAGAATGAAATAAAGCGGACAAGGTCGACATATTGGCGATGTGCATTGGCACAGTTGGGTCGCGCTACGCGAAGCACTCCGATGGCCAATGATGGCCCCTATTGGCACTGCGTGTGGGAGCACCTTTAGCGAAATTTTATACACGTATATAGCAAAAGGTAGGTTGGTTTTCTAAATCAATTTAATTTTGTTCTGTGATTTTCGTAAAACAATGCAAAAATCCATAAATTCTTTTTACAGATTACAGTTACGATTTTTCAAAAACGTACAAAAATATTCAATATCCACCATTAGACATAATATAATATTGTATATACCTTGTTACCTGTAAATTAATGTATTGCTAAGATTCTGTGTTTTCTATTAAGTTTCTATATATTCTTGCTTTGCGACTAAATGACAGGGTCAGTATCCAATCAAACTATGAAAATAATAAAAATGGTTAAAATTGTTGAAATAGTGCAATTTTGATAGTAAATGACAGAAGGACAGATACCTAAAATGAGTAATTCATATTTTTCTCTGTAAAAAAATACAATTGTAAAACAACGGTTTTCGACCCCAAAATGTTGTTTCATAATTAAAGAAAGTTTACTGCCTTTCACGCACGATTAGAAAAAGAGTATTTGAACGAAATAGCATGTAGTTCATTTTTCGTGGTAATTCTCTAAAAATTCTGTAAAAAATTTTTTTTCTTTTAAAAGCGTGACGTCTGGTCACCTTAAACATACCCCAAATTGTAGGTAGGTAATTAAAAGACCTAGTAGCCCTTCGACGCTCGAAGGTTTGCTAAATGTCGATAATCTCCGTTCAAATAGCAAACGTATTTCGATCAGTAAATTTTTGCAAAAATGGATAAAATAATCAGTTGTGACTTTTAGTTTGTCTCTGTTTTTTTTTTGTAACTGAACATCTATGAATTTTTATGTGTAAATTAAAAAGTTTATTAATTATTTTATTATTAAGTTCTATTATCTTCTAATTTTTTTTTTAAATAAATGGTAAATGTTTTTATCACTAGTTATAAATCAGCACGTATTTCATGATTTTTTTCTTGTTGACCATTGCCCTGTTATATCAAAACACAGGGGGTGCAAGTGCACCCCCTTGCCCCTCTCTGCGGGCGCCCATGGTTGTAATAATACATTTTTCCTTTTTTCGCACTGGAAACAAAAGAGTGGGGTCTTAATAATAATATAAATAAAATTAAAATAAAATAAATACCTAGCTTAAACTTTTTAAAAGTACAGTAAGAAATAAATAGAAAATATTTCAGTATATTCTTTGAAAACACGGCTTATTTCAGAGTATGACACTTGAATCTAAATAAATGAATCTAAACTGACAAAATAATTATAACACAATTTCTGTACTCTTTTAAAATTGTATTCTAGTTGGTGGGTGATGTCTTGGAAAATCTGGACATTAGAATACAATTTTCAAAAAGAGATAAAATTAGATAGGACTGAATACAGCAATTTTCGCCGTTTTTGATGCCGGGCCCGTGACAACAGTCACAGGTGTCATCCTCTCTCGGCGGCCCTGTCTGCAGCTACTACTTTTTTCCACCTGACTAGGACCAAGGACAATGAGTTTCATTAGTTTTGTTTGTTGTTATACAAGGCATTTCACCGAGTATTGGCCTCTGTGATTTTGACAAGTGTTATTTTTTGCTGCTTTTATATACTTTAAAATGACGTTTCCATCTTAACATACGTGTTAACATACGTGTATGTATAATTGCTAATAATCGTTCTTGTTTTTTTTGTAACAATCATTGGTTATCAGATATCAACATTATTTTTAGATATTCAATTAGAACACCACTGTCTACGTTCTACATACTCCATTTATACCTATAATAAATCAGGTCACACCTATAATTAGATATTGGAGTCTCCACCAAAGCCTGTGAGACGTACTGAGTCCTTGGACAGGTTCATTTAACGTATAAGACATGTTCCACGCTCTGAATTCTAATGTCGCCAGCCCGAGTCTATTATATACCTACATCCCACCTGGGGATACGAGAAATCTCTTGGAATAGCAAACGTGATGCCATCGGCCTACCTGGAAGGACCTGCAAGTCAGTCACGGACGTGGTTCAACCTGTTTACACTAAATTATCTCAAAGCAAATATCACACGATAGCGGATTGTTCCGGGATGTTTTAAAATTCCTTGATAATTGCACCTCTAGAGAGGTAGGTAGAGTCGATAGAATAAAGTTCCGGTATCCGGAATAAAATATCGATAATCAGGAATTTTTTTGGTGTAATTATTTTATTTTTCATAATATAGCTTGATGAAACGCGACAGCTAAATATGTTAAAAGTAGATTCATTGTTTATCGATCATAGTTTCAAGTTCTTTTCCAAGTAGGCATTTTGTTAAAAATACAATAATCTGAGCTAAGTTGCAATATTGATATGCTTTTTTCCCTAGAATTTTAATCTGAAAGCAGAAATTGTGTCTATTTTTTGAGGGAAACCAATGTAACTTTTTGAGGGAAAACAATGCACTTTATTTTTTAGTTTTTCATTGAGTTTTTCAAAACTAGACGCAATTCAGAATTGCCTTGGGCCTCTAATCAGAGATGCCTTCAGTTCAGATTACACAGAAAAAAATCATACTTGAAACACTTTTCACAAATTATGATATCAACAACTAAAACATACACAACTTCATCAACAAAGATGACTCAATTCTAAGTACTGCGCATTTTTGTTGTCATAATACTGTTTAAGTATCCAGAAAAGTGATACAATGCCAAAACAATACATCTTTGACTCGTATATTTTTCTGAATTTATGTTAAAAATTCAAGAATAGTGTTACAACTTAAAATAATGCAATTGTACATTATTAAATTAATTTACCTTATTATTAGTATAACGGCACAACAGAAAATATGACGTTTTCTTTTGAAACAAACTGTTGCAAGAACAAGCAATGAATTAATTCTAAATGTAACTTTTTCTTTTGAACTTTGATACGCACACTATGACTTGATCGACACAACTAAAGATACGTCATTTTCCTGATCGGAACCGTTAAGAGGAATCATTTGAGCTAGAACATCTTACAAAATAACCATGAGCTTGATCTTGTATCAATTCTCTCTTGTTATACATCAAATTATGGATAAAGGTGTATTACTTCTTGTGGTAATGTCCATGCATTAATTGTGTGGTAAGAAGAAGAGAAAAAAAGCAAAATCCGCCTATTTTATGTCATATTTGGTAACAGATTTGCAAAAAATTAACTAAAATATCAAAAATCCACCACTAGACGGAAAATTATATACCTTTTATCTTTAATTTGGTGTATACCATCCTGACTTCATTCAAAATTCTATAAATATGAAAAATTTAGAGCATCCAAAACTCTTTTGAATGATTCGTTTCTTCAGTTATAGATTGATTCGTCAGTAACGAACTGCGGTAGAAAAGTTTGAAAAAATTCTGTTTTGAGCATATACATACACATGTGTCTCTACCGGTTCTGTTATGAACTTTCTGACGTACTTTCTGATAAAAATAGAGGCTTTTGCAAACAAATTTCATAATTATCTAAAAAATGACGAATTTTCAGATGTGTCACTTGTCAACTAATGATGTAGCTACACACAGAAAAGTGATCTCTCGAACGAAGAGAGAATTACTTGGCTGAAGTAGTTGGTAGGTTCGTATATACGCGAGAGATTATTGACTTCAACCAAGAAATTTTATTTCTTGGAATAATTACTAGATTTAAGAAAGTGGTTACTCTGGTGAAGTAAGTAAACAGTCTTCAATGAAGTGTATATTTTTATTCCCGGTAAATATTTTTAGCTACTTAATGTAAGAATTTTAAAGATTTGGCACAAATACGTTTTCTATTGCTAATTAACAAGATAGGTATGTTATATTTACTTACTCGTTCTAAACTGTTGCGTGCGTTACATCAAACTACTCCGTGTTGAAACGTTTATTGTACACTATAAATCACAATACACATCCCCAATACTTCACAAGGCACATCCCCTACGGATAGTTCGTTGTTGTTTTGCGTACTAGGTTAGGCTGGCGCCAGCACCACGCGCGGGCGCGCGAGCCTTGACAAAATCACGGTGCGCATATTTATTCCAGGGAAAAGGATTACTTGAAAGAAGTGAGAATCACTTCAGTTAAATAATTGGTGGGTTTTTATTCAGTAAACAATACTTACTTATATTAAATGTCTTATATTTTCTTGGATTAAGTAACAACGCACTTGGATGGATTTACTATTACTTCGTTTGAGAAATTAACATTTTTGGGACGAAAAATTCAATTACTTCTTTCAATACAATATTGATGCTTATAAAGAAAGAATTTATTTGTTGACAGCATTTATCTGAGAAATTATTTTACTTATATTGAGTATGTGGCATTTCTTGTATATACCTAACTTTCTACATCCAAGTAAATATGCATATAAATCTAGTAAATAAATTCAAGAAATTATGTTTTCTCGTTCCAAATAATCACTTTTCTGTGTGTATACAACTGTCGATATTTTCACGATTTCTTAATTTCGGTTTTTAACCACATAACAATGATTAAAAGTTCTTAGTACAGTTGGCAATTTTTGAAAGAAAATTGGAAGCCCACTTGGGTTACACTCCTTCATTGTGCCGAAATTACCTCCTGTTAAAACTGCTTGTTGATCTACAAGTTCTTCTAAAGACATGTAAAGACTGTTGTGCTACAAGAATATAGAAAAACATGCATTCATGTAGAAGTACAAAGTTTAAGGTTTACTTTAAGGCCAACATTTTGACGTTTATAAAATAACTTTTCGTTTTAAACTGTTAATTTTAGAGCACCCCTAACCTCAAAATATAACAGAACTTACATAATCAGTTCCATAGGCAGGGGTTTTCAAGTCCAGATTAAACCAGAAAGTGATCGAGTTTAGATCTCTAGGATCTTGCATATCTGAACTAGATTCGTCTTTTAAGGTAAACGCCCCAAATTCAGACAGGTTAAGAAATTTTTGTTACATTTGTAACTGTAGAATTTATATTTATGTGGTGCTAATGACTATGTCAACTTTTTTTAAACAAATATTCCCTTTTAAAAATATCAGGCTATTCATTTTTGAAGAAAATAGATAATAGCTATGTAATTTATATTATATTTTATAAGTTTAACAATTGCCCTTAATTCCGACACTAAGCATATATTTTGATCCGAAATCTGACACCTCAGTGAACCTAATTCAGACAGTGCAGTGATCCTAAATCAGACACATGTGGTACATTATTCTCACAAATATAAACATTCAAGTAAATACTAACAGTTTTAAATATTGTTAATTGATTTATTATTAAGAAATATTAAACATTTATGTTTTACATTTATAATGAAACACAATATAGTCCTTAGTCTTCTTCAGTCTGCCCTCTGTACCTTATCTGTATTTTATGTTTCTTGCATATGGAACTTTTAGTGTTCTCTTTTTCTGGCGCAGCCTTTTATTCTGCTCCTCTTTCGCTCCCTTTCTTATTTCTCTAGAATGATTTTCTTTTGGGCTTCCTTGTTTGATATTAATAAATATTCTCTCCAAGCATTATGGAGCTCCTACACGCAGTGCCAACGTCTCGCCAACGTTGGTGATGTGACGCGCTGCGCGTAGTGTGCGCATTCACTTCGCCAACATTGGCCAACGTTGGTATTGGGCGCAAGGTATTTCTGTGTAGCGTAGAAGGCTCGTAGCGTCCCGTAGAGAATTAAAAATGAACAGTGAAGACGATATCATTGCTGTTGCCGCAGCTCTCATTATTTTAAGCAGTGCATTGTTGCTTAGAATTAAAAAAAGGAACCCTCGAAAGAGGACACTGTTTAATAAGGTTGTTAAATATTAAACATGTTTCATAATGTTCATAATGTTTTTCAGTACGTTCGAAGATATTAAATACATTAAGGAATACAAATATACAGCAATACAGGGAACAAAATTATTTAGTTTTTTATATTTGCCACGTGACATTAAAAAAATCTCCCTCTTTATTTTCTTTATGTTTCAAGCAACAAATGCGGAATAAGATGGGATAAGATCTGATACACTGAGTGGTCTATATTTTTATGCAGGACCTTGTTAATTTGTGTCGTTTCTTTATATACATATTTCATTTCAGTCAAATCGATGAATTCATAATTTTGATTTAAAATATAATTTATATAATAAAACTGAAATTATTTATAATAAGATACAAAGAAAAATTGAGAACCCTTACATACACGCAGTTTTAATTATATATATTAAAACTCCGTGTATGTATATTATGTAGGTATATTTATTATCAACCCAATATTTTTAGTAACAGATATACTTTTTGATATTTTTCTGATAATCAAAATAAGGAAAAGCATCCAGTATAGTTTTTAAACTTTGTTGAATACATTAAATACATCAGATTATTTAAATTTGCCGCTTAAAACTAATCTATAAATTGTTAATTAATAAATAGTTAATTGTTGTTAATTATATAAATGCAACTTTGTTTGATTGTAGTCAAGATTGTAGGGAAGAGGGTTGATCGCAGTCCTCGGACCCCTATACCGTATGACTCCCCATCGTGTGTAGATTCATATCCCGCTTCAATCCAACCCCCTCCCTCACCTTTCCCACCCCACCCTAGCGAATAAGGTTGACCGCAATCCCAGAACCTAAATACCGTATGGCTCCCCATTGTGTGCGAATCCATTTTTAAAATTTTAATGATGACGTCATTTCTGGAAAACCCGGAAGTCATACTAACCTCAAGACCATCCCATAAATTGGCATTTTCTGTCTATTAACACAACGTTCATTCCTTCGGCGTCAAAAACACAAAAAATAAACAAACGTACCTATGCCGTGGGTCACCCATTATAACGACTTCAATATTGTCTTCAGAATATTCATTTATTGCTTGTTAATTTATTGTAACTGTAAGGTTAATATAATGCTTAAAAGAACCATAATTATTGTGAATAAATTTACAAAATATTAAAAAAAGTTTTCATGTTTTTTCATTTGGGCAATCAGGCATTTGGGCAAATAATAAATCATCATTGTCCTTAAAGTACGTACAAACATAAATAATGCAGTATATATGATAAAACATAGATAGATAACTAAACTTTTCATCGGTAGTACGTACAATGCTAAAACAGAATGAAATAAAGCGGACAAGGTCGACATATTGGCGATGTGCATTGGCACAGTTGGGTCCCGCTACGCGAAGCACTCCGATGGCCAATGATGGCCCCTATTGGCACTGCGTGTGGGAGCACCTTAAGAGATAGTGTTACAGAAGAACAGTTTCTTTTTACTTTATTTGGGTTGTCTGGTAAGCTAAATGTTGAATATAAAAGCTTTACTATTTTTTGTTCATACTTAAGCAAATGCATAGTAGATAATAGTCTGGAGTTCATTTTGATCTGGTTCTTCTAATGAAAAAGCAATGGAAAAATAGAATCAATAATTTGTAAAATTAATTAAGTGCCATAATATTTATATCTACAGAAACTAGTCTAAAGATAATAGTTTTTTAGTAGATTGTAAAACTCCCTACAATAATTAATCTGGCAAAGTTTACTTTATACAGAGTGTCGTTTAATGACCGACCTTTATGTAGGTATACAATAGGAGTATTACTGTTCCAGAAAAGCGTTCAAGATGCAAAACACCTTTTAACATCGAATGAAACTTTGAATTGAGAGATCGCAAACAACGCGAACGTACCTACGCTATATAATACCTACATTTAATTATAAAGACGGGAAGCGGAGTAGAGTGGAGAGGGACGTCAGGCGGGCTTTATCTAATTACAAACAACGGAGCACCTGATACATTAAACTTATACTCTGTCACCTGTTAGACGTACCTGTTCAGCGAAGAAAGAAGAAGCCCTCTGCTTCACTGGGCTCCCTTCATCCATAAAATATGCCGGCGGCACGCAGCGGGGCCCCCACAGACCGCATTCGCCCGGCTTGAATAACTCAGGAGAAAGACATAATTTGAAACATTTACTTGATATTTACGTTACGTTTATTTGCGGACCGCTACTTGGCATTTTAGACCGTATTTATTTAGGAAATATTAATGGAATGAATTTTGAGAAGTAATAACTTTAAGGCTGGGGTTTTTTCATTGCCAGTTTATGGTAAATGTCCCAAATTCGGACACAGTCCTAAATTCTGACATATTTCTGTTTTGTTGGATAAAATAAGAAATCTACAATATGGAACTATATTTTAGGAGGTTTGTTGATTTGACATTACACTTATCAACCCACAATCGTTTCATATTCTACCAATGTTCTAACGGTCAGAATATAACCTAGAAGTTTGTAGAAGTTTATATTTCATAATAATACGTTTATTTTTATTTTAATACATATGTCTCTATTGCTGTCTTTACACAAGAAAATAACATATTTTACATCGTTTGCTATATTACAATTAATTGTGCGCCTTTTGTCCACGACACGAGTGTCGACACGAGTGTCGGAATGACTGACATCACAAATCCTTAATTATTACAGGGTGTCGGAATTACGATCATCAATAGTCCCTAATTCCGTCATAAATATTGCCAGGATGGACCACCTTTGGAGATAACAGTTGAACTCATGCCATCCAGGGCTGTGGAGTCGGAGTCGTGGAGTCGGAGTTCAGACAAATTTCAGAGGAGTCGGAGTCGGAAAAAATGTACCGACTCCGATTCCGGGGCCATGTTTAAATAATGTAGAAAAATACATGCGAGATGGCCGTTGCCTCAATAGATAGTAAACGATTAACTAAACATTATTAGGTCTTTTACAAAGTAGATATAGTTTAACTACAAAACACACAGGTCGGTGGTGAGTGATGATTAGCAAAATGATTATTGTGAGTTCCTTGCCGCGTCGCATATATAGTTAATGTATTTCCCATTTCCAATAACCAACTTCAATATGCTAATTATGATAGCTAGATCATCTACAAATAAAAAAAATCGGACTTCGATGCATACTTATAGACGAATTAGAACTTTCCAAAGTGACGCGTCAACGTGTCGTTTTCCTTATTCTTCAAAATTACGAGAATTTGCTCTTATTCGTTCAGCCACAAAGAACAGCTGAACATTAAATATTGCAAAAAGTATTTTAATGATATTCCCTTGCAATTTTAAAAAGAAAAAACAGTCTCCTACAGTTTTTGTACCAGAAGAAACAACGTGATGGTATCACAGTCGTATTATCAACTCTCCAAATTTTTTTTTATTTTTATTTGTCCCAATCTCTGAATGTTTGTAAAAGATAATGCTTTACTAGGAAAATTTTGCAATTTTAGCTTTAATGTTTGATAACTTGAAACGTTTAACCGAAATTGATTCTTTTTTTGGCACATGAACAAATTTATCAAAAGTATCACCCTTGATTATACAATATTATGGTATAATCACATCCCTTTGTATTTAACAAAATATGTAGAGATTTTAAATTGTTACTGATTCTGTAGAGTGTAGGTTACGGCTTTTAAGATTATTGGTGGCAATGTCGTAGTCTTCTTGCGGTCAACTAAAAAACACCGATATTCGCAGATTTCGTCACCTACACTTGACAGAATTGAGCCAGATATATTTTTTATATTAGCAAAGGTACAAACTTCACTCTAACGTAATTTTTAATGCATAAACTTAAACATGCATAATATATGTATAATAGCGGATTAAAAATTATAACTGCATTTCCGATTTAAACTCTACCTTAAGTTGAATGTCGGAATATCCATGTATGCAAGTCATACTCTTTGCAGCCAGAATTGTGACGTCATTACCACTAACAGAAGTAAAAGTTGAGATTATTTTCAGCTTACTTTGCACTTAATGTTGTATTCATAGAAATAAAGTTTATTTTGTACTATACAGTGGTTTTGTTGTACCTACTATACTTTCGTTATTATTAAAGATAGAACATCGGTTCAAGTGATAAACTAGTTCAGAATTATGTGCTCTCTAATGAGAAAACAGTTGAAGTTCTAATGATTACAGAGATATTTTAAAAATATAAAAAAGCGTCCTTTTTAAATATGGCCATAATTTTGTGGTCCGATCAATTAGATTATGCCAGATTTAATTTTTTTGCCATTAAATTCGCTGGAAACAAATAAAATTTTGCCGGAGTAGGAGTCGGAGTCGGACTACCAAAATTATCTGGAGTCGGAGTCGGAGTCGACAGATTTTTTACCGACTCCGCAGCCCTGATGCCATCTCCATTAAAAAAATCATTATTCTGTCCTGGAACACCCAAATAAAGTAAAAATAAGCTGTTCTTCTGTAACATTATCTCTGATGCTTGCAGAGAATATTTGTTAATAAAAAAGAAGGAATCGCAAAAGAAAATCATTCTAGAAAAATAAGAATGGAAGCGAAAAAGGAACAGAATAAAAAGCTGTGCCAAGAAAAAGAGAACATAAAAATTCCAGATGCAAAAAACATTAAAATATAAATATAAATTCTACAGTTACAATTGTAACAAAAATTCTTTCTGAGTCTGAATTTACCTTACTGTAATTATTAAGTGATACAAAATGGGCTATTTTTCTGGAAAAACAATTTAAAACGGGTATAATATGAGTAATATTGATAACGTGAATGACAAGTGCGCTATTTGGAGGTATTTTTGATAATATAAAGACGCCTATCAGCTTGTTTTCTTGCATATTTTGAGTGTGAGCGCATAAATCACATTAAAAAAACCGTCTGTTCAACACTTTCAGAAGTCAACAAATTTTCACTATAAAATAAAAGTACAGGGTTTAGGGTTAACTTTAGTAGTAATTTGACGTTTTTAGGTCCCGTGTTCGTTTGACATACAATTGCAAAACTGAAAAAAAAATACATATAAAATTGTTAATATAGGTATTGATAACGTAATATTTTGTATACCAATAAAACTGGTTAAATAGGTTCTAAATACCCCTTATGTCGCCCATTAAACACTTTACATCAAACTACCAAATGCCCTGTATACAGAGCAATATTAAAGTTAGCACTTACATTACATTTTCGTTAAATTGCAAATATCACAAAAACTAGTAACATTCGGTGTATGACATACTAGATATAAGCTGGAGAGAAGTGAAGGATTATTAATTACAGCCAACACATTATACAGAGTGTTCCATTTACAAAACTGAAGAAAAAGTCATTTGAAGATGTTAACCCCCCCTTCTATCAAATCGTATAACTTGCGTGAACATTTTCCTTTCATCAAACGCCGTTGTCAATACGGTTGTCGTGGTAATAAATCATCAAAAGTTGTGTGTTGTGATCCGGTGAGCGGACTGGCCAAGCACGGAAGGAGAAAACATCTCACGCAGGATAAAACGTCCCTCTATGAACCTCCAAACCGAGAATGAATTTTATTCAACCTAAAATATATCAGGTGTGGTTTTCCCCCACTTATATTTTCAAAAAAATCCACTCTATTTCTAATAATCACAAAATAAACTAATTTAAATTATACCGTGAATATATTTTTATTTGCAATCAAAACATTCCACAATCACAGAGTTTTATCGAGCAAATAATTAAATAAAGGAAAAGCTTTTATAAGAACAATGAATGATTGTAAAGGCGTTTTAAAACAATGGGCCATTAGGTAGATTTATGAATTTCCAAATACAAAAAGTGAACAAGTTGTAACCAAGTAATCAAGTAGTAAACAAGGAGAACTTGGAAGACTACTAAATTCCTTTGCAACAATGATGAAAATTGCTCTCTTACTGGTTTCTTTATATTATTTTCTGGTAAGTATTGACAATCCTAGATACTAAAATAGGTATATAAAATTTCGGAAATTCATGGATGTGTATACTTAATTCCTTTTGGCATTAGTCTAAAAAATCAATTGCATAAAACAGGCGAATGTGAATTTTTATTTTTCCTAGATTTTTCTTTTCAAATGACTGAAGTTTACCCTGATATATCAAATTGCGAAAAACTGATAGTTCTAATTGGTCAAAATTAACGATTTCTTGTTTTTGACCATCTATGTCATATGTTAAGTCTATTAAATCTTTTATGTCTATGAAATTCAACTTTTGGATGATTATTTTGATTAGTTGTAGGTTGATTCATCAGTAACGATACTGCGGTAGACTTTCTTATTCAAATTTCTGTTTTGAGCATATACAAGGTACAAAAATGAAGAGAAGTATTCTGGTCAAAATTTGTGACACTGTGTGTTTTCTACTAGCCATGGGCGCCGTTTAAAAATGTTTCAGGGGGGGGGGGAGCAATTTTTTTTTATTATTAAATGGTGACGTAATATTAAAGACTATGCCATTAACTGTTTTGCAGCATTTTCGTCTAGTGTTATTTTGCATACACTCTGAAAAATCTCGATCGCTTTAAGGTAGTGAAATGTTTTTGTTCACATTTTTGTGAGTTATTAGCCCATCCATGGTCGTGATCCCTGCATGCTCGACAACACTTACTTATTATACATTGATATTCATTGAATTTCAAGTCATTTTACCGTCTTTATATCGTTTATTAATGTGGGATTCATATTTTTAATTAATAAATGTGTGTAAGGCTTGAACACTTGTAAGGCGACAATGTTAGGTCAACTACTAACTTTTGAACGAACTCATGTACGGAAATGTATTGTGTCAACGCTGGAGAGAGTCAGAAAATGGTACTAATATTACAAACAGTATAGAGAATCTATTGTCATGTATCATAGGATGGCCCTTTTAATACCAAATAACTTTTGTCTAAAATTTTTTATTATTTAACGTTTTTGAAACTACCTTTCCACTAACCGAAGTTTTGTAATTTTAGTACCAATTTTGGCCAATAATGGGTTATCTTTAAATCTTTCTAAATTATTTGATTTTAAAATAGTTATTCTATGATACTTCATACAACCTACTTTACTAAAGCAATTTCTAAAGTTGGTACAATATTCCGGCTCTCTGCAGTTCCTAAACGGCGTCTATCTGGACATGAGTTCGTTATCAAAAGTTGGCCTACTATCAAAAGTTGACTATTGTACCTTATCTATATATTCTACGCCTATTAGTTTAACACCCAGTGTAATTAAGATGAACTGCTCAGCAGTGCCAAAAATTGCGAAGTAATGGAATCTAATAAGTACGATCAAATAAAAGTTCATACAACAATACTTATGTTGGACAACAGCGCAAAATTTAGATACCATATCTTGTCATCTTGTGACTCTTTCGCGACTGTTACGAGAGGGCAATATCGCAATATCTAATAAAACTGCCATTGGTGACAATAGCCGATAATAATCGGAATAGTCATCATTTATCTAGTATTTTTTTCATCCTTTACTATACGAAAATGTAATTTTTGCATCTTAGTGGGGACACGAAAGATGCTAATTGCCCGCTAGGCGTTTAGTTAATACCTTTCAAGCTTAGCCGCGAAAATATTTTACATACAGGCCGGGCGGCGACCGACCTGTCTGTCCAATAAATACATAGCTTTCAATTCGGTCAAAGATCGATCACAAATTTCTCGCCCACCCCTATCTTTTTTTTTCGCGTAGGTAGCGGTAGTTGGGTTCGAAATCCAGGGGGGGCAAGCAAAAAAATTTTAATATTAGTGTATCAATCTCGGGTTCAAAACCCGAAATTCCAGGATCTCATAAACACTAATCTCAGGATCATTACATTACACGGCATTTGAAGTCCTAGTCCAGAAATATTTGCATCCGGATGCGTATTTAGCGCCAAGAAATGTATCGAAAATACAATATCTACATCACTGAATTCACAAAAATAATACTGTACTAAACTTTGGACAAAAAATTTACTTATCGTCCCATTTGTGATAAAAGAAATGCCATACGCCTGTCAAAAGATATGGTGGCTGGGAGACTTCCAGTATTTTATATTGTAAAATAAACAATTACGTTCACTTTTTGGTTGACATCAAGCGGATGATTAATAACGTTATGCCTAGTTCCGCTTCTTTTTCGTATTCATTCTGTAGCATTTGTCATTCAAAAGCTTTTTCAAAAATGTTAGGTTAGGTACCTATCGCAAAATTATAATGCGCGCCCATATGGATTTGACGCCACCGCTCCAATCGAAATTAAAACATGGCCGACAACACCATTTGTATTTTTACATGCAATCACTTCAAATTATGGCAAAAATCAGACTTACCCTTAGCCATCCGGTATGGAAAAGTGTACAATATACATCGGGACATCGAAATCCAGGCACTAACACCACCTATCAGTCGCATCACGCAAAAAATCACGAGAAATTGACCGATAATCGCGATAACCGAGAAAAACGTCCACCCTGTCAGACGGTGATTCGCGACTAAGTGCACACGGGTTGCATACCCGTGATCAGCATTTTGGTTCTTGGCCGCGTTCAACCAGTTTGGTTATCACAGATCCGAAGTTGTTCGAAAGGCGCTATGAATTTTGAGAATATGATGTTATTTTGTGTGATTATATTATTAGTTCAAAATCAATCTAAATCGCTTCGTTGTATCGGTGTTGTTTAAAAACGGATCGTTATGTTGATTCAATTTTCTACGTTTCCTTAAACGTTTGGAAATTTGCATTGAGCGCCAGGGTTGTTATGTTTGAAACAGTTTGCCGTACATCAATATGCCCGTACAGCAAGTTTTGTATTTTACCATAACTGTGGTATGGACATAAAATCACAAAAGAAAAAAGACGTACCTGCAATGCTTTGTAGCAGATTTTGAGTTGATGTAATCAAATACATACTATATTGAACCACTTTCAAATAGTTAATTGAGGTTAATTATAAACCTAAGCACAAGCTTCTGCAAATAAAATGCTGTTTTATAAAATCACACATGTTCTGTAAGTAACAAAACTATGGGTAAATTTCTTCTGTAGGTTTCTTGAAAACTTCATGTTATAGCAATAAGACCGCTTTCTTCACATACAGGGTTAGTCAAATTTACTGGAACTGGAAGTTTAGTTACCTTTCCTTTTTACTTTATCATGCGTAGTATGTATGTAAAGTATTGTAATCGTGCCAAAAAGAATTTTTGAGATTTTAGCGGAGATATGTCTTTTTGGGTCCCCTGAACATTTTTGACCAAGGTACAAAAAATGTCTGTGTGTGTACCCGTTTTTGTTGCAACGATTCCGGAGAAACTACTAAAGGTATCGCGACGAAATCTGGACGAAACTTCATATTTAGAAGTTTTATAACCAAACTTAGACCCATTTCTGGAATTTCGTCGAAATAGTTAAATAGTAAATTAAAGGACAATAAATTCTGAATAATTTATTACTATGACATTTTTTTTGGTAAAATTAATAGTTTAGCTGCATGAGCAAATTCTATTTCATTGAGTTCGCTCGTACTGCATTAAAACTAGTTAGCCAGGATATTGTGATTCTGATGACAGTAGGTAGTGTCAAACGCTGATGTTTTGACAATTCCTACTGTCAATATAATCAAAATTTCTGTCTAGTTCTAGTAGTTTTATTTTAATACAGACATCAGATTTTTTAAATAGACACTGTATGATAATAACACTCTGGATATTTTTACATTTTTAATTCTTAAGATTAATTCAAAGAATTTTTTATAGGAATCATTTTTCTATCAAATGCATAATTTTTTAATTATAAGTTATTAATCAAAAATAGTCAAAATTGCCGGAACACCTAAATAATTCGCCAACCCAAAAAGAAAATTTAAAATTCTTTAAATAAAAGTTTTTTGGGTGTAAACAACCTCTCGTTTAAATATAGTTTTAATACATATTCATTTGTGTTCATTTTATTTTATTATGGAAATTTACAAACCCTTCCCATTTTCCAATATTTCTTTATTCAGTATATTTTACATTTTTTATTCTAAAAATTTTTTGTAGATATATTTTTTTTATAAAATGCCTTATTTTTTAGTTACAAGCAATTAATCAAAACTCATAAACTTTTACTTTAACCAAACGAATAAAAAATAAAAAAAATCCAATACAATTAAATTAAATGTTTAAACTGCTACATTAAAATAAATGGGTAGGTACGTATTTGGGAAAATATTTTTTAAATCAGTTCAGGAGTTTTGATTAATTGTTCATAACTCAAATATAATACATTTTCTAAAAAAAATGATTTCAACGAAAGTTCTTAGAA
The DNA here is from genome assembly GCA_963966075.1 of Aphodius sticticus. Taxonomy (NCBI): domain Eukaryota; kingdom Metazoa; phylum Arthropoda; class Insecta; order Coleoptera; family Scarabaeidae; genus Aphodius; species Aphodius sticticus. The sequence goes on from OZ014509.1 coordinate 68,134,569, forward strand.
TTAACCAATTATAAAAATGTACAGGGTGTTCTATTAGAAAATAGAAAGGTTTGCAAATTTCCATATTAAAATGAATATATTAAAAAAATATGTGGGAAAATATTCTTAATTTGAAGTTCAGGAGTTTTGATTAATTGTACATAACTCGAAAATAGTGCATTTTCTAAAAAATTGATTTCAACCAAAGTTCATAGAATTAATATTAGAATTTAAAAAAAAAGTATACTGTGTTCTGTTAGAAAATGGAAATGTTTGCAAATTTCCATAATAAAATAAACAGACTGTACATTAGAACTAAATTTAAACGATATATAGCTTGTTTAAAGCCAAAAAACCTTAATGTAGAATTGTGAATTATTTAGGTGTATTTTTACTTACCCTGTACACATTTATAAAACTGTTCAAACAATTTCAAGCATAGCGTAAATCTCCATAAATAAATGTGATGTTCATTGTATTCGTCGACTTTGAATAAATACTATTAATTCTTGTTTCAGTCAATTTCGGCCAACACACCACCATTAGCTGATGTGGAGACTAGATTCTTCTTTCCAAAAAATAAAGTTGATAATAGTGAAGCTGGTAATATAGAAGTGGACAATTTAGGCAACATGAACGGCACAATTCAGAGGGAAATCAAGAAAGAAGACAAGAAATGCGTTTGCTTAATCATTTGCATGTGTGTATAAAACTTAAATTAGTTGGATTTACAACTAATAATTATGTATAATATGTTTAATGTAGACATGTACCTACTGAAAATAAAATATTAATTTCTGAAAAAATTGAAAATCCTAAACAGTACGCCAATAACCAACCCATTTCTGAAGTTTCACTCACTGAATGACTAGTCATTCCAAGCAATATTCACTTGCCGTTACAACTTCATCTGATTCGTTCAAAACAACGCATATAAATGTCTCAAATTATATCGAAGAAACAATTAAAGAATGCTTTCTAGACATATAATTTAACAATGAGTAATTATATAACAGAAACAATAGCCCATTCGGTTTATGCAGTTTGCCCAAACAAGTAAAGGATTTGCAGAAGAACTTCACTAAATTAATTTGCAACGATGATGAAAAGTGCTGTATTAATTGTTGCTTTGCATTATTTTCTGGTAAGCGGCTTTATACAGTCTTCCATAGAGTGTTTTGGGAGTTTGTGGTTTGTTTTATTTTAGTTTATTTTTCTTTTAGTTAATTTCGTTAGCAACTGAAACTGCTCTAGCTCAGGCACCACAAGAGGTGCAGAGCAGATTTTTCTTTCCGCACAACAAAATAGATAATACCGACTCCGGTAATTTAGAAATAGACAATCAAGGGAATATGAATGGCACAATTCACAGGGAAATAAAGAAAGAAGACAAGAAATGTGTGTGTCTATTCGTTTGTGTTTGTATATAAAACTGTGTACGCCCTACTATTTTTATGCTAATAAACGCTGATTAAAAAAAAATAGTCCATAGTGGATATACGTAGGTACAACTTGTTTACATTTTTGTTTACCTGTTTCAAAAAAAATCAGTTGCCAATCCACCGGTTTTGTGGCACGATTAAAATACCTTGGTATCAATTAGCTCTAAAAATGGTTTTTTCAACATGAGGTGTCACAAAATAACGTAAAACCTCCTTAAAAACTTCAGTAAATTTAGGAGTTTTTATTCCATGGCGTAGTTTTAACTTCGGAGTTTTGCTGTTTAGAAAACCAAGGCTGTGCTAGAGAAAGTACCATCAAAATTTTGGCAAAAAAGTTATTTAGAACTTCTTTTTCATAGATTTCCATATTTTTCTAAAATTAAAAATACCAAGTGGGCATCTTGTGATGTCAAAATATCTACATACAATTGGGAAACTGTTTGTGTGACATTTGCAGGTAGTACTTTGATTTTAACTACAGTTGTTGTTATTAATGTCTTTGACAAGATTATTGGCTTATTTATATGCTTATTCTAGCTACTACACATGATGCAATCAATATAATAGTAGCTATAGCCTAAATTCCACATAAAAACTAGAATTATTTATTAACTTTATTGGTATAGAAACTTTACACTAGGGTCATTCCGCGTATTTTTAATTTTGGGTTACAAAAAACAAAAGATCGCTGTGCTGGTAACGACCGTCACGGCTATTTAAAAAGGTTTTTCATAAAACTTATCAGTTTGAACATCTATCTACTACAATTCTAAAAGACAAATCGTCTTTTTGTTATAATGTTGCATCAAGATAATTATAAAAGCCCCCATTGCTTATGTATAGTCGTTAAACGGGCGTGACGGGTGTGACACGTTACTGCGGAATAACCCACAACTAGGAGTTTGGAATTTTTGAAAAATCAGAATAAAAATGTGTTTCCTCTGTGTACCTCAATCCATGGAGATATACTGTATATTTATTTGTAAGGAACACATCCAGCTTTAATTTTTCAAATTTCTCTGGTAGTTTGTCATTTTTATTTGACTGTGCAATAGCCTTTTCTACTGAAATAATTGCCCTATTTTATTTTTCCTGGTCCATTTACGTCATGTTTAAATTTGGAAAGGTTTCTATTGCTCTAAAGGTGCTCTTACACGTAGCCACTTTTGTTGCGCGAGATTCTATTGCGACACTATGAAATGGCATGTTGTGTTCACACGTGAGACAAAATCAGTCAAAAGTTGCGCCACTTTCGACTAGCGCCAGCGCCAAGTGGCAGCCACACATTTTAAAGTTGCGATGCCATTCACACAGTACACGCCACTTTTCATTGCTGCAACTTGTAAAAGTGGCGTCGAATGTCAAGAATTGGTCAAGGAACGACTGCGCACCCTCGTACTTCTAGTGGTTGTGTTTATATTCTGCCTCATTAAGTTTTAAGCGGCGATAGTGATACTGTGTTGTTGTTTATTCCATAAAAAATGGATTCAGATTCTGATGCCGATGAGAGGACTAGAGCAACTGCGTGTTATGAGCTAATGTTAATGAGCTATTCAAGGCCGCTTTTGTAGGTAAAGGCTCTTATTGAAATTTAAACTTTGCCGCGTATTATTGCATATTTTGTCGAACCTACAGGAGAAAGTCCCCAAGAATGATAGGAGGATCTCATGGAGGATCTAAATGTAGAGAGTTAAGTTTAACCTAACATTCCCATCAATGTCATTTTTTACGATCGTAAAAAAATTATTCGAGCAAAAAGTCTCGTCTTGGGTTGGGTTGGGAATTATTTTAACAACTAGAAAGAAAATTTTGCTAAATGAGCATTATGCGGAAAATATAAAATCAGTTGTTTATCTACGAGGATTTTTGTTGGAATATTTATTGTAATATTTATCTATCTGTTTTTTTTTTTAGAATGACATATTTATTCGAAATTCTTTTTAGAGAAGAAGGATTTATTTTAACTTGTTTCTGTTGTTAACATTGTATGTTGAAATAATAAATATTTATTTATGTTCTTTTCTGTTTAGAGAATTAGTATTTATCGGTTAGCATCCTTTATTTAGAAAATATCAATTTAATAAGTTTTTACTTTGTTGAAGTTCGATAGTTATCGATAGTTTTAACGATAACTATCGGACACGCCAACTATCGATGTTTAACCAACACTACCGTATATACATCTACTAAATGTTGCGCCACTAAAGTGGAAGTGGACCAACACGTCGGTCCATTTCTGTGTGGCGCTAGTACCGTGTTTGTACCTGTTTACACGCAGCAACATTTTAGCTGTACGCAACTTTAAAAAATTGCGCCCTGTACTGAAAGTGTCGCAATATTTATAGTTGCAGCGTTGTTCACCCATTGCAATACAAGAATTGCGCCATTTTTTAACTTGCGCAATACGAAAAGTGGCGTCGTGTAAGAGCACCTTTAGCAACTAAAACAGGCAGAAGTCACTAGAAGTCTGAATTTGTGGAAATCATTATTGTTTAATCATCATCATTGATTTCTAATATAAATACATTTCTCACTTATTTTTCAGATCTCTTGGACAGGGGTTTTTAATGCCGATTTTGTATATTTGAACTCAGTTTATGGTTTAAACTGGCATTGAAAAATCTACAAACTATTCTCCAAGATTTTACTAAAAGATATACAGTTTAGGACACAAGTCAGAATATTTATTTTTTGTTATTAGTCTTATTTGTTAGTAAATATTCCAAAATGAATAAGTCATATCCAGCCCATATGTTCTGCTGAACTCAAATTGACAATTTGCTATAAAAATATTTGATGTTGAATAAATTTTTGTCAAAAGTCCAGTGAACACGGTTGTAGACTCAAGTTTCGTGATTTTTCTGTGCATTCTCAGTTTTAAATATTCTCTTCAAAATCAGGACAAAAGGGCAAAATCAAAGTGGACAAAGAGAAAATGTTATCTAATAAGAAAACAATGAATGTATGTTTTCATAACTATATTGGCATCACAACTTCTAAACAATTTCATTTGTTAACAGTCTCAAAAAGGAGACAAGCTTAAACCGTAGCTATACTGGTGGCATGCGCGGTACCCTCTGTGGTGCAACTTCTGTGGTAACGCCGACGAAATACTTTAAACCAATTTTTTTTGCTGGGTTTGCTACCTATAAGAAAATGAATAATTATTACACACACTAGAATGCAGTAACTTTGGAACCCTAAATGTGATCAATAATAATTATTTCTCAAACTTACTGCAAATGTTGTGATTCCAATTAACAAGAGGAACAAGCCGAGGAGAAAAGTCTTCACTTGCATTTTGCGTGCAATGAGATTAAATTGGCACTGTTTTATAGATTTAATTATTAGATGGAATACAATGGCGTCATTATTTCTACTCCCACGTGAAAGTTTACAATGAAAATATGCATGCGCAAAGTAAACAAATATAGTACAATGTTTCAAACAATTGGTAGTTAATTTTTTATGTCCATCACATGGTAAGTTGTCTTCCTTCCCTTAAAATTATGCTACATCATTGTATGCTACATCATTGACGGTCTAACACCGCTGTGCGACAAAATTTTACAACAAAATTGTACAATTTTGCAAGAAAGAATCGCATAAGACTTAACAGAATTTTCCAAAGCTGCAAAGATCTGAAAGACCTTTGCAGATGTCTTAGAAATGAAAACCTGTGACAAATCAATGAAATTATGACAGCTACTTCTACACTACTTTACAAAGCTGTCTTATGAGTTCTTTTTACTATGTATTAGGTTTATAATACCTATATATTGTTCAATGTTCAAGCTATCTTTTAATAATACAGCAACATTGTGTTTTTACCAGGAAAGTTGTGGGATAGTTGTTATGTCTTCCATTCTTTATAGTTTTTGGAGTGCTGAATCCAAATTTGAGGTTAGCTAACAAAATTTCGTGACGCAACATGGAAAAATACATTAAACAAATGTAAAAAATCACGTATTTTGGCATCATATTTTAAAAATATCATAGCTCTGGACAAGTTCGCCAAAAAACACATTCAAAATGTTATCAATCTTGAACCCAGTGGCGGATTAATGATAGTCGGGGCCCCTAGCCAAATAGTATTTTGTAGCCCCACCCACAAAGTAAAATAAAATAATCAAAAAAGAACATGTTTTATATAACATCATGAAGTATTTTATAATAATTAAATTAAATTCCTTGATATAATTACAGTTTAGAAATAATAAAGAAAACTCTTGGATATGTTCGTGTCATCTTTACTAATTTATTTTGCCAATTTTAGAATTTGAAAATTAATTTATCATGTCTTCAAAATTTCATTTTTGCAATCTTATGTTTGATTGAAATTAGCGATTAGGCATTTAGGCGCTAAAAATTGAGATATATAACCAAATATACTTCATGACTTTTAATAGGATTTTAATAGGAATGTTCAGGTATTTTCATTCAAATAATAAGATAATACAAAATATATCCGGCTCAATTACCTCGAGTGTAGGCGACGGATTTTAAGAATATTGGTGGCTATGTCGTATTCTACGTTCGATCAATTAAAAACACAGATATTCATAAAAATAGTCACCACACTCAAAATTGAGAGAAAATTGAGCAGGACATTTTTTTAATTATTAGCAAAGGTTCAATAATCACGCAAACGTATATTTTTAATGCACAAACTAGAATAGAACATGTAATAGTCGATTGAATATTATATGATTGTATTTCCTTTTAAACACCACCTTAATGCCATCTTAGAAGATCGTTTGCCTTCACATACAACGCACGTCAATTTCAAATTTAGTCAAAATACAATGCTCACGTTTTGAGTTTGGAGTTCATAACCAAAATTTGCTTAAACATGTCTATGATAGTTCGTTTGTTATACCCTTTCCTCAATGGGAATCGCGACATGTTGATAAAATTCAATTACCTATTTAATTTTCCAAAAGATATTCCAAAGATCTGAAAACTGAGAGGAAAAGCTTTCATGAAGGTAAGCGCTTTACCTTTTCCGCGATTTGACTGTAGTTAATATAGTTTTAAATACGTTTCAAATTTGAACCGATCTTTTGCCGAAAACTTTGGTATGTTGAACAAGATTCATCCGGGAAAAGCTTCAATTTTATTTTACGTCTTTTCAATTGTCGGTAGTTGTCAAACAGATCAAATGCACTCAAATCTTAATGAACTCGATCCAAATTGTGTTTTCCTTCTGATTTGTCATCAAAATTTACAGGTTGCAATCTTGAATAAATTTTAAAATCTTTTGGGATAATGCACTGTGCGTTGCCTGTGTGACTTAAATAACAATTTCAGAAACCCCTCGTATACTTGGATCGGATCTGATTATTATAAAACCCGTCTGATCGATATGTTGCAAATCCGGAGTGGAATCTACTATAATACCTAAAAATTTTGCTTCTTTCACGTGATTTAGTATGTACTTTCCTAACTACTGAATAAATTGACGAATTGAAAAACATAGCGTTGAGTACAAGTACGAGACATTTCCACATCCACAAATTGCGTAATTAATGTTTTGAAGATCTTTTTTCTTAAAATAATCAAAATTGTATGATAGGTACTGCTACTGTTTGAACCACATAAAGCTTCTAAATTCGCATACTTTTTAAACGAACCATTGAAACGAGAACACCGGAAATGGTCCGCCTTATAACAATGTTTCACCTCACTAATTGCCACCCACAATGTCGACAAGAAGGCGGCATGCGGTAAAAGAAAGGTGAGGTAGTCGCCGAAGTAGATAGAGCGGATTACCAATATCCACCTCACTCAGTAGAAACGCTTGTAGTGGGGGGCGCTGTAGACAGGTCCTTAGAGGTTAGATTCCCACATTCTTCTATGCATTTCCCACAATAGGTCGCCTTTAGGCCACCCTATACACCTGGGCAGCGGAATACCGCACTGTTCCATTGGAGCACATTTTCGTTTGTTGTCAGCCGAAGGCCCGAAGACAGAAGTCGGCGTGGTACGGATATGTTTCCCTAGAAAGACTTTATTTTTAAACCGAAAAGCATCGTAGGTATGGTTTTTTGCTTCCACCTTAAGTCTATAGTGAGTTATTTCTGTTATTCTATGTGGAATCAGTGCTAGAATGACTTGAAATTAAAAGCTCCATTCTTTTGTTTCTTGTAGTGGAATGTAACATGACTCAAACGTCTAGTTGAAACTAAAAGCTGCATTCTTTTGTTTCTTGTAGGTTAAAAGCTGCATTCTTCTGTTTTTGTAGACTAACAGCTGCATTCTCTTGTTTCTTGTAGATAGAATGTAACATGACTCAACCGGCAGCAATAAGCGGTGCAAACAATGCACCAACCCTACAAACTAACCCGCCTCTCACTCCAACGAAGATGACGAAGCTGATCTACACCACAATTCCGTTGAAGAAATTTCTACCTTTCGTCGCCTTTATCGCAGGATTTGTTACCGTTTTGACTATGCTTTACATCTATATGCGCTACACAGGTAAGAAGACAGTTATTTTAACATAAAACTTTTAATAAACACCCTGTTTTAGCTCTTAAGCACTATCAATTCCAAGTAAACATGAGTAAAGACTACGAACTATTAGAAATTAAGCAAGATAACCCCCAATTAATCGCGTATATACGTCAAATGCATCTCCAACCTGTTAAAGAGAACCAAACAGAGCCTACGGATGTCAGTGCGGTAGAACCGAATGAAGAGATTGCGTACCTTTTGAAATTGTTGAAAAACAAGGTAGGGGTTTTGTAGTATTTGATTTATTTTGGTCTTACGGTTTTATTCTTATAGCGAGAAGGTGTATTTGTTGAGGCTGGTGCTTACAATGATGGAAAAACTTCGGATACTTTGTATTTGGAGAAACAGCTAGGTTGGGAAGGATTGTTGATACAACCTGATCCGAGGCATTACTTCAGTCTTAAGAAGCATCTTCGGGAGAAATCAAAAGCGGTGCACGGCTGTCTTAGCCCATCACCGTACCCAAAAGAGGTTTGTTATTATTATTTTATTGCGTTATATATTTTTAAAATATCTTAACGGTCGAATAACAAACGAAAAAAACATGTTTTTAAGAAGTTCGTAACATACCACCAACTGTATAATCAATGGTGACCTTGAAACAATATGTGCTATTTTTTTTACTATTTCAACAGTAGTAAACTGTAAATACAAAACACATTCGTGGTGTCAATTTGCGCCACGAGATGGTGCCACCTGTCGCCTTCAATGTTAATTTTGCAAGATTTCTTTGTAGTCCGCTTAATCGACCGCCGATTCATTTTTTTCTTGCCTTTTACCAAAGGTTTTCTTCTTCATAATCTTCTTACATTACATTACAAATCACAAATAATTCTACAACAACAAGACTAAAGTTAGAGCAGTTATTAATGATGGTTTTATTAGGTAATTTTACACATTTTTAATTATTTTCTAGGTTTCGTATCATCACGAAGAAAGAGATGGTGTGAAGATAAATACGATCCACTCGAATTCCATTATGGACGACTCTGATATTTTCAACACACGAGTAAAATGTTTCCCGCTTTACTCGTTGCTGTTGGCCATGAACTCTACCAGAGTGGACTATCTAAGTTTGAAAACTGGCGGTACTGAGCTTCAAATTTTAGAAACGTTACCGTTCGATTGGGTTGTCATCCAAGTGATAAACGTACACATCACAAACAGAGACACCGAAAAAGACACGATAAAGAAATTCCTCGCCACTAAGAGGTACACGTTCTCGTTAGCTATCGGAGAAAATTACTTTTTCATGTTGAAAAGGGCCAGGATAGCCTGATATCCTAAAGTTTCTATTAAGCATCACATTGAATTTCGAACGAAGCAATAAAGTAGTGAAATTCTAAAAAGAAAAACTTAGAAGACTGAAAAAACGCATAATTATTTTTATATAGTGTTTCATTTCAACATTTATTGATCTAATTATGATAGATATTTACATATTTTTGCATTCCTCTACGAACGCAGTGCCTTGTAAGGATGTTCACTAAGATTTGGGGTGACCACATTCCTAAACAAATAATAAAGTTGTTATCTTTAGAATACGCAACGCACTTGATACACTGTTAAAACCCATTGCAAATCGAATCAAAGTAACGATACTCTTTTGTACTTAATTAGAGTAACACTAATTTATATCATTTTTTTAATTAGATATGTTTTATTTTTAAATAAAAATATGTTCTACATTTATGTGTTTTATTCAAAAGACAGCTACCAAATCTTAGTTTAAAGATTTTTTGGAATGGGAGAAGAGTTCACGAAATTGAAACAAAAATTGAACTGTTGGAATATGTATCTAAGTAAAAAGCAGGTAGGTATCATCTCTCATTTATGGAAATGTGTCATTCTAACCAAGAAATTGTCCCAGTGAAAGATAAATCTCACAGTTAAATTGTGCTCAATATATTAACGGTAAGTTTTATTGCATCAATATTTCTGTCAAAATAATTGAAATAATTTCATTGGTTCATGTGGGTTTCAAACAATAAATAAATTGCCCAAATCGGAGGATAAATTGGTTATTCTTTTAACGATTAACCTAGCTACCAATTTATCAGCCGATTTGAGCAATTTATCGTTGGAAGAGATCAATTTATTGGCCGATTTGAGGAATTTATAGTTAGATTTTCAGATTTGCAGAGATAATACGATTGTAACCAAGACAAATATGGGACAATAAATTGCAACAATTTCTCGCAACGATAAATTAGTAAACTGTGTAGGGCCCAATTAAATTATTTATTAATAATATTAGACGCTAAAATTCATATTCCGGTCCTGTGTTTTTAGGTTATGTTTGTAAATTCACTAAATAGTGGGTGTACTAGATGTGTGACTAGTGGTTTTCGTAGAATTTACTGGATTTTATATTCATTATCTTGAACTATTAATTAGATAATCCTCTAGCTTACGTTAAAAATCCCACTAACAGATTTTTTTTATAACCAAAGTACCTAATCTCGGCGAGAAATAATACAGATAAAAGTTATACGTGTACTTCACCTTGGGCTCAATAAATTTATCACTAGCAGTAAAATAATTAAGAAAAAACCATTAATAATGAACAAACTCATCTTATCTGGGTTATTGTTATTAATATTGCAACAAACAGTATGCGAAGAAGAAAAATTTAAAGCAGCTCGAGGTCGCATTGAAGTTAGTATTGCAAATATAATTGGAAAACAGTTTTTTATTCGTACCATTACTTTTTAGAGCTGTCCGGGATGTTCTTTGAATAGACTGAAAGATGTTAAAACATTTATTTACGATGATGTCCCAAAGTACGCCAATCTAGAGTTTAAGAAAATCCATGGGGCCAAACCAGAATTGGTCATATTGGACGATAATGACGAAGAGGTAGAACGCATTCCGTTAGCAAGTCTCAACAGGGAAGAGTGCAACCATTTACTTTTGGATAAGGGATTTTTATTGAGGTTAGCAGACGAGTCCCTGAGGCGTGCTGAGTTATAGATATTATGTTACGTAATAAAATCTGTGCAATATTTTTTATTGTTATCTAATAAATTACTAAAATAAACTAGGTATGTGACGGCTTTTTGGTTTATTTGTAGTAACGTGTGCAAGATTTGCAAAAACTGGGTTATTTTGAAACCATTTTGTAGTAATTTGGGGTTTGTGTTGCTATATAGTAACTCAAAATCTATAGGACAAAAAAATAATTCCAAAATTTTATATTTACTTATCATAATTTAAATTTCTGTATTAACGTTTTGTTTTCTTTTATATTATTTCTTGGGTTGGCATAATTTCTTTTCATTTTCTTCTATTTTAGTTATTTATATTATGATCAGTTCTATATATTTTTTATACATAATAGGATTATTTTGAAACCATTCTGATGTTGCTAAGGATTTGTCAGCGATAAATTCGTTGAAAAGGAATATACCTTTAAACATTTGCGATGAATTCCCTTTAAAGATGTCTCTTAAACATAAAAAGATTTACTTTTGAGATCATTTTGAATTTACTTGGGCTTTGGGTTCGTTTACTAAAAATATCCAAATATTGCCAAAATCAAGTTTCTTTTTATGATTTTTTTTTGTGATTTTTTTCAACAAAACTTTTGTTAGTCCAATTATTTGAGGCATTTCAACATGTGTCACTAGAATACTTTTACTGTAATGTTTCAATGTATGTAGTACCATAGAATAGGCTTACTCAAACCTGAAGGAATACTTGAAACAAGCTTTTTTGAGGCTTCAAATCAGACTGTTGACATTAGTACGTGTTTTTAAATTTTAACTAAAGTTATTTAAACTAAATCCCTTTGGGTTTGTCATAGAGAGTTGAAATAAAAACCATTCTATTTACTACATTCCAAGCTATCTGCAATGTTATTCATAAGCTCAACTAAAGAAGCGAATGATAATTAATCCAGGTGAGGATAATTTTTGGAAAAAGCACCTTCGCCTGGATTTGAACCAGGAACCCTCCAATTTCCGGTTGACAGCTCTCCCATTTGAGCTACAGAGGTAGTGGAAATTCATTCGCTTCTTTAGTTGAGTCTACATTACTGACGAGTTTATGTAATAACCATTTTCCTTTGAATAATTCATAAGGTTTACGCCTGTTTTATATTTTTAAAGTTATTTATATACCAAGGGCATTAAACGGATGTTTATGCCCCGAGGATGACAGTTTAAAAAGCGCGAGGGTCAGGCCCGAGAGCTTTTTAAGTCGCCCGGGGGTATAAACATCAAGTAATGCACAAGGTAAATACAAAATTTTATGTCCTACAATGGTTTTGTTCCTCCGTTTGAATAATATTAATAAATATTTTGACGTTATCATGTGACATACGTATCTACGGAGTTGAATAACTATACAAACAATTGGGAGTTGAGTGACAATACAGACAATTATTTGTCAAATTTATAACCTCAATCGCCAATAATTGATATTGATGAGTGACAATAGAGATTAATTGTCAAACTTATAACCTTAATCGTCAATAATTGACATTGACGATTTAAAATTTACAATTTGAATGACAAATATTTGATGTATTTGACATATAACCCGGTATTTAAGATGTAAAATGTCACTTTATGACCATTTAGGACAATATATATTTTAAAATTTTCTTTCCATAGTCTCTTAGAACCTGTTTTAAAGATGTTTTTCCGATAGAAATGGGTACTTAATTTATTCATTCCATATTTTTTTATTTATAACCTTGTATGCAAAGGGCTTGTTATAAAATAATAAGCTCTCTTACTCCTTGCCCTTTTTTGATAACAAGCTATTGAAACTTGAATTTTCACTTTCACAATATTTAATACCTAATATCTCTGCCGGGACTAGGCTTAAAAATCTGACATTAATTCATCTTATTATAATGTTTCAAAATAATATACTAGCCTACAATCTAGATATGTTTCAAAATATTTAAAAACATTCTTGTGTATTTCCCTGTTTGCAATATTATGCAATACATGGGGAAAAATAATTAATCACTGCTTACTAACAAAAAGGATAAATCGTTTCTAAAGTTGGAACAGTATAATTATTTAAACTAATTACATTTGACTATATTATTATACTTAATTCAGCTTCAAAAAAATATGACGGCTACAGAAAAGATTGTTTTTTATCAGCACATAGCAATGCAACGGACTAAAAAATTATTTTAAATTGTCATTAAAATATTTTTCTAATATAGTCAAAATATATTCACCCAAAATATATTCTGGATTGGTAATTAGTCTTTTACGTCATTTTTGCAGTCTGGTATAAGCAAACATTAATAAAATTGGGTATGTCTACATAACTCCAACTCACGTTTTGTACATAAAAAACCATAAGAAAACACCAATTGTTTTCTGTATGTATAATTCATCATAAAAATACAAAACAACACAATTTATTATACATTTGCTACAAATACATATCAATGGAAATGTTTCTTAAATTTCTCATGTTTAAATGACAATCCCCCCAGTTTATTCACCTTCTTCAGCAAGTCCGGTTTGATGACAAGCTCCCGCTTGATAGCCTGCGTCAACAGATCCTCCTGAAAGAACGGCGGAAACGGCATATCCTCCATCGAGAAAATATGCACGTTACCCTCGATATCAGCCACTAATACGCACCGTCCGTTTCTCGTAAACTGCACAATAGTGCTGCGACATTTCGTCGGCGAAACCGTTATACTCTGCGGAGCGTAAGTCTTCCTCTGCAGATCCCACAAGAAAATATCATTCCCGGAAATGCTCGCTATGATCGACGAATGCGAAGGCGACCAATCGGCGCTCTGCACCGTCATCATCGTCTTCTTAAGTTCTAACAGAGGCTCGGAGATCCCTTCCGCCCAAATTCTGACAATCCAGTCGTCGCCGCAGGTTAGGAAGAGCTTATTGCAAAACGGGGAGAATTTTAGTTGGTACATCGGGCCTTCGTGTGCTAAGAATAGATCTAGGTGCTGGTGGTAGTAGTTTTTTGAGCATTTATGGACGACGCCTTCGCTGGTTCCGATGTAGTAAATGTTTGGGTCTATTGGGTGTTGCGTCATCACTTGAGCAGCTGGATGTCTGGCTATGGGAATCCCAGGCGCTACGCACTTCTTTGTGGCGTTTAAACCTTTCAATTTTCCTTCTGCTCGAGATACTCGCATCAAATGGAAATACGGCATGTATGTGGTTTGCTCCAGAGTGAACCGGCTTATCCTTCCGTCTTGGGATGATGACATGAGGAATTCAGTTCCTTTGTAGTAGTCTTGATCGGTGTACCTGTAATAATCGGTATTAGTTTGGTCTGTCGGAGGCTATTAATTTTTCGTATGTATTTTACGGTGACCAACTGTCGCAAATTGGGCAGGAGTCCGGAATTTTGATAACTTGTTCTCCAGAATTTCAAGACCTATAACCATTCAGTTAGGATAGAAAAGTAAAATAATACTCTGCTATTAAGGGGAATCCATACCCCCTACGTTTTGCTTGCAAAACACGCAAAAGTTCTGAGGCTTTTTCTCAGCAATTATTTCACATAATCGTAAAAGAAATACACCAAATTAAAGATAAAAGATATATAATTTTGCGTCTAGTGGTAGATTTTTGATAGTTCTGTTTGTTTTTGACAAATCTATTTCTGAATATGACAAAATTGGCTGATTTTGCAATTTTTTTACGAAGAATTCAGGTTAAAATTGAAGAAATTACCCCATAATAGGTCTAAGTTACACCTTCCTCTATAAGTGTACAAAATTTCAAGTAAAAATATCAATATCTTACATCCTTTTTTTCACTCAAAACTTTACTTCTTCGAGTACATGAATAAGTTATATTTTATCACGTAGCGTGGTTACAACAACAACAAGTAATACATATACATCACCACAGCAACCTTTATCTATAATTTGATGTATAACATGAGAGAATTGATACAACATTAAGCTGACTATGGATGCTTATTTTATAGGACGTACCAGCAGTACAGATTGCTCTTAATATGGCAGGTTGAAGTAGACAGTTTATAAATTACAAACGCATCTACTTTCAATTTTCGAAAACAACCGGCCTGTTTACAAAACAACTTACTTGTTTGGGCTATGTCCATCTAAAAAGCACAAACAATGCTTCGACAAGTTCTTGAAAACTGATAACATCATTATTATATACAGAGTGTTTCTTAATAACATGCTAATATTTAAGGAGGTTATTCTTGGGTCCATTTTGAGGAAAAAATTCATATGAACATTTCAAAGAGAAAAGCGATACACCACTGCTTTTTCTTAAAGTAAAAATTATTTTTTAAATCCTCATTCCTTTCTTACCAAATCTGGTCTCTTGATTTTTTTTGTTTAACGTACGGTTTTTGCATAAAAAAATAAAATTCATTCGTATGAAAGTTATCATAAAAAAAAATTTTTTTCTTGAAAACTTTAGCACCCTGTAGTTCAAAAGTTAAGACCTTTAGGACATATGATCATATGAACTTTCCTCAAAATGGACTCAAGAATAACCTCCTTACATATTAGCATGTTATTAAGAAACACTCCGTATAATTACAATATTATAATTCTTGATTGGTGAAATAATTGGGAGAAAAAAAATATATATTTTGCAGTCTCCTTCTTTAAACATGTAAGAGAAATCATTGTTATCTACCATAAATGTATGCACCACATTTATTATTGCTGAATAAAAATTACCCATAAACTATTAAGAGGAATATTACTCCCTATGTTCTACTCGCAAAACATGTAAAAGTTCTGAGGGGGTTTCTCAGTTATTAGTTTACAGAATCGTCAAAACCATATACCAAATTAAAGTAAAAGGTATATAATTTTCCATCTAATGATAGATTTTTAATGTTTTTCTTCATGTTTGACATCTGTTACTGAATCTGACAAAATTGAAAAATTTTCCGATTTTTTTTTTACGGAGCACAGGTTAAAATTGAAAAAAAAAGTACCACATAATAGATCTAAGTTACACCTTCCTCTAAAAAGTGTACAAAATGTCACGTAGACATATCAATATCTTACATGCTTTTTTCACTCAAAACTTTACTTCTTTAAGTACATGAATCAGAGCTATTTTATCACGTAGCATAGACACAACAACAATTAATATATATTATTATACATTACCATTACAAGTTATACACCTTTATCTATAATTTGTGGTATAATATGAGTGAATTCATACAAAATGAAGCTCACTATGGATGCTTGTTTTGTAGGACATACTAGCTTGACTGTAAATATCGAACATTTCACATATGGGGCATTTCACGTGAAGCGGACAACGAAAAAAAAGTGAGGTTTTTAAATTCGTTCATAATTGGCCAAATTGTACGTCTAGAAGATATAAATGTGCATACAGAATGTTTTTTTAATGTGAGGTTTAGTTGCCAAGTTATGGCCATCTAACGAATTGATGTGAAGAAAATACGTAGGGATCTTTTGGAAGCAATTTTTCAAATTAAACAAATTTACAATAAAATATTAAAAGTGGTGGTTTATATAGATAATTTTTTGATCTTTTTAATTATGAAATCAAATTCGTAGTTGGAATTTTTTTTCCCTGATAAAACCAGAAGTAAATTTTTTAAATTAAATTTTTAATAACTTCGCCCCTTTTTAAAAAAATAATTTTAGTCTCATAATAAAGCTTAATGTGTGTAGATAATACACTGAAAGTTTTAATAGGGATCTCAAATAGTTTAGGAGATACGTGTATGTAAATACATACGTGTCGTACTGTGCGGGTACTAGGAGCTTGCTGAGCTCGCATTGTTTGCACGAAAACGCATTAAAACAAAATGAAACAGCATTGTAAGAATTTTTAGAGAATTTTTACTATTTTACCAGGAGAATCAATACTAATTTGTTTTACAAGAAGGCCTTCGGTTGTTGGAATAAAGGCGTGCATTTTCCTTGTTCCTGGAATGGTGATTGCAGCATCAAATCGGGGTTGCAGAAAAATCCTCTGCAGTTTAATATCGGCTGCGGAGCAGTAATAAATGGCCGTTTCTTTTAAAGATGATTTAGCCCATTCGTACAATCGCATGGGTGTAATGATTGCTTTACTTGGAGGTAACTGTAAGCTTGCACGTGTGACTAAGCGTTTGAGATTCCCCCCAAGACCATCACAAGGCCCCTTTCCGTGAGACGTTGCGTGAAAATGAATTTCTGCATCCGTATTAAAATCTTCTTTGTAAAAAAATAGATTCATAAAGTTAACACTACATCGCTCGGATAAGTGTACGCGCACATTATGCGTTGTATTCTAGTATCACGTCAAATGGCCTTGAGTCCCAGAAAGAGATGGTGCTCGCGCTCAGCAAGCACTTAGTACCCGCACAGTACGTCACATATGTAGTTACATACACGTATCTCCTAAACTATTTGAGATCCCATTTTAAAACTTTCAGTGTATTATCTACACACTTTAAGCTTTATTATGAGAGTAAAATTATGTTTTTAAAAAGCGGCGGAGTTATTAAGAATTTAATTTAAAAAATTTACTTCTGGTTTTATCCCAGAAAAAAAATTCCAACTACGAACTTGATTTCATAATTAAAAAGATCAACAAATTTTCTATATAAACCACCACTTTTAATATTTTATTGTAAATTTGTTTAATTTGAAAAATTGCTTCCAAAAGATACATATTTTCTTCACATCAATTCGTTCGATGGCCATAACTTGGCAAGTAAACCTCACATTAAAAATATATTCTGTATGCACATTTATATCTTCTAGACATACAATTTGGCCGATTATAAACGAATTTAAAAACCTCACTTTTTTTTCGTTGTCCGCTTCACGTGAAATGCCCCATATTTCCAATTTCCAATTTGTCAAAAATACAATATTTGAAACTAAACGTTTGCGCTCAGACAAGTTATTTTGGAGAATCTAGTTTTAGAGAAAAACAGAGTAAAAACGCAAAAATTAGAAAATAATTGTTCTCAAAAACTATACCAAATTCAAAATTTCTTCCTTCCAATTCAGATTCTATAGAAGCATACAAACATCGGCTGAAAATTTTTCCATTTTTGCTAGGGTTGTCATTTAGTTTCATTTATGGTATTTTTGAGACACTGTTCGATACTTTACTTAAACTCCGCTAAACCGCAATTGAAAAACCCACCCTAAGTAATCGGAAATCAGTGAAATGTCCATATGTAGGTACTCGACAGTTTATCGATTATTTTTCAACGTAATAATTGTACAACTTAAATTTACTATATTTATTAAAAAAAAGAATTCTTGATAACCTGATTTGGCACAATCATCCAACTATTACATACCATTCCAGTTGCCATATCGGCTCAAAGAGCGGACTGTCCTCTCTGCTACTTATGCCAATATACTTGAGGTCATGGTCGGAGACTTCAATGACTTTAATGGTACCATTATAAAAGCCTATGGCTAAAAGGTTTGGGTGCTGCTTGGAGAAGTCGAGGGCTGTCACAGGTTCTTGGAAGTTATATGTGCGCTCTGGCTGTACTGGATTCTTCACATTCCAGAGCATCACCATGCCTGTAGTATGTTCCGAATAGTAGAATTTCCCGTAGGCAACAGCGAGGACATCTTCGTTCGATGGGTTCCAGCATATGCCAGAAACACATCGTCCTATAAAAGAATAATATTAAAAATGAGTTAAACAAAAATTTTCAATTTCTGTAAAAAATTCCCTTGACTAAAGTAGCAAAGGTAAAAAACTGTAATTTTCAGGATTAATTACGCTTTTTATCTGTGAGCTTAATGGTGTATAAAAATTATTTTTGTGTCACCAACTTTGCCTGTAATGCCACACGAAGACAAATCTCAATAACACAGCTTTTAATCTCAAATTTTCAATTTCTGTTAAAAATTCCCTTGACTGAAGTAGCATAGGTAGAAAATTGTAATTTTCAGTATTAATTATCCCATTTATCAGTGAACTAAAGTCGTGTAAAATAATTATTTTTATTCCACTAACATTGCCTGTAATGTCGCAAAAAGCCAAATCTCAACATCTCAGCAGATAAACTCAAATTTTCAATTTCTGTACAAAATTCCCTTGGCTAAAGTAGCATAGCTTAAAAATTGTAATTTTCAATACTAATTGCCCTATTTATCTGTGAGCTAAGGATCTATAAAAATTAGTTCTATTACATCAACTTTGCCTGTAATACCACACGAAGCCAAATCACAATATCACAACTTTTAATCTCAAATTTTCAATTTATGTTAGAAATTTCCTTGACTAAAGTAGCATAGCTTAAAAATTGTAATTTTCAATACTAATTGCCCTATTTATCTGTGAGCTAAGGATCTATAAAAATTAGTTCTATTACATCAACTTTGCCTGTAATACCACACGAAGCCATATCACAATATCACAACTTTTAATCTCAAATTTTCAATTTATGTTAAAAATTCCCTTGACTGAAGTAGCATAGGTAGAAAATTATAATTTTCAGTATCAATTATCCCATGTATCAGTGAACTAAAGTGGTGTAAAATAATTAGTTTTATTCCACTAACATTGCCTGTAATGTCGCAAAAAGCCAAATCTCAACATCTCAGCAGATAAACTCAAATTTTCAATTTTTGTAAAAAATCCCTTGACTAAAGTAGCATAGGTAGAAATTTATAATTTTCAGGATTACTTATCCCATTTATCAGTGAGCTAAAGTCGTATAAAATAATTATTTTTATTCCACTAACATTGCCTGTAATGTCGCAAAAAGACAAATCTCAACACCTCAGCAGATAAACTCAAATTTTCAATTTATATAAAAAATTCCCTAGACTAAAGTACCATAGGTAGAAAATTGTAATTTTCAGAATTAATTACCCTATTTATCTATGAGCTAAACGTATAAAAATTATTTCTATTCTATCAACGTTAACTTTAATTTTCGTAACCAGAAGAACTGTGGATTTCTACAACCAATAC
The DNA here is from genome assembly GCA_963966075.1 of Aphodius sticticus. Taxonomy (NCBI): domain Eukaryota; kingdom Metazoa; phylum Arthropoda; class Insecta; order Coleoptera; family Scarabaeidae; genus Aphodius; species Aphodius sticticus. The sequence goes on from OZ014509.1 coordinate 68,154,424, forward strand.
TCACCCTGAGTCTTATCATTGTTAAAGGTCCACAACAGCTTAAGTTTATACTTGTACTCAATATCCTCCCTGAACGGATAGGGCTCCGAAAGACCTCTGAACCTCTTCTGTTCCGCGTTATAATTATTATTGGCCAGTAATCTTTCAACTACGCACAAGGCGTTACGAAATTCTCTTGTTTTCACCAGCTTGATCATCTGCTTGTCTTCCGATGGTACTTGGAAGCTATCGATAGTAAGCAGGGAAGCTTTATGTTGAACATCTTTTTCGGTTTGAGGATCCTTGACGTTGCTGTACGTATCGTACATATCCCAGCCGGACGCGTAAGCGTAGTCATTTTTCATCTTTGCTTTCGGGGCTTCCGTATCTCGGGTCTTCTTCAATACCGGTATTGTCTGTACCTCGGCATTCACAACTTTTCTGTTTCTTCCTTTTCCGATCGTTAAATATTCGTAATCTCTGTTTTCACGTTCTGCGTCCGCACCTACATTAAACCAGATTTATTTATTAGATTAGACTCTACGATTACCAGGTGTGCTGGATTTTGCAGAATAACCAGGATTCAGGCTTATATTTGATGGAGATCGCTAATATACTAGAGGGAATACGATGTTATATATAATGCACGATGTTTTGAACTTTTTACCTAAACATAAAAACTAGGAAGGTACAGCAAGTTAAACATTCTTTAACATTCTTTACAAACTATGTTAGTATAAGAGACGTTTTAAATTTAAATCTTTAATTGATTGTTATTCAATACAATGTTAAATTTAAAATGAAGAAACATTTATAAATGTAAAAGTTACAGCTGAAAATGAATATACTTCATATTTACTGCATTTAGCTACCTCCTCAATCTCCTTCGTACATTATGACTCACCCTGTATAGCTCAAACTTTGATTTATATTTGATTAATATGCCTATGATTTTATACCATGATTTTTATACGAAATAACAAATAAAATAAATTTTTATATTAAATTTAGCAAAAGTTTAATTATACATCATATTACGGTTATTGCTTTGCGCTGAATCAGTTCTTCTTAGTTTTTAATTTTTTCTTTTGTCTAACAGGTGCTCACACCACATTAACGTACAAAGTTTAAAGATTTGTTATAACTTATTCTGCCATGCTAAGCTTATTTATTTATTTATTTGTGAAATGTTGTAAAATGAGTTTAAGAATCTATTCTTTGCTATGTTCTTCTATATTTTAGCTTTAATAGAGTAACAATAAATCATTTAATCTTTAGAGATTATCGGAAAAGTTATTGAAGCTACTAGGAAATAAAATTTAATTTAATTGAAATAAATTTACATATTTGTGTGTATTTTTTTAATCTACGCTTTATAAAAAATCGGATGTGCCAGGCACATGACTTTATCATACAATATATAAAATTAATAGTTTAGCTGCAAGAGATTCTATTTGATCAAGATCGGCCATGTCTGCATTAAAATAAAACTACTAGAACTAGATAAATATTTTGATTATATTGGTAGTAGGTATTGTTAAAACATCTGCGTTTGACACTACCTACTGCCATTAGAATCAAAATATCTGACAAATCCTGGTTAACTAGTTTTAATGCAGTACGAGCGATCTCGATGAAATAGAATTTGCCCATGCAGCTGAACTATTATATTAATTTTACAAAAAAATGTCATAGTCATAAATTATTCAGAATTTCCTACACTTTAATTTATTATTTAACTATTTTGACAAAATTTCAGTAATGGTGGTTCATTTGCGAAATCCTTGAAAAATGAGTAAACATCCAGTTCCTTTGGACCTTTTTGAACAAAAACCTTTTCAGCCCTAAGTTTAGTCACACACACACACTCAGACATTTTTTGTGCCTTGGTCAAAAATGTTCAGGGGACCCAAAAAGGCATATATCTGCTAAAATCTCAATTTTTTTTTGCACGATTACAATACTTATTATACTATGTATGATAAAGTAAAATGATTACACTAAAATTATTTTTTTATTGATTCATGCATTGTCACCACAAATCTGTCATGCAAAATTTCAACTCGATTAAACAAATTTTCCAAATTTTGGAAAATTTTCCAAATCTTTTATTGATTCATGGCAGTCACCAGAAATCTGTCCACATGCAAAATTTCAACTGGTTTGAGCATTGAACAAACAAACACAAACAAGTGTAGTAAAAATAGTTTCTCTCAAACATTTTCTTATGTACAGTTTTTTGAACTTGTTGTTTGTCACTTACATGCAAATCTTGTAATCGATATTTTACCTTCCCAATGTCCAAACGTGCAGAAATTTTGCATGAGGACGATTTCCAGTTCAATAAAAAATTTGGAACAAAACTTTTTAAAGCCCTCTCCTGAAAATTTAACAGTTGGTCCTGACAAACCTAGCATTAGAAGCCCTTATAAAAATAAATATATTACCTTCATCGGTATCCTTTTCCACTGTTGAACTACGTAGTTCAAAAATGAAAAAAGTTGGTGTCTCCACTAACGTCAAGCTAATTTTCGGCGGCATCTCTAGCTCTTTTTCTACGTATTCCTCGGAACTTAGTTCGGTTGTCGTTTCGGATACTGGTTCCCTTAGCTCGGCGACGGTTCCAGTGCCAATATCCATAAACGCACTGGCATAAATTGTTTGGGCCCCTCCAGTGCTGCCGAGATTCAGTATAGTCTCCGTATGAAGTTTGGAAGATGTTTCCGAGAAAGACCCCAAATTGCTCGACTTTGTCCTACTGCTTTTACTTTCATAACTGGGATCTGCTATATTTAAAATGCTAATCTGCCTCTCTTTGCCTTCTCTATATGTCAACGGATTCAACGGTTTCGGTGTGACATTTTCTCCGTTGAATAGGACGGGGTATAAACTGCTCTGTTTCGCTTTGGTCTCCTTTAATATAGATTTTGGTTTTCCTATTCTTCTAGGGAGCGAATTTTGCGTTTTCGATCCCATTTTTATCGGTTTTATATCGCCCGGCGATATGAAGAAACAAATGCTCTTTGATTTGTGTCATTTTTCTGCTGTATTACTTTATGATTACTTTGATTTTGTTTGATTATATTCTGTCATAAACTTTAAAACGATAACTGTGGCACTATTTGCTTTTCGAATTCACTCCACGAATAAATAAATCTTGTCTCGATGGAAAATACTACACAATACGATTTGTTTGTTCAATACTTTCATAAATACACCCAAATTTCGAATTGACCTGGTTTAGGGAATTCTATTTTCTACTACAGTCGTACCAATGTAGTTATTGCTCTTGGGCGCCATCTAGGAGCAACTTCTTGACATGTTTTTGTACATATACCATACATATACAAGGACGATAAAAAATTAAGTGTTACAGTATTCAACGCTCAAAACGAGGGTTTGTACTTTATATTATATTGACATTTTGCCATTTTTGCAAGACAAAAAGCTATAAACATGTTTTTTAACGCATTTTGAACCAATATCAAATATCACGTAGCAGACAACAATTAAAATATGTAATGGATATAGCTTTATAGCAGAACCCTCACAAGTTCCTTAGTTACTCCACAGGGCTTCTCAAACAGACAAAAAACATCATTTTGGTACTCTCAGTATAATCAGCTACATTATTTTTTTTAAGGTATAATATTGTTGATAAAGATGAGTTTTATGTTTGATAAGATCATAATTTCTGCTCCTTGACCCATTGCCATTAACTTCTACAAAATGTTGTATTCCTGATATAACATTCAAGCATTACGATTTTGAAGCAGATGGCAGTACAGTAAAGGAAATAGTAGAAACCATTAACCAAACATTGGAAATACGGTCAATCGTAAGTAGACGGGAATACAGAGAAGCAAGGGAGCGCAAACTCCTGAAAAAGAAAACTTTCAATCTGGATAAATGAAAGTCGAATTTATGTTGTTCTAATTATTTTATTTTCTTTATAAATTAATGTACGCCATTTTGTATAATATTAGTAGTTTGTTTTTACTATTCCCTCAATAACCCTATCAATGTATTTGCATTTATTCAATAACATTTTATTTTCACGTTCGGCATTTTGTCTTTTAACTTTTTGCAGTTCCACAGCGCATGACACCTTTGCAGAAAAACATTCTACTGTATTTATGTAGTCGTAGTACATGGTATGGTCGAAAAATTCCTCGTATAAGCATTTCTCCTCTTTTATGATGTTACAGTTCACTTCTCGTTGCCTAGGTTTTTTGTCTGCCGCTCGCCACTGCCGGTATTCTTCGTTTACTGTTATCATAAGATCCTTCCACTGTTGAATTTCATTCTCGAGAGAGTGCTTGTAATCCGCCGGATAGGAATTGCTTGTGTCGTACCCACTGTCACTTTTAGATTCTGCAATTACAGGACGTATTATTGTTGTACAAGCTATGGAAAATGACATACAACACCTTGCTTGAAAAGCGCAGAAGCTCTCCTCCGTGACGGTATTGGAAAGGAGTTTACACTCATTTTAATTTGACAATGATTTCTAGGTTATGTTGCGATTGCTGATACTTGTCCGCACCACAGAAATGAGAACAAGCAGACCGGGGGGCGGGGAAGATCTACGCAGACCACCGCGCGTACCTGACGTCATGTTGAAATCGCGCAAACTTTTGTACAAGACCTGTTGTCATTTAGCATGAACGTGTTTTATACCAGATACTGCCAGATACACCAGATCACACCAGATACCTGCAGATACCGACTGACCGACTGACCGGTTCAAGCAGGTTCAAGTACAGTCAATCCAAGTCAATCCACTATTTGCCAACTCTGATTGCTCCATTTATTTGTTTGGTCCAGCTTGTGTCTGCACACACAGACATTTTTTTGTATCTTGGTCAAATATGTTCAGGGGGCCCAAAAGGACATATTTCCGCTAAAAACTCAATTTTTTTTTGGCGTGATTACAATACTTTATAATACTGCGTATGATAAAGTAAAAATAGAATAAAATTTAAAAAGATCATGTATGGTACGTTTAAATTTCCCGCATTTTTGCCTCGAGCGCACCCTGACGGTAGGTTACTCAGTTAATGTTAATCTATCTTTCTCTCTGTTTCTCTCTATTTTCGTGTAGCGATATTTTAACGTGAAGTTAGCAACGATACTCTATTTCTTTGACTGACATGTTTATATCGTTTCTAAACACACGTCATGTAAATCACCTGATCAACTTGATTAATATGTGATGTGCGCTGTTGCTGCTACATCTCGAAGCAACTTTTGATCGCAGTGAGAAGTGCGTATACGCCGCTACGCGTTATTTACAAGGTGTTTACACGAGATTTTCGGCACTCACTCAACTCTACCATTTGACAGAGAGCATAGAAATTTTATGTCAAATATTGAATTCTAATTGAAACTACTCTCATCCATATTACAAGTGCACTATGAACGAAAACGTGGATGCTCCGGCTGGGGACACCGTCCCAGAAACTGAGCACGGCAACGAGGCCTCAGGTTCTTCGCGCGGTGACGACAAAAGAGAAGACCGTAACTTCGAATGCAACATCTGTCTCGATACGGCCAGAGACGCCGTTGTTAGTATGTGCGGTCACTTGTTTTGGTAATAGAATACGTTTATAGATAAGATATAGGTTTGAATTAATATGTTTGCGTTTTTTAGTTGGCCCTGTTTGCATCAATGGTTAGAAACTAAACCGTACAGTCAAGTCTGTCCGGTTTGCAAGGCTGCTATAAGTCGTGATAAAGTTGTTCCGTTATACGGACGTGGAGGCGGGAACCAGCAAGATCCACGAGAAAAACGCCCGCCTAGACCATCTGGTCAGAGAACTGAACCAGATCCCGCAAATAATTATTCAGGTATTGAAATTATTGATGTAAAAAATAGTCTTTTTATAATGATTTACTTATAATCCGTAAAAAGTTATCATAATTTGGTATAAAAGTGATAAATCGATTGTCATTGGTCGATAACCTTGATGTTTTATTGATGTGCTATTGATTATTGTGCTATTAACAGCTATCTACACAATTGGTTTGTTTTAAATACAAATATCTATTAAATCAGAACGTATGTTAATTTATGTAAATATGCAGCCTATTATTTTTGGGTGCAAAGATTGTTCTGCAAATAAATTCATTATTGTTTGCTGGATTTGTGTTAAGGCTGATGTGGTGTTTAATATTTGCCCTGTAAATAGATATGAATTATGTGACCATGAGCGTCGTACATTATTTGAATCCTGTTAGCAATGTGTTGTAACAAACGATACATCCTTCGTACATACTTGCATATTTTAAAAACAGTTTTGTAGAACATAGTTTTCTTATCATAGTTAGTTCATTATCAAGTGTACACAGAATAAAATGTAGTTCAGTTTTAAACTATAGATTTATAAAAATTTCCATATCAGTTTTCTGCTATAATTATATGTTTCAAACTATTGCATAATTGATAGTTGTTTACTAACTTTGGTTTGCCTTGAAGTATTTTTCATATCAGTTATATCATTATTATACATTTTTTTTACTTAATGATAACTTTGACGTCATTGGCATCATTGACATATTTAACGAGGAATTTTAAACTTTTTGATTGAGTTTTAATTTTTACTATAAACAGAATACTTCTACAATGTTATATACAAAGGAGAACTAGGAATGTGCTAATAGTATCAATTTGTTATTTATTTAGTATTTGTTACTATTATAGATTTCAGTAACAAATACTTATTTAAAAAAAAGGAACAATCATAACAAGCAATATTAGTACCAAATAAAACACAATTGAATAAAATGAATGCAGCAAACTTATTTCTTACCTATTTTGATAGTCTTAATAGTAATTATTATGACACTTTATAGGTTTCTAATTCAGCAAGAATAAATTTACAAACAAATAATACAAATTTTATTTTATGTAATTAAGAAAATATACCAGAAAAGGCAGTTGAAAATTAGGGGAGTAATATTGATAACTTTTGTTTGTGTATGGAAAGCTAATAAGCGTTTTTGATTAATTTCTTTGAGGTTGTTGCTGTGTTTTTGTTGATTCTTTTATGGAGGTGCATGCACACCAGTTAAAGATTCGCTGTATATAATTCAAATCCATTTTCAGGTAAAAATACAAAACTTAAGATTTACTATGGAACCCTATTGAGGTTTCTAGGTCAATATGTAGACATGAGTTCAGCTGATATAAATTTGAAAAATTGTTAAAAGAACGGATTTTTACATTTTGTCCTTACTTTTTCCAAGTACCCTACATGAAAAGACTTGTTTTAAGTCCTGATTCGGCTTCAGAGCAAATAATATCCAAAATGCATTTTCATATTCCATTTACAAACTTTATGTTCCCCAGAGTTACCAATATTTTGTAATCTTCAATTGTTTTTCTCGAAAGTTTCTACCAACACCACTAAGAAAAAAATATGTCACTAAATATATGTACATTGTAATTTACTAGTACAGTTTTACTGTACTAACCTACTGTGAATGTATGAGCTAGCTTTTTCTTATTTACCAACTTTAAGAGAAAATATAGAAATCATCAGTTGTAGGTCAAATTCGGGTATAAAAATATCTTCCGTACTTGGGTGTTTTTTTTATTTATTTATTGTCCCATATATTTTTTCAGAACGTAAGTGTTATTTTGAGTAGTGTTTCATACGGGCTTATTTATTTTTGCAATGTATCAAAAGTTAGTTATTTCAAATATTTACGAATAAGTCCATATGAAACGTTTTATTCAGAATTATTAATATTTCGAAATTTTAGTATCCACTTTATTTTTATAATTGATATTTGTTTAACTTATTAATACATTTTATTTTCTTTTTCCTTTCTTTTTTAATATTTGAATTGGCCGTAACTTTCTAAGAAATTAAAAAAAGCAAATGAATGTGATAATTCAATAGAAATAAAGCTGTAAAAAAAGAATTTGCTCTGGTTATTTGATAATTCTGTAAAATAACAGCATATCACATAATTTCACAAGATATTTTTGTAAGTTTACTGGAGAAGTACAGAAATTTCACAGTAGAAGTAATTTGTAACAGTAGCACTCAGTTTTTTTACAGACATGTTGTTGTTTTTTCTGCCCATAAAACTTTTTTCTCGGAACAACATTGGAAAGGAGGCGACTGCATAATATTTTTTGTTCACCCAATTTCAAGGGTTCCGCAAGAGTAAAAAGGTTGAGTAACGCTGATATACAGGGTGTTCCTAAATATCATATAAATACGAAAAGGGGTAATTCTTTGGCTTATTTAATGACTAAAAATTCATATAAACATATGTCCGCAAACGCTTCGTTGCCGATCTGCAGGGTGTTGAAACTTCAAGATTTTTTTAGTTTTTTCTTCATAGCTCTTGTATCCTAGTTTTAATTTTTAACAGTTGGTGGCGAATAAAATGTCAAAATAAATACAAACAAAAGGTTATCTAAATCAGGCCAAGGCATAATAGACCAATTATTTAAAAAATTATAATTTCTTGCTAGATGAAACACAGAAAAGCTTTTATTTTTTTTTCTCGATAACGGTGGTAAATACAAAAAAACTACAAAAGATTAAAATCCTTTAGAACAAAACAAAAAATGCATTTTGTATTTTAGAATCCACCAGCGGCGCACCGAAAAAAAGTTCATGGGGAGAAAAGGGGGCATGACCCCTGAAAAAATATCTCCCTGTAGATTCTTAAAACCATTTGGTATGCCCAATGATGTAAGTCCTACAGTGTAACACATATTCCAAATTAGAGCTAAGTATCTTAAAAACTACAAGAGCTATAAAGAAAAAAATCTTGAAATTTCAACACCCTGTAGATCGGCAACGAAGCGTTTGCGGACCTATGTTTATATGAATTTTTAGTCATTAAATTAGCCAAAGAATTACCCCTTTTCGTATTTACATGATATTTAGGAACACCCTGTAGACAATTGAACTGTCACATAGTAAAAGGCGGAATTTGATATACAAATGTGTTTTGATTATGTAATGTGGATTATTTTTTGACGTTTCCTAAAACCAATGAAATGCTTCTTTATTTGTCACAAGGGTAAGTTTCAACCAATTATGTCATTATTATAGTGGGAATAAATCTCTTGTGATTATTCTCGGGAATAATCACTGTAGCTTTTATTTGCCTAGCAACTGTCAGATACTTGTCAAAATAATTACTTAATTGTGTCAACGCGAAATGGGTGAAAGTCATCGGTTTAGTACCTTTTCTAATGCAGAAATTACAAAAAAGATTTTAGAAACTACTTCGAAAAATACTCTAATAAGTAATGAGTCTATATGGAGACAATTTAAGACCTTCACCAAAGAAAGAAATTATATTCTGGATCAATCTACTACAACAGCTACTCTGGCATTGATTTTAAAAGATTGGGCTTATAACATGAAAAGAAAAGACGGAAATGATTATAAAGAAGCAGTAATAAAGACAATGTGGAATAAAACGGCAAAATTAGTTCAAGAACTTTACTTTAATAAGTATAACAGGTCCTTTGATCCTTTCCATGATATAGAATTCAGAAATGCTCGGAATGCAAGAGATGCAAAAAGAAGAATTTTACAAAAACATCCTGAAAAGCACAAACAAAGTTCTGTGGCACTTTCTAATACAGAATTGTTGCAAATTTTTAACTATTGGGACGAAGATACACCTTGTGGATTGCAAAGAAAGTTTTTTCACGTTGCATCGTATGAACTAGCTTGGAGGGGAGGAGAAGCTACGAAATGTTTAGTTCATTATTTTAAAAAAGAAACCGACATAAAAAGATTAAATACTGGCCGCATTGAATACAATCCCATCTTTACAAAAACTGCACAGGGTGGAGCACAAAGGTGCGCTAATAGTAAATGGTTGACTCCAAACATAAATAACCCAGATATTTGCCCTGTTCGTCTTTTTGAAAAACTAATGAGTAAACGTGAAGAAAATATTAAAACCGCACGCTTGTTTCTTACTCCAAATCCGGCTTGGCAAACTCATGGTTTTTGGTATAAAAACGGTCCTGTGGGAATAAATTCCATTTCAAAATGGATGAAAGAATCCGCAGAAAAAGTAGGTCTAGACACAGTTACTAAAAAAATAACTAACCATTCTGCCAGATCAAGTGCAGTAAGTAACCTTTCAAAAGCTGGTGTAGGAGAACAAGAACTAATCAAGGTCACTGGTCATAATTCTGCAAGTTCGATTAAACCATACTTACAATTGAACCAAGAACATCATTCAAATATAATAAATAATCTTAGAGAAAATACGCAGGAGGAAACACTTAATATAACAAGCAATTCCAAATCCTCAATAAATAATGAGTCTCGAAATATTTTTAATAATTGCGTTTTCCATTGTACTAATTTAAATTGTTAATTCTTTTAATATATTCACAATGTGTCAACGATATTTTCATATATTGTAAGTAATAATTAATTAAATTAAATTTTTCAATAATTTTATGATAGTTTTATTGATCTTTTTTATTGTAAAAATTTGTGAATCAAAAAATAATCTAGTCAAATATAACTCGAGAGTTCCATAAATTAGAAAATAATTTGACAGATTTTGTTCAAACTTGTTGCCAGGCAATAGTCACGAGAGCCCGCAGGGCTCGAGTGGCTATTGCCAAATGGCAACAAGTTTTCAAACAATCTGTCAAATTATTTTCAATTTATTTTCACTCTCTTGTTATATTATTAGCTTTGCTATGTTATACAAAAAAAACAATAGTTTTTCAGTTAACCTCAAGAAAACTGAATTCTACATTTTGTTCAAAATAGCACAAAAAAAATGGCACAAAAATCAGCCTAATTATAAATTTTGTTGAAAGTTTCTCCATTTGTTGACCTAATTTACTTTGAGACTTATTTTAATGATTGGATTTTTCATAATAAGAAGTATGCTCAAATATTTTTTTTTTTTAGGTTTTGGATTAGGCGACAATGGTTTCCATATGTCGTTTGGTATCGGAGTGTTTCCGTTTGGTTTCTTCACATCGATGTTCAACATCGGAGACATGAGGCCAGGCGCGTCACCGCACGGTACTGCCAACCACATCGAAGAGCAGTTCCTATCGAAGCTGTTCCTCTGGTTGGCAATCCTCTTCATCGGCTGGTTAATTTTTGCATAATAAATTATCAGTACTGGTGCAGAATGGCTACTCCCACCTTTTTTCCCCCCCTACTACTTACTTATCAGCTATTGTTTATACACAAATGAAAATTAAATAGAATATGATGAACCCGATTAAATTTTGATGCGGCGCGACCAGCTAATAGTGGAATGTTGGTAGGTTTTTGTTTATTGGTTTGTTGACGGGAAGTCTCGTACATTCCTTTGGTCAATTTTTGTCTGTTTTTGTTTTTTTTTGGAGTTGCTCGTTCGAGTTTTTTCTGTGAAACTGATTAGGCCGTTATCTAGATATTCGCTATTGTTTATTACGATATTCCTTTGATGTTCTTTTGTGACGTGAGAAAATGCAACCTTGCATATGTATGTAATAATTATATTAATATGTATATTGTATCATAGAAATAAAGGGTTTGTTTTCAAAACTTTCTTCGGTAGTTTTATTTCTTGAAATATTAAGCTTTGAAATATCCAATCAGTAACATTGCAATATTTTAAGGGATCTCCAGTTATAGCAAAAAAATTGGGACAGCTATGATAGGATGTTTTATTTTTATTATTTTTAAGTAAAAATATCAATATCTTCAATGCTTTTGTCAGTCAAAACTTTGCTTCTTTGAGTACATTACCACAAGTAATACACCTTTATCTATAATTTGATGTATAAGATGAGAGAATTGATACATAATTAAGCTCACTATGGATTCCTATTTTGTAGGACGAACTAGCTCTGCTGATTCTTCTTAAATAATAGAATTATAGGTTGGTGTAATAGTAATAAGAGGCATTAATAGCAATCAATACTATATTTTCTTTAAATCTTACTTAAAAATATAACTATCTTAGCAAAAACGTATGTCACATAAAAGTACATATTTTATATACAGTATGTAAGTACCACTAAAACTTAAGGCTAAAGCCACCTCCCATGGCCAACCTTCTGCTATCGGCTGCAGAAATTCCAATTCGAAAACCATATCCATCGTCATCTCCATCCCCACCCTAAAAATATATTAAAACATCTATTCGTACAAAGTAAAGCTTGAATAACATTATACTATATTGGGGTGAAATAAAAGGTCTGGATGCTCTTTAGTTCCATTAATTAGATGTGTAGTTTTTACAAATTACTTGCTATCGATTTCGAGTCCCAGTGGGGACCATCATCAGGCAAGGCGGCAAGAGATAAAACAGTTAACAAAATATGAAAGAGTGTTTTCTAACTATTTTGTTAACTGTTTTATCTCTTCCAGCCTTGCCTGATGATGGGGCCACTGGGACTCGAAATCGATAGCAAGTAATTTGTAAAAACTACACGTCTAATTAAAGGAACTGAAGAGCATCCAGACCTTTTATTTCACCCCAATATATACATGATGACGAGTATGGAGACCTTTATCAACATTATACTAGTTTCATCCAAGTTTTAAAACTAGACCTGCTTGTATGAACTTTGATAATGTAATTCAGTAAAAATCCAGTTTGCATACTAGAAGCTACTTTATAAACTAGGACCGGACCTAGTTTCTCTAGTTTTTTAATTAATCTTCTATAGAAGATTAAATAAGATTTCAGTCTTATAAGACTGCAATATTTAAATAATTAGTTGTCTATTCTTAACCAATTTTTATACGAGTCTTGGTTCTCTTGTAAAAACTTTATTGTTAAAAGAAGAATATGTATCTATGTTTAATCTATCACGACGTAATAACCAATTTTGGCTCCATATTCTTCACTTTTTGTTGCTAGAAGAATAGAACACTTCACAAATGTTCGCAACTTTCGTAATTTTTATTGTTTTATTGATAACATTTTTACCCAGACTACTAAAAACTAAATGCAATTAAAACAACCAGTAATGCGCCCAAAGTATGCCTCTTAAACTGCTATTTAATGTTATTATTATATTTCCAGATAATTCTTGCAAAAGACTTATAATAAATGCAAACTTATACAAATTTTATTTTATTAAGTTGAATTTTGCAGTTTGACGCAAGGTAAGACCTTATAGGAGTGTCATCAGTTGTATATTGCGCTAGTAGAAATAATATTAAGGCTCCCGTCTCCTTATGCAACTGCCATCGGAAAAGAATGTCAATATTTATGAAAATTATTTATGCAAATTTTGGTGTCAACTACAAATGAAGAGTTGAAGTAAATAATAAACTAAGTGCCAAAAATTGGTTTTATTACATTAAAGTGGGCTGGACATCACTGGCTTTAATGTAAATAACGGGCTACGTAAAAATATGTCGTGAAATGCCTTAAAAACTTGACCACTCGATCTCGAATGAGTTAACTTTTGGCGTATTTTCGTAAATAGCGCGCTAAGTGCCTTTAGTCAGAGCCAGTAGTTGCTTATAATTAAAAAATTATGCATTTTATAAAAAAAATTATTCCTCCAAAAAACTCTTAGAATTAAAAAAGAATAAATATACAGGATGTTCTATTAGAAAAAGAAAAGGTTTGCAAATTTCCATAATAAAATGAATAGTATATTAAACAAGACCTTGTTTAAACCCAAACAAATTTTATTTGAAGCATTTTTTGAAACCATTTACGGTTGGGGAATTATAGGTGTTCCGGTAATTTTGACAAATTTTGATATATAAAAAAAGTTTTGTTTGAAATTTTGTACGGCTGGCGATTTATTTGGGTGTTCTGGTAATTTTATTATTACAAAAAAAGTTCATGTTATTTCTGTTTTTTATTTTACAATTACATTTTATTTTGATTTTTAATAAAAAGAAAATGTACGATATTGTTGGTATCAATACTGTGTGAAACATTGAGTAGTTTGTGAAAAAAAAATATTAAAGCTTGTTTTTGTTTTTTTTTAAAATAATAATTCAAATTCATTAAAAAAAAGAAAAACGTTGAGTGGATTTTTCTGAAGACAGTTAATAAAATAAGTCATTTTCAATGTAAACTTTATATAAACATCTTTAGATTAGAAAGATTGCACAAAAAACAACAGTTTTTTAGTACATTTGCAAAATATTAAATAAACGCATTTTTAAAGAAAATTAATTACTATAAAATTGAGCAGAACTATCAAATTTTGCATGGCTTTCAGTAAACGAGGTCCTCCTGTATTTTTTCGAACAACGGACACTCTGTATGAAGTATACTTGGTCAAACAACTTATTTTTATTAAGTTTTACTTTCTAGTATAAAATAAATATCAACTTAGCTTAAAATATGTATAAATAAATATTATGGCACTTAGCACCTTCTAGGAATTTTTGAAATTATTTTAGATTTGTTTTTGCGATACAAGACCTTGGCAAAAAACAACACCAACATGTGATGTTACAATCTGTTTAAATATGCACAAAAAATTAGGGATGGCTTTCTATAAAACATTTATCTTGCTGCACACTATTTTCCTAAATATCTCGGAATAAGGTTTTTGGCACTTAGTTTGTTATTTACTTCAACTCTTCAAATATAGAAATGCTTTCCGATGGCAGTTGCGTCTGATTATTGCCTGCTGTAATACATTATAAAATATAATTAAATGTTAACTATAAGAGCACAAGTTATTTTCTTCTGAACTTCTCTAGACTTGCACTCTGGAGTATAGTAGTGCGAGATTCTAGTGAGTTGGAAACCATGTTTACAATAGTGACGATTGTGAAAGTACTATATCATCGACTAGAAAACTCAAACAGTCCAGTTTGAATATTTGTACAAATAGAAAGCAATACATTAATTTCTTTAGGTTATAACATACGTCAAATGTAATGAATACGAAATAAAAACAGACATGTTTGTAGTAGCGCCATCTACATATGGCGCTATATAAAATACGTGACTTTCAAAGGCTCTTACGAAACTCTTTATGATTATATTTAGCTTCCCAGGTGTTATTATCATATATTTTATCTCTATTTATCATCTTTACACAAAAAGTAATGACATATTTATCGATTAAACCTGTCTTTCAAGCTATACACAATTTTGAACTGTATTATATTCATCTCCCTTCAAGGTTAAACAGTTCTGTTCACTCCAACATAAAGATCCAAATTTCAACCACAAAAATTAAAAAGAAAACAGGACAAATCAAACACATACCAATTGTTTATATTCTCGGCCACCAGATGGCGGTTTAGGGCTTGCTGCGAGAGCACGTCTATGTCCCAGTTCGCTCTTGGCTGGCCAAGTGGGGAATAGAGCTGGGTCAATCGGGACAGGGGCTTCGCTAAAGTAGGAATTCTTCAACGCGTCTTCAGCGGTTATTCGTTGGACTGGATCGTACGTCAGGAATTTCAGCATGAGAGACAATCCGAGTTCGGAAAGCATGCTGAAACGACCCCGAAGATTTGATACTGGATACTCGGGGAATTTCATCTTTTGCACCGCGGGCAGCTGCTTGAAACCTGTCCACGTCTTCTCGCTGGGTGTACCCAATTCCTGAAGGAAGAAAAAAGGTTTATGACACAGAAAGAATATAAACGTGTCTATCATTTACAGGTTGTTTGATGGTCATAAAATACCAAACTGTTTGGAATAATCAACTTATTTACAAAGGTAAAATATAGTTGTTAGAAAAACAAACAATAAATAAGTTATAGAGATCAAAATATTTTCACAATCAATGCAATAAGCAAGACTTTATAAAAGTATTTTCTTTTGAACCTATTTCTAGAAGTTGAGATATAATTTATATTTTAAAATTCTGCCATTCTTAATTGTTTCAGAGATATTCTGCAAAAAAAAAACATAAAAACGTCTTTTTTTTAAATAGGCCGGAGCTTTATGTTTTGTGATCTGTTCAAGATGTTATTTTGAAAGGTGTCTTTTATTTATAACTATTTTGGGTTTGAATTTTTCCTCCAATGAATTTGCTGGAAAAAAATAAACTTTTTTGTTAAGATTTTCAAAGATTCTCAAAAATAATATTCAATATATTATTGTATGTTTAAACGTATGGTTTGTGCCTAGAGATGCCAAAAACATAAAGTAAAATAAAAAATGCAACCAGACAAAACCGGACATATTAATATCTTGGCAAACTAACTCGACATGAGGGGGGGGGGGTGTTTACGATATAGTCATGTTAAATACAGAGTGTATACATTAGGGTGGTTCAAAAATGCATTCCAAAAATTTTTGTGATGATAGAAAGCAACGATCCCCCCAAATCGTTTCCAAATCAAAGAAAAGTGGACACGTATTTATTTTTTCTTCGAAATTTTGATTTTTAATGGTGCCTATCGATGCATCAAATTTACATAAGAAAATGCATGGGAAAAAGACATTTTTTCGTATTTTTCGAATAATTCTTCGGGGTTTGGGAAAAGATTAAAGTTATAGGACTTGTAAAGGACTTTCCAATGAAGTATCCCCACAATGAAGTACCCCCACAGTGCCCTGAAAACTACGCTTACATGAAAAATGTACATTCTTCAGAAAATTTACCGTTCTAATCACTTCATTCTGTTTTTTCTCATAGAAATCATTACTATAAGTCTAGTTGAATGTTTATAAACATTTGTCAGGTAATTTCCATTTGTTTAAACAAATTTCATTTGTTTAAATAATTCGCTTTTCTCGAAACTCCGTCGGACATCTGTTTTCTGAGTTCGAAATAGCAGTTTATTATCTTAGAGTGACATTATTCATTAAACAAATTCTTCCTATTGTTTAAACTATCAATGATTATTAATTTTCAACTGTTGTTCTAATTATGGTAGAAGTCAGGTCTTTTGTGAAATTAACTTATAAATTTCATGTTCGAGGTATCTTGCCTATGTTATTAGCTAATAAACCCATATTTGTTTAAACAAATTCCATTTGTTTAAACAATTTTTTTGTAAGTCTCCTAACATTCATCTTTTTAGATCGGTCGGGTCAACTGTTATTGTCAAGTCATTTATATTTGGGGATAATTTCCAATTGTTTAAATAATAAAATATTATTCAAATGCATAATGGTGATATACACGTGGTATCTAAATTTTAAAATAAATTAAAAATTACAGCCACAGCCTGGATTTGGACCAGGGACCTGGGACCTGGTTCAAATCATTATTAAGTAAAATTATATTCGTTTTCAATATCATTTATTCGAAAAAATTGAATTTATTTAAAATCTTTTTTTCGGGAAATTAGGGATTACATCTCTTTTAAAAATATTAAATTTTCTACTATAATTAGAAAAAGTTGAAAATGAATAATAATTTATTGTTTAAACAATAGGAGGATTTTTTTAATGAATAATGTCACTCTAAGATAATAAATTGCCATTTCGAACTCAGAAAACAGAATTCAGACGGATTTTCGAGAAAAACGAATTATTTAAACACCTAAAAATTTGTTTAAATAAATGGAAATTAACAGACAAATCTTTATAGGCATCCCACTATACTTATAATAATGACTTCTATGAGAAAAAAACTTAAAAAATAATTTTTTAAATAACTTTTTTATTTGTGGTCCGTTTATTTGTGTTTTTAAATAACTTTTTTATTTGTGGTCCGATCAATAGGTCTTTTTGATATCCTATTTTTGTTTTTATTTACATTTAGATTGTCCGTTTAAATATTTTTGCCAACTAATTCGCTGGAAACAATAAACCTTCTGTTCATCCTATGGGTTCAGCATTTGTTTGTGAGTAATTTAATATGCACAAGCCATATGTTTAATACAATCAGAATACTCGAATAGAAATTTAAATTATTAAACTTGTTTCTTTTTTTCCTGGTAGTGTACTATTCTATGTCAAATTTGTGATTATTTACATGTAAGATTTTTATTACACAGAATTATTTCAATATATTTTTGTATGCAATTTTTCTGGAGTCGGAGTCGGACCACGAAAAATATCTGGAGTTGGAGTCGAGAATTTTTTTACAGACTCCGCAGCCCTGCTGTATAATATGATAAAGTCATGTGCCAGACCACATCAGATTTTTTATTCTTTACAAAAATTATTGTTTGTTAACTGACCAAGAACATCCTATTTTTTTTAATATAAAAAGAAATTTATATTCATCAAAAAATTATTCCTAAAAAATTAAGAAGCACCCAAATATTGGCTGTTCTGATATTTCTGGACTGTGTATATCTCCTCAATGTAAGCAAAATAGTTCCTGTAAGAATTTTTTATATAGTTGGCATAACTTTATCACACCCATGTTTATATAAACATTAATCTAGAGAATCAACCCAACTAATTTACAAATTCTGTTAGGTTAATTTCGAAATGCTATTCAATGGAAATAGCACTGTACAAAATTTTTTTATATTTACTTTTTTGTAGTATCAAATTTTAAACATTTGATTAAAAAAAACTATATTTGTATTAAAACAATGGATTGTTAGAGAGCGCTACTTTTTAACAAACTTTCTATCTCTAATAATAAACAAAAGTTGAAAATAGAGCCCATGAAACACACGGTATAATCTAATGTATATATAATCTAATACAACAACACTCTGTTTATTTCATAAACTACTTTTCTTTTTATATTTTAATAAAATCAAACAATTTCATAGTAACTAAAACAAAAAATACCTTAAAAATCTTCGTGAGCTGATCGACCTCCGACTTTCCTGGGAAAAACGCGTTCATCAGCAACAATTCCGCGAAAATACACCCGACAGACCAAACGTCAATGGGCGTGGAATATTCCTTTGCGCACAACAACAATTCCGGCGCCCTGTACCACAGCGTCACCACAATCGGCGTATACGCCTTCAGCGGAGATCCATATTCTCTCGCCAAACCAAAATCTCCAACTTTCAAGATTCCCTTATGCGAAAGCAGCAAATTCGACGTCTTCAAGTCCCGGTGCAAGATCCAATTATCGTGGAGATGCGCCACGGCAGTTAGCAATTGTTTTAGGAGGCACTTCACCTCGCCCTGGTTGAACATCTGCTTCTTGTGACGCATCGTCTCCATTAAGGACTTGAGGTCATGCTCGACGTAGTCCATGACGATGAAAATCTTGTCCATGTTGCTGCCGACGACTATTTCTCGGACGGTTACGATGTTCGGGTGTTGACCTTTGAGTAGGGTGTTGATTTCTCGAAGGGAGGTTATGGGGAAGCCTTCTTTTTCCTTTTCCATCTTTAGACGTTTTAGGGCGACTATTTCTTCGGTACGTTTGTCACGAGCTCTGTATACGACGCCGTACGTTCCCTCTTCGATTCTGTTCAGGCACTGGAATTCTTCTACTGATCTGCAACTGGAAAATAAAAAAAGAAGACGACTCATTACGGATAGAGTTATGTTTCGTCTCAGGAATATACAACACAACAAAAAACAACCTTATAAATAGGTCCTTTTAGGGACATATAGAATCATTTTGTTCGAATGATATGGAGAAATTAATAATTTTTATAAATCAAGAATGAAAAATTAAAATGAAAAATGTCGGATGCAGTAAAGATTTTAAAAAATATGAATCTTTTTTTTTTAGTCGGTTCTCAATATACTTCTAATATCTTCTTTAAAGTTTGTGGAATTCCATTTGAACTTATATTGTTGTGTACGATATTGTGTTACAAGCTTTGTCAAGATTTACTGATTTACATGGAGGCTCCCTCATTTACTACTGTTTGTACAATTTCTTGGTCGTACTGATGACAATTAGACCGTAAGTTTTGTTTGTTTTTCCTATTATTGTTCATTTTGCCATTTATGATTTTGTTTTTCTGTACTTTGTACTTTTGCAGCGTTGGGTGGTTTGATAAAGCCTTAAAAAGGTGAAACCGGTAACCGAATAATAAAAACTTGAGCAGAGAAGAACTTTGTTTTCCTTTTGAAGAATTTCATACACCTGCTTTAGCGATACACATACATATAAGTTTAAAATCATCGCCTGCAAAAGCACTAATTACTGAATTTCAGCTAAATGAAAAATATTTTACATATTAGATAAGGATTTTATTTGTTTTAACCTTCTGTTGTCGAAGTTAAAATCTGTGAACCCAGAAACTCCCAATTTCAGCTAAATAGAAAATATTTTTAGAAATCTCTTTTGTCATATTAGATCCGTCATTTTTTTTTGTTTAGTTTTTGTCGTCATATTAGGAAAAAACAACCCCAAAAACATCACAATTATGAGTTTTACTAAAATGGGAAATTCTTTTGACATTTAGCGGTCTATTTTATATTTTTATTCTGCGCTACGCCAAGAGTAGTGATGGGAAAGTACGCAGTATTTTTTCTTGGTATATACCAAAAGTGGGTAAATATTTCAAAATGGAAGATTTTTACAAATTATGAATATTATGCAAAATTAAAAAAAAAATTAGGAAAAAACAAACTTAAATTTGATTACTATAATTTCATTTTAACTGCCCTACCTTTGGGTTATTATTCAAAAAGTAGGTAAAACGACATTGTGCTCGGGCGATGATAGCTGCCATATCACGTACGTTTGTATGGGTAGGGTGCTTAAATAAAACTAGTAAGAAAATTATCTTCAGCTGCGCTGAAGTTAAAATACCCCCCCACTATAAAATATATATAAAAAAAATGAACTTGTCCTTACTTTTTAAGAGATTGTATACCAAATTTTAGACCAATTACTTAAAAATTACGGCAGTTATCGTGTACATAGACGGGCAGACAGACGGACATAGCTAAATCAATTCCGTTTTCAATTCTGATCAAATCCATATATATATACGTCATATCTGCCCCGCCTCCTTAAGGGTGTTACAAATGTTGTATCAAACTCAATATACCCTCACCACATTAAATGTGGGGGGTGTAAAAGAAAAACTAAAACATACAGCAAAAACAAAATAAGGCTAAAAAAACAAATAAATATTCTAGTAAAGGAACATCCACTGTAAAAAACACAAATAAATAGTTTATATGATATGATGTTGAAAACAAGTTTGATTCCTTATTTAAAACATGTTTTTTGAGTGTTTAAAGTGTTTAAAAACATTGTTTCATTAAAAAAACATCATTTTATAAAAAAACATATTGTTATATGTTTTTTTTAAATAGACCACTGATTATGACACACAAACGGTATAACATATTGTAAAATTTAGAATGTATGTTCATATATGGGTCATTTTTTTAAACGCACACCTTTTTACTTTAGCAAAAAAGAACTTTAAATAATAATTTGACTACAACAGCAACTATGCTAGGTATTAAAAAGTAGATATTTCAAGCTATCAAAAACACATACGTGCAATTAAAAATAATTGTTTCTATACTAAGATTCAGAAACATTTAGAAATATTCAAAGTAACACATTAAAATTCTGAGAGTTAAATAATGGCAGATTTTTAATCGAAACAATCGCAAAAGTTGCAAACAAGGTCGTTTGTTTCCGTATTGCAATCATTCTAATGATTACATGTTCTTAAGTTTTTGCAGGAAATGTTTGAAAAAGACTGGAAAAACCATAACTTTGCAACTCATTGTTTATTTTATTAAATAAAAAAGTTAGGACACGATGTGACTGCTCCTTTCCCAAACAGTAACAAATTCCTCCAACAACCAACTTACCCTTGAATAGCGGGATAATACATCGGCAGATCCTCATCGATCTTCGGCTTCTCCTCGCCGCCCTGCGCCTGCTGCGGCTCTTCCTCGTGCTCCACCTCCGCCTCGTTCCCGTTCCTCTCCATCGACGGCGACCTAGACCTGGTCCTCGACCTAGACTTGCTCCGGTAACGTTCGGAACTGAGCGACCTACTCCGCGACCTGTTCGACACCAGCGACGGTTCGTCGGGACTGCTAGCGGAACGGTGGCTCAAGTTCGACGCGACGCTCGAGCTCCTACGGTGACTGTCCGGACTCGGGTCGCTCCGATTGTCCTGTTCTTCTTGGTCTTCTTCGTCCTCCTCCTCCATTTCTTCGTCCCTTTCGGGTTCTTCTTCTTCGCTGTTATCGGATACTGTGACGACGGCTTCCTCGATGCGTTGCCGTTTCGATGATGCTTGTTCCTCTTCGAATTTGCGTTTCGCCTGCTTCTCGATGTGCCGTCGTTCCCGGTCTATGCGCGACTGCTCCTTCTGCCGTGCCATCTCGCGTTCTACATAGAAAGAGTAGAAAGGTAAAATTTATAAAAATAGTTTTAAGTTTAATAAGCTTCATAAAACCTTTTCTAGCCATTTTTCTTATAAGATTTTTTTCCTATTCAAAATATAAATTCTGCCTGCATGTCAAATCTCAGCTTTACCAGTGTTTCTGGTGTAAAAATAATGCAAAATTTTATATTTTTTATATGTTTTTCATATGGCTTTGTAGTGGCTTTGTATTCTTCTAATGACAAAAGTGTGTTAAGTATATAAATACCGGCATCGTATTTAATGGAATTTTCTAACGCTAGTATCCTTTACTAGCGTAGATGTAAGCACATAGCTACACTAATTTTGGTTTCCGGAAAAACCTAAGTGGTTATTACGGAAGCCATTTCTTAACGTTCTGAAGACTATCGCAAATGGTCCAGTTATAATTGCACGCTATTGTTCTTTTTATTATTTATTATGATGCTCAATCATGTTTTCAAATACTTATGACATAGAATTGATCACCCAGCATATAAATACGTTATACGTGCTTTTGACGTATTGTCGGACGCATAACTTGAAAGCGCTAACTCGTACTTAAACGATGTATCCCTACACATTTTATTTAGAGAAATAAAATATCTAGGTTTCCTAAAAAAGCCATTGTTGTCCGATGAATAAAAAATCCAATTCGGTCATCTTTGAGCATGAATAACTCGCAACCCAGACACGATATTCATGGGAACTTTTTACATGTAATTTCTAATGTCCAATAAAGGGCATAATTAGAAATCCAGTTCGGTTTGAATTTTTCCGAAGTGAAAAGCTTAATTTGTTATATTTCACTGGGCTAAGACGCGATAATCTACTATTCCCGTATTTTGACAAAGTTACAACCGCATTATACAAACTCAATCAAATAAGATTACCATTAAAGTAATAAAATAGCTTACAACCTTTAAAGCATTTTCACAGTTCACGTGAAGGTTGGATGAGATGCCACAGTACGCTTTTCTAACCCCATTCAAATGATGTTTAGGGACAATTTTTCAAGGTTTCCTAAAAAGATTTTTTTGTTTAGTTTTCATCAAAATTATTTGCAATAAATCGCTTTAGGCAATAGAAAGTTTTAGCAATAGAAACTTTTACCTACCACTAAAATTTTGGGAATGGCAATTTCTTTCTTTTTAAATAGGTAACATTATGTGTTTCATATTAACAAGAAAAGACTGAAAACAACTTACATACTTATAAGTTTATGAATAAAAAACACACTAAATTAGTAAAATAATAGCCATTTAAAAGTCATAACAATCATTTAAACTGAACAATATACTACAATAGTACACTTACTAAGTAAATAAATATGAAGAGCACTTGCTTAAAAAAAAAACGAACACTTACAGAAGTTAAATGTAGTACATGGAGTTATATATGTATAAATACAACACACCAATCTATAAAACAAAATTACAGTCGTGACCGGATATAACGAACACTCAAGGGGCCATGTCGCTAGTTCGTTACAAGCGGTCGTTCGTTATAAGCAGACCTGCGATATTTGATGTTTTTTCTAGGTTAATAAATAAAAACTTTACTAAAATTGAATAAAAATTAAATAAAATCAACAGAATACATAATAAAGAACACAGAATAAACAAAATAAACATAAATTATCTGTGTTTTAAACCATCACATACATTTCTTATAAGTATAGTGGTTTTCATTAAGAGCGACGCATTATGTTTTTTTTCTTCAATTAAAAGACTTGTGGGTTAGTTATGGAAATGATTTTTATTTCAAATGAAAGTATAATCGATGCCATTATTTATGGCATATTTTATTTATGGCAATACGACATCATTCAAATGTCGGCCGCTGAAGCGCTGGACGAGTGAATACGCTGGACCCAATTTTCCATGACTCGAGTTCACAAATCGGTCGAAATACCAGGAATTTCGCGTTCGATTTTGGCCTGCAGTGTTTTAACGTTTCTGTCTTTAATCTCTTTGGATTTTCTTTGGGGTTACATTAAATAGCTGGTCTATGCCAACAAGCCAGAAACGTTAGAACATCTGCAGGCCAACATCGAATGCAAAATTCCTGGTATTTCGACCGATTTGTGTACTCGAGTTATGGAAAATTGTGTCCAGCGTATTCACTCGTGCCAGCGCTTCCGCGGCGGACATTTGAATGATGTCGTATTTCATAAATAATAGCATCGATTATACTTTCATTTGAAATAAAAATCATTTCCATAACTAACCCACAAGTCTTTTAATTGAAAAAACGAAATGCGTCGCTCTTAAAGAAATCTGTTGGCGAAAATAGGTTGTTTTGCGGGCAGGAGACATCCGACTAGATTTTGTGCTGAGTGTTCGTTAACTGGTCGTTATAACCGAACTTGTAGAACTAAAAATGGATAAAAACTTGGTCGTAATATCCGGGCGGTCGTTATATACGCGTTCGTTATAAGCGAGCTAAACATACATGTAACTATACGGCGATCTGACGGGACTTTCTTTCTTGGTCGTTACAAGCGGGCGTTCGTTATATCCGGAGTTCGTTATATCCGGTCTCGACTGTATGATAATTAAGTCAAGATCGCAAAACAGTTGGGTCCTTAGAGTTTTATTTAGAGAATCTGGTGAATAGAATTTTTTACACAAAACTTTTTTTATTGACCTTCCAATTTTGCGCCCCCTGTAGTCGTGCGCCTGGAGCAGTTTGCTCCCACTGCTCCCCGTAGCTACGCCCCTGGCTTTGTAGCAAAACACCTGAGAACCAGTACAAGTTCCTTAGTTACCCCCAGAAGGTCTGTTTTCTTTTATTTTCAAAGGTCTGTGATGAATTTCTTTACAATATCCCAATAAAATAATAAAAAATGGTCACCAAATACAAAAGTCGCTGAACCAGGGCTGCGGAGTCGTTAAAAAATTTGTCTATCCGACTCCAGATATTTTTCGTGGTCCGACTCCGACTCCAGAAAAATTGAACAAAAATATTTTCAAATAAAACTGTGTAATAAAAATCTAACATATGTAAATAATTTGACCCAGAATAATACAACCGAGCAACATTAAATTTGCTATGAAAACAAAAGCACTACCTAACAGAATAAAAGAAACAAATTTAATAAATTAAATATCTATTCTAGTGGTCTAATATCTGATTGTATTAAACATATGGCTTGTGCATATCAAATTACTCACAAATAAATGCTGAACCCATAAGCAAAACAGAAGTTTTATTTGTGTACAGCGAATTTGTTGGCAAAAATATTTAAACTGACAATCTAATTGTAAATTAAAATGGCCTATAACATCAAAAAGGCATCTTGATTGGACAAAAAAAGGTTATGACCGCATTTATTTTGTTTATTCAAAATATCTCTCTCATCGTTGAGTGTTAAGTTGTTTTCTCATTAGAGCACATACAAATCGGCACTACTTTGTCCATTTAACCGACTTTCTATATCTAATAATCTCTATGTCTATACTCAACAAAAGCATTGCGAGCAACATAATAGCTCGAACCAAATTCTCCTGCAATTATTTTCAATGCTAAAAATAATCATAATTATGGCAGCAACAGGTATAACTTTTGGCTAAATGATTATTACTACATTGAACTACGGCCACTGCAGTTGTTTAAAATTAAAATAACAAATTCTTATCTTATTTTCATAAATTATTTTACGCTGTCTTGGCTAAACTTGGTATTTATGCTTTTGTTATGATTTACAACACTCGTACAAAACTACTTTTTTTGCAATATATTACCCCTGCTATTACTATTAAAGACCACTTTTTAACTAGTTCATGACATTAACATTAAAAATATTCAACTTCCACAAAAAGATAAAATCGAACATTATTTTATTTTATTAACACTCAGTAACTACTTAAAACATTATAATGACACCATAAACACCATGTAAGTAACAAAAACACGACCTCTTGTATTATATGTGTTCGTAGTTTTCCGCAAGAGTATAAAAAAACTATTTTGTGTATCGCTTTAACACTCATATTTGAAGGTATAATACAATTTGTTTAAATATTAATGTTGACTTACCAGCTTCTAGCAGCTTTTCCCGTCTCATATCTTGTTCAGCACGTTCTTCTTCCGTTAGTTTATCCTCCTCCCGATCTTGTTTATACCTCCGTTCCTCCGTACTTATATCGATAATCTCCTTCACGTACATACCAGCTTCGCCTTGCAGCGCACTCTCCAAACTCTCGTAATCCTTTAACCTCTTCTCCCGATGCATTTCCTTCTCATACTTATACTCTTCCTCACTTTTATTCCCCCTTTTACTCAACAGTCTTTCCCGTAAATCTTGCAATGTCTTATCTCCCATAGTTTTATCCCTATGGTCGTCATGCTTCTCCCTTCTATGCTTATCCCCATCGCTATGCCTCTCATGTGCTTCCCGCTCCTTTTTCTCTTGATACTTACGGAGTTCCCCATGTCGAGACTTACTTTCTTCCTTGCGTTCGCGATAATTCCTTTCGTTCACGTAATCGTTATACGATTCCTTGTAATTCTCGTAATTGGCTTTCTCGCGGTAGTACCTCTCCTTGTCGCGTTGGTGATCTCGTTCTTTACGCTCCCTGTGGTGCTTCGGCCGATGCGAATGACTTCGTTCTTCGCGGTGTCTTTCCGAGTGTTTATGGTGGCGTTCGTGGGCCTCCCTGCGCTTCGATTTAGAGGTCTGTAAGGGAATTTGAGCTTGAGGAGGCTTAATATCTAAGGAATCGACAGTTTCACCTTCATCCTCGCTCATACTGCCAAGAGATTTTTAGGTTAGGTTTTGTGGTTCGTGCGATGCGATGTTTAACTTACTTGAAATCTATCAGGGTTGCTTTCTGGCGTCTTTCTACTGGGCTTTGCCTGAGTTCACCATCTTCTCTTTGTTCGTCTTCCGAAGCACCTGACATATTATTGAATATTTTGTAGGAAGACGTCAACAACCGCCTAGGAAACGATTTTCGACGCTTTCGTCAGATTCAAAATCCCCTAGAAAGGCTGAATTCTCAATTTATTTCAACATATTTAATCTTTTAAATTTGTTCTCCTGCTTTGATTACAACGCAATTGTCTATAATATATATTGAGTAAATAATAATTATAAATAATTTATTTATCCCATTTTTACATGATTATTTAGGGATATATTTTTTTAATTAGTTTACTATGTAATATCCTTTTGCATCTTTATTGCAATAATTATTTAGAAATCTTCAAAAACTACTTCAAAACGCATAATTTCAACGCATTACTTTCAATTACTTATCGTTTTATTTGAATTTGTTCACCTTTTCTAACTTATTAGGAGTTGGTAGTAGATTTAAAACTGACAAGTGACGACGTCCAGTCGACTGTTTCCGTGTTTCAACAATAACCAAACAGACTATCTAAAATCAGCAGTTTCTCTTGAATATGTCATTTTTAATTTAAAATTAGTATCTGCGAAGGTTTTCACGAAACTATGTAAAAGCGGAGCGTGATACTTCAAACAATGTTTGAATATTTCTGGATTTAGCCGGTTTTCAGCTAGTTACAAATGAGGACGAAGAGCTTTTTAATATTTCTAAGTAGTATAGTTACTATCATCGTATTAATAATTCTGGGACAACAGAAGCCGAACTCTTTGCAAGATATTATCACGACGACGCACCAGCAGATAAAGAACTTCACAAAAGTGAGACTGCGGTGAAAGTATAAATTTATAGGTTATATGTGAGTAATCATCTTGCAGGACACTTTACGAGATGAAGATACGAAAACGTTTGTGTCGGATCCTAAGTATTTGGTGCCTATTGGGTTGACGAATAACCCTAGATTGTACCCAAAGAATGTATGGAAGAATACGTCGCTGCCTGCGTTTGTTACGTATGTAATGGAAGGGCAGGAAAGTCAAGCCGTCGGTGTGATAAATAATATTAGTAGAATCCTACCAAACAATACGATACTTGTATATAATTTAGGATTAGGAAATTATGGTTTACGAACTGTGAGTATTTCGTTTAATTATCTGATCATAGATTTAAGTAATTGAAGTGTTTAAAAGAACGTGATTGCCTGATAATTAATAATATTAATAGTTTAGTACATAGTATTTAATCCATGCAATCAGTGTTATCTGTTTGTTTACGGTATTGCACAAAGTAAATGTTGGGATAGGTTTCGAAAATAAGCAGTTAGGTTGATATACCTTTAACATAAATATAATAAGTAATACTGCTGATACTCATTATCTAATTCCAGTCAAGAGGAAACTTGTTTTTGACATACGAGGTTATAGGATAAGAGAAAGATGCATAATTGTAGCTTTGTAGTTTTTATATTTATTGTTAAAAAAAATATAAATAAATAGTAGTGTTTTTGATTTATTCTCGTGCTTTTAAGTTTAGACATTTTTGTGTTGCATATATTTATTATGAATTCCATAGAAATCATTGACAAACTTTTATAAATTTGTTTAATGTTGTGAAATTATAACGGTTGGTAATTTTATTTACCCAATATTGGTTAATATAAAAAAATTTTATTAAATGTAAAAATTCAAGTCCCAAACTTAATTTCCTGTTTTTACTTTATCATACGCAGTATGTAAAGTATTGTAATCGTGCCAAAAAAAATTTTTGAGATTTTAGCGGAAATATGTCTTTTTGGGTCCCCTGAACATTTTTGACCAAGGTACAAAAAAATGTCTGTGTGTGTGTGTGTATGTGTGTGTGTGTGTACCCGTTTTTGTGGAGACGATTCCGGAGAAACTACTAAAGGTATCGGGACGAAACTTCATATTTAGAAGTTTCATAACCAAACTTAGAGCTGAAAAGCTTTCTGTTGAAAAGGGTCCAAAGGAACTGGTGGTTTACTTATAGCATTTTTCGAAGATTTTGCAAATGATCCGCTATTTGTGCAATGTCGTCAAAATAGTTAAATAATAAATTAAAGGAGAGGAAATTTTCTATAATTTATGTATATGACATTTTTTGATAGAATTTATAGTTTAGCTGCATAAGCAAATTCTATTTCATCGAGATCGGTCGTACTGCTTTAAAACTAGTAGCCAGGATATGTCAGATTTTTTGATTCTAATGACAGTAGCTAGTGTCAAACGCTAATGCTTTAAAAATACTACTGCCAATATAGGCTGCGTTCGGATATTGAACACCGTTACACTTTTTACACCCAATAACACGTAAGTGTCATTTGGACGGTGTACCCGGTGTCAACGGAGTACGATATCCGAAGGCAGCTTTAATCGAGATATCTGTCTAGTTCTACTAGTTTTATTTTAATGCAGACAGCCGATCTCGATCAAATAGAATCTCATGCAGCTAAACTATTAATTTTACATATAGTATGATAAAGTCATGTGCCTGGCCACATCAGATTTTTTTTTAGTGAACAAGGGTTCACATATCAATTTGAAGTTGAAAAGCGGCAATAATGTGACACTTGTCAAAATGACGGATACGTTTGGAGGCATTTGTTGATTTTCTTCCGCTACAAACTGCTTTTTCTCTCCCGTAATAAGTTTCAAATCAAAACATAAATGTCAAATCTTACAGCAGAATATACCAAATTTTATTGAAGTAAAGTTGAACGCATACAGGAAAAATTGTTGTAAAGAATTGAATTTTTAGAAAATTATTTTTTTGGAAGAAAATTTCTGGTTTATCTTCAACATAAAACGTAAACATAAATTTCAATTTGTAATTATCTGCTTGCCTATAAAAACTACTAAAGAATATTGTGGTTTTGTTTTTAAAATACAAAATTGCCCATATAGATTATTACCAATATTAATTTTAAAAAAATCAAGAAAGAAATGGTCGTTTTAATTTCATATCTGACACCTTCCCTTACTTTCTGAATAACATTTTTGCATATTTTTAGAAACATGTTCCGTAGCTACATGTTTAAGACAATCTCAAAAGTTTTGGCCGGAATAACAGTTTCTGCAAAATTTATAATAATTTTTTTCCCGTATGTGTTCACCTTTTTACCGAAAAGAAAAATACAATAGAGAAAGTAGATTTTAATTTCGACTTTGAATTTTTAATATTTCTAAATACCTTTTTCAAATACAGTTTTTGCATATTTTGAGAAACAAAGGCACATTAGTCCTCACTTATTTTTATAATTTTGGTAATACTATACGCCAGCAGAAAATTATATTTTAGGTTAGTTAAGATAATAAAATTTCTAACAAGCTGATAATAATTTTTTTAACAAACTTCTTATTACGTATTCACACCCTGTTTGTTTTCTTAAAAACCCATTCAAATAATATTTACTGACTCTCTTTTTAAAAAGACATTGAATTGGTCAATTTGGACAAACAACTTTTAGTAGTAAGATTGTGCGATACAAAATGCTCTGAATGATTTATTGATTTAAAATTTTTTTTGTGCTTTTAAAATTGGTTTTTTTTTATTTTAAAATCAAAAATTATTGAATTCGTATCTAAAAATGGTATAATGAAGTACCTTAAAGGTTTAAAAGATGTTTTAAACATTTTTAGCACTTAGTTTAAAACACCCCTTTTTTTTTTAAATCGGCACCACTTTTTTTTAAATGTCTAACTACATATATCAATTATCAAATATTTTTTTTGTTACTCAATGAAATCAAAAGCACACTACTTTAGTAAAATAATAATAATTAATCATAAATTTTAGATAGTCACTTTAATAGAACAATAAAAAAAAGTCCATGTGGCCAGGCACATGACTTTATCATACTATATATAAAATTAATAGTAAGTAAATGAGATTTTATTTGATCGAGATCAGTCGGATCAGCATTAAAATAAACCTAGTTAGTCAGGATTTGACAGATATTTTGATACAATAAAAAGTGGTCGGATACCTTATTTTTGTTTTATTTTAGCAATCGTTACATGTTTCATGTCCTACTGGGCACTTCTTCAGGCGCTATAGGAAATGAGATATAAATTAGACAATTGACAAACAAATCAAACTAAAAAAAACACAATTGTAAAGCTTACATTTTGTCAGGCGTCGGCTGTGGAGAACATAAAACAACATACAAAGGTCACAAACAAGCATATATGAGACTGCACAACAGATTTTTTTAAAAGATATTTTGATATTATTGACAGTATCAAAACATCAACGTTTGACATTACCTACTGTCATTAGAATGAAAACACACAGACATTTTTTTGTACCTTGGTCAAATATGTTCAGGGGACTCAAAACGACATATTTCCGCTAAAATCTCAAAATTTTTTTTCGGTACGATTACAATACCTACTGCATATGATAAAATAAAAACAATATACTGCACTGTTTAATTTAAGTTTTAATAATTTATAAGTTTTAAAATTACATAACATTCACAAGTCAAATTTAAAAAGCTTACACTACACAAACTAATAAAGAGTCACCCCATATTTTTCTTAGTGATTTTGATAGATCACTTAATTGTCTTACTGGTAAAATACAAATTTTATAGATTTACATAAGATACTTTTTGCAAAAAATACATTTGACAATTAGGGTAATATTTAATAACTCTTCAAAGTTTGTTATTACGTGAGGTTTGTGCATTTTTTTTTTGTAAAGTTTACTAAGAGAGACACTTTTAAAGTTTCTAGGACATTCGCATCAGCTTCTATGTACTATCCGCGCCAAAAAAAAAGTTGTACAGCTAAGTTTGACATCATGTAAGTCTGGCTTGTCAACTTGACAGCTGGTGCACGTTTCATCCCTATGACTAATGTCAGAATGACAGCGTATAGGTTATAAAAGAACCATTTACAAAGCTACAAGGTGTACGACTTTTTTTTGGCGTGCATAGTACATATTTGTTTTTTTTTGTATACGGCCTGTATAAATCAAGAGTCCAAGTTGTGTTGATATAATTTGATTAGCTATTGACCATTCGTTATATTCTATATTTCTTTCATATTTCAGATGTTAAATTATTGCAACAATAGTCACTGTCAGCTAATAACATTTTCATTAAATGAGTACCCATCGCATGTCCAAGACGACAACTTACATGCTTACAGGCCCCTGATAATCCAGGTAAAAAACTCCCACAAATCAAAAAAAAACCCATCTAAAATTTGTATTCCATCGTAGGACGCATTGCAACGTGTTGGTGCGATATTTTTCCTCGAGTGCAACAAACGGTTTCGCAGCCACATCTCCGGCGAGCAGATAACCAAGCTCTTCGATAGGATCGTCAAAGACGAGGGCGTCTTGGCGTGGCCGATGACTTCCAAAATCCCAGTCTCGAGCATAACGCACAAAAAGATGTTCGAGTACTTCAAAACGGAAGCAGAAAGCTTCCTCTTCGTTCCGATGATGTCGAGCGACGTACTTCTCATCGTAAATACGCAAAGTAACCACAACGAGATCATGTTTCCGTGGGTGCAGTGCGCCATCACACAAGACTGTATAATCCCGATTGGGGCCCAATCAGGCGGCTGTAGGTTCGATAAGAAGCCGCAGTATAGATACTCTGGTTGTCATAGTTACGACACGTCGGCTTTGAATATAGTTTTAGGGTTAAAGTATAAGTTGGATAGCAGCAGGTACGGCTATCAGGGCGGTAGGATGTTTACGTCGGTACCGTTGGATGAGGCCGTTGCCGTTCTGAAGGGCTTGGAGCAGAACGCGACTACGGAAGGTAGGACGCCGATAATAGACGCTTTCTGATCAGTTGCTGCTAACGCTACTTATCACTTTGACCAAAAGTATTTGTGATATTAGTTTTGTAATGTTTTATGTGAACAAGTTAAGGAATAAAGATTCGTACTAAAGTGATGGTCGGTTTATTATTTGAAATGTGGTTTACCTTACGCTCTGAAGATAATTATACAATATCCTGCTTTTGTTTTTAAAAATACAGCCCTTGTATTACCAAAATTAATTAAGAAAATCAAGAAAGAAACGTTGGTGGTTGATATTTGAGACCTATTACTAAATAAATACCCTTTCTGAATAACATGTTTGGATATCTTTAGAAACAACGGTATGAAAGATTTTGGTGTATAATATATTTTTCCGCGGTTAAATTTCTAAGTCCGCACAAGATTGATTTTGATTTCTGTTGTATAAAGGCTTAGTCAAAATGACCGGAACACCTAAATAATTCTCCTACTGTAAACAATTTCAAAAAGTTTTTCAAACAGAAGTTGTTTGGTTTTAAACATGCTATCTTTAAATATATTTTTATTACATTTTAATTTTTAATTAATATAATTCCGGAAATTTATATATAACCTTTCCTTTTTTAAATAGAACATTTTTCAATTCTTAGATTAATTCAAAAATTTTTTTGTAAGAATCATTTTTTTACAAAATGCGGATCATTTTTGAGTTATCAGCAATAAGCCAAAAATTAGTCAAAATTACTGGAACATCTAAAGAATTCTCCAATTTAATAAAAAACTTCAAACAAAAGGTTTTTGCTTTAAAACAGGCTATCGTATAAATATATTTGTAATATACAGGTTGTTCATTTTATTATGGAATTCTTTTTTTTATAAAATTCATCATTTTTGAGTTATAAGCAATTTATCAAAACCATACATATACATCTATTTTAATTTGGCAGTTTGAACATTCAACTTAATTCTAGTTAATTGTTTTATTATTTTTTCTTTAATTTTAATTTTTTATTCGTATGGTTAAAATAAAAGTTTATGCGTTTTGATTAATTGCTTATAACTAAAAAATAAGGAATTTAAAAAAAATGATCCTTACAATAAATTCTTTAATTAATTAGTTGTTCCGGTAATTTTGACTAATTTTGATTAATTCCTTATATCTCAAAAATGATTCATTTAATTTAAAAAATTAAACTTCCACTTTTTCTATACACGTGTACATTAAATTAGTGCAATAATTTTTAGGGGTTATAGGTCTTGATAAATGGAATAAAAAATTCTTATACTGTTTTCCTCTATCTGGCACAACTTTTGAGTAATTAATTAATGAAAATACAGAATTTGACACCTTATGTTTTTAGGAAGACTAGTACCTTGACCAGTGACCTACTCTGCCGACAGTGCCGACTCCGCGAGATCAGCTGATGTGCAAGTCGTCGCCGTGTGAAGTCCCGTCCGTGGTTTTATTTGTGTCCGTGTCGGTTTTTTTAGTTATTTTGTGTTAGCAAAAGCGGTTGTTTTACAAGTTAGTACGTTGTTTAGTTACAGTGAAAGTACGCAAAATCCAGAGGCCGCTCAAAGACTTTATGTGCAGCAATTTAGCAACCGGCGTGTCCCTAATAGTCGGATTTTTGTTTCCGTGATCCAGGCAGCGGATCCAGCGACTAAGGGATAGGTAGACCTGCGCGAAGAGCAAATTTTGCAGATGATCCACGAAGATGACAGACGCAACACCAGAACAAATGCTCGACAAGTCGGAGTTTTTCACGGGACAGTGCACCGAACATTACATATACGTGAACATTTAAACTTACTTCGAGTGAATCGGGAAACACGTGTGCAAAATTTGATCCCACAGGACTGTTTACACAGGGTTAAAGTTTGAGTGGTTGCGTGGTCAGTGTGAAACGAATAAAAATTTCCCTTTTTTGGCCCACGTTGAGCAATGTCTTTAACACTTGTGGTAAGTTGACTGTTAAATCATTAAAATGCCGTACTACTTTTTGCCGTAGTACCTACTACAAATTATAAAAACGTGGGTGGCGACAATTGAATTTTCAAAAGCAAAATTTTGCAAAATTTATTATTATTTGTTGTGCTCATATTAAGTTACATTATACCCCTCAAAATTAATACACTCAATCATGGGCGCCGTTACATATGGGCAGGGGGGGGGGCGCTTGCCCCCCCCCTGGATTTCGAACCCAACCACCGCTACGCGAAAAACGAAAAAGATAGGAGTGGGCGAGAACTTTATGATCGATCTTTGATCACAATTGAAGACCGATAAATAGATCTGATCGATAAATCGGTTATTATCATATCAGATGGATCTTTTGATCATAGATCAGGTTGATCTTTTTGATCAGATGGATCTCCCATATCAAACCGAATTGAAAGCTATGTATTTATTTAACAGACAGGTCAGTCGCCGCTCGGCCTGTATGTGAAATATTTTCGCGGCTAGGCTTGAAAGTGATTAACTAAACGCCTAGCGGGCAATTAGCATCTTTCGTGTCCCTACAAAGATGCAAAAATGACATTTTCGTATAGTGAAGGATGAAAAAGAAAGTACTAGATAAATGATGACTATTCCGATTATTATCGGCTATTGTCACCAATGTCAGTTTTATTACATATTGGGATATTGCCCTCTCGTAACAGTCGCGAAAGAGCCACAAGATGACAAGATACGGTATCTAAATTTTGCGCTGTAGTCCAAAATATGTATTGTTGTATGCACTTTTATTTGATCGTACTTATTAGTTTCCATTACTTCGCAATTTTTGGCACTGCTGAGCAGTTTATCTTAATTACACTGGGTGTTAAACTAATAAGCGTAGAATACATAGATAAGGTATAATAGTCAACTTTTGGTAGTAGACCAAATTTTGATAACAAACTCATGTCCAGATAGACGCCGTTTAGGAACTGCAGAGAGCCGGAATATTGTACCAACTTTAGAAATTGCTTTAGTAAAGTAGGTTGTATAAAGTATCATAGAATAACTATTTTAAAATCAAATAATTTAAAAAGATTTATAGATAACCCATTATTGGCCAAAATTGGTACTAAAATTACAAAACTTCGGTTAATGAAAAGGGAGTTTCAAAAACGTTAAATAATAAAAAAAAATTCAGACAAAAGTTATTTGGTATTAAAAGGGCCATCCATGACAATAGATTGTCTATGCTGTTTGTAATATTGGTACCATTTTATGACTCTCTCCAGCGTTGACACAATACATTTCCGTACATGAGTTCGTTCAAAAGTTGACCTTACATTATCGCCTTAAAAGTGTTCAAGTATAATAGTAAAATAAAAAAATATTATTTCGTCGTCGATTATCCTTAACACAGAATTTTCAAATTAATCCACTTTTCTCTACATTTAGTCATTATTTCTCGTTAACGGGGTAAATTTGAAAATAATATTGTTGCTTTTTTATTGTTTATTAAATTGTTATTAAGATATTGTATCAGATTCTCGATGACCACGAGCTAGAAATTATTATAGGAAATTAGCAACAATTTCTCCTAACGTATTAAAAGGTAATACAAAAGGCTACAATATTGGTTGAAAATGATACAAAATCTTTTCTTCCTCCACTTTAATAACTCCTGATTTTAGAATAAGAGTTCAATGATTCAGGAACAAAATTGATTTACAAACAATTATATTATTAATTAAAAATATTAATCCCACATTGATAAACGATAGAAAGACGGCAAAATGACTTGAAATTCAACGAATATCAATATATATATAATAAGTAAGTGTTGTCGAGCATACAGGGATCACGACCATGGATGGCTATTAACACACAAAAATGTGAACAAAAACATTACACTACCTTAAAGCGATAGAGATTTTTCAGAGTGTATGCAAAATAACACAAGACGAAAATGCTGCAAAACAGTTAATAGCATAGTCCTTAATATTACGTCACGATTTAATACTAAAAAAGAATTTGCCCCCCCCTGGAACATTTTCAAACGGCGCCCATGCACTCAATTAGTATACACTCTGTATATTTGAGTATAAGTTGAAAATAAAGACTTGTGTAAATAGGTTAATAATTAAAAACTAACCAAATAAAATTAATTGCAAAATTACACAAAAATACGTGCACAATAAGATATATTTGATTATCTTTTTGAAACATACAATTTTGATCTTTATTAAACGTTTATTTTTGTTATTAGCAAACGTCAAAATGAATTGAAAGCATATAGCCTAAGCATAGTGGCTATATTTGCGTTATACAAACGCATGTAATCACAAAAAGGCAAAGAGGCAATCTATTTCCTATGGAGTACTAACTGTGTTTAGGCAATCATCAGTAAAATTAAACCAACAAATAATTAATGCTGATGTATGTGATATTTTTATTCAGTTTTATTATTTGCAAAAAGAAAATTTATGGATACAACTACTATTTTTTTATAATATAATATAATTGTAATAATCGTCGCCATATTTGTTATACTATTCTTGGTTTCGAAGATTCCTTACAGGGACCTGCATAGAAAGAAAAAGCACATATTTTACACAGAGTTTTCGAATTTTCGAATTTAAGCTCAATTACTAATTTTATCTCGATATATTATCGACTCGCAAGAGAAAAATTAAAATTCGCAAACATGTAATTTTTGAAATTTAATAATGCGGATAAATATGGTTGATATATCATGTGATAGAGGTTTCACCAATATACATACCTGCAGAAGCTACATAACTTGAACCTTGGGACGAACGTGAGACTTTCGTCGAAATCAAGGCAATCCCTGAAACAAAAATAACAAGTTTTAAGTGCTAATTATTTTGTATTAGTATTATTCTCGTTATATCGCACATTTTTTAGAATTTATGAGTTCGGGTGCATATTCAGCACAAGAAAAAACTATATGCACCACACTCCATAAATACAAAAGCAGACATTTGACATACAACTAGTTTTGAGTAAGTTGCCAAAAGCCTGCCTACCAAGACCTTAAAAGTGTACCAATAAACTTGTAATTTTGATAAAAAATTTCTATTTATTAGTTTAATGAAGGAGGTGTTTTATTCAGAAATGTCTGACTTATTACTAAGAAGATATTTTGCTACAGATATCTGGGATTCGTTTCTATATTAATGGCCTAAACACCAATAAGTTTAGGCTAAGGAAATTTGGTATTGTATAGAAAGAAAAAACCCCAAAGAAAATAATAAATAATTGTATGTAAGAATCATTACAGTAAGCAAAAAAAATCTGATGTGGCCAGGCACATGACTTTATCATACTATATATAAAATTAATAGTTTAGCTGCATGAGATATTATTTGATCGAGATCGGCTATGTCTGCATTAAAATAAAACTATTAGAACTAGACAGATATGTCGATTAAACCTTCGTTCGGATATTGTACTCCGTTGGCACCGGGTACACCGTCCAAATGACACGTGTTATTGGGTGTAAAAAGTGTGAAGGTGCGTTCCGATTAGTGGTAATGGTAGGTAATGGCGGTGGTAGCAGACGAAATTATAGTATTTCTCACATGTCGTGATGGTGACACATTAGTTTGCATGTACATAAACTTGAGTCACTAGCAATTCCTATTAGAAATACTATAATGGCGTCTACTACCACTGCCATTAGCACTAATGAAAACGCACCTTAACGGTGTGCAATATCCGAACGCAGCTTGTATTGACAGTAGTATTGTCAAAACATTAGCGTTTGACATTACCTACTGACATTAGAATCATATCTGACATATAACCTGACATATCCAGGCTACTAGTTTTAATGCAGTACGACCGATCTCGATGAAATAGAATTTGCTCATGCAGCTAAACTATTGATTGTACCAATAAATGTCATAGTCATAAATTATTCAGAACTTCGTGCAGTTTCATTTATTATTTAACTATTTCGACGAAATTCCAGAAATGGCGGCTTATTTACAAAATCTTTCAAAAGTGCTAAGACTAAACCTCCAGTTCCTTTGGACCCTTTTTAACAGAAAGATTTCAGCTCTAAGTTTGGTCATGAAATTTCTAAATATGAAGTTTCGTCCCGATACCTTTAGTAGTTTCTCCGGAATCGTCGCCACAAAAAACGGGCACACACACACACACACACACACACACACACACACACACACACACATTTTTTTGTACCTTGGTCAAAAATTCATATTTCAGGGGACCCAAAAAGACATATTTCCGCTAAAATCTCAAAATTTTTTTTTGGCACGATTACAATACTTTACATACTACGTATGATAAAGTAAAAAATGAATTAAATTAAACTTAGTAAGCAGTAAAAATGAACAAAATTACCCCGCTAAACAAAAAGATATTGCCGCAACATTTCTACAATATATTTCTGTGATTTGGTAATATTGGTTTTATGTATTATTTAATATAACTGTTATATCTAGGCAACCTCTTATGTCCAGTCAATGTTACTGAAACATCAAAGTTACATATTACATACATTATTTGTAACATTTAAACAACGTTATAACGTTGTTCAAATATTACAAACAATGTTGTAAACTTGTATTTATATCGTTGTTGAAATATTATAAAAAAACATTATTTGAACATCACAGTGATAAGTCGGTAACATCTTTTGTAATATTAAACATCATTTTAATTACAAGCCATAAATATTATTTGTTATATTTTGACCAGTTATATTGAAATGTAGCATCATTTTGTGCAATATTTGAACAACGCTATAGGTATAGCAAGAATGCAACATTTTTATAATATTTTAGCATACTCCCGGATGTCATCATCATCTGCTGATTATTTTCTGAGATTATTTTCGTTCTTTCAAAAGCATTTCTAAAAAAAGTCAGGACACTTGTCAATGAAATTAGTGTCTTGGCTTCTTTCTCTCTTCCATTCTTGCTTATTTGCAATTGGTTTGTACTTTTCCACGAGAACTTAGTGTTAATGTTAATACTAATTAGTACACTATATTATTACCATCTCACATTTTTTAACAATTTTAATAAAGGCAAGAATTTTATGTAATAAATATAATACGTGCTGCTCTATTAATACTGTAATAAGTCAGATTACGATTTAAGTTGGTATTTAACAGACGCTCGGAGTGGCGCTGCAGTCGCGTCAGGATTACCGCGCAAGCTTTTGGCGCGAAAAGTCGAGGAACTAGTAAACGGACAAGCAAACAGCCTCTTTGGCATCGGGCTTTGAAAGTAGACGGTCGTGCGTCAAAACGCGCGCCCAAGCGTAGGGCCCCAATGGGGGCCAGGTTATAGAAACTGTGCTGTCTCGTGTTTCTAGTGCTCAACCGAAATAATAAGGTATTTATTTATTGTCTGCACTTGCTGATTTGTCCATCTCTGCCAAATTAAGAATATTTTTGTTAATAGGGATTAAAATTCATATCTCATGTAAGCAGTTCTGCATTGTTATATTTATTTTTGTTAATAGATTTTATTGTGGTTTTCTTCGGCATATTCATTTTAGAATAATATAAACCTGTCCCTTTTATAGTAAAGTATTTAGCCTTGCATATAGTGATTAATAATTAGTGAGTACAAACGTCTCTGACAAAGTCTCAGAGAAAGAACTCACGATTTGAAGCCTCCGTAAGAGAGAGATAATTAATTCACGCTACCGTAAGATTAATTAAGATTAGTTTGTTTAAATCAGTTAGTACCTGTGATTGAAGATGGCGGACCAAGCGTCGCTCGAAGCGAGTTACCACCTTCAACATGTGGTGTTAAGGTTAGGTAGATGAGCAAAGTCCTAACAGGGGCCCCCTTCAGTTTAGAGTTGATTAAAGTATAATAGTAAATATTGAGAGGGGTGTCCGCCCCATCACAATACTAAACTGAGACTAAACTGATTTGGATACAATAACGTTTACAACATGTTGTACAACATGATCACGTGATTGAAGAATCGCAACCTAATTCGTTTAAAAGCAAATGTCTAAGGCTAAATTTAAGATGCCAATAACAGCTTAAAGTGGGTGTTTTTGCTCCTAAGACCAAAAAGCCGTATTAAAAAATGTCAAATGTCTGCATTTGCAACTTTCACTCTTTTCACTTTTAGTATGGTCGTAAAATAGGATAATACCTGGACGTCCTATCAGCGGCGGGGGTGGTCGTGGTTTCTGCCATTCCTTGGCCTGTTTTGGCTGTGCTATTTTGTAAGATTAAAAAATAAGTAGCAAATAAAGATATTAGAGAGAATTAGCAGATACGTACCTGGCATATTTGCAACTATAATTTGATTGGAAAATTATCTGTAGGCCTTAGAAGTAGAAAATATGCTGCAAATAAAAAAAATGTCACACAAATGACAAACGTTAGGCCGCTGCTACACGATGCGATGTATGTCGCCAACGTTGGCGACACACATCGCAGCATGTAGGTGCACAGAATTAATTCACTCAATCGTAGGTTCTTTATTGTTTGAGGTTCATTGAACGGCTACAATTTTTTTTTATTGTTTGTTAAATAGTGGTTTTGGCAAACAGAACTGATGGTTTTCGGTAACCTCCAAGCCCGTGCCAAGCCTTTTACAAGCTTCAATAATATTGCTTGTTCAAAGATAAGAGCTAAATAAATGATTTCATATTTTCGTAAATTTATTGCGAATTCTAACCACTATACTAATCATGGAAATGATAAAGTATCTTTCTAGGTATAATAGGGAATTTGACTATTATTGGAAAACCATCTTAGTGTATTTATTCCTTCACTCTACATTGTAAATGCATTGTTTTTCGTAATTATTTCCTCAATGTTTCATAAAAATCAGCGTTCAAAACTGAATCACAAAAAGTCCCGCCAAAACGATACTTTCTGTTGTGTGACGTCACCGGTTAGTTGATGTCAAATCGGCCCATATGGTCTGTCAGCATCGGCATCGTCGCCGTTTGGTAATTGTGTTGTATGATGTGTTGTTTTCACAGTTTCTACATAAAAATGGGTTATAAATGGTGTATAAATCCACAATGCAGAGATACGTCAGGAAAAACTCCGGATAAACTATTTGTAGCTGTTCCGCAAGATTTGAAACTGCGAAGAAAGTGGTTGGCTCGTAGAAATCCAAATGAAATAAATAGCCGCCAATACAAGTGTTTTCTGTTGTGAAGATTACTTCGACATAAGTAAAACTGACTAGAATAAGTTATCTATCGTATTTTCGAACCAGGTATTATCTGATCTGACAGCTTAAGGTTAGGGCTATCCTAACCTACAAAGTTATGCTTACATGGCGCTTTCGTGCTATTAAATTCAAACGGGAGAAGCATAAGAGCGCGTTCGGATAACCCGGTATTGTACGGTGATAGTGACGCGCTCCATAATAGGCGGACTAACGTCATACGGCGTTTATCTGCATATAAGAGAGAGACAGCCGACCAAGGGCGTAGCCAGGGGGGGCAGGGGGGGGCACCTGCCCCCCCCCTGGCGCTCAAAATAAAAATGCACAAAATTGTATTAGGTACATAATAAATTTACAAAGACACATAACATGTACTGTAAAAGCCAGTTGTGCTTATTTTATGAGAAAATGTAATTTAATAAATTACCGTCGAGTATGCAACTCAAATACCAGTACCTCCAAATCTTAATACAGGGTGAGGTATTTATTGTTAAGTTGATTTATTGGGAATTAATAGAGGAATTGTTTATGCAGCCGACAAGTAAGTTGAAGTAAAAATTTCAGATTGCTTTATTACAAATAATAATATATGTTATTTGTAATAAAGCAATCTAAAATTATATCTTCAATTTACTTGTCGGTTTGGCAACCAAAATCACATATCAACTTTGCATATTACTGGAGTCTGTGTCAATGGATATAAGAAAGTATTTTACTGAGTATTAATTATTATTTGGAAACCAGTGTTATATCGTTGTATGATTCGGTGATTAGGATTACTGGTCCTAAAGAGTATTTCAGTTATAGGATTACGTGACTACAGTGTTATCACTGTATCCGTAACACTGTAATCACGTAATTATTGCAGTTTAAGTGCATATAGCTAAATATTACTTTAGATTAGTCTAATTTTGTTGAGTTTCGAGTTTGGTCTCGTTTGGCAAATGTCAACCCGTTTACCTATAGTTTGTCTTTTAAGCAATAGATGGCGCTATGGATTCTTGCATTAATTCGCTGTTCGCAAATATCTTGGAAATTATGATATATTACTGTTCTTGTACACTTATATGTACATTTTGATACATTTGATACATGTCCTCCAAGAATATTTGTGTCGGTAGCATGCTCAGCGTTCATCGCAACATTGCAAATGAAGACCAATATCAATTCAAAGAATCTGTCCTGCAGAAGTTTTCCGAAAACAAACGTAAACTTAACATTACGTAATGTTTTATTAGCATATTTCATATTATGTACATACCTCATACATATATTTTTATAAACAAAAAGATATGCGATAAGAAATATTTATTTACTTAAATTTTGGTATTTTTCTGACTCCTTGCCCCCCCCCCCCCTGTAAAAACTTCTGGCTACGCCCTTGCAGCCGACCCAAGTTATCTGAGCATTGCTCTCCCCACCCTACCCTGACAAACCGAACGCGCTCTAAGCGTACTAACGAATGACATCACTGGAGACTGAGCCAATTACAGAGCGTTTTCAATCACGTGATAGGACGTGAATAAAATTCAATAAAAATAAATAAATAAAACTGTAATCTATTAGGATGACCATAATACATGCCATATTTTTAATACAGTCAAATACCCTATTATCGTGCACTAGTTTGTATCATAATAAGAGCAATATGTTCATGATGATATAGTTCATAATTTATTTGAAATAAATTCCATTTCAATACATTTTTCATTTGTTGGCGTGAAACAAAAAGAGAAATGCTCGAGCTCAACACGGAAAATATTGTTGTCACTTACCTTATATTTTCTCTGCTACCGTTTTCTTTGCAGGGATTACAGTAAGATGGTTGGGGTAGAATAAAATTTCCTCTATCCTGCAGTATCCGATACAGTTATTTTTCTCTAGTTTTTTTTTATTGGTTTCGACACAAAGCACGGATACCTATGCACACATCCGCTATCTATCGCTAAATAAATTAGTATTCCTTATATAGGTGTGTAAACTTATCATCAGATAAGACCTTATAAGAAAACAAGATAAAGTAGAAAAGCTGAAATTTCTCAGAAATTAACCTAATAAAGTATAGTTGAAAAG
This sequence comes from Aphodius sticticus, assembly GCA_963966075.1. NCBI lineage: Eukaryota > Metazoa > Arthropoda > Insecta > Coleoptera > Scarabaeidae > Aphodius > Aphodius sticticus. The sequence continues at coordinate 68,198,402 of OZ014509.1, forward strand.
AATTGTATCAATATTTACTTCTCTATTTCAATAAGCAAAATATTAGGTCTGTTCCAACACGCAGAAAATGGCATTCAAATAGAAAAAACTATTTTATTTTTTAAAATTGAATGATATCAAATGATGGCACCAGAAAATATTTTTTTAAATTTTAATTTGGCTTTTAATTTGCCATAATAAAATAAAGAACTAATCGAGAACTAGTACCATTTCCACTAATAAAATTGTGAATTTTTCCTATTATGAATCAACACTTTTGCTTATCTCTAAAAATATTGACTTTGGGAAAACACTATCATTCTGACCGCAATCTACATTGTCAAATGGATAAATTTTTGGGTAAACTTAATTGTATGGAAGTTTTCTAATTGCTGACAATTTTGAAGAATAAAAACAAAAATTTAATAAGAAGTTATACGTGGTCAAATGTCAAGAATAATAATCAAACTATAATTTCACACCAATGACAAACATTAGCCCGCTCCTACACGACGCGATGTATGTCGCCAACGTTGGTCATCGAACAACGTTGGCGACATACATCGCAGCATGTAGGAAAGGCCTTAGATACACAGAAGACTTGCCTCACTCAATCGTAGGTCCCTTTTTTTGTTTTGAGGTTTGAACCTTGTTTGCAAAATAATTATTTTTACACACAGAACTGATGGATTTGAAACATAAGAAGCGAAAGATAAGAGCTAAATGATTTTATATTTGCGTAAATTATTACGAATTCTAACCACTATTGATCAAGGAAATGATAAAGTATCTATAATTAGGGTGTTACGGTCATGTGGAAATTTAAGCAAAAGCGTGTATTAAACGATTTTACAGTATATAACCCGAAATTCTGTCAAGCTAAAATTAAATTACATTCAGAATTTGTTGAGAAAATTACAATTAAAATTTGAATTTTGCGATCACTGTCGTGATTGGCCAAGTGTAGAATTGGCACCGTAGCCAAGAAATTGATCAAAACCTAGGGAATTTTCTTGTAACAGTGTTTGCACCGCTGTTTGTTTGTATGTGTGTTGCTTTGGTGTGTTGACAAACTTCGACGGTACTATTTACAGCGTATCGTAAAGTTATTACTTATTAAGTAAGTTGTTATAAGTTGTTAAGTTACCAGTGCAAGCATGTGTTCTGTGGATGATGATTTTACCAAAGCGAATTCGCAAAATTTGCCCACGATCATACACTGTCATACCTATTATTCAACCAGCTTGCAATTGTTCATAGTAAATTAACGACCAAGTAATGAAACATTCCCCAATCACATGGTTCACAAAGAAATTTGAATGTAGAGGGAAAGACTAGTAGTAAAAAATAACTGCTTAAATAGAAGTTTAATAATAATACATATTGACAATACATTTCTTATAATATATTCCTGTGTGTTTATGAAACTACAAAGGTAGATACACAATTTCGTCTAAATGTTGTATTGAATTCTGGTGTTTCGACTGATTTGCTGTTGCAACCCGGCACACAACAAACTCTATATTATTGTTTGCTCATGTTGATTATGTATGGTGTTTGCTGGTGTTGATATATTAAAAAATCACTGACCACCTAACCTCAATGCACGAACGGTAAACAGAGTGAAGTACGCGACTGTTGGCACTACAGCAACATAAAATAACTATGCGCGACGTTGTCAAGTTTCGCATCATAATCCCTCCTTGTGACGTCACAAGTAGGATTTTTATTTGAATTTCAAATCGCGTTTTCTCCTAAATTAAAGCGTTGTTTGGCATTTTACGTGTGAAAGAGTGATGCTAAGCTAACCTACTTTGTAATAGAACAGAATTTGAAAAGTGCCGTAATACCCTATTATTATCTATAATTGCCTCGCACTAGTTTGCATCATAATAAGAGCACATGTTCATGATGATACATTTCATATTTTATTAGAAATGAATTCCAGTTCAATTTAGAAAGATTTCGACACAAAACACGGATACCTATTGATCACATCCGCTATCTATCGATAAATAAATTCGTATTTCTTATATAGGTGTGTAGACCTATCATTAGATAAGACCTTATAAGAAAACAAGATAAAGTCGAAAAGCCGAAGTTTTCTCAGAAATGATATAATAAAGTATAGTAGAAAATATTGTATCAATATTTACCTCCCTGAGTCAATAAGTGAAATATTAGGTCTGTTCCAAAACGGCAGAGAATGGCATTCAAATAGAAAAAACTATATTTTATTTTTTTTTTAAATGAACGAATTGAATTGAAATTGAATGATCATAATAAGACCATAATAAAATAAAGAACTAATCGAGAACTAGCACCATTTCTGATAATATAATTGTGAATTTCTCTTTTTTTGAATCATACACATTTGCTTATCTCTAGCAATAGTGACTTTGGGAAAACATTATCATTCTCAAACAGGCAGCAATCACCATTATCAAATGGATCAATTTTTGGGTAACGTGTATGGGAGTTTTCTAATTGCTGAAAATTTTCGGGAACAAAAAACAAAAATTAGTTGTCATTTAAGCGAAAGAAAAGCAGGCATACGCTGACTTATTTCCAGCAATCAGGTTTTTTGCACACATTTTTATTTTGTCATTAGAAATGAACTGTCCTCATTGATAGCATGTGAGATAAAGAAGTTATACGTGGTGAAATGTGAATAAATTAGTGAAACATTTTCGCGAATGTCTCACTGTAAAAAAAATTCTCTAGAAAAAATATATAAATGTTTTTTTTTGTACGAGGAAACCTACTGGAATCTAGTTAATTTTGATCTATTCGTACTATTAGTTAATTTACTTGCAGGCTACGAGAAAAGAGAACATTATTAAATTATCAGTAATAATATAACAAGAGAGTGAGAATAAATTGAAAATAATTTGACAGATTGTTTGAAAACTTGTTGCCAAATGGTCAACTCGAGCCCTGCGGGCTCTCGTGACTATTGCCAAATTGCAACAAGTTTGAACAAAATCTGTCAAATTATTTTCTAATTTATGGAACTCTCGAGTTATATTTTACTAGATTATTTTTTGATTCACAAATTTTTACAATAAAAAAGATCAATAAAACTATCATAAAATTATTGAAAAATTTAATTTAATTAATTATTACTTACAATATATGAAAATATCGTTGACACATTGTGAATATATTAAAAGAATTAACAATTTAAATTAGTACAATGAAAAACGCAATTATTAAAAATATTTCGAGACTCATTATTTATTGAGGATTTGGAATTGCTTGTTATATTAAGTGTTTCCTCCTGCGTATTTTCTCTAAGATTATTTATTATATTTGAATGATGTTCTTGGTTCAATTGTAAGTATGGTTTAATCGAACTTGCAGAATTATGACCAGTGACCTTGATTAGTTCTTGTTCTCCTACACCAGCTTTTGAAAGGTTACTTACTGCACTTGCTCTGGCAGAATGGTTAGTTATTTTTTTAGTAACTGTGTCTAGACCTACTTTTTCTGCGGATTCTTTCATCCATTTTGAAATGGAATTTATTCCCACAGGAACGTTTTTATACCAAAAACCATGAGTTTGCCAAGCCGGATTTGGAGTAAGAAACAAGCGTTCGGTTTTAATATTTTCTCCACGTTTACTCATTAGTTTTTCAAAAAGACGAACAGGGCAAATATCTGGGTTATTTATGTTTGGAGTCAACCATTTACTATTAGCGCACCTTTGTGCTCCACCCTGTGCAGTTTTTGTAAAGATGGGATTGTATTCAATGCAGCCAGTATTTAATCTTTTTTTATGTCGGTTTCTTTTTTAAAATAATGAACTAAACATTTCGTAGCTTCTCCTCCCCTCCAAGCTAGTTCATACGATGCAACGTGTAAAACTTTCTTTGCAATCCACAAGGTGTATCTTCGTCCCAATAGTTAAAAATTTGCAACAATTCTGTATTAGAAAGTGCCACAGAACTTTGTTTGTGCTTTTCAGGATGTTTTTGTACAATTTTTCTTTTTGCATCTCTTGCATTCCGAGCATTTCTGAATTCTATATCATGGAAAGGATCAAAGGACCTGTTATACTTATTAAAGTAAAGTTCTTGAACTAATTTTGCCGTTTTATTCCACATTGGCTTTATCAACATTCTTTCAATCATTGTCTTTATTACTGCTTCTTTATAATCATTTCCGTCTTTTCTTTTCATGTTATAAGCCCAATCTTTTAAAATCAATGCCAGAGTAGCTGTTGTAGTAGATTGATCCAGAATATAATTTCTTTCTTTGGTGAAGGTCTTAAATTGTCTTCATATAGACTGATTACTTATTAGAGTATTTTTCGAAGTAGTTTCTAAAATCTTTTTTGTAATTTCTGCATTAGAAAAGGTACTAAACCGATGACTTTCACCCATTTCGCGTTGACACAATTAAGTAATTATTTTGACAAATATCTGACAGTTGCTATGCAAATAAAAGCTACAGTGATTATTCCCGAGAATAATCACAAGAGATTTATTCCCACTATAATAATGACATAATTGGTTGAAACTTACCCTTGTGACAAATAAAGAAGCATTTCATTGGTTTTAAGAAACGTCAAAAAAGTCGTCAAACTGAATTGAAAGCAGCGTGTTTATTGGACAGACTGGTCAAATAAACACCGCCTGGTGACTAATTAGTAATTACGTTTCTGGCTAAAAAAGTTCAAAGTGAACTACGACAAAGAATCTTCGTTATACAAACGCAATAGACGTTTCTCGTTCTGGGTTTTTGATCTGACGATATGCGCGCGCAGTTCTCCCAGGACCACCCAGGACTAAATTAAGTTGGCAACTTTGCTTTCTAAAAAGCCTAATTAGAATCAAATGAAATGTAAATGATAAAAGATAAGTGTGAGAATGACATGCATTCATTGAAAACTAAATATGTAATTATATGGAAGTGAACGTGATAACCAAAATACCTACTGTGTTTTTAGGTCAGGACAGTTCAGCAAATTTTCCAAAGTACATAAAAACAAGTACACCCGCGGCAAGCTTTCTTGAGTTGGGATACGTAAATACAGAATACTTCATGATTAAAGCCGAAATTGGTAATTTTACATGGAATGCGTGTTTTCTGGGGATTTTAAGCAATATTATGTTACCAGATTTGACAGCGGCGCCAAGTCTTCTGCGCATGTTGTCTAGCGTTTTGGGTCAGAAGTAGAAGCCCCTATTAATCGATGACGCAAGCCATATCGTGATCTCGCCCTCTCAGTTCGGTTTCCTGCCGGGCTTGTCATGTGAGTCCGCCTTATTTGAGGCTCAAACTGATATACTGACAAATATAGACAAGCGTAGCTATGTTGCAGCTCTGTTTTTTTATCTTTCGAGTGCATTCGATACCATCGTTCATGGGCGATTGTTCTTAAAGTTGCAGTCATTGGGTATTAGGGGTGTGGCGATCGAGCTCTTACAGTCCTATTTACGGGGAAGGAGTCAAAGAGTAAGTGTGGATGGGGTTGTGAGCTCGAGTTCGTCAATGTTGAATAGGGGTGTCCCTCAGGGGTCCATTTTGGGTCCCCTTTTATTTCTTATGTACATGAACGACCTTCGACGGAGCATTGGTATGGGAAGCTTGTATCAGTTTGCGGATGATACGAGTCTGATTGTTTCGCATTCTGACATGAGTGAACTGTCGGTGCTTGCGTCTGAGGCAGTTAAAAATATGACCACCTGGTGTATTAACAACGGAATGTTGCTGAACCACTCCAAAACCTCACTGCTTCACATTTCATTGCAGTTGCCGAATCAGTCGATACTGGTTAGAGAGTCGGGTGCATCAATCTCGCTAAGTGATTCCACAAAGTTTTTGGGGGTGTTCTTTCAGAATAATCTGGGCTGGGAAACGCACATTGATTATACGGTCAGAAAGTTAAATAGAGCTTATCACGCCATTTACAGATTAAGGGACATTGTTTCAATAGAAGCTTTAAAAAACTACTACTTTACAAACGTTGAATCCATCATGTCGTATGGCATTGTACTTTGGGGGTCATCTCCTCATGCTATTGCGTTATTTCGCAATCAAAAGCGATTTTTGAGATGCATGCTGCGACTTGACTATAGGGAGTCTTGTAGAGATTACTTCAGACAACAAAGCATATTAACGCTTCCCTGTTTGTACATTTACAGGCTCTTATGTTTTTATAAAAAGAACATGAATAAGTTTAGACGTAACGGGGATATATCAACGTCAGTAAGAACGAGGGGTGCTTTGCAGCTTGCGGTTCCTCGGCACGCGTCTTCGGCTTTTGAAGGCGGACCGATGTACATGATAGCAAAAACCACCCGGGTGAAAGTTTAAATGGCCGATTTGGAAACACGGTGACGTCATTTTGCGTTGGTTTGCCAACCTACCGTCAGAGGGAGCTTGCGTAAAATTTTCTAACGTGAAGTTAGCAAAATAGTATTCTATGAATAGCACTAGACATTTGTAACTAGGTAACTAACCATAGCTAACCTCTCATAAATGCGGTCCCGCCATAACCTAACATAACAAGCGTCATAATTTGCAGATTTGCAGTGATTTGCAGAGTTGTGCGGGTCAGTTTCGTTCAAAAGCTATGGTATGAATCAAATTACTTATTTAATACTCTTGTATAAACTACTACTTGCTTTTAGGATCATTGTTTACGCAAAGGGACAAGTGACGAGATAGCTGATGCGGGTTAAGAGGAAAGGAAGCGGAAGCACTTTAGGTTAAGAATGTAGATATACTAATTCGGCAAGGGACGAAATGACTCCATTTTTCATCAACTTCGTTGCTGATGATTAATATTTATTTATTGATTTTTGGCAAATCTAGATTTCGGGTGTCATCCCGTCTTCAGTGCCACGTCAATTCAACTAATCGGAACACATTTACGAACTTAATATCAGGACAGGTGGCTTTTACAATTCAGGGACACTCTTGCAGAATTTTTTCTTCGTGTTTGTTCACGAACGCTTGGTGAGGAGGTTCCTTTTTTAATGTTGAGAACAATATACAGATTTGATTGTTACACTGGTTAATAATGACGACAATACGGAAATATTATATCAGACGATGCAAATCACGATATATAATCATCAGCAACGAAGTTTCATTTAGTAGATATATTAGTTATCGGGTGAGTATATTTTTAAATATTTTTATAACCTCCATTGCTTTTTCTCTAGAATGCCATATGTATCTCTGGAACGTAGAATGTTCATTTTAATTGTTGTTATTTTTGTTAAAAACAGAATATTTTATTTATTTTAGTTTATTATAATGTTTATTTTGATCATTACAGAATATTTTATTTGTTTTATTATATTATTATGTATTTTGTTTTTATTTTATTCTATTATAATGTAGTTTGTATTTATTTTATTATATTATAATGTATTTTGTATTTATTTCATGATATTAATAAATAATACCCTAAAATGTTTCTTGTTTTATTCCAAAACTTGTGTAATGTTTTATGGTTTTAAATTGTTTGTTTAGTACTAAACAAACAAAAATAGAATAAAATTTAAAGTAGTTATGTAAGGTACGTATGTATACCACAGGTTTAAATTTCCCGCATTTTTGCCTCGAGCGCACCCTGACGGTAGGTTGCTCAGTTAATGTAAATCTATCTTTCTCTCTCTTTTCGTGTTGCGATATTTTAACGTGAAGTTAGCATTTCTAACTATACTCTATTTTCTTTGGCAAAAACGTTCAATGCTCTCCCGTCCGTGGTGGGGGCTGCGTCAAGCTTGAGCTTATTTAAGAGAGAGGTCCGGAAATATTTGCTTGCCCATTCATTTTATTCAGTTAGGGAATATTTGGGCGCGACAGCCGTTGCGTAGAATTGATTTTGTATGTTTTTAATTTGCTCATTTCTGCATTTTCTTTTAAATTGTTTATTGTCAGCCTTCAGTGGCCTCCAGTTTTGTTGATGTAATGTGACCATTGTCTATGTCCAACTTGGATCCCATGGCAAATAAAGATTATTATTATTATTATATCCTACGACCTACCTAGTACTGACTGTGTTTAGGTAATCATCAGTTAAATTTAAACAACAATTAATGCTGATGTATGTGACATTCTTCTTCAGTTTTATTATTTGCGGCAAGAAAATTTATTACACAACTATTTTTTTATTAATAATCGTCGCCATATTTCTTATTTTTTATTTGATTTCGAAGATTCATTAGACCGACCTAGAAAGAAAAAGCACAGAATTTTAGACAGAGTTATGCACCTGTTTCGATTAAGCTCAAATACTAATTTTATCTCGATAACTATAAACTAGCAAGCAAATATTTAAAACTGGCAAACACGTAATTTTTGAAATTTAAGAATGTTGGCCATTTTGACAAAAATATGGTTGCTATATTATGGGATAATCAGGTTTCGCCAATATACATACCTACAGATGAAACTTGGATTTGGATACTACCACCAGACCGGTTCGTAGGTTCTTCTGAAAAGCCTGAAAAGTAAGTAACAAACTTTAAGTATGTTTCTACTAATTATTATATTTTAGTTTTATCCTTCGAACTAGTGAATCAATGAAATGTGTAAAAAGTAGAGCACAGTGAAGTGTTCGTGCTTATTCTTTAGGGCCAAGTAAATATAGGATATCAGTGGATAGCCTATTAGAAACAAGTACCTAGTTTTAAGAATTCAGATTTAAATTGATGGTTAATCTTTTAGATTAGTTTCAATATGTTAAGCATCTTATGCTTATTTAAAAAGAAACGGTTTTTATTACCGCACAAAAATTCGTCCGGGATTATGGAATTGTAACCCTAGTTATAACGTTTTTATAATGTTTGAGTACGGATGCGTATTCAGCACAAAGAAAATTATGGATATAATTAAAATAAGGGGATAAACTTGAAGATTTAGTATACATTACGTATTAAGTTAATACCTTTAGTATTATCGTAAAATAAAAACATACCTGGAGCTCGTTCTTTCGATGGGGGTGGTGTCCGTGGTTTCTGCCATTCCCTGGCGTATTTTGGCTCTCCACCTATTTTTTTAATTAAATAATAAAAATTAATTACCCAATAAAGGTGTAAGTATGCCAATGTCTTAGACAGAATTAGCAGATACGTACCTGGCATATTTGCAAATATAATTTGATTGGAAAATTATCTGTATGCCTTAGAAAAAGAAAATATTGTGATGTTCCTGCGAGACCTCAGATAATTGTACGGGCGGGGATGGTATGTGGGGTGGCGTAGCACAGACAACAACTACATCGTCTTAAATGGTTTTATTCGTATATCGACAGTGTATCTATAATACGTGACTTGGTACCCACGTCTTAATTGATAGTCGTAATCGTAATGTAATAATGTTCGCGTCCGATGCGGTGACCGTTGGCGGTTCCCCCCCGGTCCCCGCACCAAACAGCTTGATCAGCAGTTACGGCTGTCGCTTCGGCGTCTCCCGTGTTCGTCCTCGGTTTACTATACTGGGTGAGTCCATAGGCTCTTGGTATACAGGGTGAGTCTGTAGGCGTCCCTTCACACTCCCCCTTGTTAAAAACATCGGACCCCGATGTAGAGGATCAGCAACACCAGAGGTCCCTCAGCGGCATCCGTTCGTGCATCCTGCAAATTCAAAACAAAACCAGTATCCTTTCTTTACACATTAACCTTACATCTAGAATTAACAAAACTGAATTTCTATCCCTAATCCAACTTATACTCATGATACGTATTTACGTATGTACTTATATTTAAAAAACTTGCGACCCTCAGCATCTAGTGCTGGAAACAAAAGGTCATTCTTATAGTAAAAAATGCAATCTAAACTTTCGTAAAATTCTAAAACATTTGACATTAAACCTTAAACATACAACATTAAAATATTAAACTATTAAACCATGGTTTCTAAAATTATTTGAGCGCTCCTCCTCTAACAATTTCTTTATCATTCACAAAACTTACACATGTCTGCAGACGAATTTATACAATACTAATACTTCAGTTATAACACTTATACTCTCTCTTTTTTTCTGCAATAATTCTTTCCTACAAAATAGGGAATTCTAAGTTATCTTTCTATCTTAATTCTTTGCTGCGTTACGCGTAACTTTACACTTTCGCTCTTTGACCTCTATGGTCGGTATCTCATCTTGTGAAGACTGAGCTTCCACGGATTCTAACTTTATTTCTATTTCTTTCTTTACTCGACTTTTCTTAATACATTGGTATACTAACCAAAAGACAAAAACACTCGCCAAACCTATAATGATGACATTACTGAAACAATTGATCGAATCGGACACACTGATTGCTCTTACTGCATGTACGACACCTAGTCCAATCAGTGCTGGGTTTCGAAATAATATAATTAAAACACAACTTGTCGTAAGAATATTGATACACTGAAAAAGATTGATTGAATGTTGACTGTAATGATGTATAAACGAATAAGATTGCTCCTCATTTGAATCAGGTTGCTCATTAAACTTAGGAATGAAATTAAAGTGCGGAACGCTGACGTTCCATTTTAGGTTTAAGCATTCTGATGCGTTCCTATAGGACAGCTGGTTTAAATGATTAATCGGCGGGACATACAGTGTTTGTAATTTCGACCATAAAGCTGGAAGAATGTGGTAGATTTGAAATGCTTTGCTACCTGCAAAATCACATGGAAACACTTTATGAATCAACGTAACTGACAATTGCTTTAAAGAACAGGAACAGGGAACTTGGAGTTGTAACGCTCCGTGTAATCCAAACTCTTGCGTGTCGATTACTCGGCCAGGGTAATTGGCACATTCGAGTGTCAGATTACCTCTTGCTTGAACTATAACAAATTTTTCGGGAGCCACTTGTTGGACCAGTGTTTTATTATTTTGATAACAGGACATTATACAGGAAGCTACCAGGTCTGAAACGGATGCACCCAAAGCTAACTTTGCAAAACAATCTACATTGCTAATCTCTACGTCACTTACTCTCGGTAATAAACAAAAGTTTTGGTTATCAATGTCGCATCCCTTCAACGACGGCCCAGCTAATATTTTAACTTCTTGTTCTGATTTAGCTATTATTACCTTATCATTACAAATTTTACACGTTTTCTCATGCCAAGCAAAAGGAATACAATTTATTTCAAACAATTGCCAATGGTGGTCGCTTTTTCGCACAGGTATCTTTAACGTAATTAACAAATTATCAGGAGTCATGGAGCATTCTGCTATTTTTAACCGTAAATAGATGGACACGTCCTCGGGTTTTATTACTAACTCGTGACCTTGTTTCTCAAGTGTTTGTTGCAAAAGGATTAAATCCCGTTTTAAAGTATCAGGTTGAATTACTTCTGAAGGAATATAAGAGTGTCTACATTGATTTAAAATTTGCTGGTATGTAAATAGATGAATAAATTCTAATTTAGAAAATACTTGATTTAAAGTTAATTGTAGGACCATTTGGTACTCTTGTGAAGTATCAGCGATATAACTTTGAATCTTTTGTAACGTTTCGTTTGCTATTAATAAACTGTTCGAATGCTGTGTGATAACGTTCTCTAATTTTTCTTGATACTGCGATATACTATTAATTAAACGAAGTAATTCATGATGGTCATTATTTTCAGATATTCTAACATTTTTTACTACCTTCATCAAATGCTCTTGGTTGGTGATAAAAGGTTCCGCTGAATGTTTGGACATTACTCCACAACACCAGTTTAGGGCGTCTCCCAAGAAATCCAAAGCTCTGGGAAATCTGTTTAACTGCTTTGCTCCTCCCTAACCCCTCTTCTATGATCTGTAGATACCGTGAATATTGTTCTTCCATTTTGTTTAGATAGAGTTCTAATTTGCACTGCTTGCTCGGACCATCTCTGGCACAAGAATTTGTTGGAGTTCGAATGGTCAGATTCAACGTTGGCGCTGATGTATAATAAATCAAAGGAACCGACGATTCGTATACATGTACATGTGATAATTGCGTCCAATATACTCCGGACACTATATCGACTGATGTTACTATTTTTATCAAACTGATTATTACTAAAACAATGGTGACCATGGTGATCGTAGTGAGTGCTGATTACTAATTATTAAATACTTCATTCAAAAATATTTTCCTTTATGTGTGCCTATCGTTCAATTTACCTTATTCAGCATGATTTGTTTCTATAACCTACTTACAAAGCGCGAGCGTGGTATTTCTTCATGCGACTTACGTGCACTGTATCTAAAACATTTTTGTTGGCTTTTTTCATTTTTATTTCGTAATTCACCTCATTAATTTTTCTATTGACTTTATAAGGCCCATGCCATCTCGTTAATAATTTCTCTGATTTGCCTACTTTACGAAACGGTGTAAAAATGAGTACTTCTTCGTTTTCCTCATAACCGACTGACTTACGGCCCTGATCGTATCGTCCTTTTTGTATAACTTGTTCATTATTTATTCTTACTAATGCGGTAGTCCTAACATTTTCTATTCTTTCTAAAAATTCTCTTACAGTTTCATCCTTACACACATCAATACCTAAAGCAGCATCGAATGGTAACTTAGCTTCTCGACCGTACATAAGCATGAAGGGTGACTCTTTAGTAGTGGCTTGTTTAGATGTATTGTATGCGAACGTAACTAAGGGTACATAGGAATCCCAATTTTTCTGATCAGTTCTCGTATACATGGCAAGCATAGTTGCTAATGTACCATTAAAATGTTCTGTTAAACCGTTGGTCTGTGGATGATACGCGGTAGTGAATGTTGAGCGCGTACCTAAACTTCTAGTAAGTTCAGTAACCAAGTTAGCCATAAAACATTTACCTCGATCGCTTAGGAGTTCAATCGGACATCCATGACGACAAATTATATTTTCTACCAAAAAATCACTCACACACTTAGCGGTGCCTGTTGGAATCGCTTTTGTTTCGGCCCACTTTGTCGCGTAATCTAGAGCGGCTATAATGAATGTATTTCCACTTTCCGATTTTGGGAAAGGACCTAGAAGATCTATACCAATTCGGTCGAACGGTTTTCCTACTTTTAACGGCTGCATTAGACCTGAAGGGCCTTGATGCGGATGTTTTCTTTGCTGACAAGAAAGACATGTCTTTACATAAGTTTCAATTTCGTTATTCATATTTTCCCAGAAATACCTAACTTTAATTTTTCCCATCGTTTTTGCAAGACCTAAGTGACCTCCGCTTAATGGGTCATCGTGAGCTCCAAATAAGATTTCTGATTTCAAATTTTCTGGTATTACCAATAGTTTATTTTGTCCGGACGGTGTAAAATTCTTTTTGTATAAAATGTTATTCTCAACTAAATAGCTACGTGATTTTTTGCAAGTTCTATTATCAGCGGAATCAGGAGTTTGTATGGCTTCTAATAATTCTAACAGGTTGGGATCTTGTCTCTGTAAATCCGCAATGTCCATCGGAATCATACTTAACACAGAAATTTCATGAGTATCTGAGTCACTCGGATCCAGAATAGGATTACGTGATAAACTATCCGCGTCAGTATGATGTTTACCACTCTTATGCACAATGTCATAGTCAAAATCCTGTAACTTAATAACCCAACGTCCTAACCTCGATGTCATATTTTGTTGTTTATGGAGCCAGCACAGCGCGTGGTGGTCAGTCACTACCCGAAATTTTCTACCCCAAAGGTAATTTCTATAATGGGCCATTGCCCAAACCAGTGAAAGACATTCTTTTTCTGTTGTATTGTATTTCATTTCCGCGTCAGATAATCGTTTAGAGGCGTATGCGATCGGATACGTTTCCGTACCATCGGTCTGCAATAAAACAGCCCCCAAACCATATCCACTCGCATCAGTATGCAATTCTGTAGGTAAGTCCAGTTTAAAATGACGTAACACGGGATAATTAATTAAGCGTTCTTTTAGGTTGTCAAAAGCTTCTTGCTCTGTTTCGTTCCAACAAAATTTAATATTTTTTCGAGTCAATTGAGTCAATGGTCGCGCGATGTTGGCAAAATCTTTAATGAATTTTCTGTAGTAATTAGCTAGTCCTAAAAATGATTGTATATCTTTTACGCTTTTTGGTGTAGGGAAGTTTGATACTGCTACTATCTTGTCAGGGTCTGGTGACAGTCCCTTACACGAAGCCACATAACCTAATATTTTTATTTCTTGGTATCCAAACGTACACTTTGATGGTTTTAATTTTAAACTTGCCTGCCTTAATCTATTAAAAACTTCCTCTAAATTTTTACAATGTGTCTCAAAATTATCAGCTTTAACTACTACGTCGTCCAAATAAACTAAGCACGATATCCACTTTAATCCCGCTAGGACTTCGTCCATACACCTCTGAAAACAAGCCGGACTTGAGGCCAAGCCAAATGGTAAGACATTAAATTCAAATAGTCCGTCTGATGTCACAAAAGCCGTCTTATGTCTATGTTTTTCAGCAATATTAATTTGCCAATATCCTGAAAATAAATCTAGGGTTGAAAAGAAATGCGCCCCTTCTAAATAAAACAAAATGTCGTCAATTACTGGTAACGGATATGCATCTAATTTAATAATTTTATTTAATTTTCTATAATCCACACAAAATCTCCACTCGCCTGTCTTCTTTTTTACTAATACTACCGGACTACAGAATGGGCTATAAGAGTGTCTAATTATACCTGCATCCAACATTTCACGTACTTGGTCCCGAACTATTTGTCTTTCTTTATGCGCCACCCTGTATGGTGGTTGGTGAACTGGTTTCGCGTCTCCCGTTTCTATTGTTTGTTCACAAACATTTGTTCTACCTAACTCATAATTACTACGCGCAAAAATGTCTTTGTAATTTCGTAATAAAGTTTGCAATTGCTTTTGCTGCTCTCTATCTAACCTAGGATTTACATTTAGATCCGACTCGAACTCTTTTATTGATAATGATTTTGATACACAGTTATCCTGATCGTTGCCAACCGAAAGGTGGGCAGAAAGGCCTATTTTATCTAACTGTAAGTATGGTTTATCACAAATCTCTATCATGGTTCCTAATTTGGCAAAAATCTCTACTATAATTGTTCTATCGCTCATATTCGTTACATAAATATAGGGAATTGGTGTCAAGTAAAAACGTTCGTTGATCTTAATGGCATTGCATTTAAATAAATTCGTATTGGGTTCAAAATAACAGTGCGCTGGCAATTTCGCAGAATACTGTACTTCTATTTTTTGAGTCGTCATAGGTTGTAGCATGATACGTTCTCGTGGTGTGACACGACTTGAAATTGTTGTGTCTGCAACACTTTCCACACACGTATTTTCCTTTGTGTCAAAATGCAGAATTGCAGTTTCACCGTTAACAAGTAGCTGAAGACTACGTGTTAAGAAATTAATATTGACGCCATAACGACTGTTGAAATCATTTCCAAGAATTGCTTCGAGTTCAAAATTTTTTATAACTAAAAACGTATGCGAAAATTCTAAAGAATCTACAGTGAAATTAACATTAACTTTACCTAAAATCCATAAGCAATGACCAGAAGCAGATTTTATTTGCATATAATTTGATGGAACAATCGAATTTTTATTTGTTATGAACTTAGAATGAATTAAACTAATACCTGCTCCTGTATCTATCAAAAAATTTACTTCTCTATCGTTCACTTTTCCTTTTATTTTGACTAATTCTATCGACGTAACTGTTGCACAACTATTTGGTCCCAAATTTTTCAGTATTCTTTTTCTAACTCTACAATTTATTTTCTTATGAGTACTACTTTTACAAAAATAACAATGCTTTCTCTGCCTAACCCTATTTTTCTGAAACGTTTTTACTGTGGACCGTTTTTTGACCAACAGTCCCGAGCATAATGTCCTGGTTTACGACAATGATAGCAAATTACGCGACCATCAGGTGTCCTACTCGGTAAATTGTTCCTCTGTCTATTTGAATTATTTATAGGTTGAGACCTACCTTTTTGCTGGAGTTGCCATTGGAGGTCCTCGATTCTTCGTCTCAGCTCCTCCATTTCCTCCTGTTCGGTGTTCCTCCTCTTATTCCTCGGTTGGGCACCACTATGTCCTGCTGACTGGTCCTCCGAACTGCCTCCTCTTCGTTCCGCTAACAGGTATGACGTGGCCTCACCTTGTCGTAGGTTTCTTCTGAGCTCCTCCACGGTATCGTTTTTTAGCATGTTAACCCTCTCAATGATGTTTGGTTTGAGTCCTCTTAAAATGTACCTTACTTTCTCCGCTTCCGCCATGTCAGGTTTGACCTGGTGACACAAGTTGAGAACGGCATGAAAATAATTCCACACCTCCTCCGTCTGTCCTTGGGTCCTCGTTGAAAGTTCGTACTGCAGCTGGGAATTGATGATTGGATTCTTAAACGCGTCCTTCAGCTTTTGGGACACCTGGACGTAGTCGTCCATACCTTGATTGTCTTCATTTGTCTCGTACCAATTCAGGGCTGCTCCCTCCAGATAGCATGGTAATTGGAGTGCCTTTGTATTTTCTGTCCATTTATTTGCCTTTGCCGCTCTTGAATAAATCTTCAAAAACTGCTCTACATTTTCTTTTGCTCCGCCCGCAAATTTCGTTGGCCTCACCATCGGGATTTTTTCGTCTTCCGTATCACTTGTGTCGCTCATGTTTTTCGCTGTATTCTTCGGTTCTTCTGCTTCTCTTACTTGACTCCTTGTCTTCACCATAGACCTTTTTACTCGGAATACGCGGCGTGCCTCCACCAATTGTGATGTTCCTGCGAGACCTCAGATAATTGTACGGGCGGGGATGGTATGTGGGGTGGCGTAGCACAGACAACAACTACATCGTCTTAAATGGTTTTATTCGTATATCGACAGTGTATCTATAATACGTGACTTGGTACCCACGTCTTAATTGATAGTCGTAATCGTAATGTAATAATGTTCGCGTCCGATGCGGTGACCGTTGGCGGTTCCCCCCCGGTCCCCGCACCAAACAGCTTGATCAGCAGTTACGGCTGTCGCTTCGGCGTCTCCCGTGTTCGTCCTCGGTTTACTATACTGGGTGAGTCCATAGGCTCTTGGTATACAGGGTGAGTCTGTAGGCGTCCCTTCACAATATGCTGCAAATAAACAAAATATGTGTCACGCCAATGACAAATGTTAGGCGGCTCCTACACGTTGCGATGTATGTCGCCAACGTTGGTCATCGCACAACGTTGGCGACATACATCGCAGCATGTAGGAAAGGCCTTAGATGCACAGAAGACTAGCCTCACTCAATCGTAGGTCCTTTTTTGTTTTGAGGTCTGAGGCTTGTTTGTAAAATAATTATTTGACACACAGAAGTGACGGATTTGAAAGATAAGAGCTAAATGATTTTATATTTACGTACATTTATTACGAATTCTAACCAGTATTGATCAAGGAAATGATAAAGTATCTATAATAATTATCGATAATTACCTCGCACTAGTTTGCATCATAATAAGAGCACATATTCATGATGATACATTTCATATTTTATTAGAAATAAATTCCAGTTCAATTTAGGTTTTAATTAGTTGGCGTGAAATAAAAAAGAGAAATGTTCGAACACGGAAAACGTTTGTCTCACTTACCTTATATTTTCTGTTACCGGTTTCTTTGCCGGTGTTACAGTAGGATGGTTCGGTGAAATAAATTTTTTATCCTTCACTATCTGAAACAGTTATTTTTCTCTAGTTGTTCTTATTAATTTCGACACAAAATACGAATATCTATCGCCCACATCCGCTATCTACTGATAAAAAAAAAAATAAATCAGTATTCCTTATATAGGTGTGTAGACGTATCATGAGATTAGACTGTATAAGAAAACAAGATAAACTGGAAAAGCTGATGTTTTCTCAGAAATGAACATAATAAACTAGGTACAGTTGAAAAGAATTGAATTAATATTTACTTCCCTGTTTCAATAAGCGAAATATTAGGTCTGTTCTAACACGAAAATGGCCTTGAGGTAGAAAAAGCCATATATGTATATTTTTTAATATTGAATGAAATGAAAAAAGCCTCCAAAAATAGTTTTTTTAATTATAATTTTACTTTCAGACCATAATAAAATAAAGAACTAATCGAGAATCATCATTGCCGATAATATAATTGAGAATTTATGTTTTTTGAATTATACACATTTGCTTATCTCTAAAATATTGACTTTATACTTTTCTTTTATTAAAAACACTATCATTCTGACAGCAATCTACATTGTCAAATTGATCAATTTTTGGGTAAAGTTTTAATTGTATGGGAGTTTTCTAATTGCTGAAAATTTTGGGAAATAAAAAAACAAAAATTACTTGCCATTTAAGCAAAAGAAAAGCAGGGATACGCTGACTTATTTCCAGCAAGCAGGATTTTTGCATACACCTTCATTTTGTCGTTAGAAATGAACTGTCAAAAGTCCTCATTGATAGCATGTGAGCTAAAGAAGTTATACGTGGTCAAATGTCAAGAAATTAGTGAAACATTTTCGTGAATGTCTCCCTGTCTATCGCTCGGCTCGTAATAATAGTTACAATTATAAAAATTGTAGATCAAAAAATTTTCTAGAAAGAAATGTAATATAGTTTTTTTTTGTACGGGAAAACAAACTGCTATCTGGCGGTAATTTTTTAAGTTACAGCCACCGGCAATCCGTACATCTGGGTTCGAATCCCAGGCGTGGCTGTAGTTTTTTTAACTTAAAAAACTACCACTTCTATTAACTATTTCCAATGTTCATATTAGTGACAATAATTGCTTACAGTATCTAATAATTTTTAATCGTTATCATTTTTTAATCAAAGGAATGGTCCGGACTATATTTAGGCAAAAATATTCACGTAATTCAGTAAAATTTAAGCTACAAATGCTGAAGCCTCTGTTATTCTTCATCAGTTTTATTATTTGCAACAAAAACAAAACAAACACTATTTTTTAAATTAATAATCGTTATCACATTTGTTATTTATTAAATGCACCCTATACTTCAATCCTTATAGAATTACACAGCAACAACAACAGCCACGTTTCTTGTTTGATTTCGATGTTCTGGACTCATTTTCCGAAGTAACACTATTACGCCGATCTAGAAAAAAAGATTTATGATTAACGTTGATGTAAATTTTGAAATTTACTAATCTGCATGGCGTCCACAAAATGTGTTTGGTATATGTAATTTATGAGATAGAGGCTTCACCAAAATACATACCGACATTCTCATCAGATGAAATTAGGCTAGATGATGCCGTTTCTTTAGAAACCTCAGTACCTAATGATATATTATTAGGTTTTCTGAACATCGCAACATCCGTTTGTGGTCTGTCGCCTTGCCCTGAAAAAAATAATGTTTTAAGAGGAATCACTAGAGGTAGTAGCGTACTACAAAACAACACTACATAAAACCAAACATACTGAGCTTAATTGTGTGTTAATAATCACGTGTATGCCACTTTTTTTCATTTGCGTTGTTGTTTTGTTTTTTACCCTTGCTAAAGAAGCCAATAATTGGTAATTTTTGTGATTTTTTATTCCAAATCAGAACCAAACATCAAAAAAGCAATACTACAACATTTTGTATTGAGCCTTCATGAACTTGTGTAAAAAAAATGCCAACAAAATATGAATGTTGTAATGATTTAACCGTTGGTTTTTTAAACATGTGAATGAGACGAGAATAACATATTTTATCGTCGTACGGTGCAGCCATCGGTTGGATAAACACCACATCATTTTCTTCGACCAATCAAATTCAAATGGTACAGTCTGAAGCAGCAGCATGAATACGTAGCCAGGGGAATCACAAATATTGAGCAATTTCGGCCTAACAAAAATATTGATCGCATGTTGACACGGGAGTGCCGCCGCGCCAGGCAAACGAAAGCCATACGAAAAATAAATTTTACCGTGCTGGTGCTACGTAGATAGCAACGACTCGCTTATAAATTAGGACAGCATGTTCTTGCGGAAGTGTATGTGAGCAACATGAATTGTTGAATTTCGACCAAAATAGGCTAGAAACCGAATACGAGAAATAATTTTTTGCCGTCCTGATGGACTACGCAGACAGCAAAGAGCGAGTTATAAATTAGGAGCGCATGTTCCCGCGAGGGTTTATAGTGCAGTCTCCGTACGACACACGGAACGAAGAATAATCAACAACCGCAATACCTACTTACAATGTTACAACTACTAAATAATTAATAGGAGTTAAATAAATTATTACTAAGGAAATACAAGTAATTTAATTTTTAATCAGTCATCTATTTGTCGTCATAGAATTTCAAATATATTGGTATTTAGTTTTAGAAAATAATATTAATACCAAACACTTGTCGCTTGGCAATGCATTCAGGGCAATCGCAATCTATGTAGGATGGTTGGCTTTAGTTCGACTAGTTGTACAACAGACGTCGAACACACGCTAGAAATATGGGCAAATTAAAAAATCGGCTGCCTTTATGTGGCCCGCGTTCTAAGAAAACTAATAACTTGCGAGAGTACCTGCGGTAAGTTTATATGTAGATATTATACGTGAGTGTAATTCTTCGCTAATTAACTTCGCTAGTTAATTTGGGCAATACTCTCTTATAGGTGTAAGCGTGCCGGATTACCAAATATGGCAAAAAACTTTTTATAAAGGTGTAAAATATTTGAACATGTGTCTATATAATATATAATAAATGACTTATACATATACATAAAGCTGCCTGTTTTATCGAAATCGCTATTTTTTCTCATACCTACAATTGAAATTGAAGTACCTATACTACCAAGTCTATACATAGCAATAAGAATTTTGAGTAAAATTTCAAAATGCAGTATCCAACTGTAGCTAGAATTAAAATAGGAATATTATATTTACTAACACCTACTTGCGTCACCCGATAAAAATTCGAATTTTTTATATGAGGTGTGTTTTACTTGAAAGTATCAGTCTCTGCTAAGACGAACGAGACATTCGAAATTATGAATGCACAAAGAGAACGTTAAATGGAGTATCTGAGTACGAATGCTTTCACGGCCAGAATCATTTAAATTTAGATAATAAATAGTTACCGGTTTATGCCGTGAGTAAAAATTCATAATTACTGTCTTCGCGAACCATGCTGTTCGCTTCTTCGGAGCTAACTGATAATTAGTTAACTAATTCTAATAATAAATGTAAAGTAATAAATGATTTATGTAAGAAAAGCTGTCTATTTTACCAAAAGTACAATTTTTTTCAACATACAAAAGGTAAAATGTTCAACCATAGTTAGTAGTAAAGTAGGAATGTTATAATAAACCGCGGTTTATAATAAAGCAATTTATTAATTTGTATCACTGTATTGTTTTGTGGAATTGTATTTTTATTTAAAATATACAAGAAAAGCATTTCAGAACATGCGATAGTCACATACACAAAGTTATTAGGAAATGGTTCGGCGCCAGTTGACACCGCACGGCCCCTTTGATCTTCGCCGCCAAAGAACGATACCGCCGTTCCCCTCATCTAATCAGTGCGTTGCTTGCATTTTCTGCGGAGTGTACAGTGGGCGCGGCTTGTTCCCTCCTCTCGCGCCTCAGTTTCGTAGATCTTTTGAGTGTTTTAAAAAGTGTTTGTACTAATCATGTTATGTTTTAGTTTAGTAATATACCCTCTTTATATCGCACGTTTTTAGAACCTGATTCGTATTCAGCGCAAAAAAACATTTTTTGTTCAAATTTTTGTTTTAAAATAACAAAACCTTTCCGCTTGCCCAATTCTGGTAATTTCTATTTTTTATACGATAAGATTATATCTCGCAAATGGCGATTTAATTATGGTTGTATGATTTATTCGATAAATTTGATAAGAAAACTTTGTCATAAATTATCGAAGATGAGTAATACAGAACAAACTTTGTTTACATCTAGAAAGGATGGAACAAAAACTGATTATACATATGCCTATTGTTCTAGATTGAAGATTTCTTGAAATAGAAAATAAATTTTTACTGTTGTTTTTTTTTGAATTAGGTTTTCCGTAATTTTTTTAACAATATCTCTGCAATCTAGATTCTCAAACTGAAACGTTAGGTCACACAGTTTAATTTAAATGGGAATTAAAAAATGCATACCTTGGGCTCTCGGAAGTCCAACAGGTTGCAATACTGGTGTTCGTGGTTTCTGCCATTCCTTGGCCTGTGTTGGCCTATCACCTGTAATATTCTTAAAATGAAAAATAACTTAGCAAATAGAGATTTAAGTATGCCAAACTCTTAATGAGAATTAGCAGATACTTACTTGGCATATTTTCAAATAAAATTTAGTTGAAAAATTATCCTAAGTTGCTGCAAATAAACAAAACATATGTGATTGTTAGTTGTTCATGTAATATAAGAATAGAAAACAGCAATTAGCATATATATATATATATATATATATATATATATATATATATATATATATATATATATATATATATATATATTTCAGCTATCTAAGTACCTACTCTAAATTTGTTATGTGACATGTTGAAATAGAAATTTGTCGATAATAACATACTTTATAATTATATTTTGTATCGCAGGATATGCAATCTCCTACAAATCCTTTTTTAATGAGACATTTTTAAAATCTACTTTTCGTATTCATCGAAACCAACTAGAGGAAGGAATAGGAGTAAAAACTACTGTTTTTGAGATAAATCTATAGATTAGAACTCATATATATATATCTAACAGTCATGAGATTAGACCGTAATAAAATAGGATAATCTCGAAATACAGAATATTTCGTAGAAACTTTTTAATGACCATAAAGTACAGACGAAAAGTATAGTTTTAAGATTTACTTACATGTTACAACACGCTTGTTAAATATTATGACATTCTTGATGCCATGCTTGATCGCATCTTGTCGTTATCATACTTATCAAACCTCGTGTTTAAGTCTTCACAATCAGTTCAATAAGTGATAAAATATAGTTATCTTTAAAGATAACGCTGACCAAAGGACGTACTTAGATTTGTCGTGAACGTCCAACTCGACTGCGTTTTGACAAAACAACAATAAAAATCCGATGTTTCAAAATAATCATCCTGTATTTAAAAAATCACCCTGTATACGATGCTATACAATCTGTATTGTTCTTTTTAACCAAAACAAACAAAAAAGTTATTACCTACCTACTGATTTAAATACACTTTTCATTGGACATTTGACATGGATAGAAACATTTCGTTATTGAGAATATGTTGTTTTCAATCTTCACACTATAAGCCATTCGTATTATAAAGAAATATTTGAATTGATTAAAAATTTGTAAATCTAAAAAAGAAAAAGAAAATAAAGTTTGCCCATCCTTTTTGAATAATACTAGACAGTATTATACTGTATGTATATAAATTTTTAATCCATTGCCAAAAAGACATGTGATGACATGTCCGCATTAATCCCACTGTTTTCATTATTTATTGAACAAAATGATTCTGCTTATGGGAACTTCTAACTTTAGAGGTGTAGTAGAGGAAGGATGTTCAATTTATAATAAAAAAAGATTTATTTTAAACTATTAGGTAACATTTAACATAAGTAAAATCTACATGCGATGCTTTTTGTTTGCTAGCAACTTTTTATCTTGATTCATAAATATTTGATTTGCAGTTATACAAATAATGGCACGAAATCTTCAGCTGGTATGTGTAAATATGGTCAGTTCTGCTTCCTGGATACCCAAGCAGCAATATGCACTAATAGTCTTATCATCACACAGGATTCAAATAACATTTCTTATTAAATCCTCTGTTCTCATAACTGCTGGTTTGCTTGAACTTATTATTCTCTCTAGCCAGTCCATCATCGACTATTTTAAGGAGGTCTTCAATGTCGGTATCATGTGCGTGTTCCATGAAAACGTCGCGAATCCGATTTATATACCACGAGCCTGAGCCAGGAACTCTATACGAGACATAACCTGCAAAACAGATCTTTAGGAAATAGAAATTTAATAATTATTGAGTTTCCAACCTGGTACAGTTGCATAAGCAATCAAGATATCTTCCTGTGCCCTTGGCTTCTGGAAAACTTTAGCATCTGTCTGGATATCCTCACCATCTCCACTGAAGCAATGAATAAGCATTGATTTGATGGAGATTTGTTAAAATCTTGGCAGGTATTTTTACCTATTTAGGTATCAAAAACTTACCGACAGCATTGAAAGATGAAAATCTTTGGTTTTCCCTTTAGATATTCGCAGTTAGTAGACGCAAATTGTTGGACTACCCATTCGGTGGTTACTGTTTGTCCATCGATGGTTTCTATGTGCGTTTCCTCGCCAATACGGTTGCCATGGCTCATGATTATGGTAACACTGATGTCCACCTTCTTCAACTCGCTTTTATTTGTATGATCTCTGATAATTCTCTCCATGTCCTATGACAAAAAAACACATAGAGAACACCGGGCCTGCTAACTTAGCCCTAACACAAACACTACAAGTCCTCTACAGTTGTAGGTAAACTTTCTAATTACAGAAAGTTCTATATACACTGAGCGGCATAAAAAACGCAACACCTAAAATGATGACCAGTTTCAAACTGCAGTAACTTTTGAACGTATTGCTCGATTACAATGAGGTTTTTTTTATTTGAAAGTCCACTTTTTGCCAATATTTCTGTATGTCTGCTACCCATTTTTGCGCTCTTTCATTTCAGCAATGGTGAATAACGTTAATGCTTGTTTTCTTCCTACAGTTTGAAGCTTGCTGTGGGGGTACACCGACAAAAGGATTTAACTTTAAACAAAAGGAGCTTGTAGTCTCGTCTGTTCTGATCATTTATGTTTTTTGTTCAAGTTTCTATTGTTGTTAACGTCAAAGTTACAAGATCTTAAAGATAACGCTGCTTCTTCGGCAGCGCCATCAGAAATTAAAGCTAGCCATGGTAATCAACAAAAACATTTAGTGACGTTTAGTGTCGTTTTGGCGGAACACGTGGGTCCCTTTGGGCCATTTATTGGTGACAACTTCTTGTTCATGCACGATAATGCACGCTCCCATACAGCCCGCATAGTGTCCCAATACCTGGATGATTTGGATATCAGCAGAATGGAATGGCCTGCACGTAGCCCTGATTGAAACCCCATATGCTAGGGAGACGAGTTAGAGCCCGTGGTGCCGCGATACGAACGCTAGATGATCTCCGAATAGCGCTAGAAGAAGAGTGGAACCAGATTCCCCAAAATGAGATTCAAAACCTAATTCGAAGTATGCCTAGAAGGATGAGGAATACAATTCAAGCGAGGGGAGGCAATACTCGTTATTAACATGTTGATCATTACTTTCACAGTTTAATTAAATTTTGTCGTTATCCATGGCTTTCTTTAATTTCTGATGGCGCTGCCGAAGAAGCAGCGTTATCTTTTAGAGCTTGTAACTTTGGCGTTAACAACAATAGAAACTTGAACAAGAAACATAAGTGATCAGAACAGACGAGACTACAAGCTCCTTTTGTTTAAAGTTTAAATTCTTTTGTCGGTGCACCCCACAGCAAGCTTCAAACTGTAGGAAGAAAACAAGCATTAACTTTATTCACCATTGCTGAAATGGAAGAGCGCAAAAATGGGTAGCACACATACAGAAATATTGGCAAAACGTGGACCTTTCAAATAAAAAAAAACTCATTCAAATCGAGCAATACGTTCAAAAGTTACTGCAGTTTGAAACTGGTCATCATTTTAGGTGTTGCGTTTTTTATGCCGCTCAGTGTAAATGTAGGCATGTTCTGTAACATTTGCATGGCTGTGATATATTGCCACAATCGTAAAATATAGTATATTACAGCACAAGTGAAGAAACCACCTGTTTTAACTCACGGGTATGTCGGATTATATACATACAAGTGAGTGAAGTGGTATCTCACGAGAACTGTATGGCGTTTTGTTCAATACTGCCACTAAATTTAAAGAAATAACGTTATTAAAATTAGTTAAGTTTGATATGTCGACGTAGGTGACAGTTTATGACGTTGTCATCCGGTCAATACAAACAAACTACATGTGTCAAATTGTTTATTAATGACGTTCATCGTTTGTGCAAAGTTTTATATCAGTAAATATCAGTGAACTGTATATACTACGTATAACTGGAAGGGAACCGCGCTTTATATTGGCTGGCGAGATGTGGTGCAGCCGCAAGCAAAAGAGACAAAAGCGATGACGTGGGCTATGTGTCACTGTCTGACTACCTTAGGTAGATAGCGGAAGGCAGCAGTGTTTCTCTTTTTTATTTTATTCCTGCTGAACCCATTGTCCTAGAAACCTCAAAATGGTCTCAAAATAGTAAACCTAAATCTTTGTATTTTTTACCTGAAATTCTAAAAATTTGTTCCCAAATGTTTTTGACGCATTTACAGCGATTCTTTAACTGGGGTGCGGACGCTTTCATAAAAGAAAGGTAAAAAAACGCAATAACCTAACGAGATATGTAACTTTTGAAAACGCCTATTCGTTACCATGAACAAGCAAAAGTTATCAATATAACCCTGTTTCAACTGTCTTTTTCTCGATTTTTTTTAATGTAGCGGTAAGTTTTGTGAATTAACTTTACGACAATTGACAGATCTATCAATATCAGTACAAAAAATATGGGATTGCTATTTAGAAAGTGTCAATGACGTCATAAGTCGAAAACAATTGCAAGTCGGCAATTAAATTTGATGCAAATATGTATATTGTGATAATTAAAAATCGACGACATTTTTCAAATAATAAACCGTTTCTGACATTGTGTCATGTTTCCTTACTTTACGCGCTCAATGTATAGATATTTCGAATAAATACAAATTTTAAAATGTGAAAAATAATTTATAAATATTAATATTATCGAATAAATATAATCAGCATCATGTGGACTACTTTTAATGTCAGAATGCGTTTCCTTAATTCAGTAATATATGGACTGCAACTGTTTCAAATTAAGGTATAACCACTAATATATAATTTGAGAGTACCATCGCGAGCATAAAAAAACGGGGATAGCAAAGAAAAATTAGGCACTTATATTCTCAACAATTTTAGTTGTGTAACAGTATGTGTGACAGTATTTGTCAACCTACAAATTTGTTTCGGTTTCATCAATTTTATTCTTCGCGGTATATAGGGTATTCCGGTCATGTCAAAATTTAAGCAGATATTCGGTTTAACCTATTGTACAATTTACGAGGATTCATAAAGTTAAGCTATGAGCTTTTTGATTTAGTTTTTCTATGAGATAATTGCCATTAAAAGCGCATTTCGTTTGAATTCACCGACCACCTCGGAAATACACGATGATAATCGATCCCTAGTAGCGCTGGCAACAGCGGACAGCTCTCGAACAGCTGATCGGCTAAGTTGACGGTTGGCGACCCTGTTGTTTGACAACGAATAAAGGTAACTTTTTTGAGAGATGATTTTGTCATTCCCAAAGCTTGAAGCCAAACATCTCTCATCTCGCTAGTCGGCAATGTAAAGAAAATATTATCCTGGAGTTACTGTTCTACTGCTGTTACAGCCCGGCACAGAACAATGTCGGCGTTGGAGTTTATACATTTTGAACAAGTGTTTGCTATAACCTAAATAACCAAAGCAGGTGTCAAGAAACGAGCGATTCTAAACGTTGACACAACAGAAGACAAAAATTTACTACGTGCACCCTAGATATAGCAACGTTGTCAAGTCGCTCACTTTGAGCGGTCTTTGTGACGTCACAAAGACCAATCCTAATTCAAAGTTCAAACGACGATTTCTCTTAATTTAAAACAATGTTTGATATTTTACTTGTGAAGTAGCAAACAGTAGCACCCATAGCTTGTAAAAAATTACAATTTCAAAAGTACCGGAATACCCTATTCAGTAACAATTTTTCGAATGCATTCTATCATGTAGTCGAGTTTAAATTATTGCCTTTTGAAATTCATTCAATTGCGTCATTTTTATTTCTTACGTCAAAATTCCCGATGACATTATGTGACATGACAAGCGTACTGACATGACATTACGAAGCCCAGTTTAATTAGTGCAAATTTGAGTGTCCCCGTTTTTTTTATGCTCCCGAGCACTGCAAATGTGCCAAAAACGATATGAAAAGTAGGAAAATATCTGTAACACATTTTATTATTTAAATACTGCACTTAGGAATGCCAATTTATAAAAATGATGTTGTGAAAGGTTATCGATAATGAAATACTTTATCTGCCAAAATATGAAGGCCTCCTTATACAACCCAGGAGTATTCAAAATGGATTTAAAGAAAAAGTGACAATATCTCAAAATCTATTAAAGATAGATATAGGGAACCCTAATATTGATTGATAGGGAATGAGATTTCCTATCGATTGGCGTATCGGTATACAGGGTATTCCATTTGAAAAAAATGAGTTTTACACGTTTGAAAATTCAATTATTGTGTTGTAAATTTTGAACACCCTGTATAAGATATCATGATGAACTAAACATCGTCTTATTTGGTTATGTTTCTAGTTTTGGAACACCAATCACGAAACTTCTAGTTTCAATAATAACCGACATATTCAATTTTAAACGTAACCGCAAAATCGCCAAAAAATTAGTAAAATCAAAAAAACTAAAAAATTGTGATATTTAGGTATAGGGTAACCTTATCAAAAATGATGTATTTTGATACGTAGAAACCAAAAACAAAATAAAAATTATATCATTCCATTTAAAATAACAAAGTTGATACCGGCTTCCGGTGACCGGACGTGGCAGTTAACTTGAGAATATTTTAGTTAAAGAGCTCAGATCGAGTAAATTCTAGTTCCAAAATTTCAAGTTTCCAGAAATAGTAGAACATGAGAAACTTCTAATGTACCAGTTCCTTGAGACACCCTGTATACAGTTCACTGGTAAATATGGAGTTTATAGGCGATAACATCGCCTAATATAGTAGATTTCAGTGAAACGCGTGAATGAAAAATATTTTTACCTACGCGTTTCTATGGCAACCAGGTTGAGTGAGGTAAAGAACTACTTAATTATTTTTTTTACTTTATATCATGGAGTCGTGACATATGTACATTTTCTCCAAGAAATAAATATGATAACTATGCAAAACTTACACGTTTTTTCTTGTTTTGATGACCCCGAACCCTAAAACCCATTTGCTTGAACAATTCCTTCATGTTTGCTTCGTCAATGTCAGCGCCTTCTCTGCGTTTTCCGGAAAATTCTATGTTGTTGATAATCAACAAGGAACCTCGTTGTTTGGAAATCGTGCTATAGGTAGGAACTTTGGCGTTTGGGTCATAATGTAATTTGGAGGTTTTCTTGACAATTATAGGCTTGCTTGATGGAACATCGTTGATGGCAGGTGGTTCTGATTTTGCGATTGGTTTAGATGGATTGTAAGTGATAGGCGTTTTCTTTAGTGGCGCCGGATATACACTAGGATTGCTTAATGGCTTTGTGTTGTAATTATGAAGTGGTTGCCCGCCAAATGCTGACCGTGCTGTGGAAATAAGTGAAAAGGTAGTTTTAATGCGCAGAAGTTTTTATATTTGGATAGCGAGAGAAACATTTTGAAAATGATTAAATTAGGAAAAATATTGTTCAAAATTGTAGCGAGGATACATACTTTGGCTACTTTGAAAAGGCCTGGCGTCCGCTTTCAACTTAGGCCGGTCATCGAATGTGGTTGATTCTGCAAGACAAATATAAAATGATACGATAAACAAAACAACCAGAAAAATCGAAATGCATATTTGACGAAAAAATAATTCTATTCTTTTGTTGGTTGTCTTTTTTTTGTCAAAAAAAAAAGCTATTAGGAGAAATAAAACCAATAATAATACCATTTTCGCATTTTACCGTCACGGTTTTGTAATTTTAACTCGTATACAAAAATAATAAATCATGCAGAATTAAATGTAGGTTGGTATAGAATTATTAGCAAAATAAAATGTTGATATTGAAATACTCCTGTATGATATGGAGCCTGGAAACTACAGCTGTTGGCATATTATTAGTTTAGTAATACTAATATAATAAAAATATTATATTATCTCTGAGACGGTTTGTTATTTAAAAAATCCCCAAACACAACCTTGCTACTGAGTTATGACGTCATCGACACCTTTTTGTTAAATAGGAACCCCATTTTTTCTTACTGATTTTGGTAGATCATTTAGTTATCTAAATGGCATCGGAAATATTTTATTACCTTCCATAAGAAAATTTTCGAGAAAAAGACAATTGAAAATTGTAAAAAATATTGATAAATAATTTTAGGGGAAATAGCTTTTGTGAATTGAATATTATGAAATCGAGTTTTTGGTACAATTTATTGTTCTGAAAGCGAAACTGGGATCCAAAATGTTCTAACGCGCAAGGTTTGCAAAAAAAATGGGGTCAAAAAACGCCATTTTGGTAATTTTTACAAATTAATATCAGCAGCACCCATTGTCCTAGAAACCTCAAAATGGTCTCATAGTAAACCTTTGCACTTTTACCTGAAATCCCAAAAGTGTGTTCCTAAATATTTTTTAAGCATTTACAGTAATTCTTAAAGTGGGGTGCGGACGGCTACATAGAACGTAAAAACGTAAAAATATATAACGTAAAAAAATGCAATAATATGCAACTTTTGACCTCAGATTTGCATTCAGCGCAAATTAATCAATCGAAAACGACTATTCGCTTTCCATTAACAAAAAAGTTATCAATATTACCCTAATTTTTAACTGTCGTGAATTCCCTTTAAGACAATTAATAAATCTATCAATATCAGTACACAAAGTATGGGGTTGCCATTTAAAAAAAGTGTGGATGACAAACCTCTATATTGGGGTGCTTGCAGTTTAATAAAGGTGCTCCCACACGCAGTGCCAATAGGGGCCATCATTGGCCATCGGAGTGCTTCGCGTAGCGGGACCCAACTGTGCCAATGCACATCGCCAATATGTCGACCTTGTCCGCTTTATTTCATTCTGTTTTAGCATTGTACGTACTACCGACGAAAAGTTTAGTTATCTATCTATGTTTTATCATATATACTGCATTATTTATGTTTGTACGTACTTTAAGGACAATGATGATTTATTTGCCTGAATGCCTGATTGCCCAAATGTAAAAACATGAAAACTTTTTTTAATATTTTGTAAATTTATTCACAATAATTATGGTTCTTATAAGCATTATATTAACCTTACAGTTACAATAAATTAACAAGCAATAAAATAATATTCTGAAGACAATATTGAAGTCGTTATAATGGGTGACCCACGGCATAGGTACGTTTGTTTATTTTTTGTGTTTTTGACGCCGAAGGAATGAACGTTGTGTTAATAGACAGAAAATGCCAATTTATGGGATGGTCTTGAGGTTAGTATGACTTCCGGGTTTTCCAGAAATGACGTCATCATTAAAATTATAAAAATGAATTCGCACACTATGGGGAGGCATACGATATTTAGGTTCTGGGATTGCGGTCAACCTTATTCGCTAGGGTTGGGTAGGAAAGGTGAGGGAGGGGGTTGGAGGGAAGCGGGATATGAATCTACACACGATGGGGAGTCATACGGTATAGGGGTCCAAGGACTGCGGTCACCCTCTTCCCTACAATCTTGACTACGATCAAACAAAGTTGCATTTATATGTAAAGAAAGTATACTATCTTTAATGTTTAATGGTTTATATAATGTAATTGTTGTTTGCGCTACTCACCTGTAGATGTAGTTGACAAGAGAATTGTTGGTTTATTATTTCATTCATTTTGGTAACAGAGTTTGGTTAGGTTAGTGTGTGTAGTAACTTAAACTTTTGTTTCTTGTGTATTACAGGTGAGAGTTTGTTAATCTTTAATTGTATAAAAAATAGAGATGTTTCTTGTGTATTACAGTGAAACGTGTTTATATTACACCACCATAAAATCGACCCTTACAAAACAAAAGTTTTTGCTTAAAAATGAAGCTGCAATTTGCATTTGAGTATGCAGCATCGCCAAATGACAAGAAAACAAGTGTGATAATCATAACGTCTATCACAACTGAAGACAGAAAGACATATGTGCTTCCCGAAAATGAGAAGTATACGAGTCAACATGTCGAGTTGACAAAAACAGAAAGTTTCAAAAGAGTCAAAAAAAGCTTCAACAAAAGGGGCCAACAAAGAATTATATGGGTTACATGTACGGAGGAAATGAAGAAAGTATATGTTGACGAAGGCAATAATGTAATGTTTAGTGATGTGTACTTAGAAGAAATAACAGAATCAAATACAGTACAATCTACACCGAAAACAGAAAGATTAAACCTAAAACTCATAGCGGAAAGATTTATGGTCGACGTCTTTGTGTGTAACCACTCGAATGCACAGCAATGGCTACAGATATTTGAAAGAGAATGTCAAAGATTCGGGATTGAGGAAGATATCATAAAGATCGAAATTTTAAGGTTTTTTCTGGACAAATCCTGCTTAAACTGGTACTCCGCAACATTAACAACATTGTCTATACAAAGCGAATGGTCCGAATGGAAGGAAAAATTTCTCGAGTCTTTTGCAGACAAAGGATGGAACACAGGAATGTATGCTCTATCCTATAGATACAAGGAGGGTTCGGTGATGGAGTACGCTATGAGAAAGGAGAAGCTGTTGCTGGATATGGATAATAATATTGGAAGCAAGACATTAATTATGCTTATAGCAGCAGGACTGCCTGAAGTTATAAGAAATGTAATAGACCGAGAAAAATGTACAAATTCAGGTGCTCTACTGCACGAAATTAGAAAATGTGAAAATTTTGCATATAAAACTAATTTCACAAAGAAAAAAGAAGAAAAGCAAGACTATAGGAAGAAATTTGAAGAGAAGAGGCCATGCAAAAATTGTGAAAAACTTAATAGAGGTATTAGATATCACCCTGAAGACAAATGCTGGTTTAAAAGGAAAAATGAAGATGAAACTAAATTAATTGGAAGCAACTCAGTCATAGAAGTAGACTTAAATACAGAACAAAAAAACGAGTGAGTACACCATTGATTAAAATAAAAGTATTATTAGAAGAGAAATTAGAAATAAATGGAACATATGATCCAGGTTCCCAAGTCTCTCTAATAAATTCGAAATTAGTTAAGATTAAGAATAAAACAAAAGATGTTAATAAAATATTTTTAAAAACAGTCAATGGTGTAACACAAACAAACGGTTTAATAACTATAAAAGTAAAAATTTTTGAAAAAGAAGAATATATTGATGTATTCATTGTGGAAAGAAACGATTTTGAAGATTTTCTTATTGGTTTAGATATGATAAAAAAATTCAAATTGATTCAGGATGATAATCTACAAATTTACCAAAAAAAGGACATACCTGTAAAACAGACAGAAAAAGAAACACTCACATTGGATAACAGTAAAAAGATTGTAGAAATTAAAGTAAATTTTAATGAACATGTAAATGAAAACGATTTCAGAACGAATTTAGATCATTTGGATAATATAAAACAAATAAATATTGAACAATTGATAGAAAAATATAACACTGTGTTTGCAAAAAATAAATACGATGTAGGCACCGTTACAGACTACGAAGCTCGAATAGACTTACTGATTGATAAATACTGTTGTAAACGGCCGTATAGGTGTACTATAGAGGATAAAAAAGAGATAGAAAGTCAAGTAGCAAAATTACTCGAAAATAATTTAATTGAGGAATCTTACAGCCCGTTTGCAGCGCCGGTAACTCTCGCATTCAAAAGAGATGAAAATAAACGATCACGATTGTGTATAGATTTTCGTGAATTGAACAAAATAGTAATACCTCAAGCTCAACCATTCCCATTGATAGAAGATCTAATAATAAAAACTAGAAATTGTAAATACTTCACCACATTGGATATAAATTCCGCTTTTTGGTCGATTCCATTACGCGTTGAAGACCGACAGAAAACAGGATTTGTTACACAGGAAGGACACTTTCAATGGACGTGTCTACCGTTCGGACTGAAAACTTCACCGGCCATTTTCCAAAGAATTTTGTCTAATATTTTAAGAAAACACAATTTAAAAGAGTTTTCGGAGAATTACATAGACGACATTTTAATATTTTCAGAATCATTCGAGAAGCATATAGAACATATAGAAGAAAATTGGACGAGTTGAGAATTGGACCGTTTGAAATAATGGACAAGTTGTCGGATTCAATATATAAAATAAAAACTGGGAAAAAAAACCAAGAGACCGGATTTTTCCACGTCACGAAATTACTCCCAACGTCAGAATATGAAGACTGACAATTGCAATTTTCATCTTGGGGAGGGGAGATGTAAAGAAAGTATACTATCTTTAATGTTTAATGGTTTATATAATGTAATTGTTGTTTGCGCTACTCACCTGTAGATGTAGTTGACAAGAGAATTGTTGGTTTATTATTTCATTCATTTTGGTAACAGAGTTTGGTTAGGTTAGTGTGTGTAGTAACTTAAACTTTTGTTTCTTGTGTATTACAGGTGAGAGTTTGTTAATCTTTAATTGTATAAAAAATAAAGATGTTAATTGTGTATTACAGTGAAACGTGTTTATATTACACCACCATAAAATCGACCCTTACATTAACAACAATTAACTATTTATTAATTAACAAGTTATAGATTAGTTTTAAGCGGCAAATTTAAATAATCTGATGTATTTAATGTATTCAACAAAGTTTAAAAACTATACTGGATGCTTTTTCTTATTTTGATTATCAGAAAAATATCAAAAAGTATATCTGTTACTAAAAATATTGGGTTGATAATAAATATACCTACATAATATACATACACGGAGTTTTAATATCTATAATTAAAACTCCGTGTATGTAAGGGTTCTCAATTTTTCTTTGTATCTTATTATAAATAATTTCAGTTTTATTATATAAATTATATTTTAAATCAAAATTGTGAATTCATCGATTTGACTGAAATGAAATATTTATATAAAGACACGACACAAATTAACAGGGTCCTGCATAAAAATATAGACCACTCAGTGTATCAGATCTTATCCCATCTTATTCCGCATTTGTTGCTTGAAACATAAAGAAAATAAAAAGGGAGATTTTTTAATGTCACGTTGCAAATATAAAAATCAAAATAATTTTGTTTCCTGTATTGCTGTATATTTGTATTCCTTAATGTATTTAATATTTTCGAACGTACTGTATACATAATGACTGAAAAGCATGTTTAATATTTAACAACCTTATTAAACAGTGTCCTGTTTCAGGGGTTCCTTTTTTTAATTCTAAGCAACAATGCACTGCTTAAAATAATGGGAGCTGCGGCAACAGCACTGATATCGTCTTCACTGTTCATTTTTAATTCTTTACGGGACGCTACGAGCCTTCTACGATACACAGAAATTCCTTGCGCCCAATACCAACGTTGGCCAATGTTGGCGAAGTGAATGCGCGCACTACGCGCAGCGCGTCACATCACCAACGTTGGCGAGACGTTGGCACTGCGTGTAGGAGCTCCTTAGAATCACTGTATTTAAAAAAAAAACGTGGATAACCAAACGTCCACGTTAGGGGTGGGTTTTAGGGTGCCAGGCTCTAGTAAAATTTGCGGACGTCATAGAATATTGCAACTCAACACTTTCCGCGTTGGGTCCGAATTGGGCAGCTGTATAGGATTTCCTTCTTTTTGCTAATTTCAGTGTACTATTTATTAATTAAATAACTAAATTATGATTTATAAAAACAAGTACTTAAATACAAGTATAGTGGACATACATACTTTGGCTACTTAATAGAGAAGGTCTGGCATCGCTCATCAACCTTGGTGTTTCGAAGAGGGACGGTACTGCAAGCAAAGTGTAAATTATGTACCTTAAAAAATAAGGATATCTCCTATTATGTGACAGTAAAAGTATTCATTACATATTTGGCAAATTACCATACTTACTTCGATTGTCTGGCCTGTTCTGGAATATTGATGGAAATCCTGGAGGACTTTGTGACGTAATGCTCGTAGTACGACCTGCACAAACTTTGCAATTGTTCATTATTTTTAAAATTTTACAGCCCAGTAATATTATACTAAAGGCGTGAACCGCAGGTTAGTATAACATATCGTATTCAAATGCACGGTTATTCCCTTCACCCCCTCCCCCCCCCCCCCCCGGACTATTTGAAAACATGATAGAGCATCATATTTTATAACAAAAAGAAATGGCATGTAGTAAACACTTGACCATTTGTGACATACATTAATTATTAC
This sequence comes from Aphodius sticticus, assembly GCA_963966075.1. Taxonomy (NCBI): domain Eukaryota; kingdom Metazoa; phylum Arthropoda; class Insecta; order Coleoptera; family Scarabaeidae; genus Aphodius; species Aphodius sticticus. The sequence continues at coordinate 68,234,546 of OZ014509.1, forward strand.
ATAAATACAGTATGCACATTTACCTGTAGAGCTAGTGATGGTCTGTTGTCTATATGTAGTTGTTGTAGTGGCAATTCCTCCATTTGCAGTTCGATATGTTGTAGTCGTCGTACTTGTACTACTCGTACTCGTGCCAGTCCTGAAATTAAAAAAATTATATTTCGCATTGACGTGACTTATGAGTTATGAGTAGGGGTTGCCATATTTTATGGTAACTCTGTCGGGACATTACACACTGTGATTTTACTTGTCTAAGCTAACATTAACTTTATTATAAGAGATATAAGAGAAAGTTAAGGAGCAATAATACACGCAATAGTGCCTAATCAAAATCGCATCGAAAAAAATTTTTTTGTAACACAACATTCTTGTTCTTTCTTGGAATATTTTCACAATAATGTTTTTAGAATTAATATACCTACTTATGCAACCTTAGTTAATGTAAATAAAAACATTGGTCACAAAATCGTAAAAATAAAAAAAATCTGATGTGGCCAGGCACATGACTTTATCATACTATATATAAAATTAAAATAAAGTTTAGCTGCATGAGATATTATTTGATTATCTGTCACTAGAATCAAAAAATCTGACAAATCCTGGCTACTAGTTTTCATGCAGTTTCGACCGATCTCGTAGAAATAGAATTTGCTCATGCAGCTAAACTACTGATTGTACCAAAAAATGTCATAGTGATAAATTATTCAGAATTTCCTCTCCTTTAATTTATTATTTAACTATTTTGACGACATTACACAAATAGCGGCTCATTTACAAAATCTTCGAAAAATGCTAAGAGTAAACCACCAGTTCCTTTGGACCCTTTTCAACAGAAAGCTTTTCAGCTCTAAGTTTGGTTATAAAACTTCCCACTAGGTGGGCACTAGGTGGTCATCATAACAGTCGGAAATTATTATGTACCTAGTTTGTTTTCTTGAATTATTGTGTTTGATCAAGATTTCTATTTGTTGGATGTGTTATCTGTGTACGTTTTGTTTTATATCAGATAAAAAAAAATGCAGATAACACATTAAATAAGACACGCCTATTATAAGGACAATCTATATATAGGTGTAATAAATTATTGTACAAATACCAACGTCTACAAGCAAAACTTACAAATAGCATCGTCTAAACATGTCATAACATGTCAACAACAATACAATTTGATCAAAACCCAACATCGTAAGCATTATACCGTAATTGCTATTCATTATTATCGTTATGTTTGCTAATTCACATAATCGATACAATATAAACTTATAGTTCAACGATAAAGGTTACTTTCAACATACATTATTGTTTCATTGTGGATTTTCGCTTATCGAAAAAGATTGAAGAAGCATGCCGATTATTTCAAAAGACACCACAACAGTAGCTTGATATTCTGTTGAAACAAACAGCAAAAGAACCTTATCAAGTTCCTTACTAACCTACACAACAGGATGTCTAAAACTAAGACCACTAAACCATAATATTAATTCTCCTTGTATAATAAGCAGAGTAACTATATTTTTTTGTTGAATTTGTAAATGCATGTCACAATCCTGTTAAATTTCTTTACAATTTGTCGAAATAATCATTAAAATCGGTGAAAGATTACAAAAGTTATGAGTCAATAGAGTTTAGCAACATTTCAGGTGTCCCGTTTTCTTTACCGGTGAGACGACATATTTTTAGTGTATTTATGTGATAAACGCTACGGAATATGCTTCTATAATTCTAATTAGGTTTTCTATTATCATTTCTCACACTGCATTGTGAAATAGATCTCCGAACACATTCTATTATGCTCAACTCTGCGGTAAAATAATCGAAGAACAAAAGAATGATTCACAATTTGCCTTGATCTTAATATTGTACAGTTAAACAATGATGCAAAACTAGTTTAAAAGTGCTATAATACGTACGGTTCAGTCTTTTTCTTCCAAAACATAATTAACACTAACACGTTAACACCATTCGCTATAAAACAGTTCGTTCACAATACAATTTACGACAAACACTGCTGGCTGCATCAATTATCTTATCCAAGATAAGATAAATATGTTATAGTACCACCATCTAAATCGACGAATGTTTCTCCATCAAAATTATTGCTTGTTAGAAACAAGAACCACTTGGAATGACATTTAACTCAACTTCGCGTCTGTGATTGATAATACGATGACGATAAACAATCAGGAAGTAACTTCAAATGCACTACCAACCATACCAACGTCTTCTAGTTAAGTTTAGTAACCTCGCTTGAGCATTTACGGTTGCCAACTGCGACTTCAAACTAAAGGGTATAGGTAAAACTACGAGAGCTGAAGGTGAGTCATCGATTCCAGCTGTTATTTTGCTGATACGTTACAGACCATTCCCGTGCGTTAGAAAGAAACAGAGTGCTTTTTCATGCGTCTGTTCTTACGTTTTTAGGCGATGACTCAACTTCAGCTCTCGGAGTTTTACCTATATACAAGTTTGTTATCTACGAATATACCGATATGATAATATAGTTGCATACATTTAAAGTTTACTTTATTTCGATTTATGTACTGATGTATGTACTGACTATGTATGTACTGATACTATACTTGTATTGACTTTACCTCAATAAAATTTTTTAAATTCCATGTCATACTTTTTAAAATAATGTGTTTTCGAGTATTTTAATCTTTTATTTTTCTTCTAAAGATAATAAGAAAAGAGATAAACTTAACAATATTGTACATCAAACACTTACCTATAATAATATGACAAATAGACAAAAATATGTTTGATTGATATATCTATTTATTATTATTTTACTTTATTGACATGGTGTTTTGAATAATTTGCTATAAAAAAATCGAAAAGGTCTTCATCGTTAAATTCGTTAAAATCGTTAAACTTTTCTTTATTGTGTTATAATTTCTAAAATTTCGAAATAAACTTATTTTTTCTACTCCTATTGATGAATGCATTCATTATCATGGCAATTTATGATAAGTAATACTAACTATTCCCCACACACATGACAAATATTTCATTCCTGTTTCCTCATACCCCGCGAGCCGTGAGAAATTTTTCATTTCTCACGGCAATATTTCATTTCTCACGGCTGGAGAACCAATCATATCGGATTTTCATTTCCATCGTGTTTAGAGAGTGCTTAGCGACGGTTGACAACGTCGCTAAACGACGAGCGCTACAAACAATTTTAATCTGTCAGATATTTTAACGAAATACACCACAAAGTACACTACCACATACCGCCACATACGTACAGTGTATAGTAATTACTGTAATTCGTTAGTCATAATTATCAAAAAAATGCATTCTGAATGTGTACTCCACCTGATGTAATACAAGCCGCGCAAATCCGCACATTAAATTTATTGCACAAAAATCGAGGACAAAATACGAAAAAACCTACAAAGCGTTTATGGATTGGCGAATCAGAAAAAATGTAAGCTCATTTTCCGAAAATGTTTTGATAGCCTATTTTGGTGAGCTTGCCGACAAATTTAAGTCGCCCAAAAAGTGTAATAATGTGACTTATTTAATACATCAATACGCACCAACAAGGGATAATAATTATCTGTCATTTTGTAGGTTAGATACCTTGTTATCTTTTCTTTGCTGTCAATATTTGACACTTTTAGAAAAAAATCTGTAATACCGACAGAATGGGTGCGTTCTGCCACTTTAAGCCGCTTAAGCGCTTGAACTCAGCAACCAATGGCCGTCGCGTTCATGTTGTTGCTGCCCAATTGCCGCCGTCCGCTGAGTTCAAGCGGTTAGCGCCTAAAGTGGCAGAACGCACGCAATGTCATACATCAGAATACCTATACGTACCACCGCGCCACCGCAGCGCCGTCCCAATACGGACCAAATTAATTAAAAAAAAAATATTGTATAGTCGTAGAAAAAGTATAGTATTCCATTCGCAAGTAATGGCAGCAATTACTCACTCGAACGTTTTGCAGCACTCGCCTGCGGCTCGTGCTGCAAACTTCGTTCTCGTGAGTAATTGCTTACATTACTTGCTCATAGAATAATATACTATTAATGAATTTTTGCTTTATCATTCATAGTATGATAAATACTATGATATACTGTAATTGTGTTGAATTTTTTTTTATATTTATTGGAAATGTGTCGTTTTGGGTCCCCTGAACATATTTGACCAAGGTACAAAAAATGGCTGTATGTGTGTACCCGTTTTTTTGTGGCAATGATTCTTAGAGCTGAAAGAATTTTTGTTCAAAAGGGTCCAAAGGAGCTGATGTTTACTCTTAACATTTTTCAACGATTTTGCAAATGAGACGCAATTTCTGTAATGTCGTCAAAATAGTAAAATAATAAATTAAAGTAGAGGAAATTTTGTATAATTTATGTATATGACATTTTTTGGTAAAATTAATAGTTTAGCTGCATGAGAAAATTCTATTTGATCGAGATCGGTCGAGTCTGCATTAAAACTAGTTGGCCAGGATTTGAGAGATATTTATGTTCTCTTGACAGTATTGTCAAAACATCAGAGTTTGACACTGCTGTATAGTATGATAAAGTCATGTGTCTGGTGGCATCAGATTTTTTTAATTGATGTTAAAAGTGTTAAACTGTTTTCAATTTTTGTTTTAAGTTTATTTTCGAGTAAATGTTTATTACAAGTGGAAGTTTTTCTATTATGTTCATTAAATCTTATTTAATAAATTTCGTCCTGTCTGTCGAGTATATTCCGTAGTGCATCAGAAAATTTTAGTTGGTAAATGCCACAATAATTATTGTTCATGTTCCATTGAATTATATATATTTTATTGATTTCTTTTTATATCAATTGTTTAGCAATTTGTGTTTTAGTATTGTATATGTATTCATTGTTATACGGTTCTTTTGATAATTGTAAGGAAATAACTTAAATAAATAATGAAAAGTAGAGTATTTAACATTCTCTGAATGTTGCAAGGATTTTAGAATTAATGTATCTGTACTTGTGTGTTCGGTAAATATTGTATTGAAAGTGATCTGAACTTCTCTTAATTGTTCTTTTTCACATGTAAATTTAAATTTCGAAACAGATAATATCATCGATATTGTATAATATCATATCATGAGTTTACCTGTTTCAGTTGTTAGGCCCGACGCGCACTAACGTTTTTACCGCACCAGATCAAAATTAAACACAATTTACAAATCACCTGTGATCAAAAACGTACCAGAAAGACTGGAATGTTTTAGCCATTATTTCAGTTTAAAAGGAGAAGTCAATTAGCTGGCATCGACAAACTACGAAAAATAATTAGCACAAAATTCCTTTCAAATAAATATATAATCTTTTTCCAGATTGGGTCACAAAGAGGAAACAAATCCTTATCATAGATTTTTCAGAAATATATTCCTTTAGAAATTGTGTCGGATATGTTCAAACCGACCGTGGTTCAAACCCTAAAACGGTTTAAAGTTTCTATTCTAACTCATTGATAATATAATAATTAAGTTAATAAATAATTCAAGTTTTAATGTAAACTTTGGGCCAGCTACATTATCTACAGAGATTTGGTAACGATAGATAAGAAAAGTATCCTAATCATGTCAAATAAGTGATGGAACAGCAACTTCCCTACTTTTTCTGAAAGGCGTCAAGCATTTTTTGCACACACACACACAACAAAAATACCATAAGCTAGGCCTGTTTATAATCAATATTACTATGTATAAAAACTCTCAGTAATACACATCATGATTTTTATATTAAGTATTTATTTATTTAAGTTAATAATCAGTATAAAAATAGAAAATGGTCATAAATACAAATCACAAAATTCATAATAATAATAATAACAATATTCTGTCAACTACATCGTAATTGCACAACATATATACCATAGATATACTTAAAACTAAAAATATTTATTTAACTCTTTTTAGGAGATTGCCTCCTATGAGATTACATTAATGAGAAACATAATTAAAAACAGCAAAATATCAAAAATTGAGCAATCAATCTATAGTTTCCACAGTCGAAAATCACATCAAACGCCATCTGTTACTCATCTGTTGAACCTGCATAATTTTCCATGACTCTCGTATATCCCCGGATTTAAATAACAATGCCGGAATCCGGAATTGTGAAATCCAGTCGTTTGCATCGACCCGTTAACCTCTGACTGTAATGTACTCATTTCTTTATCGACTAGTTGGAACAAATCTACCACATGATATTGGCAGGCATATTGCATGAAGACCTTGCAGATCGATTGAATGTACCACGAACCTTTTCCCGTATGTCTATGTGCCTTATAACCTAAAAAAAATAATAAATATACAAAAATGACGACAACAAAAACAGAAATACAAACCTCTTACAGTACTATGACACACTAATATATCGGAATGCTTTCTGACTGGTACGTTTGATGTGCCGTCAGTTTCTGTCCACTTATGAACGTCAAAATGCATCACTGGCGGACCATCATGCTCATTACCTCTGAAAATAAAAATAAAAAATAATATACTGTGGTACTTTGATTATTCCATAAGATTAAGCCTTTGTTTAATCCATATGAAATGATCCAGAAAAAATGTAGTTTTAATGAATATTCCTATGTTCTGGGAGCGCAAAACAATATTATTTGCTTATTTTACTTGGTTCAGAAAAAAAACGGCCAATTTTGAGTCGGCAAGTTAGACATTGTTATGTGTTTGCGTTACACTCAATAACTTTGTTTAGGTTTGTTATAGGAAGTAGAAATATCATGCATTCTATTTAGCACATTTCAGGCTATCTTTTAATATATAATGCAGAAGGTTTTTGGTGATGGACACTTTCCAGTGATTAACTACATCTTGATCAAAAAAAGGAGAGGATTCACAACAACAAAACACCCATTATAATCGATTTCAAACCTTCAAAAAGATAACTGGAACTAGAAGTTTTCACAAATACGCTTGTCAAGAAACGGAATAAAAAATAAGAAATAACTGCCTGTGTTGATAACCATCACTGGTGGATTGGTGAAGTATTAAATTGAGAATGATGATGTATACATTAACTTTTACCATCCATCTGTCCCAAGCACTTGTTTTAAGAAGTCAGATCAAGGCAAAGTGTGAGTTGCTGCCAAGAATGTTTTAAGAAAACTAACACTTTCAGGATTAACAAGTGGACCCCAAGTTACAGTGGTGGCTTCCACAATATCTCCCAAAATCTTTCTGATGAAATTCCTCAGTTCTTGGTTTCATATACTTCATACGTATAAAAAAATAAGAAAATTGTCGTAAAAATTTAATAATTGTATACATAGAAAAGATACTTTGACAATCTTTTTTGTGTTTACTGAGAATTTTTGAATAAATGTGTTTTAACGTCATGCGATTTTTCTCTAATTTTTAAAGGGCTGTCATACCAAATACAGTGCTATACACAAGAATGTTTTTATATAGTTTCAAACCTTATAATAAGATGAATTAATTGTGACCATTTCAGACTTTTAAGTCTAGTCCACCAGAGATATTAGCTAATAAATATCGTGAAAATGAAATATTGTCAAATTTCAATAGCTTGTTATCAAAAAGGGGAATGAGTATGAGGGCTAATTCTTTTTTACTACAAACCCTTTGCATCCAACTTTATAAATAAAAAATATTGAATAAACAAATTACGTACCAGTACCTTAGAGACTAGCTAACTTATTATTTTTTAGTTATTTTGTTTTAAATAGAAAATAACTGTAAACTTTATGTATTATATAGTCAACAGATAGCTTAGAATGCGCTAAATGGAATGGCTTTTATTTTAAGTCTCTATGACGAACTCAAAAAAAGTTATTTAGTTTACCGCGAACACATATCAATGTTAAAAATGGCTGTTTTGCCGACTTAAAAATAGCCATCATTTCTGTTCTGAGTGAAATAAAAAAATAATAAAAATGTTTTTGCCCTCCCAGAATATAAGGGATTCATTAAAGAATTTGAAAATTACTGAAGAAACAGTATGTAACACAAAAATTAGAAATCTATACCTGCAGGTTTGATAAACGATTATCTTCGGCTTGTTCTGCATATACGGGCAACCATCCCGATAAAACTGACTCTCAATCCACGACGCAGGTACGTGAAGCCCATCCGAGCACTCAACATTTGCCTCATTGTTAATCTCATCTCCGTGACTCATTATAAAAACAAATGCTACATCCACCAGTTTCAATATTTCATTCTGCTTAAAATCTTCAATACCTTTCTTTAATTCCTGAAAGAAATCGAGCTTAATCAAACAAATTATTCGTACAATAGTATTCTTACGTAATGTCCAACATCAGTGAGCTCTTTTATATAGTAACCACCCATTTGCGTGAACAGTTTAAGTAGATTTTCTTGATCTAAACCAGCGCCTCGTCTTTCTCCTTTATGCATAAACGTGATATTGTTTATTATTAGTACAGCACCTCGGTTTTTTGACCTCATCGTATATGGTTTTAATATTGCTGAGAAATCATCCATAAAATTCTCGACTATCCTAACGTCAATGTTCACGTAGTCAAGTTCTGTATTTACTGGTTCCGAGGTATTTACAGGCGCAGATATTGTATGATTATACGTAATAGGTACTGAAAGACAAATTAAATATTTAATATATATAGCTTAGTCAACAAAAGTCAACATACGTTCAACACCGAGTAATTTATTTGCTAGTTCTTGATGTCCTGATTGTCGCACACATTTCACAAACATATCGAACGCCTTTGGTCCTTTATCATATACCGCCCAAATAATTTTACGATGACCATCGAGAGCTGTTTTCGTACTAGCCTAAAAACAAAATCAAAACAATTGAAATCGAACTTGTTTCAATCTGTATTTGGTATTGTTTACACTCTAAAACAATTGAAATGAAACTTGTTTCTCTCTGGTTTTCATATAAAGTTTACGCTTACCATGCAATGGTCAATTTCATCACTCTTAAACAGGCCACATTTTATTAATTTTGGACACAATGTGGTGTAATTCATCTTCAAAAGGGCACAATGGTTCTTCCTTAACATTTCTGTATGTTCAAATTCCATAATTGCAACTATTTTTGATATATTAAAACATAAAAAAATAAGAAGAAAAAATCCGGATGGATCACGTTCAAACACGTCTGAACATTGAAGAGAATTTTGTAGCAGCAGCACGTCGGTATGAGTGGGGGGTGTGACTGTTCACCGTTGTGAGAAATGAAGACTATCTTCATTTACTAGAGGATTCTTCAAAACTTGGAACTGCCCAAGTCGCTTTGTTTGTAAATTGAGCGGTAATACACAGAGGACAGGGTTGGACTAGGTGATATTTTGCAGTAATTAAATACCTATGAATATATGTTACATGAAAAATGTTATAATGTGCAATATTTTATTCATATTGTGCCATAGAATGGATAACTTGTGCATTAAAATACATAATAGACGTCTCTCGTTCTGGTTTTTGATCTCACGATTAGTGATGGCTCGTGAGTGGATGTTTCGAAACACTGTATCGACTCATTAAGTGTTTCAAATGTTTCGAAACATTAATTGGTAAATGATTCGACTCTTGAAACATTAACTTTCATTATTTGTGGGGAAAATGTATTTTAGTATGACTGAATTTTCTAATCCTATATATTTATCCCTTTTCCTGAAGGTACGTTCCCATTAGTGGTTTGGTAGTTGTAACAGCCATTATAGTATTTCTTATTAAAAGTGCTAGTGACTCATGTTTATGTACATGCAAACTAATATGTGTCACTATCACGATATGTTGGAAATACTGTAATTTCGTCTGCTACCACCGCACCGCCATTACCTATCATTACCATCAATCGGAACGCACCTTAAAAATGAATTCAATTCATGTTATCACAACTAATAATAATATTGACAGCCTTCAAAATCTGACAATATTATTTACCGTAAGGTTAATCAGTATCGTAACCACAGTATTGTGAGTCGAAACGGCGATTTGACCCTCTAACACTGCATATCGTCAATGTGACTCGATTCATCCAAGCGCATGCGCAACATGAACTGTGTCGTGAGTCGAAACAGTGACTCGATACACAAACACAAATGAATCAAATGTTTCGAAACATTTAAATGAGTGATTCCGCCCATCGCTACTCACGATGTGCGCGCGCATTTCTCCCAGGACCACCCAGGACTAAATTAAGTTGGCAACTGTGCTTTGTAAAAAGCCTAATTGGTATTAAATGAAATGTAATTGATAAAAGATAAGTGTGAGAATGACATGCATTCATTGAACACTGAATAATTATATGGAAGTGAACATGATAACCAAAATATACCTACTGTGTTTTTAGGTTAGGACAGTTCAGCAAATTTTCCAAAGTACATAAAAACAGGTACACCCGCGGCAAGCTTTCTTGAGTTGGGATACGTAGATACAGAATACTTCATGATTAAAGCCGAAATTGGTAATTTTACATGGAATGCGTATTTTTTGGGGATTTTAAGCAATATTATTTTACCAGATTTGACAGCGGCGCCAAGTCTTCTGCGCATATTGTCTAGCGTTTTGGTTCAGAAGTAGAAGCCCCTATTGCATATTATTTGTTTAAGTGTAGGTACAAATGTATTATGATACAGACAATAAAGTATATAAATGCACAATTATTTATTATGCACATTTATATAATTTTAATGCACATTTATTTTTGAATGCTCAAATCATTTTTAGCATAGCTCAAATATTTTTTGCATGGTCGATTATTTTATCAAATGCTTACCATAAATTCACCTTTTACTTGACATATTGAGCATTTAATTTGTACTGTTTTCTTTATGCTGTGTTTTACTTGAAATTTTCACCATGTGATAGATAAGTTCCTATTTTTAAACAAAAATAAAAGAAATCTTGTTAGGTGTGTTTGCAACGGAAACTTATTGACTTATTACAAATTAATTGCTTATTAAACAACCATCCCATTTACTACTCAAATCAAACGTGCATGAAAATTGTAAATTATCAATTCGGGGCTTTAAACCTTGGCCCTGGATACACCTCTGTCTATCTTATCTGACGTGACTCACGTGACCTGCGGTAGCGAGGTTATGTTGGAACAACAAAAACTCCGTAAACAAGGACACGAAATAGCAAATAATATGAAATGAACAAAGAACGAGCTAAATGACATCGATAACATTCATCAGCTGTATTCATGTATTTTATCCATACAGGTTAGTTATGTCGCTAATCTGTAACTCTTGTTTACTGTTTCTACAAATAATAACGGACGAATTATGAGAAGATGAATTCCGATGCTAAAATGAAGTCGTTCAGATTAAAGGTCCATCAAAAAACATTTAGCGGTACGTTGTTTGAATTTTTTAGCATTAATTAGGTACTAATAGAGCAATTTTTTTAGATGAAGATCTTCTTATAAATCCGAAAGATTACCCGGAAGCCAAAGAAGGTGATATCGTTGAGATTTACCACTCGATTGACGATGAAAATCCTCGATTGTTACTGCAAGTTAAAGGGTTTAAAGATGACGTTAATCTTACAAAAGGTAACAGACCAAAATGGAAAAAAAAGCTGGAGTACTGTATGATTTGTTTGCAGATTCTATCAGCGTTGAACAGACAGTGGCTGCAACTTTTAATTTACGAAAGGAGAAGGATATCTGCGTTAGAATTGTTAAACCTTCCGAGGTTGCGCTGGATTCTATAGAATTAACGTTTAAGGACCAATATATGGGGCGTTCCGAGATGTGGAGATTAAAAAATAATTTGGTAATGATCGTTTGAACTTATTTTTGTTCTAGGGTAATTTTCTTTTACTTTATCTTTTTAGATACATTCTTGCGTTTATATGAATAAGAAGTTAGAATTTTGTAATGGTGCCGTACGGTGTCAAGTTTACGAGATGTGGTCTCAAGGAGAACGTGTTGCGTGTGGTGTAATAACCGACGATACGAAAATTGTTTTCCGATCTTCAACGTCGATGGTCTACTTATTTTTGCAAATGTCGTCGGAAATGTGGGATTTTGATATATACGGGGATCTATACTTTGAAAAGGCTGTGAACGGATTTCTATCTGATCTCTTTATGAAATGGAAAAAGAACGGCAGCAACCACGAAGTTACCATTGTGTTATTTTCTCGTACTTTTTACGAAGCGCACAGCTTGGAAGAATTTCCCGCACAGATGCGGGAATGCTTACAAAAGGATTATAAAGGGAGATATTATGAAGATTTTTATAGGTAAGTAGTTTTTATAAATAAATAAACTATTAGTTATGTATTTACAAAAAATTATTTATGCAATCAATGAAATAATGCTTTTGCCTGAATTTCTTTAAGTAGCAGTTTTTTAAGGGTGATTTAAGGGTTCTTTTTAATGTAGAGGGATTCCGTGAAACGTTACAAGGTGAGAAGTGAATGTCAACGTTTAAATAAAACACGTTCTTCCTTGTTAAATATTCGTATAATATCTCACTACCGATTTCGGCTAATAGCCATCTTCAGGCAAGTAAATGTCAAGAAAATTATTCTACCGAATAACCATTTGGTTATCTGACGTTTGTTGATGGTGCTCTATTGTGGAAATATTACACCCCGAGGCAAGAATTTGGAGTTTGTTGTGTATTATTGATATTAGTCTGTGTGTTTTTACGTTGCCAATGTTTTCTGTATACGTATATCATGCTTTTACATCGACCCTGGAATAATTTACTTGACATTTACTTGCCTGAAGATGGCTATTAGCCGAAACCGGTAGTGAGAAATTATACGAATATTTTACAAGGAAGAACGTCTTTTATTCAAACGCTGACGTTCTTTCTAATGTTCTACCAGTTCTTCTAAGAATTTATTTTCTGATAAAATAGTGTTGGTGTAAATCTTTCCTATTTTCAATGTATTAGCTATGTCATTTTATGTGAAAGTAAATATAGATTTCTTATTACTTTCATTACCTTCAAGTTCTTGATATATTTTTTTTTCACTAATTAGCAGCAATTACATGACAAAATTGGAATTTAATGCACGTTATTTTTGTAAACTAAAAGTTTGTTGATAAGAATCAAACATTATTCTAACGTGCAGCAAGATATAAAATGTACAGTAGAAATCTGATATTTATGAAATAATTAATTGTGTGATTTCCGTTTCAACAGGAAATAGACAGAAAGATAAAAGAAAAAGAAAGAAAAAGTGGGTCAAGTGACTTGAATGTCTACTATAACTGAACAATTGCTAAAGCATATGACAATCTTAGTGATTTTTCTTTACAATGTGTCGAAAAAATCATCAACATCTGTTAACAACTTCAAAAGTAATTAAACTACAAAAGTACATATATTAGAGAAATTTTGTGCTCAATATAATAATAATAATATCTAAATATACTTTTATTCCAACAAAATAAATTTTACAGTACAAATTAATTCATTGTTATCTCTAAAATAAATGATGGAAACCCTGGGAACAACTTTTTCTCATCGTCTTTAGTTCATCATATATTATTGAAATCTGTTTATAGTTTTATTGGGAAATTTTTATTTTGGGGGTATGTTTATGTCACAAGAAAAAATAAATCTAAATGGAATAAGAAAGTCGTAATATATTTTTAAAAATTAAAATATGCTTATTTTTGTCATATAATAAATTATTGTAAGGATTGAATAAGTTTTTTTAGAATTTCTAATTCTAATTTCTCATAAATAACGTTTTAAACAAAGATTTACTTTGATTTACCAATAAAAGGGATCCATATTCTGTTAAAGTCTACAAATAGCTTTATAAATAAGAGATGCAGTTTTTGGATTAATTTCTTGATTTTTGAAAAGTAGTCCTCTAAAAACGAATTCTCCTCTTCATGCTGAGTCATAAAATTTTTAACTAAAAATCAATAACAAGAATGCTACTTCAGTCTAAAATTCATATAATTTAACATCCACTTTCAGAACTTCTGAAATTTTTGGAAATAATTGTTCTCTTTGTTTCCAAGGAAATACCTACTGCAAAACCCTTTTTACCCAACTTGATAATTTGGAGGAATTATGCCTTAAACATAAATTATTCTGTAAAATAATGATCTCCACATATTCCTCGTTACTGTAATTATGGATTTCCGATGATTTTATTATCGATACGCCTACTATGGAAGAGGTATATTATGATTGTGTCATATTCAAACTGTCATAAAACTTCTAATTCTAGTTTTATGAAAAAGTCAGCGATTCTCAACAAGTTACCTCCTTTTATTTCATAATTTTAAAGATAAACAAATAGCTGTATGTTTATTTTTATAAATGCTCTTCATTTAAAATGAATATTGTATTAAATAACAATAGTGTATCTTTAATTTAAATTTAAAAGGCTCTTTCTAGCATAGTTTCTGAAGGATGTTCAGTAATATATGCAACTTTAACTTGCTGTAACTTCCTAGTTTATGTGTTTAGTTCAAAAGTTTACTAGAAAACATACTTACTTGCTACCCCTTCAATTTCCTCCGTACGTTATGACTCACCATGTATATATTAAGTTTTGAGTTTACTATATAAGAATTATACTTACTATTTGTAAAATTACCTTTTTGAGTTGTGCCACTTTAAAAGCAACGCAGCACCTCATAACCTGATTTTGTAATCATGATTTTAAACCGTCACATTTGATTGCATTTCTATACAAATCAGCTGTTCCCTTTATTTGATACTTTCTACCGTCTGACTTAAGTTATGTTTTAACTCTTATAGAGTAGCCGTTCAAAATGAAAAATACGAAGACTGGAGCGGAGTGCTTGTCCAATTGAGGCGATTGTTCTCGCAGTATTTGAACATCGTTCTCGAATACCACCAAAAAGGTGGCGTTACTATTCCTAAAGCAACAAACAGCACAGCTGCTCAAGGGAATTTCCTGGAAGTGCTAAATATGTCACTAAATGGTATCGAATTATAAAAAAATAAACACTCCAGCTGATCTCAATTTATCCATATATCTTTTAGTCTTTGAAAAACACTACCTGGATAGGAGTTTTGACAGAACTGGCCAATTAAGCGTTGTTATTACGCCTGGAGTTGGAGTTTTTGAAGTTGATAGGGAACTTACGAACATAACGAAGCAACGGATTATCGACAATGGTGTCGGTAGTGATTTGGTTTGTGTTGGAGAACAACCGTTACACGCAGTTCCATTGCTAAAGGTAAAAGAAAATAGGATAAGATTTATTTATTTTTTTTTTTTTGACGAATATAATAATTTTTGTTGTTTAGTTTCACAATAAAGATACACATTTGAACGCTCCTGACGACTATTCGATGCCGCATTGGATAAATCTGTCGTTCTATTCGACAAACAGGAAGTTGGCGTATTCGAATTTTATACCGAGGATTAAGTTGCCGCCGTGTTTTATGGACGACAATGACGGAAACCGTACTAGGCATATCAATCCTAACCTAGGTCCGCAGGAGGATTATATTCATAATACGTTTTTTGACTACGACGCTTACGATGCGCAAATTTTTCAACCGCCTATACCACACACTATACATGACCTCGAGTAAGATTTTTACAATTATTTTTTTTTTTTTGATAACTTTTTTGTTAAAAAAATATACTGTCACTAATAAAAATTTTATATTTTAGTGGACACAAAACAACAGGGCGGTATAAGAGGACTTCTGGTGGTCTGTTGGAACCGCATGAATTACGTGGCCAGAGAAGGAAATTGTCCGATCCTGATATACAGTATAATCATACGCCAAATACCACGAGGTCTAAACCTATTAGCATTCCATTAGCAGCTGTTTCTAGTCCAATTGTTTCTCCTCACAACGATGGTAAGTCAAATCGTTTATTGAGGTAATTGCAACAAGAGGGACGCAGTTCCAATTTTACTACAAATTGAGTATGTAAGGCAGAAAACTCACCGAAACAATAAGCAACAGTCTATCTATCTAAAAAGAAATAAATAAAAAGTCTATTCACACCAAATAAAAAAGTTATAAACACAACGATTTGTAATATTTATTTTGAAACATAGTATATTTGTTGGCTTTCTTTGATGTAAACATGTATTTCTAATAAAACATTTTCAAACTACTCTTAAATAATGTTCTTGTGACATTCTTTGAGCAAAGTCAAAATCATCCAACACCACTAAAGATGTGAAAAAGAAAACGAATGATCAGTGAAGATTTCCGCATAAAATTAAGAGAAAAGTTAGTGCTTTACAAATATCTCCGCAACAATTTTTAGACTGTTTTTGAACTCTGTTTTTGTCAAAAATTTTAGAGAAGGCGCTACCAACAGTAGAATGGAATATCTCTCCCCCTCTTAGAATGGTTGTTGGATCGGAAGGATCACCCCCTTTGGAGTCTCGAGCACTTATAAATCCATTTGATCCATCCCATGTAACCATAAAACTTACTTCTAATCGACGCAGATGGACCCACATATTTCCAAAAGGTAATTATTTGTTTAATTCAAAATTACACTTTTAGGATTAGTATTTATTAATTTCCATTTGTACATACATTTATTCGTAATAAATGTTGGTGCCCGCAGCCCTACGTTTGTTATCGAACGAATAACATCAATATTAAGTAATTATTAACCAGATAGTTAGTTTTTTCTTTTAAACTAATAAATATATTGCCTAATATCGATTTACCGGTGAATTAATTTTTTTTTAGGACTTTAGAACACTTACTGTTGTATCCTCTTATAAAATACGAATTTATAAGTATTTGGAATAATTGTTTTTTGGAAAAACCGCTAAAACCTTACGCAACTGTACTGTCATTATAGACCACCGCACTGTCATTATAAGTCCCCAACTGTCATCAGTGGGCATTATTTCTCCATAGATGTCTTGGTAGATAATATTAATATACTTTTCCGTCGATCGTTTATTTATGAGTCAGTTTAGTGAATAGGAAATCGTTTATTAAACAACTCTATTAATGCACGATTTCTATTAATGCATGATGTGTCATAGCCAATCACACGACGTAAAGACGTCATTTGATTGGCCAATCGAACATATAATGAACCCTTCCAATCAAAACATACCGCCCTCTAGAACTGTCAGTGTCAAATTACATAAATTGTCATATAACCTAAAAACACATTGGCGAAGAAAAATCTATGTAGACGACGCTAGAAGAATACGATCGACGAAAAAAATTTGTAACCAACTCGAATATTAAACGGCGATTAATGATCTCGACAATTAAACAGTCTCGATCATTAATCGCTCTTTTTAATATACTTGTTGGTTAAATAACTATTATATGAATGTAATTTAAGTGTCGCACATTAAATGTTTATTTGGCTTGCATATAATGGCTATAATTCACATGCATGATGCTCCATGTTCATGTTCGTTAATTATAACCTATATTATGTGCTCCTCAAATAAGATACTAATTCAAAGCACAGATATACAGTGAGCTTGTAAAGTATGGAAACACGACGAAATCTCAAGAACGGTTTGGTATTTTTAAAAATCCTTGTACACGTCTATTTATAATTATCAAAGTACACCTTCTGGTTATTAAACTAATTTTTTTACGTTCAATTGTTCGTAACAGATGACGTCATCAACATTTTTTTCAAATGACAACCGTATATTTTTTTAATGAATTTGACAGATCTTTTAATTGTCTTAATGGTAGCATAATATTTTTATAGCCTTACATATGACAATTTTCGAGAAAAAGACAATTGAATGTTATGAAATAAAATTGACAAAATCTCCGGACCGCCTCGACCGAATTTAACAAAAATTTGGAATTAAGTATTTTGCAGCCATGTGAAGTCACTGGCGTTATTAGTAGTGTTCGATTGCCGGCCGCGCTCAGTTCAATCTGAGCGCAAATTTGAAATACTTGCTTCCTATTGGTGGAATCAGTTGAACAGAACCATAAAAGAACTAACCACAACTAAGCGCGGCAGCAATCGAACACTACTATTATCGTTGATGCAACGTTTACAGTTTCTGAGATATAACCTCAAACTTTTGAATTTGAAATAGAACACCTGTATATTTTGACATTTTCTATTAGTCTTCATTATTCAAAAACATCTAGAAATTAACAAAAGCCATTATTACTTCGGTCTAAAAATTAACAAAGAAACAATTGATAACAAAACATTATTACATTTTCTACTGCAACTACTCTAGTTGGTTTATGAGGATCAACCATTGACAAGAAGACATTGCGTGCGTTCTGCCACTTTAGGCGCTAACCGCTTGAACTCAGCGGACGGCGGCAATTGGGCAGCAACAACATGAACGCGACGGCCATTGGTTGCTGAGTTCAAGCGCTTAAGCGGCTTAAAGTGGCAGAACGCACCCATTGTTTTAAGTTTGATCGGTTTATTTTTTTGTTGTTTGTTGTTTTTGTTATCAATTTTTCTTTGTTAATTTTTAGACCTAAGAATCCAGGTTGTGGCTGTAATTTTTAATTTATTTAAAATTTGCATCCCGCCTGGATATCACCATTTACTTTACATTCTAAGAATAAATGTTTTTGTTAGTTTTTAGATGTTTTTGATATAATACGTAACAAGCGTAGTAACATTGAATAGGCAATGGAACACTGTAACAGAAAACGTCAAAATATACTGGTGTTCTATTTAAAATTCAAAAGTTTGAGGTTATATCTCAGAAATTATAAACGTTGTATCAACGATAATTACGCCAGTGACTTCACATGGCTGCAAAATACTTAATTCCAAAATTTTGTTAAATTTTGTCGAGCCGTTCAGATTCCGGAGATTTTGTCACCTTTATTACATAACCTTCAATTGTCTTTTTCTCGAAAATTGTCTTATGTAATATATTAAATAAAAATAATAATAAAAATATTATGCTACCATTAAGACAATTAAAAGATCTGTTAAATTCATTAAAAGAAATATAGGTTTGTCATTTAAAAAGAAATGCCGATGACGTCATCTGTTAAAAACAATTGAAGGTAAAAAAATTAATTTGATTGATCAGAAGGTGTATTTTGATAATTATAAATCGACGTGTTCGAGGATTTTTTAAAACAGCAAACCGTTCTTGAGATTTTGGTATGTTTCCATACTTTTCACACTCACTGTATAATCTAAAATTTGAAATTTGACATTGGCTAAATATATTAGAGGAAATTTATGAACACAGTTATGACGCTAGAGTTCCTATTAGGTTCAGACGTTTGGCATATTTACGTATAAGTATAATAATAATAATAAGTATAATAGTTTACGTATAAACAAAAAAAAGAAATACTTCTGGTATAAATTTAGTGATTTATTTAGGACCCAGTGGAGTGCTAATACAGCAGCATCATTACCAAGCAGTTCCAAGCAACAATTTATCGGAAGCAAAAAATAACCAACAGGCAAAGAGTGTATTAACTGCAGCCTTACATGAATGTAAGTATATTTTTTATACAAAGCAAAGTAAGCCATGTTTTCTTGAAATTTTGTTTTTATTATTTCTTAAGTGAAACATTTTTTTTTTTAAAAACAAGTTTTAAAAAAGTTGATCTATCAAGCTACTGCTATACACAGCAAACGTATAAAAAATGGGGCCTCTGAAATTTTCATAACCCGTAGTAATTATTCAGAAAAATTTCAAGATTAAAAACAAAATATTTTTTGCACTTGTCTAATTTTGCTCCATACATAACTACATAAATTTTTAATTTTAAGACTGCAAGAAAGACAAAATTGTCCCAGCCAATTTATCAAGGAGGCGAAGAACTCCGTTACCACCGAAACATCCGCCTAAAAGTACGTTGCTATGGGGCGCAACCGGCGAACAAGAATGGACTCCTGCGCTGACAACTGGTAATATTATTGAAGCATATAATTTGGCGACTGTTTGGGTTTTTCGATTTTAAAAGGGATTCGTGTTTTTCGTGTATTTTTTTTTTATTTTCTCGACGCCTTCACTCATGTTACTAATTGAAAACATTTGAACTTTCGCAGCGTCAGATAGTCTATCGACTGTTTACCTCTCTCATAAGCGACTCATTATTTAGTGTGATGTATGTTCTGTTCCATGGCCTCCGTTGGACTTCTTTTCAACAACATCGTGCAGTGAATGAAGTGCTCATAGGTGAACCATAATTATTTACCGTAGTTTTTAAAGTATTACACAACGTGACGTACATATATCGCTACAACCACACTGTTTTCGGTTACGTTAGGTTTGGTGTTCTGGTGCTTGGCTTGGTTTCTTTTCTTCTTTGTTTAGGTGTCTTTTCAAGGCTTTTATGATTATTGATTACAATTCATTTCAAACCCTATTGTGAACTATAGTGAACTAATCTATTACATAATGTGAATAAATCATAAAAGCCTTGAGACTGCTTGCCCAATGTGTCCAGGAAAGTTAACACCGTATGCAGAATAGAATAACATAAAAGAATTAAGAATTTTTGGTACACAAAAGTAGAATTTAGTGTAAGAACAAAACAACGTCGTTTAGGACAAATAAAATTTTCTAAGAAGTATAAACGATTCTCCTTATTATATCAACTTTTCTGGACATTATTTATTTGCTTTTCTGCTTCTATTTAATAGGGTATGGACTACTTTGACTACAATTATTTATAATGACTATGCGGGATGAGTCGTAACGTACAGAGTAGTTTGAAGGAGACTTTGAACAACGACTACAATAATACCAGCAATAATACCAGCAATTTATAAAAGGACAGTCTAACAGAATAATTATATTATAAGATTTATTAATTCATTACTGATTCACAAAACAACAACTTTTGGTTTCACAAACAATGAATTTGATTGTAGATAAATGGTTATTGATGTTGCATTATACGCTTTGCTAAATCTATATCCCCCTTTCCACCATTCGATACAAAAAGATTGGCTATATTATCTCAAATAATATCATTTGGCAGGTTAATTGAGTAGTGAAAAGAGTCTTTGATAATGAAAAAGGGTATAAAATACACTGAGCGGCATAAAAAACGCAACACCTAAAATGATGACCAGTTTCAAACTGCAGTAACTTTTGAACGTATTCCTCGATTTGAATGAGGTTTTTTTTATTTGAAAGGTCCACTTTTTGCCAATATTTCTGTATGTGTGCTACCCATTTTTGCGCTCTTCCATTTCAGCAATGGTGAATAACGTTAATGCTTGTTTTCTTCCTACAGTTTGAAGCTTGCTGTGGGGTGCACCGACAAAAGAATTTAACTTTAAACAAAAGGAGCTTGTAGTCTCGTCTGTTCTGATCATTTATGTTTTTTGTTCAAGTTTCTATTGTTGTTAACGTCAAAGTTACAAGATCTTAAAGATAACGCTGCTTCTTCGGCAGCGTCATCAAAAAATAAAGCTAGCCATGGTATCAACAAAAACATTTAGTGACGTTTAGTGTCGTTAACGTCATTGACTGTGCTAGACAATTAAAATGCCTTTAAGCCTTGCGGAAGTTGCTCAGGCAGTAGCTTTGGTGGAAGATGGACGCAGCATTCGTTATGCTGCTCGTGTTCTTGGCGCGATAACGAGTACGGAATGAGTAAGGAATGGCCTGCACGTAGCCCTGATTTAAACCCCATAGAACACATGTGGGATATGCTAGGGAGACGAGTTAGAGCCCGTGGTGCCGCGATACAAACGCTAGATGATCTCCGAATAGCGCTAGAAGAAGAGTGGAACCAGATTTCCCAAAATGAGATTCAAAACCTAATTCGAAGTATGCCTAGAAGGATGAGGAATACAATTCAAGCGAGGGGAGGCAATACTCGTTATTAACATGTTGATCATTAGTTTCACAGTTTAATTAAATTTTGTCGTTATCCATGGCTTTCTTTAATTTCTGATGGCGCTGCCGAAGAAGCAGTGTTATCTTTTAGAGCTTGTAACTTTGGCGTTAACAACAATAGAAACTTGAACAAAAAACATAACTGATCAGAACAGACGAGACTACAAGCTCCTTTTGTTTAAAGTTAAATTCTTTTGTCGGTGCACCCCACAGCAAGCTTCAAACTGTAGGAGGAAAACAAGCATTAACGTTATTCACCATTGCTGAAATGGAAGAGCGCAAAAATGGGTAGCACACATACAGAAATATTGGCAAAAAGTGGACCTTTCAAATAAAAAAAAACTCATTCAAATCGAGCAATACGTTCAAAAGTTACTGCAGTTTGAAACTGGTCATCATTTTAGGTGGTGCGTTTTTTATGCCGCTCAGTGTAGTACCAGTGCTAAAAAATATTCGGATTAAAAATGAATGGTTTGTTTGTGAAACCACAAAAGTAATAAAGAACAAATAAGTAATAAAGAAAGAAAGATAAAGTATTCTTTAACAGTTGTTTTTTCAGGCCTTTGAAATTATTATAAATATCGATAAATTGCCAACGGTAAACTGTTTTTGATAATTTAAACCGTAAATTATGGCAATTAAAAATCTGTCAATTGCTATTAATTCTGGTAATTTAATTGGTAATATACCCGCTAAATGATGCGTTTATATCCCTGTGCCTAATTATAGTAACGAGAAATATGTCGACATGATTATTGTTCATGGAATAATTCTTCCCAATGGGGTATTCCGGTGTTTTTGAAATTGTCATTTTTTACAAAGTATGGGTGCTACTGTTTGCTACTTCACAAGTAAAATATCAAACATTGTTTTAAATTAAGAGAAATCGTTGTTTGAAGTTTGAATTAGGATTGGTCTTTGTGACGTCACAAAGACCGCTCAAAGTGAGCGACTTGACAACGTTGCTATATCTAGGGTGCACGTAGTAAATTTTTGTCTTCTGTTGTGTCAACGTTTAGAATCGCTCGTTTGTTGACACCTGCTTTGGTTATTGAGGTTATATCAAACACTTGTTCAAAATGTATAAACTCCAACGCCGACATTGTTCTGTGCCGGGCTGTAACAGCAGTAGAACAGTAACTCCTGATAAGATTTTCTTTACATTGCCGACTAGCGAGATGAGAGATGTTTGGCTTCAAGTTTCAATGATCAAATCATCTCTCAAAAAAGTTACCTTTATTCGTTGTCAAACAACAGGGTCGCCAACCGTCAACTTGGCCGATCAGCTGTTCGAGAGCTGTCCGCTGTTGCCACCGCTACTAGGGATCGGTAATCATCGTGTATTTCCGAGGGTGGTCGGTCAATTCAAACGAAAGGCACTTTTAATTGCAATTATCTTATAGAAAAACTAAATCAAAAAGCTCATAGCTTAACTATATGAATTCTCATAAATTGTACAATAGGTTAAACCGAATATCTGCTTAAATTTTGACATGACCGGAATACCCTATTATCAAGTTTTGTAAGGATTTGAAAGAGGTATTTCCTTGGTAATTATTTCTGAAAATATCAGAGGTAAAGTATCGTTTACATCTACTTAACTTAACGTACGAAAAATTATACTTAACGTACAAAATTTAGATCCGTTCCATTTACATTCACTTATGTTGGGGTGTTTGACATGCGCATTTGACAGTGACACAATATGAAATCCATATTAAATCTATCGCTTTTATTATACAAATATGTTTATGTACACGCAAGTTGGATCAAGGTTCCATCATCCGTGTTAATAATCCGTTAATCGAGCTAAAAATATTGCAAAACAACACAAAGATAACAAAGTTTCTGTCGCACGAGTTAATTTTTAGGTTATGTTATTGTCACTCGCTGTCACCATCATCCAAATTGTCAAAATCGAGAGCTTGTGATTGGTGCACTTACTGCACGGATTCTGTTAAGTTGAAGTTGAGTGAATAAATCCGTACGTTACGTTAAGTTTTTCTACGTTAAGTGAATGTTAACGAACACATATAATTCAATGGAGTTCAACTATCTCTGAATGTTTAAGTTTTCGTACGGTAAGTTAGGTGGATGTAAACGCGGCTTTAATTTTAATGAAATTTAAACTGATGTAGCTTTCTTGTTATTGATTTTTTGTTGAAAAGGTTAGTCTGAAAAATACTTTATATTTACCGCCTCTAGCTACCCCTTCAGTCTCCTCTGTACGTTATTACTCACCCTGTATAACATGAAGCATGCATTTTCTTTACATTAGACTTTTATTATTTGCTTAAACTAACGGAAATTTTAACCCGATCTTGTTTTAATGTTACAGTAAATAGTGCTATGATTATAAAACATCGAACTGTCACTTTACAACCAACCAGAACCACTGCTGTCAGTTGACAGTGACAGTTGTTGTTTAATGATCATAAAATACTGAACTATCATAATAAAACGCTGAACTGTCATAATAAAATACTGAACTGTCATAATAAAACACTGAACTGTCATAATAAAACACTGAACATAAAGTCATTTTGTGAAACCCGTAACAACTGTGTTTACTTGTCTACTTAACCTCTCTTAAATGCTTAGAAGCTTAGCTTCCTAGAGATTGCATAATAAACTTCAAATTCTGGCTTTTAGTGCGTTTACTTAGTTACGTTACTAATTTATGTTTATCATGGTTTTTCGTTTTTACACTATGTCTTATATACTACACATTCTTCTAACATAAAACAACATCAAATAACTAATACTTTCTATAGGCGTAGATTGGAAATCACTGACGATACCAGCTTGTCTACCGATAACGACCGATTATTTCCCGGACAAACGTGCCCTTCAGATTGACTACGTTGTTTCATTATATAACCTCCTTCCGGACGACGTTAATGCAGATTTTGCTCAGCAACGCGTTGTGTATAAAAATCCGTTAACAACGATAGAAGTCTTTAACGAGTTAATATCGCAACGACTGGCGCAAGGGTTTCAGCTCGTTTTGATGCCTTATTCTAGAGACAACAGTGCGGCCATGTTAAGGAAAAGGGCTTCCGATGGAGACCAAACGTATATTCTATCTATCGGCAGGCTTTTCCACAAAATTACTCTATCTGGTTATGCTATTACGGTAACTAGATATAGACCAAGGTATAAATTATTTCTAACAAAATAAATGAAAAATTTTTGGTGTTATTTTGTTAATTTTTATAGGCATCCTTATCCGGGTTTTAATTATCAATATCGTTATCGCTTCCATGCTCCGCACCACGACAATTACGAAGAATCTTTTGCTTCGTTTACCACCGAGAAATTGGAACATTATAACTGGAATTATGTCGATCATTATATTTGCACCAGGGGTGATGCTGACTTTTCATTGGTTGATGCTTTGAAATATTGGAGGTTAGTTATTTGGATTTTTCTTTTTTTTTGTTTTAATAAATTGGTAGAGGTTTCAAACTAAGATGAGGATCCCCACGTTTCACAAAATTATGAAAGGGAAAGATACGAAGGGAACAAAAGTTTGTTTATTTTAGATATTCTAAAGTTTAAACTATTGGAATTGCAAAATCTTATGTTGACGTGATTCGAGTAACATTAAATTGAAGTTTATACAGGTTAGTCAAAATTACTGGACCACTTAAATAATTCTACAATTTTATCAGGTAAAAGTTGCTTTGCTTTGAACAAGCTATCATTTAAATGTATTTTTAATATACAGGGTTCATTTTATTCTGGAAATTTGGTAACCTTTCCTTTTTTAAAATAGAATACCCAGTACATTTTAGCATTTTTTTATTCGCAGAATCTTTTGTAGGAATAAGTTTTTATAAAATCCATCATGTTTTAGTTATAAGCAATTAATCAAAACTTCTGAACTTCAAACTAACCATGTTTTCCCATATAATAATAATAATAATGTTTATTGAACAATATTCATCTTTTTTACAAAAATATAATTTACAAAAAGAATATATTATTAGACACAAGGTGCAATAACACTAAATATATGTATATACATATGACAAACAATTTTACTGATACATACTACAACAATATAATAACAATAATCACACAATTAATATACAGGGTGTTCCTAAATATCATGTAAATACGAAAAGGGGTAATTCTTTGGCAAACGCTTCGTTGCCGATCTACAGGGTGTTGAAATTTCAAGATTTTTTTAGTTTTTTCTTTGTAGATCTTGTAGTTTTGAGATATTTAGCTCTAATTTGGAATATGGGTTACGCTGTAGGACTTACATCATTGGGCATACCAAATGGTTTTAAGAATCTACAGGGAGATATTTTTTCAGGGGTCATGCCCCCTTTTCTCCCCATGAATTTTTTTTCGGTGCGCCGCTAGTGGATTCTAAAACACAAAATGCATTTTTTGTTTTGTTCTAAAGCATTTTAATCTTTTGTAGTTTTTTCGTATTCAGCACCGTTATCGAGAAGAAAAATAAAAGCTTTTGTTTCGCTAGATGAAATTAAAATTTTTTAAATAATTGGTCTAGTATGCCGTGGCTTGATTTAGATAACCTTTTGTTTGTATTTATATTGACATTTTATTCGCCACCAACTGTTAAAAATTATAACTAGGATACAAGAGCTATAAAGAAAAAACTAAAAAAATCTTGAAACTTCAACACCCTGTAGATCGGCAACGAAGCGTTTTCGGACCTATGTTTATATGAGTTTTTAGTCATTAAATAAGCCAAAGAATTGCCCCTTTTCGTATTTATATGATATTTAGGAACAGCCTGTATATAATAATTAATAATATATACAATTAATTATTATATATATATATATATATATATATATATATATATATATATATATATATATATATATATATATATATAAACATTTATTTTAATTTGGCTGTTTGAACATTTAATTTAAATCTATTTCATTGTTTTGTTAAATTTACAGGTGTTCTACTAGAAAGGTATAAATAACTAAGTTTCCATAATGAAATTAACACTTAACACTATATTAAAAATATATTAACGCGATAGCTTGTTTAGTATCAAAAAACTATTGTTTGAATTTTCTTTTTAATTTTTTTACTGTTGAAGACTACTTAGGTGTTCCACTAATTTTCATTAATTGCTTATAACTAAAATATGATTAAACTTATAAAAAAAATATTTGTACAAAAAATTCTAAGAATTAATCATAGTACATATTAAAAAGGCTACCAAGTTTATAGAATAAAATGAACATCCTGTATATTGAAAATATATTTAGACGATAGCTTGGTTAAAACCAAAAAGGTTTTCTTTGAAATTTCTTTTTAAATTTTTTACGGTTGAAGAATTATTCACGGGTTCCAGTAATTTTGACTAATCCTGTTAGAATAACTCGACCAATACCTTTGTTCACGCTACATCTCCTTATTTGTCAATAAATGCATTCATGTCTGACGTGCTGTTCTAATAACTATATATTGAATAGAATTTAATGATAAAATGAAATGCTTAGAAAAATAGAATGGTTTCTAAGTTAAATGAAGACGTAGGAGACACCATATCATAAAAAGTAAATAGATAAAAAAATAGAAGACACACTTCATAGTTATTAGATTATTTAAAGAATAAAAATGTACTAAGGGATTACATAAAACATTTTATTGTAATAAATAACGCTAATAAAATAAATACAAAACAAAATTAAAGTTTGACTCCTTTTGAAGCTGATGTAGCCAGACGGCAAATGACATCAGACCCTCTTCTTATTTTGAAACTCTACTTTGACACAATACACTTTAAACGAAAGTTAGGTTATGTAATCTTAACTTTTGTCTTTTGCAGATTCAGAATTTATCTTTTGCCTTTAAACAATGCCGCGACAAAGAGAATTATTGACGGCGCCGAGCATTGTGACATTTACACGCCGATGACTGCGCAGGAGCACCAACAAATGACCGAAGGGTTTCTCAAGTTTACCGAGACGGTCGTCAATAAAATTAAAAGGCATTGCGCAGTAAAGAAACCCAGGGTTGGTTCGAAATTATCACCAGTACTATTGTTTTTCTTTTATTTTTTTTTCGATTACGCTTTTTTTTATTTTTAAAATCGCTTTTCTAATTTTTTCAAGACTTTTAGTTAACAATGTGCATGTGCTGAACGTGACGTTGCATGTTGTAGATGTCTCTGAGCGCGATAAATTACAACGCACCGCTCATCCAACCGAGGCGCAATAGCATGAGCGCAGTTAACCAGGTACATTAATGTCACTTTGTTCTAAAGAGGTTTGTATGTCATATTAATCGTTGGTCTGGAAAAAATCAGAGAAAATTGTGTTTGCAGGAGAAAATATTAGATTATTTTAATAATATAACCACACGTCACATTCTCTTCTGACTTTAAGAAATATAGTAATTTTTGTGTTTGAAAAGATGCCATATAGATTGAAGAAGTGATTGAAAACAATGTAAATAAATGTTCTGCTGTTTTATGTGAATGTCATAGTACGAATTTTGTTTTCTTATGTCAATTCATAGTCAATATATCAATCAATACATAGTAAACTTAATACAATCACCTAATATAAAAAAAATCTTAAGTATGTTTAAAACATGCATACCCCTTTAGAACATAAATTAATTATAAGTCCTGAGTACAACAATTTACATTGGTATCCACAATGCACCGGCTTTCATAGTTTGTTGTTTTACTTAATAAAATCTAACGCTATATTGGCAAATTTAATGAAGTCAGTTGATGTGTTGAGAAAGTTTTCAACTTGGGAATATTGCTTTGCCACAAAAATTTATTAATTCATTTTATCAAATTATACCACAGTCAAAAGTAGTACGGTTTCAATAATTTTTGTCATCTAATCAAAAAATTTATTCATGATTATATTTATTGGCCTATGAACAAACTTTGACAGATGCTAGGTAACAGAATTCTAAGAAGAAAATATTTTATGAAACTACATATGCTTTATCTATTCACAAATAATACATTTATTATGAATGGATGTGTGGTGATGTAATCCCTAGCATAATACTGCCGTGTTAAGCATAGACGTTGTTGTATCAACGTTTCTGAAATGTAAAATGATAAGATTAAGAATGTGTGTTGCTTTTACTTTGTAGATACAAGCATTCTTTCTAATAAGAGTTCTTGAGGACTTCTTTGCCTTGTTCTTATATGTTTTATCTTTAAGAGATCACGAAAAAGCCATTCCATCTTATGATTTTATTGGAAAAAGTAAAACCTGAACAAATTTTCAGATACGACCTTTATTAGGTGTTTTTACTATAATATATTTAAATTCCACAGTTTATCTAATAAATCTAAAAAAATAATTTATTAAATTTTGAGTCTAGATTCCAGAGCATTTTGTGACTATTCCTGCCAACAAAGAACAAAATCAGACAAGTGAAAACCTTTTTACCGTACAATCTAAACTGAAAGCAGAAGTTCCCAATTGAGTCTCGGTTTTTGTGAAAAAAAAAATGCATTTTTGGATATTTTTTAGTATTTTTAGTACTGCTCTTCTGAAAATCTAGCATCAAGTTGAAATTTCTGGCATCAAATTCAGATTTTACAGAAAAAAGTATATCATAACCAGATGTGTGGAAGAGTTAAGTATCGTTTACATCCACTTAACTTAACTTAACGTACGAAAAATTATACTTAACATACGAAATTTAGATCCGTTCCATTTACATTCACTTACATTCGGTGCTTGACATGCGCATTTGACAGTGACACAATATGAAATCCATATTAAATCTATCACTTTTATTATACAAATATGTTTATGTACACGCAAGTTTGATCAAGGTTCCATCATCCGTGTTAATAATCCGGTAATCGAGCTAAAATATTGCAAAACAACACAAAGATAACAAAGTGCAAGTCACGTGAGTTAATTTTTAGGCTATGTTACTGTCACCCGCTGTCACCATCATTCAAATTGTCAAAATCGAGAGCTTGTGATTGATGCAGTTAGTGCACGGATTCTGTTAATTTGAAGTTGGGTGAACAAATCCGTACGTTACGTTAAGTTTTTCTACGTTAAGTGAATGTAAACGAACACATATAATTCAATGGAGTTCAACTATCTTTAATGTTGAAGTTTTTGTACGTTAAGTTGAGTTAAGTGGATGTAAACGAGGCTAAAGTATCGTTTACATCTATTTAACTTAACTTAACGTACGAAAACTTAAAAATTTGTGAAAGTTGAACATTATATGTGTTTGTGTACATTCATTTAAAGTAACAAAACATACCGTAACGTACCGAATTGTTCACTCAACTTCAACTTGACAGAATCCGTGCGCTAATTGCACCAACCACAGGCTTTCAATTTTGACAATACAGATGATGGCGACAGGTACATAACCTAAAAAATAACTCACGTGTTTTGAACTTTGTTGTGTTTGTGTTGTTTTGCAATATTTTTAGCTCAATTCACTGATTATAATCATGGATGATGGAAACTTGATTCAACTTGTGTGTACGTGAATATGTTTGTATCGATAAAAGCAATAGATTTCACATTGTGTAACTGTCAGATGCGCATGTCAAACACTCCACCGTAAGTGAATGTAAATGGCACCACTCTAAATTTCGTACGTTAATTATAATTTTTCGTACGTTAAGTTAGGTTAAGTGGATGTAAATGACGCTTTAATGTAATTTATGAGTAGATAAACAATCAATAAAACAGAAATTATCTCCTGTCGTAACAGTAAAGGTTTGTTTATGTCATCTTTCATCTGTCAAAGTTTGACAAAAGTTGCAATGTTTACTATAATAGATTTTATTTATAAAAAAACTTTCTATTTTCAAAATTTTTACCTTAGACAAATTACTCCCAAAATAGGGGTTTTTCTGAAAATCTCATTTCTGCGTCATTATAGAGCAAAAGTATCTTTATACTAAGTTGTACATCATATAATTTCGTACCACTCATGTAATAACCAATACATGAGTTCATTAACCAATATAGAAGCTGGTACACCATCTTTATGAATCACCCTGTATACACGCCAACACCTACACACGCGCTCCGCTTTTTCTGTTTTTACTCGTAAACTAACAATCTAACAATAATATGTTAAATACAAAAGTTGTAGTAAATTTTATGCTCTACAAATTTGTATAGATGTATTTTTGCTCTAAACTATACTGGGGTTGAGAGATATGAAATATTCAAAATAAACATAATGGCAAAACAGTAAACTCATTTTGACCTTTTGCAAGGTCAGTCTGTGGTAATCCCAAGTTGAAAACAGCCCATTCTCAAATACAGTATATTTCAAAAAAAATCTAGGATGTCTAACATTAAATTCAATTTTACTGTGAAGCAACTTTTCAAAAAGCATTTTTTTCTTGGTCTTGCTTCCGTAAAAAATGTGTGTGTAATGTGTTTAAATAACCATAATAACAGTTATAATAATAATAATACAACTTGAAAAATTATTTTAAAGAAATAAATGCAAATAGTGATTTTTACGCTTTTAGATATTAGTATTTAGGTTTCTTTGTCAGTTGTAGAAAAAACCAGTTGTGATCTACTGCAAAACTAATATTTGCAGTTTAACACAAATTTAAATCAAGCAGCCCTATTAAATGTTTTGTTTTATTTTTTTCATTATTAGGGGCTCTTAACATTTTATTTATTTTTTGTTTGTCTTTTTGTGTTCTCTATTGTATCAAACTAAAAAAAAATATTTGTGTTATTCTGCGTGTTATTATTCTGTCAAGTTTTTATTTACAGAGTTCGGCATCGAGTAATTCGCCGTTCCGAGAGAGGGTTGGCAGTAACCGTTTACCAGATCGTCCAAGGCCAAGGTTGGCAAAACTGCACTTTTTTCCAGCTTGGGTTGCTGTTGTTTTTTTATTTATATCTAGAAGCATGTGTTGACGCCTGTTATTTTTACGTTAGGCCAGTATACTATCAGATCTTTCTCTTACTTCTTATTAAGATTAAGTGTCGCAGTAGAGTT
This sequence comes from Aphodius sticticus, assembly GCA_963966075.1. Classification (NCBI taxonomy): domain Eukaryota; kingdom Metazoa; phylum Arthropoda; class Insecta; order Coleoptera; family Scarabaeidae; genus Aphodius; species Aphodius sticticus. Next base: position 68,266,268 of record OZ014509.1, read on the forward strand.
TTTTTTTTGTTCTTAAACAGCTCGCTTTTTACAGAATACGACGACACGCTCTACAGAGCGGTACATAGCACCAGCTCTTAGGTTGGTATAGCGACGTCACAGATTATTATTTATCTTTGTTTCGCTATTCGCACTTTCCATTGACGCGAAGAGAAATATCCCCTTATAGGTTATGTTTTTACGCAATTTGGTGGTAGATTTTGTTGTAATAGACCAGGCAATATGCAGTTTTAGGTGGAAAAGAAAGATATGTTAAATATGGGAATTTTGGTCAGGTTATTCAAGATATCTTCTTTCCAAAATCAATAGTTTTAGAGATAAGCAGAACTGTAAGGTTCAAAACTGCATAAATTCTCAATTATTGCTCGAAATGGTAGTTGTCGCCAAGAAATTTGCACTCTACAGTTATTAACATAATCAAAATAAATATCAATAAACTTTTTAATGTAAGTAACAGAAAAGTTCACAGATTTCTTCACTTAATTTGTCATATATACAAAAACTCAAGCTAAATTAAAACCCTGTACGATTAAAACAAATCTGACAACTGATTGTAAATCTGAAGGCAAAAGTTGTAAATTGTTTTTGACAAAATCAGTGCAAAAAGCGTAAAAATATAACAACCTAAATCTTGAACACTAGGCTCAATTTTTGTCTTCGGATTCAACAGAAGAAAGCATAACCAGATCACTTGTTTGTTTTGTTTATTTTTGTTGCCATTGTTTATCGAAAAACTTTTATTCTTACTTTATCATACGTAGTATGACAAAGTATTGTAATCATGCTGAAAAACTTTTTCAGACATGACCGATCTCTATCAAATAGAATCTCATGCTAAACTATTAATTTTATATATGGTATGATAAAGTCATGTGCCTGGCCACATCAGATTTTTTTTTCTGCGGGACCCTCTAAATTTGTTCTTTAATATGTATGGTTAATTCCTGTGAAATTTGAGATCGATCAATCGAGAATAAGTTTAATTTAATAATATTAGAAACAAAAAAAGTGATTGTTTTTCTTTTACCATAATAAATTTACATACCACAGTTTAATAACTTACCTTACTAGTTATTATTAATATTATTATTATAACAAAAATAATCTAGTAACTTTTGAGTCTAGATATCAGAGAAAGTAAAATTATTTCCAAGAACATAATTTATTAAAAATACAATAATCTAATAATCTTTACTCAGAAACTAGGCTCAAGTTAAAATTTCTGCCGTCAGATTCAGATTCTACAGAAAATAGCAAACCAGAAACAGTTATAACTTGTTAGATTTGTTAGAAAAAAATCTGATGTGGCCAGGCACATGACTTTATCATACTATATATAAAATTAATGGCTAAGCTGCATGAGATTCTATTTGAGATTCTATGACAGTATTAAAATAAAATTAGTAGAACTAGACAGATATGTCGATTAAAGCTGCGTTCGGATATTGTACTCCGTTGACACCGGGTACACCGTCCAAATGACACTTACGTGTTATTGGGTGTAAAAACTGTAACGGTGTACAATATCCGAACGCAGCTTATATTATTGACAGTAGGTATTGTCAAAACATTAGCGTTTGACACTACCTACTGTCATTAGAATCAAAAAATCTGACAAATCCTGGCTACTAGTTTTAATGCAGTATGACCGATCTCGATGAAATAGAATTTGCTCATGCAGCTAAACTATTGATTGTACCAAAAAATGTCATAGACATAAATTATTCAGAATTTCCTCTACTTCAATTTATTATTTAATATTTCGATGAAATTCCAGAAATGGCGGCTTATTTGCAAAATCTTTCAAAAATGCTAAGACTGAACCTCCAGTTCCTTTGGACCATTGTCAACAGAAAGCTTTTCAGCTCTAAGTTTGGTCATAAAACTTCTAAATATGAAGTTTAGTCTCGATACCTTTAGTAGTTTCTCCGGAATCGTCGTCACAAAAAACGGGTACACACACACACACACACACACACACACACACACACACACAGACATTTTTTTGTACCTTGGTCAAAAATGTTCAGGGGCCCCAAAAAGACATATTTCCGCTAAAAACTCAAATTTTTTTTTGGCACGATTACAATACTTTACGTACTGCGTATGATAAAGTAAAAAAACCTTCCAATTTGTTAGAAAAGATCTTCTCTTTTGTTAGATCTTCTAATTGAAGAATTTTATGTATTTTCGACAAATTAGGTAGGTACCTAGGTAATTATATTAATTAAACAGATTAATAAATAAAATCAATTCTCTGATATATAAGTTCAGAAAAAAGTTTATTCAATTTTATTGATTATTTTTTTAATTAAACTAAATAAAATTGTGGACTGCAAACTTTTTGTAGTTAATAAATATGCTTTTTTTAATGCAAAGTTAATTCACTTTTTTTAACTTTGAAAGCTGATAGGAACCTCTAATCATTTTTTATTAAATTATTAAAAATAGTGAAATTGTGATTCTGATATAATGATATATGTTTGTGCTTATGTGCTGCTTAAAATGTTTTTGGAAAATTAAGAAGCACTTCAACATTCAGGATATTAAAAAAAAGTTCTGATATTTTAGCACTGTGTCCTCATTAAAATAATCAAAACAGCTCTTATAAATATGGGGTACAAAATTAACCCCACACATTCTGTGAAGTTATTACAATTGACGAAGTAAATAGTATAACAATACATCTGCATGCATTCAACTTCAATTTTTATGTTACTTTTTATAATTTATTATTTTTACTTCCTTACTTTTATAGTCTTTTTTTTATACCTCTAAAATAACCCACCATATGACGATACTGTATAAATGATACCGGATGTACTATTGTGAGCATAAAAATCGGGGACACTCAAAATTCCACTAATTAAACTGGGCTTCATTATGTCACGTCAGTACGTTTGTCATTTCAAATAAATGTCATCTTGATTTTGACGTAAGAAATAAAAATACTGCAATTGCATGAATTTCAGAAGGCAATAATTCAAACTTGACTGCATTATAGAATCAGCATTCGAGAAATTGCTACTGAAGTAATAGCGTTTTCGACTTAGCTGCTCTATGCACGCTCTCAGTGCGACCCGGCACCGTGCCAGTGGGATGTGCACTTTTTTCGTGCAGTTGGTAAGCCGAACGCTTCAAAGTGTCACAAACTGTCAATGGTCGGATCGTGATCGATCGTGATTAAGGTTAGAATCATATTTTAATCAATTATAAATAAATTTTAATAGACAATGGTCCAAGAGCTAGAACTTTCAGAATCTGTCCCTTTTAGTGTAACAATAAGATAATATCAAGTCTGGCAACCTTCCGAGGGTGGTTTTTGCGCCCATAGATTTTTAAAGGGTAAACAAAATCAAAAAATTACGTTATTATAATCAGTCTGTCGGTTTGGGATATCAGAAGTTGATATCAAAATTTTTTATTCGCGGCAGTTTTTTCTGCTTTTCTGCATGGCAATTAAAATATCTTCTTCGCCCGCAGATGACGAAGACGATAATAAGTCCATAAGCCGTGACACTATCACTTTGGCGCAACCTGACATCGCTTGTTGACAGTCCGCCATATTGCACTGACACTGCACCGACTCCAGAAGTCGGAGCAAGAAAATTGCCCTCAGTGCGCACTGAGGGCAACTTTGGTCGTAAGTCGAACACGCCGCACTCGACGAGTGCCACCTGAAAATTATAAGTCGAACACGCAAAACTGCCCCGGGGCAAGCCAGTGCAGAAAAAGTGCAGTAAGTCGAAAATGCTATAAGTATAGGCAAGAATACCGCGAAGAATAAAATTGTGTGAAACCGGAACAAGTTTGTAGGTTGACAGATACTGTCAAAGTTTAGACTTCATAGGTTAACAAATACGGTTAAAGTAAATGTTACACAACTAAAATTGTGCAGAATATAAGTGTCTAATTTCACTTTGCTGTCCCTGTTTTTTATGATCACGATAGTACATGTTTTACTTAGTTTTTAGCCACATTTTAACTATCTATTGCCTGGCCTATAAGCATATGTACATAGCTTTATTGGTGGTGGGTTTTCAGATAGTTGCAAAGGGATATTTCTCTTTGCCAGTCGTTAAAAAGACACAATAATTAATTACTGCACTGTAATTGTTACTGTAGAAACTATGCAATTGCTAACAATTCAATATTGTTTATTTTAGTGCGAAACTTACATTAATAAAAAAAAGACTGATTGCTTGGCAGTTTTGCATTAATCTACAGCCTGCGCTAGATAAATTTGACATTTATATAAATACCTGTATAATATCGATTATCTCATAGGTCAGGTTCGAAAGTTATGGAACGGGGTAGAGCTTCACCGGCCATTGAGACACTGCAGCAACAGCTTGCCGATAACAATTCAATTGATAGCAACAGTGAAGAAAAGTAACACACTATTTAGCCTTTGGAAATGTTATTTAATTCGATTTTTTTAGCATTTCATTCGATCCATTGCTAAAAGCCAACGCCACCTACTTTGAAATAGTGGAAAGCATGAAACATCCAGCTAATGGGTTAACGTTCGTTACCATCACGACACACCAGAGTCTACCACAGCATACTTTTATATCTGCTGATGCGGTTAATTGGTTAATCGCTCACATGGAAGGTATCTCAACAATGGAGCAAGCCATTCAGGTGCGACAACTTATATAATATAATAAAGAAAAATTCATAAATTCATAAAGTGAACTTTCCTGGACACACAGTGTGCAGTATTTCTCCAGATCAAGTTACAGGTTACACAGCAAGAAAATGTTTACTTATTTACTGATTTTTCTAACATATCTCGATTTAAATAATGGACTTTTTTTTACGTTTCTTCTATTTTTCAAGGTAAAATTAAGATATGTAACCTTAGAAACCAAGTTTTATTCATGAATTAAACAATTTTTTTGGAAATCACTTCTGTATTAACTATACAGAAGCAGAAAAAGAAAATGAATGAGGAAAACTCTGCTTCTCTAATAGTATTACATTCTGTAATGCTGATGATGCCAAACGTTTGGATTTCTGTCTTGAGATTGGTAATGAATTGATTTGGTTGCCCTAAAATGTAAGCAATTGCATATTTTTTCCATACGATTGACAAAAAAATAGACCTAATAGAAATCCTTTCAGAGAAAATCACTCATTTTGAGCCCTATTTGTTAGGGCATATTTTGCCATTAAGTGCTTAAAATGCTTATTGGAACATAAAAGCATATTTTACTACATATTTGTCAGATTTTTTGCTTTTTGCAGTAATAAGGCCTGCAGGTCGCGTAGATCTGTTGACCACCGAAATCGGTAGCCATAGCACAGAATAGAAAACAACCAGAATATCTACTGCACGTTTGATATATGTTTACCAGATTGGTTGACCTCGCGCCATGTTCTAGTGTAGATGTTTCAGGGCCGGCTTAAGGAACACGTTCACTTTTTCGCATCATAGGTAGCGGATTTATCTTTGTAATACAGTAAACTTTACTTTCCGTACGATGCGGACAGGCGGACGCACGTACCTTAGAAACAAGTTAAAATCTGATACATATGATGCAAACTAGTGAACTTATTTAGCATTAAAAAAATACAGCGAATCACTAATGATAAAATTGAACAAGTGCGGCATTAGACAGAGTGACTGAAATAGAATAATTCTTTACCACGGTAAAATTAAAATTTGAAATCTCTAAATTAAGGTGATCGTCGGTAGATGTAAAGAGGACGTTTTCCATGTACAAAGGTGTACTAAGGTCAAACCGGCAAAATTTTTTATTTCAAAACTTGCATCATATGTTTATTATTTACTGTCATAAAAATTTAAATTAAATCTGTATTTTTTGACATGTATTTGCACATTCTTTAGTGCATATTTTCAGTTTTTTAGAGCATATTTTCATATTTATGGGGCATATTATAAGCGCATATTTTTGGTTGCCCTAGTAATGAAATATTAAATAACCAGTGTTCATAAATTTATTGTATTTTCGGATAAAAGCATCTTTTCGACAAATGGCTTTGTTTCTTCATAGCATTGTCATTACTGGATTGATGTAAATCCACATTTTACATTTTGTAGATAAAGCCAACATTTCAAAAAAGTACATGTTTGGTGTATTCAATATCACGGGATAATTGGGCCATATTTCTTCGATGGAAATGTTAATCAACAGAAATATTAGGTTATGTTAAAAAATTATTTTAATGAACAATTTGAGGCATTACCCTTAAATTTTATACATTCAACGTACTTACAGCAAGACGGTTGCCAACTCATCATTGTGGCCGAATGGTTAAATTTACAATTTCCTCAAAAATGTACTGGACGAAATGGCCCTCTGTAACTAGATTCAGGGAAATACTGTATATAGACTAAAAAAGTTACCAAGAGTAACATGATGTTCTTAGACTTTTGAAAAACTTGCTTTAGTTTGTATCCTAACCGCAATTTCTAAATTTATATAAAATGAGAATTTTGTGGTTAGGATCTGTTAGTCGTAACCATGGTTACCGACAGTTTTTATTTTATTATGAAACCGTAAACAGTGTCACAATGTGTTTATTATGACACCAAAGTAGAAAAAGGGTTTTTGATATTCCGAATTCCACTGATAATAATAATAATATATTTATTGTACCAGTTTATCTGAAGATACAGAGGTAAAGTCAAAACAAAATTTAATTTAATAAATAATCAAAACAAAATATATCGATTCATATACATAGGTTGAGTACTTGCATCTTCTGAGTTCCCTCATGTACTCAACAAAGTCGGAAACGTTGTAGAAACCGTTTTCTAGCAATAAAGATTTAATGTTCTTCCTGAACTCTTGCTGAGTCTTTTCCATCCTGCGGGGAGTTATGTTCATTTGATAAGATGATCTTAAATCAACATACATATTAGTCCCCTTTCTCTTCACTTGTGGCAGTTCAGCATGCGCTCTCATCAACTGTTTGTAGATATACACCGATGCCAACGTCATTATTAGACATGTAAACCTATCTATAATTTTAGATATTTATCAGTATGCAGAGAGAGAAATTCATCTGCCATGCGTCAGGGGAACTGACAAAACCATTTTATTACGGTTTTTACTTATACTACATCGTAATCCCAGGAAAGCAAATAGGTAAACCAACAATCACAATAAATAAATCGTAGTATGCGTTAAAAACTCAAATTTTCAGAGGAAAACGATGGTAGTGCTCCCTGCTACGACATCCAAAGCTTCGAGAACGAATGGATGGAAGTTGAACTTAAACCGGCGTTAAATTGGGGATTATCGCACTCTTCGAACGCTCTGAATATACCGACGGCGTCGAATGATCGCGAACATGGCGTTCCGCACTTTTTGTGCGAGGAAATTGATATAGCGTACTTGCAAGGGGATGTCGATTGTAAATATTTAGTTATCTTGTTTGTACTTTGTTTGCAATATTGTTGTTTTAGATCCTACGTGTAAGCACATGTACCTGGACATCGATGCGGCTAGTAAGAGTGACCGTGTGGAATGGGGCCACATAAAGTATCAGCGTGTTTTCAGGCCAGATCAAGCGTATGAAATTACGGTCGGATGGTTGACTGCATCGGGGTCCATAGTTTTAGAATTGGTAAGAATGGAATTTTGTTTTTAAAAATGCTTACTGTGTTATGAAGAACTTTTATAAATAAAACTATAATAGACAACAATATTTATAATCAGTACAAGGGTGTCTTCCTTGCGTTTTTTTTTCTGAATGTAAATGTCATTTTGAGTAAAATGTTTCATATAGATGCCTTAAAAGTTACTGCTGTTTGAAATATCAACAAAACAGTATTTAAAAAAACTATGACTTATTACCTTAATTGAAAAACCAATTAGTCCATATTAAACTTTTTACTTAGAATGAATGTATTTATGTTTGTAAAGTTTCTATTCTTTTTATTTTTATTACTGGTAATGTTTTTGTTCTTTCTTTGATGCTGTAACTTTAGATATGTATTTTATTTTTCTTTCTTTTGTTAATATTTTAACAGCTGTAACTTTTTGGATTGAAAAACCATTTCTCTAAAGTTACAAAAAATGAATGCAAAAATTCTGTGTAAGTAACCGTAAAAGTAAGTTAAATTATATGTAATAAATTACTGCAGAAAAGTTGTAAAAGAAGAATTTGGAGTAATTTGTGTCCTACAATGGTTTTGTTCCTCCGTTTGAATAATATTAATAAATACTTTGACGTTATCAAGTGACATGCGTATCTACGGAGTTGAATAACAATACAAACAATTCGGAGTTGAGTGACAATACAATCAATTGTCAAACTTAAAACCTTACTCGCCAATAATTGACAATAGGTATGTTCGATTGCTGGCCGCGATCTTTTCAATTGAGCGCGTTATGATCTTTTTGATCGCAAATTTGAAATACTTGCTTCCTTTGGTGGAATCAGTTTGGCTCAGACGTCAAACGAGCAATCGAACTGCACTTTAGCCAACGATTTAAAATTTACAATTTGGATGACAAATGTTTGATATATTTGACATATAACCATGGCAACCCTTATTGCCCGCGTAAGCAATAAGAATCCTTGTCACTTTATGATCATTTAGGACGAAAAGAATTAATTTCAGATTTTGATGGAATCAGATAGCTCTGTTTATTGTCTACTGTATCCAGAAAAATCTCTAAAACTCCTTTCGGTTTCTTCATTCTAGGTCACGTACAGGTGTTAAGTTTGCTCGTGTCAACGTTAACCTCCTTATCGATAAAAGCAAAATCACTACTATCATCGTCTAAATCGATACTGGGTGACTTGAACGAAGGCATGGCGTTAGCTATTTTTATGGTTCTCGAACTGGTGTCCCATTTTTTTCCTGCAAAACCTTTTGGTGTCACTTAAAGAGTTACAGCTGCTTGAAATATTAACAAAACAGTGTTATAAACGCCTCTAACTTCTTAAGGAATCAAAATACCAATGTATTTCTGAAACTTCTAACTCAGAATTGCATTTACCTTCAAGAAAAAAAAATAATTAAACAGTCTTATATTAATTTCTTTATTATTTTATTCAATTTATTTTTTTATCTTTATTTTGTTTACTTAAATTTATATACCTTTTATTATTGTAATGGGTATTAATGATGTTCTTTCTTGGTTTGATATGAATCTTATTTACAATTTTTCTTTGTTTTGTTAATTCTTCAAACAGCTGTAACTTTTTAAGGAGTTGAAAAACAAATAGGTCCATATGAAATATTTTACTCATAACATTTATTTTCTATAAAGTTTTGCGGGGAGAAGTGGGATGCCTGTATATTTTGTTGAATATGTTTGTGTTATTGGGATATTCTTGTGAAACTAAAAAAAATATTATCACAGTAATTTTACAGGATATTTTTGCAATTTCACAGCAAAAGAGATTTTTTACAATTGAACTTCGTTGCTTTGCAGACATGTTGCTGGTTACTTGATATAGCAAAATTGTTTTACATATTTTTTCTGCTTATGAAACTTTTTACTCAGAATCTGCTTTAAAAAAATACTGGAGAAAAGTAGAATTTATAATACTTTTGTTGTTAGGATTCTCTTCGTTTCCAACCATATTTTAAAGGTTATGCATTGCTAAAAATGTTGGGAAACGCTGTTCTATGGTAATATTTTAGTCCCTTAATCTCTTTTCAAATCATTTAAATACATTTTTCCACAAATAATTAGTGTTTTACAAAGCAATAACTGTAATATGAAATATTGTCATACATTCAAACTATATTTTTTTTTCTTTAGATACTCGGATGGGCACGTAAAGCACAAGGTTCTTGCGGTCTCCAAATAATTCCAATACCGCATGATCCATTAGCTTTACCATACTCGAATAAATCCGATCCTCTACGGGGACCAATATTCATACCGTTAAATTTGAACTGCCTCGGTGACCACGATCTTCTATTCCACGGTATTAATTATATTTATAAAACAAACAATTATCAATTTCAACTCAACCATTTACAATTCTAGAATTTCGAGGCGACAGCTATGACGAGCGGTTATTCCTATTCCAAGAAGCAATTATCTCTAGATTTGGTTTTATACCGTGCCTGTTGGAGTCCACTACAAATCCCGGTTACTCCCAAGATCATCAGTACATCCATGCCACTGGTACAGTGTTTATATTAATTTCCAGCCCTATGCCAACAAATCGAAGCCAGGCTATCCCAAAACATTCCGATCAATTTAGCGGGCGATACTCGACTCACGCTGATGTAGTGCCCAGCCCTCATGAAGCCTACATCACACGACATGTCAGTGGAAAAAATAAGGATAATTACCAAAACTCAAAAAGAGTATGTTTGTATTATATGTCAAAACTAACGCACCACTAAAAATTTGTCGCAATATCAAAGTTTATTTTCTCTCGAGCTACTCGGGTGATTCTGATGATTCTTTTGTTCAATTGTAGGTTGATCCATTACTAACGATACTGTAGTGAAATTTTTATTAAAATTTTTTGATTTGAGCATATTTTTTTTGATGAGTATAAGTTTTTTGGTCAAAATTTGTAACACTCTGTGAATAAACATTTCTGCCAGAGTATTGTTACTAAACTTATTGTTACTTAACTATATTATAACTAATTAATATTGCTCAAATCATAAAATTTTTATTTTCTTCTTAAACAGTTTTGACAGATTATAGTGATAATGTAGATTTCCGTTACCTAAACTAGTACTTTAGTTTTAGACTAATGGGACAAATTTTTATGATTAACTATTTTTTAACTTTTCTTCTTCATAAACTTAATCCAAAAATTCAAATAGAATGTAATTATCTGCTTGCGTGTACCGGGCGTTGCCAAAACTATGAACCACTCTTAACAGTAAATAAAGTACCTTTATTTTAAAGGCTATGCAAAAATGTTTAGAAATTTTAGAGGGCATTAAATAAGAAATTATAAGTTCTGTCGTCGTTGCATGAACACCTGGTATATCGAAATGTAAAGGTGACTATAATTTCATATTTAAAGTTTTCTAATATTTTGGAATACTTATTCAAATAATATTTTTCCATAGCTTTGAAGATGAAGGTACTTTACTCTTGTCATTTTCATGTTTTTGGCAACATGTGGTATATGCAACAGAGGAGATGATTATAATTTTTTATTTAAAAACCTCTAATATTTCCAAATACGTTTTTTTACATAAGTACTTCACGTACGTGGTTTTCATAGTTTAGGTAACACCCGGTACATGCAAGCAAATACGTACATTCTAATATATGCACTTTAGGTTTAAGACAATCGAGACAATTTTATGACAAATAAAATTATTTGAGAAATTGGTGATAACGTTAATAATTGTTAATAAAAACGCCTGGTATATATGCTAATCTTGCTAATCTTTGAAACTGATTTAAAACTTAAAATTTATTATGAAACCGGCCGTTAATCATACATAAATAAAAGTATACTAAATAATACAGTGCAGAATGGCTTATGAGAAAATCAAAACTTTAACAAATTTGTAGTCGTGCGCTAATTTTGAGGCACAGTGTATTTATATGAATTTTGTGACGTATTATTTTTCCAGATGGGTTTCCTTTGGTCTTGGAATCATATGATAAGTCGACGCTTGAAGATGAACGCAGTCGACAACAATTTCCAAATAAAGCTTCTGAAAAACTTCAGGGCGTTTTGCATGAATTCCGACAATCGATTGAAAACTTTTTGGAATGAATGTTTAGAATTGAAAGCAGGTGTCAATAATTGAACTAATTGTTAAGAAATAAAATATATAAAAAAAATAAAAATATAACTTGTCGTTTATACTGTTGTTTTCTTGCCTTTTAAAAACCCCGCTATTTGCGAGACGAATTACCAATCAAATTACACTATCAAAACAACAATATCCCTAGAAACACTAAATAACACCGACATAACCTATTTGACGGTTGTGTAACACATAAAAATGTCAGGAGCTCTAAAGAAAACAACAGGATTAACCGGGCTTACCGTAGCTATAAACCCCCATCACACTTTGGGGGTGCTCTACGGTAAGATCCTTAGAGCTCTGCAGAAAATGCCAGAAGACGCAGCTTATAGAAAATATACGGAACAGATCATTAAGGAACGGGCTAATGTGTTGAAAAACGCCAAAGATGTTAGTACTGTTGAGCAGAAGATTGGTTGTGGACAGGTGGAAGAATTAATCGTACAAGCTGAAAACGAGCTGACATTATCCCGTAAAATGCTGACATGGAAGCCATGGGAACCGCTAATGAAAGAGGCACCAGCAAATCAATGGGCCTGGCCACCAGCGAAATAGATTCAACATCGAATGTACATGATATCCAGCACTTTAGTTACAAATTATTGTTAATTTATATTGCATTATAAAATAAATCTGAAATAAAAACATAAAACAGAGCACTTTATTATCTACACAATCAGCAAACGTTTTTGTTTCTTCACAAATTTATTATTTATAATATTTGGAATAAGACATGGACAATATAATTGAAGTTGACAGTGTCTGGGATCTTTCAAAAAAGGCAAAAAAATGACATTTTATTTCGTTCAAACGTCAATGAAGTTATCGTTTAGTGGCGTGAGCGCGACCTACCGTGTGAATTTGTAACTGCCAGACCGGAAAACGGACGGGGGTTCGAGGCTACCGAACAGGTTTCTTGGATACATTTCCTTTGTTTTGCACAGAATATGGCTGCCATATTTAGATTAGATGTATGTTTTCGAATGTATTATAGAATTTCAGCCAAATATATGGTGTTATTATAGCTGAAGTACGTTAAATCAGTGAAAATATAACGCAAAAAGTGTTAAGTTAATTATGGACAAGTTAAATTTCAGTGCCTGTTTGTTTTTTGGTCGAAAATGCTTGTGTTTACATCGGTGATCGAAACGTTAATTTTGAATTCTGTCATTATAAGGTGAGTTTTTAGGTATTCTGCTTATCTTTTAACAATTTACACGGTGCAGAGACGAAGATTAAGTTGAACACTGTGCTGGCATGCCAAGTAGACGATTTGCCGGACTCTCTGTAAAGGTGTTTGGAAAGCTATATTTTGCTTCGCCACTTTTAATTCCAATCATATCGGTCAATTACGTACAAACTGTGCATTAATTTTCATTTACCGCTTACAACTAATACGCGGCATGTTCCGTACGCATCATAATATTATTTAATACCCGAAACGGTGCTGTTTATGAGATAATCTTGGCAGTAGAAATAGGAAGAAAACGTCTAAAAAAAGTGTATGCAGTAGATGAAAATTCAACCGGACTACATTCTTTACACTTTCTAAAAATAGTCAATATTTACATTTGCGCCCGTAGACAGTTTTCGGAAAAGTCGCAGCTCCGCTCCCGGTTACTATAAAAGTGCTTTTAATAATCCAATTGCCTTTCCTGCCTCGTTTATTTTGCTAAATTGTTCGTCGCGGTCATTTGAATTGATTATACCAGCGGCTCGATATTTGCAGGACGAGTAGTATATCTTGGCCCATTATTCGCGAACAGCGCTCCGCTATTATCTAATGTTTATGGAGGAGTTTAGGCAACAATCAGATCAGTTTTTTTTACTCCTCTACGATTAAAATGGATGCCGCGTAATTACAAAATACGAGATCGCTATTTTCGCGGATTTTACGTCGTCTGTCACAATTTCTGGTTATGTTAATGTCAGTTTCTCATCCCTGAAGAAAATTTGATAATTTCTCTACCGAATGCATAGACAATACGTCTATGTACATTATAGTGTATCACGCCCACATAATAAAAAACAATCGATACCACACGCCATGCAATGCGGCTGCCGTCTCGCTGTTCTCCTTTCGTGGGCCTCAAGAACTGCGCACGCGCGACCTCGCTCTCAACACGCCGCTTGTTGTGCTGTGCTGCTAGCGCTTTACAAATTCGCTTTTCAGTTCAGAAGTAAATAAATAATCTCGCACCGCTTGATACAACATCATTAATTGATGATTACCCATGTATTCCCGCAATATAAACCGCGGCGATGCTCGATATCCCTCGATAGGTCAGTTCCGCCGCATATAACCTAAAAATCTATTGTTGTTAACGCACCGCTAACGTTTTACCACTAATCTTTCGCTTATTTTTCAGAAAAAACTGACCTGGAGGGCGAAAAAGAGAACTGTCGGGGCGGGGGTGGGCATTTATCTTCCAACAATGGTTGCATTAACATCCAACAGATTACAACAGACATGAGCGTATGTTTAGGTGAGATTTCCCAGTTTTATACTTAAAAATCCCCGATTCTAATCATCTCTTTTTTAGAAACGGCGAACGTACTCACTACGACTGTGGGTACCGCTCAGGCGACGAGCCTGAACAATGCTACAGCGGCGGCGGCGTTACCTAATGAACCGATCGACGGTCAGGAGAAACCATCTGTGGTGGCTAAAAATGTGGCGAAAATCATTGTCGCGAACCCTCAAGCTGCGGTGGTGTCTGGCGCTCCGTCCCAGATGAAAATTGTCAGTTCTCCGCTCATTACCGTCATGAATACGACAGGCCCTATAACGGTCATGAAGTCCTCATTGGGTTCTAATTCAGCGTCGCATATTTTAGTGAACTCGACGCCTCTGACGGTTAAAACGCCACAGACTATCACGTTAGTGAACGCTTCACCGATAACTGTCGTCAAGGCGATACCGAGCGTTGCTACGCCGCAAAGCCTGGAGCAGCATAAAGGCGACGTGGCTGGCGTGAACAACGGGAACCTCATGGCTTTGGGTTCCGAGAAGACCACGCTCCATAATGTGTTCGTTAAGAAGCCCGTTCCTGTCGCTGATCAGGATATCCCGCAAAGTCATAAGCTGCTTACTGCAAATCCGTTTCCTTCTACCAATGTAAGTACCTGTTGAGTAATATGCATGTTATGCTAGATAAAAATTGTATAATAACATTAATTTATTAGCTATTTCTGTAAAAAAACTCTGAAAAACGTTTATTTGGACATTAGAGAACCCTTTTGTGTTTGTTGTCGCTGTATATAGACAAAATCTATGTTTAAAACTGGGAATCTGCTTTACTAACAAAGATAAGGACGTTAGTCAAGAAAGGAAAATGTTGGCGTGGAATTTTTCTCTCTTTCTTGCACTCTGTATATTCTCAAAATGGAAACTTTTATCCAGGTTTCCAATATAATGTATTTTATACAAAAGCTTGTCACAATTTACTAACGAAATGATTATAAAATAATGTTTGGCTAATTATTACTAAACATTGGGTGGGCCAGTACCGTCACACTATATTTGAATGATTTTTCCCAATTATACAGCGATAATGCTTTCTTAATCATAATGTATTTATACACACAGAAAAGTGATCTCTCGAACGAAGAGAGAATTACTTGGCTGAAGTAGTGGGTAGGTTCGTATATACGCGAGAGACTTCAAGCAAGAAATTTTATTTCTTGGAATAATTACTAGATTTAAGAAAGTGATTTCTTGGAATAATTACTAGATTTAAGAAAGTGGTTACTCTGGTGAAGTAAATAAACAGTCTTCAATGAAGTGTATATTTTTATTCCCGGTAAATATTTTTAGCTACTTAATGTAAGAATTTTAAAGATTTGGCACAAATACGTTTTCTATTGCTAATTAACAAGATAGGTATGTTATATTTACTTCCTCGTTCTAAACTGTTGCGTGCGTTACATCAAACTATTCCGTGTTTAAACGTTTATTGTACACTATAAATCACAATACACATCCCCAATAAATCACAAGGCCCCTACGACTTCGTTGTTGACGAGTACGACTTGTCGTACTATATAGGTTAGGATCCGTGGCGCCAGTCCACGTGCGGGCCCGCGAGCCTTGACAAAATCATGGTGCGCATATTTATTCCAGAGAAAGGGATTACTTGAAAGAAGTGAGAATCACTTCAGTTAAATAATTGGTGGGTTTTTATTCAGTAAACAATACTTACTTATATTAAATGTCTTATATTTTCTTGGATCAAGTAACTACGCACTTGGATGGATTTACTATTACTTTGTTGGAGAAATTAACATTTTTGGGACGAAAAATTCAATTACTTCTTTCAATACAATATTGGTTCTTATAAAGCAAGAATTTATTTGTTGACAAGCATTTATCTGAGAAATTATTTTACTTATATTGAGTATGTGGCATTTCTTGTCTATACCTAACTTTCTACATCCAAGTAAATATGCATTTGAATCTAGTAAATAAATTCAAGAAATTGTTTTCTTGTGCCAAATAATCACTTTTCTGTGTGTATATTTTATTTAACCTTATTGCAAGAAAGCTGAATATTTTATTTTTCTAAATTATAGAAGAATGCATGTACTTTCATAATAACTTGGTGTGCCTCACCTCATATGCTTGGAAGTGCTTAGGAAACTGTCTTGAAGGGTTAAATGCAACAAATATACATTACTTCATGAACATCCCAGAAGTATTTTAAAAAATAAACTTTGAGTTTTTTTAAAACTGAAAACATTGGTATGCCATACCAGAAATGCCTGGAAATTACTATTAAACAATTTTTTTTCTGAATGATTTTGCTCTCAACTATAGATGAATACATATGCTTTCATAATAACTTAGTGTGCCTAACTCCATTTTGTTGGAAGTACTTCGTAGACTTCCATAAATATCTTACCTTTTCACGATGGTATGTCAAGCACATCCTGTCAAATGAGGTTGGGCACACCAAGTTTTTAGGAAAACATTTCCCTCTATAAATTGTCAAAATATGTATGTTTATGTTGGAGGTTCTTGGTTGATTAGATATGCGTTATTTATAATAGAAATTATCAACCCGTAGGATAGGAAAAATATTTATTATGATAAGGTTTATAAAAATGTCTGCCAGAATGTCAAAATAATACCTACAATAAATGTTGGTGCACAAGAAAAATGACGCATCTCAAAATTTGTCATTTTGCAGGAGAACTGTTTCAAGTTTTATTATTATTGTATATTTGAAAAACCAAAATGTATATGAAATTGCTTTAGGTATTATTTGTTTGTGACAATTTCACAATACACGGCTATAGATAAATAATGGAGTTCAACAAACTGCTCCTAATGTCGAACCCTTATTTGAGTTGTGACATCTTTCTTGTAACAATGTTGTTGTAGGTCACAAACAAAATTATCAAATAAGTTAAACAAAACCAATGTTTTTTGTTTGTTTTTATAACTCAAATTTTATTATTTTCTGTTATTATGAATTAAAACTAAAATAACTAATCTATCTTAATTAATACCTAAAAACAAGAATATATTATTACTTATTTAAGAAAAAAGATAATTAAAGTAATATTGTGGAACCGGATTTTTATTTTATTTTTCTGAGAAAATAAACTTTCAAAACTGCAAATAGTTGCAGATTTGTTAAGATTTGTATTCCAACGGTTTATCACATTATCTTCATGATTTATTGCAATCCTTGCATATTTGCTTTGTGTTAACTGACACCATTTTTATTGATTATTTGTCTTGACAATCTCAGCAATAATTTAGTTTCTTAACGATGGTAATCACTTATCTTCCATCATGCCTATTCAGAAAAGAAGATTTTTTTTAAATATGGCAATGTAAACACCATATACAGGGCAATTCAGAAACTATGAATGGGAGTTAAGCATAGGTGCCGTAAGTTGTTTAGAAGTAAGAATTGTATCAAATTTATGTGTTTATTTAGTGTTTGGCCAATTGTTTTTATTAATTAATACACAATTTTCTAATAATGTGAAATTCACAAAATAATTATTCCGAAAATATCAATGTTTTTTATTTTTTTTTTGCCATGAATTTGTATATTTTGTCATATGATCCACACTTATCCGTTGATTCTGAATATTTTTTGAGCTTAAAATATGTCGTAATAACTAAGAGTAGACAACTGAAGAGTTGAAGTAAATAACGAACTAAGCGCCAAAAACATTATTCAGAGATAATAGTGTGCAGCAAGATAAATGTTTTATAGAAAGCCATCCCTAATTTTTTGTGCATATTTGATTGTACATTTCCTATGTTGGTGTTGTTTTTTGCCGAGGTCTTGTATTGCAAGAACAAATCTAAAGAAAATTGAAAAATTCGTAGATGGTGCTCATAATATTTATTTATACATATTTTAAGCTAAGTCGATATTTTTTTATACTGGAAAGAAAACTTAATAAAAATAAGTTGCTTGACCAAGTATACTTCATACAGTGTCCGTTGTTCGAAAAAATACACCTCGTTTACTGAAAGCCATGCAAAATTTGGTAGTTCTGCTCAATTTTATAGTCATTAATTTTCTTTAAAAATGTGTTTGTGTTATTTTGCAAATGTACTGAAAAACTGTTGTTTTTTGTGCAATCTTTCTAATCTAAAGATGTTTATATAAAGTTTACATTGAAAATGATTTATTTTAGTAACTTCTTTCAGAAAAAGTAAGGACCAGGAATCAAAATCCACACAACGTTTTCCTTTTATTTTTAATTATTATATGTGAAAAAACAAAAACAAGCTTTAATATTTTTTTTTCACAAACTAGGTACCTACTCAAGGTATCACACAGTATTGATACTAACAATATTACATTTTCTTTTTATTAAAAATCAAAATGTAATTCTAAAATAAATATCAGAAATAACATGAACTTTTTTGTAATAATAAAATTGCCAGAACACGCAAATAAATCGCCAGCCACAAAAAAATTAAAAAAAAATTCAAACAACTTTCTTTGGCTTTAAACAAGCTATCGTTTAAATATATTGTATTATGGAAATTTGGTAACTTTTACTTTTTTCAAATAGACCCTGTATATTTTTACATTTTTTAATTCTAAGATTAATTCTAAGAATAGTTTATAGGAACCATTTTTTTTATAATATGCACCATTTTTGAGTTAAATGTATACAAAATTTATATATCAAAATTTGTCAAAATTACTGGAACACCTAAATAATTCCCCAACCGTAAATAGTTTCAAAAATGCTTTAAATAAAAGATTAGTTATTTAGCGTGCTATTTACAAAAATACGCCGAAAGTTAACTCATGCGAGATCGAGCGGTCAAGTTTGTTACATTCGCACGCATTCGGTGAAACGTGCGTACGTTTGATGCAATATTCGCATAGACGTCCACATATAGCAATCGTATGGATA
This sequence comes from Aphodius sticticus, assembly GCA_963966075.1. Lineage (NCBI taxonomy): Eukaryota > Metazoa > Arthropoda > Insecta > Coleoptera > Scarabaeidae > Aphodius > Aphodius sticticus. Next base: position 68,285,397 of record OZ014509.1, read on the forward strand.
CGGGTGTCGTTCGCGGACATTCAAATGCAGTTTTAGCGTACACACTATAGGCCGCACGTAAACAATTTCTCTTTGATGTACCGCCCGACGAGCGAACCCTGGCGCACCCGAACGCATACGTTTGGCGCCAATATTTTTGGCGTATACACTAAGCGAACGTATGCGTTCTTTATCGTGCGACCGCATACATTCGGTATATGTGTACGCACCTTTAGGCATTTCACGACATATTTTTACGTAGCCCGTTATTTATATTAAAGCCAGTGATATCAGCCCACTTTAATATAATAAAACCAATTTTTCAATTTTTACTTCAACTCTTCAACTGATCTGTTCTTATTAAACCCTATCCAATTTTAGCAGTAGCTGTGATCGTTCTTCTTAAACCAATACAACTCCAGTACATATATCGAGTATTCAACGACATTCATTTTAAATTTTCTCTAATCACCGTCAAAATTTATATTTCCTTTTTAGGTAATACAAACAGCAGGTCCCGCTCCACTCCTAAAAACCGTAAACGGCCAAAAACCGGTCACCGGAAACAAGGTAAAGATCCTGAGCAACGTCGTCATGCCGAACACCATCGCAGGCCCGAGCACGATGACGCTAAACAAGGCAAACCAACGCATCTTTCACCAGAAGAACATCGGGAACGGCATGTCCCGCTATCTTCCGAAACCGATGAACAACATCCCGAAGCAATCGAACATCCCGAAGAATCAACAGGACAAGACGCAGAAGATCATCTACGCCGGCACGAAGAGCCAGATAAAGACGCTGTCGACGCTGACGAGTTTCTCGAATAAGCCGCAGAACGTGAAGGCGCTGAGCCCGCAGGCGAAACCGCCGTTGGGGCAGATGCAGAAGCCGGGGCCGTCGAGGCCGATGCCTCCCAAGGCGCAGCAGAAGATGCCCGGGAAGCCGAACTATATCGGGAAGCACGCGGTGCAGGCGCAGAAGTTGAAGCAGCCGATGCCGAAGAAGGTGCGGTCGAATCCGTTTCCGCAGTACCAGAACCGGCCGAACCAGGTTACGTTCAATCAGGCGTTGACCGCTCAGATATTGGAGACGTTGGGCTCGAAGTCGTCTAGCTATGAACCTACGAGGTATGTTTTTTTTTTTAATCTTTGTGATGTTTGATGCGTTTTTTGGGATCGGAAGGATTTTGGTTATTTGATTCGAGTGTTTCTTTGGTTGTGACGTTGTTTTAATAGTTTGTTTCTAATTTTTTACACTAAAGGAGATATTTTGAAGCCAAATGTTATTAAGACACGTTTTACTAAGAATTTGATAGTGCAATTGGTTTTAAATTCATTTTAAAAATAATGTTAGAAAGTTAATGTCATTGTGAGTAAAAAATGCATATTGACAATTACTTAAAAATTTACAGAAGTTTGAAATTAAAAAAGTAATTATCGTTTTAAGTGTCCTTTCTTTTAAGAGCATGTCTGTAACTCTTATTTGATTCGAGTGTTTCTTTGGTTATGACGTCATTTTAATAGTTTGTTTCTAATTTTTTACACTAAAAGAGATATTTTGAAGCCAAATGTTATTAAGACACGTTTTACTAAGAATTTGATGGTGCAATTGGTGGTTTTAAGTTCATTTTAAAAATAATGTTAGAAAGTAAATGTCATTGTGAGTAAAAAATGCATATTGACAATTCCTTAAAAAGTTACAGAAGTTTGAAATTAAAAAAGTAATTATCGTTTTAAGTGTCCTTTCTTTTAAAGTTTGAGCATGTCTGTAACTCTTTTAGGAATTGAAAAAATAAATGAGTGCAAATGAGACTTTTACTAAAAAGGCCAATTAATTTGCTTCCTAACTATTTGCGAAAATAATCAGCAAAAAGTTTTTGTAAACCTATTTGTTTCTTCATTTCTTCTTTATTCAATTTATTCTTTATTATTATTAAATTTAATACTTCTTATTATTAAAAGGTTATTGTTTGTGATCTTCCTTCGTTTTCGCATTGTTTGACATGTATGTCCTTTTTTTATTTTGATTTGTTTTGTATAAAAAATTAAAGTATATGAAACCTTTGAACAGAATTAAAATCGCCGTCTAAAAAAAACCAGGAAAAAGATCTCAAAGAATGTAAAAAAATTTCTTTAAATTTAAAATAACTAATCCAATAAAAATAACATGCAATAGAATGACTGCCTGTGCACCAGAAGTATCCACAAGTATCAACAACTCAAGTTTAGTACAATTTTTTTAATTGAAAAATACTCATTTTTCTTGAAATTGTCCATGCTCAAAGGTGTAGTTTAATTAAAAGTGTAATAAAAACCTTTTTTTCCGTTGCTAATAATTTTATTTTAATGAGTACCGGTGTTGATTGGGCGATCATCTTCAGCTCAAATGGTGAATCTTCAGGAACCTTATAAACGTTACAATACATTTTAAAAATACACATTAAAATTAAGAGGACGCGCAAATGACATATCGTCAATTTTATATTTATGCCTTTCTTGCCTGTTATAGTTTTAATGTGTATTTTAAAATGTATTGTGACGTTTATAATGCTTCTGAAGAATTTGAGCTGAAGATGATCGTAACCGGTACTGATTAAAATAAAATTATTAGCAAAGGAAAAAGAGGTTTTTATTACACTTTTAACCCCTTAATGCACACGCTCGAATTAACTCGAGTGCACTGTACTTATTATGGTGCATTAAGTGGTTAATTAATACTCATTTTTATCCCCCTTCCAACATATTTGTGCAGCAGACTCGCAAAAATAATTTTTTATAGTAAATGACTGACTAAAAAGTTTGATATGGACTTACTTGTTTTTTCAATTCCTTAAAAACTTACAATAGTTTGAATTATTGACACAACCATGTTTTAAACGGCTGTAACTTCTTAAATAATTGAAAAATGCTTTAAATCCACGTGAAACTTTTTACTCAGAATGACAATTACCACTACAAAGAAAAACATCAGTTAAGGATTTATTTGTGTATTCAATTCATTATATGTTATTTTATACAGTAGAGCGTCGATAATCCGAACCTCTGTAATCCGAACGTCCAAAAAGAAATAATAATAAAATAAATCACTTAGTAACCTAGGGTTAAGCCATTTTTGTAGGTATCCTTCGATATCTCTTTGATATCCCTTCGATATCCCTTCGATATCCGTTTGATATCCCTTTGATATCCCTTCAATATCCCTTTGATATCCCTTCGATATCCCTTCGATATCCCTTCGATATTCCCTTGATTTTGACTTTTTGACATTCCTATAGTTTAAGAAGAGCGGAATCCAACACTCGTATTGTCTATTATTTAGCTGCAATATTTGATAATCCGAACAATTTGATAATCCGAATAACCGTTGGTCTTTATTAGTTCGGATTATCGACGCTCTACTGTAGTTTATTTATTTTATTAGATAATATTCCAAATAGCTTTAACTTCTCAAGGTATGGAAAAAAGACACGTTTAACTCAGAATTAAAATTGCTTTTTACAAAAATGCGGGAAAACATCTCAAAGAACATCAAAAATTATGTCATTCCGTTTAAAATAACACATCCAATAAAATGCCGCAACTTAGAAGTATTTAGTTTATATACAGGTTTTTTTTTTTGAAATATAAACTTTTGATGACCGTCATCTGGTCTGAAAAATTAATAGCTTCCTAGATAATCGAAAAAAAAACTAATTTTTCTCAAAAAATAAATGTTTGATAGTAAAAGACATACGGAATAAAATGTTTTATATAGACATATTTGTTTTTTATATTCCTTAAAAAGTTAAATCAGTTCAAACTGTTAACAAGACCGTGTTTTAAACGACTCTAACTTCTTAAGGAAATGAAAAATGCAATAAGCTGACATATGAAACTTTTTATGCAAAAACGTATGAACCTTTACAAAAAATAAAATCAGTGAAAAGTTTCATATGGAATTATTTGTTTATTGAATTTGTTTTATTTATTTTTAATATTTTTACTTAAATTTATCTTCTTTTTTTATTGTTGTAATGAGTATTGAATGTGTTCTTTCCTTGTTTTTGCATTGTTTAATATGTATTTTCTTATATATTTTACTTTTTATTCTTAATATTTCAACCGGCTTTAACTTTTTAAGGGTTTTGAAAAAACAAATAGGTCCTTATTTAAGATAACATTTACTTCGTAAAAACGATTTTTGCAGGGAATAAGTAGAAGTCTTCGTAAATCCACAAAAAGTCGTAGACCTGGAAAAATAAGATAAATGATAAATTTTGCATTCAGGCCGTTTGGTAGTACATAATTGAAACATTATATTATGTATATGTATAAACAATTGTTCAATCGATCAGATTGATCGTCAATCACATCAATCCTTTTATTTTAGATCATTAATTTTGATCACACGACGAGATCGAGTTCGACGATCAATAAGCGTCAACAACTTTTTTTTGTGTGCTTAAAAAAAACTACATAAAAGTAACTCGTTATTAATTCTACGCAGGTACGAGCCGCAATACAGCTACCAGGAACCCGAGCCGAGACCTGTCGTCGAATATCAGCCCCAATCGAACTTGGACACGTTATCCTTTGTGTGTCAGGCAGTGTTATTGGACCACAACTATAACGCTACCTTGCCGATGGATTCGCCCGTCGCTCCGAGTTCGAGTTCTACGCAGATGAACGGCGTCAGCAACATCTCGTGCTTGTATTCGCCGCCCGGTGGCAGTAAGCGGCGGTTGAACTTGAACTTGACGCCGTCGAACACGCTGTCGAGTTTGTCAACCAGCTCGCTCGTACCGAGTACCGTCAGCCAGGACGACGATGCCGCGTCTGATATTAGTTGTCCGTCCGAAAGGAAGCCGGAATCCGAAGGCGAGGAGACTGATACTTCCCCGGAAGCGGAGGCTGTCTCGAAGGAGGAGCAATTCGATAGGTAGGTTGCGTTTGTTATTATTTTGGATATTTTTTTGTGTCTACAATGTCTTGATTTTATAAAGTTAATGATAAGTTATAAAATTAGTTGAAATGTTAAAGAAAATGTGAAACACAAGTCATGCTGAATAACTTAAAAAATCTGAAGCAAAATGTTAAATTCAAAATTAATCTTTGCACCAATAATAATAATCAATGCAATATTTATTTTTGCAAAATACAGAATATAGAATAAAATATAATCAGAACTTATACAATCTGTATTGCAGTTGTTCAGATCTGTATTTGATTTATCATGGTCTCATTCCATATATTTGAGAAATTATCGTTGTATATAAAAATCTGATGTGGCCAGACACATGACTTTATCATACTATATGTAAAATTAATAGTTTAGCTGGACGAGATTCTATTTGATCGAGATCTGTCTGCATTAAAATAATACTAGTTAGCCAGGACAGATATTTTGATTCTATTGACGGTCAAAAGATCAGCATTTGACACTACAAAATATCTGTCAAATCCTGGCTAACTATAGTCTATCCACTTTTAGAATAAAGCATTGGATAAGATAGGGCTATAATTTGCGGATTGTGATTGGCTGAACCAAATTTACACCAGCCTACTCGCGCCAACAAATGAATTGATTAAGGGGATAAAAGCACTAGTGTGTTCCGATTTTGTTTTTATTAATCAGATCTTACGGCTACCAGGTTTTGAATCTAAACCAATTCGTCTTCGGGCCGTGCTACAATGAGAAACGTAACATAAGAATCTATCTAACCTATTAAGTTCACTAATTCCGTCAATTTACAGCTTATTTGAACGAACGACGCAAACAATTTTGAGGTTATATTCACCCTTCATACTCATTTTCGATATAAATCGGCAGTCCTTACAATTACAAAGTTATAAAGCCTATGTCAATGTCCGTTATGCAATCTGGGACCTTTAATTGTAAGGACTGCCGATTTATATCGAAAATGAGTTTTTATGAGTTTAATGAGTTTTTTTTTTATGCCCTTAATTTGAACCCGCCGATGATGATGGAGAGATTTATTATTGAAATGAACTTATGTCGGTAAAGAAGAATGTATCTCACTTGAATTTTGAAACGTCATGTCATTTGCGTCAGATCTTCGTCGTGTTCGGAATAAATTGCTTCGAATTTATTTTCAACAATCAATCGATTCAAATCAAACTCAGTTCTTTTTAGAACTCCACACAATATTAACATTGTAACAGGTAATCTTAATATTGCCAATAATATTTGTTGTTAATGTTTTACGATGATATTTAATAGTGCTAATATTGATGAGAGAATGCAGGCTGGTTCATCAAACACTAATACTGTTCTCGTCCATCTAAGAATTACATTATGTAAACAAACTGAAAAGCGCAAATATACAAGCTTCTATCACTTTTCATGCTTTATGCAACCAACAAATTTATAGGTCATACTTATTTTATCCAAATTTAGGTTATAACTACATTAATAGTAGTTATTAAAGCCTATTTGATAGTGAAATTAATTGCCGTTTGTCAAACATCTTTTAACTATCATTCGAAATTAATTTGCAAACATTTCACACCATTGGCGTGACATAACCTTTCAATAGGGTATTCCGGTGTTTTTGAAATTGTCATTTTTTACAAAGTATGGGTGCTACTGTTTGCTACGTCACAAGTAAAATATCAAACATTGTTTTAAATTAAGAGAAATCGTTGTTTGAAGTTTGAATTAGGATTGGTCTTTGTGACGTCACAAAGACCGCTCAAAGTGAGCGACTTGACAACGTTGCTATATCTAGGGTGCACGTAGTAAATTTTTGTCTTCTGTTGTGTCAACGTTTAGAATCGCTCGTTTGTTGACACCTGCTTTGGTTATTGAGGTTATATCAAACAGTTGTTCAAAATGTATAAACTCCAACGCTGACATTGTTCTGTGCCGGGCTGTAACAGCAGTAGAACAGTAACTCCTGATAAAATTTTCTTTACATTGCCGACTAGCGAGATGAGGGATGTTTGGCTTCAAGTTTCAATGATCAAATCATCTCTCAAAAAAGTTACCTTTATTCGTTGTCAAACAGCAGGGTCGCCAACCGTCAACTTGGCCGATCAGCTGTTCGAGAGCTGTCCGCTGTTGCCACCGCTACTAGGGATCGGTAATCATCGTGTATTTCCGAGGGTGGTCGGTGAATTCAAACGAAATGCACTTTTAATTGCAATTATCTCATAGAAAAACTAAATCAAAAAGCTCATAGCTTAACTTTATGAATCCTCATAAATTGTACAATAGGTTAAACCGAATATCTGCTTAAATTTTGACATGACCGGAATACCCTATTTGCCGCTGTTGACAGCATATTGCTCCAGTGTAAATCGAGCTCAGTTTGCACCCCCCACTACTATGTTCTAAACGTGAATAGGGTATAGTTAGCCAGGACAGATATTTTGATTCTATTGACAGTAGGTATTGTCAAAAGATCAGCGTTTGACACTACCTACTGTCATTACAATGAAAATATCTGTCAAATCCTGGCTAACCAGTTTTATATTAATGCAGACACGACCGATCTCGATCAAATAGAACTTGCTCATGCAACTAAACTATTAATTTTTACCAAAAGATGTCATAGACATAAATTATGCAAAATGTCTATTTTGACTATTTTGACGAAATTACAGAAATGGTAGCTCATTTGTAAAATCGTTAAAAAATGCTAAGAGTAAACCACCACCCTTTTGAACAAAAAGCTTTTCAGCTCTAAGTTTGGTCATCAAACTTCTAAATATGAAGTTTCGTCGATACCTTTAGTAGTTTCTCCGGAATCGTCGCCACAAAAAACCGTTACACACATACACACAGCACAGAAATTTTTTTGTACCTTGATCAAATATCTTCAGGGGACCCAAAAGGACATATTTCCGCTAAAGTATCAAATTTTTTTTTCGCCACGATTACAATACTTAATCATACTGCGTAAAGTAAAAGATATAAGAATATAATGGTGAATTTTACAAGATTACCTGTTACAATGTTCCAACTATCGTGTGGAGCTCTAAAAAAGACCTGTTTTTGATTGTATAGTTTGAAAGAACACAAAACTAGACAAGAACTAAAAAAAAATTATTTTGAGGTTAAGAATTTTTAATAGCCTCAATAAATCTCTTATGGTTAAAATTATCACGATCTTTCCTCTTCTTAAGACTGTAAAACAAGTGCCTAAATATGTTAAAATGAAGCTTGTAGAACAAAAATTAGTAAATGTAGTTATATAAAAAAAGATGAGCTATCGATAGTACGAGTTGGTGCTTAGTCCCTTTGACTTCATACTAGAGTAATAAAAAGAAACGATTATACACTGGGCAAAAAAAACGTAAATTTTTTTAATTACTTGTACTTCTAATAATATTTAAACAATTCAAATATTTCTTTGAAAAACGAATTGCTTGTATTGTGAACATTCAATAAACATTTGTTCTTCCCCTTTTTTCACTCTTTTCCGGTTTTTTTGTGATTGCTTAGGCGAGAGTTACCGAATATGCCTAATAAAAAGCACTAAGAATGTATATTTATATTCAAATAATTCATTTAATAACAATAATTCATCAATCATCATCGTCAACTGTAGTAAAAAATAACTCACTACCGCTATTAGTATATCATTAGTAAAACTTTGTCCACGATAACATTTTCTTAATTTTTTTTCCCCGCTGTTCTTTTATAAAAATTTATATATAACATTTTTTTCGATTATTAACTATTATTCTTCTTAGGTACGGCGATTACGTCACGCGCTGCATCTGCGGCTTCATCCACGACGACGGCTACATGATCGAGTGCGACCAGTGCAAGGTCTGGCAGCACGTACGCTGCGTAGTCCGCACCAAGAAGGTCCCCGAAGATTACCTCTGCGAGGTCTGCGACCCATCCAAACCCACCGATCGACAGAAAGCGCGCGCCCTCCAACAACAATGGATGCGGGAAGTGCAAGAACGCGACGCCAAACTCGTCAAAGAACAGCTAAAACAACCGCTAACCGACACAGACTCCTCCGACGCCGAACATCCGTCGAACAACAACATCAGCCTCGCGAGCAAAGGCAGGCGAAAACCCGATTTAAAACAACGTCAGAGGAGAGAGCGCGAGAAGAGACAACTCAAACGGAAGATCCCGAAACGGAAGATGCGTAGCCAGAGTAAAACGAGCGACGACGAGAAGAGTCACGTTCCGCAGCTGAGGCAGTGGATTGATAATTACGAGGAGGCGGTTACGAATCATTATTCGCCGGAGTTGCGGGCGAGGATGTCGAATATCAGGATAAACGGGGCGCATTCGGAGTTGATTGGGCACGTGGAACCGCAGTTGCAGAAGTGTAAGCTTCATGCGAATTCGAATGGGGTTAAGTGCTTGTTGAGTACGGTTCATCTGTCGCTCGGGACTCCGATTATCGAGTTGCGCGGGAAGTATATGCTTTCGAATCAGCACAGGACTTCGACGCACCTTTCGAATCTGACCACTCGGCAGCAGAGGCCGGGGCCGTTTTTGTTCTTCTACCGGCTGCACAGGGATAATACGGAGGTTTGCGTCGATACGAGGACGTACGGAAATATTGCCAGGTTAGTAGTAAATGCACCGTTTATCAAAAAATAAAAAAAATTTACAGCAGTTTATATTGATTGGATGAATTTATTAATTTTTCTATTTTTTCACCAATTTCCCCTATGTTGGCTAAAATTCTACCTTTTCTTACAAAATTAACAAAATCTAAAGCTAACTCTAAAAGAAAATTCAATATTCAAACAAAACTTGTTTAATATCTTTTACTATGCATAGAAAATAATGCAATAATGCAAAACGAATCATTATTATGCATAGAGTTTTGTATATTTTTTTTTATTTTCAAGATAATCAAATATTAGATTAATAATGATAGATTAAAATAGCCCACCCAGTATAATATATTTTTATTTCTTTTTTTATTTTTAATAACAAGGCACTAAAATAGACAGTGGCTTTAAAATTTACGGATTATCATCTACTACCTATAAGTTGTCATGCAATAATATTTTGAGAACATTTCTGGGATTTGGCTGCAGAAGTTTTTAGGATTTGTGACAATGTGTGAAAAGTGGATTTAACAGGCTTTGCTCCTCAAATTTATGCTTTGCATTAAACTTTTAATAATAAATATGATCCAAATTTTCAGTTCACAAACATAATTTTAGAGCAGCATTTTAGAGATCTAACCATTTTGTTGTTGAATTGCTTTAGCAAATTAATGACATTAATTATTTCTCCAATTATCACCCATTCAGCAAAAAAGCAACTGTTTTGGCTGATGAGAATATTTAAAATAAAGTACTTAAATATAAAAACTTACAAAAGACATTTTTGTTTATTGCTTATTTTTCCAATACAGTCGAGACCGGATATAACGAACTCCGGATATAATGAACACCCACTTGTAACGACCAAAAAAAGAAGTCCCGTCAGATCGCCATATAGTTACATGTATGTTTAGCTCGCTTATAACGAATGCGTATATAACGACCGCCCAGATATTACGACCAAATTTCTATCCATTTTTAGTTCTACAAGTTCGGTTATAACGACCACTGAATGAACACCCAGCACGAAATATGGTCGAATGTCTCCTGCCCGCAAAACTTAACCTACATTCGCCAACAGGGTTAATAGGAGAACCCCTACCGTTTGTTTCACAATTTCGCGGTTACGTCTCCTCTATTCCCCACCTCTATTTTTCTTACTTCGTAAGACTTTTAGCTTGGATATATGCATTAAAATAAAAAGTTTATTTAAAAAATATGTAGGTACCTATGTATATAGGGGTTTTCTTTAAGAGCGACGCATTTCATTTTTCAATTAAATGACTTGTGGGTTAGTTATGGAAATGATTTTTATTTAAAATGAAAGTATAATCGATGCCATTATTTATGGAATACGACATCGTTCAAATGTATGCCGCGGAAGCGCTGACACGAGTGAATACGCTGGACCCAATTTTCCATGACTCGAGCCGAAATTTACACAAATCGGCCGAAATACCAGGAATTTCGCATTCGATGTTGGCCTGGAGATGTTCTAACGTTTCTGGCTTGTTGGCATAGACCAGCGAGTTAATGTAACCCCAAAGAAAATCTAAAGGGATTAAAGACAGAAATGTTAGAACAGCTGCAGACCAACATCGAACGCGAAATTCCTGTTATTTCGACCGATTTGTGTACGCGAGTCATGTAAAATTGGGTCCAGCGTATTCACGCGTGTCAGCGCTTCCGCGGCGGACATTTGAATGATGTCGTATTCCATAAATAATGGCATCGATTATACTTTCATTTGAAATAGAAATCATTTCTAAAACTAACCCACAAATCTTTTATGTAACGGTTGTAATGTAATGGTTTAAAACACAGATAATGTATATTTATTTTGTTTATTCTGTGTTCTTTATTATGTATTCTGTTGATTTAAAAATCGATGATTTAAATTATCGCATGTTTGCTTATAACGAACGACCGCTTGTAACGAACTAGCGACATGGCCCCTTGAGTGTTCGTTATATCCGGTCACGACTGTATTTTATTATTATTATGTAAAAACATGTGTTTACAGGCTCTCCCACCTTTTTTTCTCCACAAATTATTTTTAATAAGGAAATGTTCTGAGTTAAAACATTTATTATACAGGTTGTCCTACTTTCTTTCTCTCAAAAATTATTTCTAAAGAGCAAATGTCGTTCTAGTAAAAAGTTATTTGTTTTTGGACTTATTTTAAAATAATAATAATAAAATAGTATATTATTTGAAGAGCACATAATTAAAGATATAAATCGTAAAGCATGAAGTTTATACGCGAGCCGTAAGAAAGCGTGTAACAATGCGAGCGATTTATATCCGTTATGTGTGAGTCAAATACGATGTTTTATCTATGACTCATAAATTCCATTTTATGTAAAAGATTTTAAATGTATTTGTCAATGGTGGCGATGCAAACTGTCAAATAACTGTCATCCACGTAGGTTTTGACAGACTTTGGCACTAGCGTTGTATAATGATGACAGTTCTTTCAAATAATGAAGTCATTATTTGAACGAACTGTCATTATTATATAACGCTAGTGTTATTATAATCCTAGATATTTTAAAACTATTGACAATAGGTATTGTTAAAACATCAGTGTGTGACACTACCTAATGTCATTAAAATGAAAATATCTGTCATATCCTGGCTAACTACTTTTATATTAATGCAGACATAATTAGAATTTGCTCATACAGCTAATAAACTATTAATTTTACCAAAAATTGTCATAGAGATAAATTATACAAAATTTCGTCTACTTTAATTTATTATTTAACTATTTGACGAAATTGCAGAAATGGCGGCTCATTTGCAAAATCCTTGACAAAATGCTCACAGTAAACGTCCAGTTGCTTTGGACTCTTTTAAACAAAAACCTTTTCAGCTCTAAGTTTGGTCATGAAACTTCTAACTATGAAGTTTCGTCCCGATACCTTAAGTAGTTTCTCCGGAATCGTCGCCACAAAAGAGGGGTACACACAAACACACACAGACATTTTTTTGTACCTTGGTCAAAAATGTTCAGGGGACCCAGTAGAACATTTTTCCGCTAAAATCTCAAAAATTTTTTTGGCACGATTACAATACTTTATCATACTATGTATGTTAAAGTAAAAAGCACATTGAGCAATGCAAAAAATAAAGAAAGAACACAGAAATACCTATTACAATAATTAAAAGTAAATAAATTAAAGAAAACATAAAAAATAACTAACAAATTGAAGAAATACCATACGAGACTTTAAAGTAAGGAATAAATTGTATAAACAAATGAAGAAACAAATAAAACCATGATTATTTTATTGACTTCTTATAGAAAGTAAATGTAATTTTAGATTGAAATATTAACAAAATAAAGGCAAATACAATATGTTAATTCATATAATACAATTTTAAAATGAAAAAAAAAAAAAATAATAATAAATAAATTATGGATATAAAAATAATCAAAAATTAAAGTAAAAAAAATATAAAATAAATTGAATGAACAAACAAATGAAATCAATAACAAATAAAACCATATGAAACTTTTGCTTCGCTTTTTTTAGATAATAAATGTCATTTGAGTAAAACGTAAAAATGGCTTTTTGTTCAATTCCTAGAAGTTTGCAATATTAACAAAACTATTTATTTTAATTTTTCAATTTATATAAAACAATTAAAAAACTAGGAAAGAGAACAAATGATAGACGTTAAAATAATAAAAATTAAATAAAAGTAAAAAAAAAATAATTAAAATACATTGAATGAACAAATAAATACAAAAATAAATCGTTTATTCTTTTTGCTGATTTTTAGTAATAAAATTCTGATGAAAAACGGTAATGAAATTATTGGAATTATTTCAATTCATTTAGAACTGTTTACTCAGTATGACGTTAAACATATAGGCAAAAGTTATTCGGTATAAGAAGTAAGAAGGTATAAGAAGTAAGAAGGGATACTCTGCATAATAAATATTCACACACAAATTATTATTCAAGCATCTATTGATTAATAATTTAACCTTCATAATATCCTCGAAGGTGAAATCTTTCAAAAACCAACACCATCGTCTTAGTATCAACAATTTTTTTTAACAATTCAGAATAACCCAATTATTCTTGCAGGTTTATCCGAAGATCATGCCAGCCGAACGCCGAACTCCGACACTGCATCGAAAAAGGCGTGCTCCACCTGTACATAGTCGCCGCCACGCTGGTCGACAAGAACGTCGAACTCACGATAAAACACGAATCTCACGACCTAGCCGCGGCGTCCGGCTCGACGGAAATCAGCTGCGCGTGCGGCAACCCCGAAACCTGCGCCCTGAACAAATCCCGTAAGAACGGCGACATCTTTGACACCGCCATCGTCCACAGGAAGCGTCGCGGGCGACGCACCAGCTCCATGAGCGAGGCCCCCACAACCCCCGTCGTCAAGATCAAAGAGGAACCACCTACGGAAATTGAGGAAGAGAAAAAGGTTGTTGAGATCAAGGTTGAAGAACCGGTGATTGAGGAGATTAAGAGGGAGGTTATCGAGGAGGAGATTAAGGTTGAGGAAGTCGAAAAGGAGGAGAAGGTTTGTTTTCTATTTATTTATTTATTTATTTCCACAAAGTTACAAAAAAATTATACAAAATTCTTTAAAATCTTAACACTTGAACAAAATAATAATTTCTAAAATTAAAACTTACTAAACAATAGAAAAGCAAATTGCGTTACGTTGGGCACTAATAGGTTCTCTAAATAGCCAACAGCTGGTATCGAGACCAAATAATCTGGTACCGTAAATAAGTAAAAGAAAAAAACTAGCAGCTATTAAACACTAAAATAAAAATCAGTTTTCTGGTCATTCTTCATACAGTGAGCACATAAAGTATAGAAACATAACCAAATCTCTGAAATAGTTTGTTATTTGAAACGTTGACTTTTAATTCTCAAAATATGCATATTTACATCAAACTTAATTTCCGACCTTCAATATTGGAGAAGAAGGCAATTCACGGTAATATTGATACATTTTGTTTGTTTATGGAAAGCGAATAGGCGTTTTCGATTGATTTATTTGCGCTGAATGCAAATCTGAGCTTAAAAGTTGCATAAATATAGGTGGTCTGGTAACTATGGACATACGTCACTCGGTATGCCACGTGAAGTTAGCTGATATGGAAGTCGGCATTTTACGTGAGCGTATAAAAATAATAATAATTATAGTTACATTGTTTTCTGAAAGATTTATCGGAGATGAGCAGGGTTGCTATAAAAAAAACGCTTTTTTTATTTAAAACATTACAAACATGTTTTTTTTATAAAATGATGTTTTTTAACGAAACAATGTTTTTAAACACTTCGCAAAAAACATGTTTTAAACATGAAAAAAAATGTCTTTTTCATGTTTAAAACATCCAAAAAAACATGTTTTAAATAAGGGGTCAAACTTGTCTTAAACATGTTTAAAACACAATGGTTTAAAACGAAATATTTGTTTTAAAACAATGTTTTAAAACAAACTGTTTTAAATATGTTTAAAACAAAATATAATAGCGTTTTCGACTTAGCCGCTCTATGCACGCTCTCAATGCGACCCGGCACCGTGCCAGTGGGATGTGCACTTTTTTCGTGCAGTTGGTAAGCCGAACGCTTCAGAGTGTCACAAACTGTCAATGGTCGGATCGTGATCGATCGTGATTAAGGTTAGAATCACGGTTAGAATCACGTTAGAATCATATTTTAATCAATTATAAATAAATTTTAATAGATAATGGTCCAAGAGCTAGAACTTTCAGAATCTGTCCCTTTTAGCGTAACAATAAGATAATATCAAGTCTGGCAACCTTCCGAGGGTGGTTTTTGCGCCCATAGATTTTGAAAGGGTAAACAAAATCAAAAAATTACGTTATTATAATCAGTCTGTCGGTTTGGGATGTCAAAAGTTGATATCAAAATTTTTTATTCGCGGCAGTTTTTTCTGCTTTTCTGCATGGCAATTAAAATATCTTCTTCGCCCGCAGATGACGAAGACGATAATAAGTCCATAAGCCGTGACACTTTCACTTTGGCGCAACCTGACATCGCTTGTTGACAGTCCGCCATATTGCACTGACACTGCACCGACTCCAGAAGTCGGAGCAAGAAAATTGCCCTCAGTGTGCACTGAGGGCAACTTTGGTCGTAAGTCGAACACGCCGCACTCGACGAGTGCCACCTGAAAATTATAAGTCGAACACGCAAAACTGCCCCGGGGCAAGCCAGTGCAGAAAAAGTGCAGTAAGTCGAAAACGCTATAAGTGTTTTAAACATTTCTTAAGTTACCGGACAACCTTTGCATATAACATCAGGTTGTGTGTTTTTGAGGTTACTGTTATAGAGCTGTCAGCAACCCATTTAAAGATGTGCTGTAAATTCTTCAAAAACATTTGAGAACAAACTTTTGGTATTTCAGGTAAAAGTGAAAAGATTTAGGTTTACTATGAGGCCATTTTGAGGTTTTGAAGACGTTTTTCGGGTTCACCTGGTATAAATGAGTAAAAGTTACCAAAACAGCGTTTTTGTGACTCTAACCTCACTTTTTTTTTTAAACCGTACGATAGAAAATTTCATATGCAATATAATATAATAAATGTTAACCCATATTCTTAGAATAAAGATCTTGTATATATAGAAAGTTTTGGAGCCCAGATTTGTTTTCAGGGCAATTAATTCTACCCAAAATGCAATTTCATATTCAATTCACAAATGCTATTTTCCCTAAAGTTATCTATATTTTACAGTTTTTAGTCTTTTTCTTGAAAATTTTAAAATGATTATTAAATTTTATTATGATCATAACCAGGGATGTTAAATTACGGTAATTAATTTTTTTTTAATTTTTACGTAAATTACCGTTGAAATTAAAATTATCATTTCAAACATTAAATTACCTCGTAATTAAAAACTAAAAATGGTAGATTACGTTTGCTTAAATTACCCGGTAATTGAAAATTCAAAATGGTAAATTAAACTGGCGTTAAACTGATTACTGTAATAATTTATGATTGCTACTTATGTTAATTAAATTGTTTGGTCAATAACAGATGTTATTCTGTAGATAACTTGCTATCTCTAGGAATGTTACATTTCTGTAATTAATTTTTACAGTAAATTACAGCTTAAATTAAAATTATTATTATCAAATATTTAATTACCACATAATTAAAAATTCAAAATGGTAAATTATATTTTCTTAAATTACCTGGTAATTCAAAATGATTAATTACCGATGAGAGTAAGTTATGTCAATCAAAATGTAGGGTGCAACCTTAAGAGGAATCAGTACTGCTGGTACGTCCTATAAAATAAGCATCCATAGTCAGCCATATCAATTCTCTCATGTTATACACCAAATTATAGATAAAGGTGTATTACTTGCTGTGGTAATGTATATGTATTACTTGTTGTTGTATCCACGCTACGTGATAAAATATAACTTATTCATGTACTCGAAGAAGTAAAGTTTTGAGTGAAAAAAGCAGGTAAGATATTGATATTTTTATGTGAAATTTTGTACACTTATAGAGGAAGGTGTAACTTAGACCTGTTATGTGGTACATTTTTCAATTTTAACCTGAGTTCTTCGTAAAAAAAAGTTGCAAAATCACCCAATTTTATGTCATATTCAGTAATAGATTTGTCAAAAACGAACAGAACTATCAAAAATCTACCACTAGACGCAAAATTATATATCTTTTATCTTTAATTTGGTGTATTTCTTTTACGATTATGTGAACTAATTGCTGAGAAAAAGCCTCAGAACTTTTGCGTGTTTTGCAAGCTAAACGTAGGGGGTATGGATTCCCCTTAAAAGTCATTATTTTGTAGATAACCACCAATCCTGATTTAATAGTAGTAGTTGATTATTACAATGAAAACAAGAACTACAAGAAAATAGTTTTTCCACTCAATCGATTTCTCCCCTTTCCACTCTATTCATTCAATACAAAAAGATTAGCTATATTTTACCTAATAATATCATTCGGCAGGTGAATTGAGGAGTGTAAAGGGGCTGTGATAACGAAAGAGAGTAGAAATGTACCGGTGTTAAAAAAATATCCGGATTAAAAAATGATACCTTGTTTGTGATGCCAGGCACAAAAGTAATAAATAAATAATAAAGAAACAAATATAAAGTATTTTTTAACAGGTAATAATAATAATAATAAACTTTATTATATAAGGCACAATATAACAACATCAAAACTCGATAAAATATAAAAGAAAATACAGAAATTCTATCTAAAAATCCTTTGAAATTATTATAAATATCGGTAAATTACCAACGGTAATATATGCTTACGGTAAATTACCTTTGCTAATTTAAGCCGTAAATCACGGTAATTAAAAATCCGCTAATTACCATTAATTACAGTAATTTATGCGGTAATTTACCTGGTAAATTACGCTTTTACATCCCTGATCATTAACTCATTAACAATTGATGGTCAGAAATCTTTTCACAGAAATGTGTATGTTGATAATTAAAAATCAAAAGAAATTATCGTCTTCCAGATACGTTCGTTGAAGACTTTTTTCCGTTCTAAACGTTGACACAACAGAAGACAAAAATTTACTACGTGCACCCTAGATATAGCAACGTTGTCAAGTCGCTCACTTTGAGCAGTCTTTGTGACGTCACAAAGACCAATCCTAATTCAAACTTCAAACAACGATTTCTCTTAATTTAAAACAATGTTTGATATTTTACTTGTGAAGTAGCAAACAGTAGCACCCATACTTTGTAAAAATAGACAATTTCAAAAACACCGGAACACCCCATTCTTTCTTGAATGCTGATTCCCTGATTCCCCCAAAAATCGCCTTTGTTTCATGCGTCAAAATTTAAGATAACATTAATGTGACATGTCAAACATGACATGACAATTCAAAGCCCAGCTTAATTAGTGCAAATTTGATGTCCCCGTTTTTTACGCTTGCGAATTTATTAGTGATATTGGTAGTTTTAGTACTATTGTTTCTAATATTTCTATTATATTTGTGTAACAATTACGTAAAGCAGAGTGTTGCTAAACAAACATACTATTATTATTATTATCATTATAGGTTGAGGTGAAAGTGGAGGTTGAGGTTAAAGAAGAAGAGGCGACTCCGCCCCCTCCGCCGCAAGTTTCGACCAGGAGGGCTTCGTTGCATCATAAATCCGACCACGAGGACAGCAAGGACAAGGATAAGGACTCGCCTCAGTCCGAAGATAAGAAGAAATTAAGTCGCGAGGAACGGAAGATGTTGGCGATCGTCAAGGCGATCGAGCGGATGGAAAAGCAAGAGCAGAGGAAGCAGGAGCACCAAGCCAAACAGGCGCACCGGCGGGAATCGGAACCAGGCCTCGGGAAAGACGACGAAAAAGTCTCCAGCCGCGGGAAACGGAGAAAACGCAAGGGGCGGACACGAACCCTAAGCACGAACTCCCAAGGCCGTCGGAACCGTTTAAACTCCGCCGATTCCGCGCACGCGACCTCCAGCGACGAAACGATGCTCTCCCCGAACGACCAAGCGATAGACCAGAGCTCCCCGCGAAAAGCCGCAGGTCTCCTCTTAGCGTTCTCGAACGGAGACAACGAACCCAAATCTCCAGAACGCGCTCGAGATACGGACTCCAACTCGAACTCATCCCCGGAAACTCCGCTATCTTCCGCTTGTTTACTCGTAGCTGCCGCGGTGGAGCCTTTAGAACCAGGGTTTAAATTCCCGAAGACAAAGAAAGGTTTAATGAACGAATGGTTGAATAAAGGGACCGAATCCGTGTCGCCGTTAACGAGTTTAACCCCGACGGAGCCGACTGGTTACGATTCCGGATTTTACACGCCGAATAAAAGCCTGGTGGCTCTGGCGCAAGCAGCGACGTTCTGCGATAACAACACGCAGCACGGGAACGCTAAGAAGCGATGGTTGCGACAGGCGATCAGCGAGGATCAGTGCGATAGTCCGAATTCGCGGCCGGAGTCTCCGCCGGCTGTGGAGATGGTGGCGCCGCCTAAAAAGCGGAGGTTACCGCGGGAATCGCTGTCGACGGAAACGGATACGAGCTTGCTTCAGAAGGGGGAAGAGGACGCCAGTCAGGAGGCGATGATCGAGTCGGAGAACGCGATGTCGGATTTTGCGGACGTCACGGACGTTAAAAATACGTTTAAGTCGATGATTTTGGAATCTCAGGAGTTTACGAGGAAGGAGTTTGGGTCGGCGCTCGATCCGAGGTTGAGCAGGGATAGGGCGCTGTTCGGGAATAGCGAGCATCTCGTGGGGACGGTGGAGAAGACGTTGAGTTTCCTGGGGTTCGAGGAGAAGAAGCCCGAAACTATAACACCAGCCAAACGTAAGGTAAAAAAAAATATGTTTATATAATATTTATGAGCGGCGCTGTGTTGTGGTGCGGGGGATTTGGGTTTCTCGGGGTGTTGGTTGTGGGCTTGGTGGAACTGAAAATTGAGATGTGTGTACTTTAATTCATTATTTTTCATCATTTAGGCGATTAATTGAATTTTTTATAATTCTGGTCAAATTTTAAGCTCATGTTGTCATTCATTTCTCAAAGTAAGTAATACTTGGTGTATTTTTCACAAGAATCAAGGAAAAAAGTGTCATACTATTTATAGTTCTAGCAATGTTGCTAAGTGGTGAGTAATTACTCATTTGGTGAGTATTTTACTTAACAAAAATCGAATTTGAGAAAATGGGGGAAAAAATTAGATTTTTGTTAATTTGTGAGTATTTTTCTTTCAGTGCTGTTTCTTATAAATGTCGTGGCATTATAAATCGCGTTTAAATCAGTAATAATGTTTTGCATATTGACTACCGGTGGTGCTTATTGAATTGTGTCTAGTTTTTATCACTGATTTACTTAATAACTTGTGTCAATTCCGAATTGGGCCTTCAGATTCAGATTTTATGGAAAAATTATACTAGAAAGACTTTTTATTTGTGTTTTCATTATATTATACTGACTTGTTGGTGACAACGAATATATTCTATTTCTAAACTTATTCTGGATTTTGAGGGCCTCATTAGGGCACTTGTTAAATATATTGATTTTTTTCAAATTTCCCAGGAATAAATGTGGGTATCTTGCATAAAAATATAAAAGTTCAAAAATAAGAACCTCCCGATCAATTTTATAAAAAAGAAGACATTTTAGGGAAAATCTGGAAAATATATATCACCTAGCCCTAATTTACATTACATGTTACACTTTACATATATTAGTATTGATATAACTTTGTACTTTTTGTGTTACAAAAGAAAAATTAAAATGGTGAGTAAAATGATGGTAAAATTGGAATTTTTGACAGGCGTACTGAGTATTCTGATATCAAAAGGTTGGCAACACTGAGTTCTAGTCAACTTTTAGCCCAGTGTGTAAACTATTATTTAGTATTTTTTTGTTTTTTTGTTTCGTAACACAAGTGTTACTTGAAGTTTTGCTACTAGAACCTTACATTAGAATTTAATAACTTGGTCAAATTTTAGCTTATTACTAGGAGAATGTGCAGGCCTAATAGGCCTGCTAGTCGACCTAGGTAGATCGCCGAAGCGTTAAGAGAGAGACAAAAAGCCCGGATGCTCTTACACGCGTGACGTGATTATGCTCGTACGTTCAGTGCGGTTACGGGGCGCCATCTATTGCTTCGCAGCGTAACTTCAACAGCGACATGATGTGTCGCCGTCTGGTGACCGCGTCGCGAAGCGCGCGGCCGTTGCCTAGCAACCTCGATCGATTGGCATGACGACGCGCTGGCGTGTACAGTCCGAAAGGATAATCCATAAATTTAGCCGAATCGAGGTAAAAAATAACGAGAACTGGCCGGAAATTGGACGAAATCGAAAGCCTAAGCGCTTTACAATCCAATTTTAGGCGGAAAAGGCGCCGATTTTCGCTTCTCCGAGAAGCAGACCCTTCCCCCGATTCACCGATTTTCGTAAACTTCTTGCGCGGACTATGTTAGACTTTTAGTATATATGAAATGAAATGAAATGAAATGAAATTTATTCTAGTTGCAAAAACAGGCTACAAAATATACATTATATATAATATGGCAACTGTACAGCAATGAGTCATTGTAAGGTATATGGACCTCTTCTTCCTTCCTTAATTGAGGGTTTTCATGTATCTGAGAAATTCTTCCACGGAGTAGAAGCTGTTTTCTATTAGGAGTTTCCGTAAGTCATTTTGGAATGTAGTTAATCTTTTTTCCATCCAGTGATTCGGCAGAGCGTTCATAAGGTGAAGGTGACGGTGTTGTGCTGCAGTGGTGGTGGTGCGATGGTAGGGAACCGTAATGCTTTGGGCATTCCGCAGTTCGAGCCCTGTGTCCTCTCTTCTTGTTTGGTATTGATGTAGCTCTGATTTTGCTCTGGACAGCTGTTGGTAAATGTAGGTTCCAGTAAGAGTGTTTATACCATATTTCTGGAATAATGGTTTACAATGGGTTGTTTGGCTGACCTGGGCAATCGATCTTACTGCTTGTTTCTGGAGAATAGCTATGTTTTTTGCATGTGGAGATTCGCCCCAAAGATTTAACCCGTATGCCATACGACTGTGGAACAGTGCATGGTAGGTGAGCAATGCTGCATTTATGCCTGCAATCTGCCTAGTTCGTCTGATGGCATAAGTTGCTGTCGCCAACTTTGCTGCAAGTTCTTCCGTGTGATTCAGCCACGTCAGTCGGGTGTCAAGGGTGATACCTAGGAGCCTCGAGCAGTTTTTTTCAATGGTTGTATTTCGTTTCAGAGTGAAGGTTATGGTGTTTGTTTTCTTTGTGTTTAACTGTAGACCATTCCTTGTGAACCATGTTTTTGCATTGTCGAGCAATTGCTCTGATCTTTGCGTCAATGTCTGGATGTCACTATGGCGCACTATAGTAGGGATAGTAACTACAAATTCAATTCTGTGTTGCGACAATTAGCTAACCAGCATAAAAAGCAGGAAGCTTGATTTTTAAAGCTATGAAGAGAAAACCTAATTAGATTTTCTCTTCATAGTTTTAACTGTTTTCAACTTTTTTTTTCTTGTTTGTCTTTTCATTCATGTTTGTGCCTAGATTGGCTATTTAAATCAAATGAACTGTTCAAAATACAATTTCTATACTACTCTTATAATATTTTCTTACATATGATATCCAAAAAGTGTTATTAGTCATAGAACAAATGTTTCAGATAAAAGTTGCAAACAAGTTTATTTTGTACAATCTTTATAATAACTAGAGTGCGGAATTATAAGCATTTATTTTTGGAAACTAAGCATGTAAAATGATAAAAAAATGCACACAAAAAAGCGTTATAAGAATACGTATACCTTGTATTGTTTTTGTATATATGTATTTATTAGCACATACACATAATACAAAACATTGGTATAACTAAGGAAATTGATACTTAACAATAGAAATAAACTATAACAATAACTAAACGCTTTATATTTTATTTAAAAAAATATATGCGCTTATTATACGCAGGTAGAGATAAATTCAGCACCTCAGAGGTATACTGTGCATAGGATTTCAATGTAACGTAACATTGTTTGCTTCTGAGGGACTCAATTGAACTAAAAAGCATGTGGTTTAACCGCGTAACACATTCTTCTTAGTACAAATTGTCTCTATATTTAAACGTAGTTGAACAAATTGAACAAAGAAAAGAATTAAGTTAATATGTATTACTGAAATACTGTAGCGACAAGCGACAAAATATAACAAAATAGGTCTAAAAGCAAAACAATCACTACGAAGACAAATCGTAATATAACTAATTGTAACTTACTGTTTTCATGCACATTCTGCAGAATATTTTATTGTTTTTAATGATTAATTCGAGATTTTTTTATCTATGTGGCAGACAGCCATTTATCCTTAATAGCATTTCAAATACACTAAAAAGTCGAAAAACTGTTTTGTGCGCACAGTTGTAGCTGGTATATCACAATGCACTAGAGGCATTTTTAGGTAATTTATGCGATTTTTGGGATGCAAATGCGTAGGCCTACGACCTAAACCCCCTAAAAACGGGTGTAAACACACCAAAAAATACGTAAAAAATTAAAATACACAGGAATATGTCAAAATTAGCGCCAAATGCTTTATTTTTTCTGAATTCGTGGAGATCCTTAAGCTTTTAAAACTATCCAAGCAAAATGCTTAGAATCCACACTCTAATAATAACTATTTTTATGTCATAAAACTCACTGGTAATCAAACATTATCAAAACATCAATTTTGTGCATCTTTAATGAAAACCGTCCATTATGAAACCGAAGTAGGAAAAAGTTATTTTCGGCGTGCATACACAAAATTTCTTCTGCTTTCCTCGTCAGTTCCATCAAGCCCTATAACTTACGCTTCGAGAAAAGTATATCTCCACCGTAACACAGTGCAATCTACCGACCAGGCGATTTCATTTAGTCCCTTTCTCTTGCAGTTATCGATTACTGAGTACCGGCAGAGGAAGAAGTTAAACACTAACGATAAACAGGAGGAGGGAGGCATGATGGAGGAGAGCACCGCCTCGCAATCACCCAAGCCGACGCGGAACCGTTCGAACAGCTCGAGCTCGACATCGTGTCCGACCTCCGACGAGGAAATTTCGCCCGTAGATTTGCCGCCGCCAAAAGGTATTTACGACAGCTTCATTAACTTACTCTCTTTTGTGCAAGTGGCCAGAATATTGTGCGAAGTAGTGTTGTTATGAAAGAGCCAAAAAAAGTTGTCGCAAAAGCGTTACGAGCGACCCGACAGCCAGACAGATTCCAACCGGTCTCGCAACACGAAAGAAGCGAACGAACGATGACGGAGACCCGGACGACGGATCTGGGAAGCGGGGTCTGTCTTTTATCGCTACGACTGGCAATGGTAGGATATTAATGTAGGATGTATTATAGGATGGTTGATGTAGATGTTAAAGTAATTGTCATTTTTTTTTGCCGTTGGGTGTTGTCGAGTTTGCGTATTTGTGGGAATTATTTTAACGAGTAGTCCTCGGTTATATTTAACGTTAGACATCCCCGCTACCATCTGCTGGCTATATTCAGGTCACTTTTGTTTTTACAGTGAGCGCGTTAAAGTATGGAAACACGACAGAATCTCAAGAACGGTTTGGCATTTTTAAAAATCCACGAACACGTCGATTTATAATTATCAAAATACACCTTCTGATCTCAAGTTAATTTTTTTTACCTTCAATTGTTTTTAACAGATGACGTAATCGACATTTTTTTCAAACTTTTTTTTAGTAAATTGGGATACAAGTCGGGGATATTTATTTTTCGTACTATACGTTGTTTTTTTACATTTTTAAATTCGTAAAGGCAAGGTATATATAACGGTTATACATAACATACAGTAGTTACATATCTATAATATATTTGTTCTCATGTTGCATTTATTTTATCATAACTATTAACTAATTAATTATCAATTTGATTTATCTTGCCTTATAAATCGATATTTTTAATATTGTTATTGTTCTTTGAGTGTTGTTTTTTCTTTTGTTTATTTTAATTAAGTACGTCATAAGTTGTCTTTTCGAAAATGGTTCTTAATCTTTCCAATCTTTTTTTATCTCGAATGTCCATTCCCATTTCAAGTGCTCGTGTTTGTCATCGTCAACCCTACATTTGACAACCCTATATTTTTTTTTATGAATTTGACAGATTTTTTGATTGTCTTAATGGTAGCATAATATTTTTATGGCCTTACATAAGAAAATTTTCGAGAAAAAGACAACATCGTCACAACCATTGACAAGAACACATTGTTTTACGTTTGATGGGTTTATTTTTTTTGTTATTTTTTTTTATTGAAGGTTATGAAATAAAAGTGACAAAATCTCCGGAACGGCTCGACCGAATTTAACAAAATTTTGGAATTAAGTATTTTGCAGCCATGTGAAGTCACCTGGCGCTATTATCGTCGATGCAATGTTTACAGTTTCTGAGATATAACCTCAAACTTTTGAATTTGAAATAGAACACCCTGTATATTTTGACATTTTCTGTTACAGTCTTTAGTATTATATTAAAAACAATGTTGTATCAATTCTCTCATGTTATACATCAAATTATAGATAAAGGTGTATTACTTGGTGTGGTAATGTATATGTATTACATGTTGTTGTTGTATCCACGCTACGTGATAAAATATAACTTATTCATGTACTCAAAGAAGAAAAGTTTTGAGTGAAAAAAGCATGTAAGATATTGATATTTTTACGTGAAATTTTGTACACTTATAGAGGAAGGTGTAACTTAGACCTATTATGTGGTACTTTTTCAATTTTATCCTAAGTTCTTCGTAAAAAAATTGCAAAATCAGCCAATTTTATGACATATTCAGAAATAGATTTGTCAAAAACGAAAAGAACTATCAAAAATC
The DNA here is from genome assembly GCA_963966075.1 of Aphodius sticticus. NCBI lineage: Eukaryota > Metazoa > Arthropoda > Insecta > Coleoptera > Scarabaeidae > Aphodius > Aphodius sticticus. The sequence continues at coordinate 68,311,296 of OZ014509.1, forward strand.
TACCACTAGACGCAAAATTATATATCTTCTATCTTTAATTTGGTATATTTCTTTTACGATTATGTGAACTAATTGCTGAGAAAAAGCCTCAGAACTTTTGCGTGTTTTGTAAGCAAAACGTAGGGCGTATGGATTCATTCCCCTTAAGTTCTTCTATGAAATACCAGTTTTTTAAACTATAATTTTTAGTAGTTTGATTCTAATTGACTTCAATATTTCAGATCTCTATTATCTTGAATTACGGACTGGCTGCTTCACTGATTTGCCCTCGACACCAAAAAGATTCTAATTTAAAAAATTGACAACTATTCCCTAAGACATTTTTAATTTAAATGTAAAAAAAATGATAACTCTTGAGCAAATTTAAGAATTTCTTAATTTTTTGACGATTTTGTTGGGTTAAATAAAAATTCTGACGTGTTCTTTCGACATTTTGTAACACCCGTCTTCTAACCACTAGTACTAGTTCATCTTCCTACGACAAACTTGTACCTATAAAGTTCAATAATTCAGTACAGCGAACAAAAATATAAACCAAGTTGCGTTGAGTGATATTTGTAGGTTAGGATTAAAAATTTACTCGGTAAGAGAAAGCGAAAATATCGCATAATAAAAATCCGTATGCATTGAAATTGAAATTAAAACAATCAATTTCTCTTATTGCAGTTTTATCAGCTTTCAATTCGGAACCAACGGAATTGGAACGTCAACGAGAGAGCGTCAGCCTTCGTCTCAAAAAGGCTTTAGGCTTGACAATCGACGACGATGCACGAAAACCAGGTAAATATCTAACCTAACTTTACTATCCCAACTTTTTTTCCTTAAATAATATTTAATAAATCCATTATTCGTTCTTTCAGCGATAAACGTAGAGACGATCTTGAAGTGCGACCTGCCAACTCCGCCAAAGACCAGCTTGCCTCTTCCGTCGCCCACCTTTCCGATTCCGGGCTCGTGCGAGGTCACCATGGAGTCACCTCCTCCGGCTCCCGTCTCCGCTTTGCTCCATTGCGAGACGTACTCGGCCGAGCCGACGACTCCCGTGCTCTTGCCGACTCCCGAGATCAGGGAGGATGCCATGGAGATTGTTGCCGGGGATTCGGAGAAATCCTCCGAGCCGGTGCTTTACTACACGCCGGACGAGGATGAGTCGGAGGCGGCGAGCGTGACTGAGGAGAAGATGGACACCACTAGCTACGTGCCGCCGTTCAACAACCCGCTGTACCCCAATAGTAATTACACGAACTACGGCTCTGTCATTGGTAAGTGCGATTTTTTGTTGTTGTGTGTTGCTTCGGCCTTAAAAAAATGAAAGGCATAAAAGTAGTTTTATTGGTAATAGTAAAAAGGAAGAATTAACACAAAAACTAGGTAAAAAACAATACAAAAATTGATAACTTCTAGTTGGAATAAAAGATAAACTAGCTGTGAAACTAGTTTTTGATGTGATTCTGGGTGTTGACAAGCAGGGGAAATATCCTGCAAAGTTAATATTAATTCTTATACAAGCCATATAAAAGATAGCAAAAATAAAACAAATATATATGAAGGGGATTTGTCAATATTTTTACTATAAATGTCTTGCCTGTGATTGTACCTGTTATTTAATTTTCTGATTCCTTATTTTTTTCTTCTTTTCTTTTCCTAATAAAAAAATCTTCCGTTGTGTCCTTTTTTTTTACACTACCCACTGTCGCCACACATACAGCAAGTGACAGAATTAATTAATATTCAGACATTCTTGTGTCTTTACTCTGTCAATCTTGATAAACTAGAAATAGAAAGTATTTTATAAATAAACAAAACGATAAATATGTAACTAGAAATAAAGCTACACTTGATTTCTAGGTATAACCTAAAAATTACCCTGAAGATGTTAAAGTTCAAAGTTTATAAAACACCTACTTTGTTTTTCATGCATTTTCTCCTAAACTCATGTAACTAATGTAACTATAGGTCTGTTCCAACACGTACAAACGTATGACACAATGTGTTACTACATGTTGGAACAAACCTTTGTTTTTTAAATATTTTTAAAACACTACTATTTAAAAACAAAAAATGGCCAAGTAACAACGTAAGTATTTCATAAAACACTTTAGCCTTCTGGTTAATGTTGAAAATGGTTGCTTTATTAACTGAAACTTCCAGGGAGGGTAAATGCAGATGCTAGCAGAACAAAATAAGCAAATGCTGGGTTGCTAGGTATGGGATGTACATCTGTACATATAATGACATACAGATGGAGGGTGTCCAGAATGAGATGAGAGTGCAAATGTACAATAGGGTGTATCGAAAAAACGTTTTTTTCGAAATTCAAGTTGATAAAAAGTTGTCCCTATGGACCGACATATACACCAACAAAAATAGGCTCAATTGAAAAATATTTAGCTCTCCCGCAGGAGGCCTAATGTTGATAATGTACTTAAAACAAATGGAATGTTTTTTTAATGAAAGATTAAGTGATTTTTCTTTTTCAAACAGAAATTGTTTAATAACTAGGTGTGAAATTAACGTATACAAAAATATATTCCTCTAGTGCAATATTTAGATCGGCTGCAGTTTATTTAGATATGATAGAACTTTTAGAAAAATGCCCATTTTCGTATAATTTAACAAATGTGGTTAATTGTTAATAAAAGGTTATTTGTTCTTAAATATTTTATTATGTGCGTACATGTGGGCTAAGAAAAATCACTTAATCTTTTATTAAAAAAATATATATGAAAAAATCGAATTTTTAAGGAAAATTATAAACTTTAGGCCTCCTGCGGGAGACCTAAATATATTTCAATTAGGCCAATTCTTTTTATGGCACAAGTGAGTCCAGTGAGGACAACTTTTTATTAACTTGAAATTTTGAATTTCGAAAAAAACGATTTTTCGATACACCCTAATGTACATAGTAGGATAGTACCTTAGAAACTAGCATTTCGAAATTATATAAGAGACATCAATAGGCAAAGGATGGAGAAACAGATTGTGTGAGGTATCATATGATGGGTCTTTTAAAACCCTAAGTTTTATCTCAAATTCTCTTTTTTTATTTACCAACTTTCAAGAGATTTAATGACAACCAAAGTTTGTAATTTTGGTAGCAATTGGTTCTTGTATTTAACAAAATACAAGATAAAGTTGCAGATAAACCTATGGTTTTAAAAGTGCTATCGTTGGATACTTCAACAACCTACTTTAATTAAATCTTAGTTAAAGTTCTTCCAGCTTCTAAACACTGTTTACCCTTTCAAAAGTTAACCTTAACCGCGAAGATGTTAAAAAAAATCGTCTCTCACTTTTTGACCATCTTGACAAAATTCAGCTCATTTGGACACTTTGCTACCAAAAACTTAGTTATGTACCTATTTAGTTTTCGTATTTATGGAGTTAAACGAATTAAATATAGATTTGATACCAGTAGATTTGTATACCAAAAATGCCATTTTCTTAAATAGTTTTTAGATTATTATGTTTATCTTTGAAATGAAATTATTTTCAATCAGGATGATATTCTGAACACAAATACGTATCAATCGTCAATTTTCATCACCAAAGCAACGAGAAAATCAGTTATGTTTATCTAGGGGGCTATGAATTGAAAATAGCCGAAAATTGTTAATTGAGGTGGCTAATTGAGTTGGTGAAAATACACGAAAATTGTGAAATAAACACGAACTAAATCCATTCTGGCCGGTACTGTATCACTAGCGCCCCCTTTCGTGATTTAATAGATATGCTGTTGTCCAAGAAGTCGTTTTTTTTTTCACGTGCAGATTAAGATAACAGATAAGATACCTGTCAGGTTACATCACAGCCTAAAAATGATTTTCCACTGCCTTGGTGATAAATATATATCCATGTTTTTTGTTCAGAATGTCGTCTTGATTAAAAATGTCACAAAAATAATATATGGTGCTTTTTTAAATTGCAAAAATGACGTCATTACCGATAAAATCAGAATTTATACTAACCTCAAGAGTATTCCAAAAAAATTACATTTTTTTGTGTATTAGTGCTCCTCCAAATTTCATTCGTTTAGTCACAAACAAACATTAAACGTCCAAATTTGTCCGATTTTGCTGATTTAAGTTGGAGGTATATTTGAAAAAAGATTTTTTTCCGTCAAATAAATCATCGCGATTACAAAATTTACGAGAAATCATAAACACGTACGTTGCATCACAATCGCCAATGAGATGGTACCAAAAGATGTATCATCAAAACAGAAATACGGTATTTGACTATTATTGGAAAACCATCTTAGTGTGTTTATTCCTTCACTCTACATAGTAAATGCATTATTTTTCGTAATTATTTCCTCAATATTTCATAAAAATCAGCGTTAAAAATTGAATCCCAAAGTGTCCCGCCAAAACGATACTTTCTGTTGTGTGACGTCACCCGATAGTAGATGTCAAATCGGCCCATATGGTCTGTCAGCATCGGCATCGTCGCCGTTTGGTAATTGTGTTGTATGATGTGTTGTTTTCACAATTTCTACATAAAAATTGGTTATAAATGGTGTATAAATCCACAATGCAGAAATACGTCAAGAAAAACTCCGGATAAACTATTTGTAGCTGTTCCGCAAGGTTTGAAACTGCGAAGAAAGTGGTTGGCTCGTAGAAATAAAAATGAAATAAATAGCGGCCAATACAAGTGTTTTTTGTTGTGAAGATTACTTCGACATAAGTAAAAGTGACTAGAATAAGTTATCTATCGTATTTTCGAACCAGGTATTATCTGATCTGACAGCTTAAGGTTGGGGCTATCCTAACCTACAAAGTTATGCTTACATGGCACTTTAGTGCTATTAAATTCAAACGGGGGAAGCATAAGAGCGCGTTCGGATAACCCGGTATTGTACGGTAAGAGTGACGCGCTGCATAATAGGCGGACTAACGTCATACGGCGTGTATCTGCATATAAGAGAGTGACAGCCGACCCAGGTTATCTGAGCATTGCTCTCCCCATACCCTACCCTGACAAACCGAACGCGCTCTAAGCGTACTAACGAATGACGTCACTGGAGACTGAGCCAATTACAGAGCGTTTTCAATCACGAGAAAGGACGTGAATAAAATTCAATTTTAATTTTGGTTTTTAATAGAAATAAAGCATATTTTTTTTGAAAAGTAATAACAAATAGTTTTCTCAAACTGTAATCTATTAGGATGACTATAATACAAGCCATATTTTTAATACAGTCAAATACCGTATTCTGGCGATTTTTGTAAAACTGTGCGTGTAAAATTAGAATCGAGGATTCTACCAACCAGACTTAGTTCGGCAGCTAAGGGTATATGTCAAGGTTTTTATTCTCTGCCTAAGCAACCAGGCCAGCCCTTTTGGGTCAAACTCTGGCTTTAGAGAGATGGTCAATAAGGTTAAACAAAAATCCTCTACCTAATTCTATTGTTACATGCATTAGAAAGCGCAGGCGGTGTGTGTACTATTGTTTGTATTCTAAGAAGGTATCTGAAGTTGCCAGGGGGGTACCTGTTCTGGTAAAGTTGCACACTATTATACCTCTACTCTAACCTTACTGTTAGATATCCTTTAGTTATACTTTACACCATATTACATCAGCCCTATTTTCAAAGACTTACAATAATAACACTAGTAAACCAATTCAAATAAACAATATTTTAATCAAGATTTATTTTGCATTGTACGTGTATTTGACCAAAAAATTGTAATTTACAAAAAGAAGACAAAACATGGATAGCCTAATGTTAAAATAAAACACGTTACTAAATTTGAAAAATACCTAGAATTTGTACAGACTACTACAGTATATTAAAATAAGCTAGGTAGAATAAATAATTTAAGTTGAGTCGAATTGGTTCGCTCATATTTGCGAAACAGCGCATAATAAGTGAGAAAAACAGCGAAATTGAAGAAGCATTATATCAAAATAATAATAATAATAAATAATTACGTGCTTACTGGTCCGGAAATGTTCCGACGGCAGGGGACCGGATGACGCAGTTTCACTTGTTTTGTTTATTCATATTAGCACACACACGTCACATCACTAAATTGTCATCAAACTTCACACAATCTTCTTGTTAGTGTACTACATTTTTCTGTACTACAATTTTGTAAAAAAATCACATAAAAATCGGACCTATTCATATCCGCACGGAAGCGTCTGTCTGTAAGTGAAACTCGTTTTGACTGATGGCGCCACCATTGCCATGAATCTTACCAGAAGGTACCACGTGGTGCGGGTGTGACTGGTGGATTTTCGTATACAGTATTGCCAAATCGTATTTGAATCGTATTTGTACAGATGTATTTGTTTGTACGGCTATTTGGTAGTGAACACGCTTTTCATTTCTCAGAAACAGAGTTGGGAACTTTGGTGATAGCACTTCTTCAACTTTTTGTAAATGCACTTAATATGCTACTTAAATTTGTTATTGAATTCGAGTATTTACTGTTTTCTAAAGTATGACATGATTTTTATTAACCAATGAAATAACACAATAATTGCGCAAAACTATTACCCAATGTTTACTTAGTATGCAAAAATACATATTTATAATTGGCAACTCTACTACTATGCACGAAAAAAAGTAGAACAAATAGATACAGTGAATGGTAAAAGTATGAACTATTCAATTAAATGATAATCAAAATAAATAATAATAAAAAATATTTATGTTCAATTTCCTATTTTGAATTGTTTTGATGACGTCATCGATATTTTTTATGAGGCAATATCAGTCGAAAATTTAAAATTTACTGTTCCACGCTCTGGTTAGTCATACTACAAGTGTGAAAATTAACTCTATTACACTGGTCAGCAAATTTAATTTTGTTATCGGTACTTTTAACCTAAAAATATACTTTTTTTTTTTATTAATTTGGACGGGCTGATTTCGAATATGGTCATAAAAAAGTTGCCAATAATCCCATTGTTCAGTAATTTTGAATTAAAGAAAAAATAAAGCCTCATTTCAGTACAAAATTTTGGTGTTAGTAATAAATAAATTAAACAACTTTCTTAAAAAAATACAATTTATTTATAATTATGTTCATTTATCTAACAAAAAAACACAAACATAATGTTTTTTCGTCCGTTTATAATAAAATTTTTATTAATTATACTCATGAATACAAAATTCCTAATACCTACCAGTTAATTTAAATTAGACTTTGATGTTTGTAAAGACCATCATGAGAATAGTGAAATGCTATTACAATGTTGAAAAAAAAAATCTGATGTGGCCAGGCACATGACTTTATGATACTATATATAAAATTGGAAAGTGTCCATAATGCAAAGTAACGAAGTATAGGAAAATAAAAGGCCTCTTTTCTTTGCAAAGTAAAATTTAATTTACTGTACTAGTTTCGACATTTCTGTCATCTTCAGTAGCGTAATACAGCAGTTAATATTTTCCACTTACATCCTGACGTTTGTTTTTACCGTTTGACGTGAGTTTTTGTACTTAATTAATTTTGTTCTCGCTTTCTTGTCTTCTGTTTTTTAGTATTATGCTACTGAAGATGAGAGAAATGTCGAAACTAGTATAGTAAATTAAATTTTACTTTTCAAAGAAAAGAGGCCTTTTATTTTCCTATATATAAAATTAATACACTGCAAAAAAAAATTAGGGGAACACTTTTTTCGAAACCTGTAACTTTTATAAATAATAATTCTAGGCAAATCAAATTTGGTACCGTAAACTTGAGTGACTTTGGCCGCCCTGGGTGACTTTGGCCACTATTCGAAAATTTATTTATATTGTTTAGATCTTTGTTAATATTTCAAACATTGCGAGTATTTTTGGTTATTTATATTTTAGATACTATATTGAATGCAAAGGTGCTTAATGTAAGTTAGATGATAATTTATTTTTTTTGTGTTCAGAAGATAGCTTTGAAAATTGACAAATTTTGTTACTATGAACAACTTTGTTTGTGTTGAGTAATCTATCAGCATCTATGATTTGCCGCCGATAACATTAGTCCTGTGGTTTGTTAGGAATAGCTTTCTGCAATACCCGCGTAGTTAAAGTGCTCGGTGTAGTCAATCGAGGAACGTAAAGTCGGGCATTCTCACTGGAAATGGCCATCAAATGATGACATTTCTGTGGTATGACAAAGATGACATTTTACAAGCAATAAAAACACCTGTCCCGTCCAAACGAGGTTTCTTCATTATACCAGAAGTACAAAATTATGTCTAGCTATACCGGGTGATTCAATTTCGAAGCTTATTAGATCTCGCTTATTAGTGGAGATAGAGGCTATGTTTAAATTTGGCAAATTTTCGTATTTTTGTGCTGAACAATTATCTGAAAAGAAATTTTAGCTATCATTTTTCATTTTAAAGATATCCGCAAAAAACTGAAATGTTAAGATATCGTTTTTAATTTTTTATTCAAAACCAAACGTAGCTAGACATTTGAAACAAAAACATTCTACAGCGACTTTTTAACAAGGAATGCAGTGTTATTTTTTAATTTGAAATAACATGAAAGATGGCGGCGTAATCATAGCCAACTTTTGTTTTTCTTATGAGCGCCATATTGAATTTTGGCATTTTCCGATAGTCGTGTTTTTTCTCATTTCCGCAATGTATAACATGTTAGCATTATTTTTTAAAATAGTCATAAAATAGTTTTGTCATGATCTTATTGCTGATTTTAACATATTTTGTTCTTGAACACTTTTAAAACATATTTGGTGGCCAAACTCGAGCATACACTAGCTTATCGTTTCATTGGCATGATAAACAGTAGTATGGCCAAAGTGACCCAATAATGAATTCTGACTTTGGCCACCCATATATATATATACATAAAAGAAGTATATCCTGACGTTGGAAATATTAGTGTTTTGAGATTTTTGAAGTACTATCAAACACCCAAAAAATAGCACAAGTATGAGTAATTATATCTAATCTGTTAAAAGTTATCAGACTTCAAATTTCAAAAGTGGACTAAAGTCACCCAAGTTTACAGGTTTGGAAAAAATAGTTCCCTAATTTTTTTGAGCAGTGTATTATGCCACATCTAGCATTACAATTTGACCCGGAGGGGTCAAATTCATGCTATGCCAGGTTCACTGCGTGCTATTATATCAACTAGAAATGAATCAATACAGTTGATACATTACAGCAACTTGATTTAAAATTTTACTTGAACTTAACGATGTACCTCTGCAAAAATTCAGATACTGGATCAAAGAACAAAATTACGGCATAAGTCAGTAACAATTTACAGTCGGAATCTTATGTTTTCGTAAAAAGGTATATTTTAATAATAAATCAACTCGTTTGATGAGTTTCTTAAAATAACATACCATCTTTCATGGTAGAGTGTCTCTACGTAAGAAATGAAGTTTGTCGAATTTACACACTAATTTACATTCATGTTTGTATTTAGATTGGCCATTTAAAACAAATGAACTGCTCAAACTATATGCTGATTTGCCCAAAACTACTGATGCGCTCAAACCTATTTAAAAAATTGCCCCCAGCATTATAAGTGATAGAAACTTCAGAAAAATAATAATTATAACTGGTTTAACGTGTTTTTTTTTGTTGTTTCAGATGATGACGCTCCATACGAAGGTAGAAATCCATCACCGCCGCCAAATCTTGGCGACATGCATTGAAGGATTCCTAGCTGAGTTGCTTCAGCACTTTGTGACAAGAAATCTGCAAACCGAGCTTTAGAAAATTACTTACAATTCTCTACTCTCCCCCCAGTGAATATTTTGTGCAATCGCTAACGTTTAGGTCTCCGAAATATAATAGCAAAGAGTATTAATTCCAATAATTGGTAAAGCTTTAAGTCGTTTTTAAATAGTTTAGAGTTTAATTTCCTCCTATATGTTGTTTCCAAATTGCGTTTCGTTAATTCTATTTTTTTCTACATGTATATAGTTTAAGTTGTTTTTTATTTTTGGAAGTTTATTTTTTACGTACATAAGTGATGATTGGGCACTTGCCATAATATATTTAATTTGGTTTTTTTTTGTTCATTTCGTTTTTTGTATTGCATATCTTCGTTAGGAAGAGGCGGCGAAAACAGGCAAGCGCTTGAAAACAACCCAGTTTGTCGAGTGACGTTACGCTCTCGCGCTGACGTCGCATTTTTTGTACATACATATAGTTTTATGCAATACTCCAACGCGGAGCGGATACGTCACTCGTAATTTGTTTAATTGTAAAAGTACAAAATTATTTATAAATAAGGGAAAACATGATCTCTCCAGTGTTATCGCTCTTTTTTTATTATTTCTATAGCATAAGATTATTAACCGCCGTTGGGTTGTAGTAGGTCCCCCCCCCATTAGAGAATGGCTTGTTCCGACAATAACGAGCCGCTATCTATTTAGGTTGTAAGATAGTATAACATAGTCTTTTATAGGTCAGTTATGTACCTGTTGCGTTTGATCTAGATCGGATTTAAAATCCGTATTCTTTGAGATATGATTACATCACACTAATTATTACGTTTTGTGTTTAAAAATATAGCTGACCTGTATCACATTTTGTAAATAAAGCAAATTAAGTGTGTATATAGAGATAATATATATTGTAAAGATGAATTTGTACATTTCATACTTTGTTGTTCTGGTGTAATTAATTATTGTTTTCGGCTAACTTATTTTTTATACGTGACCGTCTGGCGTCGACCATCGTCAAGTAGAACTTGCGCGATGGCCGACGTTACGCTAGTCACCGATTGTAAATTATAGAGAAAATGTTTAAAAATAAAAATTGTAAGGGTTTTACTCTTTTTGACTTGTACAAAAAAATTTTGTAGAAAAATAAAAAAGCTGTAAAATTTTCTATTAAGTCTTCAATCAGTATTAATTTTCCAAAAGAAATAAAACTCTTACACGCCTGTCAAAAACTATGGTCAATGAACTACCAACGACGATCGATGATTCATTCAAAGTAACTATTTTAATATATAACTTGGCTGTATATATAACTTTAATTTGATGTTGGTACGAAGAAAGCGTACAATTATTAAATAAACAATTAAATTATCAAATATTAATATTTCGTTTTTTTTTGTTGTCCTAATTTGTTGCTTATAAGTTAATCTATGAAGTTAGTTTTATAACATAATTTTTATATAAAATTATTATAACTTATTTTGGTTTTATTATTAACTTTACTTTTATGGTAACCTCTGATGGATCGTTTATCCATTGACAATTTAGCCAACAAACCAACTGAATCATCAAATGTTAAATCCAATCAAAAACTAAACATTTACTTGTATCATTGTACTCATTACTAATTCCAGAAGGAAGAAAATACATCTTTTTAACCATTACTTCAAATAAAATATTAGTGATGAGATTATATTAAGCATCAGATCAAGGTAAGTAACAGTTTTCCACAGTTGAGACATGCAATACTCCATAGACTTACAAGAATAATTGCACTTATTTAAGACAGAAAGAAAACAGCTGTCATAAACTATTTTTTTTACCCACCATTAAAATCATATTGATGCAAAGGAGATCAAAAGTTCAAGATCAAAGCTCAGGAGTCATCAGGCTCTTCTCCTTGGGCTTTGGGATCAGGCAGTGGTTCTGTCAGGTCTCTGCCATTTAAGGGGGATTCCGGTTTTTCCTCTAAAATTACCGCCTTTTTTAGAATTTCTTATTGGCGAGACTATGCAATTAATCAATTCCAAATTTGGCACAAATATTTACTAGCTTTAGAAGTAGTTACAAAAAAAAAAAAGAATACAGAAATATGATGATAGTGATCGTGATGGCTAAAATTATTTTGCGACGGTGGCGCCAGGGATTCCCCCGTGGGAAATAGCTGAACTAACCGCAGAATTATTTTGCGACGGTGGCGCCAGGGATTCCCCCATGGGAAATAGCTGAACTAACCGCAAAATTATTTTGCGACGGTGGCGCCAGGGATTCCCCCGTGGGAAATAGCTGAACTAACCCGCAAAATTATTTTGCGACGGTGGCGCCAGGGAATCCCCCGTGGGACATAGCTGAACTAACCGCAAAATTATTTTGCGACGGTGGCGCCAGGGAATCCCCCGTGGGAAATAGCTGAACTAACCGCAAAATTATTTTGCGACGGTGGCGCCACGGATTCCCCCGTGGGAAATAGCTGAACTAACCGCAAAATTATTTTGCGACGGTGGCGCCAGGGAATCCCCCGTGGGAAATAGTTGAACTAACCGCAAAATTATTTTGCGACGGTGGGCCAGGGAATCCCCCGTGGGAAATAGCTGAACTAACCGCAAAATTATTTTGCGACGGTGGCGCCAAGGAATCCCCCGTGGGAAATAGCTGAACTAACCGCAAAATTATTTTGCGACGGTGGCGCCAGGGAATCCCCCGTGGGAAATAGTTGAACTAACCGCAAAATTATTTTGCGACGGTGGCGCCAGGGAATCCCCCGTGGGAAATAGCTGAACTAACCGCAAAATTATTTTGCGACGGTGGCGCCAGGGATTCCCCCGTGGGAAATAGCTGAACTAACCGCAAGATTATTTTGCGACGGTGGCGCCACGGATTCCCCCGTGGGAAATAGCTGAACTAACCGTAAGATTATTTTGCGACGGTGGCGCCAGGGATTCCCCCGTGGGAAATAGCTGAACTAACCGCAAGATCATTAGCCACCCGCGACCATGGCACTGCGCGAAATCCGCGGTCACTGGTTGGCATGATTGGGCCAATCTAGGTGATCTGAAATAATAATGTCGCATAGCGGCCTACTTTATACATAGGTGGTTATCGTTTGATGAACCGGAAAATAAAAATATTTATATTTGAGGAAATGGTGACGTATATGCTATACGAGGGCTATACTTTATTCCTTCCTCCACTTCGTAGAATTTATTTTGAGACTTTTGCTCATTTCTACGCCTAGTTCGAGCTTATTTTGCAGCCTCGTCACCGTCACGTCTCGACGATCTCAACAAACGCAGTTTCTCGCGCACATTTGCAAATATCTTCGTTTCCGTGCCAATAACGATTCCTATTGTTGTCATAGTTTAAAGGATGGCAGAAAACCCTTTATTATAAATGCCTGCTGCTGCATAAGCCGCAATCTTGATAGGTTCTCAGCCACGATGAAGATGTTTGTGTGTGGGGCGCCAGACGATAGAATTGTAGCGTTAGTTCTTAGGACGGTTAGTGTAGCTCTCAGGTTTTTCCAATAATAAACTAGATGTTGTTGTTCATATAGTTGTTTATTTATCGAAAAAGGCCGAATTTTCGACTTGAGTCCAAGTCATCTTCAAAGGCTATAAGAAAATCAGAAGTGAGGTTAGCGCAACATTCTGAACTTGCTTTCAGGACACCATCTCACCATCGAAATTAAACATAAAACCTCCGTAATAGGTAGGGCGGATGTCGGCAATAGTGACGCGGCAGCAAAAAACAACTAATTAACCCACAGGAATGAATTAAAATCATCACACCGCTAAAACATGTGACGGATAAAGCTTTATGTTTAATTTCGATGGTGAGTCCTGGAAGCAAGTTCAGAATGTTGCGCTAACCTCACTTCTGGTTTTCTTATAGCCTTTGAAGATGACTTGAGTAGTGTTCGATTGCTGACCGCGCTTAGTTCTGTACGGTTCTGTTCAATCTGATTAGCGCTCAGTTGGCTAAAGTGCAGTTCGATTGCTCGTTTGACGTCTGAGCCAAACTGATTCCACCAATAGGAAGCAAGTATTTCAAATTTGCGATCAAAAAGAACAGAACGCGCTCAGTTGTAAAAGATCGCGGCCAGCAATCGAACATGCCTTTGGACTCAAGTAAAAAATTCGGCCTTTTTCGATAAATAAACAACTATATGAACAACAACATCTAGTTTATCATTGGAAAAACCTCAGAGCTACACTAACCGTCCTAAGAGAATCACCTTTTTTGATTTGCAAGTGCTCTGGTAACCACAAACAATTGTAGCGTTAGTTGTTGTTTTCAGTGTCACCACCAAACACAGACACTGTTCTAGGGACAACTCTCTCGACAATTCGTTGTAAATCGGCTTAATGGCATTTTCGACATTTTTTACAAGTCTTATTGAACTCATTCAGAGTTTTCGTGGCTTCAGTTTTTCGCCATTTGCACCAACTCTGGGATCCCACAGGGTAGTACATATGCTCAACCACTTTGTTAGTATATTTTTCCATAAGTACAGTGATCCCATACAACGGAGGAGTGACCTTACTTCTTCCATATCCCGTCTTAAAAACTCAGCACTATAATTTTCTCGTCTTCCGCTGTCGACAATTTATCGGCAGACGTACTACTAACAAATGCTTTTCTTTCACGAGTGTGATTTCTCAGAAAATTTTCTGGAAGTCTTTTCTTGTGTGTTTCTTATCCATGATTGTACACGAGAGAATTTCACAAAATAATAAACCATACACTGCAAGATTTTTGGCTTGAAAAACTCGAGCGCGCGATTCAACCGATCCGCGCGCTGCATATTTTTGGCATCTGCACGCCGTCGGCTAATGTCCTATAACTTGGCTAATTTTGCCTTAAAACTACATACACACATTCTTAAGACCGTAAATAATAAAATAGCGTACAGAAAAAAAATTTTTTTTCATCAGAAAACCGGAATCCCCCCTTAAGAATGTTTTCATTATCTTCTTAGTGCACCTGAATATTTCAAAGCATCTGTTTTTGGTCTAAGTAATACCACAATAATACAAAACTTTAAAGAAAACAATCAAAATTATATTCCATTCATTATTTATATAACAGCACAATGCATCTCTCCATGTCTACAACTTTGTCATTTCAAAATCTCAACTAACCATACTAAATTGTCAAAATCTCTGTTGGTCCTGATGACTTCCAGGTATTTCTTCTCCTCATGGAATGATAATTAACTCCAAGAATTTCTAAGGAGAGAAATAAGAGAACAAGAGAAATAATTCAAAATACACCTCTGTAAAATGAGTGTAATTCGCTAAAACGAACGAAAGAGTCGCCCCCTCGTGGTAAAAGAGTGAGTTAGTCTAAACGGCATACGGTGTGGCCACTATTGGTAAACTAGTGCATTTGTAGACCTATTATTGAACTAAAACAAGGAAAGGGCAATGACAAGGAAGCAATAAAGAGTATCAACTATTGTTCTGTTCCTCAGTGTAGTTCATTTTATAGCGAGGCATTGTTATACCACAAATTTTGAGGTTAAACACTTTGCAATTATGTTCTCGCCAAGATAACCGCAACCAATTACATTACCATGATTATTAGGAACAATACCATCTTGTAGCCTTCCAAAAGCGTCTAATTAAAGCCATATCGTACTCGTATCGTATGTACAGTCATGGAAATAAGTAAGTTCGTATCGCTATCGCAGGATTTGAAAATAGTATGTCGGTTATATATTCGTGTACTGTTCTACCTCGACCCGGCCGCTTCCAAAAAAGTTGTCCGTCACGAGGTGGTTTTTCGATGGATGTAATGTAACAAGATTTAGTTTATTTTTAGCGTGTCCGCTCTTTTCCTTAATGTGATATCTTCATTGCAATGTAATAAATGAAATATGATCACTACAGTTAAGTTTACGAGTAGGTAATGCATTTAATTAAATATATAATTACTTTTATAATAATGTTAATAAACATGAAATTTGATAATATGATACGAAAATCTCATTTTTAGATATTGCGTAATATCACGACACATTATATAAATTTATGTTAACTAATACACATATTATAGGCAAAACCGGGAGAGGTGAAGATTACTCATAGATTTCAGCTGTTATTTTCGACATACGTTACAGATTATTTCTAAATATTGACGTGTGTTAAAACGAAATAGCATCAGTTTCATACGTCTGCTGTATAATTTAAATGGGCAAGACAAAAAAGTACGTCTGTTCTTAGAACAGATGACAGCGGTACTTGCAACCTAACCTCCAATTATTATAACAGCGCGAACGTGTGAATTATATGTGAGCAAAATGTTTTCGTTGAAAGGATAGGCCCTGAATACGAAATCGATGGTTATGGTCATGAACGTATTAAATTATTTTCGTCGCACGTCTGAATCCATTATCAAAACACGTATTAAAAACATAACCTCACATTTACAACAAACTTTACCACCGTTTTGTGAAATACTTATCGTGAAATATTCAGAAATGAATTTCAAAACATATTTAATAATGTCTACACAAACAGAAAAGAAACTCCAAGTTTAAGCACTCAGTCACAAAATGATTATTTCTGAGCTAATTCCAACCGCACAAATACACTGTCTTAAATGGGCTAGTTGGTATGTTTTCACTTTGCTTCTGTTAAACATGGTAATGATGGTAATGATGGTAATGGTAATGATTTTGTATGAAGGACAATGGAAATTTTATATCTGTATTTACTTTACAGCAGTTAATGTTCAATTATCTTTCATGACATCTAATACCATGTATTGACAACCAAAATAATTTAAATTATAGCAATATATACAGGCTGTCCCACGTTTCTTCCGCAAAACAATTTTTTTCAGAAAGTAAATTACTTTTTCAATTCATTAAAAAGTTACAGCCGTTTGAATTATTAACAATATTTTATTTTAAACGGCTCCAACTTCAGAAGGAACAGAGAAAACCAATAAGACCATATGAAACATATTACTTCCTACTTTCTAGAAAAAAAAAACAAAACATTTTGGTATTTTCTTTTGTTCATTTGTTAATTCAAAATATTAAAATTTTACTTATAAGTAATAATTTTTTATTGTTGTAATATGTATTTACTGTGTTTCATTTTTGGTTTTGCATTGTTTGATAACTAATTAATTTTTTATTTTTCTTTTTTTGTGAATATTATCAAACAGCTCTACAGAAGTTTTATTGTAATATAGTTCCAGTTCAATAAGTACACATTTTTCATTTACTATATATTAGCTGGAACATTATTGGAAATTTCATTTCTAAATTTGTTTTCTAAATAAATTGAGAGGCGTGCATTAACCACGATAATAAGTTAAAAGTAACATTTTGACTTATGAATTGTTTACTGTAAGGTTAGCTAAATTGCATATACATTAAAAATGGTAAAAAGGTCTTTTTAATTTCCAAACAATATAAACTATAACTGAAAATTGTTTAACGACATACTTTGTCAAAGTAATATTATAAGTTAATAATATGGTAACATACAGGCGGGATGTAAATTTTAAATATATCAAAAATTACAGCCACAACCTGGATTTGAACCAAGGCCCTTTGCGTCGCTAGCACAATGTCAATAGCTCAGATGGGAGAGGATTGTGCTAGCGACGCAAAGGTCCCTGGTTCAAATCGTCAAGTTGTTGGTTTCTCTTACATATACCTTTTATTGCATATGATTGTGAGTAATTAATATGCAATAAAAGCTATACTTAAGAGAAACCAACAACTTTTCTTTCTGAAGCGTCTCCTTTTGGGAAATTATATACCCGTTACCAACACAATTTATACTCATCCCAGGTCAAATTTGATGAAATAATTTTAATGTTGTATAAATGTTCTTTTAGATGGTCGTATATTTTAGTTTATTTTTTTTTTAATAATAATTATAACATATTTACATTCCATCAAAATTCGTCGAAAATTTAGAGCTTGCTTCCAAACATTTTTGTAAATTAGTGATATACATAATTGTCATTATTTTCAGTTGTCAGATATTTGAAACATATTGCTGTAAAGTAAATACAAAATAATAATATAAAAAAATAGTAATGATACATTCATGCTATACAAAATACATACTCCTTTCTGTTTATTAAGTTAAACACTGCAAAATATCGTTGAAGCTAAATATCTAGAAAGCACCAGTAAATCACAATTAACAAATTACCATAAAGACAAATTTAAAGCAATTTAATTTTAATTTATTTCTATTTTGTGAATAAATGTTAATACATATGTCAGTTCTGAAATAACCTGAAAAGTAAAAATATTGACAACAACAAATTGATTTTTGTATTTATTAACACAAAAAAAGCTATTAGATGCAATAAGGTTGTAAGTATAATTTGTTGTGTTATATGCAATATCTTGAAATGCGAAAAACTTTTATGTTTATTAATATAAAATTAACGTCATATTTAATAAAAACACAATTACATTGCAATGTATGAATTACATTAATTAATTACACTTTAAGCTAATAAATAGAAACATATAAATCATTATAAACCAATTCAAAGCATTCGAACAAGGTTTCGCAAATAATAAATTTCCGATATACGAGTTGAAGCGTAAACGGACAATTTTTTGCACTTAGCGGCCGAGCGGTCGACCAGAATAACAAAAAACTTGTACTTGGATGTATCATCGACACACTGCTAAAATATTTATAGAACTTACTTAATTCCATGAGTGTACACAGAACACCAGGATTTTATTCCGTTTAGAGCGGCCATAACTATATTTTTGCAGCGCCATCTACATTTGCTCGTTCAGGCGAATTGAAAAGGTACCACAAACAACAAATACATGCTAAACTTGCCTATGTTGTCCAAAGCCCTTTGGAAACCACCAACAAATAAAAACAAAACACGTCTTACTACTTAAAGTATTATATTAAACAATTAAACAAATGTTTACAAAATCTGCTTTACATAAGTAGTTAATAATCAATTTTGACCGTGACTCGGTGGCTTAGACCAATCCACGCTAAGGATAAGATGGTCGTAACCATGCCCGTGTAAGAAAGCAATAGCGTTAGCCGCGTCATTCCTAAACTTGAAGTGAATGTACGCGAATCCCTTGCACTGACCGGTAATCTTATCCTTAGCCAGGTAAAGCTTCTGAATTGGTCCGAAAGGCTTCACCAGATCTTCCAGATCCATCTCGGTGGTCGATTCGCTAAGATTCGAGACACGGATGGCTGTGGCGTCATCTCGTCGTGGCATGTTTGGATTATCTGAACGTTTGACTGCGCCGTCGCGAAGATTTGGCGGAACGTACTTGGACCCGCCCGGTTTACCGCTGTCTGTACTCGTAGTTGCCATACTTCCTCCTGGACCTTTCTTGTCATCGGGAAGCTTGCCACCAGCTAGAACGGTGTCCTTCCATGGGCACTTTGTGGTCCAATGGTCACCGCTACAAGTTCTGCATTTTACGACGTTCTTGTCGCCCATAGCTATGAAATAATAAGAATTGTAATTGGAGTTAATGTTACTGGATGTTTTGGAAAATTTTAGCATAAAATGAATAGTTTTGAAGACATTATAATAGACAAGAATGGGATGTTTCGGTTCTTTAACTGCTTTATAACTGCTAAACAAAACTGATGTGTTTTATGTATTTTCAGGACACCTGTGGAATAATTGAGGAACTTAGGCGTGTTCTGAAGTATTCTATTACAAAGCCACGTCAATTCACCACATTTTGTTTGTTGGTTCATTCCATTATTTGAATTTTTGTAGAAGATACACACTTTTATATAAACTATGCAATTTTTAATACGGTTAGTTCAACTTTGCAGTAAATTTTACTTGAATGGGAGTATTAGACTATTGTTTTTAATACCTGCGATGATTTAGCTTAAAGGTACTTTCATTTTCAAATAACCTGAATATTTAGTATGACTATCAGCGCTACTTTTGCAATAAACAAAAAATGTGTACTGATGGTAAAATGCAGCTGAACATTAGAACTTCTGTTGATTTGAGGTCTAGAATATAAAGAGAATGCTTCTTTGCATTATTAATAATAAAAAATGTATAATATAAAGTAAGGTTTCCAGTAAACACAAATTTATTATTACATATTTACAAAAAAACATCCAATCGTTATTACCTTCTTTTTAAAGTTGATACTTCTTTTAAATTGCAACACTATATTTTCCATACTGATTTCAAATGTCTCTTAAGTGTCTGTGGTAACATACAAATTTTATGGCCTCACATAAGTTAAATTTCAATAATAGAAAGAAAAAATAGCAAAACATGACAACTTTTGTTTGTTTATGGATAGCAAAAGTTTGCAATATTAGTGAACTTTCGTCAACATATCGTTGTTTCTTTGTGGATTCTACCTAAATCAAAGTAATACAATACAAAAAAAAACCTACATTTGAGTTTCTCGATAGTGCCCTCCTCATCTTGTTTATTATCTTCTTCTTTACTGGTGACATATTGCATGTAGACATCTTCACCCACGATGGTAGTAGCCGGGTTTGGACCTGGTTTGTCATCAGAACAAGCTCCAAATTTCTTCCACGTCTTCCTCAACGCAATAGATTTAGAAACGTTACGTTTCTCGATCTTGTACGTCCTGACAATCTTAACCTTCTTGTCGTCCTCGTTGTACTTATATTCCGTCACTATTTTGAAACCATTTTCTCTCACTTCGGTCGACGGTGGCAAAGATCCACCTTCTAACTCGACCTCATCAGCCCAGCTGGATTTAACTTCTTCAGCAACGGGCATTTCTACAGTACAATATTTCCTATAACCTAAACGAGGCAGACAAAATGACGTCTTCTTAGAAATGGTAGAACATGTGAATGTAGCCACGAAACCATGGGAAAGAACTAGCGTTAGCTAGAATACGCGAACCAAAGAAAATAATTTTCTGGAAAATGTGTACATTAAGGGTGCCGAAACGGACAGCTGAACGTACCCTAAAAAGTTCAGCAAATGGGGTAAACGTACTTCGTACCGATCTTTTAAATTTGTTTTTAAATTTGAGATTTTTTGCACTCAAAGGGTATTAATTGAATGTAGCTACAGCATACGAACAGTACAACGATAACTAAAAAGACAATACATACCGAAAATTGGTCAGAATTGAACAATAGACAATAACTTACAATTTTCTTTTTGGATTTATAAATCCTTGCTTCATACAATGCATAGTTAAATCACCTATCTATACATGCAGTAAAATATCCAAAAAATGTTTTTAGTTAGACAATCGGTACGAAGCAGCAAAACCAACGATTTTTGTGCGTTTGAACGGAGAGTGGGAATTCCATAGTTCAGCAGTTTTTGGATAGATGGCGCCACCGTCGTTCACAATATAATCGTTCCCCACGAATTACTATTTGAATTATACAAACAAGTCAGATTATTGTGCCCGCTCACAAATTTACCAGGTCTTATTATACTGTGCATACGGTGTAACTGGAAACAAACGGTGCATTAGCAATTTGTATTTGTGCAGCAATGAATTGTAAAAAGATGCAAACTGGAATTGATACTTATTTGCAGTTGTGTTTGCAGTGACAGGTACAAGTTATATTATAACAGTAACAGTATTAATTATTATTGTTGGTCTTTTTCATTTTCCCTGGTCTTACAAATAATTTATCTGTTTGTCCAATTTTTGATACTAATTCCTGAACTTCTACCTACGTGTCACTGTTACAGTGACCGTGACACTATATAATTTATTGTTGGACATTTTTATTGGAATCCATTATTAATATGTATATTTCAGTTAAATTAACTCAACCATAAGATTTTCTATTGATAGTACTTCTAATGGAGATATTACATTAAACCTATGAATCAAATGAATAGGTAATAAAATAATACTTTTGCTAACATATTTATTACATTGGAATATATAAATTTTTACATCCAAAACATTGTTTCATTTATTAACAAATATTTTACCTTTACGTCAACTAAAATAAACATGGATAAAAACACGCAAAAACACAATTTATTTTCATCACAGATAATATATTAAGTTAGTTACAAGATAAATATTACACGTAGCTTTAAAATCATAAAGTAGATATATAATAAAGGAGAAATAATAAATATGAATAATTTTTAAATTTCTCACATGTTCACCTCCATAACGTATTGCACATTTATTTATTAGCGATCCAAATACAAAGAGATAAACTAAGTAGATAGTAAAACACACAAACCAATTTTTATTAGACAACGCATGCAGCAGGTATCACCACTTTAACAGTAAGAACTTATTTCTATCACATATATTATCATTCACATATAATTGTATCACAACTTTAACTACAGAAAATAGAACTTATTTATTTTACAGATATTATCATTCAGATATAATTGTTATCACGTCATCTTTGAGATGCAGTTAATCACTTCAAATAAGAATTTAGTAATGATATCCCAGTTCTATTGGTGTATTATACCTATATAACTGATGTAACTATTTAATAAGTAACAACGTGTCAGCTGACTTTGCTTTGCCAGTGTACTCTTGCGCTTTCCCACTATACTCGTGTCAGCAAAACAAAAGTCATGGAAAAAGTTTTCTGTGCTCACCATGGCAAATGGGAGTCGGAGACATATGCATTGCAATATTAGGTCGCCTAAATTAAAAACCTCGTGTACAAAACCGGTAGTACCAATTTGCCCTAATTCACCAAGTTACTTTTCAAAACTAGCAAGTATAATTTTTAGTTTAGAGTACCACTGTTGGTAATCCGAATCCATTTTTGCGCACTCCAATGTGGACTACCAAGGTGTTGTAAGGCGTTCGGACTACATGGTAGTACGGATTACTGAGAGTACCTATACTGTATGGATGATGTTCTGAACGTGCTCACCGAGTGCTGTATTGTATTTACATACCCACAGGACCACTCACCATGCCTCGTCTCACGAGAGACTACCCACCGAGGTGGCAGAGGTGGTGGTATCGCAAAATGTGGCGCAGAAGGACAAAAAAAGCCGCCACCCTACAGTTTTGACACGCAACGTCTGTGGGCAATCTTAACAATAGTTGGCGAAAGGTGTTTTTCATCAAATCTACATGGCTTCGGTAACAAATACTCGTACCATCATTTTTCTTCCATCCTATTTTAATCCATACAAAGTGGACGTTAACCTCAGGATACATGTCTGAAGACCTGCCGCTATGCAACTTGTCTCTCATTAGGGGCGCTAGAAATATACAAAATATTAGTTTAGTATCGTCAATAAATAAAAAAATTTCAATTTGTATATAATAAATTATTTTTGTAACTGTATTTTCTTGTTTAAGAGGATAATAATATCTCAGTACTATACAATTTTTTAGAATAATGAAAATCAAATTTTAACTACAGTTAAATTCAGAAGTCAGAACAATAATCTCAAGCAAAATAATTGATACAAGAAAATATAATAATATCTAATAATAAATTACTTTTTGTGAATATGTAATATCTATTTTATTATTCTTAATGTTGCATAATAACATAACAATATGTTTTTTAAGATAAAACACATGATTTGAATCGAATGTATTTTCATACATTTGTAACAATTTATTTCTGAACGTGAGATGAATCCATACGTTCGATAAATCTACATTACGTGTGTATAGTTTCTGTATAGGTAGCTTAAAGTTAGGATTATACCTGTTGTAATTTTGTGTTTTAGACGAATTAGAATTCCTTTTTTGCAGCAGCTTTCTTCCTACATTTTTTGACTAACTAGAACATCAGCGCTTATCAGCTCATCCCATTGTACAAATCTACAAAAACAATGATTTATTGATTAAAGAATGAATTATAAAATATACACATGCATTACCCTGGTTCCAACAAAATACGTTTTATGACTAAAACATAGCTAGTCTATTCACTGCACCACTCAAACTTAAAAACTGAACTGAATCAGAACTAATTGTAATAACTAAATAAAGTCAGACAAAATATGTTGTAAAACACAAGCAGCGCCATAATAAGAAAAGATACAGCTGCCGCCGAAAAATCAACACAGTGCACTGCCGGGTCTCCCTGGCAACAAAATCATAAATGTGGCATCGCATTCCTGCTATCAAATGTGTTATGTTAGAGAGGAGAGGGACGAGAGCGGCAAGGAGTTGACTAGCCCTATGCTTTGCAATCTTTGCGTACCATACAGGAAATAAAACTACGCTAGGGTATTAGAAATACCGGGTAGTCCCCGCACGACCAAATGTAGGAGAGAGAGGAGAGCGGCAAGGGGTCCTAGAGTATCGCTGTGGAACGGGGTTCACAAAAACTGTCCGCGACGATGTAAATTGAAATATTGTAGGAGAAAATCATGAGAAAATACGATATAGAGTGGGTTGCGCCATCTAGTGGCCGGTTGTGTCACTAGACTCATTCCGGTCTCCGTTTCGGCACCCTTAAAAAGAATTGAGACGTATAAGATACTGAGTATTAAAGTTAATGAAATCTTGTGTTTATTCCACATTTGGATTGTTTTGTAGATATGCAATCGCGGTTATGTTATTGATAGAATTGTGCTTTTGATAGAATTTATTAAATTTATTCTTTATTAGATAAACAAACTATAAAATTATATGAATTTATTTTTTTATGAGAATAACATAATTTAATATTAATAAAGATTTAGTTCGTGATATTTTACAATAACACAAAAAAGATACGCTAAATGACGTAAATGTCACATTCTATTAGACGCAAATGTCTTTTTTCAATGCCATACGTGCAGAACGCAATGTTATCGACTTACTTTTTTTAATTATGATGTAGTTTACAATATATTTTGTACACAGAACAACAATACCAATAATAAACTATTGAATTTGTAACTGAAATTTGAACAAGAATGGAGTATACTGCTGAAAATTTAGAGAAAGCTGTTACGTTATTTTATAGATCAGAGGCTTCGCAGCAAGCAGAGGCACATCAGTGGCTGACGGAGGCCCAGAACTCGCAGCAAGCATGGTGTTTCGTCTGGGATTTACTACATCCGCAGAGGGTTAATACAAACTCCCACCAAAAAGCATACATAACCGAAATAACTCTTTTACTTCTAGAGTTGCGAAGTACAATTCTTTGGGGCCACAACGCTTCACACGAAAATATTAAAGTATTGGAATGAGGTGCCGGAGGACCATTATGAGTTACTTAAGAAGAGAATCCTCGAGTCGATTGTTAATTTTGCGATGGGACCGAAACTTGTATTAAATCGGCTTTGCATAACTGTGAGATTAGGGGATTTGTTATTTATGTGATAATGAGTAATTGTTTGCAGTTATCAGCGTATATTATACACACTGTACCAAAGCATTGGCCGAAAGCTTTCGAGGAATTGGTGTCGAGTTTTCAACCGCAGCATTTACCAAATGTTGAGCCCGAACGTGTGATATGGATATTATTAGAAATTTTAACTGTAATTCCGGAAGAGGTTAATAGAATTTTAGTGGATTGTCAAGAATACTTAACAGATTAGATTTTGGGGGTGTTTAGAATGTTACAAAAACGTTGGGAACATATTTTTGATTGGTTTAAGGTTAGTTTATTAATTTTATTGGCATTTTGGGAAATCAGAGCAATTGTGTTCTGTAAAAGGCTTCTAAAGGAGCTAACAACATCCTAAGATGAAGCTTACTGATTCTGGCTGTGTTTAATATTAATAGTTATATAAAGACACCAAAAAAATTTACTGTACAAGTATTCTTTACATTATCCATATTTTACGTTAGGAAGAAAATTTATCAACTGTTATTTGTAGTTCCAAAGCACAACTCTGGCCACTTCGCAGAAAATTACGGTTAGGACTGTTTTACAGGATGTTTCCAAAGATATTTTGAAGGTCATACAAATGTGTTTGACACCAATACCAAACTCTAGGTAAGCTTTTATAGATTTGATTTGATATAACTGGTTTATTGTCAGGACTCATGTTGATTGAGGAGTGTCTTTTATGCTTTGAGCTTATTTATTTTCTAATCTGCCCATTTTTTTGTGGGTAATTTGTCAGATTTGTTTAGTTTTAAGCAAAAATTATGAAGAAGGCCAGTACTGAGTGTTGTCAGTTTCAATATGATCTTACATTTCAGATAAGATTACTAACCTCGCGGTATGAATATAAAGGTATGATTAATTTTTGGACGAATTTACGACCGCTACTGCGCAGGTGGTATGTAGACAACCAACATTGCATATGTCAAACTTAGGGGTTATGCCACTAACAATTTATACAATATAACAGACAAATGTACTTGTATAAAAAGAAAACTTTCAAGCATTTGCATTATGTACGCAGAAAGAAGCATAAATAAACAATAATTGGTTTGGTACTAGTTATGTTTACGTTATTAGGGGTTATGCCACTAACAATTTATAAAACATAACAGACAAACGTACTTGTATAAAAAGAAAACTTTCCAGCATTTGCATTATGTACGCAGAAATAAGCATAAATAAACAAAAATTAGATTGGTACTAGTTATGTTTATGTTATTATTCTTCAACCATGCAGCGCCGCCCAGCGGATATTAACGTAACGAAGATTCTCGCAGATTCTCATCCCCACTCCACATGAGTATGAGCATACCTCTAATAATAATACCACGACTAACCTATTGCCAGATAACAAGCTTCTGTGAAAGAAATTATATCCTAGCATTCATACGAAAATTTGATATGGTTAACTACAATTGAATTATAATAAAATATTAATATATGAAAAACAAACTGGAAATTAAAATGTTAAACTAAAAAGTTCGTGACTGCATTTAACTAAAAAAGAAATAATTCAATTTTATATACTAAGTCCTAATAAGAGCTTGACAACGCAAAATAATTAATATTTAGTTTGCATTTTTTACTTAGAATTTGGTGTTACGTTTAATTTTTGCCTGGGAGTTATAAGTTACTGTGTATAGCGCAGTTTTCAACATGAACAAGCGTTAACACAACAAGAAAATATGAAAATTATCTTTTATACAGTGGTGTCGCAGTTTTTCTCCCGAAGACAATTTTTTTTATAAATTAATGTTCATATTGAGCAATATTGTCATATGGACCTATTTGCTTTCTCAACACCTTAAAAAGTTACAGCCGTTTGGAATGTTGACAATACAAACAGAAATTTCATACGAAATACATATCAAACGAAGAAACAACATCGTCAATACCTATTACAACATTAAAAAGTAAAAAAAAAAAAAGGTAAGAAAAATAAATTGAGTAAACAAATGGAGAAATAATTAAATTAATATGTAACTGTTCAATAATGTTTTTCTCGAAAGTAAATGTAACTCTGAGTAAAAAGTTTTATGGACTTTATGGTTTTTTTGATTTCTTAAGAAGTTAAGAGCCATATATAATACGGTTTTCAAATAAGACACTGTGAAATTTTTTACTCAGTATGACATTTACTATCTGTAAGCAGTTTGCGGGAATAAAAGTGGGACATCCAGTATGTGACATTATGTCATTCTGAGTAAAATGTTTCAAATATTTTTTTCCAATGCCTTAAAAACTTACTGTCGTTAAAAATATTAACACAACGATATTTTAAATGGATCTAACTAGGAATATTTGCTCCTTAAGAAAATCAATAGGTCCAATTGAAATTTTTTGAATTATTTTTACTTTTATTATTGTTTTTACTTTATCATACGCAGTATGTAAAGTATTGTAATCATGCCAAAAAAATTTTTTGAGATTTTAGCGGAAATATGTCTTTTTGAGTCCCCTGAACATTTTTGACCAAGGTTCAAAAAAATGTCTGTGTGTGTGTGTGTGTGTGTGTGTGTGTTTGTGTGTGTGTGTATGTATGTGTACCCGTTTTTTGTGGCGACGATTCCGGAGAAACTACTAAAGGTATCGGGACAAAACTTCATATTTAGAAGTTTCATAACCAAACTTAGAGCTGAAAAGCTTTCTGTTGAAAAGGGTCCAAAGGAACTGGTGGTTTACTCTTAGCATTTTTCGAAGATTTTGCAAATGAGCCGCTATTTGTGTAATGTCGTCAAAATAGTTAAATAATAAATTAAAGGAGAGGAAATTTTCTATAATTTATGTATATGACATTTTTTGGTAGAATTTATAGTTTAGCTGCATGAGCAAATTCTATTTCATCGAGATCGGTCGTACTGCTTTAAAACTAGTAGCCAGGATATGTCAGATTTTTTGATTCTAATGACAGTAGCTAGTGTCAAACGCTAATGTTTTGAAAATACTACTGTCAATATAGGCTGCGTTCGGATATTGCACACCGTTACACTTTTTACACCCAATAACACATAAGTATCATTTTGACGGTGTACCCGATGTCAACGGAGTACAATATCCGAACGCAGCTTTATTAGACATATGTGTCTAGTTCTACTAGTTTTATTTTAATGCAGGCATGGCCGATCTCGATCAAATAGAATATATAGTATGATAAAGTCATGTGCCTGGCCACATCAGATTTTTTTTTTTAATATTATAAGTTATTTACATTTTATTGTTGTAAAGGGGTGGTGATAAAGGGTTTGTGTTGATATCTATTGTTTGCATGGTTTGATATGTACTTTTTTCCCTCCATTTTGTTAATATTTGAATCGGATGTAACTTTTGAAATGATTGAAAAACAAAGAAGTTTATGCACAGAAAAAATTGTGTGCAAAGTTACAGGTAATAAATGTTATAAAGTATAGCAATAATGCTGTAAAAGAAGAATTATTGCTATATTTTGCAAAATATTTTTGCAATTTTACAAAAAGGTACTGTAATTTCACAGTAGAAGTAATTTTTAACAATTGAGCTGCGTTTCTTTCTAGTCATGTTGCTGGTAACTTAATATAGCAACATTTCTTTGCAAATTTTTGCTTTGTGTATAAAACTTTTTACTTGGAATGACATCGGGAAGTACACTCAATATAATTTTTTTTTGTTGGGGTTCCCCTGGGTTCCAATCCAATTTCACGGGTTCCACAAGTGTGAAAAGAAAGCGAGGTTAAAAAAACGTTTCAGGGGCAACAACAATAAAAACCTGGTTGACGTCCTAGATCCCAATACATTTACTAATATTCCTTTACAAAATTGCTAAAAAGCAAACTCATTTTTCAGTTTTGACATGTCAAATTTGACAACCTATTTGAATGCATCTCGGTGCGCCACAGCATGGATACAGTTGGGAGGAATAAATATAGACACTTGCTCCCACGTGATGGAACTATTGGTGGATCTCACATGTTTTGTTTATTGGTAAGTTTTCCTTTGTTTAATTCTGACTACTGAATATACTTTCTACGCTCTGAAAGCTTATTATTTTTATTTATTAGACAGTTTGCAGGTTTGTAAGAAGTTCTTATAGGCTTAGAGAATTAAAATTGTACTACATAAAGGTTGATTATTTTGTTATTATTAAATTATTCTAATAGGCATCGATCAGACCCAGAAGGTATGACAGGTGAAGAGATGGAATTGGCTGAGGTTACCTTGGAAGGTCTTACGGCAGTTATACAGCATCCGCAGACTCATAAGTATAACACGTACGTGATGAAACATACGGCAAACATGTTGGGGAAGTTTACGAAGATTTTGGAAACTGAACGAGTTTCTTCAGATCCCAATAAGGTGAGCAAAACGTTTCGATCATAGATGAGTTTTTTAGTTACGATAAAAATAGTGGCGTAATAACTAATTTATGGCCTCTTTTTGCTTCCAGGATATAATGGCTAGTATTTATTTGCTGCTGACTGCATTGGCTGAAGGACACTCGAAGATTTTTGTGGGAAATTTAAGGAACAGGAACACGCAGGAGTGCAAGGTTACGGAAGATCTGCTGACTTGTCTGTTGAAGTGTTCGGATTTGAAAGGGTCTTATCCGGTTGACGAGACCAGCAGCTCCATAACTTTCGGATTCTGGTATACATTACAGGTAATTATTTAGTTAATTTAGGAAATTAGTTAATCAGAAATATCTTGAAAACATAGAAACTTGAGAACATGTTATAGTTGACTTGAACAATAATACATAATTTCATGTTTTATAATTAAATTTGCATGATGTTGTTTTAAAAAAAAAATATTTGTGATTGGTATCTATTCTAGAGAAATTAGTGAATTAAAAACTTATACAAGAGACAATAGATTGGTCACGAACAACTTTTAGAGAGGAAAAATTGCAGGAAATGATAATTTAAGATATTTATTTATGTATTTTTTATGATAATTTAAGATCATAAAAAGTTGCAGAACCAGAAGATTCAGAAAAGACAAAGATGGCATATCATGTTTTAATTTTCAACAAAAAATATGCTGTATTCAACGTACTGAAAGTCGTTTTTCTAAACATTGTTGGCAGTACCAGAGATCACAGATCCTTTTAATTTGAATCAAAAAACAAAATATGTAATCATAAATGGGCGGGTTAATAGTTGATTTAGAGACTATAAACTAGTACTTCTGAATTTTTTAAATAATAAGATTTTGCAAAATGGCAACAATTTGAACTCAAATAGCCGTATTTTACCTGAAAAATATTGTTTTTTTATCCAGTAAACCCAATAATATTGAGCAAAGTATTGAAAAAATCCTTTGACAAGTACAGTAGAGCGTCGATAATCCGAACCGCAGTAATCCGAACGTTTGCTAATCCGAACGCCCAAAAAACAAATAATAAAACAATAAATCACTGAGTAACCGAGTAAAAGGCCATTTTTGTCGCCATTTAAGAAATAAGCATTAAAAGGGGAGATACAACTCAATATGACAAATAAAAAATATTAATATTTTTTTCATACCTTGCAGTTGAAAGTTATTGCAAGCCGCGTGTAATTTATTTATAATTTATTTGTTTTGCTGTTGTACCAACCAACTGCCGAAACACAATGGTGTTTCGGCAAATGTGTTTGTGTTTTATATTAAAAAAAGAGTAGTAATACCCCTAATCTAAAATAAATCTAGCAGACAGTTGCTAGCAACTGAATATATTACTAAATTAATTACGAAATTATTTAGTTACTTAATTAAAATTGGTGCCAGATAAACAGTAAATTTTTTAGATTTTGTTGCTGCAATAGGGTATTCCGGTGTTTTTGAAATTGTCATTTTTTACAAAGTATGGGTGCTACTGTTTGCTACTTCACAAGTAAAATATCAAACATTGTTTTAAATTAAGAGAAATCGTTGTTTGAAGTTTGAATTAGGATTGGTCTTTGTGACGTCACAAAGACCGCTCAAAGTGAGCGACTTGACAACGTTGCTATATCTAGGGTGCACGTAGTAAATTTGTCTTCTATTGTGTCAACGTTTACAATCGCTCGTTAGTTGACACCTGCTTTGGTTATTGAGGTTATATCAAACACTTGTTCAAAATGTATAAACTCCAATGCCGACATTGTTCTGTGCCGGGCTGTAACAGCAGTAGAACAGTAACTCCTGATAAGATTTTCTTTACATTGCCGACTAGCGAGATGATAGATGTTTGGCTTCAAGTTTCAATGATCAAATCATGTCTCAAAAAAGTTACCTTTATTCGTTGTCAAACAACAGGGTCGACAATCGTCAACTTGGCCGATCAGCTGTTCGAGAGCTGTCCGCTGTTACCACCGCTACTAGGGATCGGTAATCATCGTGTATTTCCGAGGGTGGCCGATGAATTCAAACGAAATGCACTTTTAATTGCAATTATCTCATAGAAAAACTAAATCAAAAAGCTCATAGCTTAACTTTATGGATCCTCATAAATTGTACAATAGGTTAAACCGAATATCTGCTTAAATTTTGACATGACCGGAATACCCTATTGTCAATATCTAAGAACTTAAATAGGTAAATATTTAAAAATAATATTTTAACAAATATGGCTGTAGTAATGTGATATAAACAATCTAAATTAAGAAATAAACTGTTTATTTTATGATTATTAAGCATAACTAAAAAGCTTATTATTTGATTTTTAAGTGGTGATTAATCATATTAAATGTAACAATGTTTGTTACTTTTTTAATGGAATCCAATTTACACTGGTTGTTGAACGCAAAGTGTTTTTTTGCAACTTTTGTTAAGTCATTTTTATGTTGATGACCTTCTTTTAAGTTGTTAAATCACCCCTTGAAAATAAAATCACAAAACTGTGAACACCCTGTATAGAAAAATACTTTAATTTTTTTTCTGCAGGACCCTCTCAATTTATTCTTTTATCCATGCTTAATTCCTTCGAATTTTGAGAGCGATCAAAACATATTAACCCATGCCCCAAAGGATTCAAAATTGAGAATAAGTTCAATTTGCTAATATTAAAAAAGTAAATAAAAGTTTTTGTTTTCATTTATCACAATAAATTTACATACCAGAGTTTTTAGCTTAAGGGGTAATGCCACTCTAGCGTGACAAAAAATAGCCGATTTTGTAAGTATATTTTTTACAATATAGTAAATGAATTACAAAATCTCTTTAAAGCCCCTTATTGTTCATATTTTGAGGAATATTCACAATAAAAAAAAACAAAAATAAATAAAAAATAGCAGCGTTAGAGGACATCAAAGGAAACGTCTTCCGGCGGACAGGGTTCCACGGCCGGAAAGATTTTGCACGCAGTTTTTCACTTAGCCATAAAAACAGAAAAAGAGTTGATTCTATATAAGATTATCTCGGGAGGTATGTACGAAAATTAGAAAATTCCGCTTTAAAACAAAATGGCGGACGTTTGAACACAAAATATCACTTTTAGGTAAAATATTAGGTTTATTTTCAAAAAAAGTTTCGAACTTATCGTAAAATCCGTACGTACCTCCCTAGATAATATTATTCTGAAGCTGCATATAAAATTTGAAGTTGATGTTATCTTTCCGGCCAGCTTGAAAAATGCGGTTTTGAGAAAACACCGTTTAAAATATTGTGTAACTTTGATGTATAGAATTGTTATATTTTACTATAGTCGGCGAAGCCTGGACCATATAATTATCTTTTCAAATTAACATTTTCCTCCTCTTCTTTCTTTCTGTTTGATTTTGACGACAGACGGGCCTGTTTTGCAGCATCAGTCAGGGATGACTCTGAAAACATGATGCGCCGTGCGTCAGCCTTCGCGCAGATATTATTGCAGTTTGGCTAGATGCACATCCATAATACCTCCATACACTTCATAAGGCTGGATAATGCATCATTGACAACACATATAGCTATACTTGCTGCAATATCCACAATTACTTTGCCACTTGAAAGTGAAAATAAAAATGAAATCACCAGGTGGCATTTCATCGGTCAGAATTTATGATACAGTGTCGCCCAGACGTATTATCTTCATTTTATCAATTGAATCATGATTATGGCTAGTCCATCATAAATTGAAAGCTCATTTATAGGCTTCTGGGTTAACTTCCCTTTTTCTTCGAGGCCCTAACTTTTTTTGTCAAATGGCGGGGACGAACGCCATTAGTTTTTTCACGTGATCTATGCATTCCTTTTCTTATTTCCTTTTCTTATTCCAAAATTTGCAAGCTTTGCAGTAAGTATTTAGACTTTATGAGAATGTCAACAACATTTCTCCAGCTGATAAGCGCCACCAATCATACAGAGAAGAAAAAATATGTTTTCTCTATGTTCCATCGTCCGAGACAGTTACGCCATTCTCTTTTTTACTATTTTCAGTTGACTTTTAGCCCTCCCTTCTTCTGCTGCTTTCTGCATACTTTGTTGACAATGCTTCTGTTTCCACAAAAATGGTGCGAACAACTTTATCGTAAAATGAGTGAAAAATCTGACGAGGAAGGTCCTTGAATGCACAAAACTTTTCAATTACATCTAGACCTATTCTTATGCGCATGACAAGGATAATTCCGCTTCATTCATTTCATATCCTTTTTGAACAAATCGGCAACTCGGAATGAAAGTTTGTTCAAAATTCTCACAAGAAACCACGATTTGAAATCCTAAGTCACGGTTGCCACTTTCGGCCAATTTCGCATTTGATTTGCACGTTTTACACACTACAACTTGTGAAATAGCAGAAAACACAACAACAAAGTTCAAAAGATGATAACTAAACGTCATCCATCTAAACGTTCTAATAATCTTCAACCGACATTACTTTTTTACCGGTGTGGACTGTGGATACGTTATCAGGCAGAGGCGACTCTAGTTCCAAACGATTCAACGCTTGTCATATTAGTTCTATTTGAAAATATGCTGGTTCCTTTCGACTCCTTTCGATCACGATATACTGCAAGAATGTCACTAATTATTTCTGCTATTTTTTTACCTAATCAAGAACAACACACGTTACAACAGACAGCTGTAACATTGTGCGGCTAGCGCCAGTTCAACGAACGTACCGAGGATATTTCCACAAAATCTTTGTGTTTTATAAGATTTTATGTTATATTTCACACCACGCATGTAATTCCTCCAAATAAGATAAGAGCGTATAGGTCTCTAGGCCGTAACCTCTCACGCTAAACTTTTTGCATATACGCTCGGCTAGACGCTTGGCCGTATGTTCATCAAATAAGCATTTAAACATTTTTTTCCAATATGAAACGTATTATACCTTATTTCTAAGATCTCAAGACATCATCTAAGCAAAAAATTTTTTTTTTGATTTTTTAATAAATCTAGAGTGGCATTACCCCTTAATCAAAAAAAAATAATTCCCAAACTTTTGAGTCTCGATATCAGAGAATTCACACACTTTCAAGTGTGCTAACAAAGAACAAAAATGGTAAAAGTATAAGTAAAAGTATGCTTTTTTCTTTACAATCTGGAATTTAGTGCGGTATGGAGAAGCAGTTATCACTTGTTAGATTTTGTTCATTGCTGGCCAGGATAGTTACGTAGCTTAGATGTTTATATTTTTGACAAATAAAGTACATGAAAGTATGTGAAATGCTCTGATATGAAGGCTCCAAAGTTAATCAATTATTTTTTTTAAATAATTTTTTATTGTAGTAAAACCAATTATTATATTTATTCTCGATTTTGAGAATAAATGTAATTTAATTTCACAAAAATTAAAGACTAATTTAAAAGAACAAACTGAGGGGGTTCTTAAGAAAATAATAAAAGTTAAGAATAAGGACCTTCTTTTATGTTATACATATTTGCACTAGTTTTATAACGTTATAACAGACCACTACTGTGTGTGACACTAAACTTAAAAACAAAAAGAAAATAAAGTAGTAATGCTTACAAAAAGTCAAATAAATATCTAATCATTCTAAACAATTTATTGTGCCTTTCCTAGTAAAAATAACCAGAAAACATAAACCCATAACTGTAGAAGAAAATAACACAAAAACGTTAAAAAAAATTGGTGAGTAAATAATAACAATAATATTTTTGCCTATCACTACTTATATGTGACTTGAAGAAATGACAATTTCATGGAATGAAATTATATTTTATGATTGTTGCCATATTCTGGATCATGTGTTCTGTGTATTCTGTGATCTGCATTATTAGAAAAAATTCGTTAGCTTGTATATGGTTATTTTTACTAGCGGGACAAGTTTGAATAAAAGCTATCAAATTCTGACAAAAAGAATACAACTATCCCTTTGATTTTAGGACGATATTTTAGCACTGGACACTGCGGAATGCGCCGAATTGCTATTACTTATCAAACCGTACTACCGCGAATTAGTTTGCATAATGATACGCAAGGCGATGTTCCAAACTTCGGACGACAGCGCGACTTGGTCTCTGGACGACAAGGAAACGTTTCGATGCT
Source organism: Aphodius sticticus (assembly GCA_963966075.1). Taxonomy (NCBI): domain Eukaryota; kingdom Metazoa; phylum Arthropoda; class Insecta; order Coleoptera; family Scarabaeidae; genus Aphodius; species Aphodius sticticus. The sequence goes on from OZ014509.1 coordinate 68,346,660, forward strand.
ACCGACAGGATGTGGCCGACACTTACATGTACTGCTACAACGTCCTCAACATCGAAATGTTGGACATCCTCAGTACCAAGTTGGACGAAGCATTGGCCAAATGCACGCAGAATTGCGACCACTGGACGATGGTCGAGAGCTGTCTGCACGCTTTCACCGCCGTTGCCGAATGTATCGAAATGGAAAATTTGTACCTGCCGAAACTGATGGTTACCCTGAAGGATATACCGTACAAAAGTTTGAACCAGAAGGTGCTGTCGACTGCTCTCGAAGCTGTCGGTGCATATTCCGAGTGGATGAGCGATCATCCGGAAATGCTGGGGAATATAATACCGCTTGTGGTGTCGGGTTTGACCAACTTGGAGGTGTCGCTCAGTGCCACTATGGCTCTGAAGGATCTGACGCTGAATTGCCAGAAGTTTTGCCGGCCGTATGCCGATCATATCTTGGCCACTTGCCAGGTAAGCGTTATCGAATTTGTCTTTATTTATTTGATGAGAAATAACCCAATAAATGATTTAGGGATGTTCTTATAAGTGTACGTATATCCAGTAGAATGGTTATTCCCAGAATAAATAATCTTGGAAATAGTATTCTATAAGAGATGTTTTAAAGTAAGAAGAGGGTATTATGCTTTGAAACCAGAAAGAATCATCATATCGCTATTAGGAATGAAACCTCCCTCTTCACCAGCAAGGACTATTATCAAACGTTTTCCATAACTTATCGGTTTTTTAAAATTGTCAGATTGATATGTTTGTATCAAGAAATAGTGATAATTACACAGTGATATAAAATGGAGGTTTATGTCTCCGTATTTGATGAAACCAAAAATAAATGAAAGTTTGCACCTCCCATAACAAAATCCCAAAAGGATTGTTCGCCTATAGATCTGGTTTTTTAATGCTTTGGTGATTTTTAAATTACCCTGTATACAGGAAAAATTGAGTAAAAATCGATCAAATAATGGAATACCTCTGGAAAGTTGTCTTATATTACTGTTTTTTGGGTCGAGGAATTCATTTTCGATGTTTATTTTTACCTAAAACTTGCGCTAGGTGGCGCTGTGGTACAATGATTGCTATTTTTATGGTTTTTTTTGTGGAAAATTAGTATTTTTACTGTTTTTAAGGCTAAGTAATCCATTTTTGATGTATATTTCATTGTAAAACTTATGCTACATGATGTTACAGAGATCATTTCATTATTTTTGTTAAAAAAATAGGATTGTCGTGAGAAAACATCTTTATGATAAATGTTTTATGAGAAAAAGTCTGATGTGGTCAAGCACATGACTGTGCTTGACTGTGCTTCAGTCGACAGCAGTGTCAAATACTGACGTTCTGACAATACTGTCAACGGTTACAAAATATCTGTCAAATCCTGGCTAATTAGTTTTAATGCAGACACAATGTCGATCAAATAGAATTTGCTCATGCGGCTAAACTATTAATTTTACAACAAAATGTCATAGATATAAAGTATAATATATAATATACCACAACTTTCCAGAAGAATTCCATTATTTGATCGAATTCTACTCAGTTTGTCCTGTATACAGGGTATTTTAAAAATCACGCATTAAAAAACCAGATCTATAGGCTAAAAATCGTTTTGGGATTTCGTTATGGGAGGCATGACCTTTCATTTACTTTTGGGTTCATCTAATACGTAGATTATTGTAGCACTCTGTTATTAATACAGTTTCTCACATGACTCAAGAGTATCATTAAGGTTCACCCACGATTTCACAAACAAGAGATAACTATAATAATAATAATAATATAATAATAACTTTATTCAACGCATGGTAGCAGTTACAACAGGTTTACAACAGTATACAATATAACTTCAAAATACATAAATACAGATTAAAACCAATTTCCTCAATCACAAATCAAACAAAGCACATCTCTTTTAAATCCCTCAAAACTACAACCAAAATAGTTCAAATTTGAACTATGCATATTGACCAAGCGTATTATTCTAACTAAAGGGGAGTTGTAGTGTTGAAGGGTCCGACAATGGCTTTCGGCCAACAAACTGTGTTCCCTAAGTTGCCTTGTGGGTATTGCAAAATTAAACTGTGTGAGTATTGACGGGGAATCCAGCTGACTGTTTATTACTTTAAACTATTGGTTGAATAACCCATATCATCTGGATATGATCAACTTTTCCATTTCACCTATAGCAGATACCGCTATCTATAGAATAAATTTCAACATACAACTATATTCTCAATTTTGAGCAGATAAAATGTTTATCGCTAGTATTGCACGTAATGACAGTTGAATTTAACGTCAAAAGTTGGAAAGTTAAAAAAAACTACTTTATTGTTATATATTTCATTGTTATTGTTCAAAATAAAATGAATAACAAATGGATTTTTGATATACTCCACTTGAGGTCCAATAATTGAAATTACTTCATCATCAAGTCAGGTTATTTGAGTCAGTTGTGGGTTCCTTCACCTGTTTTGTATACTGTTATCTGTACATTTAAAACAAACAATAAAAAATTCAATTTTAGTGTTGTAGGTTAGGTATCTTCTCGCCTTATATGCACCCGCCTTGACCGATGAATTAAATTCGGTCACTATATTATCCTATATTATCTATTATTAGCAGACACTTTTTTCCTTCGCAAAAATCAAATCTTTTTTATAGCGTTCCCTTTTGGTGTAGTTTGGAGTAGTCAGTAGTTTTATCAAAAAGAAACGAAATTATTTTCTACACTTGCTTCACCATGTTTAAATAAGTTTCTTAAGAGGAATCAGTACTGCTGGTACGTCCTATAAAATAAGCATCCATAGTCAGCTTAATGTTGTATCATTTCTCTCATGTTATACATCAAATTATAGATAACGGTGTATTACTTGCTCTGGTAATGTATATGTATTACTTGTTGTTGTATCCACGCTACGTGATAAAATATAACCTATTCATGTACTCGAAGAAGTAAAGTTTTGAGTGAAAAAAGCATGTAAGATAATGATATTTTTACGTGATATTTTGTACACTTATAGAGGAAGGTGTAACTTAGACCTATTATGTGGCACTTTTTTCAATTTTAACCTGAGTTCTTCGTAAAAATCGCAAAATCAGCCAATTTTATGTCGTATTCAGAAATAGATTTGTCAAAAACGAACAGAACTATCAAAAATCTACCACTAGACACAAAATTATATATCTTTTATCTTTAATTTGGTGTATTTCTTTTACGATTATGTGAACTAATTGCTGAGAAAAAGCCTCAGAACTTCTGCGTGTTTTGCAAGCAAAACGTAGGGGGTATGGATTCCCCTTAAAGAAACATCTTTGCCTATCCACAGAGAAATTATATCGGACCAAATCCATCATGATCCTAGCTATCCACTTATTGGTGAAATCGGGGTTAGATTTTTTGTTTGTTGAACATGCTGTTTACGGGTGATTCTACAATAAGAGGTCTGACAAGCCCAAGAAACAAAATTTTTTTAACAAAACAATTTATGATGTTACATGGGATCATACAGAATCTTGTTATATTTCTTACACTCTGTATACTGCACATTTAAATCACTTTCATAGCTAATACTAACTAAATTTACAATTTCAGACAGTATTACAAAATGGTCAACTTAGACTTCCGGAACGGACAAGATTGATGCACAGCGTCGGCAAAATAGTAAGCATATTGCCTGTCGATAGCATAATGCAATACTTGAACGTAATTCTGGCACCGTCGTTCGAGGAGATCCAGTCATTATTGAACCAGCAACCAGTAAGTTTTATTTAATGTCTGCAAAAAACGACTCTCGTTAACAAATATTTTTTCATAGGACACGTCAACGGCTACAATTCTAATAATGAGGCTAAAAGTTATCAGCGCATTATTCGGCGCTTTGCACATAGACGATCAGTCCACGGAAGGGGTGCAGCAACCCCTACTTCTAGTCGTACAAAATACAATGGGGTTATACTCGTTGATAGCTACAAAGTACTCCACGAATACAGAAGTTATTGAGGTATGTCATTTCTACAGTTTGTCGCCAGATGGAGTTACCAAAAGGAAAAAAATTACTACTTATTTTTCAAACATATCTTAGCATAAATAATGTGTCGGATTGTCAAACCCCTAAATCGCACAAAATTAGTAGGTACTTTGACTATGAAAGTTAATTAATAATTCCAGTTGTAAAATTTGGAGTATCAGTTGCTACAGAAAAATGTTTATAACTTTTGCAAAAATTGTTGCATAAATTTCTATCGTACCTCAAATTGTAGACAATTAAAAGACCAAAATATCCCTTTGACGCTCGGAGTTTTGCCCAGTGGACAACAAACCCTTAATGGTGATAATGTCCGTTCAAATAGCAAACGTATTTCAGTCAGTTGCTACAGAAAAATGTTTATAACTTTTGCAAAAATTATTGCATAAATTTCTATCGTACCTCAAATTGTAGACAATTAAAAGACCAAAATATCCCTTTGACGCTCGGAGTTTTGCCCAGTGGACAACAAACCCTTAATGGTGATAATGTCCGTTCAAATAGCAAACGTATTTCAGTCAGTTGCTACAGAAAAATGTATATACCTTTTGCAAAAATTGTTGCATAAATTTCTATCATACCTCAAATTGTAGACAATTAAAATACCAAAATATCCCTCTGACGCTCGGAGTTTTGCCCAGTGGACAACAAACCCTTAATGGTGATAATGTCCGTTCAAATAGCAAACGTATTTCAGTCAGTTGCTACAGAAAAATGTATATACCTTTTGCAAAAATTGTTGCATAAATTTCTATCATACCTCAAATTGTAGACAATTAAAAGACCAAAATATCCCTTTGACGCTCGGAGTTTTGCCCAGTGGACAACAAACCCTTAATGGTGATAATGTCCGTTCAAATAGCAAACGTATTTCAGTCAGTTGCTACAGAAAAATGTTTATAACTTTTGCAAAAATTATTGCATAAATTTCTATCGTACCTCAAATTGTAGACAATTAAAAGACCAAAATATCCCTTTGACGCTCGGAGTTTTGCCCAGTGGACAACAAACCCTTAATGGTGATAATGTCCGTTCAAATAGCAAACGTATTTCAGTCAGTTGCTACAGAAAAATGTATATACCTTTTGCAAAAATTGTTGCATAAATTTCTATCATACCTCAAATTGTAGACAATTAAAATACCAAAATATCCCTCTGACGCTCGGAGTTTTGCCCAGTGGACAACAAACCCTTAATGGTGATAATGTCCGTTCAAATAGCAAACGTATTTCAGTCAGTTGCTACAGAAAAATGTTTATAACTTTTGCAAAAATTATTGCATAAATTTCTATCGTACCTCAAATTGTAGACAATTAATAAAAGACCAAAATATCCCTTTGACGCTCGGAGTTTTGCCCAGTGGACAACAAACCCTTAATGGTGATAATGTCTGTTCAACTAGCAAAGGTATTTCAGTCAGTTGCTACAGAAAAATGTTTATAACTTTTGCAAAAATTGTTGCATAAATTTCTATCGTACTTCAAATTGTAGACAATTAAAAGACCAAAATATCCCTCTGACGCTCGGAGTTTTGCCCAGTGGACAACAAACCCTTAATGGCGATAATGTCTGTTCAAATAGCAAACGTATTTCAGTCAGTTGCTACAGAAAAATGTTTATAACTTTTGCAAAAATTGTTGCATAAATTTCTATCGTACCTCAAATTGTAGACAATTAAAATACCAAAATATCCCTCTGACGCTCGGAGTTTTGCCCAGTGGACAACAAACCCTTAATGGTGATAATGTCCGTTCAAATAGCAAACGTATTTCAGTCAGTTGCTACAGAAAAATGTATATACCTTTTGCAAAAATTGTTGCATAAATTTCTATCATACCTCAAATTGTAGACAATTAAAATACCAAAATATCCCTCTGACGCTCGGAGTTTTGCCCAGTGGACAACAAACCCTTAATGGTGATAATGTCCGTTCAAATAGCAAACGTATTTCAGTCAGTTGCTACAGAAAAATGTATATACCTTTTGCAAAAATTGTTGCATAAATTTCTATCATACCTCAAATTGTAGACAATTAAAATACCAAAATATCCCTCTGACGCTCGGAGTTTTGCCCAGTGGACAACAAACCCTTAATGGTGATAATGTCCGTTCAAATAGCAAACGTATTTCAGTCAGTTGCTACAGAAAAATGTATATACCTTTTGCAAAAATTGTTGCATAAATTTCTATCATACCTCAAATTGTAGACAATTAAAATACCAAAATATCCCTCTGACGCTCGGAGTTTTGCCCAGTGGACAACAAACCCTTAATGGTGATAATGTCCGTTCAAATAGCAAACGTATTTCAGTCAGTTGCTACAGAAAAATGTATATACCTTTTGCAAAAATTGTTGCATAAATTTCTATCATACCTCAAATTGTAGACAATTAAAATACCAAAATATCCCTCTGACGCTCGGAGTTTTGCCCAGTGGACAACAAACCCTTAATGGTGATAATGTCCGTTCAAATAGCAAACGTATTTCAGTCAGTTGCTACAGAAAAATGTATATACCTTTTGCAAAAATTGTTGCATAAATTTCTATCATACCTCAAATTGTAGACAATTAAAATACCAAAATATCCCTCTGACGCTCGGAGTTTTGCCCAGTGGACAACAAACCCTTAATGGTGATAATGTCCGTTCAAATAGCAAACGTATTTCAGTCAGTTGCTACAGAAAAATGTATATACCTTTTGCAAAAATTGTTGCATAAATTTCTATCATACCTCAAATTGTAGACAATTAAAATACCAAAATATCCCTCTGACGCTCGGAGTTTTGCCCAGTGGACAACAAACCCTTAATGGTGATAATGTCCGTTCAAATAGCAAACGTATTTCAGTCAGTTGCTACAGAAAAATGTATATACCTTTTGCAAAAATTGTTGCATAAATTTCTATCATACCTCAAATTGTAGACAATTAAAATACCAAAATATCCCTCTGACGCTCGGAGTTTTGCCCAGTGGACAACAAACCCTTAATGGTGATAATGTCCGTTCAAATAGCAAACGTATTTCAGTCAGTTGCTACAGAAAAATGTATATACCTTTTGCAAAAATTGTTGCATAAATTTCTATCATACCTCAAATTGTAGACAATTAAAATACCAAAATATCCCTCTGACGCTCGGAGTTTTGCCCAGTGGACAACAAACCCTTAATGGTGATAATGTCCGTTCAAATAGCAAACGTATTTCAGTCAGTTGCTACAGAAAAATGTATATACCTTTTGCAAAAATTGTTGCATAAATTTCTATCATACCTCAAATTGTAGACAATTAAAATACCAAAATATCCCTCTGACGCTCGGAGTTTTGCCCAGTGGACAACAAACCCTTAATGGTGATAATGTCCGTTCAAATAGCAAACGTATTTCAGTCAGTTGCTACAGAAAAATGTATATACCTTTTGCAAAAATTGTTGCATAAATTTCTATCATACCTCAAATTGTAGACAATTAAAAGACCAAAATATCCCTTTGACGCTCGGAGTTTTGCCCAGTGGACAACAAACCCTTAATGGTGATAATGTCCGTTCAAATAGCAAACGTATTTCAGTCAGTTGCTACAGAAAAATGTTTATAACTTTTGCAAAAATTATTGCATAAATTTCTATCGTACCTCAAATTGTAGACAATTAAAAGACCAAAATATCCCTTTGACGCTCGGAGTTTTGCCCAGTGGACAACAAACCCTTAATGGTGATAATGTCCGTTCAAATAGCAAACGTATTTCAGTCAGTTGCTACAGAAAAATGTATATACCTTTTGCAAAAATTGTTGCATAAATTTCTATCATACCTCAAATTGTAGACAATTAAAATACCAAAATATCCCTCTGACGCTCGGAGTTTTGCCCAGTGGACAACAAACCCTTAATGGTGATAATGTCCGTTCAAATAGCAAACGTATTTCAGTCAGTTGCTACAGAAAAATGTTTATAACTTTTGCAAAAATTATTGCATAAATTTCTATCGTACCTCAAATTGTAGACAATTAATAAAAGACCAAAATATCCCTTTGACGCTCGGAGTTTTGCCCAGTGGACAACAAACCCTTAATGGTGATAATGTCTGTTCAACTAGCAAAGGTATTTCAGTCAGTTGCTACAGAAAAATGTTTATAACTTTTGCAAAAATTGTTGCATAAATTTCTATCGTACTTCAAATTGTAGACAATTAAAAGACCAAAATATCCCTCTGACGCTCGGAGTTTTGCCCAGTGGACAACAAACCCTTAATGGCGATAATGTCTGTTCAAATAGCAAACGTATTTCAGTCAGTTGCTACAGAAAAATGTTTATAACTTTTGCAAAAATTGTTGCATAAATTTCTATCGTACCTCAAATTGTAGACAATTAAAATACCAAAATATCCCTCTGACGCTCGGAGTTTTGCCCAGTGGACAACAAACCCTTAATGGTGATAATGTCCGTTCAAATAGCAAACGTATTTCAGTCAGTTGCTACAGAAAAATGTTTATAACTTTTGCAAAAATTGTTGCATAAATTTCTATCGTACCTCAAATTGTAGACAATTAAAATACCAAAATATCCCTCTAACGCTCGGAGTTTTGCCCAGTGGACAACAAACCCTTAATGGTGATAATGTCCGTTCAAATAGCAAACGTATTTCAGTCAGTTGCTACAGAAAAATGTTTATAACTTTTGCAAAAATTGTTGCATAAATTTCTATCGTACTTCAAATTGTAGACAATTAAAAGACCAAAATATCCCTCTGACGCTCGGAGTTTTGCACAGTGGACAACAAACCCTTAATGGCGATAATGTCCGTTCAAATAGCAAACGTATTTCAGTCAGTTGCTACAGAAAAATGTTTATAACTTTTGTAAAAACTGTTGCATAAATTTCTATTACACCTTAAATTTTAAATAATTGAAAGACCTAGTAGCCCTTCGACGCTTGGAGTTTTGCCCCTTGGACAACAACCCTTAAATGGCGATAATGTCCGTTCGAATAGCATACGTATTTCAATCAGTTGCTGCAGAAAAATGTTTTTAACTTATGCAAAACTTGTTGCATAAATTTCTATCATAACTAAAATTGTAGGTAATTAAAAGACCTAGTAGCCCTTTGACGCCCGGAGTTTTGGCCCTTGGACAAAAATCCCTAAATGGCAAGAATATTTGTTTGTTCCATTTGTTGAAAAGGTCTTTTTATCCGAAAATACAATAAATTTATGAAAATGCAGTTATGTAATATTTTGTTACCAATCTCAGTAATAAACATTTTCCAGCTCTTTGTAACTCAATCCGGGGACATGCTGTATAACACCGACGTCACGCTAATAAATAAATTAATATAAATACGAACAAAACATTTTTAGGTACTCTGCGGGTTATTGAAACACATAATTAGCACTCTAATGGATGATTGCAAACCGTTAATCAACGACATACTCCAGCTGATAGTTACGTTGTACAGGGAAGTGCCGCAGGTTAGCGTTTTAGGATTATCAAAGACTGTAAGTGGCACAATTTCCGACATTATCGGAGACTTCATTCGCTCTCGTTACTTTCAGGTTATGATTTTGTTAGGCCGCGATAACGAGTATTATCCGTTAATGCAGAAACTCTTCGAGGAACTTACGAATACTACGTTGCAAATGTGCGTACAGCTGACCAATAGTAACACGCTATCGGAGAGAAGCGACGTTATCGAGGCTTATTTCGGAATGGTAACGCAAATGTACAAGAAGGTGCCTCTGCTGATACCCAGTAGTAATGTCGACATTTCTGCTCTTTTTCAATGTGGTAAGTTAACACTAATGATGGCTATATTTATAAGAATAATAATTTACGATTAACTTACATATTACTTCCGTTACATTAAAGTCCGTTATTTCGATAACTTTATACAGGGTGTCTCAACAGTGCGATCTCGGAAGATTGCGCCTCTGTTAATGAAGATATTTTAAAACTGATTTCACTCATATATACAGAACGCCAAGGCGCACATTTTTAAATTATTAGCGTGTATAGAGGGCTGTTCCATAAGGTAGTACCAACCCAAACTTATGTTTTTTTTTAATGCAACAACCTACAATTTCGGCACAATTTTGAATTCGCAAAATTTTATGACAATGAAAAATAACATTACCTACCCTAAACTTTATACTTTTTGATTTATTGGCATTTTTATGGAATATACAGCAGTATAAGAAAAATTGTATATCTCAATATCTGTTTTTAATTTTTTAAAATATAGCAAACAGTTTTTCCTAAGAAAGTTAATTTTTTTAAATGGAACACCATGTATCTATTTAATTTTTTGAATTCTACGCGTTGTTCTGCACAAAAAAGTACTAGCACACACCACTGCTAAAATAAACAATTGCAATTCATAAAAACAATCGACTTTTCTATCAATAAGTGCTTCTACACCTCCATTAAACCAGTTAAGTATTTACCTAAGTTTTCTCGCATGATTTCACCTTTTTTTTTAATAAATCAAAACATTTGATCACATCTGCAATTTAATAATATAATTTGAAATAAAATTTTACTTATACCCTGTAGGCTATGAGGAACTGTGATAAACAAGTTATTAAGGTATCTGTCAGTGGTGGTGATAGTGTTACGTTAGATTAGCTTCATTTTTGGAAATATTGCAAACTTTTCTCAGGAGGAACTAATTGACATGGTGTGGGTTCTTGGCGAATGCAACAAAAATGCGTTCTGCACAAAAAAGTACTAGCACACACTAGTGCTAAAATAAACCGTTACAGAAATAACTAGTCTTCTTCGTAAAAATTTACATAAAATAACCGTTATACATTTCTATTTCTTGCAAAACAATATTAAGTATTAATCTTTATGTAAAAATAAATGTAAGTACAGGGCTTGATATTGAGTTGCGTTATGAATTTCTTTTATTTTAAGATAAGTAAAACAACACCTGCTCTTTCACAACAACTTTATATCAGCTTTATACCTTAATAACTTGTTTAGCACAGTTTTTCATAGCCTACAGTGTATAAGTAAAATTTTTTTTAAAATTATATTATTAAATGTGATCAAATGTTTTGATTTATAAAAAATAATATGAAATCATGCGAGAAAACAGTAATTTAGGTAAATACTTAGCTGGTTTAATGATTAATGTAGGTGTAGAAGCACTTATTGATAGAAAAATCGAGTTTTTTTACGAAGAAGACCAGTTATCTCTGCAATTGTTTATTTTAGCACTGGTTTGTGCTAGTACTTTTTTGTGCAGTACAATGCGTAGAATTCACCAAATTAATTAGATACATGGTGTTTTATCTAAAAAAATTAACTTTCAAGGGAAAAACTGTTTGCGATAGTGTTGCAGATCCTGTACACAATTTGAATATGGTAGGTAACCACGCCAATAAGACGCTTCTTACTTCATCATATTCTTAGGGCCGATATATTCACCTATCGTGAAACTGTTCGTCATCTAAACGACAAGATAAATGGTAAAAATGTGTCTATTCACCTGTCGTTAACGGTACCGACCGGATAAATACGCTTAACAATCAAATTTATTTAGCGATCGAATGAACCTGCCGTAAACTAATGACGAACACTTTGATTGGTCACAGAGCATGTGCTGAATGTCAAACAAAAAGTCAAACTGACAAATATTTACGTACGTACGTGGTGCTGTATTAATTGAAGTCATTATTTAGTTAATATGGCCGAATTTGTCTTTCATATCATTTTTTTTTACTTTTGGTCGTCGTTTTTAATTGATGCGGTTAGAAATGGGTGCGAATGAATTTTGGTTACGTTTTGTCAATGTCTATCAATGTCATTTACGGCGCTACATCTAGCGGCAATTAGTCCAAGTTATGATCCAAGTGTTGATTTAGTACACCTTTTTTACCGACATTTGATACTATACTGCCGAAAAACATTCGTTCGCGATGTTTACGTCCTCGTTGCCTGACGATAACTTACAGATCGGTGAAAAGACAGAATCATTTTTAACGCGAACGTTAGCGTAATCTGTTCGTTGGCTAACGACAACTTTGACGATAGGTGAATATATCGGCCCTAAGTGTGCACAATAAAATTAGAAACAGGTATTGAGATACACAATTTTTCTTAGACTGCTGTTTTTCCATTAAAAATGCCAATAAATCAAAAAGTATAAAGTTTAGGGTAGGTAATGTTATGTCTCATCGTCGTCAAATTTTGCGAGTAATTCAATATTGTGCCAAAATATATGTTGTTCCATTTAAAAAACATAAGTTTGGGTTGGTACTACCTTATGGAACACCTGTATACACGCTAATATAAGTGTTATTAAATTATAAGTGAAATCAGTTTTAAAATATCTTCATTAACAGAGGCACAATCTTTCGGGATGGCACTGTTGAGACAGCCTGTAGATAAAGTTATACACTGCTAATTAGTGCTAATAATAATAATATATTTATTCAAACTCAAAATTTCCAGTTTAGGTCAAAAAGAAAATACAATACATTGTGTATACAAAAAATTAATAACTGAGGAGTTCTTCCACTGAGTAAAAACACTTTGCTATTAAGTACTCTTTTAGCCTCTTCCTTGTGCCACTTTCCGGAGTCCTCCAGATTTCCTGTGGTAGTTTGTTTGCTAACCTCGCACCAAGAGAGAGTATATCCGTCGTTTGAAGGCGATTGAAAGGGGGGATTATCAAATCCCTGGCTCTAGTGTTGTGGTGGTGTATATGTTTATGCCGTTGTAGGTTTTGCTTCTGTTGTTCTAACACGCTTTGGAGAATAAATTCACCTGCCACTGTGAGTATTTTAAATTTCTCAAACAAGGGTCTGCAGTGGGTCCTTGAATCAACCCCCTCAATGGCCCTAACTGCGCGTTTCTGGAGCTTGAAAATCTTCTGTGCATGGGCAGATGCTCCCCATACCAAGATTCCATACGACATTCGTGAATGGAAGAGGGAATGGTAGGCTTGTAGTCCTGCTGAGACATCTGTAAATTTAATTATTTTGCGTATCGCAAATATTGTGGCAGAGAGCTTTCCACTCAGTTGTTCCACGTGGGGTCGCCAGGTCAATCTTGGATCTAATGTTATTCCAAGAAATTTTGCAGAGTCTTTATCCACGATGTTCCGTCGCGAAGTATCGAAGTGGATGACCATTGTTTTGTCTACGTTCATAGAGAGTTCGTTTGAAGAAAACCATGATTGAAGTGTGTTGGTTGCCAGATCTGTCTTGGCTATTCCTAACTTTTAAAGTAACTTCAGCAAATTTAATTAGTTTTCACATTAAAGTCTGTTAATGGATTAACAAAGCTAAGGATGGTTAAAATTAGTGATGGGCAGAATCGTATTATTTCAAGAATCGATTTTCAGTATTCGAGTGATTCGCATAATCGTATGATTTGGTTCTCAAGTTGTTCTCCATTAATTATCGATTATGAATAGGGAGAGTCAATGATGTAAAAGCATATTTTGGGGGAAGGGGGTACTGATGTAAATGTATATAAAACAGACTATTAACAATCAATTATTATATTCAAAATCGATTATAACAATAATAATTGAATGTAAAGTAAATGGTGATATCGAGGCGGGATGCAAATTTTAAATAAATCAAAAATTACAGCCACAACCTGGATTCGAACCAGGGACCCTTCCGTTTCTAGCAGAATGCTCTCCCAACTGAGGCCTATGACATTTGTTAGAGAAAATCGTCATATCAAGGAAAGGAAGTAGTACAAATGTCATAGGCCTCAGTAGCTCAGTTGGGAGAGCATTCTGCTAGAAACGGAAAGGTCCCTGGTTCGAATCCAGGTTGTGGCTGTAATTTTTGATTTATTTAAAATTTGCATCCCGCCTGGATATCACCATTTACCTTACATTCATTAATCATTACAGTAAGTCCGGAAGGGTATGGTATGTCCGTACGAATATATATATCTAGTTAATAATAATTGAGATATCTCGATTATTTCAAGAATCGATTATAATCGATTATGTAATCCGAATGTGATAATGTTACACTTGCCTGAAATGGAAGTTATATGAAATGCATATTCTGTTAACGGATTAACGAAATTAACTTGTTTTATTAAATTTGCATAGTTTGTATTTCTTAGCTTTAATACATCCGTAACGGTGCTTAAAATCTGTATTTTTCAGCTGTGATATGCTTGAACTTGCCCGAAATGCAAGCTATGAAAGTCTGTTCGGCGTTCTTGGTCCATTTCATCGCCCAAAGTCGTGAGACACATCAGGCCGGCATCGTGCAGACGTACGGCGAGTCTTTAGTGTTAGCTATTCTTATTTGTCTAGGTTGGTTGAAATATAACAAAACGGTACGTTGGTTTCGATGCGCTTAACGCTGAAAAAATTTTTTAGGTGGAGCTGCGCCTAGATCCTGCGCGGAAATTTTAGGTGATATTATTCTAACGTTGAATAAGAAGTACTGTGATAACCTGGCCAGGTGGCTTCACACTCTTCTACCGCAGGAAGGGTTCCCTTCACCGCGCGTTACCATGGAACAGAAGGAGAGTTTCATCAAGGCTGTATTAAGGTATAATACAAATTTTTTTTTGTTCTTTAAGGGTATTTGACTGTATTAAAAATATGGCTTGTATTATAGTCATCCTAATAGATTACAGTTTAAGAAAACTATTTGTTATTTCTTTTCAAAAAATATATGCTTTATTTCTGCTAAAAGCCAAAATTAAAATTGAATTTTATTCACCTCCTATCACGAGATTGAAAACGCTCTGTAATTGGCTCAGTCTCCAGTGACGTCATTCTTTAGTACGCTTAGAGCGCGTTCGGTTTGTCAGGGTGGGGTATGGGGAGAGCAATGCTCAGATAACCTGTCGGCTGTCTCTCTCTTATATGCAGATAAATGCCATATGACGTTAGTCCGCTTATTATGCAGCGCGTCACTCCCACCGTACCCTACCCGATTATCCGAACTCGCTCTTATTCTTCTCCCGTTTGAATTTAATAGCACTAAAGTGCCATGTAAGCATAACTTTGTAGGTTAGGTTAGTCCTAACCTTAAGCTGTCAGATCAGATAATAACTGGTTCGAAAATACGATAGATAACTTATTCTAGCCACTTTTACATGTCGAAGTAATCTTCACAACAGAAAACACTTGTACTGGCCGCTATTTATTTCATTTGGATTTCTACGAGCCAACCACTTTCTTCGCAGTTTCAAATCTTGCGGAACAGCTACAAATAGTTTATCCGGAGTTTTTATTGACGTATTTCTGCATTGTGGATTTATACACCATTTATAACCCATTTTTATGTAGAAATTGTGAAAACAACACATCATACAACACAATTACCATATGGGCCGATTTGACATCTACTATCGTGTGACGTCACACAACGAAAGTATCGTGTTGGCGGGACTTTTTGTGATTCAATTTTTAACGCTGATTTTTATAAAATATTGAGGAAATAATTACAAAAAATAATGCATTTACAATGTAGAGTGAAGTAATAAATACACTAAGATGGTCTTCCAATAATAGTCAAATACCCTATTACAGATTTCGTCCAAGAAGTTGAAATTTTCACTTCGGTTTTTTTTTTGTATTATTTTTTTTTTGTAAATTGACAATTACTATAATCACAGAAAGAATCTTCATATAGAAATTGTAATCACAATCTTTCATTTCAGGGAAAAGGCAAATAAGAGGAAAGTTACGGATATCGTGATGGAATTTACCCTTTCCTGCAGGGGGCTGCAATACGTCCGTGCAATGAATCGATAAATTTTATTAAAAGGTAATTATAAAAAATACAAAACGTTAAATTTTCACATATTTTCATCCTGGACGCCATACTTCTCCATTAGTTCTTGCTTCCGTTTCCTTAGCAACGCTTGCTCGACCTGCTGCTGCGTTGGTACTGGAACATGCGCCGTAAACCTTTGCGTTCCGTCCCATTCTGACGTATCCATCTCGTCGTCAGACTAAAAATAATTCATAAAGTTTTACTCAACATTTACACTATTGTTTTTTAACTAAGGTAAACGTTCCAAATTTTGACAGTGTCCTAAATTCCGACAAATTTCTGTTTAAGTGCTTAAAATAAGTAATCTACAATATTGAACTATATTTTAGGACATCCGGTTTGTTGATTTGACATTACACTTATCAATCCACAATCGTTATTATTTTTTTTACAATCTTATTCTAGCAATGTTCTAACAGCCAGAATATAACCTAGAAGTTTGACTGATTTTGATAATTGAGTGGTGTTATGTTAAAAGTTGATTTTTTTTACTTATAAGGTAACTGCAATTCAACGTCTTTTTATATTGCTACAGGATAACAGTAATTAAGAAAATTATAATAATATCTATTTAGGCTGACTAAAAATGCTTTATATTTTTATAATAATGCGGTGTACTGCACTTTTAACCACTATTATTTACAAATTTAGTGGTGTTGGAATTAGGTGCAAGTAAATGTAGTACGTCCGTAAATCAGACATTGTGTGTCCAAATTTATACCTTGCAAAATCTTTTTTTTGTTGGAGGGCAACGACCCCCCCCCCCCCAATCCGCTTTTTCGGAAAAAAATTCCCCCAAAATTTGAGAAAAATCGTGCCACCGAGCACCTCAAATTTCCCATTTAAAAATACATTGGAAAAATTCATCTTTTTCTCCTTTTTTTCACGTTTCGGATTCAGAAAAAAGTTCCGGGAGATTATCGGAAATTGTTCAGAACTTACCAAATATCAAATCCACAACCACGATTTTTTCACAACCCTCTCCTGCAGTACCCTAAAAATGAGGCAAAAGCTTCCCCAATTTACAATCTGTTTTTTTTTTGACAGAAATTACTTTTATTGAATTGTTGATGTTTTTTGTCATTTATTAACTAATTTAAAAATTAAAGAATTTTTTAAACAATTACCATTTGTTTAAACAAAAACATACGATGTTACGAACTCATTTTGCCATTTGTTGCAAACATTATTAAATTATTGTTATTAGTCATTTATTAACTAATTAGCAATTGTTTAAACAATTATCATTTGTTTAAACAAAAATATATGTTGTTACGCACATATTATTCTAATTTTGCAGAAATTATTAGATTATTGGTATTTTTGTTATTTATTAACTAATTTGCAATTGTTTAAACAAATATATACATTGTTACGGACATATTTTTTATATTTATTGCAGAAACTATTATTAAATTATTGGCATTATTTTGTCATTTATTAACGAATTTGCAATTCTTTAAACAAGTGCCAATTCTTAAACAAAAATTTTAATGTTTTTTGTTTTTCCTCTTGTAGAAATTATATTGTTACATTGTTCGCAAGTTTTTTGTAATTTGTTACTTAATGTGCAATTGTTTGAACAAATAAATTTGTTTAAACAATAATATGCTATGTTAGTACATATTTCTTGACAAAAACTATTATTAATAAGTAATGTGGTTGCAACACTAATTATTATTATAATTGAAACTTAGTTAACAAATTTGGCAAGAAAAAACAAGAAATACAATCATAATTTTTGTCAAAAAGATACGTCAGTACCATTGTATATTTTTGTTTAAACAAATGGTATTTATTTAATTACAAACTAGTTAATAGCCATACTTATTCTTGATTTTTATTAACGATCTCAACAATATTATTGGGACTGAAAACAGTGCGATTACAAACTTTGCACATGATACCAATTTGCTAATAGCCAATAAGCAAATAGAAGATGTGGTACAGGATAGTATTGAAGTATTTAAGAAGGTAGAAGAGTGGTTTCAGAATAATGAGCTAATAATAAATGAGGACAAAACTAGCTTATTGATTTTTAATACAAGCAAGAGAAAGGAAACCATATCTCACATAAACTTGGGAGGGAAACAAATAGAGGTAGTTAAAAATGCAAAATTTATTGGTGTTGTTATTGATGAGGATTTGAAGTGGGAAGCTCATATAGACCACTTAAATAAAAAGCTAAATAAAGTATGCTATGCTATGAGAGTCACGGTCAAAGATATAGAGAGAGAGACGCGACGAAAACTTTATATTATGCAAACTTCGAATCCTTAGTGAGATATGGGATCATATTCTACGGCGCTAGCTTGAGAACAGACACCATTTTCAATAGCCAAAAACGTATAATGAGAATCATGTTTGGCTTAAAATATAGAGAAACGTGTAAAGGGAGATTCAAGCGAGAAGGAATTCTGACTGTATATGGCATCTATGTGTTGAAGTGTCTTTTGTATCTTTTCAAACATAAGCAGTTATTTATTCCCCTAAAAGACAATAGCTACGATACCAGAACCCTAGACAACCAATATCCTGTACACCGGCTTACTAAAACTGAGAAACATCCCGCATATATGTGTGTAAAATTGTTTAACAAATTGCCTGATCACGTTAAAAACTCGAAAACTTGATACCTTTCAGAAAGGCAACAAGGGATTTACTAGTTGAACTAGAACCGTATAGTTTAGAGGAATATTTTAGATAAGTTTTTTTTTGCATTTTGTTCTGACGTTTTTCATTTTATATTGCAGTGATATTGTATTATATATATTGTATTGTGCATTATATATATGAAATAAATTAATTACCTATCTATCTATATCTATCTATCTATCTAATGATAAACAATGCCAACAATCTAATTATAATTTCTGATAAAAAAACAAAAATATGTCCATAACATTGTATACTTTTGTAAACAAATGGCATTTGTTTATAGAATTGCAAATCTGTTAGCAAATGACCAAAAAATTCCAATATCCTAATAATAATTTCCTTTAAAAAATAGAAAATATGTCCGCAACATTGTATACATATATTTCTTTAAACTAATGGTATTTGTTTAAACAATTACTAATTAGTTAATAAATAACAAAAAAGCCAGTAATTTAATAACTTCTGCAACAAAATGGAAAAATATGTTCGTAACATCGTATATTTTTGTTTACACAAATGCATAATATAATAAAACACGTAACATTGTAAAATTGTAAATTTGGGGAAACTTTTGTCTCATATTTCTGAACAACTTCTGATAATCTCCCGCTACTTTTTTTCTAAATCCGAAACGTGAAGAAAAAAGAAAAAAAAGATGCATTTTTGCAATGTATTTTAAATGCGAAATTTGAAGTGCTCGTTGGCACGTGTTAACGTTAACCGATCGCTCTCAAATTTGGGGGGAATTTTTTTTTCTGGAAAAGGAACACATTGGGGGGATCGTTGCCCTCTAGCAAAAAGTCCGTTTTTTTGGACCACCCTACATGGTTCGGTATAATACAACTAAAAAGATAAAAAGAAACTGTTCTTCTGTAACTATTTCTGATGTTTCGAGAGAATATTTGTTAATAAAAAAGAAGGAAGCACAAAAGAAAATCATTCTAGAAAAATAAGAAGGGACGTGAAAAAAGAAACTGCATAAAAAGCTGTGTCAAGAACAAGAAAACACTAAAAATCAGAGATGCAAGAAAAATTAAAATACAGATGAGGTAGAGAGGGCAGGCTGAAGAAGACTAAGGACTTTTTTTCTACTTGGTTTCTTTAAAAATGGTAAAATATGAATGTTTAACATTTCTTAACAATAAATCTAACAATATTTAAAACACTTAATATTCACTTGAATGTTTTTATTTCTCGGAATAATGTACCAGAAGTTTGTGATTTCGGATCAAAATGTACGCTTTGTGTCGGAATTGTTCAAGTTATAAAAAATAATGTAAGTTAAATAATTATTAATTTGAAAAAGTTGACTGTCATTAGCACCACATAAATATACATTCTACAGTTAAAAATATAACAAAAATTCCGTAACCTGTCTGAATTTGAGACGTTTACCTTATATATAAATATTATAAATAATAAATCTGAATTTTACCTTTGTTTCAACAGCATATATATCTTCCTCTTCTTCTTCTTCGCTGGAATCGCCCCCTTTTTGTATTCTTCTTTCCTTGTTAGCTTTCCAGTCCGTTATCGACTTTTGGATAGCTAAATTAAACAATTTAAAAATGTTATTTTGTTTCAGAGAAGATTGAAAACTAATATAAAATAGTCAACCGTACATAATTTCTCTGCGTTCATCTCTAATGGTATTAAGATTCCGTCATCATCGTCCATGTACCCGTAATAGTCGGCGTCGATGTCTTTCATCATTTCGGCGCGTGTCTTCCGAGGGGGAGGCGGAGGTTCCTGCTCAAATAGCTCCCGGACACCTGTATAGAATTTTAAAACAACTTTTAACGAATCCCTTGCTTATATAATAGAATACAAATTTTACCTAAATACATACATAGCTGGTCAATTGTCTCTCAAAGTAATTTTTAATCTTCAAACAATATGTATTATAATTAAGGGGACACCTTGTAACTGATTTCGTTTAGAGCAGCTAATATAGTCTCGATGTTTAATGCCGTGATGTTTGTATCCCTCCACGAATAAGAAAAGGAACAACTTGTAAATTTGTTTTTAAACGATACTATTTGTAGTGTTCATTGCTCATTGTAATTTATTGTGTTATGTCAATATATTTTACATTACTGATCTAAATAGTGTTTTAATTTCTTCCTAATTTTTCCTGTATGGATTTAGGAAAAACAAACAAAAGAATTGCCAAAAATTCGGGATAAAAATTAGATAAGTAGTAAAAGGCCTTATTTAGGAACAAACCGACTGACCAAACTTATCAATATTCTATTCATTTTAAAAAATTTCTCGAAAATGTCGGAAGCAATTTGAAAGTCGGAAATTAAATTATCTATAAAAAATGTTTATAAATATGAGCATCAAAATTTAGGCTATAAAACAAACTACCAAATTTTTTTACCACTCATAATTTTGTGAATATGTTTTTTAGTGGTTCTAGAAGATGGTCTATCCATAATTACACTAACAAATTATATAGTGTGTCCCCAGATGGGCCTAATTATGGACCAACATTTTCAGTTCTTGGGAACGAGTAATTCTTCAAAACTAGTTTGGTCTAAAAAAATTTCCTAAAAATGCTATAGCAAAAGTAAGAATTTTAATTTAACTTACAGGATGGTTGCAAAACAAAAAATCATTAAATTTCCCAAGAATATCAGTTTTTTACAGTTAAATTTAAAATTTATAGAAAAAAGTTGTTTTAAATTTAATTTAATGCTCAGATATCAAATGTCAATGTAATTGATTTTTTATTCATAAAATAATTTTCACAAACATTTAACTTTTCATAGGTAAGGACCTAAGTGTTTTTGCAAACACTTAAAATGTTGCAGTCAATTGAAATATAAACAAAATAGAGAAATATAAACAATAAAATACATCAAACAATTCTAAAACCAAGAAAGCACACAATCACTTTCTGTAAAAAATCAAAATGTTTTTAGAGGTTTGTTTCTCTACAAGTAAATGTCATTCTAAGTTAAAACTTTCTTGCCAACTTATTGGGTTTTTCAATTTGGAAAGAAGTTAGAGCATTTAAAATACAGTTTTGCTATTATTGGCTGTAATTTTTTAAAGAATAAGGAAAACAAATAAGTCCATATGAATCTTTTACTCGGTATAACATTTACTATCTAAGAATAAATTTTACAGGGAAAAAATGGGACACCTGAATAAGAAAAAATACCACTGACCTGGTAATTCTTTTGCGGCCCCAAAATATTTATAGCCACGATTTCCAGGCACCTCTTTTCCTTCATGATCCAACATCCTCGGCCCCACTCTCTGATAATCGGGGCCCCCCAGCTCTTTTATCTGGGCCTCCCAATGGCGCTTCTCCCTCAGCAACTTGTTGATCTCGTCGTTTAGGTCCCTTATACGAAACTCTCCCAAACCAGCATTCTGTATTTGAGCTACTTTCTTCGCTATTTCCCTTATAATTTGCATACGCCATTTTTCACATGCGTACAAACTTTTGCACTCCGACGCCAAGTAGGGTCTCCGCTTCTTGTGTCTGTCGTTCTCACCTAATTGCGCTGCCCTCCACCGCGCTAGTGTAGTCCTAAAATTGTTAGTTAATTAATGAATAGTAATAATAAGTAAGTAGTAATAACGTAACATCATTTATCTAAACGTTGAATCAATACTTACATGGCTTTTTCCGCGTTTCTCGCCTAAAAAACAATTGAAAAAGATGTAGTATTTTAATATATTAACAATAACTTTGTCTGTACTTACCATTTTTAATCTTAGTTGATAGTTTAACTTCTAACGTTTTGATGCGTACATACATAACCTGACATAACCTATACAAGAAATTTTGACATCTACTTTTGACATACAAAACCTGTGATAGATTGCCGGCAGCGATCAGTTCAGTTCAATCTGATTCACTATCATTTCGCTGGAGTGCTGTTTGATTGGTTGTTTGCGTCTGACTCAAGCTGCTTCCACCAATACGAAGCGAGTATTTCAAATTACAAATAAAATCAGATTGAATTGATCAGATCGCGCCCAATCGAAATTTAAAGCTGGATAGATGATAGATGGCAGCACATATTTCCTAACCTATAATTCAACCAACAAATCTTGGGCATGGTTATTTAAATGTGAATGAATTCATAATTGTTTATTAACAACAAACATTTATGTAAGTTTTCTCGTTATTATTGTTCCACCGTTTAACTCTCATATCTAAATTCTCTTTTATTTTTAGAGTTAAACGAATAAACATGTTGACGAAGGGGTACAATTTTTTGAGAGTACAGAGATTCTCTCGATTCAGATACTTAAACCAAGGCCTTAAGGTGCCTATAGTTGCTAGCGTAAATCACCAGGCAGACGAACAAGAGATTAGAGTACAAAATTTATTAGATAAGTACAAAGATAGTATTTTTTATAGCGGATACGTAGAACGTCAGAAATTGAATCTTGGGTATCATAAAAATATAGCTACTATAAGTAAAATACAAAAAGAAGAACAAAAAAGGCATGAAAAAGAACAAGGTGCACAACCTTTACCGTTAAGTTTAAAATTCTTAAATAGTGATATCAAAACAGAAAACGAGGAGAAGACAAGCGCTATTATCGAAGAAAAGATTATACAATTCCCGTTTAGGAATGACGATGACGTTAAAGTTTCCGAATCGGTTAAATTCAAAGAAAAAATCACAGAGAAAAATCCTGCAACCGCAGCAGAAGATGTGGTGCGTTCTCGTATAAAATTAGCTAATAGAGCTCAAATAAGTAATAATTGGATGGCCGATTATGAGAACTACGAAGAAAACGTTGAAATCGATAGTAATAACTTCCCGAATAATTACGGTACACCAAATCCTAATTCGAATATAAGTAACGTACCTTGTGGGGGCTGCGGAGCCCTTCTTCATTGCAAAGACACGTCGATCCCAGGTTATATCCCTTCGGAAATATACAAAAATTCAAATCGATTTGGTGGCGTCGGTCTAAAAAGTATAATATGTCAACGGTGTTACTTTTTACGGAATCACAACGTAGCGTTACAAGTTCGTGTCAAACCTAGTGATTACCCTAGAATATTAAAAACGATAAGAAACCACGAGCAAGCTTTAGTTATTTTGATGGTCGATTTGTTAGATTTTCCCTGTTCGATCTGGCCTGGAGCTGCCGATTTATTAGGCTACAATAGGCCGATTTTTGTCGTAGGAAATAAAATTGATTTGTTACCGCAAGACGGGAGAGGTTTCTTGCAAAGAATCACCGAGAATTTACGTACTAATTTGCAATTAAACGGGTTTGCGACAACCGATATAAAACATATTGCCTTGGTTTCCGCAACGACAGGTTTTGGTGTTGAAGATTTTATAACGAAACTCCAAAAGTTCTGGTCTGTCGATGGAGATGTTTTCTTAGTTGGATGTACAAACGTTGGGAAATCTAGTCTTTTCAATGCTTTATTACAATCTGATTATTGTAAAACGCAAGCTGTTGATTTGATACAAAAAGCGACAATTAGTCAATGGCCTGGTACTACGTTGAATCTATTGAAATTCCCGATAAACCGACCATCGGGGTATAAGGTGCATATGCGTTATAAACGTCTCATGCAGGAAAGTAAAATGCTTGCCGATGAGAGATTTCTGCGTGGTGAACAGTTGAAGAAGACCAGAAATCCGAAGTATGCTTCGTTAATCGGTCATATTGGACGTACGTTTGTGAATAAGGATGTCGTTGATACTCAGGATGCGTTTTCTATTAGCGGAAGAGGATTACCAAGTCCCGATGAGATTGGAATTGATGAAAATGATGAGGAATATGCTTTTAGCAAATGGTGCTATGATACGCCTGGTGTTGTCCAATCAGAACAGGTAACAACTAACTATTATATAGAAATCTATGTTTACTAGTTTGGTTTTGTTGCTATATTGACAATTTTTAGGAATAAACTATTTTGCACGAAAAATCTATCAAAAACACCTGGATTTTTTAATTATTTTATGTGCCCATGCCCCAAGGGGCTCAAAATATAGAATAAAATTTAATATTATTAAAACAATATTATTTTGATTTACCACAATAAATTTATGTGCCAGAATTATTAACTTTATCAAAAAAATAAGCAATTAATTTTTGAGTCTAGGTATTAGAGCATTTCACGTATTTCCAATTATAGGCCAGTCAAATGGTGTTTTGGCCAGGTAAAAAATATATGTTACTTTTTCTTTCATTCTGTATGTGTTTTATGCTACATCCCACGGATATGGCTTCACAAAGAAAATCGCAAAAAACCTCAAAATTTTCGACTTTTCTTCGGTTTTTTGCGAAAAAGTCATAAAACTATGCAGTTTTCGACGTAGACCACTATATACAAAAGTAAAGTACACTAAATTTCCTATAAAAGCACCCTCAAGTGTTTTTTTTTGTTGAATGGTTTGCCCGCTACAGCACGCTGAAACAAGGCCAAATTTTCCTACTTTATGTAATGTACTATGCGCGCCAAAAAAAAGTCGTACACCTTGTAGCTTTGTAAATGGTTCTTTTATAACCTATTCGCTGTCATTATAACATTAATCATAGGTATGAAACATGCACTAACTGTCAAGTTGACAAGCCAGAATTACATGATGACAAACTTAGCTGTACGACTTTTTTTTGGCGTGGATAGTACATGTCATTACAAAAAAGCTTAGATTCTGATAAAAAAACAAAAAAGCTTAGATTCTGATAAAACTACATTAAATTCCTTACAAATTGGATAACTTAATCAGCTATTTTGGCCAAACTGTGTAGCCACTAGAGCGTGTTGAAATTTTATGACACATTACGCAAAACTGCTAAGTCAAGAGCCCTTCACCAAAAATTCAGTAGAGACCTATATTATTACTATTTATTTATTAAGAACTATATATTTGCTCTTTTTAATTAATACGTAATGCATTATGTAAACTTTTGGGCCCTTCTGGCTTTGCTTACACGGTTACGCGGCTACACGGTTTGGCCAAAATAAGTGATTAAGATGTGCAATTTGTAGGAAAAAGTAGGAAAATTTGGCCTTTTTTCACACAGTTCTACCAAACGTGCATTTCAGGGGTACTCTAATAGGAAATTTAATGTACTTTATTTTTGTATAGGATGGTCTACCTCAAAAAGTGCACTTTTTCGCAAAAAAAACTGGAAAAAGGTCGAATTATTTAGTTTTTTTTGCGATTTTCGTTGTGAAGTCCCATCAGTGGGAAGTAGCAAAGTTGATATTCGGATTCAGCACCCCAAAAAACAGAATAAGGGAAACAAAACTTCTATTTTTTTTCCTGGAACAGGGACCCTCGGAAATGATTTGACTGCACTATTACTTAATTTGTCAAAAATACAATAAGCTAATATAAATGACTATTCTCGCCAACAATAAATAAAATTGAACAAGGGATGTTTCTGGTATGGTTTTTTGCTGTAGAATCTGAAAGTTTGTCACATTCTGACTTGTGCCTAGTTTTTGAGAAGATGAATTTTTGTTTTTTTGGCAAGGTTTTTTTACCACTGATTTTACTCAAAACCTAGACTCAATTCAGAATTTCTTCCTTCAGAATCAGATTCTAGGGAAAAAAGCAACAAAGACAGTATTTACACGGACTTACCAATTTATGCCTGAATGCTAGGGTGTTCCTTATCTTTTAACTTTTATTTTTTTCTGCAGAATTTGATTTTGATGAATACATGTCAACACGGACTCAAAATGTAGCAAAATGTAATTTAATTATATAAAAAAAATAATAATAAAAAAATCTGATGTGGCCAGGCACATGACTCTATCATACTATATATGAAATTAATAGTTTACCTGCATGAGATACTATTTGGTAGAGATCTTTCGTGTCTACATTAAAATAAAACTATTTAGCCAGGATTTGACAGATATTTTCCTTCTAATGACAGTAGGTATTGTCAAAACGTCAGCATTTGACACTACCTGCTGCCATTAGAATGAAAATATCTGTCAAATCCTGGCCAACTAGTTTTATATTAATGCACACGACCAATCTCGATGAAATAGAATTTGGTCATGCCGCTAAACTATACATTTTACCAAAAACTGTCATAGACATAAATAATTCAGAATTTCCTCTACTTTAATTTATGATTTAACTATTTTGATGAAATACCAGAAATGGCGGCTTATTTACAAAATTGTTAAAAAAAAGGCTTAAAAATAGAGTTAACTTTTCGGAAGAATGTACATTTTTCATTTAAGCGTAGTTTTCAGGGCACTGTGGGGGTGGTTGGGGGCGTCAAAGCCATATGTATAATAGCTCAAATTCTTCATTGGAAAGTCCTCTACAAGTCCTATAACTTTAATCTTAAGTTTTCCCAAACCTCGAAGAATTATTCAAAAAATACCAAAAAATGTCTTTTTCCCATGCATTTTCTTATGTAAATTTGATGCATCGGTAGGCACCATTAAGAATCAAAATTTCGAAGAAAAAAAAAATACCTGTCTGCTTTTTTTGGATTTGGAAACGATTTGGGGGGATCGATCGTTGCTTTCAATCATCACATAAATTTTTGCAATGCATTTTTGAACCACGCTAATATACACACACAGACATTTTTTTGTACCTTGGTCAAATATGTTCAGGGGACCCAAAAGGAGATATATCCGCTTAAATCTCAATAATTTTTTTCGACATGGTTACAATACTTTATCATACTGCGTAGGATAAAGTAAAAATTATTTGGTTTTACTATAATAAATTTACATACTACAGTTAAAACTGATTAAAAAAAGCTAATCAATTAACATGATAGGCAGAGCATTTCTCAGTGTATTTAATTTATTAAAAAATCTAAGTTAAATCTAAGTTAATAAAAGAAGTTGTTTCTGGTATGTTTTCTCCGCAGAATCTGTACCTGAAGGCAGAAATTGTGAGCCTAGTTTTTTAGGAAAGCAGTGCTAAAAAACAGTGCCAAAATTGCAAAAACTTGTGTTATTTATTGATTATGTATTTATTAACTAAACAGTTTAGTTGCATTTTAAGGAAATTTTTATTATTAAATGTTTGCGTTTAAGTTTCTAGGACATTGTATTTATGCGCTAGAAACTTGAAAAGCGTTTTTGAAAAGAAGTTTTTTTAAATTAAGTATAATTAAGTAAAAAACATTTGAGTTTGGATTCGTATACAGCACAATGAATGTGGCTATCCAGTACTCACATCTGACATTTATTTTATTATTTAACATAATCTACTCATTAATTAATAATAATGCGTTACTTTATAGGTATTACACTTGCTTACAACAGAAGAACTAATGCTGACGCTACCCAAGCAATTAATACGACCTCAGACGTTCGTAATCAAGCCAAAAACATCAATCTTTCTCGGAGGTTTGAGTCGCCTGGACTTCATAGAAGGAACGGAATCCACAAGATTTACAGTTTTCTGTTCATCTTCTCTTCCAGTAACAATATGCCATTTAGAAGATGCTGACCGCATATATGAAGAATTTTTAACGACCGACTTATTTAGTGTACCATCCAGTGATCCAGAAAGGCTTAAGCAGTGGCCTGGATTAACTGCTTCGAAGACATTTACGGCTACAGGTGTTGATTCGGAAATCTCTTGCGCTGATGTGGTATTGTCAAGTAGCGGCTGGATAGCCGTTACTCCTAGAAGTGGCAAAGAAATCACCATAAGAGCTTGGGCTCCACTGAACTGCGGAACACACGTTCGAGAGCCATTACTTCCAAATGCGGTTAGGTTACGGGGCAGGAGAATTCGTGATAGTCCTGCATATAGAACTGATAGATTTTATGTCCCGTAAAGTATTTATATGTTAATAAAGTGATACAACCTGTTGGAAGAATCTTTATATCGATGCAATCTTTCATTATTGACGTTAAAATTGACTTTGAGGCTGTCTTCAAATAATCTGTGTCCTGAATACATTTTAAAAGTGTTTCACTAATCTTTAACAGTGTGGAATAGGGTGGTTCAAATTGGCTATTTTTATTTAGAAAGCAACGATCCCCCAAAATCGTTTCTAAATCCAAAAAAAGTGGACACGTATTTTTTTTTTTTTTCGAAATTTTGATTCTTAATGGTGCCTGTCGAGGCCTCAAATTTACATAAGAAGATGCATGGGAAAAAGACATTTTTTGGTATTTTTCGAATAATTATTCGGTGTTTGAGAAACCATAAGACTAAAGCTATAGGACTTGTAGAGGACTTTCCAAGGAAGAATTTAACCTATCATACATATGGATTTGATGCCCCCAACCCGCCCCCACAGTGCCCTGAAAACAACCCTTAAATCAAAAATGTAGATTCTTCAGAAAATTGACCCTTCTAATTATTTCATTCTGTTTTTTCTCATAGAAATCATTATTATAAGTCTAGTGGGATGTTTATAAACATTTGTCAGTTAATTTCCATTTGTTTAAACAAATTTTATTTGTTTAAATAATCCGTTTTTCTCGAAAATCCATCTAAATTCTGTTTTCTGAGTTCGAAATGGCAGCTTATTATTTTAGAGTGACATTATTCTTAAAAAAAAACTCCTATTGTTTAAACAATAAATTATTATTCATTTTCAACTTCCTTCTAATTATGGTAGAAAATTCAGCTTTTTTGAGAAATTAACTTATAAATTTCACCATTATGATATTATTTGATATTAATATCACCATTATGAGTTGAATAATATTTTATTATTTAAACAATGGAAATTATCCAAAAATATAAATGATGTCACTATATATATAATTAATAACAGTTGACCAGGTCGATCTAAAAAAATGAATGTTAGGAGAATTGCTAAAAATTGTTGAAACAAATGGAATTTGTTTAAACAAATGGAATTTGTTTAAACAAATGGAATTTGTTTAAACAAATTGGAGTTTATTAGCTAATAACATAGGCAACATACATCGAACATGAAATTTATAAGTTAATTTCATAAAAAAGCTGACTTCTACCATAATTAGAACAACAGTTGAAAATTAATAATAATTGATTGTTTAAACAATAGGAAGAATTTGTTTAATGAATAATGTCACTCTAAGATAATAAATATAATATTAATAAAGATAATAATATAATATTAAATAATATTTGAAATTAATAATTTTAATTTCAACGGTAATTTACGAAAAAAATTAATTACCGTAAGTTAACATCCCTGAGAATATTATAATTTCTAAAGTCAGCGGCAAAAAAACCAGAGTACCTAAAATGTTGTCAAATTTTGATGTACCATAACTTATGTAATCTTTTACACTAGCGTCTAGCCAGCAGGTGCAACAAACGATCTTGCCGATGTATGGCTGCAGGTATGCCACCCACCATACACTATTGGCGCGCGCGCATTGTGGACCTAGCTCGTAATATCTCGGTTCTGTTTATTCAAAAGACTGGAATCTTGTATAAACTATAAATTAATTAATTAATAAATTAACGTAGTGAGAATTACGAATTTTAACTTTAGCATAGTTCTAGAGGCAGTTTTTGCAGTTAAACTCATTTTTTTCCATAAAAGAAACATCTAATTTTAAGAGACCCTTGATAAAGTTGAAGAAGCGAAAATACTGTATGAATACATTGATGATTTTCAATCGACACTTTTTCTTTTGTTACGGAAATCTATTCTGCAAAAATTAATTCTCCAAAAAAGTCTGTAAAATAAAAATTCGATCTTCAATATTTTTCTTTCTAAAAGGTTGACAAGGAAAAGATTCCAATAAAAGTTTTAGGAAATTGCTTAAGCTACAAATTTGAAATGCTTAGAAATAAATCATACTATATATTCAAAAGTATTTTGTATTTATAGCTTAAATCATTTTCAAGAACATTTATTTTTTTTTCTTGTAAAATTTTCAGAGGTCGAGGTATTGACATGGTAGAAATCGTTTTAACATTTTGTAGTTGCTTTCTTTTAACATTTAATCATTTTGTATCATTTAAACGACTGATCTCAGGGACTTTTGGACAGGAAAAATATACAGGGTGCTATATTTAAAAAATTAATTTGGTCTGCTTCTTACAAATGCATAACCCTGTATATTCAAAAGTCATTTCAGTTTGTAGCTCAAGTCATTTCTTAAAATTTTTATTTGGTTTCTTTCTTCTAAACTTTCAGGACCAGATATTGACACATTATACGTTTCTTCTTCTTAACTTTTTGATGATATGGAATCGGAATCTTATGAGTTAACTAACAATAAAGTTACATACATTGGCAAGATCGTTTGTTGCACCTGCTGGCTAGACGCTAGTACCTTTTACTGATCTTGGTGATGAAAATTCATCACCAAATAAAAAGCTCAATAGCAAATTATACATAAATTCTTACTGTATCAAGTTATACCTGTGACTTATTTCCTTTTTTATGTTAGAATTACACAATTTATGATAATCCAAGAATCAGTTTTTTTTTAGTTCCAAGTATCAGTCAAAAATATTTCAATATTTGTATTAGTTATCTAGGTTATACTCTAAATTATTTAATATATAGTATATGATTTGACGAGCACATAACTAAGGATATAAATCGCGAGCATGAAGTTTATATATTTATATCGTCGGGTTAAAGCTAAAAGTCACTAAGTGACATCTTACTGCTATCGAAAAAAACGACGTTTTATAATGAAATTGGAATTAAAAAAGATATACATTCTAGTGCGAATATATTTGTTGTAGATTCTAGTTAATTCAATACTTAAACACCATGTATTATGCCTGTAACTATTGTATTTCATTCACATCACAGAGGAACTTTGGTTTTTGTACTTAGTGAGTTTTACCTTTATACATTCTTGCATTTCAGTGTCATTAAAAAAACATTTTATATTTTTATATATTTTTATTATAAAACTGTTACAGAAAAATTAAAAAAGTCAATATAATTTAAACCACCAAAATAGAATTTAAGAAATTTTAAGTTTCTTTATGTACACTGTCATACACTGCTAGTTCTGACTTAGTTTGTCTACATTTTCTGTCTGGCAATTTCAATACCGGACTTGCCTACCTTTTTTTTATTCGGTAATTTTTTGTCTTGTGGTAAATAAACCATTGTAAGCTAAATGCTCTTTGAGATGTAGACCCTCTGCCTTTTACACTGTTTTACAGTGTACTTTTTTTAAATTAAAATGTTAAAACCCAAATAAAAATCCTAAGTTTGCCTGCCTTACAGGGTTCGGGAAGCCCTCCATTTTGGAAAAGCTGCCGTAACAGTATTTTTTTATTTCGAATATTTCTGACCATTACTAGCGGATATTACTGCTTTTCAGTCCTTTATAAAAAGTTGTAAAATTTGAAATAAAATTTCTTATGGCAGAGAAAAACGATGGCGGTTATCTGCTATTTGCAAAAATGTTGTTTTCACTGAAAACTTCAATTGACCATGATTGTTGAAATATTTTAAAACAAAATAAGTTTTACACAATTGAAAAGACATACAGGCATACACTATAACTATTATATTATTATAATCTTTTGTTCTTCATATTTAATATCAGTTTTGTTTGATTTTCTTTTATGTAATGACTTAACTTTACAGCTGTTTATGCTCCGGTTTCCTGTGCCATAGCTCGTAAATTATAAATCTACAAAAAAAATTTACTAATACAGAAATGGTAGAAAACTAATATGTCCTACAAATTTGTTCATTTGCTTTATAATGAAATAGAAACAAGATATAAGAAAACACTTTTTTTGCAAAATTTTACTCCAAGAAGTTGCTTTTAAAAAGAAAGATTTTCATGAAGGTCCATATCAGCCATCTCAGGTAAATACGCTTAAGTGTATCTTTGAAATCTTCGTGAAAATGTTACATTTTGCACGGTTTCTACAAAAATGTTTTGTAAAAGTTGTACAATACCAAAGCCAAAGCGTTTGACCACCAGGAACAAATTAAACAGCTTATTGGTAATTATTATTTAAACAATTGTTGAGTGGTACATAAATTACTAATTCTTTGACTATGAAGAAAATCAATGCCACAAATTAAACTCAAAAATCACAAATTTAGTTGAATGCAAAAATGCATAATGCCATTACTAAAAGCTGCTGCATGAAGAGAAGAATTATTATATTTGTGAGTTTGTTGTATGTCGTCGTACCATCTCGATATTTAAAAAAAATATGAATTATTATGCATAAGGTATAAATATCAAATTAATTGCTTAATAGTTTTTTAGCTGTTGATGATATCGCTACGAGTTTGGCATTTTAGGAAAGCAGATTTATCGGCCCTTTGAACTATGTCAAGATATATGATTAAAAAAATCTTATTTGACATTTATCAAACCTCCTTTGGGATATGTCATATTAGAATCATAAACCAATAATAACTGCCGATAAGGGCAATATTTTTACTATTTTTATTTTTATCTATCTTTTATTTCTTTATCCTTGTTAGTTACTCACAATAATCTTTTTATAAAATGCACATTTTTGACATTGATAGACCGAATTATTATCTACAACTTTTATATGTGGAAGAATTTCTTAAAGCATCTAGCGTGGGACATCTGTATATCTCAATCCCTTTCCCGATCATAGAATAGTCTATCACAACCTCTTCTGAAGAACTGTGACAATAAATAACAACTTGTTGCGAGGATTTTGAAAATCGACGGTCTGAAGGTTTCTTAAAATAACAACCCTCTCAATAGATTTGATCATGTTTCCATATTTTACGCCCTTCTCTATGTAGGTGTAGTCATCTAATTAAGCATCGTTATTCAACGTACGTACTAAACAAAAATCTTTATTTCTATTAAATATAAGAATAATACAATAACAAATAAACTATTAAACTAAATAAATACTTCTTTTAAATACATTTTACAAAACAACAACTCCACTAATAAAAAAGAAATTAACATAAAATTCTGAACATTTTAATTTGAGGATTTTGATTTGTCTTGCCCATTGCTGTTTTCCTACTTAGACGAGTTCCCTTTCATTTTTGCGACAAATTCACGAATAAATTCATTCAACATAAGTTCATTAGAACATATTCCTTCCGTCAAATTAAGCCTAAAAGTAGATAGGTAAGAATAATCTCATTTCAAATATTATTGTTCTGTTTACATCTTTTCTCTTTCGTCATTTCTAAGATTGTTGTAGAAACACTTTATATAATGAAGAAATTTTATATGATTTGGAGCCGCAACACTATAGTTAATGGAATATCTTGTCACCAAATAACACAGAGATTTCGGTGCTATATTATACAGCTGCAATGAGAGTTTCTAAAACAAATATGTTTTTAGATTCAACACTTCCCATCATGCAAAATTTACAGAAAACTTACCTTTAAATCTGTAAAAGTACTACAGCTAACAGCGTCTCCCAAGAGCAAGGCTTCAAATTCTTCTTTTAAAGTTCGGAAAATAATAACTGCAGCTAGAAGTTTCGAACACTTGAATAATTCCTTCATCAGCCCAATATAACAGTCTCCGTACTTTTCAAAAAATAAATTACAGTAGACAAAAATGTGTGGTAGAATAGTTAGTGGAAAACCACCCACACAAATAGTATCGTAAAATATTTTCAGTATCGGTTTAGTAGTCTTGGGGTTAGCTGTAAAATATACATAAAATAAAATGTTGGGTCAATCCATTTAAAATTGTCTCAAAAAATTAAGTTGGTCTTGACTATATTAGAAAAATTTCAACTTTGTTAAATGACACTCCATATGTTTTGGGAGTGCAAAAACAAGTTTATTATTTTTTTCGGTTAGGGAAAAAAGCCATTTTTTAATCAGCAAAACGGGTCCAAAAAATTAAAAAAATGTTTAAACAATTACGATTTGTTTAAACAAAAATATACGATGTTACGAACTCATTTTTCCATTTGTTGCAAACATTATTACATTATTGTTTTTGTCATTTATTAACTAATTAGCAATTGTTTAAAACAATTACCATTTGTTTAAACAAAAATATATGTTGTTACGCACATATTTTTCTAATTTTGCAGAAGTTATTAGATTATAGGTATTTTTTTGTCATTTATTAACTAATTTGCAATTGTGTAAACAAATATATACATTGCAATGGACATAATTTTCTATATTGTTTTGCATAAATTATTATTAGAATATTGGCAGTTTTTGGACACTTATTAATTAATTTGTAATTGTTTAAACAAATACTATTTGTTTACGGACATATTTTTTTATATTTATTGCAGAAACTATTATTAAATTATTGGCATTTTTTTGTCATTTATTAACGAATTTGCAATTCTTTAAACAAGCCCCAATTTTTTTAAACAAAGATATACAATGTTTTTTTTTGTTTTTCCTCTTGTAGAAATTATATTATTACATTGTTGGCAAGTTTTTTGTAATTTGTTACTTTTTGAATTTGCAATTCTTTAAACAAGTACCAATTTTTTAAACAAAATTTACAATGTTTTTTGTTTTTCCTCTTGTACAAATTATATTGTTGCATTGTTGGCAAGTTTTTTGTAATTTGTTACTTAATGTGCAATTGTTTGAACAAATAAATTTGTTTAAACAATAATATTCAATGTTAGTACGTATTTCTTGACAAAGATTATTAATAAGTATTAATAAGTTTTAATAAGTAATGTGGTTGCAACACTAATTATTATAGGTTACAATTGAAAATTATTGAACAAATTTGGCAAGAAAAAAAAGATAAGATATACAATAATAATTTTTGTCAAAAAGATACGTCAGTACCATTGTATATCTTTGTTTAAACAAATGGTATTGATTTAAACAATTGCAAACTAGTCAAATAATGCCAACAATCTAATTATAATTTCTGATAAAAAAAGAAAAATATGTCCGTAACGTTGAATATTTTTGTAAAGAAATGGTATTTGTTTACACAATTGCAAATTAGTTAGCAAATGTCCTAATAACCTAATAAAAAATGCCAATAACCTAATAATAATTTCCTTTAAAAACATAGAAAATATGTCCGCAACATTGTATATATATTTCTTTAAACAAATGGTATTTGTTTATACAATTGCTAATTAGTAAATAATATTTATCTATAACAAATGCTAATTGTATTTGTTTATACAATTGCTAATTAGTAAATAAATGACAAAAAAGCCAGTAATTTAATAACTTCTGCAAAAAAATGGAAAAATATATTCGTAACATCGTATATTTATGTATAACAAATGCTAATTGTTTAAACAATTTCAAATTAGTTAATAAATGACAAAAAAATATGTCAATAATCGAATAATAATCTTGAAACTTGATCAAATAGAATCTCATGCCGCTAAACTATTAATTTTATATATAGTATGATAAAGTCATGTGCCTGGACACATCAGATTTTTTTAAATAGAAAATAAGTGTACGTGAGGTTCTCGGAATCTGTAAGAGCTACGATGTAGGTCAAATGGGACAAAAGTTGCGTAAAGCTGGACGGTTTTCAGGACAGTTTTTACATTTAAAAAATTTTGCATGGATCACTAGATATTATGGAAAAAGCCAAACTGTCAATTTCTTTTTTCTTGAATAACTTACATATTATGATAAATAGAAAGTCGAAATTTTGTATTCTTAAATAGGATACTGTAGTCTTTTTTTATGTCAAAATGTTTTAGTTCGCTAGCTTTTGCTGAGCAATATTCAACTTTATTTATTTCTTATGGACGCCATATTCAATTTTTACAGATTTAAATAGAATATTAAAAATGCTTTACAACCACGTTTTACATGTTTATGAAGTTAATCGGAAAAAATGTCATTACGTGGCCCGACAGATCACCCGACTTAACCCCATATTTTTTTTATTGGAACTTCATGAAGCTTTATTTAGTTTAACGCTAACACATACCAATGTCAAAAATGTCTGACTTGCTGACTCAAAAATAGCCGCCATTTCTGAACCGACTAAAAAAAAACATAATAAAATTGTTTTTGCACTCCCTGGACATAGGAATATTCATTAAATAAATTTGGTATAAACTTAAACATATTTTAAACACTTTACCAGATCTTTTAAACACAGTTTCTCTTAGATACTGAATTAGTAGTTGCTGTTGACCTTGACTTAGTTCTGGCATTACGTTCTTCAATATTTCATTCTGGCTGAATCCTCTCATATCAGTGTAAAGCTTACAGATTAACTTAAATGCCTAAAAGACAAAACATTCAAATTTTTAAAAAATATACTGTAACCTTCGAACTCACCTCATTTTTTAAAATTGCGCTTTCTGAAACTAGATTCTCGAAGCACATGTTCAAATGTTGATCAATAATAGCCTTCAAACTCTCGGCTGTATGCTTTCTTCCCGCTGGTAAAGTGCCAGAAATATTCTCTTCGATGAATGTTTGCACATTCATGAGCACGTAACTATTACTACATTTTTCGGCACGACACAAGACGTTTTCATGGTCCAATTTCGCATCCTCGGAAAACAAATTGTTCACGAAATCAAAGTCCCAATTTATTGGGATATCGTGATAGCGCATTATAGCGTTCAGTTTCATCAAGGTGACTTCGAGCCACTCCAGTTCTTCTTCGTCCCATGTGTTCGTTTGCACGAAATACGCATACGTTTCGATGCAATCGTTTATTAGTGTCCTTAAAATTGACTCCGAGGCCGTTTTCAAACAGTCTGTTTCCTGATCACATTTCCAAAGTATTTCACTGATCTTTAACAGTGTCGAATCGCTGTTTGTCTTATGAAATATTTTATTAAATATTTTGAAAAGTTCTTTCATCTCCTATATAAAAAATAATGCATGTGCATTAGAATATGATAATTTCTAAACTCAGCGGAAAAAAAAAGAAACAGGGTAGCTAAAATGTTGTCAGACTTTGATGTCCCATAACTTTTGTAATCTTTTACTGATCTTGATGATTAATTTAGCAAATTGTATATAAATTCGTCAAAATTGTCACATGATATTGGAATTTAAAAAAAAAGTACTGCAGAGCTCACATTATACCAGGAGAACAGACATGAAGTTTTGGGTGGTATCTTTACTCCTACTTTTGGTTTAACTATCATGAAAATTTGTTGACTTCTGAAAGTGTTTAACAGACGGTTGTTCTTTGACGTGATTTATGCACACATTCACTGAATACTCATTTATATTATCCCAATTTTAAATTGTCTCCTCAGAAAAATTACTTATTTTTAATCAATTAACAATGACAGTACGTAGATATTATTGGTTGTTTTTTGTACTGAATACAAATCGTAACTAGTAGAGTGCGGATTCTAAGCATTTTGCTTGACCATTTTTAATGTAAGCAGTTTAAAAAGCTTAAGGATCTCCACGAATTCAGAAAAAAAAAAGCATTTGGCACTATTTTTATTTTGCTTATTTTGCTTTTTTCCCTGGGTTTTGCAGATATGTGCTTATTTTGCCATATTCCTGCTTATTCTAACTTTTTACCGATTTTTTGGGGTGTTTATAAGCGTTTTTAGGGGGTTTAGGT
The DNA here is from genome assembly GCA_963966075.1 of Aphodius sticticus. NCBI lineage: Eukaryota > Metazoa > Arthropoda > Insecta > Coleoptera > Scarabaeidae > Aphodius > Aphodius sticticus. The sequence continues at coordinate 68,384,514 of OZ014509.1, forward strand.
CGTAGGTCTGCACATTTGCGTCTCAAGAATCGCAAAAATCACTCAAAAACGCCTCCACTACATTGTGATATACCAGCTATAACCGTGCGCACAACACAACAGTTTTTCGACGTTTTAGTGTACTTGAAATGCTATTAAGGCTCCCGTATCCCCCATTCAAAACGTTCAGTTGCCGCTCTTTTCTTCAGAGCTTCCGACCAACATTTCACTAGATGTAGATGGCGACACAACTACCAAATCTGGAATTATCCCGTATATTTTAATTTGCGGCAAGAATCCACCCCACCACAAATATCAAACCGTATACAATTTCTCGTAACCATGACAACCACGGAATTTACCAATCCAATAAGAGGTTATCTACTTCTCAATATAGGGTTATGTTCGTTATTGTAAGCAGTTTTTCAAGAGCGATTTATTTATGAGTGTGTCTCTCTAAATGAATATTGATCAATTATTTGTTTATTAGGGATTTATTGATAGGTACGTACACAATTTCACTGGTTTTCATATTTTCTAATTAAATATTGTTTAAGGTGCTCCATTTCCATATAGAACTTTACGATACTATCCAAGGACAGCAGCTCTGTATACTTTAGTCTGAATACACGATATGTCATTAGCGGCTGGTTTAGATCAGAGATGGTCTGTGTTAAATATCCTTAAGTACGATTAGACGGTAACTCAAATTGGGAACAAATTGTGTTGTATTACATAACCTTTGCTCTCCGTAAAATGACTCGTCTAATCATACCTTTAACGCAGCAGCCCATTCCGAAATAACGCCATACAATGGAGATCGTATCATTCGTCGTTTTTTGTTGCTCGACACAACTGGAAGATTTCAATATTTTATTACGCAGTCTTGAGGGGCAATTTACGTTTTAAATGATTCTTACCGTAAAACCTTTTCATATAGAAAAGAGAATTCTTTGTGCAATTTAAATGTAATAAAATCTGCCACCTTGAGGTAGGAAGGTATATCGACCCATGCAACGAAGACTATAGTAACTACATTTAGTTTGTTACGATAGTCTTTGTTGCATGGGTCGATATGATTAATAATTATCTACATAAATATAGAAATAAATAAAAATTGTGTGTTGTTTACTATTTACGTCAAATTCAGCAGCAAAAAAGAATGTCAAAAATGAAATGGAGAAAAATACTAATAAAATGCTGACCGATTTTTGTTTTAACGTATGATTATTTAGCTGTCGTATAGCCTGTACTTTACAATGACGGTATAACTATATAGTATCAGCTTTGCTCCGAAGAAAGGGGATTTGTGACTAAACTGTCAACGAGGTTTTTGTTTTGAACACATTTTGATTGGAAACTATTTTACAGTTCATCTGTGATTTTTAAAAACTCGTAGACACTTAACTGAATTTGAAGGTCGTTTATCTGAATTTAGTTTGAATCGAAGTTAAAGATTTTTTTGTGACATTTTGCGCTGATTACAATAACAGATTTTCAAGTTATTATTCCTACAGCTTATATTTAAAAAAAAAAAAAACAACTTTAAACGACCTTCAAATGCAAATAGGACGACAGCTACGATTTATATTATTTAACACGAAGACAAAAAAATCCAAAGTGGCATTCTTTATGTTACGTCTTGTTTTCAGTATTACCGATTTTTAGTGTACTTTAGGTCATAATATCTAAATAAATTATTTATGTTGTGTTTACATTTTCAATTTGAACCAGGCCATCTATCCACAGACCGTTGAACTATTTTGCAATGCCAACAGACTAAAACTCTCCCAGAACGGTATTCTAGTTACGTTCACTAAAAGCTACACCCCATCGTTATAAGTAACATTTAATGTATTTTTATAATATATTACAGTACACAATAATCATACGCCAGTAAGACCAAAAAGCAATTCTATATTTGTAGTTTAGTTTTTTTTAACACTAAAATTTGCAAGTATAATTTGCATAAATATTGAAATTCTTTGTGGACGCAGTTGCGTAAGGACCTATTAAATCGAATAGTTGCTATAGTTTCACAATTTAAACAATAATTATTGTGTGGTGTATCGGCGCGTTTTCGACGTAGGATACGGGAGCCTTAAGGCTATTAAAAAGGCTGTCTGCTACATAGATAAAAAAATCCTAAATTAATTATTAAAAAGAATAAAATATTCTGCAGAATGTGCATGAAAACTGTAAGTTACAATTTTTTATTTTACAATTTGTCTCTTGGCAGTGATTGTTTTGATTTTAGGCACATTTTATTAAATTTTGTTACTTTATTTCACGGTATTAAAATGAATATATTTAAGGTTAACATTCACTTCTTAGCCATACTACATTAATACATTGTTTTACAGTTTACATATTACCTTAAGTCTTTTTTTTTTCTTGTTCAATTTGTTCAACTACGTTTAAATATTAGTGTAGGCAAATTTGCTTTTTTAGAAGAAAAAATTTATAAAGTTTTGAAATTTTGGTTATGAACTCTCAGTACGAACCCAAATGCAGATCCAAAGAGTTCCCACCTCTCCGGTGGGAGCTTCATCCCCTTTTGCTCAAAAAACTACCCCCAATCGTGACTTCGCGGTCTTTTTCGGCGCTTTGCTCGTAAACCGCAATTTTTACGAAAAAATGATAGAGGACTTTTTATATTCTCCAAAAATTCTCTATAAAAACATCTCTTACTATTTTTTGCGTATCTCCCACCCAACGCTCGTAAATGACCTTGGAATATATAGTGTAGGCAAATTAGCTTTTTTAGAAGAAAAAATTTATAAAGTTTTTAAATTTTGGTTATGAACTCTCAGTACGAACCCAAATGCAGATCCTAAGAGTTCCCACCTCTCCGGTGGGAGCTTCATCCCCTTTTGCCTAAAAAAACTACCCCCAATCGTGGCTTCGCGGTTTTTTTCGGCGTTTTGCACGTAAACCGCAATTTTTACGAAAAAATGTTAGAGGACTTTTTATATTCTCTATAAAAATGTCCCTTACTATTTTTTGCGTATCTCCCACCCAACGCTCGTAAATGACCTTGGAATATATAGTGTAGGCAAATTAGCTTTTTTAGAAGAAAAAATTTATAAAGTTTTTAAATTTTGGTTATGAACTCTCAGTACGAACCCAAATGCAGATCCGAAGAGTTCCCACCTCTCCGGTGGGAGCTTCATCCCCTTTTGCCTAAAAAAACTACCTCCAATCGTGGCTTCGCGGTCTTTTTCGGCGTTTTGCTCGTAAACCGCAATTTTTACGAAAAAATGTTAGAGGACTTTTTATATTCTCCATTAAATTCTCTATAAAAATGTCTCTTACTATTTTTTGCGTATCTCCCACCCAACGCTCGTAAATGGCCTTGGAATATATAGTGTAGGCAAATTAGCTTTTTTAGAAGAAAAAATTTATAAAGTTTTGAAATTTTGGTTATGAACTCTCAGTACGAACCCAAATGCAGATCCGAAGAGTTCCCACCTCTCCGATGGGAGCTTCATCCCCTTTTGCTCAAAAAACTACCCCCAATCGTGACTTCGCGGTCTTTTTCGGCGTTTTGCTCGTAAACCGCAATTTTTACGAAAAAATGTTAGAAGACTTTTTATATTCTCCATTAAATTCTCTATAAAAATGTCCCTTACTATTTTTTGCGTATCTCCCACCCAACGCTCGTAAATGACCTTGGAATATATAGTGTAGGCAAATTAGCTTTTTTTAGAAGAAAAAATTTATAAAGTTTTGAAATTTTGGTTATGAACTCTCAGTACGAACCCAAATGCAGATCCGAAGAGTTCCCACCTCTCCGGTGGGAGCTTCATCCCCTTTTGCTCAAAAAACTACCCCCAATCGTGGCTTCGCGGTCTTTTTCGGCGTTTTGCTCGTAAACCGCAATTTTTACGAAAAAATGTTAGAGGACTTTTTACATTCTCCATTAAATTCTCTATAAAAATGTCTCTTACTATTTTTTGCGTATCTCCCACCCAACGCTCGTAAATGACCTTGGAATATATAGTGTAGGCAAATTAGCTTTTGTAGAAGAAAAAATTTATAAAGTTTTTAAATTTTGGTTATGAACTCTCAGTACGAACCCAAATGCAGATCCGAAGAGTTCCCACCTCTCCGGTGGGAGCTTCATCCCCTTTTGCCTAAAAAAACTACCTCCAATCGTGGCTTCGCGGTCTTTTTCGGCGTTTTGCTCGTAAACCGCAATTTTTACGAAAAAATGTTAGAGGACTTTTTATATTCTCCATTAAATTCTCTATAAAAATGTCTCTTACTATTTTTTGCGTATCTCCCACCCAACGCTCGTAAATGGCCTTGGAATATATAGTGTAGGCAAATTAGCTTTTTTAGAAGAAAAAATTTATAAAGTTTTGAAATTTTGGTTATGAACTCTCAGTACGAACCCAAATGCAGATCCGAAGAGTTCCCACCTCTCCGATGGGAGCTTCATCCCCTTTTGCTCAAAAAACTACCCCCAATCGTGACTTCGCGGTCTTTTTCGGCGTTTTGCTCGTAAACCGCAATTTTTACGAAAAAATGTTAGAAGACTTTTTATATTCTCCATTAAATTCTCTATAAAAATGTCCCTTACTATTTTTTGCGTATCTCCCACCCAACGCTCGTAAATGACCTTGGAATATATAGTGTAGGCAAATTAGCTTTTTTTAGAAGAAAAAATTTATAAAGTTTTGAAATTTTGGTTATGAACTCTCAGTACGAACCCAAATGCAGATCCGAAGAGTTCCCACCTCTCCGGTGGGAGCTTCATCCCCTTTTGCTCAAAAAACTACCCCCAATCGTGGCTTCGCGGTCTTTTTCGGCGTTTTGCTCGTAAACCGCAATTTTTACGAAAAAATGTTAGAGGACTTTTTACATTCTCCATTAAATTCTCTATAAAAATGTCTCTTACTATTTTTTGCGTATCTCCCACCCAACGCTCGTAAATGACCTTGGAATATATAGTGTAGGCAAATTAGCTTTTGTAGAAGAAAAAATTTATAAAGTTTTTAAATTTTGGTTATGAACTCTCAGTACGAACCCAAATGCAGATCCGAAGAGTTCCCACCTCTCCGGTGGGAGCTTCATCCCCTTTTGCTCAAAAAACTACCCCCAATCGTGGCTTCGCGGTCTTTTTCGGCGTTTTGCTCGTAAACCGCAATTTTTACGAAAAAATGTTAGAGGACTTTTTATATTCTCCATTAAATTCTCTATAAAAATGTCCCTTACTATTTTTTGCGTATCTCCCACCCAACGCTCGTAAATGGCCTTGGAATATATAGTGTAGGCAAATTAGCTTTTTTAGAAGAAAAAATTTATAAAGTTTTGCAATTTTGGTTATGAACTCTCAGTACGAACCCAAATGCAGATCCGAAGAGTTCCCACCTCTCCGGTGGGAGCTTCATCCCCTTTTGCTCAAAAAACTACCCCCAATCGTGGCTTCGCGGTCTTTTTCGGCGTTTTGCTCGTAAACCGCAATTTTTAAGAAAAAATGTTAGAGGACTTTTTATATTCTCCATTAAATTCTCTATAAAAATGTCTCTTACTATTTTTTGCGTATCTCCCACCCAACGCTCGTAAATGCCCTTGGAATATATAGTGTAGGCAAATTAGCTTTTTTAGAAAAAAAAATTTATAAAGTTTTGAAATTTTGGTTATGAACTCTCAGTACGAACCCAAATGCAGATCCGAAGAGTTCCCACCTCTCCGGTGGGAGCTTCATCCCCTTTTGCTAAAAAAACTACCCCCAATCGTGGCTTCGCGGTCTTTTTCGGCGTTTTGCTCGTAAACCGCAATTTTTACGAAAAAATGTTAGAGGACTTTTTATATTCTCCATTAAATTCTCTATAAAAATGTCCCTTACTATTTTTTGCGTATCTCCCACGCAACGCTCGTAAATGGCCTTGGAATATACAGGGTGTGTATAAATTGGCGGAAAAGCTATACGTGGCGATGTTTTTCGTAAAATTCTGAGTAAACAATCTTTATACTAAAATGTTGTAGCGTCATTATTGTGCCCTCAGGAGCCATTTGAAAGAAACATAGATTTGGCAACGCTGAATCCAACAGGTGTTCGTGTTACTATGCACTGTAAACAATGGGTCCGTATACCATATACATATCGGCATACTCATTAAACGTATATTCCATGTTGAACGAACGAAAAGATAACGTAAAATACAATAACTAATAAACTAATTAACTAATGAACTGTAGGAATAATCACGGTAGAACGGTAGAACTGACGAAATTAGCACAAACAAGTCAAATTACTTAATTTGATTATACAACTGTCAAAAGTGACAAATGCCAAAATTAAGTTACCCATGTTCTACAGTGTAGCCGAATGTATTTTTATGACAAAATTAACGAAATACCGAAATTAAAAACAAACTTTTTAGGCAGAAAGATAACATTTAGGAAAAGAAAAATTTTCAATATTGTTCTTTATTCTAAACTGCAGCTTCTCCATCAATAGATTTCAAATAATAACACCATTCAAGAGATCGGATATCATGACTTTGGAGACCTCGTGAAGACTCAAGAAGCACGGTACAACATTTTAGATTATAGATTGTCTACTCAGAATTTTGCGAAGAACACCGCCACGTGCAGCTTTTCCGCCAATTTATACACACCCTGTATAGTGTAGGCAAATTAGCTTTTTTAGAAGAAAAAATTTATAAAGTTTTGAAATTTTGGTTATGAACTCTCAGTACGACCCCAAATGCAGATCCGAAGAGTTCCCACCTCTCCGGTGGGAGCTTCATCCCCTTTTGCTCAAAAAACTACCCCCAATCGTGGCTTCGCGGTCTTTTTCGGCGTTTTGCTCGTAAACCGCAATTTTTACGAAAAAATGTTAGAGGACTTTTTACATTCTCCATTAAATTCTCTATAAAAATGTCTCTTACTATTTTTTGCGTATCTCCCACCCAACGCTCGTAAATGACCTTGGAATATATAGTGTAGGCAAATTAGCTTTTGTAGAAGAAAAAATTTATAAAGTTTTTAAATTTTGGTTATGAACTCTCAGTACGAACCCAAATGCAGATCCGAAGAGTTCCCACCTCTCCGGTGGGAGCTTCATCCCCTTTTGCTCAAAAAACTACCCCCAATCGTGGCTTCGCGGTCTTTTTCGGCGTTTTGCTCGTAAACCGCAATTTTTACGAAAAAATGTTAGAGGACTTTTTATATTCTCCATTAAATTCTCTATAAAAATGTCCCTTACTATTTTTTGCGTATCTCCCACCCAACGCTCGTAAATGGCCTTGGAATATATAGTGTAGGCAAATTAGCTTTTTTAGAAGAAAAAATTTATAAAGTTTTGCAATTTTGGTTATGAACTCTCAGTACGAACCCAAATGCAGATCCGAAGAGTTCCCACCTCTCCGGTGGGAGCTTCATCCCCTTTTGCTCAAAAAACTACCCCCAATCGTGGCTTCGCGGTCTTTTTCGGCGTTTTGCTCGTAAACCGCAATTTTTAAGAAAAAATGTTAGAGGACTTTTTATATTCTCCATTAAATTCTCTATAAAAATGTCTCTTACTATTTTTTGCGTATCTCCCACCCAACGCTCGTAAATGCCCTTGGAATATATAGTGTAGGCAAATTAGCTTTTTTAGAAAAAAAAATTTATAAAGTTTTGAAATTTTGGTTATGAACTCTCAGTACGAACCCAAATGCAGATCCGAAGAGTTCCCACCTCTCCGGTGGGAGCTTCATCCCCTTTTGCTAAAAAAACTACCCCCAATCGTGGCTTCGCGGTCTTTTTCGGCGTTTTGCTCGTAAACCGCAATTTTTACGAAAAAATGTTAGAGGACTTTTTATATTCTCCATTAAATTCTCTATAAAAATGTCCCTTACTATTTTTTGCGTATCTCCCACGCAACGCTCGTAAATGGCCTTGGAATATACAGGGTGTGTATAAATTGGCGGAAAAGCTATACGTGGCGATGTTTTTCGTAAAATTCTGAGTAAACAATCTTTATACTAAAATGTTGTAGCGTCATTATTGTGCCCTCAGGAGCCATTTGAAAGAAACATAGATTTGGCAACGCTGAATCCAACAGGTGTTCGTGTTACTATGCACTGTAAACAATGGGTCCGTATACCATATACATATCGGCATACTCATTAAACGTATATTCCATGTTGAACGAACGAAAAGATAACGTAAAATACAATAACTAATAAACTAATTAACTAATGAACTGTAGGAATAATCACGGTAGAACGGTAGAACTGACGAAATTAGCACAAACAAGTCAAATTACTTAATTTGATTATACAACTGTCAAAAGTGACAAATGCCAAAATTAAGTTACCCATGTTCTACAGTGTAGCCGAATGTATTTTTATGACAAAATTAACGAAATACCGAAATTAAAAACAAACTTTTTAGGCAGAAAGATAACATTTAGGAAAAGAAAAATTTTCAATATTGTTCTTTATTCTAAACTGCAGCTTCTCCATCAATAGATTTCAAATAATAACACCATTCAAGAGATCGGATATCATGACTTTGGAGACCTCGTGAAGACTCAAGAAGCACGGTACAACATTTTAGATTATAGATTGTCTACTCAGAATTTTGCGAAGAACACCGCCACGTGCAGCTTTTCCGCCAATTTATACACACCCTGTATAGTGTAGGCAAATTAGCTTTTTTAGAAGAAAAAATTTATAAAGTTTTGAAATTTTGGTTATGAACTCTCAGTACGACCCCAAATGCAGATCCGAAGAGTTCCCACCTCTCCGGTGGGAGCTTCATCCCCTTTTGCTCAAAAAACTACCCCCAATCGTGGCTTCGCGGTCTTTTTCGGCGTTTTGCTCGTAAACAGCAATTTTTACGAAAAAATGTTAGAGGACTTTTTATATTCTCCATTAAATTCTCTATAAAAATGTCTCTTACTATTTTTTGCGTATCTCCCACCCAGCTCGTAAATGACCTTGGAATATATAGTGTAGGCAAATTAGCTTTTTTAGAAGAAAAAATTTATAAAGTTTTGAAATTTTGGTTATGAACTCTCAGTACGAACCCAAATGCAGATCCGAAGAGTTCCCACCTCTCCGGTGGGAGCTTCATCCCCTTTTGCCTAAAAAAACTACCCCCAATCGTGGCTTCGCGGTTTTTTTCGGCGTTTTGCTCGTAAACAGCAATTTTTACGAAAAAATGTTAGAGGACTTTTTACATTCTCCATTAAATTCTCTATAAAAATGTCTCTTACTATTTTTTGCGTATCTCCCACCCAACGCTCGTAAATGACCTTGGAATATATATAGTGTAGGCAAATTAGCTTTTTTAGAAGAAAAAATTTATAAAGTTTTGAAATTTTGGTTATGAACTCTCAGTACGAACCCAAATGCAGATCCGAAGAGTTCCCACCTCTCCGGTGGGAGCTTCATCCCCTTTTGCTCAAAAAACTACCACCAATCGTGACTTCGCGGTCTTTTTCGGCGTTTTGCTCGTAAATCGCAATTTTTACGAAAAAATGTTAGAGGACTTTTTATATTCTCCATTAAATTCTCTATAAAAATGTCTCTTACTATTTTTTGCGTATCTCCCACCCAGCTCGTAAATGACCTTGGAATATATAGTGTAGGCAAATTAGCTTTTTTAGAAGAAAAAATTTATAAAATTTTGAAATTTTGGTTATGAACTCTCAGTACGACCGCAAATGCAGATTCGAAGAGTTTCCACCTCTCCGGTGGGAGCTTCATCCCCTTTTGCTCAAAAAACTACCGCCAATCGTGACTTCGCGGTCTTTTTCGGCGTTTTGCTCGTAAATCGCAATTTTTACGAAAAAATGTTAGAGGACTTTTTATATTCTCCATTAAATTCTCTATAAAAATGTCTCTTACTATTTTTTGCGTATCTCCCACCCAGCTCGTAAATGACCTTGGAATATATAGTGTAGGCAAATTAGCTTTTTTAGAAGAAAAAATTTATAAAATTTTGAAATTTTGGTTATGAACTCTCAGTACGACCGCAAATGCAGATTCGAAGAGTTTCCACCTCTCCGGTGGGAGCTTCATCCCCTTTTGCTCAAAAAACTACCGCCAATCGTGACTTCGCGGTCTTTTTCGGCGTTTTGCTCGTAAATCGCAATTTTTACGAAAAAATGTTAGAGGACTTTTTATATTCTCCATTAAATTCTCTATAAAAATGTCTCTTACTATTTTTTGCGTATCTCCCACCCAGCTCGTAAATGACCTTGGAATATATAGTGTAGGCAAATTAGCTTTTTTAGAAGAAAAAATTTATAAAATTTTGAAATTTTGGTTATGAACTCTCAGTACGACCGCAAATGCAGATTCGTAGAGTTTCCACCTCTCCGGTGGGAGCTTCATCCCCTTTTGCTCAAAAAACTACCGCCAATCGTGACTTCGCGGTCTTTTTCGGCGTTTTGCTCGTAAACCGCAATTTTTACGAAAAAATGTTAGAGGACTTTTTATATTCTCCATTAAATTCTCTATAAAAACGTCCCTTACTATTTTTTGCGTATCTCCCACCCAACGCTCGTAAATGACCTTGGAATATAGTCATAGTTTTCAGCGCGAAGAGAAAAATAAGCCCAGCGCCGTTTTTTGCGGCCATTATCTCTAAAAATGTTAATCTAATTAGCAAAAATGTTAGTCTAGCTTAGACTAAGCACTAGCAATATTTTGTCAGATTATTTTTTTGAACTAATGAAAAAATATCAAAATTTCTATTAGAAAACAAAAATAAGTATTTATCTTTATGTTTAGCATTCTGAATCTGCCAAAACCCCAAAATCGATAATTTAGCAGTAAGACCTTATATTCTTATAACGCTTTTTTGTGTGCTTTTTTTCTCATTTTTCGTGTTTATTTTAAGTGCCTGTTTAAGTAATAATAATAATAAGTAACAAAAATGTTTGCAAAAATGGCAAAACTTACTTATAAAATTTTGTAGAATCTTGATATCTGTAAAGCTTTGTATACGAATAAATCTAGTTAAATAGGTTCTAAATGAACTCTTTTGTATAAAATATTCTGTTCTATCTCGTATAATCAAACACTCAAAACAAGATAAAACTGTTCATCTTACCAAACGATGCTGCAGGAATGAATTGTCATCATAACTAAAATTGCCCATCATAAACAAGAGAGCATCGACACAACTTTGTTCATAACGTGTATTCACGTACTTAAAGAAAAGCGATTGCAATTTGGGAACTACCTCGTCTATGATTTGGTCCGTTGTCTCCCTATCGCACTTTCCTGAAATGAACGCACGTACAGTATTCGAAATTTGTCTTTCGCAAGTTTTATAAAATAAAATACTTTTGCGGCATCCGTCACGCTCTATGCTTGCTTTTCCTGTCAAAATTTGTGACACAGAGTGCGACAGAATCTCCACCAATGCAATTTCATGCTCCAGTGGAATATCACATTGCAATATGTAATTGATCAACATTTGCGGATGATCGAATTCTTGTACTGCATCCAGTAAGGACTCAACTAAAGTGGGGAGCCGTTCCTTACGCTAAAAAACAAAAATTTTAGAAGTAAAGTAGGAAATTATATTCAAAATTAAAATGACAGCCATGTTTTGTTTTTTTTATTGATTTTTTAAGGTGTTATAATTCGTCTGAAGCAAAACATAAGAAGGTTTTTTGAATTTTTTGTGAAACATAGCGTGTATACAGGATGTTCCATAAGGTAGTACCAACCCAAACTTATGTTTTTTTAAATGGAACAATCTGTATTTCGGCACAATTTTGAATTCCTCGCAAAATTTTACGACAATGAAAAATAACATTACCTACCCTAAACTTTATACTTTTTGATTTATTGGCATTTTTATGGAAAAACAGCAGTCTAAGAAAAATTGTATATCTCAATACGGGTTTTTAATTTTATTGCGCACACTTAGATTATGATTAAGTAACAAGCGTTGTATTAGCCTGATTCCCTACCATATCCAAATTGTGTACAGGGTGGTCATAATATGCAACAAAATATAGCAAATAGTTTTTCGTAAGAAAGTTAATTTTTTTAAATGGAACACCATGTATCTAAATAATTCTTTGAATTCTACGCATCGTTCTGCACAAAAAAGTACTAGCACATACCAGTGCTAAAATAAACAATTGCAGAGATAACTAACCTTCTTCCTAAAAAATCGATTTTTCTATCAATAAGTGCTTATACCCTGTAGGCTATGAAAAACTGTGCTAAACAAGTTATTAAGGTATAAAAGCTGATATAAAGTTGTTGTTAAAGAGCAGGTGTTGTTTTACTTATCTTAAAATAAAAGCAATTCTTAACGAACGTCAATATCAAGCACTGTACATTTATTTTTCCATAAAGATTTATAATTAATATTGTTTTGCAAGAAATAGAAATCTATAACGGTAATTTTAAGTAAATTTTTCCGAAGAAGAGAATTTATTTCTGTAACGGTTTATTTTAGCACTAGTGTGTGCTAGTACTTTTTTATGCAGAATGCATTTTTGTTGCATACGCCAAGAACCCACAGCATGTCAATTAGTTCCTACTGAGAAAAGTTCGCCATATTTCCAAAAATTTTTCAAATCTAACCTAACAATATCACCACCACTGACAGATACGTTAATAACTTGGTTAGCACAGTTTTTCATAGCCTACAGGGTATAAGTAAAATTTTATTTCAAAATATAATATTAAATTGCAGATGTGATCAAATGTTTCGATTTATTAAAAAAAAAAGATGACATCATGAGAGAAAACAGTAATTTAGGCAAATACTTAGCTGATTTAATGGTTAATGTAGGTGTAGAAGCCTAATTGATAGAAAAATCGATTTTTTTATGAAGAAGACCAGTTTCTCTGCAATTGTTTATTTTACCACTGGTGTGTGCTAGTACTTTTTTGTGCAGAACGATGGGTAGAATTAAAAAAAATAATTAGATACATGGTGTTCCATTTAAAAAAATTAACTTTCTTACGAAAAACTTCGATATATTTTGTTGCAGATTATGACCAACCTATACACAATTTGGGTATGGTAGGTAATCACGCTAATAGAACGCTTCTTATTTAATCATAATCTAAGCGAAGCGCAATAAAATTAAAAACCGGTATTGAGATATACAATTTATCTTAGACTGCTATTTTTCCATAAAAATGCCAATAAATCAAAAAGTATAAAGTTTAGGGTAGGTAATGTTATTTTTCATTGTCGTACAATTTTGCGATGAATTCAAAATTGTGCCAAAATATAGGTTGTTCCATTTTTTTTTTTTTTTTTTTGCCGTTCTGTATATGAGTGAAATCAGTTTTAAAATATCTTCATTAACAGAGGCACAATCTGCCGAGATCGCACTGTCGACACACCCTGTATAGGTCATTTAGAAACTATATAGTGTAGCTTCGCACCGCTGGTAATGAGCAAAAGGGGTAAAACTCACCCCAGAAGTCAATTTGACATTTTAAAGCGCTACGCTTTAAAGGATTTGCTTCGAAAATTCGTTTTTTTTTTAAACGAGCACTTAAAATTTTGTGTCGATAATGGATGATGTCAGACATTATTCTGGACATAAGTACATAAAGTTTAGGATCCTATGGTTATATTTTTGTTTTAGAACAGACGAATAAAGGTTTTTTTTTGTGGAATTTATAAAATGACTAAGTACACATCAAATAGTTAATTTGTCATAGAATAGGGTATTTGACTATTTTTGGAAAACCATCTTAATGTGTTTATTCCTTCACTCTACATTGTAAATGCATTATTTTTTGTAATTATTTCCTCAATATTTCATAAAAATCAGCGTTAAAAATTGAATCACAAAAAGTCCCGCCAAAACGATACTTTCTGTTGTGTGACGTCACCGGTTAGTGATGTCAAGATGTCAAGATGATGTGATGTCAAGATGTCAAATCGGCCCATATGGTCTGTCAGCCAAGGGGGTCCAAGCTTTATGGGACAGACGTAGCCAATAATTATAGTTCATGTATCCTACGAGGGATGGCGCAATCAGTTTATTTTAGCGATATCTATTTCACTACCGTAAACCAACAAGATCCGACAGATGACGCGGTTCGCGCTCCGGCGGGAAACTTCAAGTTATGAATTTGTCATAACATGACATGTATTAAGTAGCCCGTGGTAACTGGTAACTACTACGGACTTCTTAATTCATGTCATGTTATGACACATTATGACAGTTATCAAACGGCATAATACAAGTATTTTGCAACGGTTGCAACAATTTTTTTTATAATCCGTGTGAGAAAGTGTTCAGTGCCATCATGTACGGTGCCACATACAATGTCATACATGTCGTGTCTTTTATATACATAATAGGTGTGTTCGTGCAAGTTCTGAATTTGTTCGGAAATAATGTATTATGGGCCATGTGTAAGTGAATGAAGAATTCCAACATTGGTCCAAAATAAAAGGTTCCGAAGACATTCCTAATACGCATCGCGAACAGACCTATTGTTCAAGTCACGAAATGATTGGTATATCATAATCTGAATGGGAAAGAATACGGAAGGTTGAGTTCAAATTTCCCGCTAGATTTTTAGTTCTGGGGTCCGAGGCTTCGCGTCGCTGCGATCGCTAGTTGGCTAGACATTTAACCCATAAGATGGCGTTCTATATAAGAAGGTATTCTATGCTGTCAGCATCGGCATCGTCGCCGTTTGGTAATTGTGTTGTATGATGTGTTGTTTTCACAATTTCTACATAAAAATGGGTTATAAATGGTGTATAAATCCACAATGCAGAGATACGTCAAGAAAAACTCCGGATAAACTATTTGTAGCTGTTCCGCAAGATTTGAAACTGCGAAGAAAGTGGTAGGCTCGTAGAAATCCAAATGAAATAAATAGCCGCCAATACAAGTGTTTTCTGTTGTGAAGATTACTTCGACATAAGTAAAACTGACTAGAATAAGTTATCTATCGTATTTTCAAAAGGTATTATCTGATCTGACAGCTGAAGGTTAGGGCTATCCTAACCTACAAAGTTATGCTTACATGAAGCTTTCGTGCTATTAAATTCAAACGGGAGAAGCATAAAAGCGCGTTCGGATAACCCGGTATTTTACGGTGAGAGTGACGCGCTGCATAATAGGCGGACTAACGTCATACGGCGTTTATCTGCATATAAGAGAGAGACAGCCGAACCAAGTTATCTGAGCATTGCTCTCCCCATACCATACCCTGACAAACCGAACGCGCTCTAAGGCGGACTAACGAATGACATCACTGGAGACTGACCCAATTACAGAGCGTTTTCAATCAAGTGATAGGACGTGAATAAAATTCAATTTTAATTTTGGTTTTTCATAGAAATAAAGCATTTTTTTTTTGAAAAGTAAAAAATAGTTTTCTTAAACTGTAATCTATTAGGATGACTATAATACATGCCATATTTTTAATACAGTCAAATACCCTATTAAAATTACAATTGGGCGTGGATTTTCCTAGTATCTGTTTTATTAAATTTTATAGTAATCAAATATGAATTCAAATCATGATACTTACATTTTCTATCAACGTTATGCACTGAAATGCTGCAATTTCTCTAAACAGCTCGCCATGTGTGGCTGTTCGTCTATTTATAGTCATATAAAGCCACTGACCGGCTGCAGTGCCTATCACATAGTGCTTATTGTACAAGCATTGGACCAAATTGCGTTGGTAAGACGGCAGAATATACGGAGAATAGCTGAAATTCAACCATAAACGAAAACTAACTATTTAGCACTCGCAAAGCCCTACGAGTATTTAGTATACTTCAGCCACTGTGTGACAAATAAAACTAATACTTTACGGGCTTATAATAGGAAACGTTGCGTAAATATCGACCCTTTGGAGCAAAGTTTTTGATTTTAAAAAATTTTGCATGTGTCGCCAGAAATTATGGAAATAGTAAAAACTATCAATATCTTTTTTCTTGAAAAACTATTACAATAAACAGAAAGTCGAAACGTCGTATTCTTAGATAAGTCTTTGAAGACATTTTTGTTATTAGAATATGTTTCTGTTTGCAAGATTTAGCTAGGCGTTATTCACCTTTTTTTTGACATTTCACATTTTTGACCAAGGTACAAAAAAATGTCTGTGTGTGTGTGTGTGTCTGTACCCGTTTTTTGTGGCGACGATTCCGGAGAAACTACTAAAGGTATCGGGACGAAACTTCATATTTAGACGTTTCATAACCAAACTTAGAGCTGAAAAGCTTTCTGTTGAAAAGGGTCCAAAGGAACTGGAGGTTTAGTCTTCGCATTTTTGAAAGATTTTGAAAATAAGCCGCCATTTCTGGAATTTCGTCAAAATGGTTAAATAATAAATTAAAGATGAGGAAGTTCTGAATAATTTATGACTATGACATTTTTTGGTACAATCAATAGTTTAGCTGCATGAGCAAATTCTATTTCATCGAGATCGGTCGTACTGCATTAAAACTAGTAGCCAGATTTTTGCCAGATTTTTTTATTCTAATGACAGTAGCTAGTGTCAAACGCTAATGTTTTTACAATAACTTCTGTCAATAGAATCGATATATCTGTCAACTCCTGGCTAACTAATTTTATTTTAGTGCAGACACATCTCGATCAAATTGAATCTCATGCAGCTAAACTATTAATTTTATAAATAGTATGATAAAGTCATGTGCCTGGCCACATCAGATTTTTATTTCTTATGGATGCCAGACTGCTTTTTACAGTTTTATATAGCATATCTAAAATGCAAAATATAATACAAAGTCCCATTAGGTGGCCCGCCAGATCACCCAACTTAATCCCCATCGATTTTTTACTTTATCATATGCAGTATGATAAAATATTGTATTCGTGGCAAAAACAAAATTTTGAGATTTTAGCAGGAATATGTCCTTTTGGGTCCCCTGAACAAATTTGACCAAGGTCCAAAAAATTGTCTCTGTGTGTGTGTGTGTGTGTGTGTGTTTGTGTGCAACCGTTTTTTTGTGGCGACGAGAAACTACTAAAGGTATCGGGACGAAACTTCATATTTAGAAGTTTCATGACTAAACTTAGAGCTGAAAATCTTTTTGTTCAAAAAGGTCCAAAGGAATTCAAAATAGTTAAAGTTAAAATGGTAAATAATTAAATAATAAATTAAAGTAGTGGAGATTTTGTATAATTCATGCCTATGACATTTTTTGGTAAAATTAATAGTTTAGCTGCGTGAGCAAATTCTATTTGATTGAGATCAATCGTGCCTGCATTAATATAAAACTAGTTAGCCTGGATTTGACAGATATTTTCATTTTTCATCTAATGACAGTAGGTAGTGTCAAACGCTGATGTTTTGACAATACCTACTGTCAATAGGATCAAAATATCTGTCAAATCCTAGACAACTAGTTTTGTTTTAATGGAGATACGACCAAACTCGTTCAAATACAACCTCATGCTGCTAAACTATTAACTTTATAAAGACATGTGCCTGACCACATCAGATTTTTCCTATGATCAGGCGGTAGTGGTCCACTCAGTTCTTGTTAATTCTGGTTTAAAACAAATAATGGTCAATCTATGTGAGGTTCAAACAGAAACATATTCTGATAACAAAAATGGCTTCAGAGTATGCTCTTACCTAAGAATACCACATTTTGACTTTACATTTGTGGTAATAGCATCAAAAACTGTTATAAATCAAAAACTGTTCCGAAAAAGGTGCATATTGACGCTGTATAGGCATATATATTGACATCTAATCTAGCAGTCCGGTTATGTTCTTTGCGTGAAAATGCAGTAAATCTCAAATAATAAATATAGTTACTGCCGAACTGCGATCTTCATAGCGAGAATTGCTTCACAGGCGACATCGACAGATTCATCTAATATTCTATCCATAAGCGTGGAAAGTACTTTAGGTATCGCTTTATCAGTTTCGTAACAATTTGGCATTGTCAGAATATGTTTGAGTGCCTTAACACAACAAAATCTAAGGTAAACATCCTAAAATGGTGAACACAATTAAATGAAGTTGTGGAGAAAATGTAATTACTTACATTTAGCGTGGCCGCTTCCATAATAAAGTTCAGCATTTTCGTTTTACGGGCGTCGTCCGAAAGTAGAAAATATAACTTGGAGAAATCCGTAGCGCAAGTTGCATGCATCACCGCTAATTTATTCACGAAGTTTACGCTAAAATTAACCGTTTATTTATTAAGAATTATTATTAATCCGAACGGTTACCATTGCGGTAAGACAAATTTCAACGAGTAGTTCGATAGTTTGGAAATCGTTAGATACTTCGCTTTCCATTCTGCGATAAGTGCGGCTCTGTCCCCTTCGCAAGATTCACCCATCGGATTTAAAGCAACCAACTCCTGTTTGTACAGATCTAATATTTTTCCAAATCCAATGCAAAGCTTCAAAGCTGGAAACGACCACAAATTGATTTGAAATGTTTATGATACACACTAGTCTATCTTTTAACATAATAATCTTGAAATACTTTGAATATAGTTCGCTATAGGACTGTACAGTTAAATAAATTTACTAAATTACATTTTTTAACGGTATATTATATTTATTTATACAGGACATTGTATTTTGTCATACAGGAAAAAATATCATTTTTTTAACAAGAATGCCCAGTATAGTATACCAAATTACAACACTAATGTCGCTCTGTATACATATAGAAGAGATCATAGAAGCTATTTAATAAATTATATTACAAAATTGTATGCGTACGTTTTCCCATTTTTGGAGATGTACACTCATGGAATTAAGTAAGTTCTATAAATATTTTAGCAGTGTGTCGATGATACATCCAAGTACAAGTTTTTTGTTATTCTGGTCGACCGCTCGGCCGCTAAGTGCAAAAAATTGTCCGTTTACGCTTCAACTCGTATATCGGAAATTTATTATTTGCGAAACCTTGTTCGAATGCTTTGAATTGGTTTATAATGATTTATATGTTTCTATTTATTAGCTTAATGTGTAATTAATTAATGTAATTCCTACATTGCAATGTAATTGTGTTTTTATTAAATATGACGTTAATTTTATATTAATAAACATAAAAGTTTTCGATTACATGAAATTCTCATTTCAAGATATTGCATACAACACAACAAATTATACTTACAATAGCATTGCATCTAATAGCTTTTTTTGTGTTAATCAATACAAAAATCAATTTGTTGTTGTCAATATTTTTACTTTTCAGGTTATTTCAGAACTGACATATGTATTAACATTTATTCACAAAATAGAAATATATTAAAATTAAACTGCTGTAAATTTGTCTTTATGGTAATTTGTTAATTGTGATTTACTGGTGTTTTCGAGATATTTAGCTTCAACGATATTTTGCAGTGTTTAACTTAATAAACAGAAAGGAGTATGTATTTTGTATAGCATGAATGTATCATTACTATTTTTTTATATTATTATTTTGTATTTAGTTTACAGCAATATGTTTCAAATACCTGACAACTGAAAATAATGACAATTATGTATATCACTAATTTACAAAAATTTTTGGAAGCAAGCTCTAAATTTTCGACGAATTTTGATGGAATGTAAATATGTTATAATTATTATTTAAAAAAATAAACCAAAATATACGACCATCTAAAAGAACATTTATCCAATTTGACCTGGGATGAGTATAAATTGTGTTGGTAACGGGTATATAATTTCCCAAAAGGAGACGCTTCAGAAAGAAAAGTTGTTGGTTTCTCTTACGTATAGCTTTTATTGCATATTAATTACTCACAATCATATGCAATAAAAGCTATACGTAAGAGAAACCAACAACTTGACGATTTGAACCAGGGACATTTGCGTCGCTAGCACAATGCTCTCCCATCTGAGCTATTGACATTGTGCTAGCGACGCAAAGGGCCTTTGTTCAAATCCAGGTTGTGGCTGTAATTTTTGATATATTTAAAATTTACATCCCGCCTGTACGTTACCATATTATTAACTTATAATATTACTTTGACAAAAGTATGTCGTTAAACATTTTCAGTTATAGTTTATATTGTTTGCAAATTAAAAAGCCCTTTATTTTTAATGTATATGCATTTTAGCTAACCTTACAGTACACAATTCATAAGTCAAAATGTTATTTTTAACTTATGATCGTTGTTAATTTCTTAATTTATTTAGAAAACAAATTTAGAAATAAAATTTCCAATAATGTTCCAGCTAATATATAGTAAATGAAAAATGTGTGCTTATTGAACTGGAACTATATTACAATAAAACTTCTGTAGAGCTCTTTGAAATATTAACAAAAAAAGAAAAATACAAAATTAATTAGTTATCAAACAATGCAAAACCAAAAATGAAACACACCGACAAAATCTTCTACAATGTTGAAGAATTCAGGAATTACATGAAAAATGAGATAGACTTAACTTTATTGTATCTTAAATTGATATGTGTTATGTGCAGTTTTCTTTCCATTGGCCATTTCCCTGTTACAAATGTATTTTGGTGAAATAAACTTTATTATTATTATTATTAATGCAGAAACACGTCAATAAAAGCTCCGGATAAACTATTTTTAGCTAAATCACGTAATAGGAAGTGAATAAAAATTAATTTTAATTATGGTTTTTAATAGAAATAAAGCATATATTTTCTACAGACTCAAGGCCGATGTCGATCTCGCTGGCATAAACGCCCTTCGTAATGTGAGAGCGGAAAAATCACATTAAAGAAGTGCCATCTGTTAAACACTTTCAGAAGTCGATAAATTTTCCTGATAGTTAACCTGAAAGTACAGGGTTTAGGGTTTACTATAGTAGTAATTTGAAGTTTGTAGGTCCCATGTTTGTTTGCCATACAATTGCAAAAATGGCAAAATATACTGAAAAAATTTCATATAAAATTGTTAATATCTTGATAACCGTAATACTTTCGATAAAGCTAAATCTAGTTAAATAGGTTCTAAATTCTATCACCCCTCAAACACTTCAAACATCAAACTACCAAGTTGCCTGTATACAGAGCAATATTAAGGTTAGTACTTACATTACATTTTCGTTAAATTGCAAATATCACAAAAACTAGTAACATTCGGTGTATGACAAGATATAAATTGGAGAAAAGGAAAGGGTTATTACAGCCAACAATATTATACAAGCTGTTCCATTTAAAAAACCCAAGAAAAAGACATTTGAAAATGAATACGTGGTAAGATCAGGGTGTATAGCGTATTCAATCTTCAACATAAGCTCTACCTACTGGTTTTGGTGATTGTCTGACAAAGTTGTAAGATAATATCTGCAAAAATTGTAGTTTTTACATAGTTTTTGATCTGCTGCTGCCATTTTTTTGACATACAATTGAATACCTCAGAAACTATGTACTTTACACAGTTGGATACACAGTTGATACAGTTGGAAAGACATCTTTCCTTAGTATTCATTATATAATATACAGGTCATTCCATTTTAAACAAATAATATTTTTCCTTCACGACTAAATGTATTTAAAAAAAATACATACCTATAAAAACGCCAGTATGCTTAACTGGATATAACTTACATTCTGCCATACATTTCAACATTTTTAGCAGATCGTTAAACGGCAAACATTGGAATACCGTTTTTGTTGTGAATGCACAATCTGTAATTTCATCAAGAAATTCAGAAATATTATGGATTGCATTTATACTCCATTTTGAGTTTGTTGCCAATAAGTAGGTATATTCCTGCAAGAAAAATTGTCAGTTATATAAAAATATTTTAAGTCCGGAAAGGTACGGAATGTCAGGCCATTAATGACATTTCAGAAGATGATTCTAAAGATATAGATGCAAGAGTACAAGCTGAAAATATTATTCCAAAGATATTTCCATACATATTTTTATTGTCAATTCATATTTGATACGATGTGTTAAATTTAGTTAACGTAGTAAGTAAAATGATGCAGAATCCGACATACAATATTCTAACAGTGACACAAGCCTTGAATAATATTACAAATGAATCAAAAAGTCGCAGAACTGATGAAAATTTTGAAAATAATATTACCAATATTACAAAGCCACAGAAATGTATCGTAGAAATGTTGCGGCTATATTTTTTTGTTTAGCGGGATGTATTTTGATGTTCAGATGTTCACTTTTAAACAACCTTACAGATATTGAAGACTTTAAAATATATTGACCCATTTAGCTGATACTCACACACAATACTGTTGGAATATCTCGTTCAAGTTTCTTAATTATATCCTCTGGACTTAAATCAAACTGATCATCAATCCTACAGTTCTGAAAACCAGCGATGTCAACAAAAAGCTGCAACATCATAGATGTAGCTGTAGCAGGCTTGTTTTTGTATTTTGAGATCCACAGTCCGGCTAGGGTCTGCAAAACATTTTCATTGAACATTAATTTTATATTAGTCAACTAATACATTCGTTAACAACGGAAACCGTAAGATCTACGATGCCGGTTAAGGCAGGCCAAAGTTGAACAATAAATACGGACACTTTGCTGTACAAAAATTGTTCCGAAAATGGTTCATACTTACGCAACTCTTATCCCATTTAACCGACATTGTGGCTCTCACAATTTCAGACATTCATGTACATCATGTTCCGTGAGACACTGTGCATATATAATAAATACCTTAGTTTCCATTTCCTGAGCAATCACATGATTATATAATGATTCCTTCACCTGCGGCTTGAAGTTCTGCGTATCTTTACTGCCTCGATTAACTTTTCTAACCGATGAAATGATTACAGCTGCAAATTACACAAGAAGCTTTATGTTAAATAGGTTACCTAAATCAGAACAAACCCTCATCTTTGGTATCCGTTAGAATTACTGACGTATCTCCAGCTGCGCTACTGCTTTCGGAATGTAATATAGAACTGCCTTGAGAAAAGCTTGGCGATGGAATAGAGTTTTCCCTTCGTATTGGAGTACTAGTTGTTGGTTGCCTAATTTCAAAATTCAACATGTTGCTTGATCTTCTCTTCGACATTTTGCGTATCAATCTTTATTTTCAAGCAATAATCTGTAATTAAACAATATTAAGTAGAACCAATAAACAAAATAAAACAATAATTATCATATTGTGAAGATTATCCTTACGCAAATATGCTATGGGAGTTTTGGTATTCAGAAAACTTACTTGATTGGTGACCGAGTCCTCTACGCAGCCTGACACAGCCTTTTTCGGTTTATTGTCGTCAATATCAACCAAATACAGAAGAGTAGATACGCTAGGTAGCAAATAAATCTAATCTACCTTTGTTTTGAGACTACAACAGCACGATAAACCGTTAAACACAGCACACGAAAATTCTGTAACCGAAAAATTCTGTCGCCCACAATACATTGCGTGATCTGGTGATTCCGTGGGCTTTTGCCCAATCACAACTCTTCCTTTTAAATGAATATTCGTACAGTACCGTTTAAAAAAAACGTTTGCGGATAACATGCACCTAATGTGCCAGTCTACACGCTAACAAGTAGTACCGATATGGCATAAAGATAAGGTAAATGTACGATGTTTGAGTTAGCCTATAGAAGCCTTAAGAAGACTTAAGATTTCATCCGAGGGGTCGCCCAATGAAATTATGTAGTCAAATAAAGCTATTCACTTCGGAAAAATTCAAACTCAGCGAACTTTTGCATACTGGTTGCATATAACTTGCAAAAATGTCTAGGAACTGTATGGGAACTAATATACAGTGCTTCCCAAAGGTAACGGATAAATTCTATAAAATCTTAAATAAAAATATTTGAGAAAAATGCTCCGACACGTCGATTTTTACTTTTAACTTACTATCCTAATATACACTTTTCAGCGCCCCACCCCTTCACCCCTAAGGGGTGGTAACCACAACTTTAAAAATTCAAATAGCAAAGTACCCCTTGCGAATACAAAGAAAAAAAAATTATCGAAATCGGTTGATAAATAACGGCGATATTTATCAAAATTTATTTATACACGAAATTGAGGAATAACAAAATTTAATTAACTAATCCTTAATTAATTGTCAAAGTGCTGCGCGTTAACGACGAGACAATGCCCTAATCTATCCCCAAACGCTTGTTGAACATTTTCTAACATTTTATTTCGAGTTTTCGAACATTCTTGGAGTCATTAAGTGAATTACTGCAGGAATTCTTTCCTTTAACGCCTCAATATTTACAGGTCTATTAAAATAAACTTTACTTTTTAAATAGCCCCAAAGAAAATAATCTAGTGGGGTTAAATCTGGCGATCTTGCTGGCCATTCAATACGCCTTCATCTACCAATCTATTAGGAAATTTGAAAATATTTGGATTAGAAAATACTTGATCGAGGTTTTCTCGAACTTGTCGCGCATAATGTGGAGGCGCACCGTCTTGCTGTAACCAAATTCTGTCCTTGTGTCTATCAGGATCTTCTGCGTTGGGAAACAACACCGCTAAAGTAGGTAGTAGTTCATTTCGTAGAAAGTTCAGATAACGTTCACCATTCAGTGTTCCGTCGAAAAATTTGGTCCAATAATTCTAGAACCCACCACACCAACCCACACATTAAGGTTTTGAGGATATTGTGTGTTCGCTTCCACCATCCAATGCGGATTTTGACGAGCCCAGTAACGGCAATTTTGTTTATTGGCGGTGCCATTCAGACAAAATGTTGCCTCAACAGAAAAAAACGATGTTTCTAATTAAGCAAGGATTTTCATTAGAGAGTTCCATCATTGTCTCACAAAACTGCACTCGTCGATCAAAGTCATCATCGGACAATTTTTGTACCAAGTGCACTTCATACGGGTGAAATTTGTGTTTTCGAAATAATCTGGACACTGTGCTTTTTGACGCACTAACTTGTGAAGCGACCTCCGCAAGGGTTGAATGATTTTCTTGCACCATTAAAATAGCATCCAATTGTCGGTTTTCAATTAAGGCCAATGGACGTCCTGCCTTAGGCTTATCCCGTACATGACCGAGATCGCGAAATTTGTTTTCAATTCGACTTACTGTAGATTCCGATATTGGCGGACGGTCCGGGTGCGTTTCATTGAACAAAACACGAACTTCGTCATGCGTCCGGCTTCTATCTCCAAACCCAATCATTAAAACTTCGATTCTTTCGGTTTCTGTAAATCTATCTCATTTTGCTACTATTTCTTCAATGACGAAAAATCTGAATTGTGTTTGACATAAGTAAAAACAAGTTGCAATTGTTTGAACGATATTGCTATGCCCGCTTCAACAGCGCTTACTCATTGACGTTCTTCTTTGAATACATTTTGGTAAATAGCGCGGTTATTTATCAACTGATTTTGATAATCTTTTTTCGTTGTATTCAGAATAAAAAAATCTATCAATTGAGGTATCGCAAGGGGTACTTTGCTATTTGAATTTTTAAAGTTCGCCCCCCTTAGGGGCGAAGGGGTGGGGGGCTGAAATGTGTATGTCAGGATAGTAATTTAAAAATAAAAATCGACGTGTCAGAGCATTTTTCTGAAATATTTTTATTTAAGGTTTTATTGAATTTATCCGTTACTTTTGGGAAGCACTGTATATAGGAAGTATTGGCGCCGTGCGCGTACGATATGCCCATCTCTATTGCCGCCGGACGGGACTAAGATCGCCACGAGGTGGCGCTGTTCTATGCAGTTTCCTTCCTAGTAATCACGCACGTGGTAGTTACCTGTAGCGCATCTACTAAGTAAACATAAACAAGAAAGCTGTTGCCGTACGTAAATGAGGTTAATTGGTAGAAGCAAGTAATTTATTTGTAGTGGTTTGTAGTGAATAAAGCGGCGTTTTCTTTCGTTGTACTGGAGAATAATAATAAATAAAGTCGACTACAGCGCTTTTGCGTGCAGCGGTGACCGAGAAAACTTCTGGCGGATACATATTCCGCCATGGGCGCATAAAGCGTTCCTCAATCCCCCACCCCGTACTGCGCACGGTGCCAATAGGAACATCGTTTAAATACGAGTTTTCGTTTCAAGTTTTTTTTTGCTCACGATAGTAGAATATTTACCTTGACTTACCATCGCAATCATAAAAAACGGGGACAGCAAAGTAAATTTAGGCACTTATAGCGTTTGTAGAAGAATAAAGGAAGTTTCCAGTTTTCCTGATGGTAAATACCATTGCCAATGTTGGTATTTTGAGGTATTTACCATCAGGAAAACTGGAAACTTCTTTTTATTCTTCTACTTCTGTTCACCGTGAAGTTGATTTTAAAGAATTGCACCGAGTGCGTGCATAAAATTGTATAATATCCCAGGCAATAGAGATTTTTGCGTGACAAAAATGCTAGCAGGAAACCGACGGTCCTAGGTCACGTGGAACAGTCCGTAGATGTATTGTGATGTGTTTCCTACTCGCAAATATCATTTCTTAATTTGTTATAAACAAAAAACCTAAAAGAATCGTGCTTTTTTCGTTTTTCTCTTGTAAAAACTGAACCGATGGAGCAATCTTGATGCTTTCCACAGACGAATTGTAGAGAATAAAAAGACGAAAAAAATAAACCCTACACAGGCTCGATTAAATTAATATTAACTGAGGAAATTGGGAAAAACCGGAAAAATCAGCGTTTTTTCAAAAATTCATAACTCCGCCATTTTAAAAGTTGTAACGGAGGCTTTTCGCGTGAAAATAGCGATTGATGGGTACTTTGAGTGTGGACAACCTAGGCGTTGTCCGATGATTAGTTTTTGCACAACTGCAATTTGAATATTTTTATGCCATATGTTTCGGCGAGCCTGGATGCGTCGGAGGTGGTCCGACTTTAATCTTTTTTTGCGTTTCTCGAAAGTAGAAGTATTGTGCTACAAAACGTATATTTTGATTTTCCGTTAAAAAGTTTCAAAATAGGAGAAAAATACTTGCAAACATGACCGAAAACTGCCGCGCGGTCGAGTAGTTAGGGCAGGCGGCCGACGCGACGCGGGGAAGCTCGCAGCGCGCTTGTATTACTACCACCAGTGATTTCAGAATACTCAGCACGCTTGTCGACAATTCCCATTTTACCATTCACCATTTTAATTTTGCTTTTGTAACACAAAAAGTACAAAAATGCCTATAGTTACATCACTACTAACATATGGTAAACATGTAATGTAAATTTAAGATAAATATTTTCCAGATTTTCCCTAAAATGTCCTATTTTTGATAAAATTGGTAGGGAGGTTCTTATTTTTGAACTTTTATATTTTTATGCAAGATACTCTCATACTTTATTCATGTGAAATTTGAAAAATCAATATATTTAACAATGAGGCCCTCAAAATCAAGAATAATTTTAGATTAATAATATTAAAAAGCATGTATATACGATATACCACAATTATTAACTTAAAATGAAAAAACAAATAAAAACTCTTACTGATATAATTTTTCCGTAAAATCTGAATCTGAAGGCCGCAATTCGGAATTCACATAAGTTGTGAACAAACTGAACAAACGATCTTTTTTATTTTTTTATATTAATTTCAACTTGTTTTCAATGGTGAGCTGCTTTGGGCACGGGTTAGTATGTATTGATGGATGTCAAATTTCACGGAAAATTAAGAATGGATATAAATGAAAAAAAATGAGAGGGTCCTTCAAAAAAAAAATCTTCATAAGCACCACCTATAGTCAATACGCAAAACATTATTACTAAAGTAAACGTGATTTATAATGCCGCGACATTGATAAGAAACAGCACTGAAACAAAAATACTCACAAATTAACAAAAAACTCATTTCTCAAATTCGATTTTTGTTAGTAAAATTACTCACCAAATGAGTAATTACTCACCACTTGGCAACACTGACTACCACTGAAGCAAAGACTGGACATATAAGACTGGCCACTCGAAAAAGGAACTACGTTTCGAGAAAGAGATAGAGGGCTAAACCAGATTAAAGCCCATTCGTGCGTACTTGGTAAAAATCGACAAAATAGCGCGTGGATTTTAAAATCAGCTGTTGTCCCAACCGGCAACTCTAACCTCAAACAACACTTGTTTTGACGTTAACATTTGTTGGTTATCTGATCGGTATTTATTGCGATGTTTCTTTTCGTGCTTTCAAGTAGTTAGTCGGTCTGGAACTTGAACAGCATTAGACCAGTGAGTTATTTCAATGATTATAATTGACATATGAATATCAAAACAATAAACTTAAAATAACTCATTCAAACTTCCCGCCCGAAAGCTAAACCAAATTAAAGGGACAACGATTCAAGGTCCCTGAACGGCAGGGCATAAAGATCAAAGGATTTGCGCGGAGTGGCCAGTCTTATATGTCTCGTCTTTGACTGCGATCAAAGATAGTTCGTTAACCGCATTTTAATCGCCACAGATTTAGATAAAGTTAAGTCAACCACAGAAACAGCGTGCAAAGGATGTCTTTTAGAAAAAGTGTATCATGATTCACACTTTTGCCACGCACTGTATGCATCCTCCAACTTGTGCTCTAACTTTTGACCATACGTGTATAGTATTTACAGCAAAAAATGTCCTCTTCTAGGTGTTTTGCATCACAATTATTCTCTTTATGATAATTGTCGTTTGCGCGGTATAGCTCTTTGCCGTAACGCGTGCTTTATTAACTCAGTACATCTACATAAAAATAACCAGTTTCAATTGTACGCGTCATTATCGCACGTCATCTGTGAATTGCTGTGAATCTGTCAGCTATCTAGCTAGCTCGCAAAGGAATGTGTAGTGTGGAACCAACATCAATAAACAAACACACGCAGGTTAAAGGTTAATTAAGGTAACTAAGCAAATCAGTGGACGAATTTTCGGATATTGCGATTTTCTGACCCCCTGTATATGCAAATTTCGAGTGGTCAAAGTGTCAATTCGTTTTTTAGAGGTTATTTGTCCTTTGGTGCGAACTGCGAACGCCATTCGCGGGACATCGAAGATTGGAGAACATGCTTGACCGTGCCTGACAGTTTACCAGTTGGTTTATAGATCTCAAGGTCGAAGACCTTTATCTTTCTTATCACGAAATAGAAGTCAAGTGTCATGCAACATGATTTGGCATTTGCTTCGTAAGTAAATCATAACTTATTACCCCCAGGAATCCAGAAAGGGCAAACACACGCGCAAAATGTCTTTGAGGAAGCTAACGGACGCAGAATGTGGCGGTGCCAACGCCTTAGTACACCTCACGTCACATTTCACCAGAGACCGCGCTTTTGCGGAAAGCCACGGCCATGCTTTTCCTACAAGTTCCGATCAACTTGTGGAACAATTCTTGGCGGAAACCAGACAAGCACCACAAACTTTTCGTATGGACGGTATGTATATATATTTCCGTACGAAAAAATAATAATACCTAATGATCGTAAATATTTAATAGATTTAATGCGCGAGATGCATGAAATTGAATCCCAACGTGCAGCGTTACCTCCCATACCAGCTTCTGCCGTTAAGGAGCATATAAATGATGACGCGTGGGCTTTGCAGTACCTGGAAGATAGCAGGCAGTTTAACGTAAGTAACAATTTTGTGTTTAGGTTAGGATTTAAATTGAGGTTATAATGGTGGGATTTAAATAGGTGAGGGTACATACTTTGGATTGTACGTTTTGTTGCCAAAATTTGAATTGCTGTCTTGTAAAGTTGACAAAAATAAGTGAGATATGATTGACCTAGGAACTATAACACACTACATAGTGTGTTCTTATTGTTGTTATATTATATGACAACAGTAAATTATCTTTAAAGTCGATAGTAAAAGTTAGCAAAATGTTAGTTTAGTTATTTGGTACAATCCATTAATTAGATGTTTTATTTCTACATTTCTTCATTGTGATAAAGCACATTGACAAGTATATAAAAGTAATAAAAGATAATAGAAATGAAAGAATTTAGAAAGGTTTTATCTATGAATTTAGGTTAAATTATTTATTGTTTTTATGTGATTTTGAATATACGATTTCAAAAAAATATTAGTTTCTAAGACACCCTTGACTTTACCATCTATTTCATGTGTTTTTTTACGCTCTATATCACCTGTGGTTAGTTTCAATTACAAACAGTCGCAATAATTCTCATTAGTGGTTTATACTTCCTCATTAAAGCGATTCATCAAATTAAAGGTAAAAAAAGTTAAAATATTCAAATTTGATATTAGTTTCCAGCCACCTTTTTCTATTTGTCTGTGTATGTATTTTCTATTTGTCTGTGGAATATCGTAGAATAGAAAAGGGTCGAGGAAAGTGAATTTTTTTGCTGTAAATTCAAACTTACACCATCTTGAGCAAATTCAATAATTTCTTGTTTTGCAACCCGCCTGTATATTCAATCAATATTCTGAAACAAAAAAATCTAATCCATTTAAAAAGAATAACATTTTCTCGTCTACAAATCAATTTTCACTCATTCTTTCTCAATAATTATAGTCCATTCTAACTAATATTGTCGCCTTTTAATTATTTGCTAGTATACTATTACTAATAACAATTTTTGTAGTCGACAGTCTCTATTGTAGACTTTGGATTTTGTCACCTTTTCTATCTATAAATTCTATCGAAATACTCGAACATCCTGTAATTTCTCTAGTTTGGAATTTAGTCAGTTCTCAGTCACAAGAAAAAGTCTGAGAACTGAAAACGTTCCCCAGTGTTATTGACTTCATTCAAATGGTGTAAAAAAGAGACAGCAATGAGTTGGGGTAAAAACAGGACACATTTTAGCTACAAGTGCAAAAGTGTGATGTGTTAATTACAATTAGGGTTTATACAAAAACCATCATTTCAAAGAAAACTGTTTTTAAATTCGTAAATTCCTAAAAACCGGTTGTCAAATGTCACAAAAAACTGGTTTAAAAAAATATGACAAACCAGAGTTATATGATGCTAATGATTTATCTAATTGTTAATAAATACAGGGTGAGTTATTAGTATCCCGGCGGTCGATAGTTAATAAATCGTTTGAGAACGAAAAAATATTTTATACAAAAGTTGTCTAACTCGCCATTTTCTATAACGTAAAATTATTTTCTCTTATACTGGATGTTCCATTTAGGTGTGACGGAAAGTATGTACTATGCACGCCAAAAAAAAGTCGTACACCTTGTAGCTTTGTAAATGGTTCTTTTATAACCTATACGCTGTGATTCTGACATTAGTCATAGGGATGAAACATGCGCCAGCTGTCAAGTTGACAAGCCAGACTTACATGATGTCAAACTTAGCTGTACGACTTTTTTTTGGCACGGATAGTAAATTTTTTTAAATGGAACGTCCTGTATATTTTATTGTATTATGGATACTACTAAATTTGTGTATCCATCCGTGTATGTTGCTAAGTCACAGCGTTAATAGTTCCAGAGATATTCAACTGTTTTTCAAAAATATGCTCGTTGCAGGATTTTTCAAAACTATGTAAAAACGACATTTTTGCCGATTTTGCTTTTAAACTATGTGAGACAATAGTCAAAGCCAGTAGGTAGATGATAGTATCCAAAAATATTAGATATACTATACAACTGTTCATTAAACTTAGTAAATTTTGATGTTTTTCAAATAGCTTTTTCTCGAGTTTTTTAAATGGAACACCCTGTATAATATGTGTTGGCTGTAATAGCCCTTTATATCGCTCCAATTTACATCTAGTATGTCATACACCAAATGTTACTATTTTCTGTGATATTAGCAATTTCACGAAAATG
Source organism: Aphodius sticticus (assembly GCA_963966075.1). Taxonomy (NCBI): domain Eukaryota; kingdom Metazoa; phylum Arthropoda; class Insecta; order Coleoptera; family Scarabaeidae; genus Aphodius; species Aphodius sticticus. The sequence continues at coordinate 68,416,084 of OZ014509.1, forward strand.
TAATGCAATTGTAAATTTTAATATTGCTGTGAATAAGGTATTTGGTAGTTTGATGTAAAGTCTTCAAGTGGCGATAGAAGAGATAATTTAGAAACAATTTAACCAGCTTGATCCTTATACAAAGTATTGCCGCTATCAACATATTAACAATTTTATATGAAATTTTGTAAGTATATTTTGCCGTCTATCGTATGGCAACCGCGATTTAAAAATTTCAAATGACTGCTAAAGTAAACCCTAAACCCTGTACTCTTAGGTTAACTACCGTGATAATTTGTTGACTTCTGAATGTTGAAAATAAGATTTTCTTTGATGTGATTTATGTGCTCACACACAAAAACCAAATTTGCAACAAAAACAAATTGATAGGCATCTTTAGATTCAGATTTTCATTCATAGCAAAAAAATCTATAAAACACTTCCAAATAACCCACTTTCCATTCACATTACCAATATTACTCATACTATAATTCATATTATCCCAATTTTAAATTGTCTCTCTAAAAAAATAACCTATTTTAAACCAATTAACAATAGTAAGCAGATATTTTTGTTTGTTTTTGTTGTTTTAGCTCATCAAGACATGTTTTCGCGTTTCTGTTTGTTTTTGTGTATGAGCGCACATACCGTTACAATGAAACACCTCCGCACAATTTTCACACAAGTGAACAATTTTTCATGATAGTCCCCCTAAAATTACACTGTTTCTGGTTTACTGCGGAGCCCAACTGAAGTTACTAAGTGTTCGGGTTTGCTTGCTGTACGTTTGTAAAATATGTAAAACATATTTTAAACTTATAAGATTGTGTATTACCTTTATAACCGTAATACATTTTATTTGAATAAATTTAGTTAAATAGGTTCTCAATGGCTTCTTCTAAAACCCTTTAAATATTTTACATCATGCTACCCAACACACTGTATACAGAGCAATATTGAGATACTAAATTCGCATTCTACTCTTTAAATTGCAAATATCACAAAAAGTAGTAAAAATAGATATACGATATAGTGAATATAAATTAAAAAGAACTTAAGGAACATTTCAATTATCAAATAATATACAGCGTGTTCCATTTAAAAATCTCAAGAAAAAAACATTTAAAAATGTTTAAAAACTAGTGCATGCTACGATCATCCTGTATAGATAGCGTATCTAATTTTTCATGACATCAGCATCTAGCTATGGGCTTAGTTATAATGTGACAAAATTTTTAGGATAATATCTGCAAAAATGTAGTATTAACGTAGTTTTTAAGAAAGGCCGGCAATTGCCAATTTTTTGACAAACAATTGAATAACTCAGAAACTCTTTACTTTACACAGGTACAACTTACACAGTTGGAAAGACAACTTCCTTAGTATTCATAATATGGTATGATTTACAGGGCGTTCCATTTAAAAAATGTACTGACGTCACGTCACGTGCAACACCCTGTATAAATGAAAGTAATTTTACGTTATGGAAACTAATGAGTCAAACAACTCCTGTATAAAACATTTTTTTCTTTCTCAAACGGTTTTCTTTGTTATTTGTATATGTAAGAATATGTATATACGTTGTGGTCAATAAAGGCATTATTATTATTATTTAATGACTATCGACCGCCAGGATACTAATAACTCACCCTGTAGTTAAATACATACCTACAAGCTACGTCGGTTGTAAACACCCTAAAAGCCTAACGTGCAGGGTTGCTGTTTTTTGCGTTTTACCGCAAAACGGTCACGATTTAGATATTTTAGCGCCTATACAAAATTAATCCTTATAAAATTCTGCACAATTAATACTTTGGTTCTCGAACTGAGAGCAGTACGAACGTGAGATGATACGAAGGGGAGACGGAGTGGAGTTATGTACAACACTCTGTTGGAAACGTATTCTGTCGATTGTTAGCTAGTTGTCATTTGCCGGCTGTAATCTACTGATAATTTCTTTTAAAGCAACACCCCGACCAAGACAGAATATGGGCGGAAGCGGCGGCCGCCCAAGGTCAAGCGCAGATGGGCATGCAACAGAACTGGGAGGAGGAGTTCTTCCAGCAGAACCTGGAGAACGCCGAGGTCCAGCACAGCGCGAACGAACTCGCGACGGCGATCGGCGCCGACCCCCGGTTCGAGTACTCGAGGGTAAATTGCCTTTGCCGATAATTCTAATTTCTCTCTGTGCTTACGTACGTCATGATTTGTGTGCAGTTCATGAAATTTATGCAGCAAGTGGGTAATGGGGAAATGAACTTGCAGGAACTTGGAAAGGACGAAGCGGCCGCCTGGAGCCAAGAGTTCCTCAACCAAGCCAAAGACGACGGGGACCAGCTCGCCCAAGAGTGGGCCGACGAACACACGAAAACTTCGACGAACGGTAGGAAATTTATTTTTTTTTCAATACTTGTACGAATTTTTTTTTTTATTTATTTACTTTCCCAAAAAGACTACAAGTCCATAACAGGATAACATAATAATACATAACAACGTAATGTAACTTCAACAATGTAACTATACATACATGCCATAGAATACAAATATTCACAGAGATCTCATTTGAAGTAAATGGGTTTTCACAGCATTTTTGAAACTCGTAACATTTTTAATTTTTTTAATGCAGTTTGGAAGATCGTTAAATAAATGAACTGCATAGGTGGTATCGCGCTTATTGCCTAATGTAGGCAGTATGTGGTAGAATGTAGAAGTTTTGATTGCTTCTAGTATCATGAGTATGAATATCCCAGATTATCAAGTTGACATCAGTCTCAATCAGTTTGTTTTATTTTATAGGTTAACATTATACGACCTGAATTGAGTCTATGTCTATTTTCCGGGTTTGACCCCAGAAAGCGCACAAATAACTTAAAATAGAATAAAAATACGAATAGTACACCATATATCTAGTACGAGTATTGAAATATTGGGCATTACGTCTTAGGTGGTAACATAGAATATTAATCCTACTCTTCAAACTTTCTACATGCCGCTCAAAGTTCAGACGATTATCGATTATTAACCCTAAGTAATGCTCATGACTAACTTCTCTTAAGTTATTATTACAGATTTTTAGGTCGTATATATTATCACTTATTGGTTTATTAAAGACTATATACACACATTTATCATGGTTTAGCTTAATTCTTGTTAGTACAACTGGTAATAGTGTTCAAATCTTTGAATTATTTTGTTTGTTGGATTAATTCTGATATTGGGCAAGTGTTGTATATATATGTTACAGTAAAAGTATCAACCCCGTAAATGTATACACTTACTTGCTAGTCAGTACATTTATAGGGTTAGTCAAAATTACGGGAACACCTAAATAATTCTCCAACTGTAAACCATTTCAAAAAGTTTTTCAAACAAAAGATTGTTGGTTTTAAACAACCTGTCGTTTAAATATATTTCTAATATACAGGATATTCATTTTATTCTGGAAATTTGGTAACCTTTCTTTCCTTAAGTTACGTACTTAGTAACCTCTTTCTTTTTTCTTCTTTCCTTTTTTGAAATAGAACACCTGTTATATTTCTACATTTTTTTATATCTTAGATTAATTCCAAGAATTAGTTGAAGGAATCATTTTTTTATAAAATGGTATATTTTTATCAGCAATACAATACAATACAATACAATAATTTATTGGCCCAAGTACTCAAAACATACATCAAGTGTAAATATACAAAATATAGCATGTTTCCAGTGTAAGACAAGTCAAAATTCTGTGTATTTAGGTAGTGTTAATCTCGAAGAATTCCTCGATACTGTAGATGGGATTGATGATCAGAAACTTCTTAAGCTCCCTCTTGAAGGTACTATGGTCATCAATATTCTTTAGTTTGTAAGTCAAATGGTTGTAGCATTTGACTCCCATGTATTCTGGACCCCTCTGTGACACGGCAAGCCTCTGGAATCTAGGATGGATGGTGTTTTGATGTCGAGTGTTGTGTGTATGTACTTCTTTTCTTCTCACTTTGTATTCGGGTGTTGTTACTGTTAACATAATTAGGTGGTAAATATACAGAGCATGGAGTGTCAGAATGCTATTTTTTACAAACAGAGGTTTACAATGTGAGTGTGGATGGGCACCCTCCATTATTCTGATAATGCGTTTCTGTATTGTAAGAATTTGTTTTGAATCGAAATCGTTTTGTAATAAATCAATATTACTCAAAATTTCTGGAACACCTAAAAATTCCCCAAGCGTAAACAATTTTAAATCGAAATTCAAACAAAGGTTTTTTGTTTAAAACAAGCTTTCGATTAAATATATTTGTAATAGTGTTCATTTTATTATGGAAATTTTGTAACCTTTTCCTTTTCTAATACCATCCTGTATATTTTTATTTTATATTTTTAATTTTAAGGTCTATTCTAAGAATTTTTTGTAGGTATTAGTTTCTTTATAAATTGCATCATTTTTGAGTTATAAGCAATAAATCAAAACCCTTGAACTTCAAACTAACAATATCTTCCACATACATACACATTTATTTTAGTTTGGCAGTTTGAACATTTAATTGTTACGTTATTTCTTCTACAATTTTTTTCCGGTTGGTTAAAATAAAAGTTCATGCGTTTTTATTAATTGCCTATAGCTAAAAAGTGATTCATTTTTATAGAAAACTGATTCCTACAATAAACTATTGTAAAAATATACAGGGTATTCTATTAGAAAAAAAAGGTTACCAAGTTTCCAAAATAAAATGAACAGCCTGTATAGTAAAAATATGTTTAAACGATAGCTTATGTAAAATCAAGAAACATTTGTTTGAACAAATTTTTTGTAATATTTTATTGGTGAAGAATTATTTACCTAGGTGTTCCGGTAATTTTGACTAATTTTGATTAATTGCTTATAACTTAAAAATGATACTTTTTACAAACGAATTGTTTTCTATAGTCGAGCCAATATATATATTATAGAGATAGTGACGTTTCATATTTTGCTGCAATTTGCGTCTATTTGCATGCAACAAGTTTTTACTGGTGAAAACTAAGTTGCATAGACTTCAGCGGCTGAAAAGAGTCGCCGTGGTCACGTTCACGTTCAAAATAATCTATTAATTTAGTAATCACTTTTTTACTCTGTTTGCTAATATCTCGTCACAATTTAATATTATTTCTATCAGCGCAATATACATTTCTGATCACACCTCGTATAAGGTATAACCTTGCGTCAAACTACAAATTTCAACCTAACAAAATAAAATTTTTATAAATATGCATTTATTCTAAAGTATCGTTTACATCCACTTAACTTAACGTACGAAAAATTATAATTAACGTACGAAATTTAGATCGGTTCCATTTACATTCACTTACGGTGTAGTGTTTGACATGTGCATCTGACAGTGACACAATATGAAATCTATTGCTTTTATCGATACAAATATGTTCACGTACACACAAGTTGGATCAAGTTTCCATCATCCATGATTATAATCAGTGAATTGAGCTAAAAATATTGCAAATCAACACAAAGACAACAAAGTTAAAACACAAAAGTTAATTTTTAGGTTATGTACCTGTCACTGTTGTAGGTTGGGTGTATAAAAACGATAGACTGGTCGAAAACTTATATTTAGTACATAGAAATAAACTGTACACTCTTCTACGAACATTTAGGTTACGCGATACCAGTTTACGAACTACCAACTGTCAAGTCGCTACCACAGTATCGATCGGTATGGTTCGGTGCAGTGGTGCCACTCTAAACTATTAACAGTTTGCTAACACAACACCCCCCCTCAAACTGATTAATAAACAAAATTCTTATACTAGCAACTTAAATTTAATGTTGTCTAACACATGTTTGTTTAAAGGTTTAGTAAGTATATCAGCCAATTGCTGACTAGAAGGTACATACTCAACATTTAGTATACCTTCTTTTACTTTTTCTTTGACAAAGTGGTATTTAATATCTAGATGTTTGATACGTTTAGTCTTTTGATGAGGATTGGTTAACTTAATTGCAGATTGGTTATCTTCATAAATTAGGATCTTATCTTTTATGCCAATACAGTGCAATTCTATGAGCAGGTTTCTGAGCCAACATGCATCACTCAAACAGTGGTATAAAGCAATGTACTCTGCTTCGGTCGATGAGACACTGACAGTACTTTGTTTCCTTGATACCCATATCACAAGATTCTTATTTATAAATAAACAATATCCACTTGTGGACTTCCTGTCAGTTGCATCACCTCCCCAATCAGAGTCTGCGTATCCCATGATAACATTTTCAGGAAAACTAACTCTATATACTAATTTTAATTCTAACGTACCCTTTATATATCTAAGTAGACGTTTTAAAGCTGCAAAGAGCTCTCCACTGGCACAACATTGGTACCTTGACAAAATGCTAATACTGGCTGACAAGTCCGGCCTAGTGCCCAACATTGCATACATTATGCAACCTATAATTTGTCTACAGCGTGTTTCCAGTTCAGAACTCTCTGATTTATTTCTAACTAATATTAAGTGATCGAAATTGCAATCCATTGGAGTTGCAACCGGCTTACAGTCTTGCATTTGAAACTTTCTTAGAACAGACTCTAGATAGGTCTTTTGTGAAAGGGTAACAGTCTTATTTGGTAGGTCTTGCACTATTTGAATACCTAAATAATAATTTAATATTCCTAAGTCTTTCATTTTAAAGTTGTTTGTCAAAGCTTCCTTTAACAGTTTAATTTCACTAGTACAAGACCCTGTGATCAAAATGTCATCTACGTACAAAGCAACATACAACACATTTCTATCACTTATCTTAAAATAGACACAATTATCACATTTACTTTTAACAAACTTAAGGTTAACCATGAACATATCAAACTTTTCATACCAGCACAATGGAGATTGTTTTAAACCATAAATTGCCTTATTTAGTTTACAAATTTTGTTAGGATCTAGTTTACAATTTTCAGGCAATTTCATATACACAATTTCTCTAATATCACCATGTAAAAATGCATTACAAACATCCATCTGGTATACCAGCCAAGAATTATTGCTACTTATTGCTAACAAACTACGCACTGTGTTTAAACCTACGACTGGTGAATAAACTTCACTGTGAACACTACGTTGCATAAAGCCTCTGGCCACTAACCGGCACTTAAATTTTTGCACTTGACCGTCCTGCCCACGTTTGATTTTAAACAACCACTTACTTTCTATTATTTCGCACTTTTCTGGTTTGGTTACGACGTCCCAAGTCTTGCTGCTAATCAAGGCCGACATCTCTTCTTCCATGGCCTTTTTCCACTGTTGCGCGTGCTCCCCTTCAATGGCTTCGTCATATGTTGTTGGTTCATCTTCATCGACGCAAAAGTAGCTAACATAATTGTCCAGATATTTGGGTGGCTTCCTGATTCGTGTTGTCCTTTCTGGTTCCAGATCTTCTCCAGGCTCCTCCTCTGTGTTAAGTTCTTGATCATATATTGGTTGTCTGGTTTGTTCATTATCATCATCCTCATAGTTTTGCTCTAGAATGGTTACTTCTTTTCCAGTATTTATTATCTCGTTCGCTACAAGGTCGTTTTTCTTTCCTGGTGTGAAAATTATTTCTCTTACTACCTTGACCTGATTTTCTTCTGGAAAGTATACTCTATAACCTTTTGTATTTTGCCCGTAACCAACAAACAGACCCTTTTTACTTTTCTTGTCTAATTTTTGTCGCTTTTCATTGACAATGTAAGCCCATACTTCGGATCCGAATGATCCCCTTATCATGCTTGCATCAAATGTTTTATTAAACATAATTTCGAAAGGTGTTTTACCTTCAATTTGGCTTGGTCCAGTTCTATTTAGTAAGTATGCTGCCGTGTTTGCCGCTTCAGCCCAAAATTTCTTCTCAAGTTCATTTTCAGCCAGCATTGTTCTTGTAGCTTCAACTATTGTGCGGAAGGTTCTCTCTGCTCGACCGTTTTGCTGTGGAGAATATGGAACCGTGGTTTGATGGACTATCCCGTGCTTTAAAAGTAGCCTTTTTACTGATTTATTTGTGAATTCTGTTCCATTGTCACTTCTCAAAATTTTTATTGGATATCCTGCTTGGATTTTAAAATTTGCTACATATTCTTCCAACTTTTCCACAACTTCAAATTTATTTTTCAAAAAATACAATGTATTGTAACTCGAGTAGTCATCTCGAAGAAGTAACATATACCTTGAATCCTTTAGAGAGGGCTCCTCCATTGGTCCACATAGGTCAACGTGTATGATTTCTCCTGTGTTCATCGTTTTGGTTTGGCTGGCTGTAAATGGCTCTCTGTGATGTTTTCCCTGTATGCATGCTTCACAAAACACATCACTTTCATTTGTTGATACATTAATCCTTTCGAGAAAATGTTTTACTTGCCTACAGTTTTGATGAGCTAGTGCTTTGTGCCACCATAGTAAATTTCTTTCAGTTTTTGCAAGAAAACATTTCTCGTTAGTATTCATACTATTTAAATCAACTTTAAACAACATTTTATACAGCTTACCAACTCTTTTTGCCATTGCACATACCTTATTGTCCTTATTGACAAATATTGCCTGCTTTGAATCACACGTTGCATTTAGTCCTCTGTCTAGAGCACAGCCTTGTGAAAACAAATTTATTTTCAATTTTGGCACGTGAAGAACTTCATTTAATGTGGCTTTGATAAACTCTTTACCATTGTACGCTTCAACTTGTATTTTTCCTACCCCTTCTGCTATCATGGTAGTACCATCTCCAATCGTGACTTTGCGCTGGTTCTCGAGTCTTGTATAATCTTGAAAAAAGTTTCTGTCATTACACATATGTTGCGACGCCCCACTATCCAAACACCAGTCCGTATTGATTTTAGTTTCGATGTACTCTGGAATAGCTATCAACGACACTTCACTTGTTTCGGTAGAGTTCTTGCTCTTATTTGCATAGTTTTTCTTATTCTGTTTCTGTCGGAAACAATTATCTGCAATGTGCCCCTTCTTTTTACAATATGTGCACTGTATGCTCTTCTTACACTGGGACTTAATGTGTCCTCTTTCTCCGCAGCGATAACATTTTCCATTAAACACTTTACTTGTAAGTGCCACCTCTTGTTCCTTATCCTCTTTATCTAATTTTCCTAGACGTTCTTCTTCTACGAGTAGCCTTGTTGTTAATTTGTCAAGCGTTTGGTCCTTTGCCGCTACGTTGTCCCATGCAGAACGAAAATGTTTATACTTATCGGGCAGACTCAACAGTATTTTAGTGATTACCATTTTGTCTGGTATCTCTTGATTATTTTGTTTCAATTTTGCAATAATACTCGTTATTTTTGTCACAAAAGTGCACACATCTGTATCAAATTTGAGGTTATAGAATTGTTCATTCAATATATGTACTCCAACCTCCGACATTCGATCAAATACTTGCTCTAACTTGTCCCACATATCTTTAGAGCTGTTGCATAGCATTACGTGAGTCATTGGTTCGTCCTCCAGGCGATTCACTATCACTTCTTGCGCCTTTGCATCCTTTTTGAGCCATTCCGCTTGTAAAGCTGCGTCTGCCTTTGGTGCCTCGTCGTCTCCCGTCACCAGCTCGTACAGTCCTTTGGCTTTGAGGGCTACTGTTGTGTGGAAACGCCATACCGCCCAATTCTCGTTATTTAATTTCTTAACTTGCGTTGCCTCCATTTTTGACCGCTTTTCCCGCTCTCCTAACCTCTACAGTTCGACTATTGTTTTCTCCACTATCTTTACACACGCGACTAAACTAACTGCTTTTTACGCGACTGGGCCCATAACCTGTTGTAGGTTGGGTGTATAAAAACGATAGACTGGTCGAAAACTTATATTTAGTACATAGAAATAAACTGTACACTCTTCTACGAACATTTAGGTTACGCGATACCAGTTTACGAACTACCAACTGTCAAGTCGCTACCACAGTATCGATCGGTATGGTTCGGTGCAGTGGTGCCACTCTAAACTATTAACAGTTTGCTAACACAACAGTCACCATCATCCGTATTGTCAAAATTGAAAGCCTGTAATTGGTGCACTTAGCGCACGGATTCTGTTAAGTTGAAAGTATCATTTACATCCACTTAACTTAACGTACGAAAAATTATACTTAACGTACGAAATTTGGATCCGTTCCATTTACATTCACTTACGTTGGGGTGTTTGACATGCGTGTTTGACAATGACTGATATTGACACAATATGAAATCTGTCGCTTTTATCATACAAATATGTTTATATACACACAAATTGGATCAAGGTTCGCCAAGCATGATAAAAATCCGTGTATCGTACTAAAAATATTGCAAAACTGCAGAAAGACAACAAAGTTAAAGACACATGAGTTAATTTTTAGGTTATGCTAATGTCATCGTCATCCGAATTGTCAAAATCAAGAGCCTGTGATTGGTGCACTTAGCGCACAGATTCTGCTAAGTTGAAGTTGAGTGAACAATTCCGTACGTTACGTTAAGTTTTTCTACGTTAAGTGAATGTAAACGAACACATATAATTCAGTGGAGTTCAACATTCACTAATTTTTAAGTTTTCGTACGTTAAGTTAAGTTAAGTGGATGTAAACGATACTTAAGTTGAGTGAACTATTCCGTACACTACGTTAAGTTTTGCTACGTTAAGTGAATGTACACGAACACATATAATTCAATGGAGTTCAACTTTCACAAATTTTTAAGTTTTTATATGTTAAGTTAAGTTAAGTGGATGTAAACGATACTTAAGTCTTTTGCAGGAATTATCTGGATATATAATGATAATATTAAATAGCAATTTAAGATGCATACTTTGGGCGCATTACTGGTTGTTTTAATTGCATTTTGTTACTGTGTTATTAATTTATCTGAAGTTAGTAATTAAAGCAAGGTACATTTAAATAGCTATATTCCGACCCGTCTATTTTAGTTGACGCCGACTATACAAAAAATTCTTAGAATTAAAAAATGTAATAATATACAGGCTGTTCCATTTGAGAAAGGAAAGGTTACCAAATTTCCAGAGTAAAATGATACAGGGTATATTAAAAATATATTTAAACGATAGCTTGTTTAAAACCAAACAAAATTTGTTGAAGAAGAAAAAATAACTTATTTAAATATGATGAAGCAATTGTGGAAAATAAAAAACCTATGCCATTTCTTCAAAGGAAAAAAGTGTCTGCTGGGATAATATAGCAATCGAATTTAATTCAGACAATAACGAAAAAACATAAAGCCAATGAGAAGACACCTAACGTACAAAATTGGATTTAAATTTTTTATTGTGTAATTTTTAATTTACGGCCTAAATAACCTCACTTGATGAGAAACTAATTTCAGTTATTGGACCTCAAATGCAGCCTATCAAAATTCCGTCTGTTGTCCAATTAAGTTTGAAGAATAACACTGAAATATATCACAGTAAAGTTGCTTTCTTTAAACGTTTACAAGTTTTGACGTTAAAATCACCTGTCGTCCCATGCAATACCAGCGATAAACATTTTATCTATCCAAAATCAAGGAAATAGTTTAGGTTGAGATTTATTCTATAGATAGCGCTATCTGCTGTAGGTGAAATGGAAAAATTGATCATATTCAGAAGATATGTTATCTGATAGGGTTAAATCCGATAGGTCCAGTTTTTATGTAATAACTGGAAGAATTTTCAAGTTCAAATGAAGATATGTAATAATAAAAACCTTATCTTTTGATATTGCAGTACCGAATTACGTACAAATCAAATTAAAATAGGACTAAATAGAGTTGAATATTTCTTGTAAGTGAACAAATCCACTATTCGGGTATTTAATATTTTGTTACCAATTTCAAGACAGAAATCCAAACTTTGGCACCGTTGCCGGCATCCAAAGTCTGTCTAAATCTTGGCCTAAATGGTTTATATTTATTTTCTTTGTAAATTCTGCACATATGCCATTTACTATTTCAATTTGTAATGTTCTTCTTCGAAGGGATAGTTTTGGAATTTCTAGAAGGGAATGTAATCCAATTAGACAAGCAGCGTCTTCGTCATTTAGTTTCTTTTTCTGCTTCTTTATGATTAATACAGAATCCGTTTACAAAAATTTGTTTGCAACTTTGCAAACCCCAGCTGGACATCTACGCTAACAATAGTTAAAAAGTAACGCTCTGGATGCTTATATTCTATTTTTGTTGTAGACGAATCGTATAATAATAAATTCTGGGATCGACTTCAGGACGAATGGAAGAAGTTATCCGATCAGGAGACGGAACATCCGTGGATTTCCGAGTTTAACGACTACTACGATCCGTACAAGGAGTACAAGTTTACCGAAGAGAATCCGATGTTCGATTTGTTGAATCCGTTGGAGAGGGGCAAGGAGATGTTGGAACAGGGGGATCTGCCGAGCGCGGCGCTCTGCTTTGAGGCCGCAGTGAAAAAGGAACCGGAAAATGCGGAGGCGTGGAAGTTATTGGGCACCACGCAAGCCGAAAATGAACAAGTAAGTTAATAAGTTAATTCTTTAATAAATACATAATTCTGGGTAGCTTACTCTGGGTGATTACTTCTGAGTATCGTCAATGAAAAATAAGAAAAGCTTTCTTATACGTCAACAACATATTTGAACTATTTTGTCCACAAAAGTTTGGACAGTTTTGACAGTTTGAAAACTAAGAAGAAATGTAATTTCTGGCAGGGTTTCATGCTTAAATAAATAAATAATACAACTTGATAGAATTCTTTAAGTAGGGTAAAATGAATTCTTGATCCTTGAATTTTAAAGCTATGAACAGAAAACCCGTATGGCAACTCTATAATGTGTGTAGTGTGCAGGTCAAGATTTTAATATTTTAATAAACTAGTTTTCACTAGTTGTTATTTATAGGTATGTATACAGGGTATATCTGAAATGAGAGCATTAATTTTAACGGTTAATAGATCTTGGTAAATACAGTAAAAAAATCCAAAAAATATATTTATTTTTTATCATTCACCAGTTTAGAGTACCAATAATTGATGATTTTTTAAAAAAATAATACTGAATTTAAAGCCTAATGTTTTTACGAATGTTGAGGTCAGTTGATACCAGAATTTTACACTATACTACTTTCGTCTTTTTCTAAACTTCTTTTTAGAAATAAGTTCTAAATAATAATATAGTTGGAAATGCTGTGCTATATTATTTCTTAACTTTTTTTCATAGACGCATGCGCGGTGGAGGTATTTGTAAGGTCTGCCAATAGTGCCAATGTGAGACATTTTGTTTTACTTGAACACACTGCAGCAAGGTATACGTTTAACCTCTGTGTCGCGCTACACAGTACAATAGGGTATTTGACTGTATTAAAAATATGGCTTGTATTATAGTCATCCTAATAGATTACAGTTTAAGAAAACTATTTGTAATTACTTTAAAAAAAAAATATCCTTTATTTCGATTAAAAGCCAAAATTAAAATTGAATTTCATTCACATCCTATCACGTGATTGAAAACGCTCTGTAATTGGCTCAGTCTCCAGTGCCGTCATTCGTTAGTACACTTAGAGCACGTTCGGTTTGTCAGGGTAGGGTATGGGGAGAGCAATGCTCAGATAACCTGGATCGGCTGTCTCTCTCTTATATGCAGATAAATGCCGTATGACGTTAGTCCGCCTATTATGAAGCGCGTCACTCTCACCGTACAATACCGGGTTATCCAAACGCGCTCTTATGCTTCTCCCGTTTGAATTTAATAGCACTCAAGTGCCATGTAAGCATAACTTTGTAGGTTAGGATAGCCCTAACCTTTAAGCTGTCAGATCAGATAATACCTGGTTCGAAAATACGATAGATAACTTATTCTAGTCAGTTTTACTTATGTCGAAGTAATCTTCACAACAGAAAACACTTGTATTGACGGCTATTTATTTCATTTGGATTTCTACGAGCCAACCACTTTCATCGCAATTTCAAATCTTGCGGAACAGCTACAAATAGTTTATCCGGAGTTTTTCTTGACGTATTTCTGCATTGTGGATTTATACACCATTTATAACCCATTTTTATGTAGAAGTTGTGAAAACAACATATCATAGAACACAATTACCAAACGGCGACGATGCCGATGCTGACAGACCATATGGGCCGATTTGACATCTACTAACCGGTGACGTCACACAACAGAAAGTATCCTTTTGGCGGGACTTTTTGTGATTCAATTTTGAACGCTGATTTTTATGAAATATTGAGGAAATAATTACGAAAAATAATGCATTTACAATGTAGAGTGAAGCAATAAACACACTAAGATGGTTTTCCAATAATAGTCAAATACCCTATTGGTTTAATTAACGTAAATTAATTTACACTGACATGTTTACAGCAAAATATTGCAGAAATTAACGGCATAAAGTAAACAAACATTATAAGTTAAATGCTTTTGGTTGCACCAGGTTGGCTATTCTGAAGTAGATAAAGAAGTGTCTCGGTACCATGTCTTCGTACTTTTTAATTTATTTATTTTTTTAAAAATTTTTTTCGAATTTCTAAAAAAGCAGTTGAGAAAAAGACGATAGTAGTGTAGTGTAAAATAGTCTTTACCGCTGATTTCACCAACAAGAGGTAAATGTCTATCAGTTGGTTAACCCCTAACTTCTGGATATGTTAAACTTTTCCATTTCACCAACTCTCAAGATAAACTTATTTCCTAGATTTTGGGGTAAACTATTCTGTTTATAGCTAGGCTAATATATAATGTTGATTTTAACCTCTTAGTTTTAAGCTTTTTAAGATTTTAACAAGTCAAACTAATATGGACAGCAGGTAAGAATTATTTGCGTGGGTTCTAAAAATTGTTTTTTTTTCGGGGTACCCAAGAAGTTATATGATCAGGAAAATAATTTTAGTTCAGTATTTTAACAAATGTATACCTAGTGGTCTTTTTAACTTGAGACTCCTAAATATCTCGAGAAATATGCATGGTACGACAAAAGTGTCTTAAATAAACTTGCAGGGCTCAAAGGGGGGAAATGAGATGACGATATCAGTTTCATTGCAGATGGCGCTGCAATCGGTGAAAATGAGGCTAACTTTTATTTTTTTAAATGGGAATACCCAAATTTTTTATCAAGTTATGATTTTTCGCTAAACAAGAAGAATCTTTTGTCTGAAATTTTTTTTCGTACGATGCATTTTTTTCGTGCTTAAGCAAACCCTATGCGCATGGCGGGGCGCAGTGTGGGATACCAAAACGTGTTCCCGTTATGCACATACCTTCCTACGTTGTACCATGGGTCTACTCAGTCTTCGCTTTGACTGCCAGATGGCGAGCGCATCCCATACAGTGGCAGCGGTCGTAACTACCGCAGACACCACAAACTTCTAAAATTGGGTAGTCACAATTAAAAAATGAAGTTAACCTAATTTTTACCGATTGCAGCGCCATCTGCAATGAAACTGATATCGCAATCTCATTTCCCCCTTTGCGTCCTACAAGTTTATTTAAGACGCTTTTGTCGCACCATGCATATTTCTCGAGATATTTAGGAGTCTCAAGTTAAAAAGACCACCCGGTATATATTTATTTGTTATTTAGGTAGCAGAAAATAAATTCACACAAAAACGCATATGTCATGTGTTTTTGGGCACTGATTTTTTCCAAAAAAAATCACAATTTTTGCATTCAGATTCAGGTATTTTTACAAATTAAGTTATTAGTTATTTTTTTAAATTTAATAATAATGTGGTATGCAGATATATTTTTCTTAGCTTTGAAAAAAGTACTGTTACTGTAAATTTATACCGATACTAAGGCTTTTATATATCTCTTGATGGTGAATTAGATAATTCATCAGCTCTGGTTAACTTTTTGGAGAAAATTATAGTAACTTTTCAGTTGTATTTAAAATATCCAAAAAGAGATAAACAAAAAAGAAAACAATTATGTTTTGATGTTTATATTCACATAATTACAATGAATCTCACTGACGTTTCAATAAATATTATTGTTATTTCCAAAATTTAACCTTGAACTTCAAAGCTATGGACAACAGTGGTCTTATGTGTCAGATATAATTGTTTGTTCTGTAGTTTTAATAGTTCAATTTTAAATTTATATTCTCAAAACTCTTATGTGATGGAAACTTTTGGTAGCAAAAAAAAAAAACGAAAAAAGCTATGAATATCATCAGTATTACCTTCTGGGACCAAATCAGTGTCACAGTTCAATAATTTTTAACCTCTACCATCGAGTAACATAGACCATAATTTGTAAATTACATGTTAACCCCAGTTCAGACAGCAGATCATAGACACAGGCAAAAATTCTATTTTTGTCACACATCTGTCAACTCTACTGTTCACAAAACCGCCCATTTGAGTTGAAACTTGATATTTTATTATATTAACTTTTTTTCATAGGACCCAAAAGCAATTTCTGCATTAAAGCAGTGCCTGCAGTTGGAGCCGAATAATCTGGAAGCCTTGATGGCGCTAGCTGTCAGTTACACGAACGAGAGCTACTACAACCAGGCGTGCCAGTCGTTGATCCACTGGCTGAGAGAAAACCCCAAGTACGGCGATCTAGTGCCTACGGACCTACCAATTTCTGGGCAAGTTACAAGCTTGTTGAATCCGTAAGTTAGGGCTTGGTGCTAATTGGTGCATTGCTTACTATTAACGTTCCTTCCTATTAATTAGTAGTTACGTGTTGTGGCGGATCTCCTATAGCTTTATCTGTTAAGCTTCTGTCAAGCTTATCATGAGTATTGAATGTATAATACTCATTCCCGTGTGTTGTAAACATTAACCATAAATTATATTCGAATCAAAATTTAGGGCCAGTCTGAAGGATGAGTTTTTGACCAAATTTCCTTTCTTCGACGAGCGTTTGTGTGAGATTTTACGCAAACTAGAGTGTTATGTCACATGAGAAATATTTTTCTGGTTTTTTTTCTCTGATTTCTCACATTTATGCTGTTTTTTTTTTCTCTGATTTCTCACATTTATGCTGTTTTTTTAACATAGTTAGAAATGACAGAAGGACTCTTGATATGTATAATAGATCAGGAGTTCGTGCCACAACAAAAAAAAACATGTCATTATGTCATTGAGTTTGTCGGACAGCAACTGACGTTTAAAAAATTGTGAAAAGAATTAAACTATTAGAAAATTAAACTATTAGAATTAGAAAAGTATTAAACATATTATTATAATTTAAAAGTTACAACATATTATACTCAAATATATTCCTTATTTCCATTTTTATTGAGAATATTCAGTGTATAAATCTAATATTTTAGCAATGGAAAATGATAGTGTTTGTGGGACTAATACACCAATAACGAAAGAAATCTTTTGCTAAACATTACCAATTGTACAAAAAACGGCTTTTGGAAAAACCGGTTTTTCAAACAAAATCAATATAATTAAGCAGTAAACAATATTTATATACGTTTTAATACTTTAATATTTATGGAACTACAAAAATATAAGAAAATATAATTATACAAAACAGTATACTTACATAAACAAAGGTAAAATTGAGATATACAGGATGTCCAACTTTTTCCCCGCAAAACTTTTTTTTTTAGAAAGTAACGATATTTAGTACTGAGTAAACTTTTTCATATGGAGTCATTTGTTTTTCAACTCCTAACCATACTGTATGACAAGCTTTTAAATGATTCCCCTGCAGTTTAATTGTTCAAATAAGTTGAAACTTTTCTTTTAGAAAGTAATAGTCATACTGAGTAAAATTTTTCATATTTCCATGCCTATTTGTTTTTTCAGCTCCTTCAAAAGTTACAGGCGTTTGAAGTATTACAAAAGAAAATGTTTAAATAAATACAAAATAAAAAATACATAAATTTAAGTAAAAAAATTATAGATAATAATAGAAATAAATTGAAATAAATAAATTAATATGAAACTGTTTAATGATTTTTATCACAAAAACCAACATTTACCACCATTCACCATTTATAATATAGCTTTAAAGTAAGTCGATATGACTTTTTTACTCAGTATGACATTTACTATCAAGAAAAAGAATTTGGGAAAAAAGTCGGACACACAATATACAGGTGTTCCTAAATATCATGTAAATACGAAAAGGGGTAATTCTTTGGCTTATTTAATGACTAAAAATTCATATAAACATAGGTCCGCAAACGCATTGTTGCCGATCTATAGGGTGTTGAAATTGCAAGATTTTTTTAGTTTTTTCTTTATAGCTCTTGTAGTTTTTGAGATATTTAGCACTAATTTGGAATTATAGGTTACGCTGTAGGACTTACATCATTGGGCATACCAAATGGTTTTAAGAATCTACAGGGAGATATTTTTTCAGGGGTCATGCCCCCTTTTCTCCCCATGAACTTTTTTTCGGTGCGCCGCTGGTGGATTCTAAAATACAAAATACATTTTTTGTTTTGTTCTAAAGCATTTTAATCTCTTGTAGTTTTTTCGTATTTACCACCGTTATCGAGAAAAAAAATAAAAGCTTTTCTGTGTTTCGCTAGATGAAATTAATTTTTTTAAAATAATTGGTCTAGTATGCCTTGGCTTGATTTAGATAACTCTTTGTTTGTATTTATTTTGACATTTTATTCGCCACCAACTGTTAAAAATTAAAACTAGGATGGCGCGGTTTTTGTAGCAATCTTGAAATTTCAACACCCTGTAGATCGGCAACGAAGCGTTTGCGGACCTATGTTTATATGAATTTTTAATCATTAAATAAGCCAAAGAATTACCCCTTTTCGTATTTACACGATATTTATATTTATTTTTATTATTATATAAAATGTCCTGTAAACAATTACTTAATATTGTTCTTATTCTAGATAAAAAATTAAATAAAACCAATCGTCAGTCAAAGTTTTTGTAAACGTTGTTCATTAGCACATCCCAGTAAAAAGTAAGTAAATTAAGGTTATAACTCAGAAATGATGCATTTTATAAAAAAATGATTTCAAATAGAAATTCTTAGAATTAATCTTAGAATTAAAAATGTAAATATGTACAAGGTTCTATTAGAAAAAGGAAAGGTTACGTTAAGTTTCCATAATCAATCCATATTTAATCAAGCGACACCCTGTTTATTAAAAATATATTGAAACAATAGCTTTTTTAAAACAAAAAAACTTTTGTTTGAAAAATGTTGATTTTTTTAACGGTTAGAAAATTATTTAGGTGTTCCGGTAATTTTAACTAATTCTGGTTTTTTGTTTATTACCAAAAAATGATGCATTTAATAAAACAATCTGATGTGGCCAGGCACATGACTTTATCATACTATATATAGAATTAATAGTTTAGCTGCATGAGATTCTATTTGATCGAGATCGGCCATGTGTGCATTAAAATAAAACTAGTAGAACTAGACAGATATGTCGATTAAAGCTGCGTTCGGATATTGTACTCCGTTGACACCGGGTACACCGTCCAAATGACACGTGTTATTGGGTGTAAAAAGTGTAATACAATATCCGAACGCAGCTTATATTGACAGAAGTTATTGTCAAAACATTAGCGTTTGGCACTACCTACTGTCATTAGAATCAAAAAATCTGACAAATCCTGACTACAAGTTTTAATGCAGTACGACCGATCTCGATGAAATAGAATTTGCTCATGCAGCTAAACTATTGATTGTACCAAAAAATGTCGTAGTCATAAATTATTCAGAATTTCGTATCTTTAATTTATTATTTATTATTAACTATTTCGACGAAATTCCAGAAATGGCGGCTTATTTGCAAAATCTTTCAAAAATGCTAAGATTAAATCTCCAGTTCCTTTGGACCCTTTTCAACAGAAAGCTTTTCAGCTCTAAGTTTGGTTATGAAACTTCTAAATATGAAGTTTCATCCCGATCCTTTAGTAGTTTCTCCGGAATCTTAGAATAAAAAATGTTAAAATATAAAAATATAATGTTAAATATAAACAAAAGGTTACCAAATTTCCAGAGCAAAAGTAATAGTATATTAAAAATATATAGAAACGATAGCTCGTTTAAAATAAAATGATTTTGTTTGAAAAATTTCTTGCTGGTTGTATGCCTGGTTGTAAAAATTTTTTTACAGTTGGAGAATTAAAGGTCTTCCAGTAATTTTGATTAATGATTACATATGTATTACATATTTTATTTATTTAGTAGATTTCAATATACAAAAAATGCATAAAAAACATTTGGGCGGGTTCAGAGGCCCCATAAGATTCAACAAAATGCTATTTTTTTATCTCTTAAAAGGTGAGAAATCTACAATTTCAGCATGATAATCAAACAATGAGAAAACTTGATTTATTTCTGAACCAGCCATTCGAAGTACATAACCTTAAAATAGATACAAATTTATAACATAATAAAAATATAATTTTTGATTAGTTAATCCTAATAAATTACTGGTTTTCAGTAATTGTTTTACTAAATTTAAATTAATCATTTTTTGCATATACGGATTCCAAATGTTTTGATAAGCTGTTTTAAATTTAGCTGATTAGCTCCTTTACTTTCATTGTCAAGCTGAATAAACCTGTTTGGTTCATTAAATTTTGTAGGTAATTTTAAACCAATTTTAACACACACTTGAAATCAAAACAAGAATAGATAAAATGTGCTTACTTCAAAAAATATAATACACAACACATTTATGATTCCTATTTGTTTTGAAGTTTTGAAAAGTTCCTCTAAATATTACTAATTGTCCATGGAGTTTATCGTTTACTTCTTGCTAGTCCAGTAATAATAATACTAATTAATTTTTTACTAATTTATTGTTGGAGCAGTTTCATTTATCACTACCCTTTGCTACTCTAACACAATAATTTTTAAAGGGGTTTTACCATAAGGTGATTTCGTACCATAAGATCTTGTACCTACTTATTTAGCTTCTGACATATCATATTCGTTGGTTACATTTTCTCTTCATTATACACTCGCCTAGCAGCTTGTGTAAAAACTTCAAGTTTGTGAATTATAATCTATATTATTTGATAACAATAGCATTCACTAGAGAAATAATAATCTAAAAAAATAATCTTTTTTTTAAACAGAAACCATCATAAAGCAGTACAAGACCTTTATATTAGAGCTGCGCAACGAAATCCAACAAACGTCGACTACGAAGTCCAATGCGGTTTAGGAGTTCTCTTCAATCTTTCAGGCGAATACACCAAGGCAGCAGATTGCTTCCGAGCAGCGCTCAGCGTGAAACCAGAAGTATATAATTAAATTTACATAACCTCACATAAAATAATTTTTTTCCTTTCGTTAATTTTAAGGATGCGAGGTTATGGAATAGGTTAGGTGCAACTTTAGCGAACGGCAGCCTTCCCGAACAGGCGGTCGAGGCATATCACAGAGCTTTGGCTATCGTCCCAGGTTTTATTAGAGCGAGATACAACGTGGGAATAACGTGTATAAATCTTAGCGCTTACAAGTAAGGTTAGAATATCTATGTTGGTTCGCGGTGTTGATTTTTGTTTTTAGGGAAGCCGCGGAACATTTCCTTATAGCGTTAAATCAGCAAGCAAGGGGCAAGGACGTGTCAAATTCGGGTGAAAAGTCGCAAATGTCGGAAACGATATGGTCGACATTACGGATGTGCATAGCTCTTATGAGTAGGTTAGATCTTAAACCTTTGGTCGATCAGAGGGATTTGAAATCTCTCAGCGATATCCTACAAATTCACGATAATTAATTGTAGAATGAGTATTGTTTATATTTTTATATTCAATGGGATTTGTTCTTTATAACATTAAAAGTATATTTTGTTATATAATTTTTTTTTAATGTTAGTTTTATGTACCGTGCCGTCGAACAAAATTCTTAATAGTGGAATCTTGAAAAGTGACGTAACCATCATAACCAATAATTTGTTCGTTATAGTTAGGTTATGTTTACGTTTCTTTTGTGTGAACTTTGACGCAATGTCACCAGTCTTATTAGGAACATTTATTTTTTTATGCACTAACCTCTCTCAGGCGGAGGTCCTATGTCATTTTTCAAGGTCAAGACTCCGCTATTCGACGAGTAACCTATGATTTTATAACTTGACAGCTGTCAGTGGAAAAAAAAAAGGTAAAGACAAATTATAAAAATCGTAGCTGACTCGAATTGAGAATTTATTTGGCGGGTAAAGACGGTAGTAATTTTAATAGAGTGATTAGTGTGATGTCATTGTAATATTTGGCGCCAGTTACTAGCAATATCGTGAAACGAAATGGCAACTAGATCTTTAGCAAGAATTACAATCTAACTATAACTAGAATATAAAAAAGTAATTTAATATCTATTAATTAAGGTTATTAAATAAAAGATTGAACACGTAGTCTAGTAATTCATGCTAGTATGCTTATTGCGGTTACAATAAGCTGTGTTCAGTCTGTAAGTATAAAATTTTTTAGGTGTACGATAGATAGTTTTTTACACAATGTCGTAGACATATTTTCAAAATTTAAAACATGACGTCATCAGTAATCTGCTCCATTATAATTATTCATTTATCTAGCTTGTACTTCAAGTTACGGATAAGTTATTGTTTAATATATAAGTTCTACTTTATTTAAACATGTATATTATGTTTTCCAAAAAAGAGAAACCCTAAAAAAAATTATAAAAAGTAAAATGTGTATAACGAAGAGTATACATTTTTTTTGTAGAATAAAATTGTACAATTATTTTTATAATAAAGATTTTTTTCTATAAATTGTTTTGTAATTTTTTTTTAACTTGCTATATAGGTTGTTTTTGCGAAATAATTTTATATTCGACCAGCTGCAATGTACCAATGTCAGAAGCATTCCAGTGTGTCAGTATTCTTAGAAAGACTTGGTGTTAGTTAAACCAGGTGAGGATAATTTGTGAAAAAAGTACCTTGGCCTGGATTTGAACCAGGAACTTCAAGATTTCTAGGAAATTTATAGGTTTATTTTTTAAATTTATTTGTCACTTCGGAAAGAATGCCATGCTGGAAGTTTTGTAATATATGTTGTGATGCTAGTAGTACCAAAATTGAACATGGCATACATCTCGAATTTTTAAAATTTCTAAAATTCTTTTGCACGTATTGTGTATATACATTTATTTTTGTTTGGGAATGAGAAAATAATGCAACAAAATTAATGAACAAAATGAACTTTATTTTCAATAGAAAGAGCGCACTGTTGTGACACACATGCAGATACAAACATTTCAAAACAGAACATCTGATATTTAAAAATCTAGCATCGATACAAAAAAATAATAAGTCGGGATATTGGTATTCAATGTTTATCACTTGTCTTAGAAAATAAACCTATATAAGTAAATTTCACAATCAATCAACATCTTTTTCTGCGGATACAAAGAGACCTAAGATAACGTCACATTCTATTTATTGCCTATTACTTTGTACAAAATTTTTAGTCGTTATGCTTAAATGTAGTTACAGGATTAAAAAATAATATAAACAACAAAGAGTGTAAATCACGAGCATTTAAAACCGTCAATAGGCATAAATAAAAGATACTTTAGATCGTTACTCTTTTCTTTAGTTACATCTGAAGCTCTGCGGGTGTTTCTGCCACTAGTCCGTCTGTCGCAGCCTCGTCCAAATTAGGTTTCTTATATTTCGAACTGTTCTGTTCACTTTTTACACGGTCGTCTAGATGTTTATACAGGCGTTCTGTGTCGTCTATACTGGCCATTATAAGAAACACTTTGACCTCCCCGTTACTATCCATTGCCGTCAATCGTATACTCTTCGGGCCAGCCTTTTGTACCATCATATTTGCCCATATCTGAAAATTATATATAAAAGTTAATTTGCTAAGAATATAAGTTAATTTGGTACATTCGGATCTATTTAAATGTGCATTGTGAGATATATTGACTGGAATAACTAAATGAATATTAAAAAAAAAAATATTCAACTATACACTACAGTATCCTATTTCTATGTAGTGTTGCTAAAGAAAGATAAAGAGAACCAAAAGGTTGTGACCAACTTTAAAAATTGCGTAGGTCTTGTGAGGTGGCATTGGACAGCTCTTACACAAGTTTTAAAAGCCAAAAAAAAACATTTTTGGTACATTCTTGACATTTTCAAAGGCACGCTACATTATTTTTGTGATGGTTTCAATCAGGATGATATTGTGAACACAAAAACATATCGACTATCAATTTTTTTCACCAAGCTATCAAAGAAAATATTTTTTTAATAAAAGTTATTAATCTAGGTGGATATAATATACCACAATTCACATGGTTTTTGGCCAGAAGAAGTCACTTATATCATGAGTATGTATATATTGGATGGACACCATTTTCCTAAATACGTAATCCTTAAAAAAAATTCCTTTTTTATATATCACATTATTTTTGAGTTATAAGCAATTAATCAAAACTCATGAACTTTTATTTTAACCAAACGAATAAACAACAAAGAAAGAAGTAGAAAAAATAACAAAACAATTAAATAGAATTGCCAAATTAAAATAAATGTATGTGTGTGGGCGTATATTCTTAACGTGAAGTTCAGGGCTTATAATGGCTTATAACTCAAAAATGATGCATTTTATAATAGTATCAAAGACTAGACATATAAGACTGGCCACTCCGCGCAAATCCTTTGATCTTTATGACCTGCCGCTCAGGGACCTTGAACCGTTGTCCCTTTAATTTGGTTTAGCTTTCGGGCGGGAAGTTTGAATGAGTTATTTTAAGTTTATAGTTTTGATATTCAAATGTCAATTATAATCATTGAAATAAGTGACGTACTCACTGGTCTAATGCTGTTCAAGTTCCAGACCGACTAACTACTTGAAAACACGAAAAGAAACATCTCAATAAATGCCGATCGATAACCAACAAATGTTAACGTCAAAACAAGTGTTGTTTGAGGTTAGAGTTGCCGGTTAGGACAACAGCTGATTTTAAAATCAACGTGCTATTTTGTCGATTTCTACCGAGTACTCACGAATGGGCTTTTATCTGGTTTAGCCCTCTATCTCTCTCTCGAAACGTAGTTCCTTTTTCAAGTGGCCAGTCTTATATGTCTAGTCTTTGATAGTATATTATTTTACAAGCACATAACTAAGGATATAAATCGCGAGCATGAAGTTTATACGATCGCCTAAAAGCGAGTAAACATACGACTTACAAATTCCATTTGTTATCAAATATTTTAAAGGTAGTTGTCAATGATGGCGAGGCGAACTGTCACATAACTGTCATCTACGTAGGTTTTGACAGACTTTGACACTAGCGTGATATAATAATGACAGTTCGTTCAAAAATGAAGTCATTATTTGAACGAACTGTCATTATTATACAACGCTAGTGTCATTATAATCATTGGCGTGTATCATGATGGGGATTATATAGTCATAGATTCGTATGCAATGAACTTATTATGTGTCGTAGATAAAAAAAATTATTCCTACAAAAAATTCTTAGAATTAATCTTAAAATTAAAAGTATTTTTTGTTGTATATTTTTTTAAATGTTAATTTTATGTACCGTGGTTTCAAACAAAGTCTGAATGCAGACTCTTGAAAAGTGACATAAGTGACACAGGTGGATGCATAATAAATTGATGTTCCTAATAGTTAGGTTGTGTTTATATTTCTTCTTCTTTAAAAACAAGGAATTTGGTGTGGCTTTTGTCACAATCTCACCAGTAATAGGATCTCTTACTTTATTAGCAAAACCCTGTGTACCTTCTCTTGGGCAGAGGTAACATACATACTTTTCAAGGTCCCATTTCATAATTTTTTTTTGGTATTATAAAATTGGTTAACATTCACATAAGTTATTGAACATTAAAGCCAAAATGGCATGTAAATCTGCATCTTTAGAAACATTCAGATATTCGGATCAATCAAAAACCAAAACATTGGAAATCGATATGGCTTTGTAACAGTTAACTTGAGAACCTGACCAAGTTACTTAATTACTCCATAGGAAGTCTCAAAGTTAGACCACCAAAACATTATGTTGATTCTCTCGGCATATAAAGATCTACAAATTTCTATTTCAGAGTTGCAAATGTGTGTGATAATCATGATGAATTTGTTTACAATTTGTTGAAAAAATCATCTAAATTCTTCATTAATTACAAAAGTTATTGAACGTCAAAGATGAGCAAAACGGACACCGTCAGAATACAAACATAACCTGTCAGAGCAATACAGAGAACTGTCAAATTCGGATGTTTGCAAATTTATCCATAGCTAGCTAGTGACTTTTTGATTAGTCCACAACAAGCTTCTTTCACAATTTTCCAAATTCATATTTTCTTTTTTGTTGCAAACTTTCGAATAGAACATTTTAGTACTGAAAACGGAAAATAAAGTCGAAAACAAATCTCACCTTAGTGTTCATAAGCACCCTCAAGCTGCCCGAAGTTCTGAACACCAGTCGGCTCTGCCTAAAGCTGCGGTTATCCTCGGTCACCTCAAGGTCGTTCAGCCTTAAGTTGCCTCTGCCCCGTTCTTGCCACGAGAGGCTGGTGCTATCGTAGGCGAAAAGCTTGCAGGACACGTGGCTGACGTTCGTCTCGCCTTCCTCGCCCGTTATTACCTCTACCTCTTCGTATTTCCTCTTCACCGCTCTACTCTCTTCATATTCCCTCGCAGATTCGCTCAGCGATTTCCCGTCTTTGCCGGGAGTCGCGTTTGCTGTTTCAGCGTTCGTATTCTCTTTCACTGCGTTGCCAAATTGTAAGTCGGACGTGCCGTTGGAGTTACTGCAGCTTGTCGACGGTCTGCATTCGTCTGCAATAACGCGGTCTTCGAGGTTCTGGCCGAATACGAAATTTGTTTGGATTGGCTGCGAATTAAATAAAACAATATTAATTAATGGTATTTCATGAATTTAGACCAACAAACTTATCAGTCTATTAATTTTTGCAAAAGTTAGACATTTTGCTGCAGGAACTGAATGAAATACGTTTCCGACTCGAACGGACATTATCGCGATTTAAGGCTTCATGTCGAGGGGGTTAAACTCTGAGGGTCTGACGGCTACTTGAACTTTTAATTACCTACAATTTGAGGTATGATAGAAATTTATGCAAGAATTTTTGCAAAAGTTATAGACATTTTGCTGCAGGAACGGAATGAAATACGTTTCCTATTCGAACGGACATTATCGCGATTTAGGGCTTCATGTCGAGGGGGCAAAACTCTGAGGGTCTGACGGCTACTGGAACTTTTAATTACCTACAATTTGAGGTATGATAGAAATTTATGCAAGAATTTTTGCAAAAGTTATAGACATTTTGCTGCAGGAACGGAATGAAATACGTTTCCTATTCGAACGGACATTATCGCGATTTAGGGCTTCATGTCGAGGGGGCAAAACTCTGAGGGTCTGACAGCTACTAGAACTTTTAATTACCTACAATTTGAGGTATGATAGAAATTTATGCAAGAATTTTTGCAAAAGTTATGGACATTTTGCTGCATGAACTGAATGAAATACGTTTCCTACTCGAACGGACATTATCGCGATTTAGGGTTTTATGTCGAGGGGGCAAAACTCTGAGGGTCTGACGGCTACTAGAACATTTAATTACCTAGAATTTGAGGTATGATAGAAATTTATGCAAGAATTTTTGTAAAAGTTATGGACATTTTGCTGCAGGAAGTGAATGAAATACGTTTCCTACTCGAACGGACATTATCGCGATTTAGGGCTTTATGTCGAGGGGGCAAAACTCTGAGGGTCTGACGGCTACTAGAACTTTTAATTACCTACAATTTGAGGTATGGTAGAAATTTATGCAAGAATTTTTGCAAAAGTTATTGACATTTTGCTGCAGGAACTGAATGAAATACGCTTCCTACTCGAACGGACATTATCGCAATTTAGGGCTTTATGTCGAGGGGGCAAAACTCTGAGGGTCTGACGGCTACTAGATCTTTTAATTACCTACAATTTGAGGTATGATAGAAATTTATGCAAGAATTTTTGCAAAAGTTATGGACATTTTGCTGCATGAACTGAATGAAATACGTTTTCTACTCGAACGGACATTATCGCGATTTAGGGCTTCATGTCGAGGGGGCAAAAGTCTGAGGGTCTGACGGCTACTAGAACTCTTAATTACCTACAATTTGAGGTATGATAAAAATTTATGCAAGAATTTTTGCAAAAGTTATGGACATTTTGCTGCATGAACTGAATGAAATACGTTTCCTACTCGAACGGACATTATCGCGATTTAGGGCTTTATGTCGAGGGGGCAAAACTCTGAGGGTCTGACGGCTACTAGAACATTTAATTACCTACAATTTGAGGTATGATAAAAATTTATGCAAGAATTTTTGCAAAAGTTATGGACATTTTGCTGCATGAACTGAATGAAATACGTTTCCTACTCGAACGGACATTATCGCGATTTAGGGCTTTATGTCGAGGGGGCAAAACTCTGAGGGTCTGAAGGCTACTAGAACATTTAATTACCTACAATTTGAGGTATGATAGAAATTTATGCAAGAATTTTTGTAAAAGTTATGGACATTTTGCTGCAGGAAGTGAATGAAATACGTTTCCTACTCGAACGGACATTATCGCGATTTAGGGCTTTATGTGAGGGGGCAAAACTCTGAGGGTCTCACGGCTACTAGAACATTTAATTACCTACAATTTGAGGTATGATAGAAATTTATGCAAGAATTTTTGTAGAAGTTATGGACATTTTGCTGCAGGAAGTGAATGAAATACGTTTCCTACTCGAACGGACATTATCGCGATTTAGGGCTTTATGTCGAGGGGGCAAAACTCTGAGGGTCTGACGGCTACTAGAACTTTTAATTACCTACAATTTGAGGTATGGTAGAAATTTATGCAAGAATTTTTGCAAAAGTTATTGACATATTGCTGCAGGAACTGAATGAAATACGTTTCCTACTCGAACGGACATTATCGCGATTTAGGGCTTTATGTCGAGGGGGCAAAACTCTGAGGGTCTCACGGCTACTAGAACATTTAATTACCTACAATTTGAGGTATGATAAAAATTTATGAAAGAATTTTTGTAAAAGTTATGGACATTTTGCTGCAGGAAGTGAATGAAATACGTTTCCTACTCGAACGGACATTATCGCGATTTAGGGCTTTATGTCGAGGGGGCAAAAGTCTGAGGGTCTGACGGCTACTAGAACTTTTAATTACCTACAATTTGAGGTATGATAGAAATTTATGCAAGAATTTTTGCAAAAGTTATGGACATTTTGCTGCATGAACTGAATGAAATACGTTTCCTACTCGAACGGACATTATCGCGATCTAGGGCTTTATGTCGAGGGGGCAAAACTCTGAGGGTCTGACGGCTACTAGAACATTTAATTACCTACAATTTGAGGTATGATAGAAATTTATGCAAGAATTTTTGTAAAAGTTATGGACATTTTGCTGCAGGAAGTGAATGAAATACGTTTCCTACTCGAACGGACATTATCGCGATTTAGGGCTTTATGTCGAGGAGGCAAAACTCTGAGGGTCTGACGGCTACTAGAACTTTTAATTACCTACAATTTGAGGTATGGTGGAAATTTATGCAAGAATTTTTGCAAAAGTTATTGACATATTGCTGCAGGAACTGAATGAAATACGTTTCCTACTCGAACGGACATTATCGCGATTTAGGGCTTTATGTCAAGGGGGCAAAACTCTGAGGGTCTGACGGCTACTAGAACATTTAATTACCTACAATTTGAGGTATGATAGAAATTTATGCAAGAATTTTTGTAAAAGTTATGGACATTTTGCTGCAGGAAGTGAATGAAATACGTTTCCTACTCGAACGGACATTATCGCGATTTAGGGCTTTATGTCGAGGGGGCAAAACTCTGAGGGTCTGACGGCTACTAGAACTTTTAATTACCTACAATTTGAGGTATGATAGAAATTTATGCAAGAATTTTTGTAAAAGTTATGGACATTTTGCTGCATGAACTGAATGAAATACGTTTCCTACTCGAACGGACATTATCGCGATTTAGGGCTTCATGTCGAGGGGGCAAAACTCTGAGGGTCTGACGGCTACTAGAACTTTCAATTACCTACAATTTGAGGTATGATAGAAATTTATGCAAAAGTTATAGACATTTTGCTGCAGGAACTGAATGAAATACGTTTCCTATTCGAACGGACATTATCGTCATTTAGGGGTTGTTGTCCATGGGGTAAACTCTGAGCGTCTAAGCGCTACAAGGTCTTTTAATTATCTACAATTTGGGGTATAATAGAAATTTATGCAAGAACAATTTTCAAGAACAACAAAGTTATAAACAATTTTCTATAGCAACTGACTGAAATACGTCTGCTATTCGAATGCACATTATTGCCATTTACGGCATGTTGTCCTAGGCAAAACTCCGAGTGTTGAAGGACTATTAAGTCTTTTAATTATCTACAATTTGAGGTATGATAGAAAAGTATGCAATAATTTTTGCACAAGTAACCGATTGAAATATGTTTGCTATACGAATGGACATTATCGCCATTGAGTGGTTTTATATTAATATACCATTAATACATTAACTAAAACTAACCTGCGTGGGATTAGGTTGCGATGTAACGGACTTGTTTAAAATATTCTCGGCCTCAGACTTCTGGTCGTGTAGTAACGGAACAAACTTCAAACCGTCGCCATTAGCCGCACTATTGTTTTTACTGTTCGTCTCACTAACACTATCAGTTTTTGCGGTGTCTTCTCGCTCTTCGGGAGGCTTTACGGCTGAGGTAGAAGGATTTAGACTGCTAGGCTTGAGCTTGAACGCGCTCAATGTTGCCGGCTTCAGGATCATTTTAGACTGTTTTAACGGAGACTCTTTATTAGGAAATAGGTTATTCTTTAATCTAGGTGACATTCCAAATGCGCTATTATTTAAGTTACCCACTGGCGATGCTTTTCGAACTGCAACACCTGGGACAGAATACGGACTGCCAAAGTGAGACTGGGTCAGTATCGGCTTGGAAACGTTTGGAGAACATATAGGAGGTAGGCTTTCTTCTTTTACCTCGTTATTTAAATTCTCTACGGCTGGATTTATTGATTTAGTATCCTCTGGCTGCTCGTTCATTGTCGAATTTTGTAAATCTACAACAGATAAAGCTATGGTATGGCAAAAGTGACTTTTACTTTATCATTAGGATATTGGAATGTATATTTATTTGATATACAATGATATCTTTACGGATAATTCATTTCCGGCTTGGTTACAATTAATTTACAAGGTTCCAGTAAACATACCTGCAGAACTGTCTGCCATTTTCGTACATTCTCCGCGTTCGATATATAATTCGGTGTACGCTTTAAAGTTTTTATGCGCGCTCATATAATGACAAAATTAATATAAACGTAGAATTTAGACATTGCGACAAACATCACCTCATTACCTCATTTTAAACATTATTATTTTCCCTTAATTATTATTCGATTATTCTACATATAACACGCATTGGCGCCAAACCTAAAATTTATATGAAAACTGCCGGAAAAGTCGCAAATGATTAAATTGACATTTATCACATTTTCAATTATTAAAAAGCATTAACAATATAAATTTAACCATCCAAATTGAATTTTTATAGATAAATAAAAATTACCGTATGAATCCGATCCACAATCCAAGAATGTCTAATTATCCGATGTCACGCTAGATGACGCCATTTGCCACTCCCTGAGTTATTTATGGCGGTTGGTTAGTGTTTGTAAACAACACTTCGAATTCGAAGAAAATGGGGTGTTGTGATGCCGAGAAAGAAGACATTGATCAACAGGCTAATGTTCGATCATGTACGGACGTTTTCTGGCTAATCCTATACATATTCTTTTGGTTTTTTATGGTAAACTACAATGCATCCCAATACAAAGTATATAAAATAGTCCTTGAATTTCTCTCGTAGGTGCTAATTGCAGCGTTTTCCTTTGTATACGGTAACCCAATACGTATTATAAATGGATATGACTCATTCGGAAACACTTGCGGGACTAAGAATAAGCCTATCGGGAACTTGGAAATGTCAGGGCAGGATACAACAAATAAACCTTTTTTGCTGTTCTACGACGTCCGAGAACTGAAAAAGTCGCTGAAAGTTTGCGTTGAGGAATGTCCGAAAAGGAGGCTTGGCAACCTCGACGATATTTACCAATATTACCAAGAAACCAAAGTGCAATTGTGTAAATACAAATTTCGTTATGAGGATCTTAAAAATAATACTGTTAAGCATAAAGAATTGATATTGAGCGGGTCGTTAGGGCCTTGTCCAGTTCTGCCAATATACGAGAGGTACTTTGGTATGAATTTTAATGTTCGGTTGTTAATATTTTACGTTTTAGCGCGCCTGTTTTGAATCGTTGCGTTCCGAAATTACTTAACGAGGTTACCGATATTATTTTGAACAATTTTTACGATCTTTTAAATAGCTGGGATACCCTCGAGCAAGTTCTCGGTGACCTGTATATAACTTGGAAGGAAATAATCGGTTTAACATTTCTAGCTTTAGGTTAGGTTGCTTTATTTGTATAAATTGCCACTTACTAATTTTTCTTATTGTAGTTATTTCATTGGCGACGATATGCATATTACATATTTTAGCAAATATAGTTTCGTACGTAATCATGATCCTAGTAAGCATAGCCAGCGTCGGAGGAACGGCATTTTTGTGGTACACGTACGTTGACATAAAATATAACCTAGACAAAATGGAACAGGCCAGAAGTAAAATTCTATTGGAATCTGTAAGGAACGAAACTGCTTTCTTATGGTATTCGATAATAGCAACTGTTATAACGGTAAGCCTGCAAAACTTTTTCATATAGGTTTTTGTTTCTCGCTTAACTGAAGAGGTTAAAAAATGGTTAAATTGAGGCAAAAATGTGCATTTTTATGCTTATCAATTATCTAAAAATGAATCAAACCTAGCTATTTTTGTTTTTAAGATATCGACAACCAAATTTTTAGTGTTATTTATTCTGTTTTTTGCAGAGTCCTTTTTTTTCGAGGCTCTATATTTAGAATAGGATAGAATAAGTTTTTTACAAATTACGTGAATCATATATTACGTAATCAATCATATTTCATATATTAATCATATTTTATATAAGGGCCGTGTATGCAAAATGCGACATGTCCTTTGAAATGAATTTCGAGAAAACCGCAAAAATTTACTAGACATTTATTTTCACTGATTTTTAATTAATTTTTCTGTGGGTTAATAGAGGAGTTTATTTTATATTAGCAACCCTGAATTGGTTAAATTTATCGTAACATACAAAGACAATATGTATTCGAGAAATATTAAGGGATATATTGGATATGTCTCAGTTTGACCTTGCGTTTACAAAATTGTCGAACTTAATAAATCTAAAAATAGGCATGTGATGTCTTTTAAAGCATAGATATAATTTTATGCATTTAATTAAACCAAAGCAAATACAATCAATGATAATAAAAATGTTATAAATTATGTAGAGTTTGTGGAAAAAGTATCGAATTAATTAATTCAATTTGAAACTGCTTGATATTATAACAAATTTATTTTCTTTGATTACAATATATTTTTATACAAAATTCAATTACCGATTTCAATTGTTTTTGAAAGATGACATTCATGAACATATTTTGAAATAGCTACTCCTTTTCTTCTTTTATTTTGATAGATCTTTTAATAACGTTGTCTTAGATTTTGTTGTCTTTGATACGTTGTCTTTGATTTTGATTTGATTTTAGATACTGTACAAATTGTATGGGATCAAAAATCTAGCAATATGGCAATAGAAAAAAATGTAGTTAACAATTAGCATTGATAATACAGGGAGACTTTTTAATTTTGTAATCACGTGTTGTTTTTTTTTCGATTGATTTCTTTACGCTGCGTACGAATCCGGGGTTTAAAGATGCTTGATGTGAGTTTTTAAGACTTTATGTAAGAGATTTATATTATATTCAGTGCATCCGTAATAAATTCGCAAAAATTGTTTGTCATTTTGACGTAATTATTTTCCCTAAACCAACGCAATAAAAATCAATGAAAACATTGATTTATTGTATTCTATTGTCTATGTTATTATATTATATACAGGGTGTTCCTAAATGTCATGTAAATACGAAAAGGGGTAATTCTTTGGCTTATTTAATGACTAAAAATTCATATAAACATTGGTCCGTAAACGCTTCGTTGCCGATCTACTACTGAATTTCAAGATTTTTTTAGTTTTTCTTTATAGCTCTTGTATCCTAGTTTTAATTTTTAACAGTTGGTGGCGAATAAAATGTCAAAATAAATACAAACAAAAGGTTATCTAAATCAAGCCAAGGCATACTAGATCAATTATTTAAAAAATTTTAATTTCATCTAGCGAAACACAGAAAAGCTTTTATTTTTTTTTCTCGATAACGGTGGCAAATACGAAAAAACTACAAAAGATTAAAATGCTTTAGAACAAAACAAAAAATGCATGTTGTATTTTAGAATCCACCAGCGGCGCACCGAAAAAAAGTTCATGGGGAGAAAAGGGGGCATGACCCCTGAAAAAATATCTCCCTGTAGATTCTTAAAACCATTTGGTATGCGCAATGATGTAAGTCCTACAGCGTACTCCATATTCCAAATTAGAGCTAAATATCTCAAAAACTCAAGAGCTATAAAGAAAAAACTAAAAAGTCTTGAAATTTCAACACCCTGTAGATCGGCTACGAAGCGTTTGCGGACCTATGTTTATATGAATTTTTAGTCATTAAATAAACAAAAGAATTACCCCTTTTCGTATTTACATGATATTTAGGAACAGCCTGTATATTACATTGTATTCTATTATACATTCACAAAATCCATGGTCCACCAATGTATTTAGCTAAAAAATGTTCCTACCTGTATAAAGCCCGTCAACAAAAAATTGTGCGTGAAAGGGATTTGCACTGCTTGGCATACTGCTTGGAGGATTGTGAGATTCTTCTACACTAACTAACTGCCCGTCACACACACGCATAGAGCATATAAATCAAAAATGAATTTCCCAAGTAATGTATTTACGTTTGAGGACACAACAAAATTTTAGATGTAAATAAATTAGATATACCTTAATGTAATATAATTTTGATGTTACTAAAAGAATATATCTAAGTCAATAAGAGTAAATTAAGAGTAGTCTCTTAACAAATGTGCTGATGATGCCATAAGTTGAAAATAATTGAAGGTCTGACACTGAGTTTGGTGATGTAATAAGAATTCTGCGATACTTTATTGATCATTACTATAGGAAATACTCACACAAACTTCAAGTGTTTGCAAATCCCTTTCTTCAGTTTGTTAACAAACATCGGCAATATTACCACTTCAACACAATTTTTTTTTACTGTATTAATTTTGTTAACATGGACATGTCGCAGTTTGCAACAGAATGATCAAGAACATGTCGCACTTTGCATATCACTATGGTTTTCTATATCATTCTGTCAGATTTTGCATTCAAAATTATGTTCGGAAGGTGCAAAAAATATAGACAAATCCAAAGACATGCATAGTCAATTTTTACTGTTTTGTCGTAGTAGTAGTCTCATATATTTTGATAAGTAAAATCAGGCAACCCTAGTTGCAAACTCTTCAATTGCGCGATAAACGAATAACCTGCATACCAAACCTTTATTATAACCTAATAACATTCTAGGTTATTTTGTTATTGTTAATTATATTCATGCGAAAAAAAGTCGACTTCCTAGCGGAGTTATTCAAAGATACGTCGAAATGCTTACTAAGTATACCAGCGTTATTTTTCCAGCCGATTTTAACTTTTGTGATCCTATTGGGCTTTTTCAGTTTTTGGGTATTTGTTGTCGTAAGTATATTAAAAATCTCGATAATTCTCTGTCGGATTAATCGTTTTTTTGCTTAGTTATGTCTAGCGACATCTTATTATACCGGCGTCGATGGTATCCCGACAAAATTTATGCCGGGACCAAATATAACGACGTACCAACTTAGTACTGAGCATAGCATACCCAGAGGAAGCATTCAACCGACCGAAGCTAGCAGTAAATATTAAATTATGAACGAGTTTGTTGGTTTATTGTATGTTTTGATTTGTAGAATTGACGATAATCGAATATATCGATCCGATTTGGGTAAAGTATATGTGGTGGGTGTACTTTATCGGCTTGATATGGACTTCGGAATTCATCATGGGTTGTCAGTCGATGGTTATTGCTGGAGCGGTTGCGCATTGGTTTTACAGGTTTGTTTCACAGATGTTCTTTTTGGTGAGAATTTGCTATAGCGAGATTTGTGTGTGGTCAAGAAAGATGTCTGAGACTTTACAGCATTTTTTGAGGTCAAAATACTAAAGAAATATATGAATGGGATAATTTGTTGAGTTATAATTTTGTTGTCAAAATTTGTCCACAAAATGTTCGTCCACCGACGTTTTCGTAAATATCACCAAAATTATTATACTGAGCAAAGGAAATTATACATCACATTAAAGCTGAAGAATGTGGTGACATAACCAACAAAGAATTACTTAAAAATATTGAAAGATGTAGGTTTGGGAGAAGGTTAAAAAATAGTTTTCAAAATCAGGTTATATGAATAATGTTTAATATCTCTTCTGTCAAGTCATCTATCATCACCAAACTTTTTGAAATATTCTCGCTCTACAACTGAATTTCAACTAATATTATCGTCTTTCTAATGTTTATTCGAAGAACTCGAGCTAGACTCCTAGCAGATTAATAAACAATAAAACGGCAACAATATTAGTTGAAAATCAAAAAAAACTCTTATTTTCTAGGATAAGTGTTCACTGATTCCGAAATAAATTATAATTACAAACAATTACTAATAAAAGTTATTAATAGCACATTAATAAACAATAGAAAAGAGACAAAATTAGTTGAAATTCTTTTATATCAATATAGCGTGTAACTTTTCAGGAAGTTTTATTCTTCATAATCCTTCTGGATTGTTTTAAACCTTAAATACAAATATTAGAATGTAATTATCTGCTTGCATGTACCACGTGTTACCACAAGTATGAAAAAACCTTTAAGAGTAAAGTACATTTATTTTGATAGCTATGCAAAATATTATTTTATAAAGTGATTAGAAATATTAGAGGGCATTAAATACAAAATTATAATCTCCTTCAAATATGTAGAAAATGTCCCAACCATAAAAGCAATGGCTTTTTTGAAGGTGTATGCAATTTGAGTTTAACAAGTCATTTTGACATATATGACGCGGTTGAAGTTTTTTAACTTACAGCCTGCTTGTTTTCTTCTATAAAAGTTTACATGCAAATAACTCAGCTGCTAAGATAGCTACCAAGCTGGTTTTGGGTTTATTGGAAAAAATGTGCTTTTCTCTATTAGAATCATACAGAAACTCAAAATGGACGTTTTGACACATAAACCCCCTTTTCGTAGTCCAGCACACATAAATTTTAGATTTTTGTTGTTGTTGGGATTTATTTTAGAATACTAACTAACACATAAGAATTTGTGATGTCTTGTATAAAAAAATTGTGGTTGAAAATTTTCCAAATATTGTAATATATTTACAAACACTTGTTGGTATTTCTTAGGAGTTCTTTAAGTGTTCTAAATTTAAAAGACGCCCTTTAATACTAAAGAAAAATCTAACTCTCCCTATAACATTTCGTAATGGCGCCCCAACGACTGTAAAAAATTAAACAAGATTGCTCCAGAAGTTTTTTGAGGTCAAAATAAAAACTGTGTACTAATGGCAAGATAATTACTTAACAATTTTGTACACAATATAATCTGCAACTAATTAAGTATATTTTCTGATAATTTTAAGGCTCCGTTTTAAAAACATCGCAACTTCCAAACGAAATATTTCGTTGCGATGTTTTTTTTTGCTGGGAGTGGTCTGCCTGGCCCCCACCAACGTCAACCAGGCCGCAGTTTTATGATAAGGGGAAGTTGGGGGGTTTAGAGGAAGCAGGCAAAGGCGGAGCATAGTCGACACGAGTACATTCGAAGGGGAAGTACTCAGCCAGTTTGTCGCCGCGCGTCAGCGCTTTCGCTTTCGCTCAAGTTACAATGTATTAGTGTTCTCACTCACCACGGTGGCATATATGCATCCCGGACTGCATACAGCTGGCTGGCGGCCGCCAGGCGGTAAAAGAAAATATATTGATTTAATTTAGAGAGAGCGCGCTTGCTATTATAATATTTAATCTTTTTAACAGGGTGACATACATACAGTATAGTAAATTGACAAAAATGTATTAACTCATGATAACTCATCGGTGAATTATGGACTTCAATTTAGAAAGGAATTAATTAAAATCGAGCAATGAGGACCCAATACATCTATAAACATGCTGGATATCGAACGAACGCACGGCAGTGACACACGAAGACAAAAATAAAAAAAAAATAATCTGATGCGTTCAGGCACATTACTTTATCATACCATATATAAAATTAATAGTTTAGCTGCATGAGATTCTATTTGATCGAGATCGGCAATGTCTGCTTTAAAATAAAACTACTGGAACTAGACGGATATTTTGATTATATTGACAGTAGGTATTGTCAAAACATCAGCGTTTGACGCTACCTACTGTCATTAGAATCACAATATCTGACAAATCCTGGCTAACTAGTTTTAATGCAGCGATCTCGATAAAATAGAATTTGCTCATGCAGCTAAACTATTCATTTTACCAAAAAATGCCATAGTCATAAATTGTTCAGAATTTCCTGTAGGCACTTTAATTTATTATTTAACTATTTCGACAAATTTCCAGAAATGGCGGCTTATTTGCAAAATCTTTCAAAAATGCTATAATACTAAACCTCCAGTTCCTTTGGATCCTTTTCAACAGAAAGCTTTTCAGCTCTAAGTTTGGTTATGAAATTTCTAAATATGAAGTTTCGTCCCGATACCTTAGTAGTTTCTCCGGAATCGTCGCCACAAAAAAAAACACACACATACACAGAATTTTTTTTTTACCTGGGTCAAAAATGTTCAAGGGATCCAAAAAGACATTTCCGCTAAAACCTCAAAAATTTTGTTTGGCACGATTACAATACTTTACATACTACCTATGATAAAGTAAAATCATAGTACATAGTCCAAAGTTCCCCAAACCATTTATATAAATTCCAAATATTTTGTCACCTACAAGTTCGCTATATTTTATAAACGTTTTGGGCGCCATGAATGCAAGATTCATGAATGAAAACAAATTCTGGCATTGGCTATAGGTATCCAATTCCCGCTGTAATACTGCCCAATACAGTCGCTTAACTAATATCCATTAGAGCCGACCCAAGTTCGTCACTGCTAATTGTCTCTTCCTGTCCATAAAACCGACATTTTAAATAAAACGTTCATTTGAGTCCTGTTCTGGTCTCTTTGTCTCATTTGTAATTAAATAATTATAATATTGTTCTTTTAGATTATCTATACATATATTTTAACTTAGGTGGTACGTAGTTGTCTTTTACTAATTCGTCTAGAGGACAGATGCGGATGTTTAGGTATCTTGCCACGACTTCTACCCATTATTAAACAAATGTACCTAACGCCTAGCAGGTATAACTACACTAAGTATAATATCATACAGTATATGACTTTTATCGTGTGTTAAATTTGTAAACTGTGGGTATAAATGTGAAATGCGAGAACTCGGTTCTCCCGATTCAATATACGCTACGGTCAACTTGTGAACAGTCTAATCTAAAAATAGCAGTACGCGTGGCGTAGTTATAGGCGGTGTTTAAAACTCCTGACGTCTGCTGTCTACACCGGGCCCGTAATATAGGCAAATTACATACATTTCTGGCAATTACGCTTTGTTATCGCAATTATAATGTTTAGATTAAAATTGTACGTAAATAAAAAATCTATTTTTGTATCAGGAGTTGGGCTAAATGTTTTATATTTGAAAAAAACCAAAGATGTAGAAGTAAAATTGATTTTTATCGTTAAAAAATTTTTTTTTTCATCCAGCCCAACTCGTTATTTATCTAAGAAGTTACATAAAAAATTTCATAAACTTTGAACAATAAATAATGCTTTTATTTGCAAACGCGTTTTAAGAGAGGTAGAGCTGGGTCTTAAGTAAAAATATAAAAAAATAGAGCACTACTAAGACCCGTTTTTTGTTTGTGTTTTTTTCTAAACATCTTATCATGTTCATATCTCTGGCAGTTTTAGGAATATTTAAATAAACTACATTCTATATTATGTGTATGCCTAAGGTGACCAGACGTCCCGCTTTTTCACATTTGGTCTCACTTCCCGCGATGTGTTGAAAATTTCCCGCTTTTTAGGAAGATTTTAAAATTTTTGTTGTTATGCTGTACATTGTCTGTTAGTAGGTACATATTTCGTGTTCTTTTTTGGTCCAAACATTCTTTTTCAAAGCGTTCGATGATAGCAGTAACAGTATTTTATTGATGTAGTTAAAATATTTCCCAATCAAAATCTTAAATTACTCATCATAGGTACTTACATACCATAATAATTATAACTTATAATAATAAGTTAATATTAATAATAATAAGTTAATATTAATAATAATAAGTTAATATTAATAATAATAAGTTAATAGTAATTAGTTTGTCAATACTGTCACTGTCGACTGAATGAATATAAAGTTCACGTTCCATTTGTACCTGAAGATGATTTAGTTCTAAAGCCAGGCTTCGCGACTTGGTTTTTGTTTAAACAAAGCCAAATTAATAAAAATAACTTAACAAAACCGTATACACATACACATACAGTATTCCAAGAGTACGGTTTACAATTTTTAATTACCATTATAATCCGTATAACTTAGCAGGTTTTAGTAATCACGGTAATAATGAAAAAAAAATAACATGTTTCTTTTTGCAATTTGCGCGATGATTTTTTCTTATCTCACAAAAAACACTTCGGACTGCGTTGTTATTCTTTGCTTTGCTTTGATAGTATTTATAAAATAGATAGCGGTCAGAGGTAAATAAATTTTAATTTTGTTGATTTATTAAGTTGAAGATGTTATAATATATTGTAATATGGTGTAATATTATACACATGAACAAACAATTTATTGATTTCTTTTTATAGTTTTCCTGTCATAGATCAAATCCCAATTTAAATTGCAGTGATAAGTAGAATTTTTTAATTTTTTTTCTAGAAGATTTGATATTTTTATTTTTTTTGTATTTTTTTGTCTGTAATGGAATCTGAAAAAAGAATTAGGGTTGTTTCTTAGACCGTTCCTCTCAACTTAGCATATTTTGTTGTGTTATTCAAAACCAGTAAATTATAACATTTGTTTAGCATCTTCTTGAAACCTAAAATATTTATTAGTCTTTCGTCATACGTCCACCACATATTTAGAGGTGTTTCTTTAATAGTCAAACTTACACTGGGTGAAATATTGTATAATTCAAATAAATAAGTTACTTCATTACAGGCAACAATATGTTTATTTCTGGATGAAAGTGTATTATTTACATATTTACTAAATCTATTTGGTGCAAAAAACGTGCATTTGATGAAATTATGGTATGGAAAAGGGTTAACATTTACATGAATTATTTAAAAGATTGAATAAAGCTAAACGGTCTATCAACTATTTTCTGTGTTCTTTTTTCAAATCAAATGAGTTATCATAAAGTTGATATAAACTTGGCTTTAGGGACCTAATATATCACAAAAATACTTAAATAATTGAAAATAAATTAGGTGTACCGCAAAAGGCCTAAACTTCAGCATCACAAAAACTGTAAAATTATGTCTGTGTATCGAACGCAACTCAACATCATATTGATAATAATGCAAGTATTTGCCTTTTAATTACTAACCCCACCCCCCGCCTTATGTCCCGCTTTACCTCAATCAAATTCTGGTCACCTTATGTATGCCGACCCTGTTTTTAATAATATTTTTTTACAATAAAACAAAATAACTACATAATTCAAATTTGACTAAACACACACACAATATCATTATTTTGGGGTTTTTTATCACGCAGCAAAACTTTTTGCATTCATGGGTAATAAACAACCATGACTAATTACCTACAATTCAATGTATGCAATATAAAGTTGTGCAAAACTATTTTTATAGAAAAATAAAGAAATAGTACTTACTAATATAATTTTCATTATTTCAGGCATAAATATAAGGATAACAGCCACGTTTCTTACGCAATTTCGAAACTAATAAAGTACCATTTAGGTTCGGTGGCTCTTGG
This sequence comes from Aphodius sticticus, assembly GCA_963966075.1. Classification (NCBI taxonomy): domain Eukaryota; kingdom Metazoa; phylum Arthropoda; class Insecta; order Coleoptera; family Scarabaeidae; genus Aphodius; species Aphodius sticticus. The sequence goes on from OZ014509.1 coordinate 68,458,218, forward strand.
TTCGATGCTGATAACGATATTCAAGATACCAAGACTACTATTGATGTACCTTCACGAAAGGTACGTCCCCAATACATTATCAACAAAATCTAAAACGTAATCACTTCCAGACTGAGACGAAACAAGGAAAAAGGCAGCGAATGTGCGTCGTGCGGCCTAAAATGCTGCATATGCTGCTTCTATTGTTTGGAGAATTTTATACGCTATCTAAATCAAAACGCATACACCGTTATTGCGATAGACGGCGTTAACTTCTGTTCGGCCGCAAAGACGGTAACACAGATTTTGAAAACGCCAACTCATAGGTTTAAAATAATTTTTTTTTAGGCGTTTACAGTTTTAGTTAGCCACGCACTGGAAGTGGCCACCATCAACAGTATAGGCGATTTTATCTTATTCTTAGGCAAATGTTTGGTTACCGCTGTGACAGGTTCGGTCGGGTTGTACTTTTTTAGGTTAAACCCGAAACTGACATTTTACGCGGCGCCTACTTTGATCGTTTGCATATTCGCCTTTTTCGTGGCGCATTGCATTTTATCTTTATACGAGGTAAACGTTCGATGCTAATTTATTGATTTGGTCGCTGCATGTTTTAATTTTTTAGACTGTACTGGATACTGTTTACCTCTGTAAATGTGAAGCGGGGGAGGCTACGGAAGCCGTTCAAATGCAGAACTTGGAAGGGGCCAATAACGGTACGCAAACCCAGGAATTGGAACCTATTAAATAAGTTTTTTATCGAATATACTTCAACGAACCAAAACAGTACAACGTATTATGGGGTATAATAATCGATATCTACGCTTTTTATAATAATGTATACGTCGTATACGCAACACATATAGGCAACAGCCTTTATACAGAGTCATTCACAAAGAAAGATTTTATGGTATTTAAAAAATAATATAAAGTATTACAATTTAAGCCCAACTCTACACATAGTATTTTAACTGGTTCTTTCTTGTGCATTTTCTTGTGATAGTGATAGTTTGTCTAATTTTTTTTGTTATATTTTATGTAGTGTGTCTTCCCTATATAAAAAACTAGAGGTATTTTTTTACACATTAATTTTTTCATGTTAATAGAGCACAAAAATAAATTGTAACAACTGACTTGTCGACTATAAGAAAGCACATAATGTAATCTCGTCTATATTAGTTAACTATTTATTGTCCTTCGAATGATTCAATATCAGCTTATTTTTATATTGATCTATTTATTACGTCATAGTATTTTATAATTAAATTTTTTGAGATTTTTATATATTTATATTTAACATGTACTGTTGGATTTTGAAAATTTTAGCATAAAGTATTAACGTAGATATGCTGTATATTCCCTTTTTTTCAAAAATGTTGATCAGAATCGTGATTTAATATAATATCAATATTTTTCTACGCATTCATTGTTTGTAAATTGATTAATTAATCACTATTTCTTGCTTTATATCAAAAATCACTTTTGTACGATCAACAAGAATTATTTTATAAACACCACAAATTTAGCCATAATTTTATTTTATAGGTTTGTATGTGTACATGTAATATGGTGCAATATGTCTTTGTGGAGTAACAATTTTTCAATACGAACAAATGTAATTTGCCAGATTACTACTCGTTTATTGCGCTGATTGCTTCACAAGTGGAATCTCGATATTTTTATAACTGTGTATGTAAAAAAAATGTATTGTAAAGCTATCTGCACTACTCATGTAAGCAAAATACTTAATAAAGAAAATATAAATATATGTATTACAATTCGTTTCAATTTTTTTATTATTTATTTTTCTGTCATTTTCCCGCCATTTTACTACAAATTTGACAACAGGTGTACTTAACTTCATGTGAGACTCAAATTTATGCTTCTATAAAAATAAAACCTTACAATTTTAATTTAATAACTTTTGCTAATGCATGTATATAAAAAGTGTTACATGTGAAACGCATGTAATCTTATAAAAATTTGTAATGTCTGGTAAATTAACATCCCTGAAGTTAGCTCCATATTCCATCTCGCATCTTTTTCTTACAGAGGTCGCACGTTGTCGCTTGATGTTTTTATAGGTTAGAAAACTTCACGTGTTATCGGTTTGCTTATAATCACTTATACCACAAAAATGAGCGATTTTGAGGAAAGTAGCAGCGATTCAGAGTTAGGAGAGAGTGATCAAGAGGTAAGAATATTTAACTAACATTGTTAAATCTAATAATAGCATTTTTAGCTTCAAGCAGCCTTTAGTTCTGGTTTGGTCAAACCAGGCTTAAACATAGTACAAGACAAGAAAACATTCCCCAACGATGTGGTAAGTACTCGTAATTCTTTCTATTTAAATCAACTAATCAATTACATTCAAATTTTAGAAACAGCTAACACAAAAACGCAAGGAAATCGTCTTGAACTTACCATGGCTCGAAACATTAGAATGTGTCAACGATGTTGCCCCGTTAGCTCCTGAATTAGCAGCACAGATGACAGAGCATCAACAGAAGAGGCAGAATCAACTAAAGAACAACAAGAAACTCCCACAATTTGACCCGAGCGAGGACCCCGTTTTAAATGACTTTAAACGTGAAATGATATTTCACAGGCAAGCTCAGGCTGCCGTTCTAGAAGCTTTACCAAAATTAAAGGCTCTTGGTTTAGCAACGAAAAGGTAAATAGTATAAAATTGATATTTAATACGATTTTAATTGTATCTACTTTAAACGTATTATAGGCCTGACGATTATTTTGCTGAAATGGCGAAAACGGACGCTCATATGCAGAAAATCAGAGAGAAACTAATGCAGCAACAGGCGCAACAGCAAAATAGTGAACGTGTGAAACAATTGCGGATACAGCGAAAGGAAGGGAAAGCGTTGCAGTCGCAAGCTAAAGTTGAACGACAAAAGGAGAAAAAGGAAATGTTGGATCAGGTGAAAAGGGTAAGGAAAGGACTGTCGAAGGATACTAGTTTCTTGAGTGGGAAGGGTGGTAAGGGTAAAGCAATAGAACGGAGGAAAATGAAGGACAAGAAGTTTGGTTTCGGGGGAAAGAAACGTGGTTTAAAATCGAATACTCAGGAGAGTGCTGACGATATTAACGAATACAGGAGGCCCCCGGGTGCTGGTGGGAAAGGGAAGTTTAACAACAAAGGAAAAGGGGGCGCTAAGTTTAACACTAAAACTGGTGCGAAGAAACGGTTAGGAAAGAATAGAAGACAGAAAAATAAGAAGAAATGATTGTTTGTTAGAATTAGGTTATAAATAGTTATAATAAAGGTACTTTTATGAAATTGTTTTGTTTTATTGTTGTTTGTCCTGTCTAAACTATAGTTTTAATCTTTTGATATGCCTTATATTGCTCTTTGGCATGCGTGCCGATACTTTATAAATTGTCCTGCTTAGGTTAAAAATTGCCCTGTTTTGACAGATTAGGGAATTAATGACAAAAGAAAATTTTCTGAATAAATTCATTTGTATAACATTTTGGGGTGGGTTTTTATTTGGTTCAAAGATTAGTTTGTAAATAAATCATTCTATGAAAAGGAATAACAGTATTTTTTGTAATTTTGAATCATTATTTTGGTGTCTTTCAAAATAATTATCTTAAAATTTATTAAGAGACATAAATAAATTGCGCATTTTAGACGACATTATTTCTGATTTAAATTGCATAAAGCCAACTAGTCAAAAATAACACTGTAATAAATGATCAGATAACTCTTGGCAGACAGTGTGCACTGGTATGTTGTATTAAAAATTGATCCAGATTGTTCCAAATTTTTATCTGTATCCTAAAAGGTTAACATATTAATTTTTGCAAATAAAAATTACGATTTGTATTATAATTAGCAGGTTCTAATACCTCGTTAATGTTCTGTAATCTGTATGACCTCAAAAATGATTAAGAACGCGTTTTTTAAGTATTTACAAAACATTGTATTTATCATCAATTTATAAATTTCAAATTTTTCATCTTAAACAGTGGCTTTGGTTTTAAAAGGCGAAGTGTTGTATTTTAATTCAAATGAATTTGTTGTTTCAATAGAAGGAACAATATACATACTAACATTTGTGGATAAAAATTTGTTTCGAGTTAAAATTTACAAATTGGAGCCAATAATAATGATCACAAATGAAATTTTTTTTTTAGTTTCAAACAATAACTATTCAATTTAAATAAATACTTGCCCAAACAGTCTACATACAAATCATGCAGAATATATTGAAGTAAATATTTTGTTAAAATAAATATTTTATTTTGAACTAAAAAGAGAAAAATTTAAAACAATATATTTCTCAAAAGCAAGAAACCTGTGTACCCAACGTAACTCAAAATCATTTTGATAACATTATATTATTATTTTTTACTTTATCATACGCAGTATGTAAAGTATTGTAATCGTGCCAAAAAAAAATTTTGAGATTTTAGCGGAAATATGTCTTTTTGGGTCCCCTGAACATTTTTGACCAAGGTACAAAAAAATGTCTGTGTGTGTGGGGATGTGTGTACCCGTTTTTGTGGCGACGATTCCGGAGAAACTACTAAAGGTATCGGGACGAACTTCATATTTAGAAGTTTCATAACCAAACTTAGAGCTGAAAAGCTTTCTGTTGAAAATGGTCCAAAGGAACTGCAGGTTTAGTCTTAGCATTTTTGAAACATTTTGAAAATAAGCCGCCATTTCTGGAATTTTGTCAAAATAGTTAAATAATAAATTAAAGAAGATGAAATTCTGAATAATTTATCACTATGACATTTTTTGGTACAATCAATAGTTTAGCTGCATGAGCAAATTCTATTTCATCGAGATCGGTCGTACTCCTTTAAAACTAGTAGCCAGGATATGTCAGATATGATTCTAATGACAGTACGTAGTGTCAAACGCAAATGCTTTGACAACCTACTGTCAATATAAGCTGCGTTCGGATATAGTATACCGTACACTTTTTACACCCAATAACACGTGTCATTTGGACAGTGTACCCTGTGTCAGCGGAGTACAATATCCGACCGCAGCTTTATTCGACATATCTGTCTAGTTCTACTAGTTTTATTTTAATGCAGACATAGCCGATCTCGATCAAATAGAATCTCATGCAGCTAAACTATTAATTTTATATATAGTATGATAAAGTCATGTGCCTGGCCACATCAAATTTTTTTATATTTACCGAAATTCTAGGATTTTATAAAAATAAACTATGACATCTAAATGTGCCAGAACAGTGATACGACAATAATACAACCAAATTTATCAAAACCGTCAATGTATTAGATATTTAACATATTTAATCGAACAAATATATTACAAATTAAATAAATCATTCCTTAAAAATATCATCCAACGGATTCAACTTATAACTCTCTTTCGGTTTTGTTGCCTCAGCGTGAACCTTCTGTTGCAGTCTATTCATATACTTAGTCTTCGTTTTCAACTTATATTGCTGACGGTACTTCGCCGGACTAATATAGTTCGCATTTTCCCAAAGCGCAACACCTCCAAAGCTGCCAGAAAATATCTTAACCTAAAAAAAAATATTTTGTATTAAAAATTTATCTTCATGTCGAAAAAATAAAACTTACTGGATTCAAAACAAAACGTGGTCCAATCTCGGATAAAGCACCATCTTCCGACAAAATCTGGAAGTTCCTAAACCATATCCTGTTGTCAAGTATCGTAAAAGTGTAAACGTGGTCGAAAAACGGTTGACTTTTTGGATGATGATTTGGAACTCCGAAGAATTGCGTCAATAATTCTTTCAGAAGTGCGTAATGTGGCCTCTTATTGAAGCTTGGATCAAAACTTAACAAAGGTCTTGATCCGCGTAGACAGTTACCAGTCAATTTTAATTCAGCCATCGTGTAAACTAAAACGATAAACATTTATTTTATAAAATTGTGATACGATGGAAGAAAATTACTTACTATTTTCGACGAAGAATTTGACAGAGGGACCATTGGGTACGTTACCCATCCACAAGTACAAATCTCGTTTCTTACGACCTTCGAAAAGCATGGCTTTGTTACAATTCTTCATTTCGCACATTTCGTTTATGACCGATAATGTCTTGGAACGTTCCATTTTTGACTCAGGTTTGTGGTGTGGCATGAGTTTCTTTATATCCTCCATCAAATGCCTGTCCCCACAACTTATACCCCGGGTGCATAGCGTCAGTACCCTTTGTCGGTTAGTATATTTCACCTACGTAAGTATTTCTATTAAAACCGAACAGTTTGGACATAAACGATTACGTACCTTCTTCGCTGTGGGTTCAGATGAACTCTGTTTAACTGATTTAACAGTTTCTAACTTCCTTTTTCCTTTTTTAACCTCCATATTTGAAACCGTACTTTTCACGTGTTCGTCAACAAATATAACCTAACTTTGGTGGGCTGGCAGATGACAAATATGCGCAGACGCAGAAAAGCGTCTCTAACCAGTGCTGCCAAGATTTGTTTATAGATCCAGTGCTGCCATGTGTTGGTTTTATTTTTAATATTAATTTTGATTTAATTGGATTAATGGCAACAAAATTATAGGACACGTAAATTTAGGAGAAAAGCACTACCGAAATTTAGGTTGATTACGGTCTCTAAATGGAAGGTGAAAAAACATGTTCACACTTTTTTGATGCACCCCATCTAAAAGAACCGTTGTCGATGCCTCAAGAACACTTTTTTTCTGCAAAATTGTTATAAAAAATTACACTTTGTCACGAGAGATTCATGGATTTCATAGGGATAGGACAACCGGGTTATTATGAGAGTACATACATAATATTCTTCTATAATTTCGAAAAAATCATTTAAATATATAGTGTATTAATTAAATGTTAATTAATAGTACCTCAACTGACCAGTTTTCATCTTTTTTTTATCTAAATACATAAACCAAGAAACAAATTATCTAAATGTAATTTTATTTAACTCCGTTGTTCTAACCGCTATGGATATTTGATCGAATAGTCTAAAAAAGTCACGTTTGGTGATGATATATGACTTGACAGAATTAGTTATAGTTATTAATCATTATTGACACAATATCTCGATTCTGAAAACCTGTTTTTTAAACTTCTTCTAAACCTACATTATTCAACATTTTTAAGTAGGTATTTTTGCTTTATTATACGCCACATTCTTTGTCTTTAATATATAGTGTATAATTTGGTATGGTAATCTTAGTAGGTTGGAGATATTGATAAAAAAACAGATGGGTAGAAACTATTTTTGTAACGAATTTTTCCGATTCTTCCGTGTAGATAGGTACTTATAGGAAAAGTCAATAATGTTATTCTCAATGTATGATATTGCCAAATTTCATATTTTTTCCTTGAATTTCTAATTCCTCCTTGATTAGCTTCGAAAAGAAAAAAAAATGAATGAAAATAAAAATGGTCTGCTTGTATATTCCACAAACATGGTCTTTGTATTTATTCCAAATGGGTGTAACTTGATAACACTGATTGGGACACAGATATTAAACTTACGTCAAAAGGCTTTATTATTTTCTTGTTGTCAGGATTATTGCATATTTTGAATTAAAAAGATATCATACAAGGTATGTTATGGATCTATATATCGGTATTTCTGTGATTTGTGTGATGAAAGCCTCATTTTTCGGTAGCTTTAAGTATTTTTGATGTCATACAATATTTATTTGATAATATAATTTGTTGTCAATAGAAGAATTACGCCAAAGAGGCAAGTTGGCAACGTCCATGTAATGTTGTATTTTTCTTCCGCCGTTCTTTGTTGGCAGCACCGTTTGCTGTGCATACTTTTCAATACCGCTCGGTGATTGGTTGATTTAAGTGGGATGTTTTTCGGCACGGTTATTTTCTTTAGTTAGTTTCGGCGTCTCAAAGTATACGGTTAGTTTTCCGCGTTTTCATCGTGTTGTAGAGTGATTGTAATTCGGTTGTGGTGCTTTGATGTGCAAAAAAGCGATAATCTCAGTCCGTATTAATAAATTAGTGATCATCGTCGTCGTTGGTTTTCGAAAATTCCAGCCGTTTTCCAGGTTTGTTGGTTAGTTTATATGATGTTATCGGCATTCGTATTGGCTTGGATTTTGTGTGTGGAGTGTTACTCCGATTACCTTTGTTCATTTACCAAAAGTCTATTGCGTTTTATAAAGTAAACATTGCATTTTGTGTGAAGTCGGAATGTCGGATCACAATTGGTAGACCGCTGAGAATATTAGTATATCTCTGTCCTATACATAGAGATGTGCGATATAGTCTATCTCTCTCGACAGCGTACGATTTATTTTGTTACGATAAAAAGCGTAACTGTTAAAAAAGTTTCGTTCCCAATCTTTTCACATTTTGTCAACGATAACATCAATTTTTAGATACTCGATTAATTAGTAATAACAATGATAATATTTAATGGTTTCATTTTCATACAGTTGCATTTTATATTTTAAGGCATTTTATTTTTATTCAATTAAAATTTACAACTTGTATATTATAACGAACGAGATGTATTTAGTTCAAACAATTATGATTGTGTTGAGTGAAAGAATTAAAATTTTTGAAATTGACTAAATTGTTGGTTGAGTTAAAATGCGATTTTTTAAGGTTGCGATAAATGGTTCTTTGATGTACATGTACTGTTTTTGAACTCGACGGAAAAACAGTCTACATTTTTAACAATATATGTGTATTTAAACCATTTAAATAATATTTTTATTGTGATGTAGGTATGTATAGTGTTTTTGGCGTCAATAATAAATTCCTTATTCATTTCATATTATTATATTTTCCGTAACGCGTTAGTAATGCAGCAAAAGCAAACGTGCATACTTCGTACAAGGACATTATTTCCTTGTCGAAATTGAAATATAAAAAGACATCTCGTACTATTCCTCGAAAACAATTTCTTTCGACAAGAAAAATGTATTTTTCTGTGGAGCATTGACGGTATGAGCATGTTTTCGTCAAATATTCGAGCAACATTCGGCGTAGTTATTTTACAGCCATAATAGAACACGTTTTTGTCCAGCCGGCCGGTCCGCTTCGAGAATTTGAAACGTGTTTTGTGCACATATGCGATTTCGAATCGAAATAACATTTAAAGACTTTTTAAATGAAGATTTGCAAACAAAAACTTATTTGTTGATTTATCAAATGAATCGGTCGGTTCGAAAACACTACAAGTCCAAAAAGTGAGTTCTGAGAAAATTAACAAAATAATTTTGTTGGTGCAATGTCTTGAAAAGTATAGCAGTTAGCTATTTTGTGCCAATAGACAAAATATAAAGTAGTTCACAGAGAATTAAATGTACTACATATTTTATTTATATTTGATTAAAAGCAGAGCTATGATTAAAACAATCATCATGGATATGTACTGTCTTTCAACTCGACGGAAAAACCGCTTACATTGTTAACAATACTTGTTTATTTAAAGCATTTAAATAATATTTTTGTTGTGATGTAGGTATATATGATGTAGATTTGCATGAAACTTATTTCCCGTAATATTTGAAGATTTATAATTAAAAATGTTGTCAGATTTTTAAAATAAATTCTAAATGGTGGATTTTACATGATTAGTCAAAATTATCGGAACACCTTAGTAATTTTTTAACCGTAAAGAATTTCAAAGATAAATTCAAGCAAAAGTTTTTTGGTTTTAAACAAGCTATATATTTTCAATATACGGATGATCATTTTATTCTGAAAATTTGGTAAACTTTTCTTTTTCTAATAGAACAGGCTGTATATTTAAAAAAATGTAATTCTAAGAGGTTGTAAGAATCATTTTTTTATAAAATGCACCATCTTTGAGTTTTAACCGATTATTAACGGATAAAAAAATAAAAAAATTATGAAAAAATAACTAAACTATGAAATAGCATAATAAATTAAATATTCAAGCTGGCAAATTAAATAAATGTGTATGTATGCGGGAAAATATTCTTAATTTGAAGTCCAGGAATTTTGATTAATTGCTTATAACTAAAAAATGACAATATTGTATTAAAAAAAAAATGATTTCTATAAAAGAATTAAAAAATGTATGTTACCAAATTTCCAGAATAAACAATAGTTTGTTTAAACACAAATTTTTTTCTCAGTTGGTGAATTATTTAGGTTTTCGGTAATTTCGTCTATTTTTGATTAATTGATCATAACTCAAAAATAAGGCATTTTATAAAAAAATCATACAAAAGATTCTTAGAATTCATCTTAGAATTAAAAAATCTGATGTGGCTAGGCACATGACTTTATCATACTATATATAAAATTAATAGTTTAGCTGCATGAGATTCTATTTGATCGAGATCGGCTGTCTGCATTAAAATAAAACTAGTAGAACTAGACAAATATCTCGATTAAAGCTGCGTTCGGATATTGTACTTCGTTGACAGCGGGTACACCGTCCAAATGACACTTACGTGTTATTGGGTGTAAAAGGTGTAACGGTGTTCAATATCCGAACGCAGCCTATATTGACAGTAGCATTTTCAAGACATTAGCGTTTGACACTAGCTACTGTCATTAGAATCAAAATAATCTGACATATCCTGGCTACTAGTTTTAAAGCAGTACGTCCGATCTCGATGAAATACAATTTGCTCATGCGGCTTAACTATAAATTCTACCAAAAAATGTCATATACATAAATTATGGAAAATTTCCTCTCCTTTAATTTATTATTTAACTATTTTGACGACATTACACAAATAGCGGCTCATTTGCAAAATCTTCGAAAAATGCTATGAGTAAACCACCAGTTCCTTTGGACCCTTTTCAACAGAAACCTTTTCAGCTCTAAGTTTGGTTAACTTCTAAATATGAAGTTTCGTCCCGATACCATTAGTAGTTTCTCCGGAATCGTCTCCACAAAAACGGGTACACACACACACACATACACACACACACACACACAGACATTTTTTTGTACCTTGGTCAAAAATGTTCAGGGGACCCAAAAAGACATATTTCCGCTAAAATCTCAAAAATTTTTTTTGGCATGATTACAATACTTTACATACTGCGTATGATAAAGTAAAAATGCAAAGTTATACAGGATGTTCTATTTGAAAAAGGGAAGGTTACGAGATATCCAGAATAAAATGAACATCCTGTATAATAAAAATATATTTAAACGATAGATTGTTTAAACAAAACAACTTTTACTTGAAAAATTTTTTGAAATTGTTTAGGTACACTTGGAAAATTAATTAGGTGTTCCGGTAATTTTGACTAACCCTATACATATATGGCGATATGATAGAGTATGATATAGAGTTTGATGATTATATACATAATAGTATTAAATTTCCTCTTCTACGGTGGTAGTCGGTCCGGAAGTCACATGGTAGAAAATTCTAAATTTTCACCAGTTACATACTTGTGGAGTTTGTGGACTCTTTTAATATTATTTACGATGAATGCGAGCCAATAGCGATTGAGATGTCAGCCTTATTTGACACTTGAAGTCAATATCATCAATTTTGGAAAACTAAAAGTTACTAAAAGTTTGTGATCTAGTGTTTTCATAACGACACCGAAAGCGGTTTCCGAAATGCTACTCTAGCGCGACAAAAAATAGCCGATTTTGTAGGTATGTTTATTACAATATAGTAAATGAATTACAAAATCTCTTTAAAGCCCCTTATTGTTCATATTTTGAGGAATATTCATAATAAAAAAAAACAAAAATAAATCAAAAATAGCAGCGTTAGAGGACATCAAAGGACACCTCTTCCGGCGGACAGGGTTGCACGGCCGGAAAGATTTTGCACGCAGTTTTTCACTTAGCCATAAAAACAAAAAAAGAATTGATTCTATATAAGATTATCTCGGGAAGTACGTACGGAAACTAGAAAATTCCGCTTTAAAACAAAATGGCGGACGTTTGAACACAAAATATCACTTTTAGGTACAAAATTAGGTTAAAAATTGTTTATAACAAAAAAAGTTTCGAACTTATCGTAAAATCCGTACGTACTTCTCTAGATAATATTGTTCTGAAGCTGCATATAAAATTTCAAGTGAATTGACGAAGATCAGTTGAAGTTATCTTTCCGGCCAGTTTGAAAAATGCGGTTTTGAGAAAACACCGTTTAAAATATTGTGTAACTTTGATGTATAGAATTGTTATATTTTGCTATAGTCGGCGAAGTCTGGACCATATAATTATCTTTTCAAATTAACATTTTCCTCCTCTTGTTTCTTTCTGTTTGATTTTGACTACAGACGGGCCTGTTTTGCAGCATCAGTCAGGGATGACTCTGAAAACATGATGCGCCGTGCGTCAGCCTTCGCGCAGATATTATTGCAGTTTGGCTAGATGCACATCCATAATACCTCCATACACTTCATAAGGCTGGATAATGCATCATTGACAACACATATAGCTATACTTGCTGCAATATCCACAATTACTTTGCCACTTGAAAGTAAAAATGAAAATGAAATCACCAGGTGGCAGTTCATCGGTCAGAATTTATGATACAGTGTCGCCCAGACGTATTTTCTTCATTTTATCAATTGAATCATGATTATGACGACTGGCTAGTCAATCATAAATTGAAAGCTCATTTATAGGCTTCTGGGTTAACTTCCCTTTTTCTTCGAGGCCCTAACTAATTTTTGTCAAATGGCGGGGACGAGTGCCATTAGTTTTTTCACGTGATCTATGCATTCCTTTTGTTATTCCAAAATTTGCAAGCTTTGCAGTAAGTATTTAGATTTTATGAGAACGTCAACGACATTTCTCCAGCTGATAAGCGCCACCAATCATACAGAGAAGAATGATTACTATTTTCAATTGACTTTTAGCCCTCCCTTCTTCTGCTGCTTTCTGCATACTTTGTTGACAATGCTTCTGTTTCCACAAAAATGGTGCGAACAACTTCATCGTAAAATGAGTGAAAAATCTGACGAGGAAGGTCCTTGAATGCGCAAAACTTTTCAATTACATCTACACCTATTCTTGTGCGCATGACAAGGATAATTCCGCTATTCATTTCATATCCTTTTTGAACAAATCGGCAACTCGGAATGAAAGTTTGTTCATAATTCTCACAAGAAACCACGATTTGCAATCCTACGTCACGGTTGCCACTTTCGGCCAATTTCGCATTTGATTTGCACGTTTTACACACTACAACTTGTGAAATAGCAGAAAACACAACAACAAAGTTCAAAAGATGATAATTAAACGTCATCCACTTCAACGTTGTAATAATCTTCAACCGACATTACTTTTTTTACCGGTGTGGACTGTGGATACGTTATCAGGCAGAGGCGACTCTAGTTCCAAACGATTCAATGCTTGTCATATTAGTTCTATTTGAAAATATGCTGCTTCCTTTCGACTCCTCTCGATCACCAATACTCCAAGAATGTCACTAATTATTTCTGCTATTTTTTTACCAACTAATCAAGAACAACACACGTTACATCAGACAGCTGTAACATTGTGCGGCTAGCGCCAGTTCAACGAACGTACCGAGGATATGTCCACAAAATCTTTGTGTTTTATAATATTTTATGTTATATTTCACACCACGCATGTAATTCCTCCAAATAAGATAAGAGCGTATAGGTCTCTAGGCTGTAATCTCTCACGCTAAACTTTTTGCATGTACGCTCGGCTAGACGCTTGGCCGTATGTTCATCAAATAAGCATTTAAACATTTTTTTCCAATATGAAACGTATTGTACCTTATTTCTAAATTATGAAGACATCATTTTAGCAGAAAATTTTTTTTTTGATTTTTCAAAAAATCTAGAGTGGCATTACCCCTTAAATGAGTTTATAACGAACGCAAAGTATACAAAAAAAAATACAATTTGAGCTCGAGCTCAGCTATCTTTGTGACTTATTATCGAATAGTAACAAAGACCTAGAGCAAATAATAAGAAAAGAAAATAACATTTAGAAATGAGACATTGTGCGCATTTCCCCAAATTCTTAGCAAATTGCCTCGAAAAAAAAAAGTGACAAATAGAACTAGGGGGGAGGGGGGTCAAACAAATCGTCCTCAAACGCACGTGCCAACGCACGTGGCACCAATCACCATGTGGAGTGCACCACATTCTCGGTGTTCTTTGTGTACTCGATTGTGATTGGTCGAAAATTTGTGGCCACCATCCTATGAAAATGGTAGACCGAAGACCACAAACGAAATTATCTCTCAAATGCTTTGATTTGGCATTCTGTTGAACAATATCCAAAGTTGATGAGTGATTTGGGTATTTGACATTTAGCAAACTTCCATTTATTCAGGAGAAATCATGTAATATATTAATATAATTTTGTCTAGTAGGTACCGTGATTACTTTGAGAAGATAATATTTGGCATTTTGTTACAGATGGATGAAGGAAGTCCGATACACCATTGTACATCAGAGCTATGACGACATCAAAAACTAGGTCTGAGAGGAGTGAGAGATGACACATCGATGGAGGCGATGCAGACATTATAAGGTAGGATCTAAATTCTACATGATTCTATATTTGCGGTTTTCTCGGTCTTTAGAGACTAGGGTTGCCAACATTGCGCCTATTCTGACCCGGAGAAAAATAATTATATTATGGAACATATAAGTTTAAATTAATAACAGCCGCCTCAAAAATGTGCGGCTTCGACACATACTTTTTAGTAACGCTTTGGTGTGAAATTTGGATATAGGTAGTGTAGAAAACGATGAGATCTAGATGCTAATTACTTAGTAAATTAATTCATTTCAACTAATGTCTACTAGTTTTCCCTCTTTTCGTTTCTGCCTCTTATTGTCGATTTTTTGACGACACAACCAACATGAGACAAAATGCCAATATTACCACCTAAACCAAGCATAATTTTGATGTACTGAGAGCATTTCTTTAAGGAATCATGTGTTTTTGCTTCAAGTAATTATCTACACGTTCCCTAACTAATTTTAAATTTTCATTTTCTTCCGACAATATTGGCGTTTTGTATAAACCCCATAATAAATGTGTCTCTAGTCAAAAATGATAACTATCTCTCTGTCTTTGTAAATAGACTAGTAACTAATAATAAAATTTTCAAATAACGGTATCGCTGCCGTCGTCTCCATGATTTAAAAAATACTGTTTTATGGCAGACCAGTATGATACTATTCTGTGAACTGCCTTGCACAAACTCAAACATATTGTTGGGACATGTCTTATCATGTGAACAGCATACACAGGGGCGCCGTTACATATGGGCAGGGGGTTTTCCCCCTGGATTTCAAACCCAACTACCGCTACGCGAAAAAGAATAGGGGTGGGCGCAAAATTTGTGATCGATCATAAAAATCTCACTTAGAAGTTAGAACCATATGAGTCCGAGACAGTGGCGGATACAGAAAAATCTCAGGGGGGGGGGGGCGCTAAAAGACATCTTGAGTTATGGGTAAGGTGACCAGAATTTTGTTGTAGTAAAGCGGGACAGTAGAGTCGTGTGTGCGGGGGGGGGGGGGGGGTATTCGTCTTTGCAAAAGACCCAAACCGACAAATTTAACACAAAAATTATAGTTTTTTATACAGTTTTTTTTTCACATTGTCACATATTCCTTTAAATTTTTCTACTTTTAATCAAAACATACAACGTACAAAATATATGTACTTCATTGCATAGGTACCCGATATTATTTGCATTATTGGTTGCATTCAGCAGATCACTCCGGTTGGTAACTGTGAAGTAACAGGTTAGCGAAAATCTGCTATATGTCACTTTTGTTGACCGGTAGTAGATACCAACTTACGGTGGATCAGACGCCATTTTTGGTATCATATAATTTTTACGGTTAGCGGTAGCGGTGGATTGTACCAGTGTTGGTTGCATACCTGTCATTTTACATTTAAAATGGAAGAAAGAGAATATTGTTTTAATATATCATATATACGGTATGTGAGAGTCGTGAAAGCCAAATAAATGGCAAATAAAGCAAAATAACCAAAATAACGCGTACCTCTATGCGAACAATGAGGTTATGTTCAGCGTTTTTTCATATAGCGCCTCCTATTGGATGAAAAATAAACTTTGGTGCATTATAGCGCCATTCAGCAGATACGAGACTGTTCCGGATCGGTATCGTAAATCGGTTGGTATCGGTCCGGTACCGGTAGATTCTGCTGAATGCAACCATTAGTGATTAATTGTAGGTATAAATAAATATTTTATAGTTTGGTACAAGAAAAAGTGTACTTCGTTATCGTTTCTGATTGGAATTGAAGTTGTAAATATTAACTGTTTCCTTTAACATAGATTTTTCAAATATATGCCTTTTGCACGAAATAAATAGATTTTTCATCAATCAATAAATAATATTAAGAAGACTAAGAAAGATTAATTACATTCTTATGGTTAATAAAACAAATCTTACGGTCAAAGAAGATACCAAACAAATGTTCTAATCTAACGACCCTGTACAATACAACAAAATATTTCAAATTTAGGAGTACGTTTTTGCGAGAAACTTACCAGCCTATATTAGAGGAACGCCTACTTTGTTAAACTTTGATGTTAAGGAGCTTTTGTAATCTTTGACGACTTTCATAATTTTTTATTAATATTTTACATCCGATTACACCGAGTAAACTATAAGGATAGTTTTGATCTGATCGATATTCTCAACATTTTGTTTTTGGTTTATTCCTATATCTGTATTTTTTAATATAAGTTAAAGATACATAATTTAAAGTAAACCGTTGCAATTTAAAATGCTGTTCAACCTTGCAGTGAATGTTACTTGATTAAAAGTGTTTTTACTTTGTTTTTAGTACCAACAACGAAATTAATTTAAAGATAATGACCAGAAACTTACAGATAAACAGATGGATAAAATACTAAATTATACTAAGCGAAACTCAACGTGTATGTGATACTTTAAGGGTCGGTGCGAAACGAAAAAAGCGCGTTTTTAAGAAGTTGGTAATATACTACCAACTAAACTATCCACGGCGACCTTGAAACGATTACCTTCCCTTTTTACCGTTCATTGTAATTGTTTATTCCCAAATCTTTTGCATTCACGTAATGAAACAAAAACGAACAAGATCACAACTGACAGAACCAATCTAAACTGTAAATACAGAACCAATTTGTAGTGACAATTTGCACGACGAGATGGCGCCAAGTGTCAACAAGCACGATTACAGTACATTATTTTTGTGATTAAAGTACAAGACGCATTAATTACAATTTATTTTAGTATGGTTGTATATACCATTCGATTTAGGAGAGCATGGGTGTTAAAATCTCTATTTTATCTCCATTGTATCTATTTTATGCGGTTATTTGGTACTTAAAAATCATCAATAAATAGAGATAATTGAAATGAGATATTCATTAACAATCTTGCCAATTCAGATATTAATTTAATTGTCTCTTACGACCGCCTTGTACTTTTTTATTTTACATGATTTCTGTGTGGTCAACTTAATCGGTTGCCGACCGTTAATAATGTGTGATGAAATAACAGCACTTGTTGAAGTAACAGCAAGTCGACATGGAATCTAAATGATACGTTTCAAAGTTCGGTGTTGATCCAAAAACAATGCAATATTTTACTTACAAATGTGTACCTCCTACAAAAATTCGGATATTGGGATGAATTACAAAATAAGATGTTGAGAATTGATATGGTTTTTGTAACTGAGCACTTGAGAACATGCGAGAGAACTACTTCGTTAGTTACCCCACAGGATGTCTCAAACTTAGTCGAAAAACACCATTTTTTTTTTAATAAGCTGGAACATTATTTCTTTATCTTTTAAAAATGTAGGTAAGTTTACTTTTGGTAAAGAATACAAAAGTCATTGATTCCAGCAAGGTAATTGGCTATCTATATCAATTCAATTTTGTGAAAAAAATACAAACATCCATAAATTCCTTATGCACATAACAATTAATATTATTCATAAACGTACAAATATATCAAATTCCACCATTAGACAGAATGGGTAATTCATAATATTTTGTAAAAAATACTAATTTGAAAAACCGGGGGCGACCCCACAACATTGTTTTCAAATAATATAGTTATTTAACGAACAAGTATATTAAAAAGAGCGATTAATGATCGAGACTGTTTAACGCTCGAGCGTAGCGAGAGCGTTAATTGTCGAGATCATTAATCGCCATTTAATATTCGAGTTGGTTACACATCTTTTTCGTCGATCGTATTCTTCTAGCGTCGTCTACATAGATGTTTCTTCGCCAATGTCTTTAGGTTATATGACAATTTATGTAATTTGACACTGACAATTCTAGAGAGCGTTATGTTTTGATTGGAAGGTTTCAGTTCACATATTATGTTCGACTGGCCAATCACATGACGTCTTTACGTCGTGTGATTGGCTATAACAAATCATGCATTAATAGAAATCGTGCATTAATAGAATTGTCTAATAAACGATTTCCTATTCATTAAACTGACTCATAAATAAACGATCGACGGAAAAAAATATTAATGAACGATTCGAAAAATTTTTTTTATTTTTTAAGTAATTCGGTAAAATAATATTCCCTAAAACGCGGGACTATTTTAAAACAGCGGGACGCGGGACAAATTGTGAAAAGTCGGTACTGTCCCGCCAAAAGCGGGACACAAATCACAATCGCTTTCTTCTCCGCCGCTCCAACAAATTCGCGCCAGCCCCCCCCTTTAGCCGCCCCTGGTCCGAGATCGCCAAATACTTCCAAAAATTAAACTTCAAAGGTTGGCAAACTGTCAAAGTCAGTGTTGCTGTTGCACAAGTAAAATTGTTGAGAATAGAATGTCCAATTTCACTTCGTTATATATAGTTGTTATATTTTTAGATCACGATGATCAAAAATGGAAATAATACACCATAGATGTTTTCTTTATTATTTTTATTGATTAGATCGTAAAAAGCCTGAACCCAGGACACCCGGCAACCCTGAGTGTAACACAGATTATTTATTTACATTTTTGTAACTTCACAAGTCTTAGAACTTATCGGAATCGCTTGCCCTTCCGTATGTCTTCTCATATGTATTTTATACCTGTATAGCGTCGTAGAAGCATAATCACAAACCCCACATTCATACGGCTTCTCCCCAGTATGCGTTCTCATATGCATCTTAAGAATCGAAGATGTTGCCCCAGCATATTCACAAACACCACACGCATACGGTTTTTCCCCCGTATGTGTTCGCATATGAACTTTAAGCTTCACCGACGTCGCAGCTCTATAGTCACAAACAGTACACTTATTCGGCCTGTCACCCATATGTGTCTTCTTATGCCTTTTAAGTAAGTCCACTGTTGCACCTGCATAGTCACACGTTTCACAACTAAAGGGTTTTTCCGCTGAATGTTTAGTCATATGCCTTTTAAGTTGGTGTGGTAACGCAGCTGCGTACTTGCATTGTCCACATTTATATTTTCTCTCCCCTGTATGTGTCCTCATATGTAGTTTTAGGTATAAAGCTGTCCCCGCAGCATATCCACAAATATGGCAGGTGAACGGTTTTTCTCGAGTATGCGTTCGTATGTGCTCTTTAAGCCTGGCGGATGTTGAAGCTGCGTATTCGCACGTATCACATTTGTACTGTTTTTCGCCTGTATGAACTCTCATGTGGACTTTTAACGGTGAAGATGTCGTAGAAGAAAACTTGCATATCGTACATTTATAAGGTCTTTCCGATGTGTGTGTTCGCATATGCAGTTTTAGATCGAAAGGTATTTGAGCGGCGTACTGGCACATCGGACATTTATGTGGTTTCACAAAGCTGTGCGATCTCATATGCGATTTCAGTTTTCTTGACGTTGGAGCTGTATGCTCACACACGCTACAAATGTGAGATTTTTGTCTGGGTTTTGAGGGTTTGTTTTGTAGGTTAGGATTATCCTCTTCGATTTTGATTTCCGATCTGGAAATGACAGATATGACATTACAAAACAAACCAGAAATTGTTCGGAACAATTCGAATACTACTTTAGCGACATATTGTTGCTGCATAAGAAAAATTATTTCTCTCTTTTGATTAGTTAATCGAATTAAATATTCTTTTTTTACTATTCGTTTACTTTAAAATTGGTGTCTGTGGTATCTTTGGTCTGCAAAAAGCCTAACTTTCTACAATTAATACAAGTTACGTAAAGTTCATCTATACGTACATCGAAGGATCAGTTGTGTTACTAATGGTGCAGATTTCCTCATAGGCTATATCTGAAAACAAAACAAAAATCTGTCAAATTTATGTACACTTCTTAAGCAGTCAAATTCTATAAAATTTACACTTTGTATAACTCACCATTAAACTCACTCTTGATTACCGTCTCTTCAATTTTAATTTCGTGTTCATGTTTTACGTTTATACCAGTGTTAAGATTATTTGAAGATAGCTCGCCGTTACATTTATTGTAAACAGACTGAACGGCTAAATTGTCCAAATCGTTGACATGTTTTGACTGGATTTCGCTGCGTGCAATCTCTGCACCGAGTACACTTTTTGAGTCTATATTGCAATCAACAAAAGCAAAACTGTCCGGACAATGCATATTTGATTGATGATTTGTATGATTTTCTGTTGTGGAATTTTCAGAATTCATGTGTCAGTTTGACAGAACATAAATAGTAGAAATAGAACATGCAATGTTAGGTTATGTATGTTATGGTAGCTAACCACATGGCGCTGCGTGTCTTTCTGGTTCCTATTGTACTACGGACACGAGATGGCGCTGATGTCAGTCGTACAATAAGATTGAGCTTGAATAAACTTCATTCAATAAACCTCAGATGTAGATTTATTTTGATTGTTGCGTACAATTTACAAGACTAATTTGTACATTTTGCGTTAGTAGCTCAGGCAGGCAATAGGCAATGTTAGGTAGAAAAAATCCAGATGTCAAAAATGGGAATTTTAGTACGTTTTGATGTTCTGAATAAAATAATAAAGGGAATGATTTGATTTTTTTATAATATGAATTTAATTTTGATAATTTAAGACAAAAATATAGTTCAGTAGAGAAGTAACAAAAAAATTAATTGAACAACTTCGAATTATATAAATCTACTGATTGACAAAGTAGCATTAATAGTTATTTAACCAACAAGTATATTAAAAAGAGCGATTAATGATCGAGACTGTTTAACGCTCGAGCGTAGCGAGAGCGTTAATTGTCAAGATCATTAATCGCTATTTAATATTCGAGTTGGTTACAAAATTTTTTCGTCGATCGTATTCTTCTAGCGTCGTCTACATAAATTTTTCTTCGCCAATGTCTTTTTAGGTTATATGACAATTTATGTAAGTTGACACTGACAGTTCTAGAGGGCGGTATGTTTTGATTGGAAGGTTTCATTTCACATATGTCCGATTGGCCAATCAAACGACGTCTTTACGTCGTGTGATTGGCTATAACAAATCATGCATTAATAGAAATCGTGCATTAATAGAGTTGTTTAATAAACGATTTACTATTCACTAAACTGACTCATAAATAAACGATCGACGAAAAAAGTTTTTTATACCATTCCAATAAAAATAAAACGTTCATATACGTAATTATCAAAGTGCTCATCTTTATATAAAATCAATTTGTTACCTTCATTTATTTAGATTTTTTTAAAGCAAACCCTTATTTTATACTATTAAAATTTTGATAGATTTTATTGCATCAGTGCCAACATTAAAACCGTATGGATTTAAATGCAACACTTTTAGTAAAAACAGCCGTTTGAAAATTAAGATGATTACAGTTTGTAAATTAAAACTGAACAGGCATTTTTATACTTTTTGTTTTTTTATGCTCTTGCAAAACTTTGCTGTCAGTGCTTAACGGCCACTTGTGAGCAAATTTTGTTATGAAACCTTCTTTTTTTGTATTTTGTATTTTCATTTTAACCTCACTTATTTTGAACACCTTTCATAATAATATACAATAATTAACAATATTTAATAAAATTATGTCCATGTAGAACAATAATTATTCCTTGTTGATTAGCTTCGTACATAATGAAAGGGCTAGCTGAATTTTCATCAGGTAGTTATTTTCATTAAAAGAAATAAGTTCTTTTTTTGAGATTTTGAAAGTTCAGAAACTATTGTATTTTCTAAGCAGTTGGTTTCAATTTGGTTTAAAATTCATGATGATGGATATTGTAAAAGCAAACGGTGAGTTTCTCCTGAAAGAACTTTAAAATTTTAGAAATAAGTGGTAAGATGCCATATATATATATATATATATATATATATATATATATATATATATATATATAATATATATATATATATATCTAGAGAAGAATTTTATACTTTTTAATTTATCATATGTAGTATGACATTAAATCTAGTTAGCCAGGATTTGACATATATTTTGATTCTAATGACAGGTAATGTCAAATGCTGATGTTTTGACAATACGTACTGTCAATAGAATCAAAATTCCGTCAAATCCTGGCTAACTAGTTTTATATTAATGCACACACGACCGATCTCGATCAACGAGAATCTCATGCAGCTAAACTATTAATTTTATACATATATAGTATGATAAAGTCATGTCTCTGGCCACATCAGATTTTTTGAATAAATGTTTGCTTGTTTATATGACTTTTGAAAGATAAAAAATGGGGTTTCAGAACCGAGAAATTATGACTCCAAAATTATTGTCTTTAGAAAATGAATTGAAATATCAATTTTTAACTTTTTATCGCTTTGCCTATAGGTGTCACTGATAAAATAAAAATAGGAATATAGGCTATGGAACTTAAATTTTGTTTTTTTTTTTGTAAGATTTTGAAAATTCTAAAACTGTCTTTCTCGATTGGTTTCCATTTGGTTTAAAATTAATCAAAGTACCATGGTGATGGATATTGCAAGATCAAATTTCTGGAAAATCTTTACGTATTCTTAATTAGTAACCACCAAAACAACACTTTTTCATTGTAAAATACACTAAAAAACATCACAAGTGACTTATTGTATTTTGAATGAAATGATTTGAATAAAACTTAAAGAAAAAAAATTAGGAAACTTAGGTCGACAATGGGGTATATTATTCAGGTCGTCAAAATGAACTAAAATATCAATTTCCAACTGTTAACACTTTATTGCCTATAGATGTCACTGGTTGTTATGAACTTGAATTCATAATGCAATTCACTAATTTTACGTATCAACAGCTTCACTTCTCTTCTTCTACGGATGTATTTCCATACGAAACTTCAGCATCTTCAACACTACAACTTTCCATATTTCTACGGCTTTTTTTCTCCGGATCATGTATTCTCATATGCACTTTAAGATTTGAAGTTTGCGTAGCAGCGTACTCACAAACACTACACTTATAAGGCCTCTCCCCCGTATGCGATCGCATGTGCGTTTTAAGTCTACTCGCACTAGCGCCTGCGTACTCACACACGCTACACATATATCGTTTCTCCCCTGTATGCCTTTGCATATGCAACTTAAGGTTACCCTTCGTACGACAAGCGTGTTCGCACATCGTACAATTATACGGACTTTCCCCTGAATGTTTTCTCATATGCACCTTTAAAAGTGAAGCCGTTGTAGAAGCATAGTCACAGATGTTACATTTATACGGTTTCTGGCCTGTGTGTTGACGCATATGGAGTTTAAGTATGTTCGATGACGCACCAGCGTATTCGCATACGCTACATGTGTACGGTTTCTCCCCGGAATGCTTTCGCATGTGTATTTTTAGCTTGTTCGACGTCGTGGTAGCGTATTCGCATATAGCGCAAGCGTGTGGTTTGTTCCCTGTATGTGTTTGCATGTGCAGTTTGAGATAATGCGATGACGCACCTGCGTACGTACACAGATTGCATTTGTATGGTTTTTGTCCTGTATGCGTTCTCATGTGAATTTTCATGTTTGATGATGTTGTAGAAGCATAGTCACATATACTACAGGAATATGGCCGCTCTCCGGTGTGTCTTCGTATATGCAATTTGAGTTGGTGGGATAACGTAGCTGCGTACTGGCACATCGTACACTTATATAATTTTTTACCTGTATGTGTTCGCATGTGCGTTTTAAGTTTGTTTAATGTTGTCGTTGCGTATTCACACACATTGCACGTGTGACATTTCTGGGGTGATTTCACGTCGACATTTTCCACGGCAGGATTCTCCTGGTCAGGTCTGGTTAC
Organism: Aphodius sticticus; assembly: GCA_963966075.1. NCBI lineage: Eukaryota > Metazoa > Arthropoda > Insecta > Coleoptera > Scarabaeidae > Aphodius > Aphodius sticticus. Next base: position 68,482,322 of record OZ014509.1, read on the forward strand.
CGATCTAAAAATTATATAGATATGAGAACAAAAAAATTGACTAAAGTTTTCACAACTAATTCCGAGTGTTATTCTTATTTACTCAACTGTCTCTGATGTTAGTACAAGTTTATTTTTGTTGTTGTTCCCTAATTTGGCATCAGATTGAATAGATTAGCTCTGGATTTTGTGTTGGTTTAGGGAATATATTTCAGCCCAAAAAATTAGGTATTCGTATAACAACAAAGGCGACAAATTAGGAACTCTTAACGACAATTGTGGTCAACAGCACGCAGATTTTGTATGTTTACGTGTTGTGTTGTAAAAAGTTCTATTGTTATTTATAAGTTATTAAGTATTTATTAACTAATATGTGCGAGTTTTATGAAACTGTTTGAGGACTTTAAATATTGGTTTGTGTAATTATAATACAAACAATAGTCAGTTAAAAATGTTGTTTTTAGCTGTCCATAATTCAGGTAAATTTATTGAAATTATTGAATGCTACTTTTGGGGAACTTCTAGTAGGTATCTTTTCATAAAATAAAAGATATGAGCAGTGACGGATTAATGATAGTCGGGGCTCCTAGGCAAAATATCAAAGACCAACCAAAGTAATAGCAATAAATAAATACTTGCCGATTAGAAGATTGTGGTTTACGCCCCTACCAGTATTTATTAACATTTAATCCAAGTGCGTTTTGATTTGTAATTTTGTAAATATCCTGGTAGAAATGTATTGTTTCTATTTGCAGCAATTCAAGTATTACAACATTTTTTAAAATTAACTCTCCACTATTTTGTATTTGTAGTAAACGTCTTTTAAAATATTTCAATTTTGCGTTCTTCATTTTGAAAAAGGTTACTTCTTTTTGTACTAGTGCATGTGTACTGTGTAATAATAATTGAAGGCATGAGAATGAAAAGTGGATAAAAACATAGGGATTCCTATGGTCTTCATCCACTTTTCATTCTGAGCTCTTCAATTATAGTTCTTTATTGTCATCAGGATCTTGAGGAGATATTGACATTGTCATACAATACAAACTTGCAGATACAATAGTCTGGTAAATATGGTTATATAATATTCAAATATGTATTAATAAAAACAAACCCTAATATGACAGAGAGACCATTTAAAGATTTTGTCGCTAAAACCAGGGCTGCGGAGTTGGTAAAAAAATTCTCGACTCCGACTCCAGATATTTTTCGTGGACCGACTCCGACTCCAGAAAAATTGCATACAAAAATATGTTCAAATAATTATTGTAATAAAAATCTTACATAAGTATGTAAATAATCATAAATTTGACGCTGAGTAATACAACCGAGCAACATTAAATTTGCTATGAAAACAAAAGCACTACCAAGAAAAAAGAAGCAAATTTAATAAATTAAATTTATATTCTAGTATCGTATCTGATTGTATTAAACATATGGCTTGTGCATATCCAATTACTCACAAACAAATGCTGAAACCATAAGCAAAACAGAAGTTTTATTTGTGTCCACTGTCCAGCGAATTTGTTGGCAAACATATTTAAACTGACAATCTAATTGTAAATAAATAACGACCTATAAGATGCAAAAGGGCCTACTGATCGGACCACAAATAAAAAAGTTATGACCACATAATTGTAATATGCAATTTGTTTCTGTAATTTGTTTACTCAAACTATCTCTGACATCATTAAGTGCTTAACTGTTTTCTCCAGTGAACATACAAATCGGCACTACTTTGTCCATTTAACCGACTTTCTATCTCTAATAATAACAAAAGTTGACGTCAAAGCTGCATAATTATGGCAGCAACACGTATTCTGGATAAATGATTATTACTACATTGAACTACGGCCCTACTTTCTCAATCTCATTTAAAATCTTTTGTTCAAATAACCTTTTTCAAATTTCTGCCGGATTACTTTTGTTAATTGTCTTCACTTTCGTTTGAACAGTGTGTTTTGTAATTTTATTATTTACATATGTATGTAGGTAGGTACTTTGTCAACGACGTAATAGAATGTTAAGTTTTATTTGTTTACTGTCTACTGAGGCAACGTCGATCTCGCATGTTTTTCTTTTTCTACAAAAATTAAACCTGGACTCGGAGTCAGTACATTTTTTCCGACTCCGACTCCTCTGAAATTTGTCTGAACTCCGACTCCACAGCCCTGGTTAAAACACATATTCTGCCGTTCGTTTTCATTTTCTTCTGTTAAAATACACATTTAGCAGTTATAATGCATATTTTGCCATTAAGAGGAATCACTACTGCTGGTACGTCGTATAAAATAAGCATCCATAGTCCGCTTAATGTTGTATCAATTCTCTCATGTTATACATCAAATTATAGATAAAGATGTATTACTTGCTGTGGTAATGTATATCTATTATTTGTTTTTGTTGTATCCACGCTACGTGATAAAATATAACTTATTCATGTACTTGAAGAAGTAAAGTTTTGACTGAAAAAAGCATGCAAGATATTGATATTTTTACGTGAAATTTTGTACACTTATAGAGGAAGGTGTAACTTAGACCTATTATGTGGTACTTTTTTCAATTTTACCCTGAGTTCTTCGTAAAAAAATTACAAAATCAGCCAATTTTATGACAGATTCAGAAATAGATTTGTCAAAAACGAACAGAACTATGAACAATCTAGATATATAAATCTAGACGCAAAATTATATATCTTTTATCTTTAATTTGGTGTATTTCTTTTACGATTGTGTGAACTAATTGCTGAGAAAAAGCCTCAGAACTTTTGCGTGTTTTGCAAGTAAAACGTAGGGGGTATGGATTCCCCTTAAGGTTCATAAATATGTCGAGAGAATGCCTAATTTACCGTGCTGAAAAATGGCACCCGTTATCTTATGTCCACACTTAAAAAAGCGTGAAAGAATCAAGATAAAGGTCCGTAAGTTTACGGAAGCTAATATTTATTATGAAGCCTAAAACCGAAAGATTTGAGCTTTGTACTTTACGCTTATTATTTTAAGGGCAGAATTTAGATAAAATGAAATATATTATACGTACGTGGAAGAATTAGTTGCATCACAATTAGTTGCACAACTATCATCATAGGTACTAGCTGAAACAAAAGTTTTCATTCTTTTATTAAAACTATATTTATCTACAGTTAAAACTTAAAAAGTAATGTCAATATTAACTCTTATTTTATTTACAGCCTGTGTAACTTACCATTAAGCTCATTCTTAACTATAGTCTCTTCAATTTTTATATCCTGTTCATGTTTTATCTCCTTATTACGTTTGGCACCATCTAACTTGTCCGAATCATCATTAAAATCATAAAAAGGTTCCGACTTGACTTGAGTATCTACAAACTCTACATCGGGTACACTTTTTGAGCATTCGACAAAAGCAAAACCGTCCTGGCTATATAAATTTGATTGAGTTCCTGGTTGATCGTCTGTTGTGAAAAACTCTGAACTCATGCTGCCAAATATATGCAACGTATTAATTATAACTTGTGGAATATCGGACGACAGGACTTTAATAATATCTTGATAGTTGATGCAGAATAAATCTGTGAGATTTGAGGTTAGGTTTGAACTAGAAGAATCAACTTCTCACCTTGTTGATTTCCTTATTCTGGTTTCGACTTTAACAAGAAGATGGCGCTGAGTGATGAAATTTAAACCAATAGGAAAAGTATGTTTGTTTATTCAAAACTTTACGTTTGCAAACTAAATAACGTCTTTCAATAAATACATATAGGAAAACTTAGAATAATACACCATAGATTATTTTTAACTGATTTATTTTTAGGATGTTTTACAAAAATTAACCTGCATACTATAGGGGTACAGGTTCCTTGTAATATATGTATTCATACACATTTCTGGCTTGATTCCACATCTACATTTTCCGAGGCAAAAATCTTTTCATCAATTCTGATTTTCCCTTATACAGGATTTCCCCTGTGTGCGATTTCATATGCTCATTGAGCTTGACCCTTGATAAACCTGCACACTGACATATACTGCAGTTATACAGTTTCTCGCCTGCATGTGTACTCATATGCATTTTAAATTTATTTGATGTTGTAGTTGTGTATTCACATACATTACACGTGTAACATTTCTGGCTTGATTCCACATTTACAACCTTCCTGGCGCAATTCTCCTCGTCAATTCTGATATTCCCTGTATGGAGTTTCATATGGCACTTAAGGATTTCAGAATTTGTGGTTCCATATGCACACAAGGTACACCTATGGTGTATTAGTTGTGTATCCGGTTTCATATGCTCATTGACTATGCCTTTTGTTAAACCTGCATACTTAAATTTATATTTCTCTCCTGTATGGGTTCTCATATGCACTTTAAGATGGTAAGGTTTTGTAGCTGCAAACCCACAGATAATGCATTTATAGGACCTTTCCCCCGTATGGGCTTTCATATGGAACTTGAGGTTCGTAGCGTTTGTGGATGTATATTCGCACAAGGTGCACTTCGACTGTATATCTAGCGGATGCGTTTTCATATGCTCTTCAAGCTTGCCCATTGTTAAACCAGCATACTGACAGATAGAACATTTATACGGTCGTACCTCCTTCGTGCGTCTATGTTTTGGTATATGCATTCTAAGGTCATACGACGATGTAGTTGCATAATCGCACACACTACACGTGTAATATTTCCGGCTTACTTTGACACCTACATTTTCCAAGGCAGACTTCTCTTCAATTCTTATTTCCGACCTAAAAATTGTATAGATATGAGGTCACAATTAGGAATGGTATAAATTGATATTAAAGTTTTTATTGATGGTATTATTTGCGATGGTAATTCCCCTGTATGTTTATAAAAAGCACAATGGCCAACAAAAAACTAATTGCCAAGCAAATAACAAATAATTATGTGTAGTACTCATATTTACTTAACAGTCCCTGATATTAGTTCAAGTTTATTTTTGTTGCTGTTCCCTAATTAGCAGTGGCCGGACAAAAATGTATGTCTCGCAGTGCTAGAAGTCGCCCAGCTATGAGTGTGCGTAGCGGGCACGCATGAGTCAATGATGACTTATGCGGTCGATTGGATTGATATCCATAGGCACGAAGCGGCTGGCGGTCGGTAGTAAACCGAGTGAATTTAATATTAAATGTTTGTCGTAACTATATGCAACACGTGCCCACTGAAATATTTTACTCATTTCTTTGATATGCATTGAACGATTGTATTACTGCATATTTTTCAAAATTATCTTCAGTAAAATTATTTCGCTTATATGTTAAAATGTTTTTAAACCTTGAAAATAATCTTTCTACATCGCAGCTAGTCACAGGCGCAAAAGAATAAACCAACACCAAATTGGAATATTTTTGAGAGATTCCTTCATCCGGAAATGAATTCGTAGAGACTTGTTTTAAAATATTAAAATCCAGATTTATACGTACTACCGCATCAATTTTTTGTTGTAATTTGTTACTGATTGGTGCTTCAATGTTTCGTAACCTTTTGTACAGGGATTTAATCCTTTGAAAACTGCTTGCAAGTTCAACATTTTGTTGTTCTAGAAACTTTATGGCTGGCAATACTTGCGCAAAATTTGTATTAATAAATTTTAATTGTTCATGCTAATCTTGTAATGATAGTACTTTTTTTGCAGTCTTTAATACTAACTGCTTCATCAGGCAAACTTAAGACGAAGGGTTGATGAAATCAAAGTTTCTTGCATTAAAAATTGCCGCTTCTAATTATGTACCCCATCTCGTAATAACTGGTTGTGGTGGCAAAGGTAGATTAGGGCACTTTTCCTTGTAAAGAGACAATCTGGAAGGAGCTTTCAATACATATTTTTTGCATGTGCTTATTAGCGTATTCACGTCTGGAAATTCTTCCCGAATAAACTCACAAATTCTATGAATAGCGTGTGCAAAACATGTCAAATGAAGAATATTTGAAAAATATTGTTTAAGTAATTTTCCAACTTTTAACATAATCGCAGCAGCGTCAGAAACAAACAGTAATACTTTGGTAGCGTCTGTGATTCCTACTTTCTTTATGGCGTCATTTAGTATTGTACATATCTCTTCAGCTTTGACGGTACAGCGAAACTGAGTAGATATTAAATAGGGTTTATATAAGTCTTGCGGGTCCAACAATCCGACAACGACGTTGACCACACATCTACCCTTCATATCCGTAGTTTCATCTGCAGAAACCCAAATATATTTATCGGATAGCTTTGACTTTATTGTAGAAATTGTTTTGTCATATTGCCCTTGTACGTAATATTTTCTAATTGTGGATTCATCGGGTAAGTCTCGTCCAGTATACTTCTTGATAAATTTTTTAAAAACGGGATTATTAATTTTTGTGAAAGGTATATTAGCAGAAATAAATGTTTCACATAAATCATAAAAAAAGTTTTTAGTTGACGTTCTTGATACATTTTCCATGTGTTTTTTTGTTTTTACATGAGCCCGAAGACATTGTTTATTACAAATAATTAAATTTCGTAAGCAGAAATTGCAATCCACTTCCCCTTTCTTAACAAACGTGAAAGTATTGCCAAACTCGGCTAGCAAACGATTCATTGCAGGATCTTCAAAATAAGTACAACTATAAAATCAAAAAAATAATTCAACTCTAAGTATAAAACAAAAGAACAAATTCGAAATTGAAAATGAAAACAGCATTCACACAAAATTTCAAGAAACAACACAATTGAAAGAAACTGCTCAAATTATCTATCGACGAAGCGGAAATTTAAACAAGGCAAGCGACTGTACTCGATCAACGCCAAAGCAGGTATGTACTGGTAAGTGGTATGTACACCACATGAGCCGAAGCCAGACCGGCTAGCCGCTCGCGTCCCCACCAGCACGTGTCCCCATGCACGGCACTGGAAAATATACATTTTTGTCCGGCCACTGCTAATTAGGCATCAGATTTGATAGATTCACTCTGGATTTTGTGTAATTTTATGTCCACTCTTAAAGAAGCGTGAAAGAAACATGACAAAGGTCCGTAAGTTTACAGCACCTAATATTTATTATATAGCCTAAGAACGCAAGATTTGACCTTTGTCCTGCTTAAAAGGCCAATTAACTATTTTAATTGCAGAATTTAAGTAAAACAAAAAATATTATACGTACGTTGAAGAATTAGTTGCGTCAATGAGTGCACAACTATCATCATCGGTATTACCTGAAACAAAAAATTCAGTGAACAATGAACTAAAGTATGAATCAATACAATTCCAAGTCTCCAGATACAACTCCAATGAATCTGTTTTGATTAACAGTATATTTACACTACAGTTAAAATTTTAAAAGTAACATCAATATTATTTCTTATTTTGTTTACAGCCTGTATAACTTACGATTTAGCTCATTCTTAACTATTATCTCTTCAACTTTTATTTCCTGTTCATGTTTTATCTCCGTATTACGTTTTCCAGCGTCAAAAATTTCCGAAACATCAGTAATATCATAAGACGGTTCCGACTTGACTCGAATATCTACAAACTCTACATCGGGTACACTTTTTGAGCATTCGACAAAAGCAAAACCGTCCTGGCTTTGCAAATTTGATTGATTTCCTAGATGATCTTCTGTAGTGGAAAATTCTGAATTCATACTGTAAAATATATTAAAATTATTAAATATATTTTGCGGAATGTAGGACTACAGGACTTTTTAATGTAATATTTTATATCTTGATCGTCGATGTAGAAAATATCTGTGAAGTTTGAGGTTAGGTTTGAACTAGAAGAGTCACATTATTATCTTGTTGACTTCCTTATGCTGGTTTCCACTCCAGCAAGGAGATGGCGCTGAGTGATGAAATTTAAACCAATAGAAAAAGCATGTTTGTTCATTCAAAACTACACTTTTGCAAACTAAATAACATCTTTAAATGAAAACATATAGGAAAAGAATAATACACCATAGATTATTTTTAACTGATTTATTTTTAGGCTGTTTTACAAAAATTATGCTGCTTACTGTACAGATACAGGTTCGTTATACTATATGCATTCTCAAAATATGCAGATTAAGGTCCGAAGGTTGCACAAAAGCATGCTGCACATGGTACATGCGTACAGCTTCTCCCCTGTATGTGTTCACATATGCAACTTAACAGTTGTAGAGTGTGCGGGTGTGTAGTTAGACAATCTTAATTTATACAGGGTTGCCCCCGTGTGCAATTTCATATGCTCTTTGAATTTCACTTTTGATAAACCTGCACACTGATATATAGTGCACTTATACAGTTTCTCACCTGCATGTGTATGTACTCATATGCATTTTAAGTTCATTTGATGTTGTAGTTGTGTATTCACACACGTTACATGTGTGACATTTCTGGGTTGATTCCTCATCTACTTTTTCCGTGGAAAAATTCTCCTCGTCAATTCTGATTTCCCCTGTATGGGTTTTCATATGGCTCTTAAGGATTTCATAGTTTGTGGTTGCGTATGTACACAAGCTACACCTATAGTGTTTTACTTGTGGCTGAGTTTTCATATGCCCATTGATCATGGCTTGTGTTAAACCTGCACACTCATACTTATTATATATTTTCCCTGTATGGGTTTTCATATGGCTCTTAAGGATTATAGAGTTGGTGGTTGTGTATGGACACACGGTACACATATGGTGTTTTACTTGTGGTTGCGTCTTCATATCCTCATCGACCATGCCTTTTGTTAATCCTGCATACTCATACTTATAATATTTATATGACGTCCTCCCTGTATGGGTTATCATATGCACTCTAAGATGGTAAAGTGTTGTAGCTGCAAACCCACATATAATGCATTTATGGGACCTTTCCCATGTATGGGCTTTCATATGGAACTTAAAGTTCATAGAGTTCGTGGTTGCGTATTCGCACAAGGTGCACTTTGACTGTATTTTTTGCGGATGCGTTTTCATATGCTCTTCGAGCTTGCTCATTGTTAAACCAGCATACTGACACATAGAACATTTATACGGTCGTACCTCCTTCGTGCGTGTTCGTGCATGTTTTGGTATATGCATTCTAAGGTCATATAACGATGTAGTTTCATAATCGCACACAGTGCACGTGTAATATTTCCTGCTTAGTTTCGCACCTACATTTTCCAAGGCAGACTTCTCCTCTTTAATTTTTATTTCCGATCTAAAAAGTGTATAGATATGAGATCAAAATTAGAAATTGTATAAACTGATATTAAAGTTTTTATTGACGGTATTATTTGCGATGGTAATTCCCCCTGTATATTTGCAAAAGCACAATGGCCAACAAAAAACTAATTGGCAAGCAAATAACAACTAATTCTGAGTAGTACTCGTATTTACTCAATAGTCCCTGATATTAGTTCAAGTTTATTTTTGTTGTTGTTGACTAATTAAGCATCAGATTTGATAGATTGGAGCTGGATTTTGTGTTATTTTATGCCCACACTTAAAAAAGACCGAAAGTAACAAGAATAAGGTCCGTAAGTTTACAGAACATAATATTAATTATATAGTCTAAGGACGCAAGATTTGAGCTTTGACCAACTTACAAAGTACGTCACGGTTATCGACACTTTATCACTTTTCTCAAAAACCAGAGCCAATTAGTTATTTTAATTGCAGAATTTAGAAAAACGAAATATATTATACGTACGTTAAAGAATTAGTTGCATCAGTGAATGCACAACTATCATCATAGGTACTACCTGAAACAAAAATTTCAGTGAACAATGAGCTAAAGTATGAAACTATACACCAAATCTCCAACGACAACTCCCATGAATATAAATCCGGTCTTTTATTAAAACTATATCTATCTACAGTTAAAATTTAAAAAATAAGGTCAATATTATATCTTATTTTATTTACAGCCTGTATAACTTACCATTAAGCTCATTCTTAACTATCGTCTCTTCAATTTTTATATCCTGTTCATGTTTTATCTCTGTATTATGTATGCCAGCTTCAAAATTGTCCGAAACATCATTAAAATCATAAAAAGGTTCCGACTTGACTTGAGCATCTACAAACCCTACATCGGGTACACTTTTTGAGCATTCGACAAAAGCAAAATTGTCCTGGCTATGTAAATCTGATTGATTTTCTGGATGATCTTCTGTTGTGGAAAATTCTGAATTCATGCTGTAAATTATATTAAAATTGCTAGATATATCTTGTGAAATGTAGGACGACAGGACTTTTTAATGTAATATTTTATATCTTTATCGTCGATGTGAGGTTAGGTTCGAACTAGAAGAGTCACATCAGCATGATCTTGTCGATTTCCTTATTCAGGTTCCAGCAAGGAGATGGCGCTGAGTGATGAAATTTAAACCAATAGGAAAAGCATGTTCGTTTATTCAAAACTACACTTTCGCAAACTAAATAACGTCTTTAAATAAATACATATAGGAAAACTTAGAATAATACACAATAGATTATTTTTAACTGATTTATTTTTAGGCTATTTTACAAAAATTATGCTGCTTACTGTACAGATACAGGTTCCTTATAACATATGCATTCTCAAAATATGCAGCTTAAGATCCAAAGGTTGCGCAAAAGCATGCTCGCACGTGGTACATGCGTACAGTTTCTCCCCTGTATGTGTTCTCACATGGAACTTAACAGTTGTAAAGTGTGCGGCTGTGCTGTCAGACAAGCTACATTTATACAGGGTTGCCCCAGTGTGCAATTTCATATGCTCTTTGAATTTTACTTTTGATAAACCTGCACACTGACATATAGTGCAGTTATACAGTTTCTCACCTGCATGTGTACTCATATGCATTCATACGCATATGCAGTTTATTGGATGTCGTAGTTGTGTATTCACACACATTACATGTGTGCTATTTCTGGGTTGATTCCTCATCTACATTTTCCGTGGAAAAATTCTCCTCGTCAATTCTGATTTTCTCTGTATGGGTTTTCATATGGCTCTTAAACATTCTAGAGTTGGTGGTTGCGTATAGACACAAGGCACACGTATAGCGTTTGGCTTGTGTATGAGTTTTCATATGCTTATTGAGCATGCGTTTAGTTACACCTGCGTACCGACACTTATTACATTCATATGGTTTCCATTCTGGATGGGTTCTCATATGCCTTTTAAGATGATAAGGTTTTGCAGCTGCGTAGCTACAGATAGTACATTTATGGGTCCTTTCTGTGTGGACTTCCATATGGTACATAAGTTTCGTAGAGGTTACCGTTGCATATTCACACAAGGTGCACTTCAATACTATTTCTTTAGGATGCGTTTTCATATGCTCTGTGTCCCCTGTATGGGTTTTCATATGGCTCTTAAGGATTTCAGAGTTTGTGGTTGCGTATGTACACAAGCTACACCTATAGTGTTTTACTTGTGGTTGAGTTTTCATATGCCCATTGATCATGGCTTTTGTTAAACCTGTACACTCATACTTATTATATATTTTCCCTGTATGGGTTTTCATATGGCTCTTAAGGATTATAGAGTTGGTGGTTGTGTATGGACACACGGTACACATATGGTGTTTTACTTGTGGTTGCGTCTTCATATCCTCATCGACCATGCCTTTTGTTAATCCTGCATACTCATACTTATAATATTTATATGACGTCCTCCCTGTATGGGTTATCATATGCACTCTAAGATGGTAAAGTGTTGTAGATGCAAACCCACATATAATGCATTTATGGGACCTTTCCCATGTATGGGCTTTCATATGGAACTTAAAGTTCATAGAGTTCGTGGTTGCGTATTCGCACAAGGTGCACTTCGACTGTATTTTTTGCGGATGTGTTTTCATATGCTCTTCGAGCTTGCCCATTGTTAAACCAGCATACTGACACATAGAACATTTATACGGTCGTACCTCTTTCGTGCGTCTATGTTTTGGTATATGCATTCTAAGGTCATATAACGATGTAGTTTCATAATCGCACACAGTGCACGTGTAATATTTTCTGCTTAGTTTCGCACCTACATTTTCCAAGGCAGACTTCTCCTCTTTAATTTTTATTTCCGATCTAAAAAGTGTAGAGATATGAGATCACAATTAGGCATTGTATAAATTGATATTAAAGTTTTTATTGACGGTATTATTTGCCATGATAGTTCCGCCTGTATATTTGCAAAAAGCACAATGGCTAACAAAAAAACTAATTGGCAAGCAAATAACAAATAATTCTGAGTAGTACTAATATTTACTCAATAGTCCCTGATATTAGTTCAAGTTTATTTTTGTTGTTGTTCACTAATTAAGCATTTGATAGATTAGCTCTGGATTTTGTGTTATTTTATTTCCACACTTAACAAAGAGCGAAAGAAACAAGAATAAGGTCCATAAGTTTACAGAACATAATAATAATTATATAGTCTAAGGACGCAAGATTTGAGCTTTGACCTACTTACAAAGTACGTCACAGTTATCGACACTTTATCACTTTTCTAAAAAACCAGCGCCAATTAGTTATTTTAATTGCAGAATTTAGAAAAAACGAAATATATTATACGTACGTTAAAGAATTAGTTGCATCAATGAATGCACAACTATCATCATAGGTACTACCTGAAACAAAGATTTCAGTGAACAATGAGCTAAAGTATGAATCTATACACCAAATCTCCAACGGCAACTCCCATGAATATAAATCCGGTCTTTTATTAAAACTATATATATATCTACAGTTAAAATTTAAAAAATAACATCAATATTATATCTTATTTTATTTACAGCCTGTATAACTTACCATTAAGCTCATTCTTAACTATCGTCTCTTCAATTTTTATTTCCTGTTCATGTTTTATCTCCGTATTATGTATGCCAGCTTCAAAATTGTCCGAAACGTCATTAAAATCATAAAAAGGTTCCGACTTGACTTGAGTATCTACAAACCGTACATCGGGTACACTTTTTGAGCATTCGACAAAAGCAAAACTATCCTGGCTATGTAAATTTGATTGATTTTCTGGATGATCTTCTGTTATGGAAAATTCTGAATTCATGCTGTAAATTATATTAAAATTACTAAATATATCTTGTGGAATGTAGGACGACAGGACTTTTTAATGTAATATTTTATATCTTTATCGTCGATGTGAGGTTAGGTTCGAACTAGAAGAGTCACATTAGCATGATCTTGTCGACTTCCTTGTTCAGGTTCCAGCAAGGAGATGGCGCTGAGTGATGAAATTTAAACCAATAGGAAAAGCATGTTCGTTTATTCAAAACTACACTTTTGCAAACTAAATAACGTCTTTAAATAAATACATATAGAAAAACTTAGATTAATACACCATAGATTATATTTAACTGATTTATTTTTAGGCTGTTATACAAAAATTATGCTGCTTACTGTACAGATACAGGTTCCTTATAACATATGCATTCTCAAAATATGCAGCTTAAGATCCAAAGGTTGCGCAAAAGCATGCTCGCACGTGGTACATGCGTACAGTTTCTCCCCTGTATGTGTTCTCACATGGAACTTAACAGTTGTAAAGTGTGCGGCTGTGCTGTCAGACAAGCTACATTTATACAGGGTTGCCCCAGTGTGCAATTTCATATGCTCTTTGAATTTTACTTTTGATAAACCTGCACACTGACATATAGTGCAGTTATACAGTTTCTCACCTGCATGTGTACTCATATGCATTCATACGCATATGCAGTTTATTGGATGTCGTAGTTGTGTATTCACACACATTACATGTGTGCTATTTCTGGGTTGATTCCTCATCTACATTTTCCGTGGAAAAATTCTCCTCGTCAATTCTGATTTTCTCTGTATGGGTTTTCATATGGCTCTTAAACATTCTAGAGTTGGTGGTTGCGTATAGACACAAGGCACACGTATAGCGTTTGGCTTGTGTATGAGTTTTCATATGCTTATTGAGCATGCGTTTAGTTACACCTGCGTACCGACACTTATTACATTCATATGGTTTCCATTCTGGATGGGTTCTCATATGCCTTTTAAGATGATAAGGTTTTGCAGCTGCGTAGCTACAGATAGTACATTTATGGGTCCTTTCTGTGTGGACTTCCATATGGTACATAAGTTTCGTAGAGGTTACCGTTGCATATTCACACAAGGTGCACTTCAATACTATTTCTTTAGGATGCGTTTTCATATGCTCTGTGTCCCCTGTATGGGTTTTCATATGGCTCTTAAGGATTTCAGAGTTTGTGGTTGCGTATGTACACAAGCTACACCTATAGTGTTTTACTTGTGGTTGAGTTTTCATATGCCCATTGATCATGGCTTTTGTTAAACCTGTACACTCATACTTATTATATATTTTCCCTGTATGGGTTTTCATATGGCTCTTAAGGATTATAGAGTTGGTGGTTGTGTATGGACACACGGTACACATATGGTGTTTTACTTGTGGTTGCGTCTTCATATCCTCATCGACCATGCCTTTTGTTAATCCTGCATACTCATACTTATAATATTTATATGACGTCCTCCCTGTATGGGTTATCATATGCACTCTAAGATGGTAAAGTGTTGTAGATGCAAACCCACATATAATGCATTTATGGGACCTTTCCCATGTATGGGCTTTCATATGGAACTTAAAGTTCATAGAGTTCGTGGTTGCGTATTCGCACAAGGTGCACTTCGACTGTATTTTTTGCGGATGTGTTTTCATATGCTCTTCGAGCTTGCCCATTGTTAAACCAGCATACTGACACATAGAACATTTATACGGTCGTACCTCTTTCGTGCGTCTATGTTTTGGTATATGCATTCTAAGGTCATATAACGATGTAGTTTCATAATCGCACACAGTGCACGTGTAATATTTTCTGCTTAGTTTCGCACCTACATTTTCCAAGGCAGACTTCTCCTCTTTAATTTTTATTTCCGATCTAAAAAGTGTAGAGATATGAGATCACAATTAGGCATTGTATAAATTGATATTAAAGTTTTTATTGACGGTATTATTTGCCATGATAGTTCCGCCTGTATATTTGCAAAAAGCACAATGGCTAACAAAAAAACTAATTGGCAAGCAAATAACAAATAATTCTGAGTAGTACTAATATTTACTCAATAGTCCCTGATATTAGTTCAAGTTTATTTTTGTTGTTGTTCACTAATTAAGCATTTGATAGATTAGCTCTGGATTTTGTGTTATTTTATTTCCACACTTAACAAAGAGCGAAAGAAACAAGAATAAGGTCCATAAGTTTACAGAACATAATAATAATTATATAGTCTAAGGACGCAAGATTTGAGCTTTGACCTACTTACAAAGTACGTCACAGTTATCGACACTTTATCACTTTTCTAAAAAACCAGCGCCAATTAGTTATTTTAATTGCAGAATTTAGAAAAAACGAAATATATTATACGTACGTTAAAGAATTAGTTGCATCAATGAATGCACAACTATCATCATAGGTACTACCTGAAACAAAGATTTCAGTGAACAATGAGCTAAAGTATGAATCTATACACCAAATCTCCAACGGCAACTCCCATGAATATAAATCCGGTCTTTTATTAAAACTATATATATATCTACAGTTAAAATTTAAAAAATAACATCAATATTATATCTTATTTTATTTACAGCCTGTATAACTTACCATTAAGCTCATTCTTAACTATCGTCTCTTCAATTTTTATTTCCTGTTCATGTTTTATCTCCGTATTATGTATGCCAGCTTCAAAATTGTCCGAAACGTCATTAAAATCATAAAAAGGTTCCGACTTGACTTGAGTATCTACAAACCGTACATCGGGTACACTTTTTGAGCATTCGACAAAAGCAAAACTATCCTGGCTATGTAAATTTGATTGATTTTCTGGATGATCTTCTGTTATGGAAAATTCTGAATTCATGCTGTAAATTATATTAAAATTACTAAATATATCTTGTGGAATGTAGGACGACAGGACTTTTTAATGTAATATTTTATATCTTTATCGTCGATGTGAGGTTAGGTTCGAACTAGAAGAGTCACATTAGCATGATCTTGTCGACTTCCTTGTTCAGGTTCCAGCAAGGAGATGGCGCTGAGTGATGAAATTTAAACCAATAGGAAAAGCATGTTCGTTTATTCAAAACTACACTTTTGCAAACTAAATAACGTCTTTAAATAAATACATATAGAAAAACTTAGATTAATACACCATAGATTATATTTAACTGATTTATTTTTAGGCTGTTATACAAAAATTATGCTGCTTACTGTACAGATACAGGTTCCTTATAACATATGCATTCTCAAAATATGCAGCTTAAGATCCGAAGGTTGCGCAAAAGCATGCTCGCACATGGTACATGCGTACAGTTTCTCCCCTGTATGTGTTCTCACATGGAACTTAACAGTTGTAAACTGTGCGGCTGTGCTGTCAGACAAGCTACATTTATACAGGGTTGCCCCAGTGTGCAATTTCATATGCTCTTTGAATTTTACTTTTGATAAACCTGCACACTGACATATAGTGCAGTTATACAGTTTCTCACCTGCATGTGTACTCATATGCATTCATACGCATATGCAGTTTATTGGATGTCGTAGTTGTGTATTCACACACATTACATGTGTGCTATTTCTGGGTTGATTCCTCATCTACATTTTCCGTGGAAAAATTCTCCTCGTCAATTCTGATTTTCTCTGTATGGGTTTTCATATGGCTCTTAAACATTCTAGAGTTGGTGGTTGCGTATGGACACAAGGCACACGTATAGCGTTTGGCTTGTGTATGAGTTTTCATATGCTTATTGAGCATGCCTTTAGTTACACCTGCGTACCGACACTTATTACATTCGTATGGTTTCCATTCTGGATGGGTTCTCATATGCCTTTTAAGATGATAAGGTTTTGCAGCTGCGTAGCTACAGATAGTACATTTATGGGTCCTTTCTGTGTGGACTTCCATATGGTACATAAGTTTCGTAGAGGTTATCGTTGCATATTCACACAAGGTGCACTTCAATAGTATTTCTTTAGGATGCGTTTTCATATGCTCTGTGTCCCCTGTATGGGTTTTCATATGGCTCTTAAGGATTTCAGAGTTTGTGGTTGCGTATGTACACAAGCTACACCTATAGTGTTTTACTTGTGGTTGAGTTTTCATATGCCCATTGATCATGGCTTTTGTTAAACCTGTACACTCATACTTATTATATATTTTCCCTGTATGGGTTTTCATATGGCTCTTAAGGATTATAGAGTTGGTGGTTGTGTATGGACACATGGTACACATATGGTGTTTTACTTGTGGTTGCGTCTTCATATCCTCATCGACCATGCCTTTTGTTAATCCTGCATACTCATACTGATAATATTTATATGATGTCCTCCCTGTATGGGTTATCATATGCACTCTAAGATGGTAAAGTGTTGTAGCTGCAAACCCACATATAATGCATTTATGGGACCTTTCCCATGTATGGGCTTTCATATGGAACTTAAAGTTCATAGAGTTCGTGGTTGCGTATTCGCACAAGGTGCACTTCGACTGTATTTATCGTAATGCCAAGATGGCACAAGGTGATAGTTCTATGTTACAAAGTGAACTAAACAAGTTGAAAAAGTTAGATCTGGTGGAGATAATAATAAGTGGAAAAGTACCTGATAATGTGCAGTTGAACGAAGATACCAAGAATGCTGTAAATTCCAAGTTTGTCAACAGTTATACTACAAAAAACAACAATGAGGTTAGTGCTTGCAAAGAGCCGGTATGCCAACTACAATTGGAATATAAAGCCACCGAAATCGCTATGCTGAAAGACATTATAAGAATGTATGAAAAAAGGGAATGTGATCATGACCTAATTGTAAAGTTACTTAAGGGTGCCGAAACGGACAGCTGAACGTACCCTAAAAAGTTCAGCAAATGGGGTAAACGTACTTCGTACCGATCTTTTAAATTTGTTTTTAAATTTGAGATTTTTTGCACTCAAAGGGTATTAATTGAATGTAGCTACAGCATACGAACAGTACAACGATAACTAAAAAGACAATACATACCGAAAATTGGTCAGAATTGAACAATAGACAATAACTTACAATTTTCTTTTTGGATTTATAAATCCTTGCTTCATACAATGCATAGTTAAATCACCTATCTATACATGCAGTAAAATATCCAAAAAATGTTTTTAGTTAGACAATCGGTACGAAGCAGCAAAACCAACGATTTTTGTGCGTTTGAACGGAGAGTGGGAATTCCATAGTTCAGCAGTTTTTGGATAGATGGCGCCACCGTCGTTCACAATATAATCGTTCCCCACGAATTACTATTTGAATTATACAAACAAGTCAGATTATTGTGCCCGCTCACAAATTTACCAGGTCTTATTATACTGTGCATACGGTGTAACTGGAAACAAACGGTGCATTAGCAATTTGTATTTGTGCAGCAATGAATTGTAAAAAGATGCAAACTGGAATTGATACTTATTTGCAGTTGTGTTTGCAGTGACAGGTACAAGTTATATTATAACAGTAACACTATTAATTATTATTGTTGGTCTTTTTCATTTTCCCTGGTCTTACAAATAATTTATCTGTTTGTCCAATTTTTGATACTAATTCCTGAACTTCTACGTGTCACTGTTACAGTGACCGTGACACTATATAATTTATTGTTGGACATTTTTATTGGAATCCATTATTAATATGTATATTTCAGTTAAATTAACTCAACCATAAGATTTTCTATTGATAGTACTTCTAATGGAGATATTACATTAAACCTATGAATCAAATGAATAGGTAATAAAATAATACTTTTGCTAACATATTTATTACATTGGAATATATAAATTTTTACATCCAAAACATTGTTTCATTTATTAACAAATATTTTACCTTTACGTCAACTAAAATAAACATGGATAAAAACACGCAAAAACACAATTTATTTTCATCACAGATAATATATTAAGTTAGTTACAAGATAAATATTACACGTAGCTTTAAAATCATAAAGTAGATATATAATAAAGGAGAAATAATAAATATGAATAATTTTTAAATTTCTCACATGTTCACCTCCATAACGTATTGCACATTTATTTATTAGCGATCCAAATACAAAGAGATAAACTAAGTAGATAGTAAAACACACAAACCAATTTTTATTAGACAACGCATGCAGCAGGTATCACCACTTTAACAGTAAGAACTTATTTCTATCACATATATTATCATTCACATATAATTGTATCACAACTTTAACTACAGAAAATAGAACTTATTTATTTTACAGATATTATCATTCAGATATAATTGTTATCACGTCATCTTTGAGATGCAGTTAATCACTTCAAATAAGAATTTAGTAATGATATCCCAGTTCTATTGGTGTATTATACCTATATAACTGATGTAACTATTTAATAAGTAACAACGTGTCAGCTGACTTTGCTTTGCCAGTGTACTCTTGCGCTTTCCCACTATACTCGTGTCAGCAAAACAAAAGTCATGGAAAAAGTTTTCTGTGCTCACCATGGCAAATGGGAGTCGGAGACATATGCATTGCAATATTAGGTCGCCTAAATTAAAAACCTCGTGTACAAAACCGGTAGTACCAATTTGCCCTAATTCACCAAGTTACTTTTCAAAACTGGCAAGTATAATTTTTAGTTTAGAGTACCACTGTTGGTAATCCGAATCCATTTTTGCGCACTCCAATGTGGACTACCAAGGTGTTGTAAGGCGTTCGGACTACATGGTAGTACGGATTACTGAGAGTACCTATACTGTATGGATGATGTTCTGAACGTGCTCACCGAGTGCTGTATTGTATTTACATACCCACAGGACCACTCACCATGCCTCGTCTCACGAGAGACTACCCACCGAGGTGGCAGAGGTGGTGGTATCGCAAAATGTGGCGCAGAAGGACAAAAAAAGCCGCCACCCTACAGTTTTGACACGCAACGTCTGTGGGCAATCTTAACAATAGTTGGCGAAAGGTGTTTTTCATCAAATCTACATGTCTTCGGTAACAAATACTCGTACCATCATTTTTCTTCCATCCTATTTTAATCCATACAAAGTGGACGTTAACCTCAGGATACATGTCTGAAGACCTGCCGCTATGCAACTTGTCTCTCATTAGGGGCGCTAGAAATATACAAAATATTAGTTTAGTATCGTCAATAAATAAAAAAATTTCAATTTGTATATAATAAATTATTTTTGTAACTGTATTTTCTTGTTTAAGAGGATAATAATATCTCAGTACTATACAATTTTTTAGAATAATGAAAATCAAATTTTAACTACAGTTAAATTCAGAAGTCAGAACAATAATCTCAAGCAAAATAATTGATAAAAGAAAATATAATAATATCTAATAATAAATTACTTTTTGTGAATATGTAATATCTATTTTATTATTCTTAATGTTGCATAATAACATAACAATATGTTTTTTAAGATAAAACACATGATTTGAATCGAATGTATTTTCATACATTTGTAACAATTTATTTCTGAACGTGAGATGAATCCATACGTTCGATAAATCTACATTACGTGTGTATAGTTTCTGTATAGGTAGCTTAAAGTTAGGATTATACCTGTTGTAATTTTGTGTTTTAGACGAATTAGAATTCCTTTTTTGCAGCAGCTTTCTTCCTACATTTTTTGACTAACTAGAACATCAGCGCTTATCAGCTCATCCCATTGTACAAATCTACAAAAACAATGATTTATTGATTAAAGAATGAATTATAAAATATACACATGCATTACCCTGGTTCCAACAAAATACGTTTTATGACTAAAACATAGCTAGTCTATTCACTGCACCACTCAAACTTAAAAACTGAACTGAATCAGAACTAATTGTAATAACTAAATAAAGTCAGACAAAATATGTTGTAAAACACAAGCAGCGCCATAATAAGAAAAGATACAGCTGCCGCCGAAAAATCAACACAGTGCACTGCCGGGTCTCCCTGGCAACAAAATCATAAATGTGGCATCGCATTCCTGCTATCAAATGTGTTATGTTAGAGAGGAGAGGGACGAGAGCGGCAAGGAGTTGACTAGCCCTATGCTTTGCAATCTTTGCGTACCATACAGGAAATAAAACTACGCTAGGGTATTAGAAATACCGGGTAGTCCCCGCACGACCAAATGTAGGAGAGAGAGGAGAGCGGCAAGGGGTCCTAGAGTATCGCTGTGGAACGGGGTTCACAAAAACTGTCCGCGACGATGTAAATTGAAATATTGTAGGAGAAAATCATGAGAAAATACGATATAGAGTGGGTTGCGCCATCTAGTGGCCGGTTGTGTCACTAGACTCATTCCGGTCTCCGTTTCGGCACCCTTAATGAAAAACTTAATTCCAAAGCCAACATAAACAATCGACTACAGATTCCTGTGCGTCCAAAATCTACGTTGGCGGAGTCTGCATTGCCGGCTCTGG
Source organism: Aphodius sticticus (assembly GCA_963966075.1). Taxonomy (NCBI): domain Eukaryota; kingdom Metazoa; phylum Arthropoda; class Insecta; order Coleoptera; family Scarabaeidae; genus Aphodius; species Aphodius sticticus. Next base: position 68,503,676 of record OZ014509.1, read on the forward strand.
CTGAAAATCCTCGCTCTCTCAATCCAAGTGGTGCCCCCCATGGCGGAGCAGTCCAACTTAACCCGCGTGATGCCGATTCCCCTAACATCGTAATACCTACCCAAAAAGTTGAATCAACACCCACTGTCTTACAAACCGCAAGGAGCGTGGAAGAGTCGTCGTGGACAACGCAAACACGAAGAAAAAGGAGACCACCAATCTACGGTACTGCTTTGAATACATCAATTCAAGCATGTATTAGATACACCGATTTCCACATAAATCGATTGGACCCTAAACTTCAGGAAGAAGATATTGTTCAATTCTTGAAATCCAAAGAAATAACTCGTGTCAGATGCGCCAAAGTGATGTCAAAGCATCCCGATGACTACTCTTCTTTTAAAATTTCAGTTCCCTTAGATCTAGTAGAAATCATTAAGGATCCGAATACCTGGCCGCGCTCTACATGCATAAATCCTTTTTTAAAGCATCTTGTCAAAAAGAAAGATCTGACGTAGACCGGATTATAAATATTCTCCACGTAAACATTCAGTCAATCAGACATAAAGCAAATGAATTAGATGCATTTCTACACTCCTTGCATAAACTTCCTGATGTTGTATGTGTTACTGAACATTGGTTAACTCCCGCTGAATGTGAACTTTTTGCAATAGAGAACTACAGCTTAGCTTCAGTTTTTGCAAGGCCAGCCGGTTACGGTGGTGCTATGCTGCTGGTAAACAATCGGTTCAATTACCGCGAATGTGCTAAAGTGGCGGAAATGTCTGTTCCAAACACCTGTGAAATCAGCGTTGCTGATCTTTATGAAGTCAATTCACTCGTTATAAATATATACCGTCCACCTAACGGTGATTTCGATTCTTTTATAAACATTATGGACACCCTGCTTGGATCAGTATCTAAATCTCAGAACCTCATTATCACTGGAGATTTTAACATAAGATTTAATGCCGTAAATAACACCGCAATAATATTCAAAGATTTGCTGGCTGCTCACGGTCTGGTAACTACTGTCACCTCGCCAACCCGTGGTGAAAATTGCCTAGACAATATTATTGTAAAGAAAATCCATATTCAAAATTGCGACTCTATTGAGGTAATTGACACTGGTATTTCCGATCATTTCGCCCAAGCGCTGTCGCTGGCCGTGGGTGACTTGAAGTTAGATAGAGTTTGTATTAGACCAGTTACAACCGACGGACTATTCTTTTTTTACCACTCACTGCTCCAAATTGACTGGAAATTTGTCGGTGATCTAGACGTCGAGAATAGTTGCAACGCCTTCTTGAGTGTAATTGTTGACGCAGCAAATCGCGCTTTTCCATCTAAAGTTGTTCACTATAGGCCAAATAAAGCGTGGTTCAAGCCCTATCTAAAAGATTTGAGAGATAATGTCACCTTCTTTAATACCCTAAACAAGAAATATCCTCGTCTTAATTTAAACAATTACGTCAAAAAACTTAAGCGTAACTACAAATTTGAAATTATGTCTTGCAAAAAGGAAGCTAACGATCTTTTTATCAGTTCTTATGGCAATAAATGCAAAGCTATGTGGCGCATCGTAAACAACGGTCAGAGACGAAGACAAAATATCCCTCAACATTTATCACCCAATGAGTTTAACAATTTTTTTACTGAAGTCCCCGAAAAAATAATGAGCAATTTGGATGTCACACACAACTTAGATCCAATGGATTTAATGCCAAATCTAACTAAAAATTTCGAGCCCTTTTGCTTTAGGGACATAACCTACATCGAAATGAGAGGCATTATAACGAGTTTAAAAAACAACACATCTTCTGACTACTATGGTTTAACAAATAATATGATCAAATACGTAAAGAACATTTTAATCATTCCCTTGACTAATTTGTTAAATCGAGCTCTTAGAAATTCTATCTTTCCTAAGGCTTTTAAATTGTCCCGTGTCATACTGATATTTAAAAAAGGCGATTCTTCTAATATGTCGAATTATCGGCCCATCTCAATAATCCCTTTATTTGGAAAACTGTTTGAAATTGCTATGAAAAAACAGATAGAACAATATTTCGAAGGGCATGATCTTTTTTATGAAAACCAATTTGGTTTCAGAACAGGTAAATCAACTACTTCAGCTCTAATAAAACTTTTGGACAATATTAACCAGGCCATGAATGATGGCTTATACACCAGCACACTGTTCTGTGATCTATCGAAAGCATTCGATTGTGTCTCACATGACCTTTTAATAAAAAAGCTGAAGTTTTACAATTTTAGTCACACTGCGTTGTCTTTTCTAACATCCTATTTTGCCGACAGATATCAATTTGTGGAGATCTGTAAACAAAGGTCTGAACTACGCCACATCAAGTCCGGTGTTTTTCAAGGATCGGTAATGGGTCCCCTTTTTTTTCTTATATTTGTCAATGACGTTGGGCAACATGTTGCGGAGGGGGATTTGATTTTGTTTGCTGATGATACTACTTCAATGAATTTTGGCGATACTCTCGAGTCGGTTCTGATGGGGACGTCGCGAATCCAAAGAGACCTTGAACTATGGTTCAGCTCAAATAAGCTCTCCTTAAACAGAGACAAGACCCAGACTATATTGTTTGCAACACGCTCAATGATTGGCCATGAAAACCCTGAAAAAGTTAAATTACTGGGTGTTGTACTAGATCCCGGACTGACATGGTTTCACCATTGCAACATGATGGCAAAAAATTGTCCTCTTTAGTATTTCTTTTCCGTAACCTGGTGTCGAGTGTCTCCCGTGAGGTATTAATTGCCGCGTATCATGGTCTCTTTGAGTCCGTGATGTGTTATGGTATTCTGGTGTGGGGTCACTCGGCATCGTCCAAAAGGATCTTTGGTTTGCAGCGAAGGGTAGTCCGTGTTTTGTGTGGCAAGCGTTACAGGGATGATACGAGACCGCTGTTCAAAGAACTGGGCATCTTAACCTATCCCAGTCTGTACATCTTAAATTGCTTATGTTACATCAAAACAAATGTAAATCGTTACAATAACATCAGTAAAGTCCATTTTCATGAAACGCGTCATAATTTGAATATTTATCAGCCCTTCAGCAGACTGCATAAAACGCGCAACGGTGTTAATTATTACGGCATTAAATTTTATAATCACTTGCCAACGAAAATTCGCGACTGGCCTATGCCGAGGTTTAGAACTGTTGTGAAGAGCATACTCCTGGCTGACACACCTTTCTCTTTCGATGAGTTTTTGAATAGTAACTTAGACATTTATGTTTGATTTAATTTCTAGCTTACTATAGTTTTTTCTTGTTTCCCTGACTCGTGTAAGTACTTGTATGTATATTTAGCACTCAATAAATATTATTATTATTATTATTATTATTTTTTGCGGATGTGTTTTCATATGCTCTTCGAGCTTGCCCATTGTTAAACCAGCATACTGACACAGAACATTTATACGGTCGTACCTCTTTCGTGCGTCTATGTTTTGGTATATGCATTCTAAGGTCATATAACGATGTAGTTTCATAATCGCACACAGTGCACGTGTAATATTTCCGGCTTAGTTTCGCACCTACATTTTCCAAGGCAGACTTCTCCCCTTTAATTTTTATTTCCGATCTAAAAAGTGTATAGATATGAGATCACAATTAGAAATTGTATAAATTGATATTAAGTTTTTATTGACGGTATTATTTGTGATGGTAATTCCCCCTGTATATTTGCAAAAAGCACAATGGCCAACAAAAAACTAATTGGCAAGCAAATAACAAATAATTCTGAGTAGTACTCAACTCATACATACTCAATAGTCCCTGATATTAGTTCAAGTTTATTTTTGTTGTTGTTCACTAATTAAGCATCAGATTTGATAGATTGGACCTGGATTTTGTGTTATTTTATGTCCACACTTAAAAAAGAGCGAAAGAAACAAGAATAAAGTCCATAAGCTTACAGAACATAATAATAATTATATAGTCTAAGGACGCAAGATTTGAGCTTTGACCTACTTACAAGGTACGTCACGGTTATTGACACTTTATCACTTTTCTCAAAAACCAGAGCTAATTAGTTAATTTAATTGCAGAATTTAGAAAAACGAAATATATTATACGTACGTTAAAGAATTAGTTGCATCAATGAATGCACAACTATCATCATAGGTACTACCTGAAACAAAAATTTCAGTGAACAATGAGCTAAAGTATGAATCTATACACCAAATCTCCAACGGCAACTCCCATGAATATAAATCCGGTCTTTTATTAAAACTATATCTATCTACAGTTAAAATTTAAAAAATAACATCAATATTATATCTTATTTTATTCACAGCCTGTATAACTTACCATTAAGCTCATTCTTAACTATCGTCTCTTCAATTTTTATTTCCTGTTCATGTTTTATCTCCGTATTATGTACGCCAGCTTCAAAATTGACCGAAACATCATTAAAATCATAAAAAGGTTCCGACTTGACTTGAGCATCTACAAACCCTACATCGGGTACACTTTTTGAGCATTCGACAAAAGCAAAATTGTCCTGGCTATGTAAATCTGATTGATTTTCTGGATGATCTTCTGTTGTGGAAAATTCTGAATTCATGCTGTAAATTATATTAAAATTGCTAGATATATCTTGTGGAATGTAGGACGATAGGACTTCTTAATGTAATATCTTATATATTTATCGTCGATGTGAGGTTAGGTTCGAACTAGAAGAGTCACATTAGCATGATCTTGTCGACTTCCTTATTCAGGTTCCAGCAAGGAGATGGCGCTGAGTGATGAAATTTAAACCAATAGGAAAAGCATGTTCGTTTATTCAAAACTACACTTTTGCAAACTAAATAACGTCTTTAAATAAATACATATAGAAAAACTTAGATTAATACACCATAGATTATATTTAACTGATTTATTTTTAGGCTGTTATACAAAAATTATGCTGCTTACTGTACAGATACAGGTTCCTTATAACATATGCATTCTCAAAATATGCAGCTTAAGATCCGAAGGTTGCGCAAAAGCATGCTCGCACATGGTACATGCGTACAGTTTCTCCCCTGTATGTGTCCTCACATGGAACTTAACAGTTGTAAAGTGTGCGGCTGTGCTGTCAGACAAGCTACATTTATACAGGGTTGCCCCAGTGTGCAATTTCATATGCTCTTTGAATTTTACTTTTGATAAACCTGCACACTGACATATAGTGCAGTTATACAGTTTCTCACCTGCATGTGTACTCATATGCATTTTAAGTTTATTGGATGTCGTAGTTGTGTATTCGCACACATTACATGTGTGACATTTCTCGGTTGATTCCTCATCTACATTTTCCGTGGAAAAATTCTGTTCGGCAATTCTGGTTTTCTCTGTATGGGTTTTCATATGCTTATTGAGCGTGTCTTTAGTTACACCTGCGTACCGACACTTATTACATTTATATGGTTTCCATTCTGGATGGGTTGTCATATGCCTTTTAAGATGGTAAGGTTTTGCAGCTGCGTAGCTACAGATAGTACATTGATGGGTCCTTTCTGTATGGACTTCCATATGGATCATAAGTTTCGTAGAGATTGTGGTTGCATATTCACACAAGGTGCACTTCAATAGCATTTCTTGATGATGCGCTATCATATGCTCTGTGAGCTTGCATACTGTTAAGCATGCATACTGACAGTTATGACATTTATATCGTTTCGATTCTGTATGGGTTCTCATATGCATTTTAAGATGGTAAGGCTTTGTAGATGCGTAGCTACAGATAGTACATTTATGGGTCCTTTCCGTCGTATGGTCTTTCATATGGAACATAAGTTTCGTATAGGTTGTCGTTGCATATTCGCACAAGTTGCACTTCAATAGTATTTCTTGAGGATGCGTTTTCATATGCTCTTCGAGCTTGCGTACTGTCAAACCTGCATACGGACACATAGTACATTTATGCGGTCGTATCTCCTTCGTGCGTAAATGCATTTGCATATGCATTTTAAGGTCATATGATGATATAGGTTTGTAATCACACACACTACACGTGTAACACCGGCTTGGTTTGACGCCTACATTTTCCACAGCAGAATTCTTCTCTTCAACTCTTCTTTCCGATCTAAAAATTTTATGAGATCACAATTATGAATTGTATAAATTTATATTAAATTTTTTATCGACGGTATTATTTGTGATGTTAATTTCTCCTGTATATTTGTAAAAAAAACAGAGCGGCCAAGAAAAAGCTAATTGCTAAGCAAATCACAACTAACAACCAAGTGTTAGTCCTATTTGCTTACTCCTAATATTAGTTCAAGCTTATTTTTGTTGTTGTTCCCTAATTTGGCATGAAATTTGGTGGATTTTATGTCTACTCTTAAAAAAGTGTGAAAGGTCCGTAAGTTTACAGAACCTAATATTTATTATGTCGCTGAAGGACACAAGATTTCAGCTTTGTCCTACTTAGAAGGTACTTTACGCTTCTCAACACTTTTGATCATTTTTTTTTAAAAAATTATAGCCTATTTTAACTATTTTAATTGCAAAATTTAGGAAAAATTAAATATATTATACATACCTTGAAGAATTAGTTGCAACAATGAGTGCACATCTATCATCATAGGTACTATCTAAAACAAAAATGTAAGTGAACAATTACTGAACTAAGAAACCTATACAACTAGCCAGTAGCGTAGAAAAATTTGTGCCCCCCTTGTTTTTCAGAAGAGGTCTGGCATTTTTTGAACAATTATTTTAATATATCCAACTTTCAAATCACAGTTTTTCAATTCCAGATTGAACCAAAAGGAGTTTATATATACAAAATCCTTGAACTCAGTTTGTGGTTGTATGACAATAAGAAACAATTAGTCAACAGCTGGCTGTTTTCGATTTCTAATAAATTAAACTAACCCCAAAATTCTTCAAATGACAAAAGTGTTTAATATAAATACCGGCATCGTATATGGAATTTTATAAAACTAGTATCCTTTACTAGCGTAGATTTAAGAACATAGTGACACACTAATTTTGGTTTCCGTAAAAACCACTGTTGCAAATGGTCAAGTTTTAATTGCACACTATTGTTCTTCTTATTATTAATTATGATGTTCAATCATGTTTTCAAATACTTGGGACTCGGAATGGATCACCCAACATATAAATAAGTTATACGTGCTTTTGCTGTATTTTCAGACACATTTGTTTCATTTCACTATTTGAGTTTGCAACCTTGCATTTAGACCTTGTGGCAATATTTAAACTAATTTTATTGTCTATAATTTCTTCTTCTTTTCGTGTTTTGTTATTGATTATTATTATTAATCTGAAAATTTAAAAAATTCTAATTTCTACAGCTTACAAAGTTACAACCGCAATCGAATAAAATTACCATTAAAGTAATAAAATAACTTACAACCTTGAGACCATTTTCACAGTTCAGGTGAAGATTGGTTGAAATGAAACAGTATGTTAGGCACTGTGCTCCTGGTGATGACGGCATTACCTTGAAAGACATCAAATGTGTCCAGACCGAAATTGTTCCAGTAATCACGGGCTTTGTTAATACAATGTTGGAAAATGGGGAATTTCCTAAGGAATTGAAGAAGGCCAAAATAATCCCATTGCACAAAAAAGGTTCTACTGAAAGCCTGAAAAACTATAGACCCATATCATTGTTGTCAATGTTCAGTAAAATTTGTGATAAGGTGGTAAAAAAACGTATTTGTCAGTTTATAGATGATACCATAGGACCTGACCCTCATCAGTACGGCTTCCAGGTGGGAGGTGGAACTCATGCTGCTGTTACTGACTGCACTGAATACATACTTAGGGAATTGGACCAGTCAAAAATAGTTGTGTCGATATTTGTTGATTATTCCCAAGCTTTTGATACTGTAAACCATGGAAGATTATTGGAAAAATTAGAACATTTAGGATTTCGAGGAGTGAGCAGGAATCTTCTGGAGTCGTATCTATGCAATAGGGAGCAATTCACATTTGTGAATGGTGAAAGAAGTGAGGTGGCAGGAGTCTTGCATGGTGTACCGCAGGGATCGGTGCTTGGACCAGTTTTGTACAATGTGTATGTCCAGGATCTTCAACATCTAGATCTGAATTATGCTCGATACTACTCGTATGCAGATGACACTGTTCTGGTGTTTAGTGGATACGATGTGGAGTACCTACCAATGTGCATTAACCATGACATAGAACTATATAAAAAATGGACGCATGACAATCAATTACTACTCAACACTGAAAAAACTGTATATATGGTTTCGAAACAGAAGAACAAGAGAGTTGATACACTACAGATCAACTTTGGATCTGATAGGTTGGCAGAGGTGGAGCAAGTTAAGTATCTGGGACTGTGGGTGGACAGTAAACTAACATGGAATAGGCATGTAGAACACATAAGACAGAAAGTGATATCCTTGGCGGGTGCAATAAGAAGAAATCATGAAGTGATAGATCTGAACACAAAGAAAAAACTGTACCATGCATATCTTGCCTCACATTTCAGATACTTAATTACAACCTGGGGGAATTGCTCTTGGACATTGCAAACTAAAGTCCAGCGTTTGCAGAATCGATGCATAAAGTCAATGTTTAACATGCACTGGAGAACACCAACAGCTGACGTTTACAAATCTTTGAGAATTGACAATATTCAAAAAATCACAATGCAACAATGCAAATTAATATATAGAATTATAGGTAAATTTCAAAAAAGTGACATCAATCTGACCATCAACCAAGAAACTCACAAATACGAAACTCGAATCAGACAGCATGTTCATCAGTATCAAACACTAACAAACCATGGAAGAAACAGTGCAATAAACTCCGGTGTAGTGCGGTTCAATTCTTTGCCAACTGAGATTAAGGCATTGAAAAGTTGTGCTGTGTTTAAAAATCACCTTAAAAGATATTATGCATCTTATTATATGTAGAAACTGGTGTTATTTTTCTTTTAGTGTTTAATTGCTGCTAGTTTACTTCTTTTTTTTTTTAAACTTGTTTACTGTATCAGATAATTTGGTCTCGATATCAGCTGTTGGCTGTTTAGAGAACCTATTAGTGCCCAATGAAATGTAATTGGCTTTTCTATTGATTGGTATATGTTGAATATTTTTTTTTTATTTTTCAAATGATTATCATGTTAAGTTTTTAAAGAATTTTGTATAATTTTGTAACTTGGAGGAAATAAATAAATAAATAAATAAATAAAATGTTTTTCTAACCCCATTCAATTGATGTTTAGGCACATTTTTTCAAGTTTCTTAAAGAGTTTTTTTTTGTTTTATCAAAATTATTTGGAAGAAAACGTTTTAGGTAATTGAAACTTTTACCTACCACTAAAATTTTGGGAAAGGCAATTCCTTCCTTGTAAAATAAGTAAAATTATGTGTTTCATATTAAGAAATCAATCAGTCAAATAATAGGCATTTAAAAGTCAAAACAATCATTTATACTGAACAATATACTACAATAGTACACACAATAAGTAAATAAATATGAAGAGCGCTTGCTTAAAAACATGAACATTTACAGAAGGTAAATGTAGTACATGGATTTTGTATATTTCGTATATTTTGTATATTTATTTTTGTATAATCTATTTTGTATAGATTTTAAATATTTATATTTTAGATTTTGTATTTATAAATACAACGCACGAAACTATAAATCAAAATTATGATAATTAATTCAAGATTACAAACCATTTTATTTAGAAAATCAGGCCAGTAGAATTTTTTACAAAAAAGTTTTTTTATTGACCTTCCAATATTACAGCCCCTCTACTAGTGTGCCTGGAGCAGTTCCCGTAGCTCGCACTGCTTCCCGTAGCTACGCCCCTGACTACTACAACTCCCATCATTTTATTAAAACTATCGACAGTTACAATTTAAAAAATAACATATATAGTATTTTTTATTTTATTTCCACAATGTGTAACTTACCACAAATCTCATTCTTAACTCTTGTTTCGTCAATTTCCATTTCCTGTTCATGTTTTATCTCCATATTACAGTTGTCAGCGTAACAATTGTCCGAAACATCAGTAAAATCATAAATTGGTTCAGACTTGACTCGAGTATCTACAAACTCTATTTCAGGTACACTTTTTGAGCAGTCGACAAAAGCAAAACCATCCTGGCTATGCAAATTTGATCGATTTTCTGTTGTAGATTCCAAATTACTTCCATTTTGAATCATGTTGCCTTCGGTTGTTTGACTTGTCTCGGGTTCATTAATGTCCAACTTTTTTCTTTGCTTATAAGCTGGTCGAGAAATTGCTGCATCGTCTAAGCTTTTTCTCCAATCTTCTTGACAATGAAACTTTGATGGCACAACTCCACTCTTCAACAGTTTTCTCGCGCAGAAGCCCATTTTGTATTTCATATAGTTCGCCATATCTTTCTCTATCTGTAATATGAATTTTGGAATGTATTTCACATAAGTTCACATTAAAAACAAGTTTAGTACTGTGTTTATTTAAACATTAGTCAAATTATACCGCCTGCATTTGGATATTCTTTCCTTTTCTTTTATTGTGACACTTTTCACAATATGGTCACTGTCACTCGGTGTAAAATTGTCCACAGTAGAATAGCTGAACACAATCAGAACACACGTAAACTGTATTTTGAATATTGTACACCGTTGATACTTTTTACACCACGTGATAGAATAACCAAGGTAGAAAAAAAATAAAATAACCATCGCTTGGTTACTCTGGCAGCTGGTGCCACAAGTCAGGGCTCAACAGTGGACAACATGAATATTCAAAAAACAACTCTAATCTAGCAAAAAGGTGTATTTTGTTTTTCTAACCTCAAACTGATATATTATACTTGTCTCTAAAGCGCAATAGATAACTTATTCTGTATTTTACTTACGTCAAAGTGATCTTCACAACAAAACACACTTGTATAAGTTCCTATTCCATCTGGGTTTCTACCAGCTAGTGTCAACCACGTTCTTCGCGCGTTCAGATGTTGTGGAACAGATACAAATAGTTTATCCGGCGTTTTAATCGACGTGTTTGTGCATTGTGGAACTATGCACCATTTGTAACCCATTTTGATGTATAAATTGTGAAAACAACACTTCATAAACCACAATTATCAAACAGCGACGATGCCGAATATATACTATGATGTGACGTCACGACAATGTATTTGCAAGTTAGAGTGAAGGAATAAACGCAATAAGATGGTTTTCTAATAATAGTCAAATATCTTATTCTGAATCCATGCTGGAAAATATACTAAAATTATTCAATATATTTTCCGGAATAACGGACGATAGGGCTATGAATTTATTTTCTTTATCATTGTCGAAAATATCTGTGAAGTTAGCATCGAATGAGAGCAACTACCACAATAGTGTCTTTCCAACGTTATTGATTGACAAATTCTGCTTTCGACTCCAGCAAGGAGATGGCGCTAATTGAAACGACGTAAACATATTTTATTCAAAAAAATATATGTTTGCAGGGTATTCCGGTCATGTCAAAATTTAAGCAGATATTCGGTTTAACCTATTGTACAATTTATGAGGATTCATAAAGTTAAGCTATGAGCTTTTTGATTTAGTTTTTCTATGAGATAATTGCAATTAAAAGTGCATTTCGTTTGAATTCACCGACCACCCTCGGAAATACACGATGATAACCGATCCCTAGTAGCGGTGGCAACAGCGGACAGCTCTCGAACAGCTGATCGGCCAAGTTGACGGTTGGCGACCCTGTTGTTTGACAACGAATAAAGGGAACTTTTTTGAGAAATGATTTGATCATTGAAACTTGAAGCCAAACATCTCTCATCTCGCTAGTCGGCAATCTTATCAGGAGTTACTGTTCTACTGCTGTTACAGCCCGGCACAGAACAATATCGGCGTTGGAGTTTATACATTTTGAACAAGTGTTTGATATAACCTCAATAACCAAAGCAGGTGTCAACAAACGAGCGATTCTAAACGTTGACACAACAGAAGACAAAAATTTACTACGTGCACCCTAGATATAGCAACGTTGTCAAGTCGCTCACTTTGAGCGGTCTTTGTGACGTCACAGACCAATCCTAATTCAAACTACGATTTCTCTTAATTTAAAACAATGTTTGATATTTTACTTGTGAAGTAGCAGACAGTAGCAACTATACTTTGTAAAAAATGACAATTTCAAAAACACCGGAATACCCTATTACGAGATATTGGGCGCGTTCTGCCAGCTTAAGCGCTTGAGCTCAGCGGACGGCAGCAACAACGTGAACGCGATTGTTTAGTAAAAGCGCCAGACAGCGTTAGAACTCCGCTTCAAGCGGAAATACATATGATTGGATCTGACCGTTCAGCCACCGCGGGCGCTTAGTCTCGGCGCCGCGCCGCAGCGTAAGCAGCTTTGGCTGGAACTGGCAGAACGCGCCCATTGTAATAGGGGCTTCTACTTCTGACCCAAAGCGCTAGACAACATGCGCAGAAGACTTGGCGCCGCTGTCAAATCTGGTAACATAATATTGCTTAAAATCCCCAGAAAACACGCATTCCATGTAAAAAAAATACCAATTTCGGCTTTAATCATGAAGTGTTCTGTATCTACGTATCCTATCTCAAGGATGCTTGCCGCGGGTGTACCTGTTTTTATGTACTTTGGAAAATTTGCTGAACTGTCCTAACCTAAAAACGCAGTAGGTATTTTGGTTTTCATGTTCACTTCCATATAATTATTCAGTTTTCAATGAATGCATGTCATTCCCACACTTATCTTTTATTAATTACATTTTATTGGATACTAATTAAGCTTTTTACAAAGCACATTTGCCAACTTAATTTAGTCTTGGGTGGTCCTGGGAGAAATGCGCGCGCACATCGTGAGATCAAAAACCAGAACGAGAAACGTCTATTCATGCTGATCTTCAATTTTCATTTTAAAATTCTAAAAATGTTTATTTTATTTAGTGTAATTTCTGTTTTCTAAAATAATAACATTTTGTGATAATATTTTTGTTGTGGTCATATTCCAAGTTCAAGAAAACGTTGCATATAAAAACAGAATGACAGGATGGACATTCTGAAAAATGTTTAATAATAAAAATCTTTAATTCTCAAATAAAATCTTTAAATCTTGTGATATGCACCAATTTGCAGACGATACACTAAAACATTAATTGCAAGAGATAACTTACCTGATATTGAGCTAAAAAAAATATTGAGCTAATTCACTTAATGATCAAAGTCAGCGTACAAGTCAAAGTCACTCAATGGACTACTCGAAGGAAGTACCCTGATAGTTCGAGGAAAAACATTTTTCCGACAATGATACCAAATGCTTGATATTTTGCTTATAATTGTAGCGCGAAAATCACCATTGAGTGACTTTGACTTGTACGCTGACTTTGATCATTAGGTCCATATTTCTTTCGATGTCCTTGCTTCTAAAAAACAGTGTGATTATTAGTTTCTTTTAAGTAAATAAACATCATTATAAATATGTGCGCAAGATGTGTCAAAATAATACACCATAGATGATTATTTACTAATTTATTTTTAGCTTCTTCTACACTTTTTATTCACTAGCCAAATAAGCCACAGGTTTCTCCACTGTATGCTTTAGAATATGCACTTTAAGATCCACGGATCGCGGAGAAGAATACTTGCACATGGTACACGCATACCGTTGTACTCCTAAATGAGTTCTCATGTGCGCTGTAAGTTGGGTAGGTAGAACAGATGTAAAGTCACAATGGCTGCACTTACAGAATCTCTCCATTGTATGAGATAACATATGAGTCCTAACATTTCTAGGGCGTGCGGCTGTGTAGTTGCACAACCTACACCTATACCGGGTTCCCGCTGTGTGCGATTTCATATGCTCTTTGAGCTTGACCCTTGATAAACCTGCCAACTGACACTTCTTGCAGTTGAACAGTTTTTCGCCTGCATGTGTACTCATATGCATTTTAAGTTGGTTCGATGTTGTAGTTGCATATTCACACACATTACACTTGTGACATTTCTGGGTTGATTCTTCGTCAATATTTTCCACAGCAGAATTCTCCTCATCAGTTCTGATTTCCGATCTAAAAATTGTATAGATATGAGATCACAGTTAGGAATAGTTTATATTGATACTAAAGTTTTCATTGACAGTATATTGGATGGTAATTCCCCCTGTATATTTACAAAAAGCACAATGGCTAACAAACAACTAATTGCCAAGCAAATAGCAACTAATTCTGAGTAGTACTCATATATACTTAAAAGTCCCTGATATTAGTGCAAGTTTATTTTTGTTGTTGTTCCATAATTAGGCATCAGATATGATAGATTGGCTCTGTATTTTGTTTTAGACCAATCTTAAAAACAGTGAAAAAAAGGTGTTTAATAAATTACAGGTGAGTTGGGGCGCCAGTAGTTACCTGTGGTAAAATTCAATAAATAGCGCCCCATTAAAATTTTTTAAGAGGCAGGTTGACAGAGATATTTATTTTAAGAATAACTTTTATGATAACATTGTAAAAAGCTAAAATTTACTACAAAATCAAACAATTAATAAAACGCTGGGCGCTTTCACGCTTCGCGCCCACCCTTACACTAATAAGAACATATTTAAGATCTACAATATGGCAAGACTTACTTTCGAGTTTTAGTACAGTTGACCCGTGGCAGTAGCAAATGTTCTACTGCCACGCTTTACCCCTTTGCTATCCGGTGCGGAAAGTATTGAGTTTCAATATTCTATGGTATCCACAAATTTTATTAGAGCCTTGAACCCCTAAAAGTAATGTTCACGTTCGCGGATTTCCGCGATTTACCGCAAAACGATCACAATTTTGCATTTTTATTAATCCTTATAAAATTCTGCACAATAAAGGTATCTTAAATTGCAAGTGCCCCAATATAGGAGTTTGCAGTTTAAGAACCACACTACAGTCAGCGTATATAAGTATATAACATGACAAAATCACGTCGATTTTGAATTACATAATATACATATTTACGTCAAATTTAATTTCCGATCTTTAATGGTTTTCGACTTTTGACGTCATCGACACGGCAACCCGATATTTTTTTGCACTGGTATTTATAGATCTGTCTTAATTTGTCTTAAAGGTAATTCATAAAACGTATCGCCATACATAAGAATTAAGAACATTTTTGTGAAAAAGTGGGGTAATATTGATAACTTCTGTTTGTTTAAGAAAAGTCAAAAGGCGTTTTCGATTGAATTCCTTTATGGTCCCGTACGTACGTAAAGCATTGCTGTAAATACTTCAAGAACATTTGGGAACAAACTGTTGGGATTGCAGGTAAAAGTGCAAAGATTAAGGTTTACTATGAGACCATTTTGAGGTTTCTAGGATAATCGTTTCAGCTGGTATAAATTTGTATAAATTACCAAAAAGTGTGTTTTGACACTTTGACCTCACCTTTTTCAAAAACCTTGGAAATTTTGGAGTCCAGATTCGTTTTCAGGGCAGTTAATTCTACCAAAAACGCAATTTAATATTCAATTCACAAAAGCTACTATTCCTAAAGTCATCAATATTTTAAAACGTTTAATTGACTTTATCTCGAAAATTTTCGTATGTAAAGCTTTTTATTTAAAATATTTCCGGTACCGTTTAGACAATTAAATGATCTACCAAAATCAGTGAGAAAAAATTGGGAGTGCAGAATTTTATAAACAATATCATTGTTCGGGAGCTAAGATCACGCTATAACCTTCTTTGCTGATGATACCAAACTTTTGGTGGCAGATAGGGATGTCAATGAATTGAGGGGGAAATGTGAGGTAATTTATAATAGAGCAGAATCTTGGTGCAACATTAATAGTTTAAAAATAAATAACGATAAAACCAACATATTAATATTTAAAACCAGCAACAGAAGGGATAACAAAAGTTATAACAAAAGATAGCAAAAGTTGATCTGGGGGGGGGGGAAGAATTGGAAGTGATAAAAAAGACCAAATTTCTGGGAGTAGTGATAGATGATTCTTTAAAATGGGATGGACACACAGAATATTTAAATAAGAATCTGTGCTTAGATACGGTGTAATTTTCTTTGGGGGGTTGCTCCAGCGCATGTGCCTTATTTAATGTACAGAGGAGAGTATCGAGAGTAATGCTGGGACTGAAATACAGGGAGAGCTGTAGGGGAAGATTCAAAGAGCAAACAATTTTAACCTTCTACGGCATATACATATTAGAATGCCTTTTGTTTATACACAAGCACAAACAGTTGTTTGTTCCTTTAAACGACAGCACTAAGTACGTCAACGCGCGATTATCAATAGCCGGTCACAGACTTTCTGTGACAGAAAAAAACCCTATGTACATGTGTGTTAAATAATCACATGTTAAATATTCTTCTCGAATACATAAAACGCATGCAAGAATTCCAATCTTTCAAGAAAAAAACCAAAGAAGTGTTATTAGACCTAGAACCGTACAGTTTGAATGACTACTTTATGTAGAGTTTCTATTTATTGTTTGTGACGCACCTTCATTTCTGTTGTATAGGACTGTTCGTAAACATTTTGTACACTATTATGAAATAAAGAATTTGTTATTGTTATAAACAAGGATGGTCCGTAAGTTTACGGAACCTAATATTTATTATATAGCCTAAGGTCGCAAGATTTGAGCTTTGTCCTACTTACAAAGTACATACGTTATGCTTCTCGACACTTTATCACCTTTCTCAAAAACCAGTGCTAGTGAACTATTTTGATTGAAGAATTTAGATAAAACGAGATATATTATACGTACGTTGAAGAATTACTTGCATCAATGAGTGCACAACTATCATCATAGGTACTATCTGAAACAAAAATTTCAGTGAACAATGAGCTAAAGTATGAATCTATACACCAAATCTCCCATACATATAAATCTGGTCTTTAATTAAAACTACATATATCTATCTACAGTTACAATTTAAACTAGTAAGAAAATTATCTTCAGCCCTGCTGAAGCTAAGATACCCCCACCATAAAATATTAAAAAAAAAGTGAACTGATTTTGCCCATTCATGAACTTGTCGTTAGTTTTTAATAGATAAGCTTGTATACCAAATTTCAGATCAATTACTTCAAAATTACGGCAGTTATCGTGTACTCAGACTGACGGACATTTGCGCCAAACTCAATATACCCCTCACCACAGTAAATGTGGGGGGTATAAAAATAACATCAACATTATTTCTTATTTTATTTACAGCCTGTATAACTTACCATTAAGCTCATCCTTAACCATTGTCTCTTCAATTTCTATTTCCTGTTCATGTTTTATTTTCATATTACGGTTGCCAGTGTCAAAGTTGTCCGAAACATCATTAAAATAATAAAAAGGTTCTGAATTAACTCGAGTATCTACAAACTCTACTTCGGGTAAACTTTTTGAGCATTCGACAAAAGCAAAACCGTCCTGGCTATGTAAATTTGATCGATTTTCTGTATCTTCTGAATTCATGCTGTAAAGTATATTAAAATTATTAAGTATAACTTGTGGAATATCGGACGGCAGGACTTTATTAATATAATATTTTATCTTGATCGTCGATGTAGAAACTATCTGTGAGGTTTGAGGTTAGGCTCGAATGAGAAGAGTCACGCTTCTATCTTGTGGACGTCCTTATTTTGCTTTCGACTACAGCCAGGAGATGGCGCTCCGTGATACAACTTAAACCAATTGCAAAAACATGTTTTTTACTTTGCGTTCGTTATAAACTCATAACGAAACCGCTTTCAGTGTCGTTATGAAAACACTAGATCACAAACTTTTAGTTTTCCAAGATTGATATTGACGTCTAGTGTCAAATAAGGCGGACATCTCAATCGCTATAGGGGCTTCTACTTCTGACCCAAAGCGCTAGACAACATGCGCAGAAGACTTGGCGCCTCTGTCAAATCGGGTAACATAATATTGCTTAAAATCCCCAGAAAACACGCATTCCATGTAAAATTACCAATTTCGGCTTTAACCATGAAGTGTTCTGTACTTACGTGTCCCAACTCAAGAAAGCTTGCCGCGGGTGTACCTGTTTTTATGTTCTTTCGAAAATTTGCTGAACTGTCCTAACCTAAAAACATAGGTATTTTGGTTTTCATGTTCACTTCCATATAATTATTCAGTTTTCAATGTATGCATATCATTCTCACACCTATCTTTTATCAATTACATTTCATTTGATACTAATTAGGCATTTTACAAAGCAGTCGCCAACTTAATTTCGTCCTGGAGGAAATGCGCGCGCACACCGTGACATCAAAAATCAGAACGAGAAACGTCTATAGGGTGTTATTTATTTTTTTACAAAACAACAATATTTTTTTAAATTTCTAAATAAGCCTTCAGATTCATATTCTATAAAAAAACATATTTTTGGGGGGGTATACATTTAATGTAGTGAAGGTATATTGAGTTTGATACAACATTTGTAACACCTCAGAAGTGAAAACTGAATCGATTTAGCTATGTCCGTCTGTGTACACGATAACTGCCGTAATTTAGAAGTAATTGATCTGCAATTTGGTATACAAGCTTATCTCTTAAAAATTAAGGACAAGTTCGTGAATGGGCCAAATTGGTTCACTACCTTTTTTTTTTAATATTTTACGGTGGGGGGTATTTTAACTTCAGCACGGCTGAAGATAATTTTCTTACTAGTCGTTTATTTTTGCTGTTGTCAGAGTAGAAAACAAAAAAAAATAGTGTATTTGTTTTCCTGATCATATAACATTTTGAACAGGTCCCACAAGTGGCACCTAAAATTCTATTTTGCTTGCAAAATGGAAATTATTAATATTTTATTAATTCAAAGTCTTTTCTCAAAAATTGTCTTATGTAAGGAGATAGAATTTGTATGCTATTAAGATTATCAAAATATTTGGTGGCATTAAAAAAACAAAATGTCAATAACGTCATATTAAGGTCAGAAATAAAACTTGCTAGAAGAATGTGTATTTTCTAAAAATATGTATTTAGATCATTTAAAATCGACAAGGATATACTGCGTATTCTAGAACCACAGGCAACCATACTCAGGTTAGAGTGAGGTTAGAATCGACATATAAGCACATAAGCTCACATGAACAACAGTCAGTTTCTAACGCACATGGATGTTTCACTCATTTCCACCTTTGCTTTTCTTCTTCTTAGCATGTCTTTGCACATGCGCCCTAAGATGGGCAGCTGATGCACTAGCATAATCACACAGAATACACTTATAAGGCTTCTCCCCCGTATGCTTCCTCATATGCACTTTAAGAAGCGCAGATTCCGAAGCAGAATATTCGCACACAGTACACGCGTACGGTTTCTTCTCCGCGTGCGTTCTAACGTGCCTCCTAAGGTGTCCCTTCGTTGCACCAGCATAGTCACACCTCTCACATTTATAAGGTTTCTCCCCCGTATGCGTCGTCAGGTGCTCTTTAAGCGTCGAAGACGTCGCCGCAGCGTAGTCGCACATCGTACATTGAAACGGTTTTTCCCCTGTATGCGATCTCATATGCACCTTGAGCTGCGACGACCGTGGAGCTTCGTAACTACAGAAACTACACTTGTGCGGGTTGTCCGACGAATGGCGGGACATAATATGCATTTTAAGGCAATGACCAGTTGCGCCTTTATACTCGCACATGGTACATTCGTACGATTTCTCATGTGTTCTCATGTGCGCTTTAAGTTTAGCGGATGTCAAGGCTTTATAATCGCATAGAGTGCAGTTATAGGGGACCTCCGCTGTGTGTGTTCGCATATGTGCTTTGAGTAACGACGGTTTTATAGCGGTATACTCGCAAACGCTGCAGATGTTTTCGTGTGTTTTCGAGTGCACTTTAAGACGTTGCGTCGAGGTAGCTGTAAATGCGCATATCGTGCAGGAATACGGTCGTTCTCCGGTGTGTTTTCTCATATGGATTTTGAGGTTTCTAGATTGCGTGGTAGCGTAGTCGCATACGCTACAACAGTGTGGTTTCTGCTGCGCATGTGTTCTCATGTGCACTTGAAGGTATTTAAGATGTGTGGCTGAATAGTCGCAAACGTTACAGTTGTGCGTTCTTTCCTGTATATGTGTTGCCGCCATATGGAATTTAAGAGTCGAAGATAATCTAGCGGCGTACGGACATAGTTTACACTGATAAGGTTTGACGCCAGTGTGTATTCTCATGTGCCTTTTAAGCTCGGATGCGTGCGAAGTTGCAAATTCGCAGACACTGCAGACGTGGTTTTTCGCTCTCGATTTCGCAGCTTTATTTTGTAGCTTGGAATCCTCCTCTTCAAGTTTCATTGCCGATCTGAAAATTGAGTAGACAGATATGAGATTACAATTGACCATCGGGTTGTATACAGAGTGTCTCGTAAACCAGCGCGCATACACAGCGTTGTTAAGACAAAATGTGCGGGGTGTGTGTATGCAAAACGCAACATGTCGCAGAAACGTTAGAATTGAGTTACTTATGTCATTGGATCTGTCTATATGTTGGGCGTGGTAATGTTGCCGATTTTTGTTCACCGATTAAAGAAAGCAATTTAAAATCACGTAAAGTTGATGAACCCATAAAGTTAATTAAAATTTTAAGGTTTGCGCGAGTATTTTTTATAATTTTTATAATCAATAAAATATGTAATTATTCTTTTTATATCATCAAATTAAACTTCAGACCTTTAATTGTTTTTGCTTATCGGCGACTACTCCCAATTTTTATTAACTTAGATCATTTTAATAAAACCAAAATTATTTATTTTTTTTTTTTTAAACAAAAGGTGTTTTTTTAAACAAAACATGTTTTTTATAAAATGGTGTTTTTTTAAACAAAACAATGTTTTTAAACACTAAAAAAAGTACATGTTTTAAACAAAGAATAAAACTTGTGTTAAACATGTTTTAAATCACCACTATTTTATTTCTCAGCATATTGATCGGCATCTTTTCATTTCTTACTTCACTTGCTTCCATTGTTATTGTATTACTATATTTTATGACAAACTCTTTACTTGACTTAAAATACAAAATTTAAACTATAGCTGATTTTTACTCTATCATACGTAGTATTATAAAGTACTGTAACCCGTGCCAAAAAAAAATTTGAGATTTTAGTAGAAATATGTCCTATTGGGTCCCCTGCACATTTTTGACCAAGGTACAAAAAATGTCTGTGTACCCGTTTTTTTTTGTGGCGATGATTCCGGAGAAACTACTAAAGGTATTCGGACGAAACTTCATATTTAGAAGTTTCATGACCAAACTTAGAGCTAAAAAGCTTTTGGTTCAAAAGAGTCCAAAGGAACTGGATGTTTACTCTCAGCATTTTTAACGATTTTGCAAATGAGACACCATTTCTGTAATTTCGTCAAACTAGTTAATTATATAATATATTAAAGTAGAGGAAATTTTAAACAATTTATTTCTATGACATTTTTTGGTAAATTAATTAATTAAATAATAAATTAAAGGAGAGGAAATTCTGAATAATTATGTCTATGACATTTTTTGTTAAAATTAATAGTTTATTCATACAATAGCCAAGTCTATTTGATCGAGATCGGTCGTGACTGCATTAATATAAAACTAGTTAGCCAGGGTTTGACAGATATTTTCATTCTAATGACAGTAGGTAGTGTCAAACGCTGATGTTTTGACAATACCTACTGTCAATAGTATCAAAATATATGTCAAATCCTGGCTAACTACACAGATACAGATATGCTATTAATTTTATATATAGTATGATAAAGTCATGTGCCTGGCCACATCAAATTTTTTAATTGATCTATGCATACAAATATTCTGTATACTGAATATTCTGTTCAAATTCCGGCAGTTTAAAACACAACAGTTAAAACAAACTATTTAAAACATGTTTAAAACAAAATATTTGTTATAAAACTTATTTCAAACACTGTTTTAAAACAAAGTGTTTTAAACATAACAACCCTGGTCTACATTCAAAATTTGGTCCCTTTGACTCGAAAGTTGTGCACAATTTTTTCTTGATGACCTTTATATTGGAAACACTTTTTAGATAAATACATTGGTGGATGGAGGATTTTGTGAATGCATATTAGAATAGTTGTGAATTTACCATTGTTTCACAGAATATTCCGGAAACTGTGAAAGTATCTCAAAGTAAATGTTCAACATAAATCTTTTACATAGTCTTAAAAAAAATCTTTATGAATGTCCTTGAGGGACTGACCAAGTTTCTGTCTGTTGGCATGTGTGGACACAAAAAAGCAAACAGGTAAAAAAAATCATCTCAAGCATCTTTTGAGCTTGGATTCGTATTCAGCTTAAAGAAATTGATCGAAAAAAACACCTGACCATAAAATTTATAGCCTCATCATCACTCCCAGGATTGGTGTCGGTTTATGAGACAGCCTGTATAGGCACGTAATCCCTATTCATCCAAATTAACTCTATTTTGATGTATAACATATTTCCCGAACGTGGGATAGGATATCGGTAATGTTGCCTTACGTAACCTGTTTTGATAAACATCTCCAAAACTTAATTAAACTTAGGAAAACAAATTATATATCATATTAAAGGCGAAGAAGGTTTATCCTCACAGAATACCTAATGCCGTTTACACTTCTAAAGCGTTTTACATCCTGGTAAACAAATATTAAACAAGCATACATCCTGTATAAGCTTAAAATTTAAACAATTAACAACTTTAAATTCATAAATGTACATACGTTGAATTAGTTGAGCAAAAGACGATAGAGTTCTCATCATCAGTATCTAAAACAAAATAATAAATCTATAAAGTTATAATTTTCAAACAAACAGCAAATAATTCCTTCCTTACCAGTAAACTCAGTCTTAACTTTTGTCTCGTCAAATTCAATGTCCTGTTCATCTTTTATTTTGATATCTTGGTTGCCAGTGTTAAAATTAGACAAAGATTGCTCACCGCTACAGTCACTGTTAACGGACTGCATGCATTCATTA
Organism: Aphodius sticticus; assembly: GCA_963966075.1. Classification (NCBI taxonomy): domain Eukaryota; kingdom Metazoa; phylum Arthropoda; class Insecta; order Coleoptera; family Scarabaeidae; genus Aphodius; species Aphodius sticticus. Next base: position 68,526,606 of record OZ014509.1, read on the forward strand.
TCGACACTCTTAAAAAATGTTGACGTTGGTCCATCAAAAGGCAACTGAGATGTACCAATTGAAGTTTGTATAACCTCCGCATCAGGTTCAATTTTTAGGTGAATATTGCATTCCTCAACTTCTAATATGACTGGAATATCAACAAACTCCACATTGGGAACACTTTCTGAGCCCATATTGCATTCGTCAAATGCAAAACTGTCCGGACAATGCACATTTGATTGACCTCCTGGATCATTTTCTGTTGTGAAATATTCTGAATTCATTCTGTAAATATACTTGGAGTATATTGGAGATACAGAATTTTTATGTTTGGGTGGTAATTTATAGTTCACTGAAAGAAACTAGTACACATCACCAAAGTCGAACTTTTGAGGTTAGATGTGGTTAGATACAAATTAGAGAGGTAGACGCGTCACGTTCCTACCTTGCCTATTTCACGAATTCTACTTTTAACTCCTGACAAGAGATGGCGCTGATGTCAGATTAGCGGGGTTGAAGGACAAAATATCGAAACGTCGAAATAGCAGACTTCCAGGACACGTCCTCTTTTTTCTTGTACAATATTGTGACATTCTTGGGTCTTGGAACTTGCGAAAGAGAAAAAACAAAACTGTCAAATACGTACTTACCTGTCGCAAAAATATTTATTGCATATTTTAGTAATAAATAAAATTTTATAGTTTAATGCGTTTCAAATTTTTATTTGTTCGATAACTTTAACCTTAATACATATATGTTTTTTCTTTTTGATGATTTGGACGAGCTGATTGCGAATATGCGACCACAAAAATGTCGAAGGTAATTTTGATTTTAAAAAGAGTAAAACTTCAGTTTGCTAACAAAGAAATGAAACAAGTTTCTTAAAAAAATACTATTTATTTATAATTAATGTTCACTTATCTAACAAAAAACACAAATTATTTTACGCCTGTTTATAGGAAGTATACTCTTGAGCAGGTAATTAATATTTTGATATTTGATAACCAGGGATGTAAAAGCGTAATTTATCACGCAAGTACTGATGGAAGATTTTTGAAATTAGTTGATAAATTACGGTAAATTACCCACTGTAATCACAATTTTCGGTAAATTATCAACGGTAATTTAAATTGACGGTAAATTACCATCGGTAACTTAAGCCATAAATTACGGTAATTAAAAATCGGTAAATTACCATTAATGACGGTAATTAATTTGGTAATTTACCGATTTTTAATTACCGTAATTTATGGCTTAAGTTACCGATGGTAATTTACCGTCAATTGAAATTACCGTTGGTAATTTACCGAAAATTGTAATTACAGTGGGTAATTTACCGTAATTTATCAACTAATTTCAAAAATCTTCCATCAGTACTTGCGTGAATGTACCCCACCACTCCTAAGCAGTCGACAAGTGCACTGATGTTTGTGTTTTGCCTGGGAAGTACTTAGGGATGTAAGCAGGGCTGTGGAGTCGGAGTTCAGACAAATTTCAGAGGGTCGGAGTCGGCAAAAATGTACCGACTCCGACTCCGGGTCTATGTTTAAATAATGTAGAAAAAGACATGCGAGATGGCCGTTGCCTCAATAAGTTAACAATTAACTAAACATATTATTAGGTGTTTTACAAAGTAACAAGGCCTAGCTAGGTATTTTACAAAGTATCTATATGTAAATATAATTTAACTACAAAACACACAGGTCGGTGGTGAGTCATGATTAGCAAAATGATTATTGTGAGTCGCTTGCCGCGTCGCATATATAGTTTATTTCCATGTGCTATGTGTGCTATGTGCCATGTCCATGTATAGGTACTTAGACAAATTAGAACTTTCCAAAGTGAAGCGACAACGTGTGGTTTTCCTTATTCATCAAAATTATAATATTATTATTATTAAGACCCAGTTCTACCTCTCCTAAAACGCGTTTGCAAATAAAAGCGTTATTTATTGTTCAAAGTTTATGAAATTTTTTATGTAACTTCTTAGATAAATAGCGAGTTGGGCTAGATGAAAAAAAAAATTTTTTAAAGATAAAAATCAATTTTACTTCTACATCTTTGGTTTTTTTTCAAATATAAAACATTTAGCCCAACTCATGATACAAAAATAGATTTTTTATTTAAGTACAATTTTAATCTAAACATTATAATTGCGATAACAAAGCGTAATTGCCAGAAATGTATGTAATTTGCCTATATTACGGGCCCGGTGTAGACAGCAGACGTTAGGAGTTTTAAACACCGCCTATAACTACGCCACGCCTACTGCTATTTTTAGATTAGACTGTTCACAAGTTATGACCGTAGCGTATATTGAATCGGGAGAACAGAGTTCTCGCATTTCACGTTTATACGCACGGTTTACAAATTTAACACACGATAAAAGTCATACCTACTGTATGATATTATACTTAGTGTAGTTATACCTGCTAGGTGTTAGGTACATTTGTTTAATAATGGGTAGAAGTCGTGGCAAAATACCTAAACATTCGCGTCTGTCCTTTAGACGAATTAGTAAAAGACGACTACGTACCACCTAAGTTAAAATATTGCATAGATAATCTAAAAGAACAATATTGTAATTATTTAATTACAAATGAGACAAAGAGACCAGAACAGGACTCAAATGAACATTTTATTTAAAATGTCGGTTTTATGGACAGGAAGAGACAATTAGCAGTGACGAACTTGGGTCTGCTCTAATGAATATTAGTTCAGCGACTGTATTGGGCAGTATTACAGCGGGAATTGGATATAGCCAATGCCAGAATTTGTTTTCATTCATGAATCTTGCATTCATGGCGGCCAGAACGTTTATAAAATATAGCGAACTTGTAGGTGACAAAATATTTGGGATTTATATAAATGGTTTGGGGAACTTTGGACTATGTGCTATGATTTTACTTTATCATACGTAGTATGTAAAGTATTGTAATCGTGCCAAACAAAATTTTTGAGGTTTTAGCGGAAATGTCTTTTTGGATCCCTTGAACATTTTTGACACAGGTAAAAAAAAATTCTGTGTATGTGTGTGTGTACCGCCTTTTTTGTGGCGACGATTCCGGAGAAACTACTAAGGTATCGGGACGAAACTTCATATTTAGAAGTTTCATAACCAAACTTAGAGCCGAAAAGCTTTCTGTTGAAAAGGATCCAAAGAAACTGGAGGTTTAGTCTTATAGCATTTTTGAAAGATTTTGCAAATAAGCCGCCATTTCTGGAAATTTGTCGAAATAGTTAAATAATAAATTAAAGTACAGGAAATTCTGAACAATTTATGACTATGGCATTTTTTGGTAAAATGAATAGTTTAGCTGCATGAGCAAATTCTATTTTATCGAGATCGCTGCATTAAAACTAGTTAGCCAGGATTTGTCAGATATTGTGATTCTAATGACAGTAGGTAGTGTCAAACGCTGATGTTTTGACAATACCTACTGTCAATATAATCAAAATATCCGTCTAGTTCCAGTAGTTTTATGTTAATACAGACATGGCCGATCTCGATCAAATAGAATCTCATGCAGCTAAACTATTAATTTTATATATGGTATGATAAAGTAATGTGCCTGAACGCATCAGATTATTTTTTTTTATTTTTGTCTTCGTGTGTCACTGCCGTGCGTTCGTTCGATATCCAGCATGTTTATAGATGTATTGGGTCCTCATTGCTCGATTTAATTAATTTTATTTAAATTAATTAATTAATTTAAATAAAAATTTATTATTATTATTATTATTAAATTGAAGTCCATAATTCACCGATGAGTTATCATGAGTTAGGTAATACATTTTTGTCAATTTACTATACAGTATGTATGTCACCTGTTAAAAAGATTAAATATTATAATAGCAAGCGCGCTCTCTCTAACTTAAATCAATATATTTTCTTTTACCGCCTGGCCGCCGCCAGCCAGCTGTATGCAGTCCGGTATACTTATGCGACCGTGATGAGTGAGAACTAGTGTTACAATGTATTAGTATACATTGTAACTTGAGCGAAAGCGAAAGCACCGACGCGCGGCGACAAACTGGCTGAGTACTTCCCCTTCGAATGTACTCGCGTCGACGATGCTCCGCCTTTGCCTGCTTCCTCTAAACCCCCCAACTTCCCCTTATCGTAAAACTGTGGCCTGGTTGACGTTGGTGGGGGCCAGGCAGACCACTCCCAGCAAAAAAAAACATCGCAACGAAATATTTCGTTTGGAAGTTGCGATGTTTTTAAAACGGAGCCTTAAAATTAAGAGAATTTGCTCCTATTCGTTCGACGACAAAGAGCAGTTGAACAATTCATTAAATATTGCAAAAAGCATTTTAATGGTATTTCCTTGCAATTTTAAAAAGAAAAAATAGTTTACTACAGCTTTTGTACCAGAAGGAACAACGTGATGGTATCACGTCGTATTTTTATTCGCCCCAATATCTGAGTGTTTGTAAAAGATAATTCTTTACTTGTAAAACTTTGCAATTTTATCTTTAATGTTTGATAACTTTAAACCTTTAACCGAAATTGATTCTCTTCTTTTCGGCACATGAACAAATTTATCAAAAGTATCATATCCCTTTGAATTTATTAAAATATGTAGATATTTTAAATTGTTACTGAGATTGTGAAATAGGCTCATTTTGCAAATGAGTCACCATTCTGTAATTTCGTTCAAATAGTTAAATAATAAATTAAAGTAGAAGAAATTTTACACAATTTATGTCTATGACATTTTTTATTTGGTCGTGTCTGCATTAATATAAAACTAGTTAGCCAGGATTTGACAGATATTTTCATTCTAATGACAGTAGTAGTGTCAAATGCTGACCTTTTTGACAATACCTACTGTCTTTAGAATGAAAATATCTGTCAAATCCTGACTAACTAGCTTTATTTTAATGCAGACACGACCGATCTCGATCAAATCAAATCTCATGCAGCTAAACTATTAATTTTATTTTTTTTTAGTAAAATTGTACGCAGGTGAACAGGTTTCTAAAATAAAATGTTCGAGGTTGTTCTTCACTGTAAGAATAAAAGAACAGTGAAGAACAACCTCGACATTTTATTAATTTTATACAGGGTGTGTATAAATTGGCGGAAAAGCTACACGTGGCGGTGTTCTTCGTGGCAAAATTCTGAGTCGACAATCTATAATCTAAAATGTTGTACCGTGCTTCTTGAGTCTTCACGAGGTCTCCAAAGTCATGATATCCGATCTCTTGAATGGTGTTATTATTTGAAATCTATTGATGGAGAAGCTGCAGTTTAGAATAAAGAACAATATTGAAAATTTTTCTTTTCCTAAATGTTATCTTTCTGCCTAAAAAGTTTGTTTTTAATTTCGGTATTTCGTTAATTTTGTCATAAAAATACATTCGGCAACACTGTAGAACATGGGTAACTTAATTTTGGCATTTGTCACTTTTGACAGTTGTATAATCAAATTAAGTAATTTGACTTGTTTGTGCTAATTTCGTCAGTTCTACCGTGATTATTCCTACAGTTTAATTAGTTTATTAGTTATTGTATTTTACGTTATATTTTCGTTCGTTCAACATGGAATATACGTTTAATGAGTATGCCGATATGTATATGGTATACGGACCCATTGTTTACAGTGCATAGTAACACGAACACCTGTTGGATTCAGCGTTGCCAAATCTATGTTTCTTTCAAATGGCTCCTGAGGGCACAATAATGACGCTACAACATTTTAGTATAAAGATTGTTTACTCAGAATTTTACGAAGAACATCGCCACGTATAGCTTTTCCGCCAATTTATACACACCCTGTATATAGTATGATAAAGTCATGTGCCTGGCCATATCAGATTTTTTTTGTTGATTTGAACGACCTTATTGCGAAATATAACCATAAAAACGTTGACAGTAATTTTGATTTAAAAAAATAAAACCTCATTTTGGTAACAAAAAAATAAAATAACTTTCTTAAAAAATACTGTTTATTTATAATTAATGTTCACTTAAATAATAATGGAGTTAATATTAAAAAACTGTCGATGACGGCATAAGTCAGTAACAAATTACGATCAGAAATTTGTTTTTTCATAAAAATGTGTATTTTAATTGAAAATCGACACGTTCGAGGAGTTTTTAAACATACCAACCGTCTCAGCGAGTTTCTTATGTTTCCATACTTTCAGCGCACACTGTATGCATCCACCTGAACAAGTGGAAAAAATAATATATTCCTGCATGTTTTGTGGCGATATGACGGAAAAAATATTCAATTTTGATTTTTCTCTGAATAAGTCAATAATTCTGTTTCTTCGTTAATATGAAGAAGTAAGAAGTAAAGTAAAGACTTGTTTCAGTTTTTCTCTAATGGTTTTTTTGGTTTGATGGTAAGTGTCTATATACGTAACAAGTGTTGTTGGGCGAATGTACACACTGATTTTTATTTATGTTTGTGCCATTTAAAATAAATGATCTGTTCAAAATACATCCTAACTGAATTTCTCAGAGATGACCAGCAGTCCACTGGGAAAATGTCTATACCGGTTTTTATATGCTCTTACATAGATATCAAAAAATATAGTGTCATTAAAGTTACCAAACCCTTATCAACTAGTGAAATTAGCTGGATGTGTCAAAATAATACGTTTATTACGTTTATTATTTTTAGCATATACAGAAATGATAAAATAGTGCATGAACGTTTTACAAATTTACAGGTTCTTCACTCTTCTTATCTGTAAGTGTTTGCATATGACCCTTAAGGTGGCTCTCTGACGAAGTAGCTTGGTCACATAGTGCACAATTTGCGGGCCTTTTCTCTCCTGTATGTTTTCTCATGTCGTGAATTTTAAGAGCATACGATGTTACCGCCGTAAACTCACACAAATTACATTTAAACAATCTCTTACGATTATGTGACTTCATATGGAACTTTAACGTGGAAGCATGTGGTGTAGAATACTCGCATACATTACACTTATGTAATTCCTCTTGCCGATGCATGGCCATATGAGAGATTAATTCCTGCGATGTAACAGCTGCAAATCGACACATAGTACATGGGTACAGTTTTTCGTTTTTATGTCTTCTTATATGCTCTGTAACAGCTGTGCTATCTGTAGAAGAAAACTCGCACAGATTACAGTGATAAGGGCCCTCCGCTATGTGCTTTCTCATGTGGGCTTGAAGGTACTTAACTTGAGCGGCTTTATAATCACACATGGTACACTGGTACGGTTTGTGGCCCGTATGTCTTCGCATGTGAAGTTTGACAGCGTAAGATGTTGCACTTGCATACGGACACTTCGTACACATGTACGGTTTTTCTTGTGCGTGCGTTCTCATATGCAATTTTAGTTGATGCGCTACACAAGCGGAATATTCGCATATAGTACATGCATACGGTTTCTGCCCTGTATGTGTTCTCATATGTATTTTAATTTGGTACGGCTTTGCAGCTGTGTACCCACACACACTACAGACGTGACGTTTCTTTATTAACGATTCGTCGATATTTTCATGGGCAGAACTATCATCCTCAAGTTTGATTTCAGATCTGAAAATAGAAAATATGAAACGTATAAAAATGAGTTCACTGTTAGCATACTAGTAGAAACAGTGTGGTAAACAAAGAATATCTAATCTGTCAAGGATACAGAAGTTTGCTGATGAGAGATGACTTGAAAATCCGCCTGTTAACCTTTGCCCGAACCTATAACATCTTTTAATATTTTAAGTAATACTTTGTTTATCATTGTGGCAACTGATTGAAATACGTTTCCTACTCGAACGGACATTATCGCGATTTAGGGCTTTATGTCGAGGAGGCAAAACTCTGAGGGTCTGACGGCTACTAGAACTTTTAATTACCTACAATTTGAGGTATGATAGAAATTTATGCAAGAATTTTTGCAAAAGTTGTGGACATTTTGCTGCATGAACTGAATGAAATACGTTTCCTACTCGAACCGACATTATCGCGATTTAGGGCTTTATGTCGAGGGGGCAAAACTCTGAGGGTCTGACGGCCACTAGAACTTTTAATTACCTACAATTTGAGGAATAATAGAAATTTATGCAAGAATTTTTGCAAAAGTTATTGACATTTTGCTGCAGGAACTGAATGAAATACGTTTCCTACTCAAACGGACATTATCGCGATTTACGGCTTCATGTCGAGGGGGCAAAACTCTGAGGGTCTGACGGCTACTAGAACTTTTAATTACCTACAATTTGAGGTATGATAGAAATTTATGCAAGAATTTTTGCAAAAGTTATGGGCATTTTGCTGCATGAACTGAATGAAATACGTTTCCTACTCGAACGGACATTATCGCGATTTAGGGCTTTATGTCGAGGGGGCAAAACTCTGAGGGTCTGACGACCACTAGAACTTTTAATTGCCTACAATTTGAGGTATGATAGAAATTTATGCAAGAATTTTTGCAAAAGTTATGGACATTTTGCTGCATGAACTGAATGAAATACGTTTCCTACTCGAACGGACATTATCGCGATTTAGGGCTTTATGTCGAGGGGGCAAAACTCTGAGGGTCTGACCGCTACTAGAACTTTTAATTACCTACAATTTGCGGTATGACAGAAATTTCTGCAAGAATTTTTGCAAAAGTTATGGACATTTTGCTGCATGAACTGAATGAAATACGTTTCCTACTCGAACGGACATTATCGCGATTTAGGGCTTTATGTCGAGGGGGCAAAACTCTGAGGGTCTGACGGCTACTAGAACTTTTAATTACCTACAATTTGAGGTATGATAGAAATTTATGCAAGAATTTTTGCAAAAGTTATGGACATTTTGCTGCATGAACTGAATGAAATACGTTTCCTACTCGAACGGACATTATCGCGATTTAGGGCTTTATGTCGAGGGGGCAAAACTCTGAGGGTCTGGCGGCTACTAGAACTTTTAATTACCTACAATTTCAGGTATAATAGAAATTTATCCAAGAATTTTTGCAAAAGTTATTGACATTTTGCTGCAGGAACTGAATGAAATACGTGTCCTACTCGAACGGACATTATCGCGATTGAGGGCTTCATGTCGAGGGGGCAAAACTCTGAGGGTCTGACGGCTACTAGAACTTTTAATTACCTACAATTTGAGGTATGATAGAAATTTATGCAAGAATTTTTGCAAAAGTTATGGACATTTTGCTGCATGAACTGAATGAAATATGTTTCCTACTCGAACGGACATTATCGCGATTTAGGGCTTTATGTCGAAGGAGCAAAACTCTGAGGGTCTGACGGCTACTAGAACTTTTAATTACCTACAATTTGAGGTATGATAGAAATTTATGCAAGAATTTTTGCAAAAGTTACGGACATTTTGCTGCATGAACTGAATGAAATACGTTTTCTACTCGAACGGACATTATCGCAATTTAGGGCTTTATGTCGACGGGGCAAAACTCTGAGGGTCTGACGGCTACTAGAACTTTTAATTACCTACAATTTGAGGTTATACATCACAAGAACATTTTGTTGTAAGTCAACTCTTAATATTAAAATTGTATACGTACGTTATAAAATTAGTTGTGTTGCTGATGGTACAGTTCTCATCATAGGTATCTGGAAAATAATATAGGGCTTAAGCATCAGAATTCTAAATTTAACAAAAAAAACACTAAATTCCTACGCGAACTCACCGTTGAATTCAGTCTCAACTCTCGTTACGTCAACATCTATATCCAGTTCACGTCTTATTTCGATATCATGTTTGTCAGCGGCAACATTGTTGACAGATTGCTCACCGTTACAGTCGTTGTTAACCGAGTCTACGCATTCATTATACAAACTCTTTGACAGTTTTGACTTAAGTACGTCAAGGTTCAACTGAGATGTGCCAGATGAAGTACCTCCGTCATGCAAACTCTTCAACAATCTTGACTTAAGTATATTGAGGTTAAGTTGAGGTAGACCAATTAAAGTGTCTGCCATATCCGTATCCTGCTTACTGTTTGAGTTAATATGCTCTTCCTCGACATCCATGAGTGGAGTACCCACAAACTCGAAATCTGGTACAGTTTCTGCGCCAATACTGCATTCTTCAAAAGCAAAACTGTCCGTAGAATGCAAATTTATTTTATGACCTGGTTGAGTTTCAGTTTCACTGAAACATTCTGAATCCATGCTGTAAAAAATATCACAGGACAGAACTTCGGTAATGGTAGTACATACAGGAAAAGTTGATAAACAATGAAAATGTGAGGTTAGATTTCTATGATGAGCTAAGCATAGAACAGGCACCATCCAACTTTTTGACTTAATTCCAACTCGGGACAGGAGATGGCGCTGTTATACAGGAAAGAAAAACTAAAAAAGATAATACCTTTTTACCAGATTTATTTTTATAACGTGCACAAATATTACAAAATAATGTAGAGTAGAATAAAATAGTGTAAAATCTCATCTACACATTGGAGTTGGTGTTTTCTTAAATTCACATATAGTAAGTTTTAAGTATTTTCATTTTCTCGTTAAATTTTATATTTCAAAATAGCATACCTACGTGGCGTTATTTTTCTTGGTTTCTGTAATTATCACATTCGGTTTTGTCATTTATTATTACTTTACAATATTATTTTTGCCAATTATCAGTGCTTGATGACGATGCCGATTTGTTACTGTGGGTTTTGGGACCAAACCGAACGGTCCCGTATTCTCTGCAATTGTTTCTCCTATACTCTAAAAGGTTTGTGATATTCCAAAAGAACCATCAAGTTACCGCTGGCAATTTGTGCATCATTATCTAAAAAATAAAACAAGATAGCAATAAAAATTGGAAATGAGCAAAACAAGGGAGAAAGTATGGCTGCTTCTGTTTATCCGAGACGGCCGGTCATCCACCTCAATCAAACACAAAAGCAACAACAGGAAACACATCAAAAAGAAAATGAACAATGTAAAAAACAACTTACAAATATATCGCAACATCTTCCAACACGATTGGTCATCGTGGAAGATTATGAGTATTATGACCAAACCTCCCAGTCGAAAGCTAAGGCTGAAACCATACATATTGCGACTTTTAATGAAGTCTATGGTGCAGGAAATGTGTAGATAGAGAGGAGTGGAAACGACTGGGAGACGCATATGCCCAACAATGGGCTTAACCATAATTTGTTGTATAAATATCAGTCACATAAAAATACAGCTAAGAATGGAATATATATATATTTTTGTAGTTAATTGATGTAATTTTGTTCTAAGTTTTTCCATTTAGTTTCTAGAATTGTATACTATGTTTTATGGTTAATAAATGCTATATTATTATTATTATTATCTAAAATCACTCAGAAATAAATATGAAATAAGTAAGAAATTAATTTTAAGCTCACACCATCGCACTCTTCATTATCTAAACACTGCTTTCGTCGTAGTCTAATAACTCGCTTCATTGCATAAATTTAACTCATCTCTAATTTTAAATGTATTGTTGTCTGATGATGGATATTTTACAAAATTTTAGCCAGTCGGCGAAAACCCAACTGCATTCAATAAAATTAAAATTGTGGTTATTGATACAATTTTTGACGCTGATTACGCCGGTATAATTAGATTTTTCCTATTTCGCACGGCTCGGAAGTTATGACGTTCCAAATTATCCAAAATAATGCAAAAACAGCCATTTTACTACATGAGCAACTTTTAACGTAAGCTGTGTCCGACCTAATCGACCGATGTTTACGTTTTGTACGGTACCGGATGGGAAATTGGCCGAGGAATTCATTTCTGAAAGCCGCGTTGCTCCAAGGCGCGTGGTTCGCGAGAAAACGCAAGAAACCGCGGAAACTATAGTTTCCTACGTTGTGGTCAAACCGTACGCGTTACGGGAAAACCGACCTCACCGTTGAATTCAGCACCTCCCAATGCATAAGCACGACTACATTAGAACGCTCTATTTTTAAGAAAAGTTATCAAATTATTTTCGATCTAAATTTAGCACTTTGAGATAGAAAAAACTTGAACCTAGCAACCGTTGGCGATAGAAAGGTTAACCCACCACCAAATCATAGCTCTCGATGAGAAAATCAAAAATATATATACTTTTATATGCCTAAGAATTACCATTTTGAAGTTATGTGGTCCATTTCGCTTATTTTTGTGTTATTTGGAAAAACGTAATTTCAGCACTACTCGGTAACCAGTAGAGACAGAGACTTTTCCTATGTGAATTTGTTATCATCGCACCCATTTTAGTAGGATAGCGAAGGTTTCATGTTGATTCGGGACCTAGTTTTTGGGATAGGTGTGCCACTTCAAAATTATAGTTTAAAATATGTGATTTCTTACAAAATTTTAGCCAGTCGGCGAAAACTCAACTGCCTTCAATTATATTAAAATTGTGGTTCTTGATACAATTTGTGACGCTGATTACGCCGGTATAGTTAGATTTTTCCCATTTCGCACGGTTCGGAAGTTATGACGTCCCAAATTATCAAAAACAATGCAAAAACAGCCATTTTACTACATGAGCAACTTTTACCACAAGCTGTGTCCGATTTAATCCACCGATGTCCACGTTTCGAACGGTATCGGATGGGAAATTGGCCGGGGAATTCATTTCTGAAAACCGCGTTGCTCTAAGGCGCGTGGTTCGCGAGAAAACGCAAGAAACCGCGGAAGCTATAGTTTCCTACTTTGTGGAGTTATAAACATAACTACATTAGAACGCTGTCTGTCTCATAAATTTATGAAATTGTTGTCGGCCTAAATTTAGCACTTTTAGATAGAAAATAATTGAACTTTGCAACCGTTAGCAACAGAGAGATTTACCCACCACCAAATGATTGCTCTCGACGAGTACATCAAAAATATGTATAGTTTAGATGCCTAAGAAGTACCATTTTGAAGTTATGTAGTCCACGTCGCTTATTTTTCTGTTTAAAAAACGTAAATTACGCACAACTCGGTAACCAGTAGAGATAGAGACTTTTCCTACGTGAATTTGTAGTCAGCGCACCCATTTTAGTAGGATATCGTAGGTTTTATGTTGATCCGGGTCCTAGGTTTTGAGATAGGTGTGCCACTTCAAAATTATATTTTAAAATATGAGATTTGTTACTAAATTTTAGCCAGACGGCGAAAACCCAATTGCCTTCAATCAAATTAAGGTTGTGCTAATTTATACAATTCGGAAGTTGTGACTTACCAAAGTATCAAAAACCGCAAATATTGCTTATTTATGACTTATTTAAAAAATGTGAGCACCACTCGGTAACTATTAAAGATACACCATTTTTCTGTGTTGGACGAGGATTGAAAAATAGGGCTTATTCCAAAATAGCCAGTTTTGATGGGTTGTCGTTAGCAGATTTTAATTTTCCCGTGTCCACAACTCAACTGCTGCCGTTGCTCTATATGATTGATGAGTTGTTTGGGTAGCCAAACAGTCCCTATGTTCACTAGTCACCATCTGCTCAAATCAGTTGTCAATTCTGCTCCGATACGTTCCAGTAATTAATTTGTGACCTACCTGACCGAGTTGTGTTCACTGGCCTGTGCTAGTGCCGATTGATTATACAGCAAATGTTTGCCTGACACAGTAGAGAAACAATTAAATTGCAAAATTGATATTACGGACTTTTTTGACATTATGAGCAAAATATACACTCTTAAAAATATACAGTCGGATTTAACACCGAATCAATTTTTACGAAGTACATTCACGCCTTTTGTAGTTATTATTACTTGATAAGGAGTTGAAAATATATCTTTAGAAGGTTGGATTAAAATCAGATGGAATAACCTGTTGGATTTTTAAGTTCTGGTCAGAAATTTGATCTAATAGATTTGTGTGTACCTTTAAATGCATCTCAACCTTGAGTACCTTAAATGCCTGTACGTTTATGCCTCTTTTACTTAGAAATGGAAGATAACAGGAAGTCATGAGTATGTTTTTTTTTCTAATTCCAGATTGGAAATGCCTGCAGTTTGAAGAGAAAATGCCTCGAGAAAATAGAGGTACCTGGAGGGAGTTAAACGCCTGAAGGGGTTTTGAAATAAACAACGCACTCAAAAAGTGGTAAGTCTCTTGTTTGATTTTTGCATAGTATAATCGACCGATGTTCACGTTTCAAACGGTACCGGATGGGGAATTGGCTGAGGAATTCATTTCCGAAAGCGGCGTTGCTCTATGGTGCGCGGTTTGCGAGAAAACGCGTGAAACCGCGGAAACTACAGTTTCCCACTCTCTGGCCAAACCGTAGGCGTTACGGGAAAACCGACCTCTCCGTTGAATTCAGCACATCTCAATGCATAAGCATGACTACATTAGAACGCTCTATCTCTCAAAAAGTTATCAAATTATTTTCGATCTAAATTTAGCACATTGAGACGGAAAAAAATTGAACTTTGCAACCGTTGGCGATAGAAAGGTTAACCCACCACCAAATCATAGCTCTCGATGAGTAAATCAAAAATATATATAGTTTTATATGCCTAAGAATTACCATTTTGAAGTTATGTGGTCCATTTCGCTTATTTTTGTGTTATTTGGAAAAACGTAATTTCAGCACTACTCGGTAACCAGTAGACACAGAGACTTTTCCTATGTGAATTTGTTATCAGCGCACCCATTTTAGTAGGATAGCGAAGGTTTCATGTTGATTCGGGACCTAGTTTTTGGGATAGGTGTGCACTTCAAAATTATAGTTTAAAATATGTGATTTCTTACAAAATTTTAGCCAGTCGGCGAAAACCCAACTGCCTTCAATTATATTAAAATTGTGGTTCTTGATACAATATGTGACGCTGATTACGCCGGTATAATTAGATTTTTCCTATTTCGCATGGTTCGGAAGTTATGACGTTCCAAATCATCAAAAATAATGCAAAAACAGCCATTTTACTACATGAGCAACTTTTAGCGTAAGCTGTGTCCGATCTAATCGACCGATGTTTACGTTTCGAACGGTACCGGATGGGAAATTGGCAGGGGATTCATTTCTGAAAGCCGCGTTACTCTAAGGCACGTAGTAAGTGAGAAAAACTCAAGAAACCGCGGAAAATATAGTTTCCTACTTTGTGATCAAACCGTACGCGTTACGGGAAAACCGACCTCACCTTTGAATTCAGCACATCCCAATGCATAAGCATGACTACATTAGAACGCTCTATCTCTCAAAAAGTTATCAAATTATTTTCGATCTAAATTTAGCACTTTGAGATAGAAAAAAATTAAACTTTGCAACCGTTGGTGATAGAAAGGTAAAGCCACCACCAAATCATAGTTCTCGATGAGTAAATCAAAAATATATATATACTTTTATATGCCTAAGAAATACCATTTTGAAGTTATGTGGTCCATTTCGCTTATTTTTGTGTTATTTGGAAAAACGTACTTTCAACACAACTCGGCAACCAGTGGAGACAGAGACTTTTCCTATGTGAATTTGTTATCAGCGCAGCCATTTTAGTAGGATAGCAAAGGTTTTATGTTGATCTGGGACCTAGTTTTTGGGATAGGTATGCCACTTCAAAATTATAGTTTAAAATATGTGGTTTCTTACAAAATTTTAGACAGTCGGCGAAAACCCAACTGCCCTCAATCAATATAAAATTGTGGTTCTTGATACAATTTTTGACACTGATTACACCGTTATAATTAGATTTTTCCTATTTCGAACGGTTGGGAAGTTATGACCTTCCAAGTTATCAAAAATATTGCAAAAACTGTAGCCGATCTAATCGACCGATGTTCACAATTCGAACGGTATCGGATGGGAAAATACATGACTTTTTATGTATTTATTTTTAGCATATTTTACAACAATTACAAAGAAAATGAATACTTGTTACATATGACTTTAGATGCTGCAGCTTTTAATAAAAAGTGCTGGAACAGTTTATTATATATTTCCAGTTTAATTTGACTTCTCCTCTGTATGTATTTGCATATGCACTTTAAGTTTGCTTGATGTTATAGCTGCGTAGTCGCACATACTACAATTGTATGGTTTCATCCCTGTATGCGTTCGCATATGCACTTTAAGTTGTCCTGGTCTTGCACAAGCATAGTCACACATTGCACATGAGTACGGTTTTTCCCCTGTATGTTTTCTGATATGCGATTTAAGATGTGACGATGTTGCACAAGCATAGTCACACTGATTACATTTGTAAGGTTTCTCCCCTTTATGTTTATTCATATGAAGTTTAAGTTTCCTTGATGTTCCAGATGCATACTTGCACAGGCGACATTTATATGGTTCATTTCCCTTCGCCTCTGTATGTATTTGCATATGCACTTTAAGTTTGGTTGATGTTATAGCTGCATATTCACATATACTACATTTATATGGTTTAAGCCCTGTATGTGTTTGCATATGCAACTTAAGTTCTTCCAAAGATACACTAGCATAGTCACACGCTGCACATTTGTACGGTTTTTCCCCTGTATGTCGTCTCATATGCACTTTAAGATATGAAGAATTTGCAGTAGCATAGTCACAAATAGTACACGTATAAGGTTTTGCCCCAGTATGAGAACGAGTATGAACTTTAAGCTTCCTAGCAGATGGAGCTGAAAAGTCACACATGCCACATTTATATGGTGTCTCCCCTGTATGTTGTCTTATATGCACTTTAAGAAATGAAGAAGATGCAGATGCGTATGGGCACTCAGTGCACTGGTACGGTTTCTCACCAGTGTGCGATCTCACATGCATTTTGAGATGTGAAGAAGTTGTAGTAGCATAGTCACAAATAGTACACGCAAACGGTTTCTCCCCTGTATGCGTCCTCATATGCCTTTTGAGCTGGTACGGTGTTATAGATGCATATTCGCACATACTACAGACGTGACGTTTCTGTTTTGATTTGACATTGACGTTTTGTTGGGCAGAATCCTCCTCTTCAAATTTGGTTTCCGATCTAAAAATTGTATAGATATGATATCACTAACTAGAAATGGTATAAATTTAGACTACAAAGACTTAAAAATGCTTGAGTTTAAATTATAAAACCAAATATTGAAGGGAGTAAATGTAGAAGGATCATCAGCAATTATGCAGAAGAAAGATGAAGAAATAGACAGAACTTATGAAGATATAGATGTAGGAAACAGAAAAGCATCACTAAAAGAAACCTGGTAACGCCACCATAACATGAGGACAGACAACCTGGTAACAAGAGTGCATGAGGACAGATAATGGCAGAAATTAATAAACATTGAGTAGAAGTAAACATGTGTAATGTTCCATACTTGTAAATAATTTTAAATTGGTGAAGTAGACGAAGAAAACCAATTGGCAAAATAAATATTTTATTTTAATTTATATAGGAAACATGTTTTGGCAGTTAAGGACCAAGTATGTTGACGTGACCGCGCGTAATAACGTAGCGTAAAAAGATCAATGTACATAATTTCCACTCCGCGATTATAGTGACCCTCCGTAAACCGTAAAGTTCGTTCTCGACCGCAACGAAATTCATCTCCTACGTGTGGTCTTACGTTTTCCGGCGTATGCGCGCGTATGGCGCCATCTGTACGTGTACCGGCGAATGAATAGCAGTTTCCAGTAAGTTGTAGGTTAACTGATAGCATTCTGATAGTTTGTGGCAACGAGAACACAGATCGAGAACGACTTCAGAATGAATTGTTGCTGCAACAAGCCCTTCGTCCATAATTTATTATATCTATCACGATCTACTACTGCTTAATGCAATCAAAAATTACACTGACATGTGAGGTTATGTGCCGTTGTGTATATACTTCTCCGCTAGATGGCGCTCAATTTGTTTGAGATCATTGCGGCACTATAAATACTAATTTCGTCGTCCGGAGCGGCATGCGGTACGGCACGTTACGGATTGCGTTTTTGCGGCACTATACTTGGTCCCTAAGTGTGCTTGGGTTTGTAAAAAAAAAATTTAAAATATTGTCTCCGGCTATGATGCCTTGCAAAGAATATAACTTGTAAGTCTCCCCCACGACAATTTAGGATTGATAATGGCATAACTGCTAAAACATTGTTTTCTATATAAATTAAAATACAATATTTATTATGCAAATTAAAAGAGATTTGCTACGTCTACTACACCAAGTTATGTTTAAAGTTGGCCTAGAATTGAGTAGGCAACCAAATATACTTTATAATTTTGTAATCATATTTACACTGAAATGATTATTAGGTATTTCCATTAAAATTATAAGTTAAAGTGAACTTGGAACCTTTGTCGATAATATAAAATTCGACAAAATATCCGGATTAATTCTGTAGAGTCTAGGTAACAGATATTAAGATTATTGGGGGCTGTCGTAGTGTTCTTGCGATCAACTAAAAAACACCGATATTAACAGAATTTGTCACCTACACTCTACAGAATTGAGCCAGGTATTTTTTTTATTATTAGCAAAGGTACAAAATTCAGTCTAACGTATATTTTTTTAATGCACAAACTTAAACATGCATATGTAATAGCCGATTTAAAAATTATAACTACATTTCTGATTTAAACGCCACCTTAAAAATTTGGAGAGAGGAAGCTATGCCAGCAGTGTGGGTTGTGGGTGGTGGTCCCCCACAGTATTACATACCTTTATACAAAAATGTGATCTAGCCAATATAAAGGAACTATAAAAGTATACCTACTGCTCATAGTTTATAAGATACTGGATATCAAGATCGTTTTGAGAATGGAAAGTCAACTATTGACAAAATTTTTGTCATGAAGCATATAGAATAACTTGTACAACTAAGATTCAGAATTCCCTTTCTTGATACAGTTTGAAATCACTCAAGCATAATTTAATTAAATTATCATAAACATACGTACGTTGACGAATCAATTGGGTTATCAATGGTACACATCTCATCATAGGTACAATCTGAAACAAAAATTACGGTGCCATGTTGTAAACATCCTTAAGCAAGAGAATTTCTTAAAAAATAGCTAAGAATAAAGGCTTTAAAAAAAGTACTACTTATAGAAGTAAAAATAATTCTATTCCTTAAGTTTATTTACACTCTCTATAACTCACCATTAAACTCCATCTTAACTATTGCCTCTTCAATTTCTATATCATGTTCATCCTTTATGCCGATATTATCGTCACCAGCGTCAACATTGTTTGAAGATTGCCCACCGTTACATTCATTGTTAACGGACTCAAAGCACTCATTGTCAAAATCATTGAAAAATTCTGATTTCACTTGGACGTCAACAAAATCCACATCACGTACAGGTTTTGGATCAAAATTGTATTCGACAAAAGAAATGTTCGGACAATCCACATTCGATTGGTGGCCAGGATGATTTTCTGTCGTTGAACATTCTGAATTCATGCTCAAAAATATAAAAACCAAGTAAGTAAATTTGCCGAATATCAGAGAGAAATATGTAAACAAAAGTACCTGCCGGAAATGTGAGGTTAGATTGGAACGATAAGGCTGTGTTGGGTTCACTCTCTTGGCGTTCATTCCTAATTCTGACCCCAGACGAGAGATGGCGCTGATTCCGTAATCGAAGCAGTAGAGTTTCCTGTATTATCTGCTAAAATTGGGCTAAATTTCATTGCCGAAGGGATATCGAAGGGATTAAAAATTGTTGCTAAGCACGTTTACCTTGCTGATGAAATGGGTAATTAACAGTCTTATAAAATAACAACGCTCCATCTGATGCACTTTAGTCGGTAGGATTTTTCAAAGTAGCAAATGTCATGATATTTACATGTTTTGATGTTTAGATTGATGTGTCATTGTGTCAAAAATTAATACTAAACAGGTTTATCTTGCAGATGAATTAGGTAATTAATACTGAAAATTACAACGCTCCATCTTTACTCGGTAGGATTTTTTAAAGTAGCAAAAACCGTGTTATTTGCTTGATTTGATGTTTCGATTTTACGTTTTGTGTCATTGCAGGCAACTTTGATGACATAAAAATTAATACCAAACTCGTATATCTTGCAGATGAATTGGGTAATTAATATTGAAAATTACAACGCTCCATTTGATCTACTTTAGTCGGTAGGATTTTTCAAAGTAGCAAAAGCCATGATATTTGCTTGATTTGATGTTTCGATTTTACGTTATGTGTCTCCGCAGGCAAAGTTGATGAGATAAAAATTAATACCAAACACGTTTATCTTGCAGATGAATTGGATAATTAATACTGAAAATTACAAAGCTCCATCTGATGTACTTTAGTCGGTAGGATTTTTTAAAGTAGCAAAAACCGTGATATTTGCTTGATTTGATGTTTCGATTTTACGTTTTGTGTCATTGCAGGCAACGTTGATGAGATAAAAATTAATACTAAACTCGTATATCTTGCAGATGAATTGGGTAATTAATATTGAAAATTACAACGCTCCATCTGATCTACTTTAGTCGGTAGGATTTTTCAAAGTACCTAAAGCCATAATATTTGTTTGTTTTGATGTTTTGATTTTATGTTATGTGTCACTGTAGGAAAAGTTGATAAGATAAAAATTATTACTAAACACGCTTATCTTGCAGATGAATTGGGTAATTAATACTGAAAATTACAACGCTCCATCTGATCTACTTTGGTCGGTAGGATTTTTCAAAGTAGCAAAAGCCATGATATTTGCTTGATTTGATGTTTCGATTTTACGTTATGTTTCTCCGCAGGCAAAGTTGATGAGATAAAAATTAATACCAAACACGTTTATCTTGCAGATGAATTGGATAATTAATATTGAAAATTACAAAGCTCCATCTGATGTACTTTAGTCGGTAGGATTTTTTAAAGTAGCAAAAACCGTGATATTTGCTTGATTTGATGTTTCGATTTTACGTTTTGTGTCATTTCAGGCAACGTTGATGAGATAAAAATTAATACTAAACACGTATATCTTGCAGATGAATTGGGTAATTAATACTGAAAATTACAACGCTCCATCTGATCTACTTTAGTCGGTAGGATTTTTCAAAGTAGCTAAAGCCATAATATTTGTTTGTTTTGATGTTTAGATTTTACGTTATGTGTCACTGTAGGAAAAGTTGATGAGAGAAAAATTATTACTAAACACGCTTATCTTGCAGATGAATTGGGTAATTAATGCTGAAAATTACAACGCTCCATCTGATCTACTTTGGTCGGTAGGATTTTTCAAAGTAGCAAAAGCCATGATATTTGCTTGATTTGATGTTTCGATTTTACGTTATGTCTCTCCGCAGGCAAAGTTGATGAGATAAAAATTAATACCAAACACGTTTATCTTGCAGATGAATTGGATAATTAATACTGACAATTACAAAGCTCCATCTGATGTACTTTAGTCGGTAGGATTTTTTAAAGTAGCAAAAACCGTGATATTTGCTTGATTTGATGTTTATATTTTACGTTTTGTGTCATTTCAGGCAACGTTGATGAGATAAAAATTAATACTAAACACGTATATCTTGCAGATGAATTGGGTAATTAATACTGAAAATTACAACGCTTCATCTGATGTACTTTAGTCGGTAGGATTTTTTAAAGTAGCAAAAACCGTGATATTTGCTTGATTTGATGTTTCGATTTTACGTTTTGTGTCATTTCAGGCAACGTTGATGAGATAAAAATTAATACTAAACACGTATATCTTGCAGATGAATTGGGTAATTAATACTGAAAATTACAACGCTCCATCTGATCTACTTTAGTCGGTAGGATTTTTCAAAGTAGCTAAAGCCATAATATTTGTTTGTTTTGATGTTTAGATTTTACGTTATGTGTCACTGTAGGAAAAGTTGATGAGAGAAAAATTATTACTAAACACGCTTATCTTGCAGATGAATTGGGTAATTAATGCTGAAAATTACAACGCTCCATCTGATCTACTTTGGTCGGTAGGATTTTTCAAAGTAGCAAAAGCCATGATATTTGCTTGATTTGATGTTTCGATTTTACGTTATGTCTCTCCGCAGGCAAAGTTGATGAGATAAAAATTAATACCAAACACGTTTATCTTGCAGATGAATTGGATAATTAATACTGACAATTACAAAGCTCCATCTGATGTACTTTAGTCGGTAGGATTTTTTAAAGTAG
Organism: Aphodius sticticus; assembly: GCA_963966075.1. Lineage (NCBI taxonomy): Eukaryota > Metazoa > Arthropoda > Insecta > Coleoptera > Scarabaeidae > Aphodius > Aphodius sticticus. The sequence goes on from OZ014509.1 coordinate 68,548,588, forward strand.
CAAAAACCGTGATATTTGCTTGATTTGATGTTTATATTTTACGTTTTGTGTCATTTCAGGCAACGTTGATGAGATAAAAATTAATACTAAACACGTATATCTTGCAGATGAATTGGGTAATTAATACTGAAAATTACAACGCTTCATCTGATGTACTTTAGTCGGTAGGATTTTTTAAAGTAGCAAAAACCGTGATATTTGCTTGATTTGATGTTTCGATTTTACGTTTTGTGTCATTTCAGGCAACGTTGATGAGATAAAAATTAATACTAAACACGTATATCTTGCAGATGAATTGGGTAATTAATACTGAAAATTACAACGCTCCATCTGATCTACTTTAGTCGGTAGGATTTTTCAAAGTAGCTAAAGCCATAATATTTGTTTGTTTTGATGTTTAGATTTTACGTTATGTGTCACTGTAGGAAAAGTTGATGAGAAAAAAATTATTACTAAACACGCTTATCTTGCAGATGAATTGGGTAATTAATGCTGAAAATTACAACGCTCCATCTGATCTACTTTGGTCGGTAGGATTTTTCAAAGTAGCAAAAGCCATGATATTTGCTTGATTTGATGTTTCGATTTTACGTTATGTCTCTCCGCAGGCAAAGTTGATGAGATAAAAATTAATACCAAACACGTTTATCTTGCAGATGAATTGGATAATTAATACTGACAATTACAAAGCTCCATCTGATGTACTTTAGTCGGTAGGATTTTTTAAAGTAGCAAAAACCGTGATATTTGCTTGATTTGATGTTTCGATTTTACGTTTTGTGTCATTTCAGGCAACGTTGATGAGATAAAAATTAATACTAAACACGTATATCTTGCAGATGAATTGGGTAATTAATACTGAAAATTACAACGCTTCATCTGATGTACTTTAGTCGGTAGGATTTTTTAAAGTAGCAAAAACCGTGATATTTGCTTGATTTGATGTTTCGATTTTACGTTTTGTGTCATTTCAGGCAACGTTGATGAGATAAAAATTAATACTAAACACGTATATCTTGCAGATGAATTGGGTAATTAATACTGAAAATTACAACGCTCCATCTGATCTACTTTAGTCGGTAGGATTTTTCAAAGTAGCTAAAGCCATAATATTTGTTTGTTTTGATGTTTAGATTTTACGTTATGTGTCACTGTAGGAAAAGTTGATGAGAAAAAAATTATTACTAAACACGCTTATCTTGCAGATGAATTGGGTAATTAATGCTGAAAATTACAACGCTCCATCTGATCTACTTTGGTCGGTAGGATTTTTCAAAGTAGCAAAAGCCATGATATTTGCTTGATTTGATGTTTCGATTTTACGTTATGTCTCTCCGCAGGCAAAGTTGATGAGATAAAAATTAATACCAAACACGTTTATCTTGCAGATGAATTGGATAATTAATACTGACAATTACAAAGCTCCATCTGATGTACTTTAGTCGGTAGGATTTTTTAAAGTAGCAAAAACCGTGATATTTGCTTGATTTGATGTTTCGATTTTACGTTATGTTTCTCCGCAGGCAAAGTTGATGAGATAAAAATTAATACCAAACACGTTTATCTTGCAGATGAATTGGATAATTAATATTGAAAATTACAAAGCTCCATCTGATGTACTTTAGTCGGTAGGATTTTTTAAAGTAGCAAAAACCGTGATATTTGCTTGATTTGATGTTTCGATTTTACGTTTTGTGTCATTTCAGGCAACGTTGATGAGATAAAAATTAATACTAAACACGTATATCTTGCAGATGAATTGGGTAATTAATACTGAAAATTACAACGCTTCATCTGATGTACTTTAGTCGGTAGGATTTTTTAAAGTAGCAAAAACCGTGATATTTGCTTGATTTGATGTTTCGATTTTACGTTTTGTGTCATTTCAGGCAACGTTGATGAGATAAAAATTAATACTAAACACGTATATCTTGCAGATGAATTGGGTAATTAATACTGAAAATTACAACGCTCCATCTGATCTACTTTGGTCGGTAGGATTTTTCAAAGTAGCAAAAGCCATGATATTTGCTTGATTTGATGTTTCGATTTTACGTTATGTCTCTCCGCAGGCAAAGTTGATGAGATAAAAATTAATACCAAACACGTTTATCTTGCAGATGAATTGGATAATTAATACTGACAATTACAAAGCTCCATCTGATGTACTTTAGTCGGTAGGATTTTTTAAAGTAGCAAAAACCGTGATATTTGCTTGATTTGATGTTTCGATTTTACGTTTTGTGTCATTTCAGGCAACGTTGATGAGATAAAAATTAATACTAAACACGTATATCTTGCAGATGAATTGGGTAATTAATACTGAAAATTACAACGCTTCATCTGATGTACTTTAGTCGGTAGGATTTTTTAAAGTAGCAAAAACCGTGATATTTGCTTGATTTGATGTTTCGATTTTACGTTTTGTGTCATTTCAGGCAACGTTGATGAGATAAAAATTAATACTAAACACGTATATCTTGCAGATGAATTGGGTAATTAATACTGAAAATTACAACGCTCCATCTGATCTACTTTAGTCGGTAGGATTTTTCAAAGTAGCTAAAGCCATAATATTTGTTTGTTTTGATGTTTAGATTTTACGTTATGTGTCACTGTAGGAAAAGTTGATGAGAAAAAAATTATTACTAAACACGCTTATCTTGCAGATGAATTGGGTAATTAATGCTGAAAATTACAACGCTCCATCTGATCTACTTTGGTCGGTAGGATTTTTCAAAGTAGCAAAAGCCATGATATTTGCTTGATTTTATGTTTCGATTTTACGTTATGTCTCTCCGCAGGCAAAGTTGATGAGATAAAAATTAATACCAAACACGTTTATCTTGCAGATGAATTGGATAATTAATACTGACAATTACAAAGCTCCATCTGATGTACTTTAGTCGGTAGGATTTTTTAAAGTAGCAAAAACCGTGATATTTGCTTGATTTGATGTTTCGATTTTACGTTTTGTGTCATTTCAGGCAACGTTGATGAGATAAAAATTAATACTAAACACGTATATCTTGCAGATGAATTGGGTAATTAATACTGAAAATTACAACGCTTCATCTGATGTACTTTAGTCGGTAGGATTTTTTAAAGTAGCAAAAACCGTGATATTTGCTTGATTTGATGTTTCGATTTTACGTTTTGTGTCATTTCAGGCAACGTTGATGAGATAAAAATTAATACTAAACACGTATATCTTGCAGATGAATTGGGTAATTAATACTGAAAATTACAACGCTCCATCTGATCTACTTTAGTCGGTAGGATTTTTCAAAGTAGCTAAAGCCATAATATTTGTTTGTTTTGATGTTTAGATTTTACGTTATGTGTCACTGTAGGAAAAGTTGATGAGAAAAAAATTATTACTAAACACGCTTATCTTGCAGATGAATTGGGTAATTAATGCTGAAAATTACAACGCTCCATCTGATCTACTTTGGTCGGTAGGATTTTTCAAAGTAGCAAAAGCCATGATATTTGCTTGATTTGATGTTTCGATTTTACGTTATGTCTCTCCGCAGGCAAAGTTGATGAGATAAAAATTAATACCAAACACGTTTATCTTGCAGATGAATTGGATAATTAATACTGACAATTACAAAGCTCCATCTGATGTACTTTAGTCGGTAGGATTTTTTAAAGTAGCAAAAACCGTGATATTTGCTTGATTTGATGTTTCGATTTTACGTTTTGTGTCATTTCAGGCAACGTTGATGAGATAAAAATTAATACTAAACACGTATATCTTGCAGATGAATTGGGTAATTAATACTGAAAATTACAACGCTTCATCTGATGTACTTTAGTCGGTAGGATTTTTTAAAGTAGCAAAAACCGTGATATTTGCTTGATTTGATGTTTCGATTTTACGTTTTGTGTCATTTCAGGCAACGTTGATGAGATAAAAATTAATACTAAACACGTATATCTTGCAGATGAATTGGGTAATTAATACTGAAAATTACAACGCTCCATCTGATCTACTTTGGTCGGTAGGATTTTTCAAAGTAGCAAAAGCCATGATATTTGCTTGATTTGATGTTTCGATTTTACGTTATGTCTCTCCGCAGGCAAAGTTGATGAGATAAAAATTAATACCAAACACGTTTATCTTGCAGATGAATTGGATAATTAATACTGACAATTACAAAGCTCCATCTGATGTACTTTAGTCGGTAGGATTTTTTAAAGTAGCAAAAACCGTGATATTTGCTTGATTTGATGTTTCGATTTTACGTTTTGTGTCATTTCAGGCAACGTTGATGAGATAAAAATTAATACTAAACACGTATATCTTGCAGATGAATTGGGTAATTAATACTGAAAATTACAACGCTTCATCTGATGTACTTTAGTCGGTAGGATTTTTTAAAGTAGCAAAAACCGTGATATTTGCTTGATTTGATGTTTCGATTTTACGTTTTGTGTCATTTCAGGCAACGTTGATGAGATAAAAATTAATACTAAACACGTATATCTTGCAGATGAATTGGGTAATTAATACTGAAAATTACAACGCTCCATCTGATCTACTTTAGTCGGTAGGATTTTTCAAAGTAGCTAAAGCCATAATATTTGTTTGTTTTGATGTTTAGATTTTACGTTATGTGTCACTGTAGGAAAAGTTGATGAGAAAAAAATTATTACTAAACACGCTTATCTTGCAGATGAATTGGGTAATTAATGCTGAAAATTACAACGCTCCATCTGATCTACTTTGGTCGGTAGGATTTTTCAAAGTAGCAAAAGCCATGATATTTGCTTGATTTGATGTTTCGATTTTACGTTATGTCTCTCCGCAGGCAAAGTTGATGAGATAAAAATTAATACCAAACACGTTTATCTTGCAGATGAATTGGATAATTAATACTGACAATTACAAAGCTCCATCTGATGTACTTTAGTCGGTAGGATTTTTTAAAGTAGCAAAAACCGTGATATTTGCTTGATTTGATGTTTCGATTTTACGTTTTGTGTCATTTCAGGCAACGTTGATGAGATAAAAATTAATACTAAACACGTATATCTTGCAGATGAATTGGGTAATTAATACTGAAAATTACAACGCTCCATCTGATCTACTTTAGTCGGTAGGATTTTTCAAAGTAGCTAAAGCCATAATATTTGTTTGTTTTGATGTTTAGATTTTACGTTATGTGTCACTGTAGGAAAAGTTGATGAGAAAAAAATTATTACTAAACACGCTTATCTTGCAGATGAATTGGGTAATTAATGCTGAAAATTACAACGCTCCATCTGATCTACTTTGGTCGGTAGGATTTTTCAAAGTAGCAAAAGCCATGATATTTGCTTGATTTGATGTTTCGATTTTACGTTATGTCTCTCCGCAGGCAAAGTTGATGAGATAAAAATTAATACCAAACACGTTTATCTTGCAGATGAATTGGATAATTAATACTGACAATTACAAAGCTCCATCTGATGTACTTTAGTCGGTAGGATTTTTTAAAGTAGCAAAAACCGTGATATTTGCTTGATTTGATGTTTCGATTTTACGTTTTGTGTCATTTCAGGCAACGTTGATGAGATAAAAATTAATACTAAACACGTATATCTTGCAGATGAATTGGGTAATTAATACTGAAAATTACAACGCTTCATCTGATCTACTTTCTCCATCTAGTTACTAATACTTATTATAAGAGTGAGATTAAAAAAACCAACCATTTCCTTATATCGATGTCGAAGGGATATCCAAGGGATATCGAGGGGACATCTAAAGGATATCGAAGGGATGTCGAAGGGATTAAAAATTGTTGCTAAGCACGTTTATCTTGCAGATGAAATGGGTAATTAATAGTGTTATAAAATAACAACGCTCCATCTGATGAACTTTAGTCGGTAGGATTTTTCTACAGTCCCTTTATGTTCCTAATCCGATGTACGATGAGCAATTTAATTGAGCAATTAATTTTTACAGGGTTCTCGCTGTAGACAACGTATAAAAACAATGTTTAAATGTTCACGAGTAATATTGATCAAAATAATACATAATACACAATAGATAATTTTTTTAGAGATTTATTTGACTGGATTCTAAGGCACCAAGTATAGTGCCAGAAAAACGCAATCCATAACGTGCCGTACCGCATGCCGTTCCGGACGACGAAATTAGTATTTATAGTGCCGCAATGATCTCAAACAATTTGAGCGCCATCTAGCGGAGAAGTATATATACAACGGCACATAACCTCACATGTCAGTGTTATTGTTGATTGTATTAATCAGTTGTAGATCGAGGTAGATATAATAAATTATGGACGCAGGGCTTGTTGCAGCAACGATTCATTCTGAAGTCGTTCATGTTCTGTGTTCTCGTTGTCACAAACTATCAAAATGCTATCAGTTAACATACAACTTACTGGAAACTGCTATTCAGTCGACGGTACACGTACAGATGGCGCCATACGCGCGCATACACCGGAAAACGTAAGACATAACACGCAGGAGATGAAATTCGTTGCGGTCGAGAACGAACTTTGCGGTTTACGGAGCGTCAGTATAATCGCGGAGTGGAAATTATGTACATTGATCTTTTTACGGTACGTTATTACGGTGCGGTCACGGCACTATACTTGGTCCTTTTACTGTTGAAGCGGGAAATTTACAGCAACCTACATGAATGTTATACTTATCACCGGTTCATTCCTTATGGTATAAATATGGTAGTATCATTCCTTATGGTACACTTTTTGAGCCAATATCGCATTCCTCAAAATTCTCCGGGTGATGCAAATTAGATTGATGGCCAGGATGTTTTTCTATTGTGAAATACTCTGAATTCAGACTGTTAAAAATATTGAGGTCAATATGTATACCTACTATTCCGAACTTAATAATACAATAACAAACAATATTTGGATAATTCCTATTCTACAAAACTTAGCATTTACGGCTCCCGTCTCATATGAAATAGCGAAAACAGCTTTTTTCCACACATTCGAAATAAAAAAATAACCAGATGTAGATGGCGCTAATATAAACATGTCTCATGTTTGAGTTTTCTAGTCGACTAGTACTTGCAGTCTTGCACAATTGTCCGCTATAAAAAAACATGTTTGCCAACTCACTACAAACACGCACTAGAATACTCCATAGCGCAAGTCTATAGAACTGCAGAAGAAAATAACTTGTGTTCTTATAGTTAACATTTAATTATATTTTATAATGTATTACAGCAGACAATAATCAGAAGCAACTGCCATCGGAAACCATTTCTATATTAGTTTTTTTTAATACCGTAGAAGTTAGCGTTGCCAGATGTGTCAAAATAATACACCATAGATGTTTTTTACGGATTTATTTTTAACATGATATAGAAACATTACAAAATAAATGATGAATGAAAACTTGTTCGTATATTTGGCGTTAGATGCCGCAGGTTTTAAGAAAGTGCCCGGATAAACATTTTACACATTTACATTTTCTTTTCCTGTGTATGTATTCGCATATGTAATTTAAGTTTGTTTGATGTTATAGTTGAGTACGGACACCGACTACAATGATATGGTTTCAGCCTTGTATGTATTCGGATATGCAACTTAAGTTGTCCTCGTCTTGCACAAGTATAGTCACACATTGCACATTGGTATGGCCTTTCCCTCGTATGTCTTGTCATATGAGACTTAAGCTGTGAAGATGTTGGACAAGCATAGTCACACTGATCACATTTATAAGGTTTCTTCCCTGCATGTTTATGCATAGTCAGTTTCCTTGATGTTCCAGATGCATACTCGCACAGACCACGCTTATGTAGTTCAGTTTCCGTCTTCTCTGTATGTACTAGCATATGCAATTTAAGTTTGGTTAATGTTATAGCTGCATATTCACACATACTACATGTATGTCGCTTCAGCCCTGTATGTGTTCGTATATGCAGCTTAAGTTGTCTTGGTCTTGCACAAGCATAGTCACACACTTCACATGTGTATGGCATTTCCCCTGTGTGTCTTATCATATGTGATTTAAGCTGCGAGGATGTCACACAAGCATAGTCACACAGATTGCACTTATAAGGTTTCTTCCCTGTGTGTTTATGCATATGAAACTTAAGATTCCTTGATGTTACGGTTGCATACTCGCATAGATCACATTTATATGGTTTCTGCCCTGTATGTAGTCTCATATGCGATGTCAGGCCTGCAGATGCCGCAGACGCAAACTGGCACACAGTACACTGGAACGGTCTCTCACCAGAGTGCTTTCTCACATGCATTTTAAGTTGTGAAGGAGTTGTAAAAGCATAGTCACAAAAACTACACGTAAATGGTTTCTCCCCTGTATGTGTCCTCATATGCATTTTAAGTTGGTACGGTTTTTCAAATGCATACTCGCACATACTACAGATGTGACGTTTCTGTTTTGATTTGACATTGACGTTTTGTAGGGTAGAATCCTCCTCAAACTTGATTTCCGATCTAAAAATTGTATAGATATGATATCACAACTGGATATGGTATAAATTTATCATTAAATTATAAAATCAAATATTGAAGAGAGGTAATTACATACACTCGAATGCAGACGATGATAATTACGCAGAAGAAAGACGACAGAATGATGAAAGAATGACGAAAAGATGGAGGAAATAGCTCATTTCAAAAGTAGAGAAATGCCAAATGTTTATAAGGAGCTAAAGAAGAATAGTATTTCTATGAACTAGTAATTTGTCCCTTACTTGCAAATGGAATACTATACTTTTTCTACGACTATACAATGACATTTTTTAAATTAATTTATTGCGTATTGGGACGGCGCATATTGGGGTATTTGACCCAAAAAGCTGCCCATAAATCAAATTTCTAAAATGGTAAATTCGGAAAAGTAAACTAGTTTCTGGGATAGGTAAAGGACCGACGTATTAAAAGGTGGCAATAATTTTTCACCTGAACCCTGCATGTCCTTATCAGCCAAAAGTTATATTTCACTATGGCATTGATGCACATAAGTAGACGCTCTTGGAAACGGTTGCACAAAAGAAATGTGGCTTTTTTGTTATACGTTGTTTAGATCAAAGTATAAACTTTCATTCGACATTGTTTTTATTAAAATTTACCCACAATTTTGTTCATTGCAGGGCCGACAAAATACGTTGTTATAAAAAAAGACATTTTTATGTAGAATTTAAGTGTTTTAGTTTATAGTTTAGCTTAATCGAGCTCTTGAAAGTGGGTCAAATTATAGTATGTACAGATATTTGACATTGCAACTTCCGCAAAATCTGCTGCGGATAAAAAAACCAAAAATAAAATCCAAAAATTGATGTACGGAATTATATGTAATTTCATGCAATCTCTCGCAACCGTGATAGTAGAGGTAATTTAGAACATATTTAACCATATTTATCTATATACAAATGGTGTTGGTTATCGAGATACTGACAATTTTATGTTCAATGCATCTTGGATGTTGTAAATGCTATTCTGTACGTACATTTTTCCGTTTTGCACAGTGGCGTAGCGTGGGTGTCAGCCGCCCGGGGCGGAGGAAAATTTCGCCGCCCCCTTATTTAGGGATTTCAATTTAAAATACTAAAAATATACAGTAATTACAAAGAACTATTATATTGTGTATTGTTCGGTTTACAAATGTTGATTTTACATAATTTTTGATTAATTTCAATTTTGAAAAACTCCTTACAGCTGGCATTGTTTATGGCAATTGTAAGAAATATTCGGAGCATAATTATAATATTGGGCAGACTTTCTTCCACAGGGTTGTTATGTTTAAAACAGTTTTAACACAAATGTTTAGTGTTAAATTATTGTTTTAAACATTTTTTAAACTACCGAAATTTGAACAGTTTTTGTCGTTCTTCATAAAATATAGTAATACAATATCAGTGGTAACAAGTAAAATAAGGAATGAAAAGACGCCGATTAAAACGCCTAAAAATAAAATAATTGCGTGATTTAGAACATGTTTAAAACAAGCTTTATTCTCTGTTTAAAACACGTTTTTTTTGTGATTTAAAACATGTTTTATTTCATGTTTAAAACATGTTTTTTTAAAGTGTAAAACAATGTTTCGTTAAAAAAACATCATTTTATAAAAAGAAAACATGTTTGTTTTGTTTAAAATAAAAAAAAAGTTTTTATAACAACCCTGATCTTCCAGCTTCTTTCACAATAAATTTTAATAATTTAAGTGGACAATACAATTTGTCAATAAAGTTCAGTAATTTAACAATCACTACACGTAGGTATGTATGGCTGATTGAATTAAAACTTCGTAAATTTGGAAAAATGTGATGATTGACATAACATACGGAAATATTGTAATTCCATAGGACAATGCCTTTTGTCTCAGAACCTTGCTCAAAGATTTTATTACATTTTGATCGTTTTGTTTAGTTTGTGAGGCAAAAGTTGATATTATCAAAAAAAAATTAATTTTTACGAAATTTTATTATAATATAAAAAATTCTTTAATTCTAATTTACTAATTTTTTATGAAAAAAAAATCATATTTGATAGTCTTATCGCACATTGAGCGGCCTTTTATTGTCCCTTAACTGACTTGTAGACTTGCAGTGGTTTAGGCAAAAAAGAAACGGTACAAAGATTCAGTTACTCGTATTTCCAATAAGATTTAGTCAATTCAATTATTTCTCTCAACTTAAGACCCAAAAGCTTATATTGTGAAGGTTAGAAGGTTATATAGATTATATTGTGAAGACACCATATTCGCAATAATATGACATTTCAATCCAATGCTATGTTACTAGGCATGAATGTGCACCATTTCAGGCACGACACATCCATTTGCGTAGGTACTTGAGTTATCTTTAAAGAAGATGGAGAAACAATGGCCAACTTTTCCCTTTCTATGGACGCCATGCATGATTTTAACATTTTTAATGATGATTCTTGCTTCTGATTCCACGTACTGTACCACAAATAATGGGCTGTTTTTTTAACTAACTACATGAACGCAAAGAATGAAAAGGGTTGCTTTAAACATATGTGTCACAAGAATCGTTAATTCTAGCTCCGAATCAATCTTTGCAAAAGCAAACAAAATACTAACATTTATCTAAAATCTCCAGCTAAACAACAAGTGTGATACATCACAATTGAAACTGAAGAAAAAACCACCTAAAATGTTAAAACCAAGCATGGCGCCCATATGAAAACCAAAAGTTAGCAATGGTTTCCCTAGATTGAATTATAATATATATAATTAATATAATATTATATACGCTATTAGTAATGACAAATTCCGTGCTTATTTCAATCGCCCCGTATCGTAAGTGCGACAAAAATATGAAATGAAATGGTCCAAATTTTTTTTAGACGAAATTTGCCACTCCCTGAATTCGCCCCCCCCCCCCCTCCCCTACTACGCTACGCCACTGGTTTTGCATAATGTATAGCAAACAATCCCGACGACCAAGACTCTTCAAAATCATCTGAAAGAAACCTTAAACTTTGTACTTTTATGTGAATTTTTTGGAAATTTGGGACATTTGTTCCTTCAAGCAAATCGGATTCATATTTAGGGCAAGAAAAAAATCGAAAACGCCTACTCGCATACACAGTTCATTTCATGGATTATTAGCGAGGAGAGACAATAGTAACCTTGTGAATAAAAACTGGTTAGGCGTTTTCCATAAATGTTTCCGCTGAATGCGAATCCGGGTTCAAAACATTCGTGATAGGGTCATTCCCGCAACACGCTTTCTTTCTGTGTGACGTCAACGAGACAGAGAGGCAAATGATGGAGAGCTTCATCGGTAGAAGAGTGATGCCGGAGAACATCGTTGGCATGAAGACGAGAGGACATGGGCTGTCATTGAGGAGCTTATCGTGAGCACCCTGCGGAAAAGGCAAGCAAGTGAGCTGAGAGAATAACAACAGTTTGCAGCCAAGTGGGACGATGGTCAAAACCCTTCTCCGGGTGGTTCCACTCCACGAGGAATGGCATACACAGGAGAGGTTTTTAGTAAAGTAAAGTAAAGTAATTTATTACAGCATATTTACATAAAAATAAATTTAGCTAAGTCAACACAGTATATTTAATTCATTTTAGAAGCATCCCAAATCGGCTTGGAAATATTCATCCAGACTGTAGGGAGCAAGCATGATCATGGATTCTCTCAGCCATCCAAGTAGTTTTCTTGTAGGCCAGTTCCTCTGAGTAGCAGGTATATTATTATATATCCGGAGTGCCCAATAGTTTGACGTGGTTTTAGCCTTTTCTACACGATTGTAAGGGATTCGAAACTCATCCCTGTAGCGAGTTAGGTGGTGATGTATGTCAGATTGCTTTCTTGGACTTAAGTCATCTCTGATGTGTTTCGTGCATGTGTAGATGTAATTTGCGACAACAGTAGGTATACCAAACTGTGTGAAAAGCGGTTTACAGCTGACACGGTTTCCCACCCTTGCCAGAGCTCTTACTGCAGCTTTTTGAAGAATTAGTATTCGCTGGCAGTAGCTTGAATGTCCCCAGAGAAGAATCCCAAATGATATGTGGCTATGGATCAGACCAAAGTAGGCAATTCTTGTTGTGCTGGGCGGAGCCAATCGGGACAGTTTTCTCAGCGCAAACACCTGCGATGCTATCTTGTTGCACAGAAATTCAATGTGCTGCCTCCATGAAAGGTTGTGTTGAAGATGCAGACCCAAGAATCGAACATGGGTCCCCTCATCATCAGGAATTAAGTTGGTATTGAGGCTAAACGTAAAGCGTGATGTTTTTGACTGGTTCACTTTCAGTCGATTTGCACTGAACCAATCATGTGCTATTTCCTCTGACCGGGTTGCCTCCTCGTAACATGTCTTTGCATCAGGACCAGAAGTGAGGAATGATGTATCGTCGGCAAAGAGGCAGGTAAATGCTGGTATATTTGGAGGCAGGTCATCAATGAATAAGATAAAGAGAAGCGGCCCCAGAATAGAACCCTGCGGCACACCAAGTTGCAAGTGTGAGGTGGAGGAAAGTCTGTTCTGCGTAATGACTTGCTGTGTCCTGTTTTGGAGGTAGGATTCAAAAAACTTGAGTGGCATGCCCCTGACTCCCTTATGTTGCAACTTCATCAGAAGAATTCCATGGTCGACACAGTCGAATGCCTTTGTTAGATCTAAACAGGTGGCATGGGTACACATTTTCTTGTTGAGATTGACAGCTACTGAGTCAATCATCGAGTTGACTGCCCGAGCCACGGAATATTTGGGACGGAATCCAAACTGGCTCGCATCCAGCAGCTGAAAACTCTCGCAGTATCCCAGGAGTCTGATATGGCACAGCTTTTCAATGATTTTTGACAATGCTGGCAAGATTGCTACTGGTCGGTAGTTGTTTGGATCTTCCTTACTTCCCTTTTTGAATATTGGCACAATCTTTGCTGGCTTCAGAATGTTGGGAAAGCATCCCTGTTCAAAGCATAAATTGATGCTGAAAGCCATTGGTCCGCAAATTGCAGCAGCAATTTTTCTTAAGAGGCAAACGTTTAGCCCATATATGTCTGCGGATAGTGGATAACTTGCGGTTGGAGTCCTACACTACCACCGACTTTGCACTCGTCGGTGATGTGCATAAAGCATTTTCCTCTCCTTTAACAAACAAAAAGATATTCCACTAAAAAAATACCGTTTCAGCTTGAATAATCAAATTTCGAAAGTTTTCAAGCAATCGTAGATCATTGAAGGTTTACCTTGAGATAATTTTGAAATAATACTTCCCTGTAGTGACGAAGAATTTTTAATACAGTTTGTTTTTTTCATATTTTGTACTGTTTTATGGTGTTTATTAAATTATTAACCTTTAAATACTTAGTATGAAGTATAAAATGGTATACATAAATAAAACAACACATCTACTATCGGTTGCAAAGGTATTGAGCCCTGTGTTTGAAGGCTAGTAACTCTGAAACGCCTGAACAAAAAAAAATTAAATAAAATGCATTATACTCCTGAATCATTTTACATAACAGAAGTGACTATCAAAATTTTCTGCCCGTCGGTTTAGGCACGCGCGCGAGAGAAATACAAAAAGGTACCTACCCGATTTTTGCGGTTTTAAAATAGTTCTCGACTTTCCGATTTTTTTTCTCCTGAGGGTCGATCATTTAAATTCTTGTTCAGGTTACAGTTTGAATCTCTTCTATAGATTGGTGTTTTTATTTTCTTGATTTCTTATGTAATAAAGTCTGCAAGCGAGCTTTTTATGGACGCGGATATCTCAGAAACGAACGATAGCATGACAATGCAGTTAGCACGTAAACAATCCTTATTTATTGTGATACTCATCCATTGATGTATAATAACATAACATAAAAGTTATTTGTGAATTTTAAATAGGGAAAGTAATGTGATCGATCCGGTGCGCAGGATGGGTCCCCTCGGGGAAAGGGGATAAAGCGCGCGAAACGGCGCGACGGTTTTGAACGATCAACTCTCAGGACCGTATTCAATATTTTTGCCATTTTCTCGTTCGGTTTTATTTTTGAAAATAGCATAAATGATTTTTTTTTATTTCTGTAATTATTGTAGACATTCTGTTTTGTGATTTATTATTATTTCATAACATTATTTCTGCTAAGAATCAGTTGATGTTTCAATTGCGACAAGTATTTGTCCTAAACTTTGAACGAATTGTGCAGTTTCAGAAGAACCACCAACATTGGAACAATATTGCGGCAACTTCTTTATCATTAGATAATTGAATACTGTATTCAGTTAGAATACAATTAGCTTAGAAAAAGCGAGCAACATGGTTCACGAAACGTCAGCATTTACAAATCTTGACACACGGGATAACCCGGAAGTAATTTATTTTCTAAATGATTCTGGCCGTGAAAGCCTACGTACTTACTTGATTATAATTGTTTCTGCAGTTGAGTCAAAAATATGAATGTAACAATGTTATAGGTTTTGATTTTCAAAACTAAAAATTGTGTTGCAAAATTGCAACACAATTTTGCCATATTTCTTTTAAGACAGTGCTTTCTTAGATAAACATAACTTGATTTTCAAATGTATTGTAGCTTTTTGTCAGATTTATGCCCAGATTAATTGAATTGCAATGGGCTACTAGGTTTAGTATTCTTGGGTGCGTATTGATGTATATTAGGGTGGGCCGAAAAAACGCTTTTTTGTTTTTTCAAGTCGTAATACCACGGAAAAGTTGCGAATTGGGGAGACTAAGAAGGGGTAAAAAAATAAATAAAATCGGTTTATATCTTCCGGTCGCGCATGGTCTCTAAAGTTGATATTTGTACCATAATTAGTTCTCTTACTGAACGTGTCAATATTTAAATGGAATAATCCTAGTCGACTCTTATGCGAACCGATGATTTAGAAAAAAAAATGGTTCAAATCGGTTAAGGTTTTCCGCTCGCACCACAGCTCTCAAATCTAACAAATTCTGGCGCTAGTCGTAACTCGCTCGGGACCTCCTTGGCCCCCCTCCTCAGTTACCACTCTAGTTTTCGTGTTATTATTTTGGCGTTCGTGCTATTTCAATATTGGTTTTGTGTTATGACACTTTTGAGTAAGTTTGTGACTTAACGTGTAACTTTGCGACTTAACGTGGAACTTTATGACTTAACGGTGATATATTATGGCTGTACCCAAGAAAATCATCACGATACACCGAATCACGTCCTCCCCAGTAGGAAGCTTGTTTGATAAAAAAATCTTGAGGTGTACCAAATATAGGGCACTCAAATAACTGTATTGTGATGATTTTCTTGGGTACAGCCATAGTATATCACAGTTAAGTCATAAAGTTACACGTTAAGTTGCAAAGTTACACGTTAAGTCACAAACTTACTCAAAAGTGTCATAACACAAAACCAATATTGAAATAGCACGAACGCCACAATAACAACACGAAAACTAATTCCATTTAAATATTGACACGTTCAGTAAGAGAACTAATTATGGTACAAATATCAACTTTAGAGCCCATGCGCGACCGGAAGATATAAACCGATTTTATTTATTTTTTTACCCCTTCTTAGTCTCCCCAATTCGCAACTTTTCCGCGGTATTACGACTTGAAAAAACAAAAAAGCGTTTTTTCGGCCCATCCTAGTGTATATAGTGCATTAAATAAGTAACATTATAACATGTTTTCTTGTTCCAATTTTATTCAAAATTTTACTATGTAAACAAACATAAGTAATTTCACAAAACATTTCATATTTCTTTTCTTTCTAATTATAAATAATATTGATTCTAAAGTTTGATATATTTATCGAAGCAGTTGTGTTGAACTGTCACAAAATTAATTTCAGTTGTACTTAATGTCGGCAATCATGCGCTGGTGAGCTTTACAGAACTCTGCGCAGCATGTTGCGTTACAGAGCGGCTAATTTTTTCCGCAGTGTCCATTTTATTTTTCATGCAATCGTCTATGTAACTTTCGGCCACTGATGTAGACCGCGAGCAACAATATCTTTCAGAGAAGTAATATCTCCTCCAGCATCAACAAGCAAGGTGGCTGACGATCTTCTAAACGAGTGACCAGTATACAGTTTTGGATCGGGTAACTTTAAAAATGTTGCGATGTTCTTGCCCATGATTGAAAATTTGTTGATGCCACATTTTTGAGCCCTTATTTTACCCTTCTGATAATTTAAAAAGAATGACTCCAGCTGTATGCCATTCGGGCGCAGGTTAATGTAATCTTTGCATATTTTATAAAACCGTTCAGTAATGGAAAATCCGCGAACCACATTGTTTTTGGCATTCGGAATCCTCACTAAATATGCCGATCCAAGATCTTGAACATCTGTTATTTTCATAGCACGTAATTCTTGGCAGCTACAAGCTCCCAGTATTCCCATAATTAGTGCAACCTTAAAAAAATGTATTATGTAAACAAAAGATAATGTGGTTAAGGGGTAATGCCACTCTAGCGCGACAAAAAATAGCCGATTTTGTAGGTATATTTTTTACAATAGAGTAAATGAATTACAAAATCTCCTTAAAGCCCCTTATTGTTCATATTTTGAAGAATATTCACAATAAAGAAAAACAAAAATAAATAAAAAAAATAGCAGCGTTAGAGGACATCAAAGGAAACCTTTTCCGGCGGACAGGGTTGCACGGCCGGAAAGATTTTGCACGCAGTTTTTCACTTAGCCATAAAAACAAAAAAAAAGTTGATTCTATATAAGATTATCTCGGGAAGTACGTATGGAAGTTAGAAAATTCCGCTTTAGAACAAAATGGCGGACGTTTGAACACAAAATATCACTTTTAGGTACAAAATTAGGTTAAAAATTGTTTATAACAAAAAAAGTTTCGAACTTATCATAAAAGCCGTACGTACTTCTCTAGATAATATTGTTCTGAAGCTGCATATAAAATTTCAAGTGAATTGACGAAGATCAGTTGAACTTATCTTTCCAGCGAGTTTGAAAAATGCGGTTTTGAGAAAACACCGTTTAAAATATTGTGTAACTTTGATGTATAGAATTGTTATATTTTACTATAGTCGGCGAAGCCTGGACCATATAATTATCTTTTCAAATTAACATTTTTCTCCTCTTGTTTCTTTCTGTTTGATTTTGACGACAGACGGTGACTCTGAAAACATGATGCGCCGTGCGTCAGCCTTCGCGCAGATATTATTGCAGTTTGGCTAGATGCACATCCATAATACCTCCATACACTTCATAAGGCTGGATAATGCATCATTGACAACACATATAGCTATACTTGCTGCAATATCCACAATTACTTTGCCACTTGAAAGTGAAAATGAAAATGAAATCACCAGGTGGCATTTCATCGGTCAGAATTTATGATACAGTGTCGCCCAGACGTATTTTCTTCATTTTATCAATTGAATCATGATTATGACGAATGGCTAGTCCATCATAAATTGAAAGCTTCTGGGTTAACTTCCCTTGTTCTCCGAGGCCCTAACTAATTTTTGTCAAATGGCGGGGACGAGTGCCATTAGTTTTTTCACGTGATCTATGCATGCCTTTTCTGATTCCAAAATTTGCAAGCTTTGCAGTAAGCCATTCTTTTTTTTACTATTTTCAATTGACTTTAAGCCCTCCCTTCTTCTGCTGCTTTCTGCATACTTTGTTGACAATGCTTCTGTTTCCACAAAAATGGTGCGAACAACTTTATCGTAAAATGAGTGAAAAATCTGACGAGGAAGGTCCTTGAATGAGCAAAACTTTTCACACCTATTCTTATGCGCATGACAAGGATAATTCCGCTATTCATTTCATATCCCTTTTGAACAAATCGGCAACTCGGAATGAAAGTTTGTTCAAAATTCTCACAAGAAACCACGATTTGAAATCCTAAGTCACGGTTGCCACTTTCGGCCAATTTCGCATTTGATTTGCATGTTTTACACACTACAACTTGTGAAATAGCAGAAAACACAACAACAAAGTTCAAAAGATGATAATTAAACGTCATCCACTTCAACGTTGTAATAATCTTCAACCGACATTACTTTTTTACCGGTGTGGACTGTGGATACGTTATCAGGCAGAGGCGATTCTAGTTCCAAACGATTCAATGCTTGTCATATTAGTTCTATTTGAAAATATGCTGCTTCCTTTCGATCACGATATACTCCAAGAATGTCACTAATTATTTCTGCTATTTTTTTACCTAATCAAGAACAACACACGTTACATCAGACAGCTGTAAGATTGTGCGGCTAGCGCCAGTTCAACGAACGTACCGAGGATATTTCCCCAAAATCTTTGTGTTTTATAATATTTTATGTTATATTTCACACCACGCATGTAATTCCTCCAAATAAGATAAGAGCGTATAGGTCTCTAGGCCGTAACCTCTCACGCTAAACTTTTTGCATGTACGCGCGGCTAGACGCTTGGCCGTATGTTCCTCAAATAAGCATTTAAACATTTTTTTCCAATATGAAACGTATTGTACCTTATTTCTAAGATCACAAGGCACCATTTAAGCAAAAAAAATTTTTTTATTTTTCAACAAATCTAGAGTGGCATTACACCTTAATCTTTAAAAAATCTTACCTTTGCTTGTAGATATGCATAGTCCGGCGCTTTCGTGATAAAATTGTTAATCTCATCTGGGGTAAATGTTTTTGCCTTTCTCGGTTGATGTCCTTCCGATTTCCGTTTCAACATTGCTTTGAGTTTGCAATATGATTCGATGTTTACGTCGTTTTTTGCGCTGAGTGTTGTTTTAATCATGGAATAGTTAGACCATAATGTGGACGACTTGAATTTGTCGGCAAGCTCGCCAAAATAAGCAATCAACACATTTTCGGAAAATGAGCTTATATTTTTCCTTATCCGCCAATCCATAAACGCTTTGTAGGTTTGTTCGTACTTTCTCCTCGATTTTTCGGGCAATAAATTTAATATGCGTACTTGCGCGACTTCTATTATATTTGGTGGACTAAAAATTTCCCCTTGTTCACTATCAGAATCTATTTTTTTATAATTATAATTAACAACGTACAATAATTACTGTACTTATGTACGTATTGCGTTAAAATATCTTGACAGATTAAGATTGTTTGTAGCGCACGTCGCTTAGCTACGTTGTCAATGCCATGACAATGTCGCTAAGCAGTCTCTCAAAACATTAGAAATGAAAATCCAGAGATGTGATTGGTTCTATGTTTGTGAGAAATGAAATATTTGCCTTGTGTGTGATGAAGGGTTAATAACGGTTTTACTTATCATAAATTGCCATGTTAATGAATCCATTCAACCATAGGAGTAGAAAAATAGTATGTAAAAGTAAAGACGTGGAAATTTATCAACGTATCCTGGATTGTAGTGAAAAAACGGGAACCTTGTTTTTCCACATTTTTGACTCACCCTGTCTGTTAATAAAGTAATGGTATAGAAAGTGCTTACACTCTATATGAAAGACGCTTCTTTTACGAGCATTTTGTTTTTTATTCATTGATTTATCTCTAAAATTATCCGAATTACAGCTTTTTTGTTGAAGCCTTACGTTTATCCCACAAATTTATTTAATTGTAGGATCACATTGCCTTTGAAAAACTATTGCCATTGAAGAAAGTAAGCAGACAGTTTGTAGACGTAAAAGATGTTAATTTAGGAGCTAGGAGACCCGCCTATAACATCGTCCTGCTAGAAGAAATTTTGTTGAAAATTATGGAGAATGGAATATTCCTGAATGGTCGAATGTCTTGTTTATGGATCAGTCAAGGTTTTGCCTTAACATGGTGGATGGAAGAAACAGAGTGTGGTGATAGATAGATAGATAATTAATTTATTTCATATATATAATGCACAATACAATACAATATCACTGCAATATAAAATGAAAAACGTCAAAACAAAATGCAAAAAAAAACTTATCTAAAATATTCCTCTAAACTATACCGTTCTAGTTCAACTAGTAAATCCCTTGTTGCCTTTCTGAAAGGTATCAAGTTTTCGATTTTTTTAACGTGATCAGGCAACTTGTGAAACAATTTTACACACATATATGCGGGATGTTTCTCAGTTTTAGTAAGCCGGTGTACAGGATATTGGTAGTCTCGGGTTCTGGTATCATAGCTATTGTCTTTTAGGGGAATAAATAACTGCTTATGTTTGAAAAGATACAAAAGACACTCCAACACATAGATGCCATATACAGTCAGAATTCCTTGTCGCTTGAATCTCCCTTTACACGTTTCTCTATATTTTAAGCCGAACGTGATTCTCATAATACGTTTTTGGCTCTTGAAAATGGTGTCTGTTCTATTTTTGGCTCTTGAAAATGGTGTCTGTTCTCAAGCTAGCGCCGTAGAATATGATCCCATATCTCACTAAGGATGCGAAGTTTGCATAATATATATAATATTATAATTATATAATATAAAGTTTTCGTTGCGTCTCTCTCTCTATATATTTGACCGTGACTCTCATAGCATAGCATACTTTATTTAATTTTTTATTTAAGTGGTCTATATGAGCTTCCCACTTCAAATCCTCATCAATAACAACACCAAGAAATTTTGCATTTTTAACTACCTCTATTTGATTCCCTCCCAAGTTTAGGTGCGATATAAGCTAGTTTTGTCCTCATTTATTATTAGCTGATTATTCTGAAACCACTCTTCTGCCTTCTTAAATACTTCAATACTATCCTGTACCACAGCCTCTATTTGCTTATTGGCTATTAGCAAATTGGTAGCATCTGCAAAGTTTGTAATCGCGCTGTTTTCAGTCCCAATAATATTGTTGAGATCGTTAATAAAAATCAAGAATAAGTATGGCCCCAAAATACTACCCTGGGGACTCCCACACTTGATTCTGCTACAAAGGATTTACCCTCTTCCCCCTGCTTAGTAATTATGACCTGGTGTTTTCGGTTTGATAGGTACGATTTTATCCAGTCTGCTGCTTTATTTCTGATGCCATATTTCTTTAATTTTTCCAC
This sequence comes from Aphodius sticticus, assembly GCA_963966075.1. Taxonomy (NCBI): domain Eukaryota; kingdom Metazoa; phylum Arthropoda; class Insecta; order Coleoptera; family Scarabaeidae; genus Aphodius; species Aphodius sticticus. The sequence continues at coordinate 68,570,001 of OZ014509.1, forward strand.
CAACCTCATATGGTTTAAGCAATCATATGCCTTTGATAGATGGACGCATATCCCCGCCACAGTCATGTCATTCTCTAGAAAATTAATTAACTCCTGCGTAAATTGAAAAATGGCTGTACTTGTAGACTTGCCCTTTAGAAAACCGTGTTGAGTATGGTTAAAGAGAATACACTCGTTAAAGTATTCCATCACGCGTTTCACCATAGCCAGTTCAAAAATTTGAATTTGAAAAACTGTTTTGGATGCTGATTGGGCGATAGTTTCCCAAATTTTCAATGTCTCCTTTTTTTTAAACTGGTTTGATCAACGACCATTTTAATTGTGTTGGAGAAGGGTGCGTTCTCGCGAAAGGTGTCAGGAGAGTCTCGCAGAAATGGCTTAAGCATTAGTGGAAGAATGAGACCAATGGAAACAATAAGAAACCTGATTTCCAGTATGCCGCGTAGATTAGAAACACTTAAGTTGCTAGGGGAGGCAATACAGGGTTTTAAGCAGTTTTCACAGTTTATAATTTTGGTTTTAATAACGTTTTTGAAAATTTGTTTCTCAATAAATTTAGTATGTTTGGTAATATGCAATGTTTAAAAAAAAAAAGCTGTAACAGCTGTAAAAGAAGCGTTTTTCATATAGAGTGTGAGCATTTTCTATACCATTACTTGATTAACACACAGGGTGAGTCAAAAATAAGGAACAAAATATGTTTCCGGGTTTTCCACTACAAGTCAGGATACATTCAAAAAATATTCACGTCTGTAATTTTTTTTAAGACAAGGAATTGCCTACCAGAAAACTGGTTTAAAAAGTATAAGACATTAAAGTTAGGTTAAAAATCAAGTGCGTCGGTTTTTTTGGCAGAGCAGTTCTCAAAAAACAAAGAGGCCCCTTTAACAACACTGAAAGAAACCTGGAAATGTGACCATAATATGTTGAAATACTTATAAGAAAAAACTATATGAATTTAGTTTCAAAAAAAGAGACAAGAAAACAAGAGGAAGACCAGGTCAGAGAACCAATAAGTGAAGAAATCAATAGGAAATAACGAAGAAATTATCAAAGAAGGAGTAGAAAGTATCATATTTAAACTGGCCAGTTTATTTTTAAAAAATATGGAGGGAGGCAGCTTTGCCAGGTAAATAACATTTATACAAAAAAGGGGACAACCAAATATACAGATAGTATAGGAATATCCCTACTGGCCATTGTTTGTACGATAAAGGCCAGAATAATAAGAAATAGATTAACTCCATACCAGGAGATTGATGCAACTGGATATCAAGATGGTTTTGAGAATGGAAGTCAACTCAATTGACCAAATTTTTGTCAGGAAGCATATAGGATAACTCATGCAATCAAGATTTGGATCTCCATTTCTTGATATAGTTTAAAATCACTCAGCATAATTTAATTAAATTATCATAAACATACGTACATTAAAGAGTCATTTGGGTTATCGATGGTACACTTCTCATCATAGGTACAATCTGAAACTAAAAACAAAAATTACGGTTCCATGTTTTAAACATATTTGAGCAACAGAGTTTTTATAAAATAGCTAAGAATAAAAAAAGCTACTATAAAGACTATTTTTTTGGGTAATACTATTTAAGAAGTAACAATAATTGTATTCCTAAGTTTATTTACACTCTGTATAAACTTACCATTAAACTCAGTCTTAACTATTGTCTCTGTAATTTCTATATCATGTTCATCCTTTATGTCGATATTATCGTTACCAGCGTCACAAAGGTTTGCAGATTTCCCTCCATTATATTCATTGTTAACGGAGTCAAAGCACTCATTATCAAAATCATTGGTAAATACTGACTTCACTTGGATATTATCAAAATCCACATCAAGTACAGTTTTTGGATCAACATTGCATTCGACTAGAGCAAAATTGTTCCGACAATGCAAATTTGATTGGTGGCCAGTATGATTTCCTTTCGTTGAAAATTCTGAATTCACGCTGAAAATATAAAAACCTTTAGGTATATATACTTTGCCAATTATCAGAGGGCCGAACTTATATTATGCAGCAAAAACAATACGATAAAATGGATCTGCTGGAAGAGATGGAAATACAAAAACATATGAAAATCCCCTTCTAACATTCTAAATGAAATAACACATACACACACCACCAAACCCCTATCATTTTAACATGTGTGTTGTCCAAGCATACAACTACTATTGTAGATGTATTTTACATTATTTTATGATAATTTATTACTCTATTTACTATTTTTACTTTGTTTTAATGTGTATTTGTGATGTGTAACATTTTGGGAGTGTCACGCATATTGATTAACACTAGAACACCAGACATACGTAAATTTTACAACATGCATGTCTGGTATTAACGCGATATCAAAATAGTGTGGTATTATAGGGTTAAGCAGTCGACTCAAGCGTAATTTAATTAAATTAAATTGCCATAAACATACATACGTTGAAGAATAAATAGGGTTATCAATGCTACACTTTTCATCATAGGTACGATCTGAAACAGAAATTACGGTGCTATATTTTAAACATCCTTGAGCAAAGAATCGATCGGTGCGAAAACAGTAGAAGTCCAAAAAGTGAGTTCTGAAAAAATTAACAAAATAATTTTGTCGAAACAATATCTCGAAATGTATAGCAGTTCGCTATTTTCGGCCAACAGAATAAATATAAAGTAGTTCACAGAGAATTAAATGTATTACATATTTTATTTATATTTGCATTAATAGCTATGATTAAAACAATCATCATGGACATGTACTGTTTTTTAACTCTACGGAAAAAGAGCGTAAATTTTTCACAATATTTGTTTATTTAAAGCAATTGAAAATAATTTTTATTGTGATGTATAGTGTTTTTGGGGTTCTGATTCCAAATCTGTAGTCATATTTTTTAAATTCTGAATGGCGGATTCAATATGGCGACTAGAAAATTTAGAAAGATGTCGGGTGCTTATATGACTTATTTGTTGTGATATTTGAAGATCCTAGACTACAAATCCAATGTCCAATTTTCAAAATTCAAAATGGGGGAATCTATATAGCCACCGAAAATGAAAAAAAAAATCATTGATTTGAATAAACTTATTTCTCGTAATATTTGAAGATTGATAATTATAAATGGCATATCAGATTTTCAAAATAAATTCAAAATGGCGGATTATTATGCATGGTTAGACAAAATTACCGGAACACCTTGGTAATTCTTCAACTGTAAAGAATTTCAAAGAAAAATTCAAAGAAATGTTTTTTGGTTTTAAACAAGCTATCGTCTAAATATATTTTTAATATACAGGGTGTTTATTTTATACTGGAAATTTGGTAACCTTTTTTTTTTTTTTCTAATAGAACATCCTGTATAAATTACATTTTTTAATTCTAAGATGCATTTTTGAAGTCTTTAGTAGGAATCATTTTTTTCTTTGAGTTATGAGCAATTAATCGATCATTAATGGATAAAAAAGAAAAAAATTAAGAAAAAATAACTAAACTTTGGAAGAGAATTAAATTAAATATTCAAGCTGCCAAATTAAAACAAACGTATGAGGGAAAATATTCTTAATTTGAAGTCTAGGAGTTTTGATTAATTGCTTATGACTAAAAATGATAGTATTGTATTTACAAAAAGAAAAAAGATTTTTACAAAAGAATTAATCCTAGAATTAAAAAATGTATAAATATACAGGGTGTGCTATCAGAAAAGGAAAAGTTACCAAATTTCCAGAATAAACGATATTTTGTTTAAACCCAGAAAAATTTTAAGTTTGATAAATTTTTGAATTTTTTTTAGTTGGAGTATTATTTAAGTATTTCGGTAATTTTCTCTATTCTTGATTAATTGCCCATTACTCAAAAATGATGAATTTTATAAAAAAAATCATACTCAAGTTCTTAGAATTAATCATAGAATTAAAAAATGTAAAATTATACAGGAAAAAGGAAAAGTCACCAAATATCCAGAATAAAATGAACATCCTGTGTATTAAAAATATATTTAAACAATAGATTGTTTAAAGCTAAACAACTTTTTCTTGCAAAACTTTTTGAAATTGTTTACGGTTGGAGAATTATTTAGGTGTTTCGGTAATTTTGACTAACCCTGTATATGACGATATGATAGAGTATAATATAGAGTTTGATGATTCTATACATGATATTAAATTTTTAAAATTAAAGTATTAAATTTCCTCTTCTACGGTGGAAGTCGGTCCGGAAGTCACGTGGTAGTAAAATTCTAAATTTTCACCAGTTACATATTATACTTGAGGACTTTGTTAATATTATCTATCTTTTTGATATTGATTACTTTGTCGTACCTCGACAACGATTTTAATGCAAAGTTGGCAAATGTTTACAGCTGATATATCAGTAGAAACGGAGTTGAAACGCAGTGCATGAGGGAGCAAAAAGCACTGTTCTGGACTTGCTTATTTCGCCCAAGCATCCTCTTTAGGTCTATTCGATAGAATAAACCATAGTGAAAGTTCTAGCTATTTCAGTTCAAAATGGCCAATTTTGGACTTGTACTGTTTTCGAACTCGCCGATTCAATTATATTCCTAAGTTTATTTACACTCGCTATAACTCACCATTAAACTCACTCTTAACTATTGTCTCTTCAATTTCTATATGTTCCTCCTTTATTTTGTTACTATAGTTACCAGTGCCAGAATTGTTTGAAGATTGTCCGCCGTTACATTCATTGTTAACGGACTCAAAGCACCCATTATCAAAATCATTGATAAATTCCGACTTTACTTTGATATCAACAAGATCCACGTTGGGAATAGGTTTTAGCTCAACATTGCGTTTGACAAAACTGTTCGGCGAATCCAAATTTAATTGATGGCTTGCAATTTCATTCACTGTGTTTCTTTGTTTTCTTAATCTAAACTGCTTCACACGTTGGGTACTACTCGTTGGATTGTCTTTTGTTGTTGTTGTAGTTTTTTTCTTTGGACTCTTCTTTGCTCTCAATTTTGCACGTCGTCTTTCACGATATTCCTTGCATTTCTGGGCGTTGGATTTTGCCATTATATAATTTGGATATTCGTAAAACCATCGAACTCATGCTATAAGCTTCAACATTTGGAAAATGCTTTATATTTCAGACAGAAAATTTTAGGTTAGATCCCAAATTGGATGCAACCAGACATTTTTGGCATTTCTGCTGATTATTACTCAAGCCGGAAGATGGCGCTGATCTGTTGTACCAGCTAGTACCAAAATAACAAAAAATAAAAACAAACTACCTACTGAAACACAAAGTTTATTCCTTTTTTACAATATTTACAAGTACAATATCAAAACAGCTTACAAAATAAATAAGAAATACATATGCCGTCATATTCATTGTGTCACTGTTATCACATATACATAAAATACAAAAGAAAAAAACACCTGACGAATAAATCACAGACATACATAAATAAAAACACATTACAAGTCACAGATTACGAAAAACTTGAGTCACGGCTTATAGAATTATTGCACAGTGGGTTAATTGTGACGTTTACATCGTCCGTTTCAATATCTTTCAGTAGAATAATTTCTGCGTCACGTTCAGTAACTGCTTTTTTTACTTGTCTATTAGGATGTAATAGCCATGTTTGATTATACGCAACATTTTCTGTTACTACCAAAAATAATTGCTTATCCCGATGATCCAGCTCTTCACGTAAATACTCCAAAACATTATTTTCCTGCTAACAAACACAATAATAAAACAAACTATAACATCATATCAGCAAATTACCCTTCCGATAATGTGTGGGCTATCTAACTTGGAATCCATATTAAAATAACTCCCGTTGATATTTCTAATCGCAACCCAATGTCGTCGACGTAACGGCAACGTTATAAAGCTAAATTTGTAGTCACTCGGTACATTCAGTATGAAACCATAGACATTTTGTAGGTTGACGCAACTAGGTTCTCTAAAATTTGAATTTGATTCACGATGGTTTTGTTACTAAGCAAACTTACTTTCGCTTATCAAACCAAACGGCTTCGTAGCCTCTAGACTGTAAAGCTTTCATTAAAACATTAATATCGTAGTTTCCGAGTCCCAAAATTGATTTGTGTGGGTTTATCCACACATCGGGGGACAAAGAGTAGCATATCGTATCGAGTTCTTCTTTACTAAATTCCTTCCGTTGAAACAAGTTGTTCAATGCGTGCAGCGCACACAACTCCCTTACTTGTCTCTCGTGGTAAATTATTGAGGTACTCATAATACAAGCAATTTGTAATTGTCAACCTAGAAACTGTTTGAGGTTATGTTACCACTCAGTCATCAATTTCGATTACTGAGAATTTTACTGTTAATTGAACTTAATTTAATGCGTTGTGCTCATAGTAGTGCGTTTCTAATTATCATACCATAAGTAAATTATATCAAAAATATATCGATTCAAATTTGATGACACTTAGTTGCCAACGTGACAAACCATACGTTGTACAATTTTCAAAAATCCCTAAACAATATAATATAAAAGAAAACTATTGCAAGTATTATATATTATTACAAATATTAAAAATTTCGTATCAATTTTGATCTTCAAAACATTATAAAATTAAAGGAATACAGCGAATATTTTTTAGTAACTTCTACGTTACAGTGTTGGCATCGTTGGAAAATGCTAATAACCTAAAAGCTGACAGTTGTAAAGTCGCATTGAAATCGTTTGTTAAAGTTTTTCATGGAAACATGGATATGTCGAAGAAAATATCGTTTGGTTTCACCAAGTTAGCAAAAAAGCCTAGCATATTTGTTAATAAAATAGAAGAGAAGAAGGACGTTGAATTAATAGACTGTTTAGAAGGGCAATCTATTAAAGTGATAGGGTATGTGTATTATTGTATTTTTGACCTTATTTCTACTTATTACCTCTATTAATTTTAGTGCTGTAGAGGAGACAAAAGGGCCTCTTGTGATACCTATAAAGGATAACGCCAAAAATTTATTAGATAGGGTAAAAGACGCACGTAAAAATAAGGAAACTAAAACTACACAAAACATCGAAGACTCCCGTCCTGATTCAGAATTAACTTTAGATGAATTAGCCGCTAGACAATTACTTCAAGGTACTTATTAAAATAATTATCTAACACACAAAATCTAATAACGGTGGCCAATAACTAAATATTTATAAAATTACAGAAGCTCAAACTAACGCAAAAAAATCTGATGAAACAAAAGTTCACACACTGCCATTAACAGCCGATAATATCCCGTTGGAAGGTGAAAAAGAGTCAACGTTAGAAGATTACGAAAATATTCCGATAAATGACTTCGGTTTAGCGATGCTACGGGGAATGGGCTGGAAAGATGGTGCTGGCATCGGCAAGAATCCAAAGTATGTCAAATTTTTCCTAATTATTTAATAAATAATTATTATTTTTTTGTTGTTTTTTAGAACTGTCGCAAAAGCTGACGCGCCGGAATTGCGACCAAAAGGTTTAGGACTGGGTGCTACTAAAATGGTTAAAATCGATAAGCCCCCACCTGCGGTTGATAAAGATGGAAAGGAGTTGCAGTTAGTGAAGGGGGCCCATGCTAAGATCATCGCTGGAAAGTATAAAGGATTTTATTGTGAGGTAATTTTATATTTTGTACTGTTTTTCAAACTCCAGTTAAAAGTAATTATGATTCTCTTAATATCCTCTCAACTTTTGATTGTCCGACAAACAGTTGTCAGGTCAAAATAAAATTTTATTTATTGGCAAAGCAATTTCCTCAGGAAATACTATTAGCAATTTTCACATTTCATTCAATTTACTACAAAATTTCAAAAAAAATTAATTTAATGCAATAAATAGTTACAAACAATTTGAATACTAATTTAGGGACACATATCTCTCCGTAGATTTAAATCTGTTGCTAGAAAACACTGATTTCAGCAAAATAGTCAAGCTTAAATGAATACATATATTCAATTTATTACAATTCCAGCCTTTTGAAAATTAATTTAATGCAATAAAACCTTAAAAACAATTTGAATACTAATTTAGGGACACATATCTCTCCGTAGATTTAAATCTGTTGCTAGAAAACACTGATTTCAGCAAAATAGGCAAGTTTAAATGAATACATCTATTCAATTTATTACAAATCCAGCCTTTTGAAAATTAATTTAATGCAATAAAACCTTAAAAACAATTTGAATACTAATTTAGGGACACATATCTCTCCGTAGATTTAAATCTGTTGCTAGAAAACACTGATTTCAGCAAAATAGGCAAGTTTAAATGAATACATCTATTCAATTTATTACAAATCCAGCCTTTTGAAAATTAATTTAATGCAATAAAACCTTAAGAACAATTTGAATACTAATTTAGGGACACATATCTCTCCGTAGATTTAAATCTGTTGCTAGAAAACACTGATTTCAGCAAAATAGGCAAGTTTAAATGAATACATCTATTCAATTTATTACAAATCCAGCCTTTTGAAAATTAATTTAATGCAATAAAACCTTAAAAACAATTTGAATACTAATTTAGGGACACATATCTCTCCGTAGATTTAAATCTGTTGCTAGAAAACACTGATTTCAGCAAAATAGGCAAGTTTAAATGAATACATCTATTCAATTTATTACAAATCCAGCCTTTTGAAAATTAATTTAATGCAATAAAACCTTAAGAACAATTTGAATACTAATTTAGGGACACATATCTCTCCGTAGATTTAAATCTGTTGCTAGAAAACACTGATTTCAGCAAAATAGGCAAGTTTAAATGAATACATCTATTCAATTTATTACAAATCCAGCCTTTTGAAAATTAATTTAATGCAATAAAACCTTAAAAACAATTTGAATACTAATTTAGGGACACATATCTCTCCGTAGATTTAAATCTGTTGCTAGAAAACACTGATTTCAGCAAAATAGGCAAGTTTAAATGAATACATCTATTCAATTTATTACAAATCCAGCCTTTTGAAAATTAATTTAATGCAATAAAACCTTAAGAACAATTTGAATACTAATTTAGGGACACATATCTCTCCGTAGATTTAAATCTGTTGCTAGAAAACACTGATTTCAGCAAAATAGTCAAGTTTAAATGAATACATATATTCAATTTATTACAATTCCAGCCTTTTGAAAATTAATTTAATGCAATAAAACCTTAAAAACAATTTGAATACTAATTTAGGGACACATAGCTCTCCGTAGATTTAAATCTGTTGCTAGAAAACACTGATTTCAGCAAAATAGTCAAGTTTAAATGAATACATATATTCAATTTATTACAATTCCAGCCTTTTGAAAATTAATTTAATGCAATAAAACCTTAAAAACAATTTGAATACTAATTTAGGGACACATAGCTCTCCGTAGATTTAAATCTGTTGCTAGAAAACACTGATTTCAGCAAAATAGTCAAGTTTAAATGAATACATCTATTCAATTTATTACAAATCCAGCCTTTTGAAAATTAATTTAATGCAATAAAACCTTTAAAACAATTCGAGTACTAATTTAGAGACACATAACTCTCCGTAGATTTAAATCTGTTGCTAGAAAACACTGATTTCAGCAAAATAGTCAAGTTTAAATGAATACATCTATTCAATTTATTACAAATCCAGCCTTTTGAAAATTAATTTAATGCAATAAAACCTTAAAAACAATTTGAATACTAATTTAGGGACACATATCTCTCCGTAGATTTAAATCTGTTGTTAGAAAACACTGATTTCAGCAAAATAGTCAAGTTTAAATGAATACATATATTCAATTTATTAGAAATCCAGCCTTTTGAAAATTAATTTAATGCAATAAAATCTTAAAAACAATTCGAGTACTAATTTAGAGACACATAACTCTCCGTAGATTTAAATCTGTTGCTAGAAAACACTGATTTCAGCAAAATAGTCAAGTTTAAATGAATACATCTATTCAATTTATTACAAATCCAGCCTTTTGAAAATTAATTTAATGCAATAAAACCTTAAAAACAATTTGAATACTAGTTTAGGGACACATATCTCTCCGTAGATTTAAATCTGTTGTTAGAAAACACTGATTTCAGCAAAATAGTCAAGTTTAAATGAATACATATCTTCAATTTATTACAAATCCAGCCTTTTGAAAATTAATTTAATGCAATAAAAGCCTAAAAACAATTCGAGTACTAATTTAGATACACATTTTTCCGTAGATTTAAAGCTGTTATGAGAAAATATGCATACAATATCTTAAATTCAATGTTTATAGAATGTTTTTGTTCAAGGTGCAAGGATTAGACGAAGAAACTGGAAGAATTATAGTGCAGACTAAAATAAAGCAGGAAGTCCTCTCTTTGAACGAGTTCCTTGTAATTCCGGTCACCAACGACGAATTTATCAAAAATTCCAAAGTTTTGAGTAAGTATAATATGACAAAATTAAAAGAAAATATCAGGAGTACTCCCAAAAATTTATTTTAATGTAAAGATCAACTCTTGCTAAAAGTATTTTAAAGTACCACTGAGAGCTATCGTACTAGTAAATCTGGCGTAGTTTAAGCACATTTCGTTTGTTTTAGATGCAAATCCGCTAGAGCTAGAACCAGACTTTTCAAATTTAGTGGTAGTCGACTGTAGAGTACCGAAAATTGATCAAATATCGTTTATTATGGACACGAGTCAATAAAATACAATTTAATATCTAAATTAATTAAAACTAAAAAGTATCTGCGGACACTTTTCGATTATATTGTAATTATATGAATCATTATTATAGATAACGCAAAATATGAGGAGTACAAAGTGAAGTCGGAAACGAAAAACAACGAGGACGATAAAAAAATCAAACGGGAGAAGATTAAGGATGAACAAAGCAGCGATAACGATGACGTCCAAGTAATCGAAGCAGATATTAAAGTAGAGACCATCTCGAGTCCGGAAGATCGGAAAACTTCGAGAAGAACGCCTTCGCCGAGAAACAACCGAAACAGTAAAGTAAGACGGAGGTCGAATTCTAGAAGTCCGAGCCGTCGTGAAAAAGAGAGATATCGTAGTAGGTCAAGATCGCCGGCTAGATCTCACAAGAGGCAAAAGTCGGGTAAGTCAAAACATCGAAGTAGGTCAAGGTCGCCTGAATATAGAAATGAAAGATCTAAAAAGTCGGACTCTTCCGACTCTGAGTACGGTAGGAAGGATAAAAAGAAGAAGAAGAAATCTAAGAAGAGTAAAAAAGAAAGGTATGACTCGGATTCTGATAAGGATAAATATAGGAAGAAGAAAAGTAAGAAAGATTCGAAGAAACATGATGGTAGTGACTCGGATAGTGATAAGAAGTGTAAATATAGGGATAAAAGTAAAAGTAGTAAGAGTAGGAGATAATTTAGGTTGTTAAGGTTATCTTTAGCTATGCTTTTAATTAATAAATTATGTCTAAACATTTTGTATAATAAATTATTAATTTTTATTTTGTTGTATTTCTTTTTTTGTTAACAGCACCTAACCTATCAGCAGGATTCTCAACGTCCTTGCAGAAGTTGATGTGATTTAACGAAAACTTTGCCTTGCTAAACATGAATGCGCACAATCTGCAATTAAACTTCTTAAGAGGAATCACTAGAGGTAGTAGCGTACTACAAAACAACACTACATAAAACCAAACATCCTGAGCTTAATTGTGTGTTAATAATCACGTGTAATACATTAAATTATAGATAAAGGTGTATTACACCGGGTACGAATGCCACTTTTTTTCATTTGCGTTGTTGTTTTGTTTTTACCCTTGCTAAAGAAGCCAATAATTGATAATTTTTGTTATTTTTTTTTTCCAAATCCGAACCAAACATCAAAAAAGCAATATTACAACATTTTGTATTGAGCCTTCATGAACTTGTGTAAAAAAAATGACAACAAAATATGAATGTTGTAATGATTTAACCGTTGGTTTTTTGAACATGTGAATAAGACGAGAATAACGTATTTTATAGTCGTACGGTGCAGCCATCTGTTGGATAAACACCACATCATTTTCTTCGACCAATCAAATTCAAATGGTACAGTCTGAAGCAGCAGCATGAATACGTAGCCAGGGGAATCACAAATATTGAGCAATTTCGGCCTAACAAAAATATTGATCGCATGTTGACACGGGAGGTATAGCGGCGCCGCGCCCGGCAAACGAAAGCCATACGAAAAATAAATTTTACCGTGCTGGTGCTACGTAGATAGCAACAACTCGCTTACAAATTAGCATAACAGCATGTTCTTGCGGAAGTGTATGTGATCAACATGAATTGTTGATTTTCGACCAAAATAGGCTAGAAACCGAATACGAGAAATAATTTTTTGCCGTCCTGATGGACTCTACGCAGACAGCAAAGAGCGAGTTATAAATTAGGAGCGCATGTTCCCGCGAGGTGTTATAGTGCAGTCCCCGTACGACACACAGAACGAAGAATAATCAACAACCGCAATACCTACTTACAATGTTACAACTACTAAATAATTAATAGGAGTTAAATAAATTATTACTAAGGAAATACAAGTAATTTAATTTTTAATCAGTCATTTATTTTTCGTCATAGAATTTCAAATATATTGGTATTTAGATTTAGAAAATAATATTAATACCAAACACTTGTCGCTTGGCAATGCATTCAGGGCAATCGCAATCTATGTAGGATGGTTGGCTTTAGTTCGACTTGTACAACAGACGTAGAACAGAAGCTAGAAATATGGGCATATTAAGAAATCAGCTGCCTTTATGTGGCCCGCGTTCTAAGAAAACTAATAACTTGCGAGAGTACCTGCGGTAAGTGTATATGTAGATATTATACGTGTAGTGTAATTCTTCGCTAATTAACTTCGCTAGTTAATTTGGGCAATACTCTCTTATAGGTGTAAGCGTGCCGGATTACCATATATGGCAAAAAACTTTTATAAAAGTGTAAAATATTTGAACATGTATCTATATAATATATAATAAATGACTTATACATATACATAAAGCTGCCTGTTTTATCGAAATCGCTATTTTTTCTCATACCTACAATTGAAATTGAAGTACGTATACTACCAAGTCTATACATAGCAATAACAATTTTGAGTAAAATTTCAAAATGCAGTATCCAACTGTATCTAGAATTAAAATAGGAATATTATATTTACTAACACCTACATGCGTCACCCGATAAAAATTTGAATTTTTATGAGGTGTGTTTTACCTGAATGTATCGATTTCTGCTAAGTACGAACGAGACATTCGAGATTATTGATGCACAAAGAAAACGTTAAATGGATTTAAATAAGTATCTGAGTACGAATGCTTTCACGGCTAGTCATTTAAATTTAGATGATAAATAGTTACCGGTTTATGCCGTGAGTAGAAATTCATAATTACTGTCTTCGCGAACCATGCTGTTCGCTTCTTCGGAGCTAACTGATAATTAGTTACTAATTCTAATAATAAATGTAAAGCAATAAATGATTTATGTAAGAAAAGCTGTCTGTTTTACCAAAACTACAATTTTTTTCAACATAGAAAAGTTAAAATGTTCAACCATAGTTAGTAGTAAAATAGGAATGTTATAATGAAGCAATTAATTAATTTGTATCACTGTATTGTTTTGTGGAATTGTATTTGTATTTAAAATATACAAGAAAAGCATTTCAGAACATGCGATAGTCACATACACAAAGTTATTAGGAAATGGTTCGGCGCCAGTCGACACCGCGCGGCCCCTTTGATCTTCGCCGCCAAAGAACGATACCGCCGTTCCCCTCATCTAATCAGTGCGTTGCTTGCATTTTCTACGGAGTGTACAGTGGGCGCGGCTTGTTCCCTCCTCTCGCGCCTCAGTTTCGTCGAACTTTTGAGGCTACTTAACGACTCTCTTTCCAGAGAAAGGAAACATTGGTGTAAGATTGGTTAAAAAATCATTAAAGCGGAGATTTTGTTTAAACGGATAGAATGCACTTATGTTAGTTCAGATGTCACTTGTTCACCAACTAATTCCGGGCTCTCCTCCTTTTTAGCAGTGGCTAATAAAAAAATATAAAATGCAAGTTAGAATTTAAATCACAGCAACAAATCGATAAGCTTACTTGGGTCTGCACCTAATCTATCATCAGGATTCTCGATGTTTTTGCAGAAGCTAAAATGGTTTAGTAAAAACTTCTTTTTGGTAAACTTCAACCCACATAAGTTGCAAATATATTTCTTGACTAAAGGCAAGTCTTCAATAACATCGGTTCCTTCCTGTTTGATTAATCGTTGTTGCTGGAGCGAACTCATTTTGTCGTTTCGAATTTCCACAAATCTATATATAAAACACAATTTATGAACTATAAAATTTCTAAATTTGTATTGTACTTGATTAAATTATTGTAGGGTACTACTTACAAACTTTTCCCTTTAAAATACGTGCAGCTTCTCCTAAATAAAAATGTCGGAAATAAAGGGATAGCTGCTTAATATAGCTGTGCTGCTTAGAATGATTTAATTGTGATAAATGATAAGTTCTCATAACCTTTAATCCTTAACAAATTCTAGAAAACTGTAATCGATTCGACTTTAGTTGTATGTTAGTCTGTAGAGATGGCGCTGCAATCATTAGTCGTTTTCTGATTATTTTGTAAAACATTAATTACGTAAAAATGTATGTACAATAGCCATATAGATATGGTATCAAAAGAAGAGATTGAAAATTTGTTGCAAAAATGGACCCATGAAATATTTTTTTAACAATGAATAGGTACGTGTCAGGGGCGTAGCTACCGGGGAGCAGTGGGAGCAAACTGCTCCGGGCGCACGAGTTACAGGGGGCGCAAAATTGGAAGGGCAACAAAATAAAAACATTTGTGTAAAAAGATCATTGGCCAGATTATCTAAATAAAACTCTAAGGACCTAACTGTATTGTTCACTTGACATATTATAACTCTATAGACATTTAATTTTTTTCCGCACGATTACAATACTCCTATCTATTCTATAGTAGGACCCAGTGCGTGTGAAACGCATTACGAAGAATACCCTTGCAGGTGGGTGGGGGGTAACCAGTCACCAGAGGGGGGCTGAACCAATCAGCGCGTCAAACCTTATCTCTACAATCTAGTCGCGGCCGGCAAAATTTGGAAATTTGCGGCGTCAGTTTCGAAAAGCCAATTTTCTGGTGAATCTTTCTGTCCGGTTTCAACGGGAAAACTGCGAAATTAATTAAGAAACAGTAAATGAAGCTAGTGGTAGTGAATTTGTGTTATTTTCCGGTACGTTTCAAGAGATTTTGGGCGATGTTTGTACCTATGTGGAAATGAGGTTAGCGTCTACGCGTTACTTGGATCAAGGTCAGTGACCAACGCTCTTTGTTTTATGATGATTTTTGGAAATGTCTGGGCGATATTTGTGTTATTATGTTGTGTAGATAACTAATGGATGATTATATTGAAATTGTAAATTTAAACGCCTAACTTAAATTCTTCGACTCGAATAGACGTCGTCCTGTGTGCGAAATTTGGGCCTTCCTTATAAATTGTCAACAAATGGTCAATAAATAAATAGACTTGTATCTACAAAAATGTTGAATTAAAATTTTATTTCGTCATAAGATTGATCATAATATTTGATGCTTTATAACTGAATTTTATAACTGACAATCTGAAAATTAGTAAAAGTTTAATACAGAAAGTAATATTATTTAAAATCACGTAATGCGCAAAAAAGTTAATGTGGCCAGGCACATAACTTTATCATATACAATTGACTATACATACAATTAATAATTTAGCTGCATGAGGTTCTATTTGATCGAGATCGGTCGTGTCTGCATTAAAATTAAACTGGTAAGCCAGGATTTGACAGATATTTTGATTCTATTGACTTTAATTCTATGCAGTACGAGCGATCTCGATGAAATAGAAAACGTATTTAATAATAACAAAAACAATAACGTCCAATTAGAACTTGACTATTTGCGAGATATGTCCTTATAAAGCATTTGTTATCCGAAGAATATCGGGGTTTGTTTAATTTGTTAGAAATCGAAAACCACCAGATTTTGACTAACTGGTTGTTACTGTCATAAAAGCCCTAAACCGAGTTTCTCAAGGATTTTATATATAAAATCCTTTTTTTTTGTTTACTCTGAAATTGAAAGTGGGATACACTAAATGAAATGTTAAAAAAAATGCACAAAAGGCAAAAAACAAGGCGGCGCACAGATTAGTTTTGCGCCAGGGCGCTGAATATGTAGCTACGCCACTGGTACGTGTAACGGTTCTGAAACAGAGTTGGACAGATGTGTTTATTTTAATGTAAACATATAATTATTAACAAAAGGAAATATTTTAATAGTCCTGTATGATGTGATGGAGCGGCTGCTGGCATATTGAGTTTAATAATCATGAAATAATAAAAAGATTGTTATTATTTTATTTAATTATATTAATTTAATTATATTTATTTTACTACCTATTTTGTATGGTTCAAGTGCTTGGATTCGGAATCCCCTTCGGTTGAATATGTATAAATTTTACAAAAATGGCTGCATAACTTTATATCATACGTCAAATTGTAGGTAATGACCAGTGTTGTCAGATATTAAAGTCCAGTTATTGAAACTTACAAACATAGAAAACATAAATTTAGTTATTGTAACTTGTCATGAACTAGTTGTAGGGTTTTTGGTCTTTACCTCAAACTCAAAACACATAAGTAAAACAAACAATTATTTTAAATTATTTTTATTGTATCTGAGATAATTTATACATAACCTTATTATACCACATTTTTAGATGAATACATCGCTATTCTACAAACACCCACAAATAAATGTAGATACTATATCCTTGGTAGCATGTGCCAGTAATAAAAATTGATTTACACGGAACTTACCTTTTCCTGTCTCTACACTTTTTTTTTACTTTTGCTCGCTCCTTCCTGTAAGGTCGACAATAAACTATCAATTTTTTTTTACATGCATCTCCTGTGCAATTATTCTTAATTTTATTTGCAATATCATGCCAAACATCTTTTTTTAGTCTCTTTTAAAATAACGTTTCCGTCGATCGTTTATTTATGAGTATTTTTACTAAATAGAAAATCGTTTATTAAAAAGCTCTATTAATGCATGATTTGTTATAGCCAGTCAAACGACTTCATTATAGCCAATCGAACACACGTAAAATAAAACCAAACGACATCGACGAATAAAATCTATGTAGACGCCGCCAGAAGAATACGATCGACGGAAGAACATTATAACATTGTAACCAACTCGAATATTAAACAGCGATTAATGATCTCGACAATTAACGCACTCGCTGATCGCTCGTGCGTTAAACAGTCTCGATCATTAATCGCTTTTTAATATACTTGTTGGTTAAATAACTATTGATGGGTAGGGTCCCATAATATTTTAAATGATATTTAATCATTTCTACATGAGTTGTAGGACTATCAACAGTGTTTGCTTTGCGGTGTAAATATGAGCGCATTTTTAAACTAACGTCTTTCCGATTCGTTTTCTCCTAAACAACTTACTACAAAATTTTCAATTTTTGTTCGGGTTGCTTTTCTAGTGTCTTTTTAATATACTTTTTTCATGTACAATTTTATAGGCATTAATGTTGTACAGAAGCTAAAATTGCAAAACAATTTGCCGTGACAATTTTGCAGTAAAAGACAAAAGGGTTCCAGACTCTTATCAAATTTGCGCCATAGACGCCAACACTTTCCGAGATGGATCCCAAATAATTGCACTCATTTCGTATACACCCTGCAGGCCCGCCGCCAGCCACTTGAGCGCCCGCGTGCATAACCAACTATGCCGCCCCCGTCCCCATCCTTTACGCCAGTCGACTTAGTACTAAACATTAGCAGAATTGCGGGTATTGTAAATAGTGTGACTAGTACTAATTAGTACTAAGCTCGTGTAAGAATGACATTATTTTCCACAAATAGTGATAAGTGTTGTAGAAATTTTCTCTGCATAGAGGTGAGGTGTAAAGCAAACAAATAATTATCAAAATCATTTTATTAACTTCACTACAGAGTGACTGAACTTATCAATATATAAATATATGTATATAGGAACACAAAAAAAACAAAACTAAACTGTCTATAGGAACTGAACTTTTCTTGATTTTAAACTTGCGAAATCTGCTATTAATTCTGATGTATCCAAACTATCCAAGACTTCGTGTTCTATTGAAACAATAGATAAATTATTAAGCCTGTCCTGGTGCATAGTTGAGCGTAAATAATGTTTTATAATTTTCAACTTTGAAAAGGATCTTTCACCAGATGCCACCGAAACCGGCATAGTAAGCAATATTCTCAGGACTATTGATGTGTTTGGAAATGTAGCAATCAAATTTTAAATATACACATTTGTCGTTTAACATAATCAATACAAATTTAAATAAAAGTTTCTACTGTAGTATCCGGAGAATTAGCGTGAATTAACAAAGTAAAACTGAGGAAACGCAAACAAATATCATTTAAATCGAACAGGGGGTTTGTTTGCGACAGTAGCAACTTTAGAAATGTACTATTTTTATGGTACTATAATTACCGTTGTATAAATAATACACATTAATCATTAAATAATTACATAACGTACTTACCATATCTGCAGCAATGTTCCCACCAAAACAGTTAATATCGTACACAGACAGATCGACAACAGTCAACGAGCGACCTAAGGAAGTAATCAGTTTCTTTGCAATACGGGAAACGTTGGGATTCCCATGTGGCATAGAACTGCAACGCCGTATTTTTCCCGTCATCCCCCCAGTTATACCCGCCATCTACTAGCCTCTACTGAAAATGTTTTTAGCAATACGTTTAGAAGCCAATAGGTGGCAGACTGTTATCATACATTTATTGGCGTTGTAGAGGAACGCATAACTAAAGAAAAAAACATTTTATAAATGAAATGCTCTACGGATGAAAATGAGTTTGAAAATGGTGACATTCTTACATTTGTCGCCCCCTTGAAAGTGCCGCCCCCTTGAAGGTGCCGCCCGCGTGCGGTGCACCCCTTGCACACCCGCTTACGGCGGGCCTGACACCCTGTACAAATAATACAGGATGTTCCTAAATATCATGTAAATACGAAAAGGGGTAGATCTCTGGCTTATTTAATGACTAAAAATTCATAAAAACGTATGTCCGCAAAGGCTTCGTTGCCGATCTACAGGGTGTTGAAATTTCAAGATTTTTTTAGTTTTTTCTTTATAGCTCTTGTATCCTAGTTTTAATTTTTAACAGTTGGTGGCGAATAAAATGTCAAAGTTTTAATCTTTTGTAGTTTTTTTGTATTTACCACCGTTATCGAGAAAAAAAATAAATGTTTTTGTGTTTCGCTCATGTTTCGCTAGATGAAATTAAAATTGGTCTAGTATGCCTCGGCTTGATTTAGATAACCTTTTGTTTGTATTTATTTTGCCATTTTATTTGCCACCAACTGTTAAGATTTAAAACTAGGATACAAAAGCTATAAAGAAAAAACTAAAAAAATCTTGAAATTTCAACACGCTGTAGATCGGCAACGAAGCGTTTGCGGACCTATGTTTATATGAGTTTTCTGTAATTAAATAAGCCAAAGAATTACCCCTTTTCGTATTTACATGATATTTAGGAACATCTGTATACATTATTATTGATACTACATGGAGAAACATTAAGATTAAGAAACACACACACATATTATAGTATTTATTACTTGTAGCTAATACAGAAAGGATACAACTTCGATATACAGATTCTTAATATACGAGCTTCTAGTTTTATTCGAAACTCTCCGCGTTTTGCAGCACTCGCTACTACTATATTACGCATAGCGACACGATTACATGCTAGTCTAACATTAAAATAAATAAATATCCATGGGAGTCGATACTATTATCACACGCAATCATGCAACACAGTCAAAAGTCTCATCATCAACGAACGTCTACTCAAAATCAGTTCATTTGGAATGTAGGTTATACATCTACTTTTCGGAGCGCTCTCACTTCTTATACGATTTATATTGAGCAGTGAAAAAGTCTCTAAGAACACCTATAACCCCTAAATCAAGCGACTGCCTGGCATCCTTCAATCGAATATTAGCTAGAGCATCAGTCAGCTTTTGCACATGATCACCATCCTTGGATTTTGCACTCCCTTTCAGTTTTCCTGTCGTTGGTGAATGGATTTCATCCAGTAAATCTTTAAATATCAACTCTTCCTCTTTTTTATCTTTGATTGTAGGCTCACTAGAGATGTATTCACCAGACAGTAACCGAAGTTCTTTGTCTAACTCCTCAAATATTTTATCAGAATCCGACACAACCTTCGGTTGCTTCAATCACCAACTGTTAAAAATTAAAACTAGGATACAAAAGCTATAAAGAAAAAACTAAAAAAATCTTGAAATTTGCGGACCTATGTTTATATGAGTTTTCTGTAATTAATTAAGCCAAAGAATTACTCCTTTTCGTATTTTCATGATATTTAGGAACACCTGTTCGCTACTACTATATTACGCATAGCGACACGATTACATGCTAGTCTAAAATTAAAATAAATAAATATCCATGGGACTCGATACTATTATCACACGCAATCATGCAACAGAGTCAAAAGTCTCATCATCAACGAACGTCTACTCAAAATCAGTTCATTTGGAATGTAGGTTATACATCTACTTCTTGGAGCGCTCACTTCTTATACGATTTATATTGAGCAGTGAAAAAGTCTCTAAGAACACCTATAACCCCTAAATCAAGCGACTGCCTGGCATCCTTCAATCGAATATTAGCTAGAGCATCAGTCAGCTTTTGCACATGATCACCATCCTTGGATTTTCCACTCCCTTTCAGTTTTCCTGTCGTTGGTGAATGGATTACATCCAGTAAATCTTTAAATATCAACTCTTCCTCTTTTTTAACTTTGATTGTAGGCTGACTAGAGATGTATTCACCAGACAGTAACCGAAGTTCTTTGTCTAACTCCTCAAATATTTTATCAGAATCCGACACAACCTTCGGTTGCTTCAATTCTTTAGAGCTCTCTTCATGGGCGATATTCCTAACTGAAGTAACATTCTTATTGAGAAGAGCCGGATTTATCATCTCAACATCGTTCTGGACTTCTTTTGGAAAGACAGACTGTGAAGTATTCTCTTCTGATGACATCAGCTCCAAGGAATCTTGGGAAACACCCTCAATGCTAGCATCATTAGAAGAATCTATTACTCCTCTATAGGTGTGGTATTTTCTCCACTTTCTCTAAAGTTCTCTCTAGAGATTCTACGGACTTCAACTCAGGTCTCGGACCGAAGTCGTTGTCTTATGCGACTATTTGCGTTCTTAACTTGGACTTACTTGGACGTATAGCAAAACGCTAATTATTGTTATTCACTACAAAATTTGCCACGGCCACACACTACTTATCACGTGAGGTGCATTTAAATGCCTGTATGCGTTTTGTATAAGACTGTGACTTCGTATACTAGCATAATCACATAAGGTGCATTTAAATGGTTTCTCTCCTGTATGCGTTCTCATATGCCGTATGAGAGCAGTCTTGAGCGTACTAGCATAATCACATATTGTGCATTTAAATGGTTTGTCAACTGTATGCGTTCTTTTATGCTGTATAAGACCATTACTTTGTGTGCAGGTATAATCACATAAGGTGCATTTAAATGGTTTGTCGCCTGTTTGCGTTCTCTTATGCCGTATATGATCAAGGTCTATAAATTAGTAAGGTTATCCAAGTACGAGATTTCTCAGTTTGAGGGGTAAAGGGAGATCGTGACGTCACTAGAGTCGTGCGCTGCCACCAATTTGAATGCTGATTTCGTTGTATGATTTAGGTTAAGTAGGTGCATAATTATATTGAAAAAAGTAAATGCATCTTTATTGTGATCATTTTTAAATGATTAGGATGAAAAAAAAATGAAGAATGTGATTATCACAACATGCTATTTCAATAATTTGTTAATAATGCTGAATAAGTACATTAGTATGTAATGTATGTCCGATTAAAGAAATGTCTCTGCAGTTGGAATCAAAATTTAGCAGAAATTCAGTGAGTGGAGTCAACCTACAAACAAAATCAAGAGCCGGAGTCGAAGGTGGTATAACGGCAACCACATATTTTTGCAACCATGCAAATTGGGGGTTGAAACACTAAAATTATCAGGAATTGAAGTCGAATGTTTGGTTTACCGACTCTACAGATAAATAAATAGAAAAAGTATAACTAAATCAGTATTGGTACAACTTGCTTATTAAACCACTCATTGGCTTGTCCTGATTACAATATTTGGTTAGAACATATGTACAAAGAAAAAATAAAAAATCAGTAAGAAGCTTTATTGTACAAATTTTTTCATCTTTGTTGTAATTTTATTTTTAATATCAGCTACTCTTCGTTAAATATTTAGATTTTTTTGCTGTTGAAAAGTAAAATTTAAAAAAATTTATCCGTACATATATTCTTTGCTCGACAAAAGCTTTCAAAACTATGGTATCAATAATTGGATCTTGTTTTAAAAGTTCTCTTCTTAATTTACTGCTAATTCTTTTCGAATTATTAATCCCATCCCCCGTAAGTCTTTCGAACTTGCTAATTCATTTTATTAAACAAGCGTTTAAATTCTTCCGACGGATTTATTAGGCCGTCAAAAGATAAATGACGTATCCAGGATGGAAGGGAGTATGGGTGCTCTTGCTGGTCTTCGTAAGAGTAATGTCCCAATTGTGGATGAGTTCTGCTTTAAACTTTGATCACGTGGAAAAGTAAAATATGATATTGTTAATCCAATCACTGTTGAAATGTTATACCTCATACCGCAACCCAGTACGGAGCAAACCATAGGCATCTAAAATTGATACATGATTTAGAATAATGTAATTTCCAATATAAATTAATATCTTACCTTTACTAACTTAATTACTTCATAAAATACTACACTAATAAAACAACCAATAACGTAAAACTATCAACTATTGAATATAACAATATAAACGCAGAATAACGATTAAACACGAACAAAAGCAACCTTTCTATTTCACTAAAAAACCTATAACGAGCTGAGCTGGCAATAATTAAACGTATCTTTGAACAAACTAAACGAGCGATGTATGCGACGTGATGCGAAGTGTGCCGGGACTCTAGTGACGTCACGAAAGTAGAGCATATAGGGATCTGAGGGGGTATATAAAGTGAACTATAGGAAAGATAGCAAACTGGATAACCTCTCTCTTTATAGACCTTGGTATAAGATTACTACTTTGTGTACAGCTATAATCACATAAAGTGCAGCTTATGGTTTCTCTCCTGTATGCGATCTCATGTTTTATAAGACTAATCTTATCTGCACTAGAATAATCACATAAGGTGCATTTAAATGGTTTCTCACCTGTATGCGTTCTCTTAGGCTTTATAAGGTTAGTTTGGTGAGCAGAAGCATAATCACATATGGCGCATTTAAATGGTTTCTCTCCCGTATGCATCCTCTCATGGTTCACAAGATTATGCTTGTGTGCACTAGAATAATCACATAAGGCGCATTTAAATGGTTTTTCGTCTGTGCGTTCTCATATGCCGTATGAGAGCAGTCTTGAGCGTACTAGCGTAATCACATATTGTGCATTTAAATCGTTGCTCTCCTCTATGCGTTTGCATATGCACTGTCAGACTACATCTATATGCAAAAACACAATCACATATATTGCATTTAAATGGTTCCCCTCCTGTATTTGTTCTCATATGCCACAGAAGAGCATCCTTGCGCGGACTAGCATAATCACATACGGTGCATTTAAATGGTTTCTCGCCTGTATGCTTGCTCATATGCTTTACAAGATGTTGACTTTGTGTACATCTATAATCACAAAAGCTGCATTTAAATGGTTTCTCGCCTGTATGAGTTCTCTTATGCTTTACAAGATTAGCACGGTGTGCACAAGCATAATCACAGACGGTGCATTTAAATGGTTTCTCACCCGTATGCTTTCTCGTATGCCTTATAAGATCAGTCTTGTGTGCACAATCGTAATCACATAAGGTGCATTTAAATGGTTTCTCGCCTGTATGCGTTTTGTTATGTCGTATAAGATTGTTTTTACGTGCACTAGAATAATCACATATGGTGCATTTATACGTTTTCCTGCCTGCATGCCCTCTTATGTGCATTTTAAGTGACGTCTTCCTTCCATGTCGTTGCTTATGTGCTTTTAGGAATCGAGGTTGTGTAGTTGTATACTCACAAATATTGCATTTGTACCGCTTGTCTGGATTAAAAATTTCCACACGTTCTTTAAGATGCATTGATTGTGCGGATGCATTGCCATACTTCCTACACGGGAAGACTTCCTCAGGTGTTTCTGCCTTCGGAGCGTTTGTTGACTGTCCGTATACAGTTACAGTAGTTTCAGTAAATTCAACTTCCTCATCTTTGATGTCGAATCTGAAAAATATGAAACCACAATAAGCATTAGTTCTAGTTACTATACTCTAATGACTATAAAATTCAAAATAATAATGAGTATTAGGGACCAAGTATAGTTACGTGACAGCACCATAATAACGTAGCGTAAAAAGATCAATGTACATAATTTCCACTCCGCGATTATAGTGACGCTCCGTAAACCGTAAAGTTCGTTCTCGACCGCAACGAGTTTCAGCTCCTGCGTATTATGTCTTACGTTTTCCGGCGTATGCACGCGTATGGCGCCATCTGTACGTGTGCCGGCGAGTGAATAGCAGTTTCCAGTAAGTTGCAGGTTAACTAGCATTTTGATAGTTTGTGGCAACGAGGACACAGAACTAGAACGACTTCAGAATGAATTGTTGCTGCAACAAGCCCTGCGTCCATAATTTATTATATCTACCACGATCTACCACTGATTAATACAATCAACAATAACACTGACATGTGAGGTTATGTGCCGTTGTGTATATACTTCTCCGCTAGATTGCGTTCAATTTGTTTGAGATCATTGCGGCACTATAAATACTAAAGGACCAAGTATAGTGACGTGACCGCACCATAATAACGTAGCGTAAAAAGATCAATGTACATAATTTCCACTCCGCGATTATAGTGACGCTCCGTAAACTGCAAAGCTCGTTCTCCACAGCAACGAATTTCATCTCCTGCGTGTTGTGTTACGTTTTCCGGCGTATGCGCGCGTATGGCGCAATCTGTACGTGTACCGGCGAGTGAATAGCAGTTTCCAGTAAGTTGTAGGTTAACTGATAGCATTTTGATAGTTTTTGGCAACGAGAACACAGAACGAGAACGACTTCAGAATGAATTGTTGCTGCAACAAGCCCTGCGTCCATAATTTATTATATCTACCACGATCTACCACTAATTAATACAATCAACAATAACACTGACATGTGAGGTTATGTGTCGTTGTGTATATACTTCTCCGCTAGATGGCGCTCAATATGTTTGAGATCATTGCGGCACTATAAATACTAATTTCGGCGTCCGGAACGGCATGCGGTACGGCACGTTACGGATTACGTTTTTGTGGCACTATACTTGGTCCCTTATTTCCTCGTCCGGAACGGCATGCGGTACGGCACGTTACGAATTGAGCTTTTGTGGCACTATACTTGGTGCATAAAACATGAGAAAAGTTACAAATTGTACAAAAGAGGACACCTTTAAAAAATTTGGACACTAAAAATTTAATAGAAATGCATTTAATGTTTATTACGTACATTGCACAGCAAGTCGGGAAGCAAAATTTTATCGTTTAGTTCACAGCATTTGCAAACGCTGTGGTACTGTTGTATTCCTACCGGCTGCGCCAATGTTGTATGGCAACCGTGAGTTTGTTTATGCTGTTGCTTAAACTGTCCAGTTCGTGGTCACTTCCTTCTCATAAGTTTAGTATTGAAACTCCGAAGAAACCATTAATTGTTTATTATTTAATAGTTTGTACAGCTCGTTCGATACTTGTAATGGATGGCTATTGACGTGTCCTAGTTATAATGATGTGGATGCTTTGATAGTTGCAATTTGTTTAAAGAGAGATTAAAAGTTGAGGATTGGACACGTCTTGTCACTTGGACGTATGGATAACGAAGAGGCCCTTGCTAACGGTTTTTGGTCGCAACTCAAGTCTACTCCCACTCAACCTTCGACTGCAAGGGCCACCAAGGCAATTATTAAGTACTTAAATGGTACTAAAATAGAACAAGGAGAAAGTGGCCAAATTCCTTTACATGTGTCAAACGAGTGAAAGCACATCTACATACTACCTATTTACAAATTGACAAAATAACACAACTTACTGACTAACCATTTACCAATATTAAACAGAAAATATATATACAAAGACACAAAATAGTCTTTATGGGAACACGGTATACAAGGTATACAACAGTACACATAGTGCGCGTCAAGCATCAATTTGCAATCTTTTGTAACTGCACGGAAATAAATTTATTCTTTTATTTTACAGTTGATAATGTTCGTTAGCGCTTTGATGTGGAAATGTGAAATTGTTGAGTAAATTATTACGTATATTCAGCGGTTCCTTATGCCATAATGGGGCCTTGGGCAATTTGAATTTCAACTTTACTATTGCCTATGTAAAGATCACCTTCAACTTCTCGTACACCATACTTTTTATCAAATACATCCTCAACATCCGTATTATACTCTTCAATGTAAACGCGAGGTAATCGATGAAATTGTTGTAAGACTTCTTGTATAGGCAAAACCGGAAGAGGTGAAGTTGACTCATCGCTTAAAATCGTACGAACCAAGATATGGACGTACCGCGTGGATTGGTTCTATTGCTGTGTATATTTGGTTGCCTACTAGGTAGTTCGTTAAAGATTAATATTTAATTACTAAAATACTATCATTGGTCATTTAATTGTGATATCCTATCTAATTTATATATCCATCATTACCATGTTTAACAGAAGCAAAGTGAAAACATACCAACTAGCCCATTTAAGACAGTGTATTTGTGCGGTTGGAATATGGTTGGAATTAGCTCAGAAATAATCATTTTGTGACTGAGTGCTTAAACTTGGAGTTTCTTTTCTGTTTGTGTAGACATTATTAAATATGTTTTGAAATTCATTTCTGAATATTTCACGATAAGTATTTCACAAAACGGTGGTAGTTTGTTGTAAATGTGAGGTTATGTTTTTAATACGTGTTTTGATAATGGATTCAGACGTGCGACGAAAATAATTTAATACGTTCATGGGTAATCCTGCATTGAACATGGACAAATCGGGCATGCGCCGTGGGTCGTGTCATACAAGCAACGTTGCCACGTATGCTTTGTTTACATCACATCTGTCAGTTGGTGTGCATTTCAAAATAGTCGACTGCATTACTTTATAGCAGTAGATTATCTATAATTTTAATTAATCAAAGCTGATGTCTTTATACTTACGTCTGAATTTTTTTTCTACTCACCAGATAATTATCCGGTCGCGTGAATTAGTGCGCAATTTTAAGTATTGAATGCCTATTGTTTTTTTAATGTATTTATACTTACGCTTGATGTCTACTTATACGTTTGCAGTCGCGGGAATTACTTTATAGCAGTTCACAATTTGAATTAACAACAGCTGATTGTGGTCTCTAAAAAGTATATAGTTAAGTACTAAGAAAACAAAAATTATTGTAGTGAAATTTTTTATTTTGTAGAAAAATGTAGGTACTCATAATGGACAAAAGTTTCTTCTTCTGCTATTTCCTGTTCCAGAATGTCACCTTTCGTGCCTGTAACATAGTATTTTTCGTTTAAAATGTAGATTTGACGTGTATACATTTCTATTGAAATGACTACACTGTTATTATTCTATTGAATAATAAATGATACAACTTTTTATTTAATATTTGGCGGATTATAAAATTTACCTTGCAATAAAAATATATAATACTGAAAATTTAGATTAATGTTTAGAAAATATAATTAAAATTATAATACTGGTAGTTGGTTATGGTACTTTTCTTTAACTTTTCTCTTGCGTATTTATTAAAAAATATTTCCGATAACGCATTAATTGAAAAAATGATACTGCTTCAGAGTAACTACTAGATCAAACTTAGTACAATATCATCATTAGCAATATTTCAAACTTATACTGCGTATTGCTCTGTAATCGCAACCACAAATTCGGAGAATAAACACACCGAATTTCGGAATTTATTCCTCCACACGAATTCGTGGAGGTAAGATTGGAATAACCCCCTGGACGTTCCAAACTGGTACTTCAATTTGCGCTTGGCTCGCATCCACATGTTCTCCACATTCTGTGTATGTATGGCATCGTTGTCAGGGTCCACAAAGTTGTGCTCGTGCACGATCACCTGATGCTCATATATACCACCTTCCAAGTTCTCAATCCCAGCGTACGCCGCCCATCCGTCGGAGACAATACGAGTTCCTGGTAGGATGTACCTAAACATATATTAGCACCACATCAACATATATATATATTACTGAAAAAGAACCATGCAAAGTATAGGACATGCATATCCGAGCACATGCAAATCCATGCTCCTAACAATGCTCCTATGATTGCACCATCTCTCCAGTGGCCACGATAAAACTTACCATCATCAACTTTTACATTTTTTGTGTATAATCATCATCTTACCCACCAATTCCGACATTTGGAAATCTGAAAGTAAAACACATGCAAAATAAAATGGTATTCTGGAACCGACAAATGTATTAACGTGCTTAAAACCAGAAGTATATACCGCAGTATAAGGGCTGATAAAGTATCAGCCCTTCGGTTTGCAACTTCCACGAGGAAGCACTCGCCCGTCTCCCGCTCCACACCACCAAACACCCAGTGACCATCGCGCCACTGCCCACGATTATACTTCCTGTGAAAGAATTTACTTTCATCTATTTCCACAGTCTTGGCGGTATAATCGTCATTCAGGCCACCAAATGGTGTCGGGTGGAGCCTTAAATACTCATCGCAAACTTCCCGGCAGAAATTGCACCAATCTATAATTGTGTGGGTTGCAGCTGGACCAAGGTCTGCTTGGCGCGCGATGAATTTTTGTGTGCAGTCTTCCGTCCACAGATATACGACTACCACAATTTTCTCTAAACTTAGTCGACTATGTTCAAAAAAGGAATCCTTCCTGACGGAAGTCTGCTTCCTGCAAATCCGGCAGCGCCAAGCATGTCTATCAGAAAGCTGTCCATTTCTAATAAAAGACATGAAAATCTGAAATGATTTAGTTGGTTTAGTAGCCCTAGTACTTCCTTCACATAAATACTTACATTACAATCACCACACACTACAGAGTTTTTAATTAAACGTCTCTTCGCTAACCACTGCAACAACATAAATACGTCGGCGAAATAAATATCTCGTACTAGCACGTTTTCTGCCCGAATGGCATCGTTGTCCATTACATCAGCCACATCAACAATAACTGTGGGTGCCTCCACCCCGCGTGCAGCCATCGTCAATAATAAACAGTCACACAAACACAGTAATAACCTCCAAAGTGCTCTAAAGCGCGCATGGGTATCACGCAACAGTGAACAGTTGCAAATGTGGCAACAACGCAACAAATTCAAACTGGGCGCAGGCGCACTAGCAGTGTCCGATTTGTCCACGTTCAATGCAGGATTACCCGTTCATGACCATAACCATCGATTTCGTATTTAGGGCCTTTCCTTTCAACGAAAACATTTTGGTCACATTTAATTCACACGTTCGCGCTGTTATTATAATAATTGGAGGTTAGGTTGCAAGTACCGCTGTCATCTGGTCTAAGAACAGACGTACTTTTTTGTCTTGCCCATTTAAATTATACAGCAGACGTATGAAAAGGATGCTATTTCGTTTTAACACACGTCAATATTTAGAAATAATCTGTAACGTATGTCTAAAATAACAGCTGAAATCTATGAGTAATCTTCACCTCTCCCGGTTTTGCCTATACCTCTGGTGGTTGCATAGATTCCTTTTCTTGGTTTCTTGAAAACGTTGTGAAGCATCACTGTGATAGGTCTAAGTTAAACAACATCTAGATGGGAACATAGAGATGGGAACTGAACTGGTTTTATTTGAAGTAAAACTCAATACCAAATAATGGTTGGCAGGCAACCAAATATACATGTGATACAAACGTGATATAAGTAACTATACGACAATCACGACTAAATTCCTATAAGTCGAAGCTGCTATCATCTTCAACTTCTTCTTCGTCTATATACTCATCAAGGTCGACATTCATTTGCGGTGCCTCCGTTTGAGTTGACAAAGATCCAATATCTTCAAGTTTCAAAAATTTAGGTGTCTTTCTTCGTTGCGATTGTATTGGGGTTGAAGAATCAGTTAGTGATTGAAATTTAGAGAATTTTGGCTTTGGTTTATCATGTGGTATAAATGACTCATCTGCTTCATATGATTCATACTTAGATGTTTTCCGTCTTTTTTTAGAATCTTTCGTGAAAGACTCATCTGCTCCGTATGATTGCTCCGGTTTTGGTATTATTTGAACCGTTAATCGATCTGCAATAGCTTTCAAAGGTTCTGTTATTGGTGTGAAAGCTGTCTCAGCACTTTGCCTGGATGTTGCAATTTCAGCCTTCAACAATCGAAGCTTATTACGTAATACTTCACGGGTGTGTAATAATTTTTTAGTAAGTTCCTTATCCATGTTGAATGAATTACAATTTAATTTTAACTGTCCAATATTGGTATTAGAGTTGTATATATGTTTCAAATCCTTTGCGATACCGACCGTTGTTTTCTGCACAGTCAAGGTCAACTACTAGGAAACCATAAGTATCAGTCCAACATTGGCGACAGATATCCTGAAATTTATCAAAAGTCATATCTGCGCCAACGTGATCATCAAAAATGTGTTTCAAATTCGTAACATCTTGACGGAAAGCTACAATGAGATTACAATTGTCCCTCAACAAATGCTTTGGAATTGCAGCGTAAGATTGACATAAATAAAAACAATCAACGTTCTTATGTCGTCCGAAGGAAAAATATTCCTTTATAACATTTTGTAGTGTACATTGAACATCAGCGAAGATGACAACGGAATATTCTTTTACTGTACAAGGTGTAACCATATCATCTACATCGGAGCACTCATAATAAAAGAATTCAGGCATCTGTTTCATTAAAGAACGTAAATATTCATACTTCGATTGATTTAGCGATTTGGAGCAGAGGTAAACGTTTTGAAAACGTAATCCATTGGGATGCGTCAGTAGTGTCAGCACGATGTTTGTTTTTCCCGTTCCCGAAACGCCAACGATGATTGCTCACTTGCAGAAACCCCCAAAGAGGTCACTATGTCGTTGAAATGTTCTCAAATCACATTTTTCATCAAAATTTTGCACTGGCAATGCGAGTTTATGTGTAAAAAACTTCATATCACTAAATTTGTAAGGTTTCGTTCTTACGATGCAAGTGGAATGATAATATGGGGGTAAGGGTAATCTTTTATAAAAAAAATACTAGAAAAGAATGTAAAACATTTATTTATGTTTATTTTTTTAGCAGTTGCATGACATTCTCTAACGCAGTACGTAGGACATTATAATCCCGTTCAACTGTGTCTATGAGATCGTCTAGATCTCGCAGACAGCAGTTGAACGAAGCCGCGACCTCCGCATCTTTCAAATGTTTCAAATATAGCAGAAACGAGTTGTAACTGCGTATATTTGACTCCATTAATGACACTACATGCCGGTATGAGGCTTCATTCCTTCCCAGGAAATCCGCTTTCATACCGGCTATGCATTGCTGCATATGTGGTCGATGCCATACGTCGGCGTTGAGTGTAGAGGCGTGCTGCAGCGCGGTAGAGGGAGGTGTGCACCGTCTAATCATTGTTGAGGTTGATGTTACCGATCCAGTTCCGACGGCGCTTGAAGTACTGGGTCGGACGTCGAAGGAAGGCTGCAAAAGTTTGTTCTCTATGACACTTAGAGTTTTTATCAGTCCAACTTCCGACGAACCCTCAACATGTGGGCTCACAACCATTGGCGGACTCGATCCGGCAACCGATACCGGTGTAGCCGGTGCAACCAATGTTGGCGCCTCATAAGTCTGCGGTCCCTCTGCAACCGAAACAACCGCACCTTCGGAAGAAAGATTAGAAGTCTTCTTTCGATATTGATGCTTTTAGGAATCGAGGTTGTGTAGTTGTATACTCACAAATATTGCATTTGTACTGCTTCTCTGGATTACAAATTTCCACACGTTCTTTAAGATGCATTGATTGTGCAGATGCATTGCCATACTTCCTACACGGGAAGACTTCCTCAGGTGTTTCTGCCTTCGGAGCGTTTGTTGACTGTCCGTATACAGTTACAGTAGTTTCAGTAAATTCAACTTCCTCATCTTTGATGTCGAATCTGAAAAATATGAAACCACAATAAGCATTAGTTCTGTTTACTATACTCTAATGACTATAAAATGCAAAATTATAATGAGTATTAGGGACCAAGTATAGTTACGTGACAACACCATAATAACGTAGCGTAAAACGATCAATGTACATAATTTTCACTCCGCGATTATAGTGACGCTCCGTAAACCGTAAAGTTCGTTCTCGACCGCAACGAGTTTCAGCTCCTGCGTGTTATGTCTTACGTTTTCCGGCGTATGCACGCGTATGGCGCCATCTGTACGTGTGCCGGCGAGTGAATAGCAGTTTCCAGTAAGTTGCAGGTTAACTGATAGCATTTTGATAGTTTGTGGCAACAAGGACACAGAACTAGAACGACTTCAGAATGAATTGTTGCTGCAACAAGCCCTGCGTCCATAATTTATTATATCTACCACGATCTACCACTGATTAATACAATCAACAATAACACTGACATGTGAGGTTATGTGCCGTTGTGTATATACTTCTCCGCTAGATTGCGTTCAATTTGTTTGAGATCGTTGCGGCACTATAAATACTAATTTCCTCGTCCGGAACGGCATGCGGTACGGCACGTTACGGATTGAGCTTTTGTGGCACTATACTTGGTGCATAAAACATGAGAAAAGTTACAAATTGTACAAAAGAGGACACCTTTAAAAAATTTGGTCACTAAAAATTTAATAGAAATGCATTTAATTTTTATTACGTATTTACATTGCACAGCAAGTCGGGAAGCAAAATTTTATCGTTTAGTTCACAGTATTTGCAAACGCTGTGGTACACATAGTGCGCGTCAAGCATCAATTTGCAATCTTTTGTAACTGCACGGAAATAAATTTATTCTTTTATTTCTTTTATTTTATCAGTTGATAATGTTCGTTAGCGCTTTGATGTGGAAATGTGAAATTGTGAAAAAAAATGTGAAATTATTACGTATATTCAGCGGTTCCTTATGCCATAATGGGGCCTTGGGCAATTTGAATTTGGGGCCCCCATATACAATGTTGAATTAAGAAGAATTAATCCGAACGTCCAAAAACAAATAATAATAAAATAAACCACTAAGTAACCTAGGGAAACGCAATTTTTGTCGGTTCTTGTTTACAGAAAAATGTTGCTTTTATTTTATATCTTCTATCAAATAATCGTATTTTCCACTACTTCGCAGCAATATTTAATAATCCGAATTACTTTCGGTCTCAATTAGTTAAATAAATAATAAATGAATAATAATTAAATAATAAAAAAACAATAAATATATCATAAATAAATCATAAATAATAAATAAATAAATCCCTTCGATGTCCTTCGATTTTGACTTTTTGACATTCCCATAGTTTAAGAAGAGCGGAATCGAATGGAACCCCACGATATAATGTAGAAATATCGAAATAAAAAACGATTACGTAACAACTATCCCCTTCCAGAGAAAGGAAACATTGGTGTAAGATTGGTTAAAAAAATCGGTAAAGCACAGATATTCTTTAAACGACTAGAATCCACTTACCTAGGTTCAGATGTCACTTGTTCACCAACTAATTCCAGGTTCTCAATCTCCTCCTTTTTAACAGTGGCTAATAAAAAAATTAGAATGCAAGTTAGAATTTAGAAGTCCCAGCAACAAATTAATAAGCTTACTTGGGTCTGCGCCTAATCTATCATCAGGATTCTCGATGTCCTTGCAGAAGCTAAAATTGTTTAGTAAACACTTCTCTTTGCAAACATATTTCTTGACTGAAGGCAAGTCCTCAATAAGATCGGTTCCTTCCTGTTTGATTGTTCGTTGTTGCTGAAGCGAACTCATTTTTGTTTTCGAATTTCCACAAATCTATATATAAAACGCGGTTTATCAACTATACAATTTCTAAATTCGTATCGTACTTGATTAAATTATTGTAATGTACTACTTACTAACTTTGTTCTGTAAAATACGTGCGGCTTCTCCTAAATAAAATGGCGGGATTACTGCTTTGACCTTAACGCCCTTAACGGATTCTAGGAAACTGTAATAGATTCGACTTTAGTTGTATGCTACTCGGTAGAGATGGCGCTGCAGTCAGTGGTCGTTTTCTGATTATTTTGTAACAGAAAAAACGTTAATTACGTACAAATTGATGTGCAATAGGAATATGGTATCAAGAGATTGAAAATTTGTTGCAAAAATGGACACATGAGATATCTTTTTCAACAATGAATAAGTGTAAGGGTTCTGAAATAGAGTTGTAAAGATGTTTCTGTTTTAATGTAAATATAGGTATAATAATTAACAAAAGGAAATGATATTTTAATAGTCCTGTATGATGGAGCTTGGAAATGGCGGCTGCTGGCATAATATGAGTTTAGTAATAATGAAATAATAAAAATATTAACTTCATATATGTGACCCCGAACGAGAGAATCTCACGTTTCGATAGTATGGGCGCCTGTGTTTGAAGATTCATAACTCTAAACCTGCTGAACAGAAAAAAAATTATATAAACTTGTGATGATATTAAATCATTTCTACATGAGTTGTAGGACTATCAACAGTGTTTGCTTTTCGGTGTAAATATGAGCGCATTTTTAAACTAACGCTTTTCCGATTGGTTTTCTCCTAAACAACTTTCTACAAAATTTTCAACTTTTGTTCGGGTTGCATTTCTAGTGTCCTCTATTCATTGGCGTGTTTTTGTTCTTCAGTTTTTATGTAATAAAGGTTGCGAACAAGATTTTTAATATACGTTTTTCATGTACAATTTTATAGGGATTAATTTTGTACAGAAGCTAAAATTGCAAAATCGTGACAATTTTGCAGTAAAAGGCTTTTAGGGGTTCCAGACTCTTATCAAATTTGCGCCATTGACGCCAACACTTTCAAAGACGGATCCCAAATAATTGCACTCATTTCGTATATACCCTGTACAAATATTACAGGCTGTTCCTAATTATCATGTAAATACGAAAAGGGGTAGATCTTTGGCTTATTTAATGACTAAAAATTCATATAAACATAGGTCCGCAAACGCTTCGTAGCCGATCTACAGGTGTTGAAACTTCAAGATTTTTTTAGTTTTTTCTTTATAGCTCTTGTATCCTAGTTTTAATTTTTAACAGTTGGTGGCGAATAAAATGTCAAAGTTTTAATCTTTTGTAGTTTTTTCGTATTTACCATTATCGAGAAAAAAAAATAAATTTTGTGTTTCGAAGGTTTCGCTAGATGAAATTAAAATTCTTTAAATAATTGGTCTAGTATGCCTTGGCTTGATTTAGATAACCTTTTGTTTGTATTTATTTTGACATTTTATTTGCCCCCAACTGTTAAAAATTAAAACTAGGATACAAAAGCTATAAAGAAAAAACTAAAAAAATCTTGAAATTTGCGGACCTATGTTTATATGAGTTTTCTGTAATTAAATAAGCCAAAGAATTACCCCTTTTCGTATTTTCATGATATTTAGGAACACCTGTATATACATTATTATTGATACTACATGGAGAAACATTAAGATTAAGAAACACACACACACATATTATAGTATTTATTACTTGTAGCTAATACAGAAAGGATACAACTTCGATAAACAGATTCTTAATATACGAGCTTTTAGTTTAATTCGAAACTCTCCGCGTTTTGCAGCACTCGCTACTACTATATTACGCATAGCGACACGATTACATGCTAGTCTAACATTAAAATAAATAAATATCCATGGGAGTCGATACTATTATCACACGCAATCATGCAACACAGTCAAAAGTCTCATCATCAACGAACGTCTACTCAAAATCAGTTCATTTGGAATGTAGGTTATACATCTACTTCTTGGAGCGCTCACTTCTTATACGATTTATATTGAGCAGTGAAAAAGTCTCTAAGAACACCTATAACCCCTAAATCAAGCGACTGCCTGGCATCCTTCAATCGAATATTAGCTAGAGCATCAGTCAGCTTCTGCAAATGATCACCGTCCTTGGATTTTGCACTCCCTTTCGGTTTTCCTGTCGTTGGTGAATGGATTTCATCCAGTAACTCTTTAAATATCAACTCTTCCTCTTTTTTATCTTTGATTGTAGGCTCACTAGAGATGTATTCACCAGACAATAGCCGAAGTTCTTTGTCTAACTCCTCAAATATTTTATCAGAATCCGACACAACCTTCGGTTGCTTCAATTCTTTAGAGCTCTCTTCATGGGTGATATTCTTCACAGAAGTAACATTCTTATTGAGAAGAGACGGATTTATCATCTCAACATCCTTCTGAACTTTAGGATAGACCGACTGTGAAGTATTCTCTTCTGATGACATCAGCTCCAAAGAATCTTGCAAAACACCCTCAACGCTAGCGTCATTAGAAGAATCTACGACACCTCTCGGTGTGGTATTTTCCCCACTCTCTCTAGACGTTCTCTCCAAAGATTCTACTGACTTCAACCGAGGTTCCTCCTGCGTCATAGCACTGGACGAAGTCCCAGTGATATCATCGTCATCCGTTAGCTTCTTGATGTGATTCTCTGAGACCGATTCGTTTTCGATGACCGAGCTTTGTTTGAGTAGATCATCCCCTCCAAAGTTGACAATTTCGGACGATCGCGTAAGCTCTGTGGTCTGTTCTGTCGTTGGAAGATTTTCCAGCGTTGTTAAAGAATTTGTGTCCGTAGTTTCGTCCAGATCGCTCACAGCGATTTGTCTCAATATCTCTTCAGGCAAAATCGCATCTTCGTTAATTAGCTGATGCTCTTCCTCTTTTAACCATGCTAGATTTGTTGCGTTCTGTTGAACCGTGTTGTTGTTTCTTACCTCGAGGATTTCTGGTAAGATTTTGGACGTATCTGTTGACGCTGTAACGTTTGGAGAGTCTTCAACTGGCGTCTTCAATTCTTCTTGGAGTTTTAAGTTTTCGACGTCGGTATGTTGAACGTGTTCATGGTGTTCCACGTATTCAGCATCTTGCTGGACCATGATCTCAGGGATGGGAGGGTATGCTGGATTCTCAAGTTGCACGACATCCTCAATCCTACCCTTGTCTTCAGTTTTTATCGGTTTCGCCGCAATCTCTTCGATTAGTGGAGTGCTGACTATACTAGGCTCGTTTTCTGAACTCTCAGCGTCAATGTCTTGACTCTCTGGTAGTTCAACAGCGATGTCAATGGTGTAGTTGTCGAATCTGATGACGTCAGTTGTAGATTCTTCTTGTTTGTTGGGTTTGGTGTTTGGTGATGTGCTGCTAGGAGTATCTGTTGTTGTTTTATCTAAATTCCCTTGGGGTTGTGTTGGTTCTTCATACGTTGCTTCTTTGAGAGTTTCTACTGGGTCTGTGTCTCCTCTTTCGAGACCTTCAGCACCAACAACAGTGAAGACCGATGAGTTATTCGGTTGTTCTATGAAGTCAACCTCGTCTCTTTTAAGGTATAAGATTTTGTCTCCAATTTTGATGACTGGTGGTGGTTGGAATACTTCGGATAATTCGCTCTGGTCGTTTTGAGAGTCTGGGATTTCAGAGTTTGTGGTGTCGACCAAATTTTCTTGGTTCAATCCATCTATTTTTTCTTTGATCACCTCGATCTTAAGGCTGGTGACCTCTTTTGGAACTTTTGGAACTTCTGTTACAGGTATCTCCTTCACGAGTGGTATTACCTCATGTATAGTGATTTTTGGCTCTTCTTTTTGCTCAGGTGCTTCTTCAACATTCGTAATACTTGATGTTGTTTCTTCAGATATTGCAGTGACCAAAGGAGTCGTTCGATACTTCTTTAAAACTTCCGTGGTGTCGCTGATTTCATTTTCTGATGACGTATTACCGGTAAACTCTGAAGATTGTGTTGTCGAGATGAAACTAGGTGTGATTTCTTGCGGGTCCAACTTTGGTTTCTCTTGCGCTAGTTCTGAGAACAAAAACCAAAAAGATGTTTTATCTTTTTTGAGACAATTATTATTATTAAACATACCTATAGGTGGGCAATGTTCATATTTTGGGCAACATTGTCCGGGAACTGTCCTTCCTTCACAGTCGGTTCTTATGTAGCAGCTGACGTCAGTGCATTGGACCTCTCCCCTGCGACAGTAGCAAACTTGGCATTCGTCGCCCGGTTTGGTTTCTAATCTCTCGCCATTGGCGTACATTTTGCCTTCGAATTCGCATTCTGTAACAAGAGTTTGTTGTGAAGAGGAAGTTTGTGTTGATGTAAATGTAAGCTTACCGCATTGGTATTCTGGGCAGCATTCGTTTGGTTTGTGGATGGCTTTGCAACCGGGTTTCTGTGGACACCGAATGGTCTCGCAATGCACCCCCGGTGGTTGGCACTTGCATTTCAGGCATGGTTGGTCTGCTGGAACTGATTCTTCCGCACCATAAACTACATCTCCGACAACGCATACTGAAAAAGGAATTTAATATTGGTGATATTAAAAGAATTAGGTTGCGAATGATGATTAATTAGTTGAGGATAGATGTTTTGGAAAAATAACAACGGTTTGGATTAGAACCAGGAACTTTTGTCGGACAGAGTGATTGTTTAGTTTCAAATTAGCAGTTGGCTATTCAATATTTTTGTTATACTTAAGGAGAAAATGCTTAAAATTTGTTTGCCCCTAGATTTGCGAGAAAATCGATGTCAAAAGAGCGGACATAATATGACTTTTAAATGGCTATTATTTTACTAAATTAGTGTGATTTTTAGTCATAAACTTTAGTGGGTAGTAAGTGGGTTCCAGTATTTTTTTGTTCACATGAAACACACTGTTACTTATTTTAAAAGAAAGAAATTGCCAATCAATAAATTTTAGTGGTAGGTAAAAGTTTCAATTACCCAAAACGCTTTCCTCCAAATAATTGACAAAAATTTAAAAAAATATCTCTAAAAAACTTGAAGAAATGCCCCTAAACAACATTTGAAGGGTGTTAGAAAAGCATACTGTGGCATCACAACCAACCTGCACCTGAACTGCGATAATGTTTTCAAGGTTGTAAGTTATTTTATTACTTTAATGGTAATTTTATTTTATTGCGTTTGTATCTTGCCGTTATAACTTTGTAGATATTAGAATTTTTTAAATTATCCGATTAATAATTGCAAAAAAAACTAAAAAATATGAAATTATAAATAAAAATAATTTATTATTAAAAAAGGTCCCATCGATATCGTGTCTGGGTTGCAATATTCACGGTCAAAGATTACCAAAATGTATTTTGTTATTGATCGGACGACAATGGATTTTTAGGAAACTTCTAGATCTTTTAATTCTCTACATAAAATGTGTATACATCGTTGGCGTTTCTGAAAATACGTCAAAAGCACATACAACGTATTTATATGCTGGGCGATCGATTCCGCGTCCCAAGTATTTGAAAACATGATTGAGCATCATATTTAATAATAAGAAGACCAATAGTGTGTGCAATTAAAACTTAACCATTTGCGAGATAGTTCTTCAGAAGGTTAAGAAATGGCTTATGGCCACCTGGTTTTTACGGAAACCAAAACTTGTGTAAACTATGTTCTTAAATCTACGTTAGTAAAGGATACTACATAGTTTTAAAAAAATCCATAAAATACGATGTCTGTATTTATATAAAACACTTTTGTCATGTGAAGATTATTGGGGTTAGTTTAATTTGTTAGAAATCGAAAACAGCCAGCTTACTAATTGCTTTATATTGGCATAAAACCCGAAACTGAATTTCTCAAAGATTTTGTATATATAAACTCCGTTTCTGGATCAATCTGGAATTGAAAAATTGGAATTGAAAGTGGGATACATTAAATAAAATTTCAAAAAATGCCAGAGCTCTTCCCAAAAACAAGGGGATGTTCACAGATGTTGCTCCAGGGCGTTGAATATGTAGCTACGCCGCTGCTTCTGTTGTTTTTTGTTATAAAATAGCTGTTAAATATGAGTCGTAGATAAATAGGAAAACATTTTCAAGGAAAAACTTTGTTGTGAAAAACTATAATAGTTTGGTTAAAATAGAAAAAAACTGCATACTCTGCCGCTGTCTTAATATACCGGTAGATTAGAGTAAATAGTTTATAAATTCCAAACATATCTACTTTCACACAAATTGCAAATTACTTAGCTATATGTATACATATACATATATGTGACGTATATATTAATAAGAAAGGTATTTGTCGGGCAATTCCGTCATACGAAGATCGAAGAAGCAACCGTAGACACGTGTTTCGGACTATTAGTCTCATCAGTACGGTATAGCCAAGGAGCAAGATGGACACTCAATGGAAAAAACACTCAAATGGAGACGTAAAGGGGGTGACCAATGTCGCCAATTTGGTGCTTCAGTCCCAACATGTTCAGATTCGAAGACAAGAAGTGACGTCGCAACGGAGGTGACTGGTACACCCCAGGTACACCATAGCCCATGGAAATTGAGAGGAAAGCTGGTTAATCGACGGTGACCTTGAAGGTCCTTAAAGGTCTCAAATGGAGACCTTTAGGTCTCCATTTGAGTCCATTTGAGTGTTTTTTTCATTGAGTGTCCATCTTGCTCCTTGGCTATACCGTACTGATGAGGACTAATAGTCCGAAACACGTCTACGGTTGCTTCGTCGATCTTCGAATGACGGAATTGCCCGACGAATACCTTTCTCCTTATATATCTCATCGTCGATTAACCAGCTTTCCTGTACATATTAATCACGACGTCTTTTTTGTATTAATTCTCAATAATCTGCAGAAGAGTAGTTTGAAAAAAGTTTTGAGAAATTGATAGATCGCAATATTGGCACAAATAAATAATAAAATTTAGAAAATTGTTATTGGATGTTAACTTTGACAAAATACAAACAGACAAAATATTTATTGATACAATTTAACATCTTTTGTAGGGAAAATGCAAGATAAACAATGATTCTATAATAAACGTCAAACATATGATTTATTAGGTAGCCTATGATCGATACTTCATCATCTCTCTTCTAATAACGGAATTGCTGGCATTGCATAATATAGCTTTTTGTGGGTCAACCACTAATCCGATCATTTTACAAAAATGTACATTAAAAGCTAACATTCCGCAGGTGATTTTACTTTTTATTCGTTGAAATCTATGGATTATTTTCGGAGTAATTAATTGCTAAAGTTAAACGAATGAAAGTTACGGAGCAAAAACAGCGCAAATTCTTCTTAATTTGGAAAAATCAGGTAAACGCCAACATATACAGGTTTCTAATTTTTATCAGCTGTAGCATATTAATCAAGGACAACATCAGAATTTTTTCAAATTTTTTCGCCCCTAGATTTGCGAGAAAATCGACGTCAAAAGAGCGGACATAATATATGGTCACGATAGTACATAAGCCCATCGTTTTACTTGAACTTTTTTCTTCATACTAAATAGAAAAAGTATGGGAAAATACGAAACTAGTATAATGCAAATTAGCCTGAACAAGTTCATTGTATACATTGTATAATAATGACAATTCTGTTGACTAATGGCTTTATTATTCAACGCTACCTTCGACACCTTGTGGTTGACATTTGGTTTATACAACTTGCATCTCACAAATGTTCTTATTTTTTTTACCATTTCTATTCTATTTTACTATTTTTTAACACGGTTATGAGTTTCAAAACCCACATTTGTGAAAAGTGGTAGAACGTTAAATTTAAGAATGTGCCTTTACTTCGCAGATTGAACAATGATTTTTTAAATTCTTTGCCTATGACTCATCCTGTATATAATTATTTGCTCGTCAAATAATAAATTATATATTTTTTTCGTGCTAACAATCTCTTCGGAACTACCTATATCTACACTGTAAAATCAAGAAGTTTATTAATTTTCTCGAGGTAGATTAGTAACATAATTAATTGGCTACAGGCTCATTAATAATACTTTTTATTCATACCACACCGACGGATTTATACAACAAGGGGACAGATTGAGTTAGGGTTGACACCGTAGACTGACGTGCGAGCTTAATAATACTCGCCGAAATATGCACACAAGTTCCATTACTTCGGATGATATATCGTTCTGTATTATCTCGGCGGCCGACGTGAAAAATTACGGCTCCGGAAAACCGTCTCCCGCCCGGCCGGAGTAAGATCGCGTTAACATGAAAAAGTATGTATGTTATTGGACATCCATCTTAACTTATGACAGTTGCTTTAATTAAGGATT
Source organism: Aphodius sticticus (assembly GCA_963966075.1). Lineage (NCBI taxonomy): Eukaryota > Metazoa > Arthropoda > Insecta > Coleoptera > Scarabaeidae > Aphodius > Aphodius sticticus. The sequence continues at coordinate 68,612,496 of OZ014509.1, forward strand.
AGAGCGAAATAAAAACGAATGAACCCTGTCAGTGTACGATTCCGAATTACGTTTCTATATTTGTTTCCAATTCTATCCCATATTTTTTGTTGGGGTGGTGATATTGATAGTGAAATGTATGCGATACTATTTCAAATATAATCTTTGATTTGTTTTTTTTTATTATTGTGGTATGCTAATTTATTCAAATTAATAAATTCAAATAAGCTTTATTAACTATTCAGTTAACGTCAACTATAATAAATAAAAATAACCACAATAATACAATATTCAAAACGAGATTTCAGTAGATGTTACATAAAAATCTTCTTTGTTAAATACACATTTATTTAAGTTTGACAGTTTGTAGCAACCGCTCAATATTATTTTAAAATTGGAAAAAATACTGTAATTGTTATCAGATCAAATCACTTTTTGACAAGACGCCGTTAAAAAGAAGGGTTTCGAAAGATAACGATATACAAAATAACCAACCTTACGGCACAAAACTCAGTTTTCCAATCTTGCCGGTCTCAATATTTATACCCCCCCACATTTACTGTTGTAGGGTATATTAACTTTGCCACAACATTTGTAACACCCTTAAGGAAACTAGCGTCTTGTTTGCCCTCTAGTAAGCAATCCCGAACACTTACGAGCGCAGGCGACGTTGAGCGACCATAATTTAAATGAAACCGTAGCTGTCAGGGTGAGTTGAGTACGGAGTACCGGTCAAATTTGCCAGTGTGTTTGTGTATAGACATTTTAGTTTTGTTAAGAATATTTAGAAAAACACATGTAAGTTACTAATTTGTGTAGCAATTAATTAGTTGATGGAACGCAAAATCATTTCCATTTAGTCAGCAAAAAAACTTGATATTTGTTTGAAACCCCCATTTAGCGTACTGTTTACGTATTTATGACATGTGGTGAATACGATTATGCAAAGTATCGTGCAACTAGTGGGCATTAATCTCAAATAAATAAAGAGACACGGATGGGCGCCGTTAGAACTAAGGTACGCGAATGTAAACAAAGTCGAATAGGCGGCGAGCGTGTTTTAGCTAAGGGGTTGAGAATAACGCAACGTTTTTATATTTCCAGCAAATAAAGCAAGCTTAGGGAATTACCTAGTAAGTATATCAGTATAATACATAATAATAGTCAAAATATAGGACTACCATTATAAATTATACTAATGCACTTATTAAAAAATAAAATTAAATATAAAAAATATTTATTTTTAAATTGAGTTTATGGCAAGAAGTTGCAGGACACTTCTATAAAACGGGTCCAAAGCCGTTTTCTAAATCACTTAGCGAACTCTACATTGCTAAAACAGTTAAATTTAATAAAAAAAATCCATTGATGCGCTATCTCCTATGTTGGCAGCAGTTGACAGTTACACGAAATTTTTCCGCAACTGACACCCCGACAACGACACCTCACTATAAAAAAATTGTTGCACAGCGAAGGCTTTGATCAACAAAAAAACACGATAAACAGAAGGATGAATTACAGAAACATTAAATGTATAGTTATTTTCTTTTGAATAATTGGATTATATAACAATTAGTAAATGTTTTAATCGATCCACTATTCATACATAGGTAAGTAAGAATGGTGGCGGTGTACTTAATACATTTTAGAACTATAGAATCATAGTTATGAGTAAAAATGCTAAGTAACTTCTATATGTTAAATATTTTTTATATTTAATTTTATTTTTTTAATAAGTGCAGTAGTATAATTTATTATTTTGCGTTCCATCAACTAATTAATTGCTACACAAATTAGTAACTTACATGTGTTTTTCTAAATATTCTTAACAAAACTAAAATGTCTATACACATTACACGAATACACTGGCAAATTTGACGGGTACTCCGTACTCAACTCACCCTGACAGCTACGGTTTCATTTAAATTATGGTCGCTCAACGTCGCTTGCGCTCGTAAGTGTTCGGGATTACTTACTAGAGGGCAAACAAGACGCTAGTCTTGCTACGTAACAACTGCGTTACAGAATTGGCCTGATTGTCACATTTTGTACAGAGTTTGCCCATCTTTCGAAATCGTATTTTGTCAATATCTACCTTCCTATGGTCTGTAAGAGTGTCGTGGACTTTTTACACGTTATTGTATAGTGAAATCCTGTTTTGACTGGGTTATAAATTGATAATACTATCGATGCTAATACACGATCTCAACTGAATATTTGAAATACAAAATGAGAACGTACTAGAGGAATACAAAGCGTTTTCATACTTTTGACAGCTCCGAAACATTAAACGGCAGTGGTATTACATATATGGTTTGTGTATCATATAATGTGATACTACTTGACACAGATGATGAGTCGTTTTTTGACTTTAACTTTGTCTTTTGAATAACGTTTGAAGACTCCATCGAATCCCAATTCAACAAAAAACTAAAGAAAAACAACGACACGTCGGATAGGCATTCGCAAAAAAAACACATGGGAACACACAGTAATCAAAAAACAATGTTTCCCGCGATTGAGCTCACGTAAGTTGCTATTGGAAACCACAAGTCGTTTACCCGGTACATTCTTACAATGCACGTTGCTGTTTTTTGCTGCTCCGTGCGGCGTGGTGCATTGTTTGGCACCGGTTATACAACATGCGAGTGATTACGAAAGTGGGTATACTTGCAAGTGTTAAATGGAACATTGGTAATAAAGAGATCCCGTACCTTGCTGTTGGGCTACGTCCACTTTCTCCGGTTCAATTTCCGGATACACTTCTCTTATAACTCGCGTGTACCTGTCGATTGGACCTGCAAATGACAAGACATATCAATTAGCATATGATTGGTATGATATAATCGATAAATTTTATGTCCTAATTCATATTCAATGAGTTGACGTTAATTATTATTTATTTGTGATGTATGTACGTTGTTTGAATGGTGAAATAAATTAGTAAATGATGTCTTGGTATTCATAGTAATTTATACAATAAGGAAATAGAAATTGTTTATGACATTGTCAAAATTGAGTAGGTATTTTTAGCTAAATTCAACCTGCTGATGTTATTGAAATGATTGTGGTTGAAATGGAAAGAAATACGTGACTTTGGTAATGTTTATTTATGTATTTATATTGGATGAACCCAATAAAACTTGAAAAGGGTCTGTAAGTATCTTAATTGCATGAAAGTTTTACCTGAAATCCTGAAAGTGTGTATCCCTCTAACATATATTTTTGTATTAAGAATTTTCAAAAGTAATTATTTGTATTGATGACCACAGTATACTGTCCCTACTTCTAAGCGAAGTGGTAAGCACTTTCAGCCAAATAATTTTCGGCATACCTGGTTATAAAAATACATAATATTCTTATAATATTTAGAAAAAAATATGTAGATACAGTGGAAAGGTACCAACACATCCATTGTTAATTAATAGTAACCCTAATTAAACACCCCTTGTTCTACATAAATAAACTAACAAACAAATTTTCTGCATGTAAGTCAGTAGTGCTAGACGCTACGCAATACGTGACAAAACATAGCGCCCTGTTGGTTGGTGTAGGCCTTTGATGTGAATATTCTATAAAAATAAAAAAAATACAGAGGTTTGGTGATGACATACGACAGAATAGATATCATTATTAATCCAGTCAAATTGTGTTTTTACCAAGAAGTTGTGGCGTAGTTATTATGTCTTCCATTCTTTATGTTTTTTTGGGGTGGTGTATTTGAATATGGGGTTTGCTAACAAAGTTTCGTGACAACATTGAAGAAAATGGAAACTGCTAAACATTTTTTGCGCTTTTTTGCTTATAACTCGGAAACTATTCAAACTGAAAGTGCATGAAATTTCCCACAAACTTCACTATTTAGGTTTTTGTTCGACAAACCGTTCGGGCTCAAGCAATAGCTGAAAATTGACGTATTTTATCAACATTATAAGTTGGAATTTCAACTTTTTTGGAAGTGAATTTGTACAATTTTGGATTTCATTGAACAACTTGAACATTTATAATTTTTGAAAAAATTGAGCAGAAAACTGGGAGGAATACACTAATTGACAGCTTTTGATAATAAAGCGTTTTGGAACAGAAAAAGTGGATTTTTTTTTGCGGGGACAGATAAAATACGCCAATTTTCAACTATCGCTTGAGGCCGTTATAAGCAAACGGCAAAAAAAAAATAAATTTTTACCTTACCACGAAATTTTGGTAGCAAACCTCAGATTCGGATTCTGTACACCAAAAAACATAAAATGGAAGAAATCAAAACTACCCCACAACTTTCCCGCTAGGGGCCCTTTTGAGCACAAATTGACTGTATTATATTGACAGAATATCTTGACTCTGAAAATCTGTTTTTAACCCCCAAAAGCTACATCTTTTAATATTTTTAAGCATTTCTTTCTTTATCACGTACCCACATTCTTTGTCTTTAATATGGTGTATAAAATTGGTTTTGGTTAGTAGTTTTAGCGACATTGATGGAAATGTTGGTGGACAAAATTTTGTGTCGAGTTTTTCCGATTTTTCCGTACAATATACTAAGGACGGATATTTACGTAAAATAGGATGATGTTGAGTTCAATGTAACTGAACTCATCGAATAAAATTAAATATGTATGTAATGTTCTCTCAGTTTTTACAAAAAAAACTGATGTGGCCAGGCACATGACTTTATCATACTATATATAAAATTAATAGTTTACTGCATAAGATTCTATTTGATCGAGATCGGCTATGTTTGCATTGAAATAAAACTAGTAGAACTAGACAGATATGTCGACTAAAGCTGCGTTCGGATATTGTACTCAGTTGACCCCGGGTACACCGTCCAAATGACACTTACGTGTTATTGGGTGTACAAGCTATAATACAATATCCGAACGCAGCTTATATTGACAGAAGTTATTGTCAAAACATTAGCGTTTGACACTACCTACAGTCATTAGAATCAAAAAATCTGACAAATCCTGGCTACTAGTTTTAATGCACTACGACTGATCTCGATGAAATAGAATTTGCTCATGCAGCTAAACTATTGATTGAACCAAAAAATTTCATAGTCATAAATTATTCAGAATTTCCTCTACTTTAGTTTATTATTTAACTATTTCGACAAAATTCCAGAAATGGCGGCTTATTTGCAAAATCTTTCAAAAATGCTAAGACAAAACCTCCAGTTCCTTTGGACCCTTTTCAACAGAAAGCTTTTCAGCTCTAAGTTTGGTTATGAAACTTCTAAATATGAACTTTCGTCCCGATACCTTATAGTAGTTTCTCCGGAATCGTCGCCATAAAAAAACGGGTACACACACATACACACACACACACACACAGACATGTTTTGGTACCTTGGTCAAAAATGTTCAGGGGACCCAAAAAGACATATTTCCGCTAAAATCTCAATTTTTTTTTTGGCACGGTTACAATACTTTACATACTGCGTATGATAAAATAAAAATATGCAACGAAAATCTTTCAGAATTAGGATAGCAAACTTACTATTTGGTAATAATTTAGCAATATGTAGAGCCGTCTGTTAAAAACACTTCAATAACTTTTATCGACAAATTTTTTTTATTTATAAAATTTTGCAAATTAGGTTCAAGTGTTTTGTTTCACTTTATGTGATTAACATGTTGCCGTAATTGTCATATTTGTTCAAAACAACATCCAATAAAATCTATTTTGTTGGTAGCAACGCCTATTTTCATAGTTCTTTCAAACTTTTAGGATTCCAGGTAAAACCTGCGGTTTGAGGCCTTCTTTGACACACTTTTGAGATTTCTTTGGGCATTCGGTTTACTCGCTATAAACTCGCAAAGTTAGTAAAGTTAGTAAACCAAAAAATATGTAATATCAAAATAATGTGAACAAATTATTGTATCTGTCAAACTATTTTTAAGTACATACAAAAGTACTTAAAAACCATGCAACTATGGCAAAAGCCATGGTTACTAGATGTACGTTTCCAAGGTAACATGACACATTCAAAGCACAGGCCTAAATGTCAAAACGCATATTTTATTTTGCGAATTTATTTTAATGTCATAAAAACCGTCATAAAAAGGGTTTCACAGTAAACTTTAAACTTTGCACTTTTACGTGAAACCTTAAAAGTTTTTCACAAAGTCTACTTGCATCACGGACAACGTTTTTTAAAGTGCTTTGTGATTAAGCGATTGAAAAGTTAGTAGTAACTAGAAGCAAGAACATACATTTATTTGTATTATTATCGAACATTAGTTGTTCAGAAGTAAAAATTATAGATAATATATTATGATCATTGTTGATTATTATGATCATTTTACATGATCAACAAAATCAACAAGAAATTGTGTTACACAGTGCACTTAATTAATAGTAACATTAATAAGCGTAAGTAGTTACAGCAGAATGACTCAAGTCACCATAAATCATCATCAATTACTCTTCTCATTATTTACGATAATAATGACCTCGAGTTTAATGAATAAACAATAATCGCTAGTAATAATCGCCATAAAGTGCTTGTGTATTATAATATATAATCTAAGCACTTTGTATTATATGTATTTTAATATGCTTTTACATAGCGACACAAAAATATAAGACAGTCTCAAGAAAAATACAAACCGGAAATAATTGATCTATACAAGACAGTAAATAACGAAACGATATTTCGCAAATTTTTATCAACCAGAATATCTGAATATCCATAACCATTAATAATTGACTTGTGCGGATTCTACACAAACTTACTGGTACCTCGCCTGTTGGAATTGTAGGTCAAGATGATTAATTAATTTTGCCAGTACAGCGCGTGTTTCTGACTTAATTCTTGTCTTTAAAGTAATTAAAGCGAGACAATGCTCGAGAAGAACAGCCGGTGCAGTACCTATTGTGTAGGTAGACGCGGGTCCCGCGCTCCAAGGATGAAATTATAAAATAAACATCAACACATTCATAGTGAGCACACTTTATTTCTAGACTGTTGCATTGTGTAACTATATTTCGTGAATATTCTTGCAGAGCCTTTGGACACTTTCCATTGTCTTACATGGCAAACAGAGCCATGCAAATATACACGAAATTCATTTTGAAAGTCATATTTAACTCATCGAGTTTGTTATTATTTTATTTAGTTTGATTTACACGTTCGTAAAGTTATAATTTGTAATAATTGAAGTACCTAATTTGTATTATTGGCAGATGACAGTTCAGCAGTACTACACTGAGGAAGTAAAACATCGATTATACAATTATCAATCAAGGTAATAAAGGATTAATTACCTATCGTGGGACAATTACTTCTTTTTCTAATTTTAAGTACATAGTTGATTGGAGTGTAAGTTTAGTACTATGGAAATCAAATTTATGGTAATTATTAGTTTCTTTTACTAAATAAGCGTCATTATTATATTATAGTGGCAGAACTACTATGTTCTTGCAACCTCTGGCCAACAAGATCTGCTGTTTGTTCTCATTTGCGTTTTGATTTAATTGTAAAATTGCACTATCCACACAAATAACCATTAATTTTTCGGTTATGTATCCACCTTAAGTATTTTGAGTTGAGTTTTTTTTTTCAAAGAAGTATATTTATTACATGTGAGTTATTTTTCTCTAAAATTAATGCCAATATGTATAGGCAATTAATTGTGCTTCAATATGTTCAGCTTTTGTATGTATGTTATGTATTCTATTGAGTCTTTTGCAAAGTACCTACCTACATACATATGTAAAAATACCCAAAAAACAGTTCTGTATTTGCCTATTTAGGGTATTCCTAATTTAAAACAAACCGACCTTAACGCGCTAATCATGACAACTCGGAATCATCTTCTACAAATAAAAATCAGATTTCGATGCATACCTAGACGAATTAGATCTTTCCAAACTGGAGGGAAAACGATTAACAAAAGTGATCCGGCGGAAATTTGAAAATCATTTTCAAGATTCTTGAATGATTTTGAGAATTTGGGCCGTTTGTCTAAGTTCAATGTAGATATTTGCTTATCCAGAAGTTATATACGTGTTGCGGTCATCATTGTGACGGCATTGCTACTAACACAGGTGAACGCTGAGAAATTATTTACAACTTTTAAAATAATTAAAAATGATTTTGTTGAAACTATTCTGTTCCTCCCAACAGTTTTATAAACCGTATTTTGCACTTAATTTAGTTTCTATTAGAATGAATTTCACTTTATATTTTATTATTTTTTTTTTACTTTATTTAGTCTTATTGCACGGACATTGGATTGTATCGGTGCTTTTGTTTATATTAGAGATAGAAGGTCGTGTGAATGGACAAAGTAGTGCCTATTTGTGTGTTCTCTAATCAGAAAATGGTTGAATTCTTAATGATGTCAGATATATTTTGAAAGACAAATAACATTTTTCAAATATGCTCATAACTTTTTTATTTGTGGTCTGATCAATAGGGAGTTTTTTTATTTACAATTAGATTCTGTAAGTATTGTGTAATTCACTGGAAACTCTCTGTTTTTCTTATATGTTCAGCATTGGTCTGTGTCGTTTGTGATTAATTTGATATGACACAAGCCCTATGTTTAATACAATCAGATGCTAGAATATACTAGTAGTTTAATTTATTAAATTTGTTTCATCATTCTCCTGAAAGTGCTTTTGTTTTAAATTTTTTTTTTATTTTGTGGTTATATATGTAATAATTTTATTACACACAACTATTAAATTTTATTATATCCTATTTTCCGGAGTCGGAGTCGGAGTCGAGAATTTTTTGACCGACTCCGCAGCCCTGCATATAACACTTGTTTTATAAGGCGCACTCACATTGATATCAAATGCCATATGTCAAGCGTAAACAGTAAATACACATAACCACAAACTGTCTTTTTAGAATCACTTGCAATCGCATAAACTGCGAAATATCTATATTCTATACATATTTAAACATGCGTGTAGCATGCCATACTATGGCCAAAAGATTGGGGCTTTCATAGTTTAGCTCTGTTCATCAAAATACGCCAGCATGACAATAATAACGTTTTCGGTGATGTTTTGCGACTCTCATCGTGCGTCATTCTTGTCCACTAAACTTCAAATCCCCCTTTCAGATACAATACAAGGACCACATGTACCTGAATAAGGAGTTATGAGAAGATCGTAGATATGATCGGGTTCAAATACTTCCGCGGGATTGTATATGCGCAATAAAAAGTTTATTGAATATCAGCATACACCTAGCAAGCTATAGTACATATAAAGTGTTGAGGATTTCTTAGTTTATGTAACGTATATGATTTCTGTAACATTTTGGACAGAATTCTGGTCCTGCCAATACCGTATTGTTTTTTGTACGTCGCACATTGTGGTATTTGACCCAAAAAGCTGGCCATAAATCAAATTTCTAAATTGTTAAATTCCAAAAAGTAAACCTGTCTCTGGGATAGGTAAAGGACCGATGTATTAAAAGGCGGCAATATTTTTTCACCTGAGCCTTGCGCCACGTGTCCTTGTCAGCCAAAAGTTAGATTTTACTATGGCTAAACATAGATCCACATAAGTCGACGCTCTTGAAAACGGTTGTAATTTTGTGTGTTAAAGAAAAATGTGACTTTTTTTGTTATACCTTCTTTAGAACCAAGTATAAACATTCATTCGACATTGTTTTTATTAAAATTTACCCACAATTTTGTTTATTGCAGGGCCGAGAACATTCGCTTTAATAAAAAAAAGCAGTTTTATGCAGAATTTGAGTGTTTTAGTTTAGAGTTTAGCTTAATTAAGCTCTTGAAAGTGGTTCAAATTATAGCACACATATTTGACATTACAACTACTGCAAAATCTGCTGCGGATAGGTGCGGATGCGGTTTTTGTGATTTTATTTCTATCACGGTGTAAAGGAAAATCCAGTAACGGCAATACAAACATTAACTTATTTGCTATATAGTAATGAGAAGAAAATTATACTCACTCATGTCAGTTGAAAAATATTGATACATATATCTAAACTATTATCAATTATGTTATTATTCTGGAAAATGTTCAAATTGTGCATCCGAGTCCATAGAAATTTATGAATATGAACATTAATTACCATTCACTATTATGTTATTTATTATGTATGTATTTAATAAATACAATATATGTACATATGTACGGTGCGAGATATAAGAACAATACAATAATATTGTATAATTCAGTTATTGAAAGTGTACATATATCACTTGTCAACACGTCACTTTCAGTTATTACATTCCTCATAATTATCTTCACTGAAACTCATGTGAACATAACTGAATTACACCTGAGACAATCAAAAAGAAAGTAAGCATACCGGAGTACGTAATAAAATAACTCAAAAGAACATCCGCGTGTATGCATACTTTGTGCCTAATTTTGTTTTGTTTAATTGCTAATCACAAGTGGGTATATAACTTTCTACAAACAAGCTTCCTGTCGCAAACAGTTTGTGTAATAAATTAATTCAAATTTATCACTAGCGTAGCAATTAACTCCGCAATCGATTACATAAAATTAAGTTCTTGCTCTCGCTGTTTTGTTAGTCATCCGCGTCTACTACATCCGCACAAATAGGAACTATTTATGACCGTAATATATTATAGAAAGAATTGCTGTTCAAACCACGTGCATATAATTGCGTAATTAATTTAATAAACCGGCGCTTTTTTGTGGATTTAATGTACCTACTAAATAATCAAGTTTTTCTCGCGGACTGCGTCACAAAACTTGGATATATTTGTTATATTAAGGATGTTTTTAAAATAGTTTACCACTTGCTATGTTTTACTATAGACAAAAAAGATATTGTATTTTACTGCAGAATGGGAGCTCATTTTGAAATTATTTCAGTAATCGGAAATTTGATAGATTAATCATACGCCTGCTATAACTTTAACAGATATTTTATATACACGTATTCGTCGGTGTTACTACTGTTTCACAAGTTTACCTATGTCTACGTACCTTGAACTAACTAACTTTTTCTTCATTGCAGGTGTTCAGATAGCATATTTTGCAATTATAGGAACCCAGCTCTTCATGGTGGTGCTGAGTATAATTCTTTTATTTGGAATATATAGGGTAAGTGGGCTACACCTTTATATCATATTATTCAGGTTGTATTCCGGTTTTTACGTTAAAATTACCGCATTCTTTGTATTTTACTATGCGATACCGATAGTTAATTCCAAAATCGATATACTATTTACTGTTATGTCGGGCATTTCCTGAAAAAAAACATAATAATTTTCATGGAATACTACGCCCGCAAACACCTCTAGACCATGATGTTGCGCAGAGATCTGCGTACTCTAGTTGGCATGATTTCACCACTCAAGGTGTGAATAATAAAAATGTCCAATGCTGTTGTATACTATACATAAGTAGTTATCGCTTGATAAACCAGAAATAAAAAATATTTATATATGAGAATATGGTTGACTATGATATGTATAATATGGTGTATAATATGGTGACTTGTCAAACTGAAATTAGTGATTTAGCTCAGAAAATTTAAAATGTTTTTTATTTTAAATAAAAATAGTAGTTTTCTATTGGGTTTAAAAGGGCTTCAAATCAAAAATTGTCGATGGTTTGACTGACCTTTTTATTTCGACGATAATTTTTGGCTTCATCTGGGACTATTTATGGTCTCAACAATTAATCACATTTAGACGAAAAAAACAGCATTACAAACAATATCAAGCAAAACACATCATAACAGTACAACTATCGATTTCAAACTGATGAGTTTGAAATGGAAGGCCGTATACGTCTTATAAAGCGAGGGTTATATACTATTTTTCTAACTTTGCGACATTAATTTTACATACATTTCGAAAATTACGGTTGTCATCCTACAATCTAGAGTACTTTTATATTCAGCAGTTAGTAGTTCTCAATTCTGAATGACCTGCGTGTGTGAAATGGCACTAGCTGTATTACTACTTCTGCCATGTAAACCGATTTACATATCCATATGTACACTGCCGCTCATGGAAGTTCGGACACATAGTAAACATATAGGAAATAATGATAAAAGCACTGATAACGTAGCAATAGGCACCTCTATTTCAACCAAATAGCGAACACATTCTTAACGTTGATTTCCAGTAACATACGACATCATTACACGTGCCAATTTAAAATAATTTTTATATTTAATTGTTATGCAACATGTATGCTGTTCTGTAACCGGTTGTTGGGAATTTTCTAGCTTCCTTTAAGAAAGATTAAATACGAAATAACAAATAGAGTCATAAATACTGCATCTCAGACACATATTGCGACCCCATTTTTACCAGATTTTTGCATTCGTTTGAATACGAATTCGAGCATTTGATCGAATTCGTATTCAAACGAGTCTGTGCCTGCAATCTGTAGTTTGCACAAGATAACTCTGTCACGCGGAAGACATCATGCGACGCGGAAAGCCAACAAGCAAGGAACAGCGTTCTGTAATTATCGCTTTTCATCAGGAACGATTGTCAGTTCGTGAAAATGCAAGAATAAGTCAACGATAAGTGAGTCAACGACAAGTGACACTTCACCAATATGAAGAAACATGGAATTTGGATGACGTGTTCGGCCGGGACTATCACGAATAATTTCCCGATCGGATGACGAACGATTAAAATTAATTTTTAAGCAAAGCAGAAAATTGACCGCACCTAAAATCACCTCTGAAGTCAATCGTGATCGTGAAAGACCAATTTTCGTAAGCACAGGGAAACGACGTCTCCAAGCGGAATATGTTCATGGACGCGTTGCCGTACGAAAACCATTCCTTCGTCGGGGAAATCGTCAGAAACGACTTCAATGGGCACGAACACATCGAAGTTGGACATATGAAGACTGGAAACAGTAGTGTCTGACGATTTTCCCGACCAAGCAATGGTTAGCGTACGGCAACGCGTCCTTGCAGATTTTCCGCTTGGAGACGTCGTTTCCCTGTGCTTACGAAAATTGGTCTTTCACGATCGCCATTGACTTCAGAGGTGAGTTTAGGTGCGGTCAATTTTCTGTTTTGCTTAAAAATTAATTTTAATCGTTCTTCATCCGCTTGGGAGATTATTCGTGATAGTCCCGGCCGAACACGTCATCCAAATTCCATGTTTCTTCACATTGGTGAAGAGTGTCACTTATCGTTGACTCACTTATCGTTGACTTATTTCTTGCATTTTCACGAACTGACGCTGTTCCTTGCTTGTTGGCTGTCCGCGTCGCATGATGTCTTCCGCGTGACAGAGATATCTTGTGCAAACTACAGATTGCAGGCACAGAGTCGTTTGAATACGAATTCGAGCATTTGATGCAAAGATCTGGTAAAAATGGGGTCGCAACATGTGTCTGAGATGCAGTATTTATGACTATTTGTTATTTCGTATTTAATCCTTTTTAATGGAAACTAGAAAATTCCCAACAACCAGTTACAAAACAGCATAAATGTTGCATAGTAATTAAATATAAAAATTATTTTAAATTAGCACATTTAATGATGTCGTATGTTACTGGAATTCAACGTTAAGAATGTGTTCGCTATTTGGTAGTAGAGGTGCCTATTGCTACGTTATCAGTGCTTTTATCATTATTTCCTATAAGTTTAGGTACTATGTGTCCGAACTTCCATGAGCGGCAGTGTACTTATCTGTATTAATATTTCTGCCATGTAAACACATATACATATTTTTGCGTGAAGAATATACATATTCTTTTGTGATGGCAGGTAATTTAAACACATTCTTTAATTTTTTTTGTCTTTTGACTAGTGCTTTTATTCGAATTTCTACTTATTGTAATAGTTTCAAAATGAACTCCTTTTGCAGTAAAATAGCATTATCTTTTTTCTGTACTAACAATTATCTTTTCTATGAAAACTTACTGCCGCTGAATACTTTATAAACTAATACTTGTACTAAGATATCCACATAGTACCTACTTAGGAAAGATTTTCACAGTTTTTCACAATATTGCTTGACAAAGCCTCGTATACCTTTTTCCGCGGACTGTAGTACCCCGTTATGTAGTCTACAAGTTGAAAGATAAGAAAAACAAATCGTTTCCTATGCGGTTAAAGTTGAGTGAAAGTGGTGTGTTTTGTGGTTATAGATATAGAAAGTGACTTGAGCCACTGCAAAACCAGAAAGAATTCACTCCTTTGCTGTCAACAATGATCATTAGAATCATTAGTTACGTTATGTATGTTACGATCAAGCAATAGCTTGAAGGTTCTCGTTTAGCGATATTACAATGTATGGCCAATACTTATAGTCAAGCTACCTGTGGTTTTATGGCAGCTTGATCTGGTGCGTATAGTGCATTGAGTTGAAAGTCATATAATACTTTGGACCCCCGTGGTTTGATATACTTGGATGTGAACTGTACATCTTAATCGGAATATCTATTTTCTACCAAAGTACTAGACACCCAGTATAATTTCTAATAGACTACATTTTAATCTGGACTTACCTGATTGAATACTAGATGCTGAAACCCAAATAAAAAATATGCATAGCCTGAACTTGAAATGTCTCGTCATTTTATCTGAAAAAGAAAGAAAAAAACATGATTACTAAACCTGTTCTCGCCTGGCAATATGTGAAACAGCAATAAAGATAAAACAGTAAATAAGAATTCGGATATAAAGCCAGAAAAGTATTCATTGAAATGTATTATCAACAATATCCGATTCCATATAAGCAAGAGACAAAAAGCCCCCAGAGTGGAAGCGCCTCCGCGTTGGAATACATACGAAGAAAACTGGATATATCCAATGCCAAAAAGTGAGTCTAGTAACCCATGTATTTACAAATAAGCGTAATATCTTCTATCACTAGCCTAATATCTGAATTAATCCAACAAATAAAATAATTCCTAACAGGGCCAATCCTGACTATAGCTTTGCTCTCAAAGCCAGTCTCCTGAACTATTGTCCTCAATGATAAACTTGGTCGCAGTAACTCAAACTTCAAACTTCCATTTGACAATTCATAATTTGCTGAAATTCAAAGGTGTTACTCATTCAACAATAATCAAGTTGCCAACATGTATTTCATTTCCTTTTGCGTTCAAAACGCTAAAATTTTTAACTCAAAACATAGTCAAATAATTGCAAAAAGCAAACCACCTTTCAGCTCAGCTACATATATTAGCATCTTAAGCTATAACCTTTCAGCTCAACAAAATAAACAAATATTCGCAAAGGGTCATCCTTTCAGCTCATGAACATAAACAAATAAGTAAAGGACTAATTATTCAGTTTAAAAAGATAAACAAATATTAGCAAAGGACCTTTCATCTCCAACAATATAAACAAATATTATCAAATTGGTAATTTTTCATCTCAACACGATAAACAAATATTAGCAAAGGACTCATCTTTTATCTCAAACATTAAACAAATATTATCAAAGGGACAACTATTCATCTCAAGAAGATAAACAAATATTAGCAAAGGGCTAACCTTTCAGCTCAAAACCATTCAGATATTAGCAAAGGGCTAACCTTCAGCTCAACAAAATAAATTACCTACCACGCCAGTAAAGAGCTGACACAAATATGTATTCGCAAAAAGCTAACCGTTCAGCTCAACAAAATAAATAAATTTTAGAAAACGGCTAACCTTTCAGCCAAACAAAATAAATCAACATTTGAGTAAAGAGCTGACCTTCAGTTCGACAAGATAAACAAATATTCGCAAGGACTAACCTTTCAACTGAACAAGATAAAAATATTAGCAAAGGGCTATCCTTTCAGCTCAAACCCAATATTACTTAATATTACTCGTAGATAAACAACGTAGGTAGATAAACAAGTTGTTTCAGTACGAGATGAACTCCCACGATCTATTGATAGATTAACAAAAGTCTAAAATTTTTAGAAAATAATCTTCCATGTTAATTTTCCTGGCAAAAAAGTGTCGCAAAATCTTAAAATCAAATTTTCAGCCATACTGTGCATTTTTATAATGAACTCTACAAATATGAAAAGTTGAGTCAAGAAATTTATTTTCTTTATGCCTTTATATCGAAAACTTAATAGGTGATATAAAAAATATAAAAGAATAGTTTTTAACGTATATTTTGCGTATCTACTACCCATAGCTCGGGGGAGTGCTACGCCTATGACAACAGCATATTTTAATGATAAAACGTAGATCTTAAGAGGAATCACTAGAGGTAGTAGCGTACTACAAAACAACACTACATAACACCAAACATCCTGAGCTTAATTGTGTGTTAATAATCACGTGTAATACATTAAATTATAGATAAAGGTGTATTACACCGGGCACGAATGCCACTTTTTTTCATTTGCGTTGTTGTTTTGTTTTTTACCCTTGCTAAAGAGGCCAATAATTGATAATTTTTGTTATTTTTTTTTTCAAATCAGAACCAAACATCAAAAAAGTAATATTACAACATTTTGTATTGAGCCTTCATGAAGTTGTGTAAACAAAATGACAACAAAATATGAATGTTGTAATGATTTAACCGTTACTTTTTTGAACATGTGAATGAGATGAGAATAACATATTTCATCGTCGTACGGTGCAGCCATCTGTTGGATAAACACCACATCATTTTCTTCGACTAATCAAATTCAAATGGTACAGTCTGAAGTAGCAGCATGAATACGTAGCCAGGGAATCACAAATATTGAGCAATTTTGGCCTAACAAAAATATTGATCGCATGTTGACACGGGAGGTGTAGCGGCGCTGCGCCCGGCAAACGAAAGCCATACGAAAAATAAATTTTACCGTGCTGATGCTACGTAGATAGCAACGACTCGCTTATAAATTAGGACAGCATGTTCTTGCGGAAGTGTATGTGATCACCATGAATTGTTGAATTTCGACCAAAATATGCTAGAAACCGAATACGAGAAATAATTTTTTGCCGTCCTGATGGACTCTACGCAGACAGCAAAGAGCGAGTTATAAATTAGGAGCGCATGTTCCCGCGAGGGTTATAGTGCAGTCCCCGTACGACACACGGAACGAAGAATAATCAACAACCGCAATACCTACTTACAATGTTACAACTACTAAATAATTAATAGGAGTTAAATACATTATTACTAAGGAAATACAAGTAATTTAATTTTTAATCAGTCATTTATTTTTCGTTATAGAATTTCAAATATATTGGTATTTAGATTTAGAAAATAATATTAATACCAAACACTTGTCGCTTGGCAATGCATTCAGGGCAATCGCAATCTATGTAGGATGGTTGGCTTTAGTTCGACTTGTTGTACAACAGACGTAGAGCAGACGCTAGAAATATGGGCAAATTAAAAAATCCGCGGGCCTTTATGTGGCCCGCGTTCTAAGCAAACTAATAACTTGCGAGAGTACCTGCGGTAAGTGAATATGTAGATATTATACGTGTAGTGTAATTCTTCGCTAATTAACTTCGCTAGTTAATTTGGGCAATACTCTCTTATAGGTGTAAGCGTGCCGGATTACCATATATGGCAAAAAACTTTTATAAAGGTGTAAAATATTTGAACATGTATCTATGTATATAATATATAATAAATGACTTATACATATATGTACATAAAGCTGCCTGTTTGATCGAAATCGCTATTTTTTCTCATACCTACAATTGAAATTGAAGTACGTATACTACCAAGTCTATACATAGCAATAATAATTTTGAGTAAAATTTCAAAATGCAGTATCCAACTGTATCTAGAATTAAAATAGGAATATTATATTTACTAACACCTACTTGCGTCACCCGATAAAAATTTGAATTTTTATATGAGGTGTGTTTTACCTGAAAGTATCGATTTCTGCTAAGTACGAACGAGACATTCGAGATTATTGATGCACAAAGAAAACGTTAAATGGATTTAAATAAGTATCTGAGTACAAATGCTTTCACGGCTAGTCATTTAAATTTAGATGATAAATAGTTACCGGTTTATGCCGTGAGTAAAAATTCATAATTACTGTCTTCGCGAACCATGCTGTTCGCTTCTTCGGAGCTAACTGATAATTAGTTACTAATTCTAATAATAACTGTAAAGCAATAAATGATTTATGTAAGAAAAGCTGCCTGTTTTACCAAAACTACAATTTTTTTCAACATACAAAAGTTAAAATGTTCAACCATAGTTAGTAGTAAAATAGGAATGTTATAATGAAGCAATTAATTAATTTGTATCACTGTATTGTTTTGTGGAATTATATTTGTATTTAAAATATACAAGAAAAGCATTTCAGAACATGCTATAGTCACATACACAAAGTTATTAGGAAATGGTTCGGCGCCAGTAGACACCGCGCGGCCCCTTTGATCTTCGCCGCCAAAGAACGATACCGCCGTTCCCCTCATCTAATCAGTGCGTTGCTTGCATTTTCTGCGGAGTATACAGTGGGCGCGGCTTGTTCCCTCCTCTCGCGCCTCAGTTTCGTCGAACTTTTGAGGCCGGTGACTAACATTTACTCTTAAGTAGACAAAAGTTGGCCACCCCTTATATACATCATTATAAATTATTTCAAATCCCGAACGGAGATTTCTGTTGAATTTCCGTTCATAAATGAGAGAACGTATTAAGCGTATTACGCGGGTCGGTAAGTTAGGAATTTCGGGAACTCTGCATGCCGTGATTACCGCGAACTGGTTCCAGGTTAATAGGCCGCAATTTTCAGTTAATAAACCCGCAATTTGTGTAAATCATGGCCCATCCTCGTACCGCGTCGTCGACATCGTACGTTGACCCTATGCAAGCAGCAGGAGCCAGCAGTCAGGTCGTCCCTTCTTTTGTGCTTTTAGGTTTCATTATCGCCTCGCGTTCGATCTTTTTGTGCCGCAAAACGAACCGCAATCCATTGCTAAACGGCACGCGAACAAGAAATCAAATCTAATCTTCACCAAAACGATTCCGACAAGCTTTTTTCCATTCTAGTTAAGTAAGTTTCGGATTGTACAATAAATGAGAGTGCATTTGGGATAATAATAGTCTATATTCTACCAATATTTGCTTGTGTAAACCTAAATCTTACAATATTATAAGAAATATATCTAGAAAAATAACTGGATATCCTCCTCTATTGACATAGGCTTCCCCCTAATACGTTCCACGTGTCTCGGTCGAAACTCGCAAGACGAGGAATATGCATGCAGTGTTGTCCAGAATAAGATGAAAAAGACGATCATTAACTGCCAACCACGTATGTAAATACTAATACAAAAAAGACAGCTGATTTTATCAAAAGGGCGTCCACCATTTCCACAGAAATTTCTCAATTAAAGAGTGATGTTTTACTCTTGTAATAATTTGGTGTGTCTAACTCCATTTGGCCAAAAATTTTTAGCTGGTCAGTACTGAAGAGAAACTAGTAGAGATGTTTCAAAATAAGAAGATGGTGTCACGTGGTGTCCGGCCAATATATTCTAGAGCAGAGGTTGTGGTGGAGGTACCCTCTTCTTAGTTTGAAGCACCCCTACCACCCTTACAAAATTTGTATAAAGGTATATACAGCCGTTTGAAATATTAACAAAACCATATTTAAACAGTTCTAACTAGGAATTGAAAAAAAAGCTTTTAACTCAGAATGAATGTTTCTTTATTTTTATCCACTTACATTTTCTTATTGTAAAGGGTATTGTTTGTGTTATTCCTTGGTTTTGGCATTATTTGATATGAGCTTTCTTTTTTCCCTTTGTTAATATTATAAATGACTGCAACTTTTGAAGAAAATAATAAATAAATAACTTTATACACTAAGATAAATTCTGTAAAATGATTGTAATAAACTTCATTACAAATGATGTGAAAGGAACGGTATATTTACAAAATACGTATCTGAAAGCCATAAAATATTGGTCTGCCCAACCGGAAATGATTTGGAAACATCCAAACGATTTTCTCTCAATTATAGAGGAATGTACAGGGTGTTTTGCATCAAGAATATTGTTAAGTCCGGTACAGCATTATATTTGGTGATTAACAACTGAAAAAACAGGTAGTAACAAGTTGAAAGTTGTCTAGCTATCACTTTCAGAAGAAAAACCGTTTTATGAAGTAGCTACCTTGTTTTTTGTGGATATCTTCACAAACTAATTTCCTTCTATACGCTACATTTTAAAATATTACACTGATTTCGATAAATAAAACCACAAACAACCAAGTAGAAATAATCTACAGCAAAATGATGTGGAAAAACGGTAAATACTGTTAGTAAATTATATGTAATAATTTACAGAAAAAATCCTGTAAAAGAACAATTTGCAGTAATTTGCGTTTTATTTTTACTTTATCATACGCAGTTGTAAAGTATTGTAATCGTGCAAAAAAAAATTTTTGACATTTTAGCGGAAATATGTCTTTTTGGGTCCCCTGAACATTTTTGACCAAGGTACAAAAAATGTCTGTGTGTGTGGATGTGTGTGTGTGTGTGTGTGTGTGTGTGTGTGTGTATCCGTTTTTGGTGGCGACGATTCCGAAGAAACTACTAAAGGTATCGGGACGAAACTTCATATTTAGTAGTTTCATAATCAAACCTAGAGCTGAAAAGCTTTCTGTTGAAAAGGGTCCAAAGGAACTGGAGGTTTAGTCTTAGCATTTTTGAAAGATTTTGCAAATAAGCCGCCATTTCTGGAATTTCGTCAAAATAGTTAAGTGAT
This sequence comes from Aphodius sticticus, assembly GCA_963966075.1. NCBI lineage: Eukaryota > Metazoa > Arthropoda > Insecta > Coleoptera > Scarabaeidae > Aphodius > Aphodius sticticus. Next base: position 68,633,104 of record OZ014509.1, read on the forward strand.
AAATTAAAGATGAGGAAATTCTGAATAATTTATGACTATGACTTTTTTGGTACAATCAATAGTTTAGGTGCATTAGCAAATTCTATTTCATCGAGATCGGTCGTACTGCATTCAAAATAGTAGCCAGGATTTGTCAGATTTTTTGATTCTAATGACTGTAGGTGTCAAACGCTATAATGTTTTGACAATAACTTCTGTCAATATAAGCTGCGTTCGGATATTGTATTACACTTTTTACACCCAATAACGCGTAAGTGTCATTTGGACGGTGTACCAGGTGTCAACGGAGTACAATATCCGAACGCAGCTTTAATCGACATATCTGTCCAGTTCTACTATTAGTTTTATTTTAATGCAGGCATGGCCGATCTCGATCAAATAGAGTCTCATGCAGCTAAACTATTAATTTTATATATAGTATGATAAAGTCATGTGCCTGGCCACATCGGATTTTTTTTTTACTAAAATACTACTATATTGCCTTGTTAAGCATAGAGGTCGTGGTTAAAATTAAAATGTTGAGTTTCAAAATGTGTAGTGCTTTTACTTCGCAGATAGAAGCGCTCCAGTATGATTGTGAAATTGCTGAATAATTTTTCTCCGTTTATAAACCTTTCACTCAGAATGACATTTACTTTAATTAGCAACTTTTTGGCCGGAAATGTATCGGCGGGTACTTCCTTTTTTCTCAGATTATAATAAATTAAGGAAATCACAACCACAAGAGATTCTCAAGGTAATTTTGCTTTTCAAAAACCGCCAGTATTACAGGATGTTTTGATTCGAACGAATTTCAGAGAAAATCAACCTCCTATAAACGGATTTCATCCAATATACCCGTTTTTAAATTAGGCAGACGTCAGAATTGACATTTCAATTACGTTATACAGTAGCTTGAAAACAGAAAAGTATTATACATTATTATTAATCTTTCAGCATTTTAAATTGTGATTCAAACACAGATGCCTCGAACGTATCTATTACGAATATAACACATTAATTAAAAAAAAACACCTTGTTGTCTAGTGTTTAAGTATTTATTTATGCGGAAATCCATTGACATGCACAGACTCATGACTTTGATGCAATTTTCAACTGCTGTCGCTCCAAGAGCATCGTGAGGTGTTTCTCCAGCTTGCTCATCTTCCCCTGAGCGGCTGATAAAATCTGCTTGCTGTTATTGAACAAACCCACAACTTGCTTCAGCTCCTGTATGTCGTCGAACTGTTCCGTCTGCATCATCTCCGACCCCTCAGCATTCCTATTTTCAGAATCGTCCTCGTCATCACCTCTAAACACAGGCTCAGAACGCATCTTTATTCGCTTCTTCGTAGGCTTCTGACTGACCTTGTTCGATATCTCCTTTATCATCTTCTTATCCCTGTGCTGCTCCAGGTCGGTCGCCGATCTGGAGGCTTTCTTATCCATCGCATTTTCTCGAAGCTTCAACCAAGTTGTAAGGTTCTTGTCTGGTTGCGAGTCATTCTTTGGGGATGAAGGTCGTTCAGCACTATCGCTGATCTTCACGTTCATTGATCTGGAGGAGGCGTTCTTCTCAAGATTTCCAGTGAAGATACTGATGGTATCTTCTTGATCGTCTGAGTCTACAAAGCTGACTCTTGATCGTTTTCGGTCAAGCGCTGGACTTCCTATGTCTGTTTCGTGTTTCTTTTTGGCGAGTTCTGTGGACTTCGCATGTGTTCCGTCTTTAAATGATGTGTTAACAGCATTTATTTTATCTCTTATTCTACCTTCAGCTGCTTCGAACGCCTTCCTTGTTAGATTGGCCGTTTTCTCAGCTCGACGCGAGGATTTGGGCGTAGGTTGAAGTTGAATAGCTACTTTCCGGTTTACCTCCGAATTCTTATTGACAGCCTGTTTGTTAACACCGGATATGGAGTTCACTACCAGGGTGGTAGGGCTTAACGTCCTGGACTGTATTACCACTGATTTTGAAGACAGCCTATCTCCGCCTTTACTACATATTGAGATATTGCAGGAGATATGCTTCCTTTCAATTTTAGCTTAGCACTTGCGGTGGATGTGTTAGCGGTTAGGACAGGTTCAGGTATTTTGCAAACTTTGTTTGAGTGGATTGTCGCCACAGCATCTGGTGTTGAGACCTTTTTACTTCTGCCCTTTGTTCTTAATATCGGTTTCTTTTCTCCGTCCGGTAGAACGGGTTCTTCAGAAGGTGTCGTGCTAGTTTTCGACACATTTCCCGAAGAAGTGGGCTTGTTTTTGGAAATCTTCTGATTGTAGCATAAATGAGAGTGCATTTGAGATAATAGGTAATAGTGTATATTCTACTAATATTTGCTTGTGTAAATCTTATAAGACATCCTCATTTCTCAATTATAGAATGATGTTGTACTCTTGTAATAATTTGGTGTGCCTATCTCCATTTGGCTCTTTACTCAGAATGACATTTACTTTAATTAATTAGCAACCTTTTGGCCGGAAATGTTTCGGCGGGTACTACCATTTTTTCTCAGATTATAATAAATTAAGGAATTCACAACCACAAGAGATGCTCAAGGTAATTTTGCTTTTCAAAAACCGCCAGTATTACAGGATGCATTGATTCGAACGAATTTCCGAGAAAAATCAACGTAGGATAAACGTATTTCATCCAATATACCAGAGGCAGTTTTAAATTAGAAAGACGTCAGAACTGACATTTCAATTACAATACAGTAGCTTGAAAAGTATACATTATTGTTAACCCTTCCGTATTTTAAATTGTGATTCAAACACAGATGCCTCGAACGTATCTATTACGAACATAACAACACATTAACTTAAAAAAAACACCTTGTCGTCTAGTGTTTATGTATTTATTTATGCGGAAATCCATTGACATGCACAGACTCATGACTTTGATGCAATTTTCAACTGCTGTCGCTCCAAGAGCATCGTGAGGTGCTTCTCCAGCTTGCTCATCTTCCCCTGAGCTGCCGATAAAATCTGCTTGCTGTTATTGAACAAACCCACAACTTGCTTCAGCTCCTGTATGTCGTCGAACTGCTCCGTCTGCATCATCTCCGACCCCTCAGCATTCCTAATTTCCGAATCGTCCTCGTCATCACCTCTAAACACAGGCTCAGAACGCATCTTTATTCGCTTCTTCGCCGGCTTCTGACTGACCTTGTTCGATATCTCCTTTATCATCTTCTTGTCCCTGTGCTGCTCCAGGTCGGTCGCCGATCTGGAGGCTTTCTTATCCATCGCATTTTCTCGAAGCTTCAACCAGGTTGTAAGGTTCTTGTCTGGTTGCGAGTCATCCTTTGGGGATGAAGGTCGTTCAGCACTATCGCTGATCTTCACGTTCATTGATCTGGAGGAGGCGTTCTTCTCAAGATTTCCAGTGAAGATACTGATGGTGTCTTCTTGATCGTCTGGGTCTACAAAGCTGACTCTTGATCGTTTTCGGTCAAGGGCTGGACTTCCTATGTCTGTTTCGTGTTTCTTTTTGGCGAGTTCTGTGGACTTCGCATGTGTTCCGTCTTTAAATGATGTGTTAATAGCGTTTATTTTATCTCGTATTCTACCTTCAGCTGCTTCGAACGCCTTCTTGGTTAGATTGGCCGTTTTCTCAGCTCGACGCGAGGATTTGCTCGTAGGTTGAAGTTGAATAGCTACTTTCCGGTTTACCTCCGAATTCTTATTGGCAGCCTGTTTGTTAACACCGGATATGGAGTTCACTACCAGGGTGGTAGGGCTTAACGTCCTGGAGTGTATTACCACTGATTTTGAAGACAGCCTATCTCCGCCTTTACTACATATTGAGATATTGCAAGAGAGATGCTTCCTTTCAATTTTAGCTTAGCACTTGCGGTGGATGTGTTAGCGGTTAGGACAGGTTCAGGTATTTTGCAACCTTTGTTTGAGTGGATTGTCGCCACAGCATCTGGTGTTGAGACCTTTTTACTTCTGACCTTTGTTATTAATATCGGTTTCTTTTCTCCGTCCGGTAGAACGGGTTCTTCAGAAGGTGTCGTGCTAGTTTTGGACACATTTCCCGAAGAAGTGGGCTTGTTTTTGGAAATCTTCTGATTGTAGCATAAATGAGAGTGCATTTGAGATAATAGGTAATAGTGTATATTCTACTAATATTTGCTTGTGTAAATCTTATAAGACTATAAGAAATTAACTGGATATCCTCATTTCTCAATTATAGAATGATGTTGTATTCTTGTAATAATTTGGTGTGCCTATCTCCATTTGGCTTTTTACTCAGAATGACATTTACTTTAATTAATTAGCAACCTTTTGGCCGGAAATGTTTCGGCGGGTACTTCCATTTTTTTCTCAGATTATAATAGACACAAGAGATGCTCAAGGTAATTTTGCTTTTCAAAATCCGCCAGTATTACAGGATGCATTGATTCGAACGAATTTCCGAGAAAAATCAACCTAGGATAAAACGTATTTCATCCAATATACCAGAGACAGTTTTAAATTAGGAAGACGTCAGAACTGACATTTCAATTACATTATACAGTAGCTTGAAAAGTATACATTATTATTAATCCTTCAGCATTTTAAATTGTGATTCAAACACAGATGCCTCGAAGATGCCTCTATTACGAATATAACAACACATTAATTTAAAAAAAAAAACACCTTGTCTAGTGTTTATGTATTTATTTATGCGGAAATCCATTGACATGCACAGACTCATGACTTTGATGCAATTTTCAACTGCTGTCGCTCCAAGAGCATCGTGAGGTGTTTCTCCAGCTTGCTCATCTTCCCCTGAGCGGCTGATAAAATCTGCTTGCTGTTATTGAACAAACCCACAACTTGCTTCAGCTCCTGTATGTCGTCGAACTGTTCCGTCTGCATCATCTCCGACCCCTCAGCATTCCTATTTTCAGAATCGTCCTCGTCATCACCTCTAAACACAGGCTCAGAACGCATCTTTATTCGCTTCTTCGTAGGCTTCTGACTGACCTTGTTCGATATCTCCTTTATCATCTTCTTATCCCTGTGCTGCTCCAGGTCGGTCGCCGATCTGGAGGCTTTCTTATCCATCGCATTTTCTCGAAGCTTCAACCAGGTTGTAAGGTTCTTGTCTGGTTGCGAGTCATTCTTTGGGGATGAAGGTCGTTCAGCACTATCGCTGATCTTCACGTTCATTGATCTGGAGGAGGCGTTCTTCTCAAGATTTCCAGTGAAGATACTGATGGTGTCTTCTTGATCGTCTGGGTCTACAAAGCTGACTCTTGATCGTTTTCGGTCAAGGGCTGGACTTCCTATGTCTGTTTCGTGTTTCTTTTTGGCGATTTCTGTGGACTTCGCATGTGTTCCGTCTTTAAATGATGTGTTAACAGCGTTTATTTTATCTCGTATTCTACCTTCAGCTGCTTCGAACGCCTTCTTGGTTAGATTGGCCGTTTTCTCAGCTCGACGCGAGGATTTGCTCGTAGGTTGAAGTTGAATAGCTACTTTCCGGTTTACCTCCGAATTCTTATTGGCAGCCTGTTTGTTAACACCGGATATGGAGTTCACTACCAGGGTGGTAGGGCTTAACGTCCTGGAGTGTATTACCTCTGATTTTGAAGACAGCTTATCTTCGCCTTTACTACATATTGAAATATTGCCTGGAGATATGCTTGCTTTCAATCTTAGCTTAGCACTTGCGGTGGATGTATTACCGGTTAGGATAGGTTCAGGTATTTTGCAAACTTTGCTTGAGTGGATTGTCGCCACAGCATCTGGTGTTGAGACCTTTTTACTTCTGCCCTTTGTTCTTAATATCGGTTTCTTTTCTCCGTCCGGTAGAACGGGTTCTTCAGAAGGTGTCGTGCTAGTTTTCGACACATTTCCCGAAGAAGTGGGCTTGTTTTTTGAAATCTTCAGATTGTCATCGTTATTCGCTTCTTCTGGAGCCTTAACGATGGTTGAGGATTTCAATTTTTGACGTCTGTGGTGTCTGTCTCTTATGGATGTTAGTTCACGCGAACCTTTTGTAACTAAGGTTGGGGATACCTTTGCTTGTGGATCAGCTGCATGTTCTCCCGACGGTCTTGATTTTTCCATTTTGGATAATCCTTCATTAGCAATTTTCCTGATATGACCCTCCAAGGGGTTACTACTCTGGGTTGGTGATTTGGTTCCTTCAGCTCTCGGTTCAACTTTGGATATATCCAGTTTTCTTCGTATGTACTCCAACGCGGCGGCGCTTCCACTCGGGGGGCTCTCTTTCTCTTGCAGCTTGGTGCATTCCTTGTATATGGAATCGGATATTGTCGATAACAAGTTCATAGCCGTTGGGTATACTGCTTCCTGGCCCACCGTTGGCTTTCGCATTGGCGTTGGATGGGTGAGCGACTTTGATTCCTCAGCTTCTCCGGACGGTGATCTGCCGGATCGGCTAGACCTCTGCGATAACTTAGATGATTTAGGTGTTATCGACGACACGCGTATCACCGGGATCTTAGTTGGTATGACCAAACTCTTCTTCAATGCTAACTTCTTCTCGATCCTCCTGGGCGATGAAGACCTCATAACACCAGTTGCACTCAAAGAGAGGTCTTTGTTAGACTTCGCAGAGTGGTGGCTCACCTTCTTCTCTTTAATTGGAATCTCGGTCTTGTCTTCTTTATTTTCAAAGACTTGGACTTCCTTTCGGGATAGTAATCGTCTGCTTAGTTTTGGACCATGGTGCCTCATTATGTCCATTATGTCTTCTGGGTTCAACACGGCCTTCCTCGGCTGGTCACTGCCTGCTTTAGCATCTCTCTGTTCGGACCTGTTACTACCGTCGGACTCGTAGTGTTTAGCTTCCTTTCGTTGGAAGAGTTGGTCTTGAGATTGGTCAGAATCTGACGTGCTAGCGTCTAGTTTACCTACTTTGTATTTCTTGAAGTACCCTCTGGGGTCCTCCTCGTTTATCGTGTAGTACTTATCGATTCCTGGGTTGTAGACTATGTGGGGATCTCTGGTCGCAGAACTCGTCGTCTTAGTAGTTTGTAGTTTTGGATTGCTCTTCGTTGGTAGATTTGGCCTGATCAGCTCCTCGATGTGTCTGACGTCTACGTCTCTGCTATACGTTTTCCTTGCTCGTGGGCCTTGGATGGTGTCCACCATGTAGGGTATCTGTATGTCCGTTCTCCGCCGATCCGGGTAATTCACAACGGACTTTCGTTTTTTCGTATCGTCTGTTATAGGGAACATCGAGCTGCGCATCGGCCTGTCCCTTCTCTGCGGAAAGTTGTCGTACGATACCTCTAGATTCCTTCGATCTTTCGCCTTAAGAACTTGCGAGACATGATGTGTTAACTTTCCCGGGTTCATAACTCGGCGTGGTGAGTTGAGGTCGACTGAACTCTCTGATGACGCGGTCGCCATCTTGATGGCAAGCCTGTCAGCGCGTTTGTAGTTGCTCTGAGGCTCGGTTTGCGATGATTCCGAACTCTGTGGAGATAGCTCGTGTGTCTTCTTTCTTGCCGAGTTCGCTCCATATCTGTTTTGTTTCGTGAGCTTAATGGAGACTAATTCAACGGATTGACTACCGGAGAGATCGTCTTCGTCCCTGAAGAACTTGCGTGGATCGACGACGCTGTATAACAGCCTACGTTCTTCCGGGCTGGGTGTGTATTCTAAGATTCGTTGCTTCGGCGACCGCTTCCTGTGTTCGGCGCCATATTTTTCTGCGCTGCCGACGATTCGCGATTCGTGCCGTTCCAAATACGAATTGTCGATGCGTCGCGGACTGTTCGTCCTGACCCGGCTATGGTAGAGGTCTTGGAACTGCTGGAAGTGTCGCCGCTGCCTGTCTACTTCCCGTCCCGGTACATCCAATAGGACGCTGGAGTCGCTCTGCTGTTGTGTTTTGCTGTTTGCGGATACGACGTGTGGTGGTGGTCTTGGTATTCCTCTTCCTGATGATGTAGAATCCCTTTCAACGAAGGATTTTATGTCCGATTTCCGCTTGCCATACATTAAAATTTTGTTACCCAGCCATTGTTATGTGTCAATTTTGCATCAGATTTTGACGGATGTTGGGATTACTGCAGTAACGATGTGTTTATAATCGTGCGGTTCTTAGCAACACATCTCAATGGTTTATGGTTCTATTTGCAGGAACTGAAACATTTTATGTTGCGCAACCATCACTACAGTTTACTGTTTGGCCGTAGAGGCAGAAATGGTGATGGTTGTCTAATAACTTTTCGTTTGAGCCTCCTCTGCTGGGGTATTGGCTAGAGAGTATTGACGACTGGCTATTGTTTAACCATCGGAGTTTGAATGTTCAGTTTTGAACTTTACCCAATCTAACATCTTGTAAATCCTTCCTTTGGGGATATTTATAGCAGACAATCTTTGTCCAACCGGATAATGCTTTTACTTGCATATAATGGCCATAATTCAGTACCATGTTAAAATAATTATTGTGTTGAATGAAAGAAGTATGATTTATGAATTATCGAAATTGGAGGTTGAGTTAAAATCCGATATTTTAAGGTTGTTTTGGACGTTGATTTAAGAAATTATTAATTGATTAAAGGAATTAATATGGGTTTCTTATAGGCAAGAACTCTGAGAGGGACAAGTATACAATCTCCACGTGCGCTGCCTTCTCTCATTCTATATGTGCTTTTGGGTTTTGAATCCGAATTTTAACTTTGCTACTTCCCACGGATGTGGCTTCACAACGAAAGTCGCAAAAAAACTAAAATTTTTCGACCTTTTTTCAGTCTTTTGCGAAAAAGTGATGAAACTATGCACTTTGCGAGGTAGACCCTATACAAAAATAAAATACATTAAATATCCTGTAAGAATACACCTGAAATTGGTTGAACTGTTTGACCGCTAGATCGTGCTGAATAGAAGGCCAAATTTTCCTACTTTGTGCAAAATCCAGTTTTCAAGTTAGTAACAAGGCTAGGGTTGTGCTAAAACTACATTGATTTCCCTACACATTGCACATCTTAATCACTTATTTTGGCCAAACCGTGTAGCCATGAGAACTGGTTGATATTTTATGTCATATTAAGGCATGGGGTGCTTACTTCCCATACGCAGGCGTTGATAGCAAAATTTTAGTTCACCCCCACGCGCTATCTCTGGCTAGCGCCCTGCTATACCGGCCGAATCATATGCTTGATACCTATTGGCTCGTTCAAACCGTCACTGTGGATGTCGCGTGTTGCGTAGTCATGGCGTTAGTAAACCATAAACAACCATTATGTTCTGTCAATTAACTGTCTAGTGACACTGCTAATTTTTACCACAGACATTTAGGGCCGATCTTACAAAGCACGTTATACCATGGTATAATATTGGTATAAATACCAGCATAAGTTGTTATTACTATGACAACACAAATATTTTAGCCAATGGGAGGCGGAATAGCACTATTTATACTGGGAATAACTATTCCACTACTTAGGCCCGCTCCTACCAACTTCCTGTTATCATCCGGTTTAGATGCCAAGGGAATAGGACTTGCCAAGGGGATATCAGGATTGTGCTTACTACCATCGCATTAAACCAAGGGTTAGCTTATTCCCCTGGCAACATGACATGTCTAGGGATTTTTTCGAAAAATTGCATATTTGACCTAATGTCATTTATTTGCTCTAAAATATAACAGATATGATAGAATTATGACAGACATGACAATTATATGTCAGTGCTGGGTATCACTAATTTCGTTTTCAAAATTTTAAAAAAGAAGAAATGGAAATGTTAATTTATTGGTAGTTACTAGCAATAAACAGTTAAATGCTTCATATGAACAACTTATTATTAAGCAGATTAAATTGACGTGTAAATTAAATGAGGAAGTTTGGACGAGACTTGCAGCACAAGCTGAAATCCACAAAGGAATTATTACTGATACGGGATTATTAGATACAATATACAAAGTTAGAAATAGCCGCTCTCGAATTAGCTATCAAAAATGAATTTGAAAATGTGAAAAATAACAATACTTAAATTCCTTTCTATTTATAGGCATCGTATTACAATAATTCTGAAAAATATACCACCATTCCTTGTCGTTATCATTGCCATCGAGAATTTTATCACAAGTCATGTGAAGATATTTGGATATGTTGTGTGTTGCCTGAACACTGAATCCTAATGTGAGTACAAAAACGGATGGAAAATGAGTTATTTTGTTCCAGTTGACTCTTTCCTATATCATCCCCTTCTGGTATTTTGCAATACCGTGGTCATAATACCTCTGACTCAAAGGTTTTATTAGTTGATCAATTTTAGCTAGAAGATAGTTAAAGAGTTCCTTTGACAAATTTTTTTTTTAACAAATTCAAAATCAAAATGCCTATCTACATGATTAATTCCTGATCTAAAATCCTTTCACTACGTATTGGAAAATGAATTTTTATTTTAACCATATCTTCAACACATGTTGAAAAAATAATATGACACCTCATTTTTAAATAATACTGTTCTTTTTATCAAAAAATTAACAATAATCACTTTGAATAAACAATACAGTATAATCACTTTCTGTACAACTGACAGCAAAATTGACACTGACAGCAAATTACCAGCAGGTTTTGTACTTAACAGCAACTTTTTCCTGCGTCGCTGTTATCGTCCCAACTGCCAAGGGAATAGCGTTACCGGGTGGATAACCGCGTTGGTAGGAGCGAATTTTTGAGATGAACAGGAGTTTAAAATTGCCAAGGAGATGCCAGCAGGTCGTAATAACGGGCCTTATTGGCACCGTGCGCAGTACGGAGTGGGGGATTGAGGAACGCTTTATGCGCCCATGGCGGAATATGTATCCGCCAGAAGTTTTCTCGGTCACCGCTGCACGCAAAAGCGCTGTAGTCGACTTTATTTATTATTTCTGTCAGCTGATAGTGTTGTGCACAGACTAGCATTGTGTATACAAATATACAAATATGGTTAACTCGTGCTGTGTGGTGAATTGTCATTTACGTACGGCAACAGCTTTCTTGTTTATGTTTACTTAGTAGACGCGCTACAGGTAACTACCACGTGGGTGATTACTAGGAAGGAAACTGCATAGAACAGCGCCACCTCGTGGCGATCTTAGTCCCGTCCGGCGGCAATAGAGATGGGCATATCGTACGCGCACGGCGCCAATACGTACACTTGTAAGATCGACCCTAAAACGCATATTTTTCACTTATATATGGGTGATGTATATAACTTTCAAATTTCTGTGGTAATTTTTGTTCTGTATTAGTTCCATCACGCGGTTTTCCTGATCTTATGAATTAATTAAAATATAATATGAGAAAAGGCTAGAAGTGGGAAGTCTATTAGCGCCTCCTAGCGGATGGGGGTGAACTAAAAATAGAAGCCACAAAGATTGCTTTGAGTCGCCCATCTATATTAGTATATATGTATTTTATCTATGTATTAAGGTAAGCGAAGCCGCTAAGTCAAAAGCCCGAATGTTTATGTTTATGTTTTTTGTACAAAAAAATACATAATACATCAAGTATCAGTTAAAAGGAGCAAATATATAGTTTTAAATAAATAAATAGTAACAATATAGGTCTATACTGAATTTTTGGTGAAGGGTTCTTAACTTAGCGGTTTCGCGTAATGTGACAAAATTTTAATGGGCTCTAGCGGCTACACAGTTTGGCCAAAATAACTGATTAAGTTATCCAATTTGTAGGGAATTTAATGCAGTTTTATCAGAATCTAAGCTGTTATTGCACGTACATTACATAAAGTAGGAAAATTTGGTCTTTCAGCGCGCTCTAGCGGCCAAATAGTACAACCAAAAAATACACTTGAGGGTGCTTTTGATAGGAAATTTAGTATCCTTTTTGTATATTGTGGTCTACGTCCAAAAGTGCATAGTTTTATGACTTTTTCGCAAAAAATGAAGAAAAGTCGAAAATTTTCAGGACTAAATGCAGACATGATCGATCTCGATCAAATAGAATCTCATGCTAATCTCTATGATGGCCTGGGCACATCAGATTTTTTTAATATTCTATACTACCCGTTGTAAGTTTACGTTGCAAATTGATTTGAATTGATAAAACACTCGCCATTTTCATTAGTTCGGTATACGTGCTCCTTAAGAACATTTTAAAGTGGGAAAAAGAGCCCTATGATGCAAATATTATGAATTTAAATATTAGTCATCCCTAACCTTACTATACATTCAAGGGAAAATGGTTAATTACGTAAACTCGTCAGTAATGTAGAATCAACTAAAGAAGCGAATGATAATTAATCCAGGTGAGGATTAATAGGATTACCTCCGCCTTACTATACAGTATGCATGTTTCTGATGTAGGCACACAGTTTCAGGCTTTACTTTAGGTTAACAATTAATTAATTAACATACTTTATTAGAAATTATTGGTTATCGACTGTGTATGCTTCTATAATAAAACTAACAAAATTGAAAAGCGTAAAGTTTTATTATAGAAATGTACTTTATCTACGACTCACATATAATACGTTCATTTCATACGTATCTATGACTATATAATCCCCATCATTATATACGCCAATGATTATAATGACACTAGCGTTGTATAATAATGACAGTTCGTTCAAAGAATGACTTCATTTTTTGAACGAACTGTCATCATTATACAACGCTAGTGTCAAAGTACGTCAAAACGTACGTGGATGGCAGTTATGAGACAGTTCGCCTCGCCATAATTGACAAATACATTTAAAATATTTGATATAGAATAGAATTTTGTGAGTCGTAGATAAAACGTCGTATTCGACTCGCACACAACGGATATAAATCGCTCGAGCGATTTATATCCTAAGTTATGTGCTCGTCAAATAATATACTATTAACAAATGTTTTAAAATGAAAAAAAAAAAACTCAGATCATATCATCTTTGATATTTTTTCAATAACCGAGAATCCAAAAAGAGTTAGCTTTCCAAATAAGACAACGATATTTCCTTAATTCCAGATAGTTTTCGTTTACTGGGTTAATAGCATAGTTATTGAATTTACTCGTGTCAATAGTGTCATAACCAAAAACATCTCACAATACCGAGCACGTACCATACATAACAAAGCAAGGTGTCACCTTGCTTTGTACATTTTCGGTATTTGACATTGTACCACTTAGAAAATGATCAATTATCGCGTTCTCAAAGCCGTCCCCGTCCTCGCAAACGGATTTCGCCCGCTCATCTTCCATTCGCGGCATGCCTCGTGCGCTGCCAACGAGTTGGCATCCGGCCCTTTGGACCATGCCGGAATTATTCAAACATAGATGTCGGACATAATGCGGGGACAGGACTCGCGTCGCCAGTTATAGTGCCGCATCGTCTATACAACAATATTGATCGTAGTTGCGGTGGTATTCGAAGAAAAGCGACGGACAGAACTTGGCCGTCCCGCCTGGAGCACACACGAGGAATTAGCGGACGAAAGCGGACCATTTATGGGATTCACGGTTCATTATCTCCGTCCTTGGTGTGCTCTAGTCTATTCGCGGAATGCAGTAGGCATGTAAGTGTCGACGCGAAACTGCCAAAGAGCCATCTAGGCCATCCCTTTTATACGTAGAAGATCTAGTGGCTTTCAGGGGACTGCATGATGATACACTGCTAAAAAAAATAGGGGAACGCTTTTTTCGAAACCTGTAATAACTTTTCAAATAATATTGTTCTAAGTTACACTTAAAAATGTAAATTAATAACGCAAAACAAAATGGAAATGACTGTCATCAGGGCCTGCCTACGGCAGAAAAATTTAGGGGCGGCAAAACCAACTGAACCACAAAAAAAAATATTTCCTTAATCTAGAAAATAAAGGAATAGTAAAATAAAATCAAATACAACGGGAATCGACGGGCTTCTAGCCATTCCTATATTTTATTTATTTATTTTTATGAATTATACATCATATTAAAGACTAAAAATGAAGCTACATGATACACTATAGAACTAACATAAAAAGATCTTTGTTTATCATGTAACCAAATCTTTATCAAAATTTCATATTTTCGGAGATATTGATTTGATTTCATGGCGAATTTTTTAATCACTGATAGTTTTAAATTAATTTTTATAATAATATCATCAAAGATTGAGCAAAAATGTTGATATAATGTTAATTTATTACGTTTTCTATTTCCATTCCAATCTGTTTGTTTTCAGATCGTTTTGTTTTAATAAATAGATGCAACAATGATACTTTTATTGAATAAAAAATTACTATACAAAGTCCGAAGTATTCTTATAAGTAAATGCTAAAAGTTTACAAGCAAAACATATTTTGGGTATATTTTTTCTAGAAAATTGATATTTATTTATTTTATTGTATTATTTTTATATAAATACGATTGCGCATACAGTAAACTCTCGAGAGAGTATTGCCCAAATTAACTAGCGAAGTTAATTAGCGAAGAATTACACTACACGTATAATATCTACATGTTGTACAACAAGTCGAACTAAACCCAACCCTACATAGATTGCGATTGCCCTGAATGCATTGCCATGCGACAAGTGTTTGGTATTAAGACCCAGTTCTACCTCTCCTAAAACGCGTTTGCAAATAAAAGCGTTATTTATTGTTCAAAGTTTATGAAATTTTTTATGTAACTTCTTAGAATAACGAGTTGGGCTGGATGAAAAAAAAATTTTTTTAAAGATAAAAATCAATTTTGCTTCTACATCTTTGGCTTTTTTCAAATATAAAACATTTAGCCCAACTCATGATACAAAAATAGATTTTTTATTTAAGTACAATTTTAATCTAAACATTATAATTGCGATAACAAAGCGTAATTACCAGAAATGTATGTAATTTGCCTATATTACGGGCCCGGTGTAGACAGCAGACGTTAAGAGTTTTAAACACCGCCTATAACTACGCCACGCCTACTGCTATTTTTAGATTAGACTGTTGACAAGTTATGACCGTAGCGAATATTGAATCGGGAGAACCGAGTTCTCGCATTTCACATTTATACGCACGGTTTACAAATTTAACACACGATAAAAGTATATACTGTATGATATTATACTTAGTGTAGTTATACCTGCTAGGTGTTAGGTACATTTGTTTAATAATGGGTAGAAGTCGTGGCAAAATACCTAAACATCCGCATCTGTCCTCTAGACGAATTAGTAAAAGACGACTACGTGCCACGTAAGTTAAAATATATGTATAGATAATCTAAAAGAACAATATTATAATTATTTAATTACAAATGAGACAAAGAGATCAGAACAGGACTCAAATGAACATTTTATTTAAAATGTTGGTTTTGTGGACAGGAAGAGACAATTAGCAGTGACGAACTTGGGTCGGCTCTAATGGATATTAGTTCAGCGACTGTATTGGGCAGTATTACAGCGGGAATTGGATATAGCCAATGCCAGAATTTGTTTTCATTCATGAATCTTGCATTCATAGAGCCCAAAACGTTTATGTAATATAGCGAACTTGTAGGTGACAAAATATTTGGAATCTATATAAATGGTTTGGGGAACTTTGGACTATGTACTATGATTTTACTTTATCATACGTAGTATGTAAAGTATTGTAATCGTGCCAAACAAAATTTTTGAGGTTTTAGCGGAAATGTCTTTTTGGATCCTTTGAACATTTTTGACCCAGGTAAAAAAAAATTCTGTGTATGTGTGTGTGTTTTTTTTGTGGCGACGATTCCGGAGAAACTACTAAGGTGTCGGGACGAAACTTCATATTTAGAAGTTTCATAACCAAACTTAGAGCTGAAAAGCTTTCTGTTGAAAAGGATCCAAAGGAACTGGAGGTTTAGTCTTATAGCATTTTTGAAAGATTTTGCAAATAAGCCGCCATTTCTGGAAATTTGTCGAAATAGTTAAATAATAAATTAAAGTACCTACAGGAAATTCTGAACAATTTATGACTATGGCATTTTTTGGTAAAATGAATAGTTTAGCTGCATGAGCAAATTCTATTTTATCGAGATCGCTGCATTAAAACTAGTTAGCCAGGCATTGTCAGATATTGCGATTCTAATGACAGTAGGTAGTGTCAAACGCTGATGTTTTGACAAATACCTACTGTCAATATAATTAAAATATCCGTCTAGTTCCAGTAGTTTTATTTTAAAGCAGACATGGCCGATCTCGATCAAATAGAATCTCATGCAGCTAAACTATTAATTTTATATATGGTATGATAAAGTAATGTGCCTGAACGCATCAGATTATTTTTTTTTATTTTTGTCTTCGTGTGTCACTGCCGTGCGTTCGTTCGATATCCAGCATGTTTATAGATGTATTGGGTCCTCATTGCTCGATTATAATTAATTCCTTTCTAAATTGAAATCCATAATTCACCGATGAGTTATCATGAGTTAATACATTTTTGTCAATTTACTATACTGTATGTATGTCACCCTGTTAAAAAGATTAAATATTATAATAGCAAGCGCGCTCTCTCTACATTAAATCAATATATTTTCTTTTACCGCCTGGCGGCCGCCAGCCAGCTGTATGCATCTGCGACCGTGATGAGTGAGAACACTAATACATTGTAACTTGAGCGAAAGCGAAAGCGTCGACACGCGGCGACAAACTGGCTGAGTACTTCCCCTTCGAATGTACTCGCGTCGACTATGCTCCGCCTTTGCCTGCTTCCTCTAAACCCCCAACTTCCCCTTATCGTAAAACTGTGGCCTGGTTGACGTTGGTGGGGGCCAGGCAGACCACTCCCAGCAAAAAAAAACATCGCAACGAAATATTTCGTTTGGAAGTTGCGATGTTTTTAAAACGGAGCCTTAAGATTATTTTCTAAATCTAAATACCAATATATTTGAAATTCTATGACGAAAAATAAATGACTGATTAAAAATTAAATTACTTGTATTTCCTTAGTAATAATTTATTTAACTCCTATTAATTATTTAGTAGTTGTAACATTGTAAGTAGGTATTGCGGTTGTTGATTATTCTTCGTTCCGTGTGTCGTACGGGGACTGCACTATAAATCCTCGCGGGAACATGCGCGAGTAATTTATAACTCGCTCTTTGCTGTCTTCGTAGAGTCCATCTGTCCATCAGGACGGCAAAAAATTATTTCTCGTATTCGGTTTCTAGCCTATTTTGGTCGAAATTCAACAATTCATGTTGCTCACATACACTTCCGCAAGAACATGCTGTCCTAATTTATAAGCGAGTGGCTGCTATCTACGTAGCACCAGCACGGTAAAATTTATTTTTCGTGTGGCTTTCGTTTGCCGGGCGCGGCGTCCTACACCTCCCGTGTCAACATGCGATCAATATTTTTGTTAGGCCGAAATTGCTCAATATTTGTGATTCCCCTGGCTGACATATTTATGCTGCTGCTTCAGACTGTACCATTTGAATTTGATTGGTCGAAAAAAATGATGTGGTGTTTATCCAACAGATGGCTGCACCGTATGACGATAAAATATGTTATTCTCGTCTCATTCACATGTTCAAAAAACCAAAGGTTAAATCATTACAACTTTCATATTTTGTTGTCATTTTTTTTACACAAGTTCATGAAGGCTCAATACAAAATGTTGTAATATTGCTTTTTTGATATTTGGTTCTGATTTGGAAAAAAAAAATAACAAAAATTACCAATTATTGGCTTCTTTAGCAAGGGTAAAAACAAAACAACAACGCAAATGAAAAAAAGTGGCATTCGTACCCGGTGTAATACACCTTTATCTATAATTTAATGTATTACACGTGAGTATTAACACACAATTAAGCTCAGTATGTTTGGTTTTATGTAGTGTTGTTTTGTAGTACGCTACTACCTCTAGTGATTCCTCTTAAAGCATACCAAATTTGATTTGCCTAGAACTATTATTTAAAAAGTTACAGTTTTCGCAAAAGTGTTCCCTTAATTTTTTTGAGCAGTGTATTTTAAAGTACTTTATTATAGAACATTTGTTTAACATTCGCGTGACCGTGCGGGGTATCTCAGGTATCCAAGGTATCAAATAACTTTTTAAATGAATTAGTTAAATATTTTTCCTCGTAGATAATCCTAAATCAATTTTAGGTAAGACCAAATAGGTTTTCAGAGCTATTTTGCTCGATAAATTTATGATTTTGTTATGTGGGGTACCACAGATACCCTTGGATATCGGAACTGTTACAAAATATTACAATCTGTGATCTTGTAACTGGAAGGTGACATAACCTGTGATTTCGGGACTGGACAAAAAAATAACAACCTGCTTTTTCTTAAATGACACAAAATCAAAACTTGTGATTTCAAAATTGTGACAAAAAAGTCACAACCGGTGATTTTGACACGTGATAAAATCAGAACCTGTAATTTTAGTACAGCGAATAACAATTTGTGGATATGGAACTGTGACGAGAAATCACAACCTGGGCCTTTTGAACTGGACAAGAATTACAACCTGTGATTTTGTAACTGGACAAAATAACAATTTGTGATTATGGAACTGTGACGAGAAGTCACAACCTGTGACTTTTGAACTGGACAGAAATTATAACCTGTGATTTTGGAACTGGACAAAATAACAAATTGTGATTATGGAATGTGACGAGAAGTCACAACCTGTGACTTTTGAACTGGTCAAAAATTACAACCTATGACGTGTGTGGTGTTTCCGTGTCAAGTGGTCGCAACAATATTTTATATTTTCTACGGCGTTCTGGTAGCTGCAGAATTAGTAGGCAGGGCATAGCCTCTACCAAACTCGAGACAAGGTGGTGGCACAATTTTTGAATTACTGTAACGGTTTCTGAGACAAAAGCTACAAGTTCATGGTGTAGTTATATTTTTAGTTGTGGCTATCTTTCAAGTTTTTATTGAGTTTACACAGATCATATATGATGCTGGTGGTCCTATGTGAACAACTTGTTAAGCGTTTGACCGATAGATATCCATTCGCATTACTCCAACGCACCGTTGCACGTCACACCGCTTTGATTGAAAAATTTAAACAAATTGCTCAAACAAGTTTCTGTATGACCAATTTGCACTTAAGCAGCAGCGTCATTATAAGTCTTCAAGCTTAATTCACTGTAAATGAGCATCATGTCTACTCACTACTTGTGAAATTATCCATTTTAATCACACAAAATAACAAAACCCAACGCGGACAACCAGGAACGACGCAAACACGAGAAGTCAGATGGCTCGCTTAGCTGATCGCGGAGTGGGTGGGTCATCTACTACTAGTCTTCTTAAAAACGTGAAAGCGTCACATTTTCCATTTTGCAATTAATTCTTTGCTAATTCATCCAGAGGGCAACATATCAAAAACTAGCAAAACCTCCAAATGAAACGAAAAAGTCATGTCAAACAGTTCTGAATTAAAGTTATTTTTCCATCCAGCTTTTATCAGTTCTTTTCTGGTCTCAACACCTAGGCTGAACCCCATACAGCTGAATCAATTAAATAAATTCAAGAAATTACGTTTTCTGGTTTTAATGAATCACTTTTCTGTGTTGAATCGGATAGTAACACGGATATGCCTTGTTCGTGTTTTGATTGCAGCCTATCTCAGTTGTTGACAAAGATTATCTGTACTGGCAACCCTAGTTCACAAATTCTCCCTTTTTGTAGTACCATTTATAGTAAAATAATGTATAACAACTATAACACAAGGGACATCGATGATTACAAATGATTCCTCCTAAAAATACGCTTTCTAGTTGTATAGAAAGACCAGTTTGTAATACAATATGTAAAAGTTAGCGATACCATCGCTTGGGTTATTTGCTGGAAATTCATGGTTCGCTTGAAGAGCAGAATAGTGGTATTACGTGAAGCAGCGGAACACTTGAGCTGCGTTTCCGAATGTGACTCATCACATTGTTGCATAGAAGACAATGGGCCATTTAAATTATATGCTTCTGTTCCCAACAACAAATTGTAAATGCAACAGAATCTGGCTAGTATTGCGGCAGAAGGTTACCTTTGCTGATCTGCATGGTAATCCATCTCTCCATAAATTCGATTTTATCCCCATAATCGATTGCCTTCAATATTGAAATACAATGGCTCAACTAATTGAGGAACATCAGCATTTTGATTAACTTGTGTACAAATTCACGCTTTCCAAAAATGATTTAAAGAATTTATGAGTAATAACCAGCAGATTATATGAAATTTGTATCACGATTTGTCAATCTAGTCGCTAAATAGACACTAAAATAGCACCCGATATTGCCATTATTGTCATTTATGCGATTACACGTTTTAATTGAAAGTGATTAATGGACATTTTTATGTCTTTATCGGTAAATCGTGTCGTACTAAATGCACGATTCTCAAATAACATACCTTGTTTATCTAAACCGTAAACACCGCATGATTTGGTGTATCGCCTAGTATATTTGAAGAGTTGAAGTAAATAAGGTAACTGCCAAAACGATTGTTCCGAGATATTTAAAAAATAGTGTCTGAAAAGGTAGATGTTGAATAGAAAAACTTCACTATTGTTTTGTGCATACTTCTCTTAAGGAAATATTAGAATAATATTCTGGTGTTATTTTTATCTAGTTCTAATGAGCCACCAATCGAAAAATAAATTCAATAATTTGTAGAAGGTGCTAAGTGCCATAGGACAGAATGTGGCTTTTTATGCTGATCTGTTTTCTAAACGTAAACTTTAGATGAAGATATTAACGATAAATGTATATTAACGATAAATGTATTTTTACGTAGTATGACAAAAAATTTTAATCATTCCGAAAGAAAATTTTGAGATTTTTGCGGAAACATGTCCTTTTGGGTCCCCTGAACACTTTTGACCAAGGTACAAAAAATGTCTCTGTGTGTGTGTGTGTGTGTGTGTGTGTGTGTGTGTGTGTGTGTGTGTGTGTGTGTGTGTGTGTGTGTGTGTGTGTGTGTGTGTGTGTGTGTGTGTGTGTGTGTGTGTGTGTGTGTGTGTGTGTGTGTGTGTGTGTGTGTGTGTGTGTGTGTGTGTGTGTGTGTGTGTGTGTGTGTGTGTGTGTGTGTGTGTGTGTGTGTGTGTGTGTGTGTGTGGATGTGTGTGTATCCGTCTTTTGTGGCGACGATTCCGGAGAAACTACTAAAGGTATCGGGACAAAACTTCATATTTATAAGTGTCAACACCAAACGGCTGAAAAGCATTTTGTTCTAATGGAACTGGATGTTTACTCTTAGCATTTTTTAGCGATTTTGCAAATAAACCGCCATTTCTGTAATTTCGTCAAAATAGTTTTCTGAATAATTTATGTATATGACATTTTTGGATAAACTTAACAGTTTAGCTGCATAACAAAATTCAATTTGATCGAGATCGGTCGTGTCTGCAGTAATATAAAACTAGTTAGCCAGGATTTGATAGATATTTTCATGCTAATGACAGTAGGTAGTGTCAAACGCTGATGTTTTGACAATACTTACTGTCAATAGAATCAAAATATCTGTCAAATCCAGGCTAACTAGTTTTATTTTAATTAGGTCAATATTTTGTTCGATGTCCTTGCTTCTAACAACGTTTGTACGCTAAGAATTTCAATAAAATATCAAGTATTTGGTATCAGTGTAATCGGAAAGATGTTTTCTATCGAATAATCAGGGTGTGGCGATTGGGTACCCGTGAAAAAATGACTCACTGGCCAAAAACCAATTAAATCACGTTAGAGGGCGCCAGTAATGCAATATCGGCCAAAATCAATTTAGTTAGAGTTTATTTAACAATATTTTGGAGACTGTGGCGAACTTAATAATAAAATTATAAACCCCTAACCACAACAAGTATTTTAGAACCTAAATACGTATTTCAGCAACTAAGTTGCCATCTTCAGTAGAAACTAAAAAGAAAAGAGATTAGCACTTCATAGTATCTTTACTGGATATTGTCCAAGCAAATCACTAGTGGAAGTGACGTCCATGTTAAAAATTAGCCTATATATACCCATTGTTCGTCACACCTCAGTGAATTTTGATCACTGAAGCGTAAAAAACATGTTTTAATTAAAGCAGGTCAAACAATGGCGAACTAGGTATAGGACCCCTGTCTGAATTTATTAATTTATCTCTATTCAAGTGAATAAAGATACTTTCCAAGCTGTTTAGTTCCCTATTATTTGACACAGCTTTTACAAGTTTTAAGTCATCTACAACTACTTTATGACCTGTGTCTAAAATATGTTGAGCCACACTCGATTTTTCAAAACGATTATATTTAAAATGAGCTACATGTTCTTTGAACCTAGTTAAAATTGTTCTTCGAGTCTGGCCAACGTATTCTTTTTCACAGTCATGACATTTGATACAATATATACCAGATTTATCAAGTATATCTACCTTATCCTTTGGGTTTCCAAGAAGGTTTTTTATGCTATTATGAGTCGAATATGCTATACAGAGATTTTGTGATGTAAAAATACTTCTCAAACCCCTCGTATATGCACAATCGAACGGTATTTTAACATATTTCTTCTTTAAAAGAAGAAATATGTTAAAATACCGTTCGATTGTGCATATACGAGGGGTTTGAGAAGTATTTTTACATCACAAAATCTCTGTATAGCATATTCGACTCATAATAGCATAAAAAACCTTCTTGGAAACCCAAAGGATAAGGTAGATATACTTGATAAATCTGGTATATATTGTATCAAATGTCATGACTGTGAAAAAGAATACGTTGGCCAGACTCGAAGAACAATTTTAACTAGGTTCAAAGAACATGTAGCTCATTTTAAATATAATCGTTTTGAAAAATCGAGTGTGGCTCAACATATTTTAGACACAGGTCATAAAGTAGTTGTAGATGACTTAAAACTTGTAAAAGCTGTGTCAAATAATAGGGAACTAAACAGCTTGGAAAGTATCTTTATTCACTTGAATAGAGATAAATTAATAAATTCAGACAGGGGTCCTATACCTAGTTCGCCATTGTTTGACCTGCTTTAATTAAAACATGTTTTTTACGCTTCAGTGATCAAAATTCACTGAGGTGTGACGAACAATGGGTATATATAGGCTAATTTTTAACATGGACGTCACTTCCACTAGTGATTTGCTTGGACAATATCCAGTAAAGATACTATGAAGTGCTAATCTCTTTTCTTTTTAGTTTCTACTGAAGATGGCAACTTAGTTGCTGAAATACGTATTTAGGTTCTAAAATACTTGTTGTGGTTAGGGGTTTATAATTTTATTAGAGTTTATTTGACAATTTTCGACTATTTTCACCAATTCCTAGCCACCTAGATTAATACACAAAAAAGTTATTGTTGCGTTGCCTTGGTGATGAAAATTGATGATCGATATGTTTTTGTGTTCAGAATGTCATCCTGATTGAAAATATCAGACAAAGAATATAGGGTGCTATTTAAAATTTTAATGATGACGTCATTTCCGGAAAAGCCGGAAATGTCATATTAACCTCAATAGTATCCGAAAGAATGGCATTTTTTTGTCTATTACAACTTTCCCAAATTTCATTCGTCCAGCTTTAATAAATTTATATAAAAACATAAATACATATTAACCGCGATATTATCGAGTAGCCAGTTAATTATGTTAAAGCAAGTGGTGCCTGTCCGGATAGTTAATTATTTACTTCAACTCTTCATTTGTCATCCTTCCTTTTATTCAGTATTATAACAAGCAACTGAACAATCCACGATGACCTTGAAACGATTTTTACTACTTTTACCCGTTCATTGTAATTGCTTATTTCACGTAATGAAACAAAAACGAACATACATCACAACCGACAGAACATATTTAAAGTGTACATACAGAACCAATTCGTAGTGACCATTTGCATCACGAGATGACGCCAGGTGTCAACAAGCACGATTAGACGACATTATTTAAATTTTAAGTGATTAATCCACAGGACGCGTTAATTACAAGTTATTCTAATCTGCTTGGTTCAGAAAGACATTGTGGTTTTTATCTCTATTTTATCTCCATTGTATCTATTTTATACGGCTATTTTATACTTAAAAATCATCATCTAGTGATAAATCAACTAAATATAATTGAATTGAGATGTTCATTAACAAGGAACTTGCTAGATGTCACATATTAAATCCAAAGAAATAAGTTAGGAAGTAATGATATATTCAATTTTTGATAATTGTAAAGCATTTAGGAACCACCTTGAACGACGATGATGACCAACATTTGTCACAAATCGACCGACGCTATTATTCACGAAGCGCTACTCGTTCGACGAGTACCTTGCATAACCGTTTCGGCGCAATTGGGAATTTTGTAATGAAATGGACATACCAAACGTTGAATGCCAATTAACCGATAAATTTGTAACGAAACTCAGCGGCGTACTTAAGCTTTCTTTACCGCCACTGACGTGCAATTCGTCGACCTCGCGCGTTCATCACGTTTTCCAGAAATCAATTTCGAACGCTTCTGCTCCTTCTGGTACCGTCTACCAAAAACAATAACCGCTTCATAATTTCATAACACGAAACAGCCCGAGGCGAGATAGAAGTTTTCATGGTGAGTCA
The DNA here is from genome assembly GCA_963966075.1 of Aphodius sticticus. NCBI lineage: Eukaryota > Metazoa > Arthropoda > Insecta > Coleoptera > Scarabaeidae > Aphodius > Aphodius sticticus. The sequence continues at coordinate 68,657,526 of OZ014509.1, forward strand.
CATCGCTACGCCATGCGGAAGAAGAATCAATTAGTAATGTTTAATTATACGTTTACAACCTGCTGCTAAAGTAACCGCAATTCAATTACATATTAAGCTTGGAAGCACATGTTTACAGTGTTACAAATTCTTGCACCACGAATCAAGACGACTAATAGTGTTTTTGTAGTAATGACATCTGATTCCGATAGTTTTTTTTTACAGTAGAATACGAATCTAAAGGCAGAAGATGTAAACTGCCTTTAATAGTTTATTATTATACGTTTTATAAGACGTCAAATTGGCGCATGAGTGACCTAAATGAATGAATGCGCCAAGATATCTTACAAAACGAGTGTAATATACCATTTTTTCTACTTTGCGTCATTAATTTTATATAAATTTAGAAATTGTGGTTACTATATTTAAAATCTAGGGTATTTTACGGGTACCAGTTTTATTAAATAATTAACGGGGCGCAACTACACTGTGGGCCAACAAAAACGGTACAAATTTTCAATTGCTCATATTTCCAAAGATATTAAGTAAATTTAAGCATTTATTTATTAAACTAATTGCTTATATGTGAAGATTGAAAACATTCCATGTTTGCAATAATTGAACGTTTTAAATCCAAAGTAATGTTGCTTTATGTATGGTTATGCCTTTTCAATTTAATGTGAATTGAAAGTGTAATGAAATTAGTAGGTAATGACATTTGGTTTCTTTGGGTCTAAAGGAACAGTAGAGATTTCATAACATCGTATACAAGGTGATTTTTTTAGTATACAGGGTGAAATTTTGAAACATCGTTTTTTTTTGCTGTTTTTACTCAAAGAAGCAGTTGAATTGGACGTTTGCATAGATAAAAAAAAAACGATTCCATTGCATACACATGAAAAGTCCAATTGCGAACTTGAGTTATCTTTAAAGATGGTGGAGAAACTATGGCCAACGTTTAGTTTTCTTAGGGGCGCCATGATTGATTTTAAAATTTTTAAGGATTTTTCTCACCTGTTTTTCATATTGTACCTACTACAATTATTGGGCTGTAGATTTTTTTGCAAATTTTTATGTTTTTGCAACAAAAACATAAATTTTTGCTTTTGCAGTGATTTGGAACTAAAATCAACATCGTTATTTATTGAACTGAAATTCAGGCAGTTTGCTTTCACTTGTCTGACGGTCTGGTTTTGCTGTTAGTTTTTCACGTAAAAGTGACGTCTTCAAATAAAAAATATCTAATAAAAAACGCAATGTATTCCGGCTGGCTTCAAACTGATATTGGAAGTGCCCTTTATTTAAACATGACATAAAAATAAAAAAATAAGGTTTGGTTTGAAGTGATGTGACATACTCAAAAAATGTTGATTCCAGCTCCGATTCACTCTTAACAAAAACAAACAAAAGAACAAGAACAAGTAACATACGTCTAAAATTTACATCTAAACAACAAGTGTGATACATCATAAAAGAAACTGACGAAAAGACTACCTAAAGTGATAAATTTAAAACATGCTGCCCATAACAACACCAATGGTTTCTCCACGATCTTTAAAGATAACTCAAGTACACAGTTAGATTTCTCTTCCCGTTGCAATGTTTTTATTACAAACGTCATATTCCACTGGTTTTTACAAAAAACAATAAAAAAAACATTGTATAGTTTACAATCCTTTACATGTAGTTAATTTGGGAAATTATTTCAGTTGTAAAAGGCGATTAGCAGTCAATTAAAATTGACAAACTATCAGAGAAATTTGTAAAAATGAAAGCTGGATTAGTTCCTTTCAATTAAATATACAATTTGTAGCTCTACTGATTGAGCTACAGATAGGTAAATTTTTTTTATTGTTATTATTCAAAAATTCCAAACTCCTACCTAGTTGTGGGTCATTCCGCGGAAACGTGTCACACCCGTCACGCCTGTTTAACGACTATAAATGAGCAATGGGGTTTTTCTTATTGTTTTGATGCAAAAATATAACAAAAAGACCTTTTAGAATTGTTGTAGATAGATGTTCAAACTAATAAGTTTTTTGAAAAATCATTCTCTTGGCTTTGGTAACCTAAAATTAAAAATTTAAACCAAACCATATTAACTGTGTTGATCTCAATTTAACTATACTGCAAGCCAATATATCTATAATCAAAATATTGATGATCTATAGTTAACAACAACAAAGATTTGTTTTATGCTTTTTTTAGTGTGATGGGCGTGATAATTTAGGCAAAATATTGCATAATAAAACACTTGAAACGGGATACTTATATCAGAATTTTTTGAAAACTTGAACGAAAATTGCTATTCCTATTTCCATGAAATGACCATCCTGTTGATTTTGGGTAGATTTTCAAAAGAACTTTTTCCGAAAGGCGCCAGAATGTTGTTTCGCACACACAAGAACGATATCACGCGACTGGCCCGATTGCATACACAAAAAATGTCCAAAATAGCGTTAACCCGGGGCATTCGTATACACATTCGTATACTTGCCAAATATCAAATTTGCCAAGTTTTTATAGAATATTTGTCAAGAAAAAGAAACCTGCTCTATTCAATTCGTAGCGAGTCCACCTCTAAAATAAATTTATATATTCGACGTTCGGCTGTGCGGACGAGATTTTTTACGCCATATACTTCGTATGTATTTGCAATACCCAGTTGAAGTGGGTATAAATGCAAAGGCGAGTACGCTGTTTAATTTTTCCATTTTTTTAATTTCGTTTTGTGTGTAGTAGGTCGTATACGAAGATTGACAATAGATTTTCTTATTAATAATTACAAGATTTCTGATTTTTCAAAAGGGCGAAAACCGCATAAAATTGTAATTTTGTGCAACTCTCAGACAGACAGTTTTCCGGAAACCGTCAGACAGAAATTAAAAAAAAAATGTTGTTTTTACCTGTCCACCTAAACGCAATGTTATTTCTTTCCAAGAAAAATGTACACCATATACATAGTGTATCCTAAGTTGCTGCTTTTCTATGAACAATATAGATGATACTAATTTATGAGCTTTCAAAATAAAACCTTTTTGTTAAATAAAAAAGCTACACAAAATTATCTCTACTATTAAAATATTTTTAATAGTTTTCGTTTCTCTTCAAGTAATAAACATCATAAAAATTTTATAAACAGCATGTCTATAGGTACAATAATTTATTTGGAAAATTATACTTTATTTGCTTGTATTTATATATTTGTCGATTTTTATGATGTTTATTTGAAGTGAAACGAAAGCGGTTAAAAATATTTTAATAGTAGAGACAATTTTGTGTAGCTTTTTTATTCAAAAAAAAGCTTATATGTTGATAGCTCATTTGTACGAACCTAGTGGTACAATTGGATTTAGTAGAACTTTAAAGATGACGAAGAAACCATATCTAACATTTCTTTTATGGGCAATATCTTCCTAATTTAAATAAAAAAATATATATTTTTTCTCATTAAAATAATAATTTATGTAAACTAGTTCACATCAAATGACAAATTGTATTGTTTTACAGTCTGTTAAAATTAGATGTTGCGAATTAATAATACAGAACCCTGATGAAATAAACAAAAAATCATTAAAATGAAACAAACAGTTTCAGATTTGTTTTGTAAATATTCCACAAGAATGCCCTAGTTAGTACGCAGTGAATTCTGCACTTATGTATTTAAAAATATGTCGGCATTATAAAATAAAACCTTGCTTGTTCGTAATCAAATTATCAGTTGGATTTGAAAAAAATAGCTAGTGCCCATTCGGTACGCACATGTAGCAAGTCCTCAAAGAAGATTGTCACGTATTAGAAAATGCTCTGTGGCGATGCATCAATGTCCGATGCATTTACTGCTGCAGTGCAACTCTGATAGATTTTTTTGAGTTTTATAAAAATCAGCCGGTAATCAAGGATGGATGAAAAATATTCGGTGAACGAACTTAAAAGGAAAAATAAATCACTCATGGCATCGTTTAGACCAATCAATAACAAAAATTTTCGATTTGCGTGGCAAATATATTTGCCAAATATTTAACATATGGCAAATATTTGGTATTTAGTATACGCAAGTATACGTATATGTAGCCCCGGCTTTATATGAATCTTTGACATTTATTTTTTCTAAAAAATGATTCGTATTCCACAACTAAAAATAGTCCCGCTTCATTAACCGCTTAATGACGTATTCGTTATTTTTAATCCATTTTTCAATTTTATAAGTACCAGAAAAAGACAAACGTTACAAACTGTGATAAAACATAAAAATTTAAAAACCTTGGTGGTCGTTGCAAAGTCATATTTTTCTTCATCCAGGAATATAAGATGAGAGTGGGGGCGCGGCCGCAAGTACTCTCAGGATGAGTAAGAAAAGGATTAGAGGATTAAATTTTAAATATTTCAAATTCGCAGATGGTCCCTATCCGGCAACTCGTAGCAAACTTTCCAGTACGAATTTCTGTTTTAAAAGTTTACGTGCGCGCGGGCGTCTTGGAATAACTTGGCCACGCCAGAAAATCACTTCTTTAATAACGTACCCCATAACTGAAAATTGCGGTGGAAAGTTGGAAAACTGACGGCGAACTGGCCACTTCACTTACCAAAGTTTGCACAAACAGTTGCTTGTTTCGTTAAATAAATACGGTAACGTAATATAAAGGATAAGAAAGTTGAAAGAAAATATGAAGGCTACTCAGTTGTGATATTATGTTTATAGTAAAACTTGACACATGAAAATTGGAAATTAGATTAAGAAAACTTTCGAACTAAAGACAATTGAAAATAAAGAAATATTTGATCTTTTGATTGTATCCTAAAAATTGTTGATTTACATAATTTCGGAGTTAACTACATAGCATGTAGTTGAAAATAGTTGATATCCGAAATGGTGAAAATTTTCACAGGCGGTGTAAAATGAAAATTAACACCATGCAGGATGTTGTACTAGCATATTTCAGCTGCATTATAATCATATTGTTACTGTATCATTGTATAGACAGAGACGTATTGACCGCACCCTGTGTCAGCGGGTTTAATTACCCATTGTTAAAAGATATATTTACTACGAATATAACTGATGAGTAGAGTGCGGATTTTAAGCATTTTGCTTTGACAGTTTTAATGTAAGCAGTTTCAAAAGCTTAAAGATCTCCACGAATTCAGAAAAAATTAAGCACTTACGCTATTTTTATTTAGCTTTTTTTCCAGAGTTTGTAGATATGCGCTTATTTTGCCATATTCCTGCTTATTTTAACATTTTACGGATTGTTTTGGGGTGTTTATACCCGTTTTTTTTTTTTTTTTTTTTTTTTTTTCAATTTGTTCAACTACGTTTAATTATAGAGACAATTTGGACTAAGAAGAATGTGTCACGTGGTTAAATCTGCGCCGAAAAATGCAAGCACATATGCACGCGCGCAACTAGGTGGAAAACCAAATGCTTCTTAGTTTATTTAAGTCCCTCAGAAGCAAACAGTGTTAAGTTACATAGAAATCCTATGTACTTTACACAGTATACCTCTGAGCTGCTCAATTTATATCTAGCTGCGTATAATAAGCGAATACATTTTTTTTTCAAATAAAATGTTAAGCGTTTACTTATTGTGTATAGTTTATTTCTATTGTTAAGTATCAATTTCGTCAGTTATACCAATGTTTTGTATGATGTGTATGTGCTTAATAAATACATGTATACAAAAAAATACAAGGTACCTATACGTATTCTTATAGCGCTTTTTTGTGTGCTTTTTCTCTCATTTTTCGTGCGCATTTTAAGCGCTTATTTTCCAAAAATAAATGCTTATAATTCCGCACTCTACTGATGAGTATTGATTTCCATTTATATTACAGGTTTCCTTGACATTGAAAATTAAGAATAGAAGAAGAAATCTGCACTTTTAATTTAAAATATAAATTTATATATCGTAGATCACGCACGACTTTAAACTATTACATAAACATCACACGGAAATTGTAAAGCAACATTTACAGCAATTTTTTACTAAGAATTCAATACATATGTGGCAGAAGTTACCAACAACGTGCCACAAAGTTGGTACATATTATAAGCAATATAATATACAATTTGCAACTAATAGTTGATATTGCAGCTTGAGACATATTTACCACCGTGACATATTTAACACCGTGTGCCAGTGGATGGAGTGACAGCTAAACTGACACATATTTCGTAACGAAAGTATTATACAGGGTTAGCCAAAATTACCGGAACACCCAAATAATTCTACAACGGTAAAAAAATTCAAAAAAAAAATCAAACAAAAGTTTTTAGACTTTAAACAATCCATCGTTCAAATATATTTTGAATATACAGGGTGTTCATTTTATTATAGAAATCGCGTAAATTTTCTTTTTTCAAATGGAACACCCTGTATCTTTTTACATTTTATAATTTTAGGACTAATTCTGGACATTGTTTATTAAAATAATTTTTTTATAAAATGCATCATTTTTTAGTTTTAAGCAATTAATTTAAATTTGTCAAAATTACCGGAACACCCAAATAATTCGCCATCGGTAAAAAAATTTCAAAAAACATTCAAACAAAAGTTTTTGACATTAAACAAGCTATCATTAAAATATATTTTTAATATACAGGCTGTTCATTTTTTATGCAAATTTGGTTAACTTTTTTTTCAAATGGAATACCCTGTATATTTTTACATTTTATAATTCTAAGACTAATTCTAATAATTTTTTATTGGAATAATTTGTTTATAAATTTCATAATTTTTTAGTTATAAGCAATTAGTCAAAACTCCTGAACTTCAAATTAAGAATTGATTTGAATGATGCAATGTGGGATAGCTTACCACATTAAAACTATTGTCCTTTCAGTGATTTCTTCCGGTTTTATTGGAATATTGAGCATAAAATGAAGTAATACCTCATCTCCTAGTTATATTCAACGAAGATCTGAATAATATTTGGTTTCAACAAGATGGTGCACCGCCGCATTACGGTGTCCAAGTTCGGAATTATTTAAATTCAATTTTCCCGCAGAGGTGGATTGGAAGGAGAGGATCCATTGAATGGCCACCTAGGTCGCCGGATTTACAAATACTGGATTTTTCTATTTGGGGCCACCTAAAGTCCAAGGTTTACACCAATAGGCTGCAAAATATTGATGCGTTGAAGCAGAGGATAGTGGACGAAGTTCAGAGTATTACTGTCGATCATTTAGACAACTGTTCACGGGAATTTGTTGATAGGTTGGGGCATTGTCAAGCCGCTCAGGGATGGCAGTTTGAAACTTTAATTTAATTGTTTTGTTATTTTTTCTTCACATTGTTATTATTTATCCGTTCGGCTAAAACAAATGTTTTGGAGTTTTGATTAATTGCTGATAATTAACAAATGAATCAATTTATAAAAACCTACTTGAAAAGAAATTCTTAGAATTAAAAAATAAAAATGTACAGGACGTTTAATGAGAAAACGGAAAAGTTTTCCATACTTCCATAATAAAATAAACACCCTGTATATTAAAAATATATTTAAACGATAGCTTGTTTAAAGTAAAAAACTTGTTTGAATGTTTTTTGAAATTTTTTTACCGATGAAGAATTATTTGGGTGTTGCGGTAATTTTGACTAATTTTAATTAATTGCTTAAAACGCAAAAATGATGCATTTTATAAAAAAATTATTTTAATAAACAATGTCCAGAATTAGTCCTAAAATTATAAAATGTAAAAAGACACAGGGCGTTCCATTTGAAAACAAAAGATTTACGCGATTTCTATAATAAAATGAACACCCTGTATATTCAAATTATATTTGAACGATGGATTGTTTAAAGTCTAAAAGCTTTTGTTTGAATTTTTTTTTGAAATTTTTTACCGTTGTAGAATTATTTGGGTGTTCCTGTAATTTTGGCTAACCCTGTATAGTACGTATATAACAGATATGTATTAATTTGGATTTATATTACAGGTTTCCTTGCCATTAGAACTTAAGAAAAGAGGAAGTGTATTTCTGATTACTACATTATTATTTATTGTATATTTATATGAAACTATTATGTAAGTGATGTTATTATCCCAAACGAAATAAAGAATTGTTACTTAAGTATAAGTGTTATGTATATAATCAAATATATTATGTAAATCAATCAGTTTTCTGTGTTAGTCACTGTCGGTAAAAAAAACAAGTAATTAAGCTGTTGTTTCTTATTGACTAGTAACCATAACACAGTAAACTTTTTAATTGACATAACACTTGTGATTTTTGTTGCCCCCATACTATTACCGTTTACTGTAACATTTAACTCCGTATAGGATAATTTTAACAACCGCGCAGTGAAAAAAATCCATCTCCCTAAAGATATATTTGTTCAACTCCTTGTCAAATAATAATAACTACAAAATGAGGGATTGTACTAAAACTTGAAATAAACTCAATAAACAAATAAACTCAAATACTCCTCAATCATTTCAACATAAATTGTATGACTATCAAAATTGTTTGCCTTTCGGTGTAAACATGAGCGCGAGAGAAGTGAAAAAATGTATCCGATTTCTGTATTTCTAAATTAACGGTCGTCTTTCCGATTTGTTTCTCCTAAACCGCTTACCACAAAAATTTCAATTTTTTTAGAGCATTTAGAGTCTCTTCTATCGATTGGCGTTTTTGATTTCTTCAGTTTTTATATAATAAGAGCGTGAACAAGATTTTTATGGAAGCGGATATATCAGTAACGAATATTACAGGACAACGCCTCATTTACTGCGATACATATCCCTTGAATTGAATAGCATGCCGCCTATTTGTTAATTTTTAAGACCGAAATAAGCATGAACAATATTTTGCGCAGATTGGTCAGAGGGGGTTAGTGAATCCGTCCGAGTCCGTTTTTGTGGACTTGAAGAATATGGAGCAGATTTTCCGATTAGTGGTGAATACTAAATTAGGTTTGCTTGATAAACTGAAAAAATATTCAAAAAGTATGCCCGATATTTTTATATAAATATTGAAACTATTATAACAATTTCGTTATATTGTGTCCGTAAACGCTGTTCTAGTCACTGTCCCCCACTACCGGCGGATCCCTTCCACCGCACCACACCAGAGACCGCAGAGCGCCGCGTGAATTGCGACGATTATGAGATGCATCAACACGATCTTTTGTAGGGAAAATGAAAGATAAACAATGATTCTATAATAAACTTTAAACATATAATTTATTAGGTAGCCTATGATCGATACTTCATCATCCTAGCTCTTCTAATAACGGAATTGCTGGCTTTGCATAATATAGCTTTTTGTGGATTAACCACTAATCCGATCATTTAACAAAAATGATGATTTTAAGATGATTTTACTATTTAATTCGTTGAAATGTATCGATTATTTCCGGAGTAATAAATTGCTAAAGTTAAACGGGGCAAAAACAGCGCCAATTCTTCTTAATTTGTAAAAATCGGATAAGCGCCAACATATACAAATTTCTAATTTATATGAGTTGTAGCATATTGATCAAGGACAGCATCAGAATTTTTTCAAATTTTTTCGCCCCTAGATTTGCGGGAAAATCGTCGTCAAAAGAACGGACATACCTAATATATGGCCACGATAGTACTGTAACAACTCAACTCCAGTCTGATTTAACTACATGCGCCGTATTTTAAGGTTAATTTTGAAAATCTCCTGCAGTTTCTGCCATAATTAAACAACTTTTGATGACATGTAACCAATTGCACAATTTCATTTAAGATTGCGGCAAAAAATTTCTTAGTCTATACTAGTTCACTAATCAACAGTAAATAATATTTTACTAAGGAAAGTCAATACATACTTAACCCAACTATCCTAAGCATGAATTATAATTGCTCTCGAAGTTGATAACTTGATTTTCACCGGCACTTGGCCCTCTGGAGTATGACCGAGCAATTAGGTTAACCAGGTTCTCCTGACCTGTAAGTGCATATCGATTATTAATTACAGATTGTTAATTAAGCTTGGGATTTAACCCATTTGCCGGCGAATTGATAATCAAACATGGTAGCGATGACCAGAAGATAATGAAGCGCTATTGGCCAAAATACAGGGTGTGACACTCTAAAGGTCACTAATGGCTTTAAGAAATTGAAATACACGTTCCTTTCATATACAGGGTGAGTTATTAGTATCCTGGCCGTCGATAGTCATCAAATCGTTTGGGAAAGAACAACATGTTTTATACAAGAGTTGTTTGACTCATTAGTTTCTATAACGTAAAATTATTTTTATTAATACAGGGTGTTGCATTTAGGCGTAACGGAAAGTCAGTAAATTTTTTTTAATGGAACGCCCTGTATATCATACCTTATTATGAATACTAAAGAAATTGTCTTTCCAACTGTGTAAGTTGTACCTGTGTAAAGTAAATAGTTTCTGAGATATTCAATTGTTTGTCAAAAAATCGGCAATTGCAGGCCTTTGTTAAAAACTACGTTAATACTACATTTTTGCAAATATTGTTGTAAAACATTTTGTCACGTAATAACTAAACCCATAACTAGATGCTGATCTCATGAAAAATTAGATGCGCTATACAGGGTGATCGTAGCATGCACTAGTTTTTAAACATTTTTAATTGGGTTTTTCTTGAGATTTTTAAATGGAACACCCTGTATATTATTTGCTAATTGAAATGTCTCTTAAGTTCTTCGTAATTTATATTCACTATATCGTATATCTATTTTTACTAGTTCTTGTGATATTTGCAATTTAAAGAATAGTATGCTATTTAGTACCTTAATACTAGGAGAATGTGCAGGCCTAATAGGCCTGCTGGTCGACCTAGGTAGATCGCCGAAGCGTTAAGAGAGAGACAAAAAGCCCGGATGCTCTTACACGCGCGACGTGATTATGCTCGTGCGTTCTGAGCGGTTACGGGCGCGCCATCTATTGCTTCGTAGAGTAACCTCAACAGCGACATGATGTGTCGCCGTCTGGTGACCGCATCGGGAAGCGCGCGGCCGTTGCCTAGCAACCTCGATCGATTGGCATGACGACGCGCTGGCGAGGACAGTCCCAAACGATAATCCATAAATTTAGCCTAATCGATCCCATATTTTGGAAAAGCAGTTGAATATCTCTCGAACTATTAACGCTGTGACTTAGCAACATACACGGTTGGATAAACAAATTTACTAGTACTCATAATATAATAAAATATACAGGACGTTCCATTTAAAAAAAATGTACATACTTTCCGTCACACCTAAATGCAACACCCTGTATCAATGGCAATAATTTTACGTTATAAAAATGGTGAGTCAAACAACTTTTGTATAAAATATTTTTTTCTTTCTCAAACGATTTATTAACTATGGACCGCCGGGATACTAATAACTCACCCTGTATAAAAGTTGTAGATAATCATTCGCTCTATAGGAACACTAGGTATATTATTGCAGGTTTTGATTACGATTTTTTATCCTAATCGATATAATATCAACTATAGTGATCTCAAATAATTCTTGAGTAGCGATTCCTAAAGTTTGTGATAAATGATGTGCTATGTAAAGCTTAAATGGCACATACACAAGCAAGTAAGGTTTCGAAACTCAGTAAATGTTTAAATATGCGCATCTGAAATGTTCTAGAACGAAGTTTTGGAGGTTGAAAAGTAGTGCGCTGGTGTTATGGGAGTTCGAAAAGTTTCGCAATTTAGCAAAATCAGTCGAGTATGTGATGTGCGTGTTTAAAACCCGCCAATATCGATTACACGACCCGAGCATAAAAGAACCCCTCTCGGCGTGGATATTTTAGCGAATTTCGTATCAAATTGACGTGCTTTACGTAACGATTTTATTATAAGTAAGTATTAGGTGACGGTGGCATGTCCCCAATATATTTTAAGTGCCTGTTAGTGGCATTTTACTTAAAAAAATTTCCGATAATAGGCTTTCTTCACCGATATTGTGAAGAGTGTGCCTACTTTAAAAAAGAAACAAATGCAGTTTGTAGCTGCATTGTTTCATATGCAGCATGACTAAGGTGACCAGACGTCCCGCTTTTGGGGGACAGTCCCGGTTTTTCACGTTTTGTCCCGCGTCCCGCGGAGTTTTAAAAATGTCCCATTTTTTAGGAAATTTAGTATTACTAAGAAAATTGCTATTTGGTTCAAACATTTTTCTTTTCAAATCACTTATTGAATGGCAGTAGTATTTTTATAATCTGAAAACAATACTTTGGGCGCCACCGGTTTTCCAAATTAGTATGTTTTGACAAATATGAATTACCCATTCTGTCCAATGGTGGATATTTGATATATTTGTACGTTTTTAATTAATTGTAGTTAAAAACACACGACACAATCGAATTGATATAAATAACCAACCTTCCTGGAACCTTCTTCTAAACATGTACAAAATTTCACCAACACATATCAACATTTGATATCTCAACTAACCGGCACAATTAAAGGTACGCTTAAACCAATTTAGCTGAACTTTGATATTCAATGACTTTTGTAACCTTTGACTTTGTCCATTATTTTTTCGGGACATGGAATGAATTCTATCAAACTTACTTTTACACAACTTACTTTTGACCGGGTGACCCACGCCATAGGTATTCCCGTTTATTTTCTTTGTTTATAAAGCTGGACGAATGAAATTTGGGAAAGTGCTAATAGACAAAAAATGCCATTATTTGGGATACTCTTGAGGTTAATATGACTGTCCAAAAACAATGCGCAATTTTACTACAAAAATTTAGATTGTGATGAATTACAAAATAAGATGTTGTGAATTGATATGATTTTTGTACCAGAGCCCTTGGGAACATGCGAGAGAACTAGTTCCTTAGTTACCCCACAGGATGTCTCAAATTTAGACCAAAAACACCATTTTTGATCTCCCAGTATAATTAGCTGGAACATTATTACGTACATACCGGGTGACCCATGGCATAAGTACTCCCGTTAATTTGTTTTTGTTGTTGATAAAGCTGGACGAATGAAATTTGGGAATGTGTTAATAGACAAAAAATGCCATTCTTTGAGATACTCTTGAAGTTAATATGACTTCCGGTTTTTCCGGAAATGACGTCATCATTGAAATTTTAAATGGCACCCTATATTCTTTGCGTGATATTTTCAATCAGGATGACATTCTGAACACAAAAACATATCGATCGTCAATTTTTATCACCAAGGCAACGCAAAAATATCTTTTTTGTGTATTAATCTAGGTGGCTATGAATTGGTGAAAATAGTCGAAAATTGTCAAATAAACACTAACTAAATCGATTTTGGCCGACATTGCATTACTGGCGCCCTCTAGCGTGATTTAATTGGTTTTTGGCTCGTGAGTAATTTTTTTTACGGGTACCCAATGGCCACACCCTGATTATTCGATAGGAAACATCTTTCCGATTACAATGATACCAAAAACTTGATATTTTGTTGAAATTCGTAGAGTACAAATGTTGTTAGAAGCAAGGAAATCGCTCAATGGACTACTCGAAGGAAGTACCCTGGTTATTCGAGGAGAAACATTACAACCTAGATTAATACACAAAAAGTTATTTTCGCGTTGCCTTGGTGATAAAAATTGACGATCGATATGTTTTTGTGTTCAGAATGTCATCCTGATTGAAAATATCACACAAAGAATATAGGGTGCCATTTAAAATTTCAAAGTCATGTTAACCTCAAGAGTATCCCAAAGATACTCAAAGACAAATTTGATTCGTCCAGCTTTATAAACAACAAATATAAACGGGAGTACCTATGGCGTGGGTCACCTGGTATAGTGAATTAAGAACAAAACTAAGATGCAAATTAAACTGAAGTAACTAAAACTTTTAAACTGTGGTAACTGTTTAATAGATATAGAGTAAGATTCTTATAAAGTTTCAAGAATAAAATATATTTTATTTATGTATTTTATGTATTTGTTTTGTGGAATATAAATTATTAAAAAGTATTTTACTGGTCCCTGTACAAAAACAAAATGTATTCAGGAAAAATGTAACTCCTATATACCTAGCGGTGTTGAATCGGTGTTAAATTCAACTCCGTATTTTGATGTGTGTATCAGGGCTGCGGAGTCGGTAAAAAAATTCTCGACTCCGACTCTGACTCCAGATATTTTTTGTGGTCCGACTCCGACTCCGGTTCCGACTCCAGAAAAATTGCATACAAAAATATTTTCAAATAATTCTGTGTAATAAAAATCTTACATGCAAATAATCACAAATTTGACACAGAATAATACAACAGAGCAATATTACATTTGCTATGAAAACAAAAATACTACCAGGAAAAAAAGAAACAAATTTAATAAATTTAATTTCTATTCGAGTATTGTGATTGTATTAAACATATGGCTTGTGCATATCAAATTACTCACAAACAAATGCTGCACACAGGAAAAGCAGAAGTTTTATTTGTGTCCTGCGAATTTGTTGGCAAAAATATTTAAACTGACAATCTAAATGTAAACAAAAACGACCTATAAGATATCAAAAAGACGTATTGATCGGACCACAAATAGAAAAGTTATGTAAAAACACAAATAAACCGACCACAAATAAAATAGTTATTTATAAAATGTAATTTCATTGTTTATTCAAAATATCTGTATTAACCTGTTTTGTCATTAGAGAACATAAAAATCGTCACAACTTTGTCCATTTAACCGATTTTCTGTCTCTAATAATAACTAAAGCACCCATAAGTGTATAATATGAAATAAAATTCATTCTAATAAAAACAAAATTAAGAAGTACAATATACGTTTATAAAATTGTTGTGTTGTGCGGGGTAGCATAGGTAGCATAACAAATTCTCCTGCAAAGATGCCCTTAAATCGTTTTTAATTATTTTGAAAGCTGAAAATCAAATTTCTGACCGATTAGTTTTGTTAATCGTTTTCACTTTCGTTTGGAAAGTGTTTTGTAATTTGATTATTTACATATGTGTATGTAGGTAGGTGCTTTGTAAAAGACCTAATAGAATATTTGGTTTTATTTGTTTACTATCTACTGAGGCAACGTCCATCTCGCATGTTTTTTTCTTCAGTAATTAAACCTGGACTCGGAGTCGGTACATTCTTTTGGACTCCGACTCCTCTGAAATTTGTCTGAACTCCGACTCCGACTCCACAGGTGTGTATAATAGTCATCTGAAAAGTTTTTTCTACTCGAGCTAGCAAAACAGGTCATTTCAAAACAACGACCTCAAAGCATACAAAGAACCGCGGTTTACATAAAATAGGATTACTTTGTCATTCTTATAACAATGAATATGCCCTCAAATTTTTGAAAGTCTGTCGTGTAACCCGTGTATCACCATAATATTGTGATGAAATTTGCTTTTTTTATTATTACAGTTAATTTATTATAATTTTGATTTTGAATTTAATTAAAAAATAAAAAAAACATATTTAAAACTGCATTTTCACATTAAACACTACGTTTGTGACTAAACATCGAATTATGTCTCATATGAACACAGGTTGCGATCTAATTATTAACATTGAGGGAGAGCCTTGTAGCTACCAACGTAACAACGTTAACAATGTAGCCCAATGTTAATTATGCCATTATTATCCCATACACGTATTTATTTAACAAAACTCTGCATCACAATTTTCCCAAACCAGTGCCTGACGCAACTAAATATTATACAAAGCAAAAGCAAATCCAGTAGCAAAGGGACGGTGATTTAGGTTCCACTCCCTTGAGCTCTTTAGGTAATTGAATTTTCAGCATCTCCACAAACCTACATAATCACAATTACGAAGTTTCTCTTTACCAGTAAAAAAAAAAGTAGGAAAAAGAAACATTTCTCTTGGCAGCGCCAGCTCGCATAAATTGCAAATGCATGGCGTTTCGGTGCTTTTATAGACTTGATATTTAATTTAGAGTAGCCGTTTGCTTGAACCGAGGATGTAAAACTGGGGAGCGCTTACGTGTTTTGGCGCTCGAACGATCCTTTTTATTTCGTACATTTCCGGGACATTGACTCACATAACCTGTCGCCATGACAACACATAAATAAAGCACCCGTATCTCCTACATATACGCCGTATATTTGATTAGTACCGCTCGAAATGTAAAAGTTTACATGATACATATTAATTAACCTATAAATAATTTTCAACCTTCTGACTTGTTACTGACTTATGACGACATCCATCATTTTTTGTGTAAATGGCAACGCCTTATTTTTCTTACTGATTTGAATAGATTTTTTTAAGTATTTTAACTATTTTTAAACTATTTTTAAGCATCATAATCTGGGGAACATGGATTATGTGAATGGAATGTGAAAATGCTTTTTGGATAGAATTATATGCCCCGAACACGAATCTGGACTCAAAAAACTTCCTCAGGCGTGAGGTTTTTGCAAAAAGTAAGGTGAAAATACCAAAAAATGCGATTTTGGCACATTTATGCCAGCTGCATCTAGAAATTTCAAAAGGATCCGTCATAATGGACGTTCAACTTTGTACGTTCACCTGAAATGCTGAAGATTTGTTTATGTCCTAAATGATCATAAAGTGACATTTTACATCTTAGATACCGGGACGAAAACAGCTTCTTTTGCGCCCTAGGGCATAAAGGATTGCCATGGTTATATGTCAAATACATCAAATATTTGTCATTTAAATTGTAAATTTTAAATCGTCAATGTCAATTATTGGCGATTAAGGTTAAAGTTTGAAAATTAATTGTCTATTGTCACTCAACTCCGAATTGTTTGTATTGTTATTCAACTCCGTAGATACGCATGTCACTTGATAACGTCAAAATATTTATTAATACTATTCAAACGGAGAAACAAAACCATTGTAGGACATTAAATTTTGTATGTACCTCGGGCATTACTTGATGTTTATCCGTCTAATGCCCTTGGTACATAATTAACTATTTTGGCATGTTTTTGATCCATTTACAGAGATTCTTTATGAAGTGTGCGAGTGCTTACATAAAAGAAACAACGCAAAGCAATAGAATCAAAATCAGAAGAAACTAAAACTAGATATTTTGGATATTCAGAACGACATTGGCAAAATCTTATGTAACAGATGAAAAAAAAACTCATTCTTAAAAAGAACAACATACAGGATTGTAAAGAAAGAAAGAAACTCGTCGGCATGTTTTAAATAAAGGACCAAAAAACCGAAGCCTGAATGAGCGTTTTATTTAACTTTGAGGACCATGAATATCATACAATCGAAGTACACATTGTCTTAAACTTTGTATGTAGTGTACTTAATTAATCTAAGAATATAAATAGTAATTTATAACCTCCAGAGACTAACTGTCCATTTTGTTGGACACTTGGTATTCGATTGAAGAATTCTATGGAATTCCATCAACACTAAGGTTAGTTTTCCAAATCATTTTTTTTACAACCAGCAGGCAAAAAATCTTTTTAAAATTTAAGCGATTAAAATGCTTTTAGTCATATTCATATTCTAGTAAAGAACAATTCATATCGTATTCGTATAATAACTCTGGTCGACAAGGTTTTGGTAACTTTGATGACACTATAGTTTTTGTATATCAATAGATGCAAGAAAATATTATAAAAACCGGTATGGACATTTTCCCAGTGGTCTCATTTGTGAGAAAATTTGTAAAATCAAAAAATGCCCATTTTCAGGTACATAATCTATTTGATTGCAACTGGAGCCTAGTGAATATGATCTATACTTATTTTTCAGATGTTTTCTATCAGTTATAATGCTGGGGGAAATATTTAGTTGGTTGTAGCCCATCAGTGTATCAATCAGAATATATTTTGAGCAGTTTATTTGTTTTAAATGGCCAAGCCAAATAAAACTATGAATGCAAAGCAGTCGACACGTCGATTTTTAATTATCAAAATATACATATTTACATTCAATTTAATTTCAGGCCTTCAATTGCTTTTGAGTTATGGCGTCATCAAATTTTGTTTTAAATGGCAAACGTAATTCACAAAATTTATCGCCTTACATTAGAAAATTTTCGAGAAAAGAGGGTATAGAAAATTAGGGTAATATTGATAACTTTTGTTTGTTTATAGAAAGCGAATAGGCGATTGATTTATTTGCGCTGAATGCGAATCAGATCAACAGTTGCATATTACGTCTTTTTAAGATTTCAGGTAAAAGTCCTTACTATGAGACCATTTTTAGGTTTCTAGGACAATGTGTTCAGCTGCTATATTATATCTCTAAAAATTACCAAAATAGCGTTTTTTAACACTTCCCCCTTACTTTTTTCGAAAATCTTGCGCGATAGAAAATTTTGGAGACCAGATTCATTTTCAGGGTACCTAATTAATTCTATCCAAAACGCAACTTCATATTCAATTCACAATAGTTATTTATGTACCAAGGGTATTAAACGGATGTTTATGCCCAGAGGGTGACAGTTTAAAAAGCCCGAGGGCCGATAGGCCCGATATACCCAAGGGCGCAATAAGAATCCTTTTTGCCCTAGGGCGCAAAAAGAAGCTGTTTTCGTCCCGGTATCTAAGATGTAAAATGTTACCTTATGATCATTTAGGACATAAAGAAATTATGCTAATAATGTTGGTAAAGATAGAGAATAGTTATATGACAGATCTGCAGATTTTATGACCTATACTAACACACAAAACAAATGCAAAAAAATTATACCCATCATTTACTTTAGATTTTAGTGCAAAATATGCTTCCCTAACTGTGGCAATTCCTCAGCAAGAGCAAGAAAACCCCCAGTGGATTTTTCCATAGCCGATGCTGTTAAAGACGAAGTCTTCTACCATTTATACAACAAACAAACCCCATGTGGTGTATAACTAACCGAAGAAACAACTATTTTCCTAATATTATAAATATTTTCAATTGTATATTTTTCGAAAATTTTCTTATGTAAGGCTATAAAATATTTCCGATGCCATTTAGACAATTAAAAGAGCTACCAAAATCAGTAAAAAAATGGTGTTACCATTTAAACAAAAAAATGTGTATTTTTAAAATTAAAAATCGACGTGTTCGAGGATTTTTTAAAATAACAAACCGTCCCAGATATTTTCACATGTTTCCATACTTTACATGCTCACTGTGTAGACCACATATTACCATGAAAGCCAAGAAAAAAAAGTTACAGAAATACTGAAACATGTCTTTTACTTTACTTTGCTCTTCGTATTAACAAAATAATTTATTATTTAATTTATTCATACACCTTATTATTCGCAAAAAGACACATATTCCTTGCGGTATATCTAAAAAACTTGAATTTTGATCGGACTTTCAAATACAAATACTTTATAATTCAAAGAATAATAAAACCCTACACACAGAAAAGTGATTATTTGGAACGAGAAAACATAATTTCTTCAATTTATTTACTAGAGTCAAATGCATATTTACTTGGATGTAGAAAGTTAGGTATATACAAGAAATGCCACATACTCAATATAAGTAAAATAATTTCTCAGATAAATGCTGTCATCAAATAAATTCTTTCTTTATAAGAACCAATATTGTATTGAAAGAAGTAATTGAATTTTTCGTCCCAAGAATGTTAATTTCTCCAACGAAGTAATAGTAAATCCATCCAAGTGCGTAGTTACTTGATCCAAGAAAATATAAGACACTTAATATAAGTAAGTATTGTTTACCGAATAAAAACCCACCAATTATTTAACTGAAGTGATTCTCACTTCTTTCAAGTAATCCCTTTCTCTGGAATAAATATGCGCACCGTGTTTTGTCAAGGCTCGCGCGCCCGCGCGTGGTGATGGCGCCGTATAGGAGCCTCTAGTACGCAAACAACACCGACGTACCCGTAGGGGATGTGCCTTGTGATTTATTGGGGATGTGTATTGTGATTTATAGTGTACAAAAAACGTTTCAACACGGAATAGTTTGATGTAACGCACGCAACAGTTTAGAACCAGTAAGTAAATATAACATACCTATCTTGTTAATTAGCAATAGAAAACGTATTTGTGCCAAATCTTTAAAATTCTTACATTAAGTAGCTAAAAATATTTACCGGGAATAAAAATATACGCTTCGTTCAAGACTGTTTACTTACTTCACCAGAGTAACCACTTTCTTAAATCTAGTAATTATTCCAAGAAATAAAATTTCTGGGTTGAAGTCAACAATCTCTCGCGTATATACGCACCTACCAACTACTTCAGCCAAGTAATTCTCTCTTCGTTCGAGAGATCACTTTTCTGTGTGTATCAAAATTGAATATTATTTTCGTTATATCGCCACAGAAATTGAAGTATATTCTTTCCGCCTTTTTGTAGAGATACATAGTTAAATGTAAGTTAAATTTAGCAATTTTAACTGCTGTTGAACCTTTCTGTAAATGTTACTTAATTGAGAGTATTAATTTACCTCCTGTTGATATAACATCAAGCAGTCGACCTGGAATCGCATGAATAATCTTTAAATAATTCAATAAATAATCTGGTAGCACAGATATTGCAAAGGTTTACTTGAAACCGTCTTTCTTCTACAAAAATTTAGATATTCCGATGAATCAAAAATCAAAATGATGCGAATAGATGAATGTTTGTAATAGAGTATTTGAGACATGAGAAAATTATAATTTTATTATAAACCAACATTTATTTGATGACCAAGACCAACATTTGTACAACTTATTTTTTTTTTTAATTCAAAATTACTGAAAAATGAGACCACAGGCAATTTGTTATGGCCATATTGGTTCAAAATAACAAAAAAGAAGTATATTAAGCCCATTGTTAGTGATAACAAATTCAAAATTTCCGGCTAGTCTACATAATTAAAAATAAATAACTTCACCGGCGCATCCACCATTTTGGCAAAAGCACATTTTGCCCGATTACAGCGTTTACACACCGGACAAATCGGATCTCCAGGCTATACAAACAAGTTGACATAATAAATTAGCAGATTAACTCCCAACGCCAGTACTATCGACAGTTATTCGACGGCACACTCCTATTAGTACTACCAACCGCCACGTGATATGACAGATGGCGCAACCGATAGATATCTGACAGTGCGAATATCAGGCAGTCCGAATTGATTTTTAATTAGCAAGGCAAAGCTTACAAGTGAACGCCAAATAGACAATTGCCAGGCGGAGACGACCTAATTGCATTCATTAAGCTCGAAACTAATAAAGCACTCGAAAAAGACCGCAGAGAGGGGTGCGGGAAAAACGGGGGAGAGGACGGTTGAAATTTGATTAAGTGAAAATGTGGCCTGGTTCTGCGAATACAGCGCACCCTTCCGGATTACGGGTGGAACTAACAAAACACCTTAATTAACATCACAAAGTGTATACGTAAGCGTGGAGCAACATCAAGAGATAACATGACGTGTTCCGCTTACAGTCGCCAAGAGTGCGGGTAAATTTATTTTCGAGTGCGATGTTACCTTAATTATAAGCTCTGGCGTTTATTGTGAATTGCTTTTATTGTGAATTTAATTAATAAGTTTGTTGTGTAGCAAACGTAGGGGTTTCCGGGAAGCATAACAGCTTCCATAAAGGTTTAACTGCGTTGTTTAACTTTGTTAACTTCGTTGCGGGTCTTGATATTAGGGTGAACTGAAACATACAAAAGTTTTCAGTTGGAAACAAATGGTTATGCGTTCGAAACATGCTGAAAGTTTTCAGTTTATAGTTAAAAAGTGTAAAATATGTTATATGTTATGAAAAAAAGACTAAACCTGCTTACCACAAAAATTTCAGTTTTTGTTCAGGTTGCATTTAGAGTCTCTTCTATATTGACGTCTCTTCCATTTTTATGGACTAAAGGTAGTAAACAAGATTTTGACGAAATCGGATATCTTCGTAACGAATATTAGCACGATAACAGGATATGTATGTCACAATCTGTACAAAAAGAATCGCATAGAAGTTTTTCAGTAATTTTTAAGGCGAATTATTAATTTATATGAATGAACGTAGCTGGGACAGTACTAGCGATTTGAATATAATACAATGAATTTAGATATAGAATTAACTCTGAGCAATGATGTTTTACAAAAAAAGGATTAAGTCTTAAAAATTAACAAATAGTCGGAATGCTATTAAATTTAAGGGATATGTATCGCAGTAAATAAGGATTATTTTCATGCTGCGTTGTCCTGCTGACATTCGTTATTGAGATATCCGCTTCCATCAAAATCTGTTCACAGCCTTTATTAGATAAAAACTGAAGAAATGTAAAAAAAGCCAATCTATAGAAGAGACTCTAAAAACAACCTGAACAAAAATATAAGGTTTTATGGTGAAAGGTTTAGGAGAAAAAAATCGGATAGTCATACAACTTATGTAGAAATGATTCAGGAGTATGAGACACTTTATTTTTTTTTCCGTTCAGTAGTTTTACAGTTATGAGCATTCAAACACAGGAGTCAATACTATCGAAACGAGAGATGGCAGTTAGGACAATTCTCTCGTTCGGGGTCACTGATAATTTGGGGTACTCTAAAAAGTACAATACAACACTATTCCCTAAAAATTATACTTTCAATTCACATTTTGCACATAACGTGATTTTATTCACTTGACTTTTTGTTTGAGAAATTCGAAATTACCGAAAATATTTCTAAATAACATCTAGAATAGTGGATATAACTTATTTCATAAAGTCATGCCCTTTAGTAGTTTTCTTGCTGTTTTTGTAATAAAAAAACTGTTTTTGTAATAAAAAACACGTAAAAGTTCCCAAGATTTTTCTTAGGTATGTAGGTATAAAAGAATCTAAATCGGTGATTGGCCTCAGTTGCGGAAATAGACCGACGTAAAATAAACAAGTCAAAAAAAATATTTTTGCTTTGACATAAAAATAGGTTTACTTCCGCCAAAGAAATCATATTTTGATTCAAATAAATCTTTTTAGTGTGAATACCTCATCCAACTGTATTCTTAGATGGTTTGTGGATTTAATGCTGTTTCGACAATAGCTCGTGAATTCTCATCGCCCCAAATTCGGAATTTCTGTTTGTTCACATAACCATTTAACCAAAAGTGTGCTTCATCACTGAACAAACAAAAATTGAACAATTTTCGAAACGTTGCTCTGGCGTCAGTCTTATTCATAATGAATTGCCGAGAACTGTCACATTGGCTCTTGCAGCGAACAGTGTCGCCAAATTAAAGCTTTTGCCTCTAAAATTTATTAATGGCGACTCGACGCCAGTAAATTATTTTCTTTGGGGATATGTAAAGTCACATGTCTATGCCGATAAACCCGAAACACTTGAGTACTTGGAAGCCAACATTCGACTCGTGATTGCCGAAATACAGCCTGAAGTACTGCAAAGGGTATGTGAAAATTGGACCTCTCGATTACGCCATGTACGCACCAGTCGTGGGAGCCACTTGCCCGAAATCATATTTAAATGTAAATGCCAAACAATTATCTTTGAAATAAAAAACAATTCATTAATATAAATATAAAAATCTGTGTTTAATTTCAATTTAAAGTTCTCCGCCTCTAAAAAAAACTCCCTATATATATATATATATATATATATATGGATTTGATCAGAATTGAAAACTGAATCGATTTAGCTATCTCCGTCTGTCTGTCCGTCTGTGTACACGATGGCTGCCGTAATTTTGACGTAATTGATCTGAAATTTGGTATACAAGCTTATCTCTTAAAAAGTAAGGACAAGTTCATGAATGGGCAAAATCGGTCCACTTGGTTTTTTTTTTAAATATTTTACGGTGGGGTGTATTTTAACTTCAGCACGGCTGAAGATAATTTTCTTACTAGTTCTAAATTAAAATAAATTTTCTACCTATATAGGGACGTCCTCACCTCAGATATCTATGTTATTATTAAAATCTAGGTTATGTTAAGCGTTTGTCACGTAAGACTGTGGACACAAGAACACAAGGCAACGGACAAGTTTGTATTGTACCGGAAGATATACGGTTTCGCGATTCGTGTTCCTAACAGATAACTGACGATAAATCGCTGGCGGCAATTTGTTTTACTTTTGGCGACTGTCGGGGTATTCGCGACATCCATTACACAAGCCGACCGCGATCCTGCGGTTCCTTTTGACCCGTTGATCTGGTCGATATTCGAGGGAACATCGCTCACTATCCATGACAGCGGAAAATTTATGTTAGCATTCGGCCGGAACACTCCAATAAATTTAACGCGAATCATCAACGTTCAGCCCGAAAATAAATACCTACGAATGGAATCGTGTCGAAATTAAATGGCCGCTTTGAGAGGTTTTTATTAATGAGACTGGGAGTTGTGTGGAATGTTTGGATGACCTAATTCGGTTCCTATTGTTTCCGTACTCCAAACGATTTATGCTAAATTTATGCACATAGATTAATAGGAGAAATGGAAGGGACAAATGGAGGGGCCACAACAGATGACAAGATTTTTACGACAAAATCAATCTCAAACCATTTGACGTATTATTGTAGCAAAACTGCTATAAATTTGTTCGAAGTGATTTATGATGAAATTCTACTTAGAATGGAAGGTTTTATCAATTTCAAGACCAGGGCAACTAGTTTGTATTAGGGATGTTCCGATACACCTTGCTGTACCGGTATCGCATATCGTATTGTATCGTATCAAATGTACCGGTTCTGTACCATACCGGAGCACAAAGTACCGGTACATCGGTACCGGTACATTTTTTCAAGACGTAATTCCGAATAAAAAAAAATATTTTGCGTAGCGGCAGATACCTACACACATTGAAATAAAATAATGTACAGTAGAATAAATATATATTTTTATTTTAAAATAGCATAATATATGTCATATGTAGGTATATATACATAAAGTCCCAACTGAATATAGTAGGCATGGTGCGGTTTTTATTAAATATTTGAAACTTACTTTTTCTGTAGTGCTTTAGGTAGATTTTCTTTTGCTATGATATGTATTTATATACTGTGGGGGATTTGTGCCCACAAATAAATACTAAAATTTTATTTTTATCACATCTAATACTTTTAAATAACTTTTATTTTTATAATTATCGAATTGTTTTACATTACAATATTTTTAAGATTATAAAGTGAACTCGTACGTGTTGTTCGTACGAGATAAATTTATATATTGAAATGTCTTCAAAAATAAACAACATTCAAGTTTTTATGGCAACCGAAAGGTACCTTGATAAATTATTAAACTACAAAACAACTCAAAATCAGGCGATTCTGTGACGGTAACGCTACATATACTATTGCATTGGTCCCATTGGCTGCTTTTTTTGTCTCCTACATAAAACGTAACAAAATAGTTTATATGATCGCAATGCAAGTGCAGCACCGATTGTCCGATATCTATCATCTAATTCTATTATTTTTTGTTATTGTAGAAAAGGATTTCAAATGTTTCACAATGCTGCAAAAGAAGATCATTCATTATACTGTATTTTCAGCCAGAGTTGGCATGTGCATTTATATTCAATAGAATGTTCATAATACATGCCAAATGATAGATGTCATTTTGAAGTACGTCAAAACACCGCAAAAATTTAACAATATTGTCAAAATAACACTGGACAACTTTCGTCTTAAAAGTATAGGAATATGTAAAGTATCGTACAACCCATGGTATAGGAACTATGTACTTTATTAATCATGGCACCACCAGTGCTTTCCAGAAATTAATGGGCTTTTTAATTATGATTTTGTACAAAATATATAAATGCATTATGAATGTATTTTTCCGAAGAAAATATTAAACGCTGCTATATTATCACATACGGAACTACTTGTTTCACCATGGTACCACCCACAGAACCATCAGTGTTTTCTTTGTTTCTAATCTGTATGTTGGATGCCCCCGCTGAAGGTGTTTTTTTTTTCATGTTTTTCGTAAATTCCGCAATTTTAACGTCAGTGTTACAAAGTTAGCATTTTTCACCCAACTAGTTTTAATAAAGACTTGCCATATGCTACTCGACGAACGTGGCATGTTCGTATGTATTTTGCTTGTAAAAAGCACTATGGCTAATGGATTTAATGACTTTCGCTCTCAAAGATTTGCACACCAAAGTTAGGTTAAATTTTAGTCGGAAATTCCCTGATCGTTTACTGACACTGTAAAAGAACACAAATACAAATTCCTTCGTTGTAATCAGTGTCACTTGTAAAATAAACTTATATTGGTTTGCCGCTAGAGTACGCTAGTTGTTGGCAACAACAAATATCGCGATACAATATCGTCCAAAAACGTATCGTATCGTACCGTATTGGATGCTATAGTACCGGTACAAAATATCGGGTATCGGAATGTAAAAGTTTGTATACAGCATTGGATCACCTTGTATATAGTTACATTTTTATAGTGCACTTTTTTTGCAGATAAAAACCGCATTTTTATGTCGATTGTGTTAAAGCGCTGGTACATGTCGGTACAAACAAATCAATAGAAAAATTATCTTTTGATGTAACAAAATAAAGCGACCGCATTTCATACAATCGACCTAAAAATGCAATTATCTCCAAAACAGTAGATTTATACACAATAGTACGCTATTTCTTTTTTATGTGAAAAATTCGTACATACCAAAAATGGAACCATTATGTTAAACACTAGCAGTCATTCATTTAATTCAATCATGTTGTAGTCATGTCGACTACCCCGATTAATTACCTACGATTTGATGTATAGGTGAAACTATGCAATAATATTTATAAAAATTATAAACATTTTTCCGTTCCTGTTATTGGGAATGTAGGGTATGACTGCTCATGTCAGATAACGGATGATTTAACCATGGTTTAGGGGCTGTTGTTTTATATGTAATACACAGAAAAGTGATTATTTGGAACGAGAAAACATAATTTCTAATTTCTAAGTAAAATAATTTCTCAGATAAATGCTGTCAACAAATAAATTCTTTCTTTATAAGAACCAATATTGTATTGAAAGAAGTTATTGAATTTTTCGTTCCAAAAATGTTAATTTTTCAAACGAAGTAATAGTAAATCCATTCAAGTGCGTAGTTCCTTGATCCAAGAAAATATAAGACATTTAATATAAGTAAGTATTGTTTACTGAATAAAAACCCACCAATTATTTAACTGAAGTGATTCTCACTTCTTTCAAGTAATCCCTTTCTCTGGAATAAATATGCGCACCGTGATTTTGTCAAGACTTGCGCGTGGTTCTGGCGCCACGCTGGGGCCTAACCTAGTACGCAAAACAATAACGAACTACCCGTAGGGGATGTGCCTTGTGATTTATTGGGGATGTGTATTGTGATTTATAGTGTACAATAAACGTTTCAACACGGGATAGTTTGATGTAACGCACGCAACAGTTTGGAACGAGTAAGTAAATATAACATACCTATCTTGTTAATTAGCAATAGAAAACGTATTTGTGCCAAATCTTTAAAATTCTTACATTAAGTAGCCAAAAATATTTACCGGGAATAAAAATATACACTTCATTGAAGACTGTTTACTTACTTCACCAGAGTAACCGCTTTCTTAAATCTAGTAATTATTCCAAGAAATAAAATTTCTTGGTTGAAGTCAATAATCTCTCGCGTATATACGAACCTACCAACTACTTCAGCCAAGTAATTCTCTCTTCGTTCGAGAGATCACTTTTCTGTGTGATATTACTTTAAAGGAAAATAGTTTTTGTTTGTATCCAAATATAATTATTTGACTTAAATAAACATTCCAAACAAATTAATCTCTACAAACAAATAAACTAGAATATTCAACTGAAGTAAATATTGTTGGCGTCAAAGAAATATGTTTTGATCAAAAAGAATAAATTCAAAAGAATATATTACTTAAAAACAAGAAATCTTTTCTATCTGTGTATATGTAGATCACCGAATATACATTTTATGTGTTGTTTGACAGTTAAAATATCCGGAAAATCTTTGGGTAACCTATACCAGTTTTATTGGCGATTCCTTCTGAAACGATCAACTGACTGCAGATCCTTTTAAGGGATGATTTAAAATCGATGTTGACCGAGTTCAAGTAGCTCCTAGCACCTTCTGGGGTCTTTTTAAAATTCACCTCAGGTCTGGTGCCGCTGCAGGTTCAGCGCGAGTAATTATTTTCTAATTATTCTGGTCCAAAGGTGACTACGTCTCAGTTAAATTGCTTTTTTAATGGGCAGTCTCTCAGGTAACGGCAACTATAATTTAAATATTCATTGAAGATCCAAATGAGCCAGCGTTCATTTACTGTGACGTGTCGTAATCTTCTCTCAGGTGTAGAGTTGAGACTATATTATATATTTCCAGCTCATAGAGATTTAAAATTAGCATGTTATGCGTTTCGTTATTATTTGGATATTATGTGTTAGCTAAGAATAGTTATTAGTTACATAATGTTAATAATCTTCTAAATTGGGTTACAGGAAATGCTTTCCTATTTCTGACTTACGGAAAACTTTATATGGTTTAATAAAACTAGTAACTGTAATATATTATTAATTTTTTTAAAGGTTTTTATAATTAATTATGCCAGAGAAAAAAAGAAAAAAAAATTTGTGGATATTTGATTGCATATAAACGTAACGGCTTTTATGATGTATAAAAGTTGAACCCCCATAGCTACCATATTTTTTTGCCAGGCGTCTACTTTTGTTTTTCAAACTTTTATCTAAAATTTTATTCGAAATAGTCATAAGAAAAAAATTGTATAACATATACGCCGAATACGAATCCGCGCTCAAAAGTTTTCTATCACGTAACGTGGAGGAAGTGATTCTCACTTCTTTCAAGTAATCCCTTTCTCTGGAATAAATATGCGCACCGTGATTTTGTCAAGACTTGCGCGTGGTTCTGGCGCCACGCTGGGGCCTAACCTAGTACGCAAAACAATAACGAACTACCCGTAGGGGATGTGCCTTGTGATTTATTTGGGATGTGTATTGTGATTTATAGTGTACAATAAACGTTTCAACACGGGATAGTTTGATGTAACGCACGCAACAGTTTAGAACGAGTAAGTAAATATAACATACCTATCTTGTTAATTAGCAATAGAAAACGTATTTGTGCCAAATCTTTAAAATTCTTACATTAAGTAGCTAAAAATATTTACCGGGAATAAAAATATACACTTCATTGAAGACTGTTTACTTACTTCACCAGAGTAACCGCTTTCTTAAATCTAGTAATTATTCCAAGAAATAAAATTGCTTGGTTGAAGTCAATAATCTCTCGCGTATATACGAACCTACCAACTACTTCAGCCAAGTAATTCTCTCTTCCTTCGAGAGAACACTTTTCTGTGTGTGTGTTTTAGGCAAATGCATACAAAACTAGCTCAAAAGGTATTGTACTATTGTTATTTTTGAACATTTCTTAACATTCGTAAAGAAAATTACGTATTTTTTATATAACTAATTATAAAAAAAAATAAAAAAGGAGCTACACGCTTTGTAGTTTGGCCGACAATTTGTTATTAATTATTATTATTTAAAAAACATATTATTTGGGTACAGTACACTACCGTACAAAGCAGCGCGAAATAAAAAAGCAGACATTAAAATTAGAGTGCAGTTGTAGAGAAAATCAGTGCGAAATAACTCAGTTCACAATATCTGATTCTACTGATACTTTAGTTGTATGAAAATTGATTCTACACAAACAATAAAACACTTCAATACAAAGTTTGTAACTTTGGAAGCTTTTAGCAATTTATTTTAACAAGAAAAGTACTGTAGGTACCTAATTGCATTCCTAGTCGTGATTAAACACTACTTTCCTTCAAAGTAATATATTTGTTTTGATTTAAAAAGATGTTTCTTTACACCAAAGAAATCTAAGTTTCATTCAAACCAATATATTTGTATATAAGGAGAGATTTATTTCCACCAAAGAAATATTTTTGCTATGGCTTAAAAACAGCTTTTATTTCCGCCAAAGAAATCATATTTTGATTCAAATAAATATATTTTTAGTGTGAACAGCTCATCTAACCGTATAGTTAGATGGCGCTGTAAACACTCTCCTCGCAGTTTGGCTTTATCTTGAGTATAAATAGTAGCTGGTGAAAGCCTATACCGCTCAGTTGATGTCATGCGTCTGCCTAAATTGCTAAAAGGGCCGAGTGATCGGCAGTATAGAACACGTGCATGCAGGTTCAAGTTCCGATTCCGTATCAGCGTACACTTTGCTACCCTAACCTTGACTATACAGTGCTTCCCAAAGGTAACGGATAAATTCTATAAAATCTTAAATAAAAATATTTGAGAAAAATGCTCCGACACGTCGATTTTTACTTTTAACTTACTATCCTAATATACACTTTTCAGCCCCCCACCCCTTCACCCCTAAGGGGTGGTAACCACAACTTTAAAAATTCAAATAGCAAAGTCCCCCTTGCGATACCTCAATTGATAGACTTTTTTAATCTGAATACAAAGAAAAAAAAATTATCGAAATCGGTTGATAAATAACGGCGACATTTATCAAAATTTATTTATACACGGAAATTGAGGAATAACAAAATTTAATTAACTAATCCTTAATTAATTGTCAAAGTGCTGCGCGTTAACGACGAGACAATGCCCTAATCTATCCCCAAACGCTTGCTGAACATTTTCTAACATTTTATTTCGAGTTTTCGAACATTCCTGGAGTCATTAAGTGGATTACTGCAGGAATTCTTTCCTTTAACGCCTCAATATTTACAGGTCTATTAAAATAAACTTTACTTTTTAAATAGCCCCAAAGAAAATAATCTAGTGGGGTTAAATCTGGCGATCTTGCTGGCCATTCAATAAGCCTTCATCTACCAATCCATTAGGAAATTTTAAAATATTTGGGTTAGGAAATACTTGATCGAGGTATTCTCGAACTTGTCGCGCATAATGTGGAGGCGCACCGTCTTGCTGTAACCAAATTCTGTCCTTGTGTCTATCAGGATCTTCTGCGTTGGGAAACAACACCGCTAAAGTAGGTAGTAGTTCATTTCGTAGAAAGTTCAGATAACGTTCACCATTCAGTGTTCCGTCGAAAAATTTGGTCCAATAATTCTAGAACCCACCACACCAGCCCACACATTAAGGTTTTGAGGATATTGTGTGTTCGCTTCCACCATCCAATGCGGATTTTGACGAGCCCAGTAACGGCAATTTTGTTTATTGGCGGTGCCATTCAGACAAAATGTTGCCTCAACAGAAAAAAACGATGTTTCTAATTAAGCAAGGATTTTCATTAGAGAGTTCCATCATTGTCTCACAAAACTGCACACGTCGATCAAAGTCATCATCGGACAATTCTTGTACCAAGTGCACTTCATACGGGTGCAATTTGTGTTTTCGAAATAATCTGGACACTGTGCTTTTTGACGCACTAACTTGTGAAGCGACCTCCGCAAGGGTTGAATGATTTTCTTGCACCATTAAAATAGCATCCAATTGTCGGTTTTCAATTAAGGCCAATGGACGTCCTGCCTTAGGCTTATCCCGTACATGACCGAGATCGCGAAATTTGTTTTCGATTCGACTTACTGTAGATTCCGATATTGGCGGACGGTCCGGGTGCGATTCATTGAACAAAACACGAACTTCGTCATGCGTCCCGCTTCTATCTCCAAACCCAATCATTAAAACTTCGATTCTTTCGGTTTCTGTAAATCTCATTTTGCTACTATTTCTTCAATGACGAAAAATCTGAATTGTGTTTGACATAAGTAAAAACAAGTTGCAATTGTTTGAACGATATTGCTATGCCCGCTTCAACAGCGCTTACTCGAATATTGACGTTCTTCTTTGAATACATTTTGGTCAATATCGCGGTTATTTATCAACTGATTTTGATAATCTTTTTTTCGTTGTATTCAGAATAAAAAAATCTATCAATTGAGGTATCGCAAGGGGTACTTTGCTATTTGAATTTTTAAAGTTGCGGTTGCCACCCCTTAGGGGCGAAGGGGTGGGGGGCTGAAAAGTGTATGTCAGGATAGTAATTTAAAAATAAAAACCAACGTGTCAGAGCATTTTTCTGAAATATTTTTATTTAAGGTTTTATTGAATTTATCCGTTACTTTTGGGGAGCACTGTATGTAAGGTCTGGGAAACCCAACCACTGGTCGAGGATGTGTGACATATCACATAAGGCGGTGACACGTGGAGATTTTGCTATACTGTACCCTCCGAAAAGTTCTAGTCAATAATAGAGTCACATTCATTCCTTTAACAAACGAATAATTTCTTTAAACAAATTACCTCAACCTTCAAATATCACATTTTTTGACACAAATAATATAATAGTACTACTGTATTGAATTACAAAGTAAAAAGTTGTAATCTCAAACGTCGAAGATACAACATAGGTTAAAAAAAGATGTACCTACTTAAAATATATGAGACTTTGGTAACACAATATGAAGCAACCATAGTCTGAACTAACATGGAATTAGTTTTGCGATTTCACTGAGACTACAGTTGTTGTACTTTTCTCCTATATTATAGCTATCACAATTTCTATGTACATACACAGTTCATAACATGCAAATATGGGAACCGGTATCTAATTTATAAATCATATACATGCAGCGAAATGAGCTCGTCATAGAACTTTCTAAGAAATTATCCATTGTTATAGTAGAAAATAACGAAAAACATCAGTATGGAATGATGAAATCATATAATTCAATAAATTTAATTACTTCATTAGACATTCATCCACCATTAAACCGGATTATTTTCCCTATAATGTGAAGAAACTGATATTCGATTATATTGTTTTAATCCAGATGTGGTGTTCATTGTGTATTTACTTAGTTTGCGAAATTTGTAGGTATAACAACCAAGCGTTAAATAAAGAGCGTCATTTTTTTTAATTTAAATACATTCAATACTATACAAATGCGTTGCTTTATAGTTATTTAACTAACAATTACTTATATTAAAAAGAGCGATTAAGATCGAGACTGTTTAACGCACGAGCGATTAGCGAGTGCGTTAATTCACGAGATCATTAATTGCCGTTTAATATTCGAGTTGTCGTGTGATTGGCTATAACAATTCAAGCCTTAATAGAAATCGTGCATTAATAGAGTTGTTTAATAAACGATTTCCTATTCACTAAACTGACTCATAAATAAACGATCGACGGAAAAATTATTTTTGAAACTACTTTAAAGTGACGATAGAAACTGATCTGGCTAATACACAAAATAATTAATCATGAAATTGTCGCATTTCTTTTATAATTTATCGCCCAAATTTATGTTTGGAAATCTGTTGGCTGGTGCTTTAATCGTCGGTGACTAATGGCTTCGCATCCCATTACAGTTTCCATTAGTACCCACATTTCGCTTCCAGAGCAAAACTGAAACTCCCATTACGTCAGATACAAACAACACAGGTAGGGCAGCCAAATTGGGATTTCATTTCGACAAAATTCCATTCCACCGATCGAAAATTTTGTTTATTTCAAATGAATACGCATTTTTATTTAACGAAATTGTTGGTTGAGTTAAAATGCGATATTTTAAGGTTGCGATAAATGGTTCTTTGACTAAAGAAATTATTAGTTTGTTGAACGAATTAATGTGGACCTATTATTGACTTTTCGGAGGGTACAGTAGAGCAAAATCTCCACGTGTCACCGCCTTTTGGGATGTCGCACATCCTCGACCAATATTTGGTTTTCCCGGATCTACATATAATCAAGGTTAGGGTAGCGAAGTGTACGCTGATTCGGAATTGGAACTTGAACCTGCGTGCACTGTGCTCTGTACAGCCGATCACACGGCCTTTTTAGCAATTTAGCCAGACGCATGACATCAACTGAGCGGTACACACAGAAAAGTGATCTCTCTAACGAAGAGAGAATTACTTGGCTGAAGTAGTTTGTAGGTTCGTATATACGCGAGAGATTATTGACTTCAACCAAGAAATTTTATTTCTTGGAATAATTACTAGATTTAAGAAAGTGGTTACTCTGGTGAAGTAAGTAAACAGTCTTCAATGAAGTGTATATTTTTATTCCCGGTAAATATTTTTAGCTACTTAATGTAAGAATTTTAAAGATTTGGCACAAATACGTTTTCTATTGCTAATTAACCAGATAGGTATGTTATATTTACTTACTCGTTCTAAACTGTTGCGTGCGTTACATCAAACTATTCCGTGTTGAAACGTTTATTGTACACTATAAATCACAATACACATCCCCAATAAATCACAAGGCACATCCCCTACGGGTACTTCGTTGTTTTCGTACTAGGTTAGGTTCCGTGGCGCCAGCACCACGCGCGGGTGCGCGAGCCTTGGCAAAATCACGGTGCGCATATTTATTCCAGAGAAAAGGATTACTTGAAAGAAGTGAGAATCACTTCAGTTAAATAATTGGTGGGTTTTTATTCAGTAAACAATACTTACTTATATTAAATGTCTTATATTTTCTTGGATCAAGTAACTACGCACTTGGATGGATTTGCTATTACTTCGTTGGAGAAATTAACATTTTTGGGACGAAAATTTCAATTACTTCTTTCAATACAAAATATTGGTTCTTATAAAGAAAGAATTTATTTGTTGACAGTATTTATCTGAGAAATTATTTTACTTATATTGAGTATGTGGCATTTCTTGTATATACCTAACTTTCTACATCCAAGTAAATATGCATTTGAATCTAGTAAATAAATTCAAGAAATTATGTTTTCTCGTTCCAAATAATCACTTTTCTGTGTGTAGGCTTACCCCATTCTACTATTTATACTCAAGATAAGGCCGAACTGCGAGGAGAGTGTTTACAGCGTCATCTAACTATACAGTTGGATGAGGTATTAACGCTAAAAATAAATTAAGGCGGAAGTAAACCTATTTTTAAGCCAAAGCAAAAATATTTCTTTGAGGGAAATAAATCTCTAGTATACAAATATATTTGTTGGAATCAAACTTAGATTTCTTAGGTGTAAATAATGTAAAAAACTATGTATTTAAAACACGTTTTTCTTCTGAAGAACATAAGATAAGATAAGATAAGATAAATTTATTTAGTTCGCAAAGAAAAAATATACAATATGTAGAACAACGTCAATAAGTGTGGTTGCATTCAATTATAGTAGTCTGCAACAGAATATATAGTCTTGTCTATTAGATGTTCTTCCATCTTCCTCTTGAATATATGGTAAGGTTGCTGTCGTATCGAAGGCGGTATGTTGTTGTACAACTTCATTGGTTGAATCCAAGTGCTCCTGTGGATTCTCTGTTTGGTAGATTGAGGTATCCTAAGCTGGCCTACCTCGCAAGTTCGGGTTGAGTAATTGTGATCTGCTTCATGTTGTTGGAAGAACTCAGTGTAGTGCTTTTTAAGGAAACAGCAGGATTCATGGATGTACATTGCTGGAACAGTAAGCAACTTTTTTTCCTTAAAAATTAGCCTACAACTATCCCTACTTTGTAATTTATAGATAGCTCATATGCATGCTTTTTGTAGTCTTAGAATTCTAGGTACCTCAACACCTGCGCCCCAGAACATTATCCCATATCGTATCCTGGAGCAGACCATCCCATGATAGGCCATCAAAGCAGCATCCTCGCCAATCGTCCAGGATATCTTGCGAATTGCATAGGCGGCCGATGAAAGCACACCGGCAAGTTTTGATATGTGAGGACCCCAGCTGAAGGCTGGGTCTACAACTAATCCCAGGAATACCGCCTCGGGGGATGATATAAGTTCTTTCTGTTCATGAGATACCACTACCGGTTCCTCTCTTCTGATATTAAACTTCATTATCTTTGTTTTGTCAACGTTTAGTTTTAGCTTGTGTTGGCTGAACCATTGCCCGCAGTCCGTCAGAGTGGATGAGATGTCCTCCAGCATCGCGTTCACATCAGCCGCATGCACCACCACAGAAGTGTCATCAGCGTACATGCTCATGTCATTCTTCAGGATTGATGGAAGGTCGTTAGTATACAGCGTATAGAGAATTCCACCGAGAACGGAGCCCTGAGGAACTCCTCTCTCCACGTCCAGCCAATCTGAGTACACCCGAGATCCTTGATCCATGACCAATGTCCTTTGTTGTCTGTTCTCGAGGTAGGACTTGATCACACACAATACTCTGCCACGAAACCCCATCTCTTCTAGCTTCTCTACTAATATCTTGTGATCAACACTGTCGAACGCTTTGGACAGGTCCATGAAGACAGCTCCAACACATGCCCCTGCATTCATTTGTTGCAGTATACTCGACAGTATCAAATAAATGGCACGCGTGGTGGACCTACCCTCGATGTACGCATTTTGCTCCGCCGCCATAAGGTCAAAGTCCTGTATAAAGGATATCATCCGGCTGAGTATTACCTTCTCGAAGATCTTTGCCAGTACAGACGATAGGGCAATTGGGCGGTAATTTGAATTATCTGATTTGTCTCCTTTCTTATAAACAGGTATTATGTTTACTTTTTTTAGCTGAATTGGGAAAACTCCCAACTCAAAAGCTTTGTTGATGAGAATCGACAGAGGCTCCATGAGTATTGGCGCACAAAACTTCATCAATCGAACAGGAATCCCATCCGGACCAGTGGCAGCTGTATTTCTTAAACCATTTATAATATTATATATCTCAACCGGTTCAGTGTCCCTTAAGGCCATAGTGTAGTTGTTTTTATTTGTTTTGTACTTCCCATCGGTCCCTGCTTTTACATTTGTACACGCCTCTATGTAAAATAAATTCATTCTATTAGCAACCGTTTTTAAATTCTCGCCTGGATAATGCTTTAACTGTGTTGCGTCAAAGGTATTTTTTGTTTTGCCTGTTATTCTACTCACGATATTCCAGGTGGTCTTGCAGACATTGGATGATCTTCTGAGCTGATCAGTATATGAGTCGGTCTTTGATCTTGATATCTCAGCCTTGTACTCCGCTAGGAAGGATTTGTAAGTTTCTACAGGCAGCCTCTCTTTTTTCATACCGTAGTATAACTGTCTTTTTACTCTGCTCAACATTTTGATTCTCTCATTGACCCACGATTGCTTTTCTATCATTGTATTTCTCGGTAATTCAGGAGCATGTCTGTTTAAGGAGTGTTGAACCGCCTGAATGAAGGCCTCCACAGAAGCATTTATGTCGTCATGCGTTACCAGCCTCACCCAGTCTACTTTCATCAAATCATCCTGTATTGTTCTTAATGCTTTCGTGTTGAGATTTCTTGTGAGGGTCAAGTTGTTTCGAGTCCGGTCCTCTGTTTTGCTGTTGAAAGTGATTTTCTGGCCCAAGTGGTCTGAAAGTGCCGTGACTATCACACTTGCTTTGCAATCCTCGCAGTCAGTGAAGATGTTGTCTATCAACGTTGCCCTTCCATTCATCCCCAATCTGGTTGGTTCCGTGATTTTTGGTTCTAAATCAAACATTGCTAGAAGATCAGCAAGTTGCGTGGCATTTCTATCCTCAGTGTTCAGGAGATTCACATTAAAGTCCCCACATATGAATATATTATTTCGTACTGTTTGTAAAATGTCATGTAGAATACACATAAATTCATCAATGTCACCAAGAGGAGACCTGTAAATAGCCATAATGATGTAATGTTGCCCGAGTAGTTTTATTGCACTGCATTCAAGGGTCTGTTCCCTTGATATCTCAAATCCCGCCAACTTTTGAAGACATGTTTATTGTTTTTTCATCATAAAATATGATGCCAGTTAAAAAACTTCTTACTGCAAATATGTCAGATCTTAATCCGGTAAAGTTTGGAATCTTGTTTATTTATTTATGTTCTTTATGTAATAGTGGTTGTAAAAAAGTTTCTAAAAATCGGGTTTACACCTTAGGGCAGACAATTTTGATAGATATACACGTTCTATAGAAATGTTTCAAGAGTATTACGCAGTTTAATTCATTTTTTTTCGTTATGTCATTTCAGTTACGAGCATCTTTGAGGTGATGTTTGAGTATGTTTTAGGGAACAATTCACGTTGCAAATCGAGTCAAGTGCTCTGCACATTTGGGTGGGCATGAAATAAATGGGCATTTTTCTAAAAGTTCTATCAAATCCAAATAAACTGCGGGCGATCTAAATGTTGCTCTAGAGTAATATATTTTTGTATACGTTAATTTCACACCTTATTGTTAAACTTTTTCTATTTGAAAAATTACTTAATCTTTCATTAAAAAAGAAATTCTAATTTTTAAAGGAAATTATATAAATCTAATTATATAAACTTTAGGCCTCCTGCGGGAGACCTAAATATTTTTCAATTTGGCTAATTTTTTTTGGTGGTAGGTATATGTGGGTCCATAGGCACAACCTTTTATCAACGTGAAATTTTGAATTTCGAAAAAAACGTGTTTTTGATACGCTCTACTGCACATGTCCCACATGACATTTCTGCACACTGAAACCATCGAAACTTCAAAATTGATAATAATGAAGTAAGACCACTTTTGACGGCAAAAATTATGTTTTTGATAAAGTATTTGTTAATATTACGACTCGTCACCCGGTGGTTATTTCGCTATTTATATTTGTTTTCTTAGTGCATTTGCATTAACTGAAAAAGCCAGACGATTTTTGAAAATTTTATAAATTTTGAAAGTATTACGACTTGCCACAGTGTGGTGATTTTGCCAGTTATATTTGTTTCCTTAGTGCAGTTTGTTAAGATTTGCTTAGTATGTTTCTTCTCTGAACGCTTTTATAATGTAAGCAACTTCCTGCTATATCAGCGTTCTTACCGACCTGTGTTTATATATGTAATATTGGTGTATCGACTGTCGTGTTGGACAGTCGCATTAAAGTTAACAACAGTTTCTTCGCATTTTATTCGCATCACCTTCGCAATTTGATAAATGATTGACAGATCATTCAAACCCTCGAATCATTACAAAACACAGTTCATAATATAATATCGATGGTATTAAACAGTGAAAACTGAAGAAACTCGAAAAAGGTGGGCGATTTCTTAAAAGTTTATAAATGTTCACAATTTGTTGATTTTAGTTTTGGCTATTTCAAAAATAAACAATGAGTTTGTATGATTCTTGAGCAACTGGAGAATGTATAAACATCAATAACAAGTGTTTAAAAATGTTTAAAAATACATGCTGTATTTTGAATAGTAATTACAAGTGAATACTGTTTCTTGAAAATATGTAGTTAAAAATATGTTTAACGCGAATTTTATTCTTTTTACCGCTAGATCATATTAAATATAATACGTTTGTATTAAAAACATAATTTATTATTGATTATTCAAGTCACATGGAGTCTAGAATCTATAAACATCGATAACAAATTTTAAAAAGATATGCCGTATTTTAAATAGTAATTACAAGTGAATATTGTCTTTTAAAATAGTTAAAAATAGATTCAAAGCGTATTTTATTTTTTTACCATAAGGTGATGTTAATTAGTACAAATTTTGTATTGAAAACATAATTTATTATTGATTATTCCAGTCATATGTAATCTGAAACTTACCACGATAATACCTCGATGGCAGTACAGCGTAGTGCTCGAAAACAATTTTTGCGGGCAGAAAAATTTATTTTTCTGTCCGGCATTTATAACGTTATTCGACGTCCAGGTATGAAACGAATGTTTTTCCTGCGTTTCGCAAACTTGAATCCCTTTTTTCTCAAAATATGTTTTCAACTCTATATCCGGAAACGCATATGTCCATGTTTGGAAATATATTATTATGTCGATTTCTTATTGTTATTGTGCAGTTGATAAATATCACAAACGGCTGTATTTTTTCAAGGGATTGAAAATATAACTAAATTCTTTTACTCAGAATGACATTATAGGTTTATTTGCATCACTCATTTGTGTGGAATGAGAGAAACATTGATACCTCACAAAAGATCATTAAAATTTTCAGGGAACTTTCTTGAAACATAGTAACTATAGTACCTACTAAACAATTGTTTACTAATTGCATGTTATCCATTGTAGTTGTTAATAATAAAGATACAACAAATCTACCGATGCAATTTGCCACAAAAAAAAACATTTTTATTAAACTCTTCACTCAATCATAACAACTTATAATTATTATACAGCCATATGGAGAGACAGAGGCATACCACATAATTGTCGACAGAAAACCGAAAGTAACTTGTGTTAAATTGAACGGGAGATCTTGTACCGTTGTATTAAAAAGTGAAAACAATAGAAACCAGACAGCGGTAGGCCTACTATTAACGAACACAGTGTGACACACAATCGGCTAAGAATTTCTTCAATCTGTCAACCAGACTCGGTCTAATTTGCATACGCGGCAATGAATAAATAATACCCGCTGAAAAGGTGCATTAATCACCATATTCTTGGAGTTCAGTGTCGAAGAATTGCGAATTAAGCATTCTTGGAAGTGATCTTTGGTATTTCCAGTACGACTTATCAGAAAAAATTGCGTAATATTTAGGTTATAAGGTTATAACGCAGGTTATTTTTCAGTAAACAATTCTTGAAACTCGAGATGTAGGAGAAGATGTCATATGGATGTTAGATGAGTTTGTAGAGTGGGTATTGTTAAGAAAATGTTGATAAATTAATTATTATCAAGGACGCTCAAAGTGTCCAGTCACTATTTGGGTAACCCCATATAATCATGTATATTTTGAATAAAATAATCAGAATTCATTCTGTATGTACAATGTAGATAGACAAAAACGAATATTAAAAAAAAAATCCATATCAAAACCAGCCATGTCAAAACATTTACTAACCACTGTTGTCCACAAAAATATAGTTTAAACATGCATGTGGCATGCTATAGTATTGCCAAAGGGTTGGGGCTTTCTTAGTTTTGCTCTGTTCATCAAAATACGCCAGCATGACGTTTTCGGTGAAGTTTCGCGGCTCTGGTAAGTGATCGTGCAATATTCTCGTCAACTAAACATCAAATCCCCCTTTCAGATAATATACAAGGACCCCATTTACCTGAATAGAGTTATGCGAAGATCAAACCTACATCGTAGATATGATCGGGTTCAAATACTGCCGCGGGATTGTATATGCGCAATAAATAGTTTATTGAATATCAGCATGCACGTAGGAAGCTCTAGTACATCTAATGAGTTGGGGATTTCTTACTTTATGTAACGTATATGTTTGCGGTACAATTTTGGACAGAATTCTGGTCGTGCCAATACCGTATTCTTTTTTTGTACGTCGCTTACAAGTTCATCTTAGTTCTAGTTGTGTACAACTATTGTGTTACCTCCATCGCATGTAATTTTACCAAGTATTATTATTTATTCTAATAAACTACTTCACCGAAATTCGAATTTGGTTTCAATTATAAGTGCGTGTAAATGTATAAGCCTCAACGGCTACCTAGCGGAATTAGGTAGACACCGCTATCAAACGTTAAGCGTTATAACAATTCTTTAGTAAGTTCTTGTTCTTGGAAGTAACCAATCAGCCACCGCCAAACATTTCTATTCTGACATTTCTATAAATAATTGAATCGGTCGGTTCTAAAACAGTACAAGTCCAAAAAGTGAGTTCTGAGAAAATTAACAAAATAATTTTGTCGGTGCATTATCTTGAAAAGTATAGCAGTTCGCTATTTTGTGCCAACAGACGAAATATAAAGCAGTTCACAGAGAATTCCATGTATTACATATTCTATTTATATTTGCATTAAAAGCAGAGCTATGATTAAAACAATCATCATGGACATGTACTGTTTTTGAATTCTAGGGAAAAACAGCGTACATTTTTAACAATACATATTTGAAGCATTGAAATAATATTTTTATGATGATATGTAGGGTTTTTGGGGTTTTAATTCCAAACCCGTTGTCATATTTGTTTTATTAAAAATGGCGGATTCAACATGGCGATCAGAAAATTGTGAAAGATGTCAGGTGCTTATGAAACCTATTTGCCGTGATATTTGAAGATCCTAGATTCCAAATCCACTGTCCAATTTTTAAAATGGCGGAATCAATATGGCGACCGAAATGTAAAAAATCTTGGATTTGTATGAAACTTATTTCCCGTAATAGTTGAAGACTGAACTTTAAAAATCTCATGTCAGATTTTCAAAATAGCGGATTATACAGGTTTATAGTCAAAATTACCGGAACACCTTCAATTCTTCAAAGAAAAGTTCTAACAAAAGCTTTTTGGTTTTCAACAAGCTATCGTCTAAATATATTTTGAATATACAGGCTGTTCATTTTATTCTGGAAATTTAGTAACTTTTTCTTTTTCAAATGATTCTTAGAACTTTTTGTATAAACTGCGTCAGTTTATAGTTATAAGCAATTAATCAAAATTAGTCCAAATTACCGGAACACCAAAATAATTCTTCAACCGTACAAAATTTAAAATTTAAAAAAAGTCAAACAAAGGTTTTTTTAACAAGCTATCGTCTAAGTATATTTTTAATACACACGGTGTTCATTTTATTCTGGAAACTTGGTAAACTTTTCTTTTTGCAATAGAACACCTGTACATTTTACATTTTCTATCTAAGATTATTTCTAACAGTTTTTTGTGGGAATCATTTTT
The DNA here is from genome assembly GCA_963966075.1 of Aphodius sticticus. Taxonomy (NCBI): domain Eukaryota; kingdom Metazoa; phylum Arthropoda; class Insecta; order Coleoptera; family Scarabaeidae; genus Aphodius; species Aphodius sticticus. The sequence goes on from OZ014509.1 coordinate 68,699,916, forward strand.
ATAAAATGCATCAGCTTTGAGTTATGGAGCAATTAATCAATAATTAACAGATAAAATTAAAAAATCAAGATAAAATAACAAAACTATGAAATAAAATAAAATATTCAAGTAGACAAATTAAAATAATTTTATATGTATTGTTTATATGTTATGCATATACAGTATGTGGGAAAATATTCTTAATTTTGGCAGTTCAGCAGTTCTGATTAATTGCTTACAAATAAAAAATGATAGTATTGTATTAAAAAATTATTTCTACCAAAGATTCTAAGAATTCTAGAATTAGAAAATTTAAAAATGTACAGCATGTGCTATCAGAAAAAAGAAATGTTACCAAATTTACAGAATAAACAATAGTTTGTTTAGACCCAGAAAATTTTATTGTTTGATAATTATTTTAATTTTTATACAGTTGGTTTTGTCTATTTATTGATTAATTGCTCATAACTCAAAAATAATGCACTTTGTAGAAAAATTATTCCTACAACAGATTGGTAGAATTAATCTTAGAATTAGAAAAAAATTAAAATAAACATGGTGTTCTATTTAAAAAAGGAAAGGTTACCAAATTTTCAGAATAAAATGCAAACTACATAGTGTACATATATTAAAAATATATTTAAACGATAGATTGTTTAAAGCAATACAATTTTTAATTGATTTTTTTTTTAAATTGTTTACGGTTGGAGAATTATTTAGGTGTTCCTGTAACTTTGACTAACCCTGTTTATGGCGATATGATTTGATATTTGATATGCTTTGATTTGATACTCTATGATATTATGATAGTATTGAATTTCCTCTTCTTCGGTGGTAGTCGGTCCGGCGTCACGTGGTAGTAAATTCTAAATTTTCACCAGTTACGTACTTGACTGGTCTACTATACAGGGTTAGCCAAAATTACCGGAACACCCAAATAATTGTACAACGGTAAAAAATTTCAAAAAAAAATTCAAGCAAAAGTTTTTAGACTTTAAACAATCCATCGTTCAAAGATATTTTGAATATACAGGGTGTTCATTTTATTATAGAAATCGCGTAAATTTTTTTTTTCAAATGGAACACCCTGTATCTTTTTACATTTTATAATTTTAGGACTAATTCTGGACATTGTTTATTAAAATAATTTTTTTATAAAATGCATCATTTTTGAGTTTTAAGCAATTAATTAAAATTAGTCCAAATTACCCGAACACCCAAATAATTCTCCATCGGTAAAAAAATTTCAAAAAACATTCAAACAAAAGTTTTTGACATTAAACAAGCTATCATTAAAATATATTTTTAATATACAGGCTGTTCATTTTGTATGCATATTTGGTTAACTTTTTTTTTCAAATGCAATATCCTGTATATTTTTACATTTTATAATTCTAAGACGAATCTAATAATTTTTTATTGGAATAATTTGTTTAAAAATTTCATAACTTTTAGTTATAAGCAATTAGATGAAGTAATACCTCATCTCCTAGTTATATTCAACGAAGATCTGAATAATATTTGGTTTCAACAAGATGGTGCACCGCCGCATTACGGTGTCCAAGTTCGGAATTATTTAAATTCAATTTTCCCGCAGAGGTGGATTGGAAGGAGATGATCCATTGAATGGCCACCTAGGTCGCCGGATTTACAAATACTGGATTTTTCTATTTGGGGCCACCTAAAGTCCAAGGTTTACACCAATAGGCCGCAAAATATTGATGCGTTGAAGCAGAGGATAGTGGACGAAGTTCAGAGTATTACTGTCGATCATTTAGACAACTGTTTACGGGAATTTGTTGATAGGTTGGGGCATTGTCAAGCCGCTCAGGGATGGCAGTTTGAAAATTTAATTTAATTGTTTTGTTATTTTTTCTTTACATTGTTATTATTTATCCGTTCGGCTAAAATAAATGTTTTGGAGTTTTGATTAATTGCTGATAATTAAAAAATGAATCAATTTATAAAAACCTACTTGAAAAAAATTCTTAGAATTAAAAAATAAAAATGTACAGGACGTTTAATGAGAAAAAGGAGAAGTTTTCCATACTTCCATAATAAAATAAACACCCTGTATATTAAAAATATATTTGAACGATAGCTTGTTTAAAGTAAAAAACTTTTGTTTGAATGTTTTTTGAAATTTTTTTACCGATGAAGAATTATTTGGGTGTTGCGGTAATTTTGACTAATTTTAATTAATTGCTTAAAACTCAAAAATGATGCATTTTATAAAAAAATTATTTTAATAAACAATGTTCAGAATTAGTCCTAAAATTATAAAATGTAAAATGATACAGGGTGTTCCATTTGAAAAAAAAAATATACGATGGATAGTTTAAAGCCTAAAAGCTTTTGTTTGAATTCTTTTTTGAAATTTTTTACCGTTGTAGAATTATTTGGGTGTTCCGGTAATTTTGGCTAACCCTGTATATCAGTAGAAACTCAGTAGAAACGCGTTGCATGAGGGAGCAAAAAGGCACTATTCTGGACTTGCTTATTTCGCCCAAGCATTTAGGTCAATTCGATAGAATACCATAGTGAACATTTTGGCTATTTCAGTTCAAAATTTTGGACTATTTTGTACCGTTTTCGCACTCGCCGATTCAATTATTAGACACTAGTTTTAAATTAACTTTTTAGGTTATGTTTCTATATCTATATCCTTTATTCACTCATGTAGTGTAAGTTTTTATCACACTAGCCGTTGCGGGTCAATAGTGTTGCCCCAAGTTCTATTGTGACCATAGTTGCGCTTCGTTAATTATTTATTAAAACTTGTAGACTAAAGTAGAGTAAAATTATCCACAATAAGATTTTGTTATGATTTTTTCCCAACTTTACGAAGTTGGCAGTTTACTACAGTACCAACAGTACTACAACACGGTACCCGCAAAATACCCTAGATCCTAAATATAGTAACTGCAATTTCCAAATTTATATAAAATTAATGACGCAAAGTAGAAAAAATAGTATATTACACTCGATTTATAAGACATCTTAGCGCGTATTCACTGAAAATTTGCATTGCTCTAAGTAGATAATAATGAATCGAAGAAAGAGATATGCTACCTATGTTATTACGAAGGACCAATTACGCTATCATACCATAATTGCCATGGCAGTTCAATGTCAAGGCTGCCAGCAATATAATACAACAGATACTCTAATATCATTTACATAATAACCACGAGAGACGAAACCGTTCAACTGGCCGACATCAACTACCAGTTAATCGGTAATGATTATACACACTAGCGCCATGGACGCACCATTCGCGCATCACATTCTTCCCAGAAAATTACTTGCAGCTGCGATCGGTCTCATGCCCATCATAAAATTTTTAAGCGCGCGCATTCCAGCCAATGCCAATATGTCTACGTTCCACATTTTGTCCGCCAAGGAATGCGTCGCATTAGCATTATAATCTATGATCGTAAAACTGAGCCTAAGTAGAAAACTTGCAGCAATTACCGGAGTTGTCCTGCAGACGTCAGGCCACTGTCTACATTCTATATACATACAACGAGTATATCGTCGCGTCGCCGACAAGAAGAGTTAAAAAGAAGAGACCGTTGAGAGAGGTCGAAGAGGTAGATTATCTCCGAGGTTTTATGTATTTACAGTGGTTGGAATGGGGTACAGTAGTCGTTTGAGTCGCTTGTGGTTTGTGGCTTCTGTTATGGGTTTGTGGTCACACCATGGCACAGTCGTCGATTTTGCACTTTTAGCCGGCCAATTTTTTTTTCTTATGCACTTAAAATCTTTGATAGATACCCGGAAAAATAGTAAACAAATCTAAGCTTTAAGGGGGTTGCAAAATGAATTTGAGTGTTGTCGGTGTTAAAATTTGGAAACATTATTATATGTACTTAGGAATAAACAATAAAAATGGAAAAAATATCTCAGTACCAATGGGGTGGTTTTCGAGGGGGTTGAAATTAAATTTTGTTTTAAAATCCTAAAACTTTGTGAACGTGCTACTGTTATTCCTGCAAATGCGCAAAAAGGGAAAAAATCAAATTTACTTGTGGGGTGGTTTTGAAAGGGGGTTGAATAATAAATTTGATACGAAAATTTTGAAATTTTGTGCATGTGATATAATTATTCCTACAAATACGCGAAGAAAAGAAAAAAAATCTGATGTGGCCAGGCACATGACTTTATCATACTATATATAAAATTGATAGTTTAGCTGCATGAGATTCTATTTGATCGAGATCGGCCATGTCTGCATTAAAACTAGTAGAACTAGACAGATATGTCGATTAAAGCTGCGTTCGGATATTGTACTTCGTTGACACCGGGTACACCGTCCAAATGACACTTACGTGTTATTGGATGCAAAACCTGTAACTTTTTAAATAATAGTTCTAGGCAAATCAAATTTGGTACACTCCAACGGCATATACAGGGTGTTCCTAAATATCATGTAAATACGAAAAGGGGTAATTCTTTGGCTTATTTAATGACTAAAAATTCATATAAACATAGGTCCGCAAACGCTTCGTTGCCGATCTACAGGGAAGAAACCCGAAAAAGGCGGGTGATTTCTTAAAAGTTTATAAATGTCCACAATTTGTCGATTTTAGTTTTGGCCAATTCAAAAATAAACATTACAAAAATGAGTTTGCATGTTTCTTGAGCAACTGGAGAATCTATAAACATCAATAACAAGTGTTGAAAACAGTTTAAAAATACATACTATATTTTGAATAGTAATTACAAGTCAATACTGTTTTTTTTTTAATGTAGTAAAAATATGTTTAAAGCGAATTTTATTTTTCTTTACCGCAAAATCATATTAAATATAATACGTTTGTATTAAAAACATAATTTATTATTGATTATTCAAGTCATATCTAGTCTAAAACCACGATAATATCTCGTTGACAGTACGGCGTAGTGCTTGAAAACAATTAGATAAGTATCAGATGTTAATTATTGTGATTTAAGGGTTGCTCGCCAAAAACAGAACAATCGGGGTAGGTTTTCGTACACGCTTAGAAAAATGTTCATAACTTATACAAAAGTTGTTGTTGCATAAATTTCTTCTCAGAAAATAACCAGAAATATCCTGGTTATTATTTATATTATGTACAATATGAAATGTAGGAAGTACGGTATAGAAATGGCCATGGAAGTATATTTAAGTAGGTAATACAACAATACTACAATATTGTAAATAACGTATAATATTCTTAGAATAATTACTTCCTGTCTGACTACAACGTACACTTACTGCTTTCGAGTTCGACAATTCAAGAATGAAAATGTGATAAAAACAAGATTTTATTACTATGCAACTCTCTATTTTTTACAGCTATGACACTTTAAACTTTACTTAGCATATTTGATTACGTATTTTTATGCTCAATGTTTACGAACACTATACCGTTACGAACATATTCATTCACTGCTTGGAATTTGTAGTAACTAGTAAAAGTAAACTTAGTACCTAATGATTGCAAGTGCTGACAGCCAGTTAAATGATGTCATCGTCTTGGCATTATGGCATTTTTCTAAATTCTAAACAGTTTAGCGAATTCACACTAAACTAATTTGCATACTAGCCAAATATACGTAATTTATTTATAGATGTGTGATAAACATTTTTTTTTAATACTAAACCAAACACAAATTAGTTTTTAATTATTATTATTGTTAACATCTTACTCTCTTTGTGTAAATAGATATTTTCAGACTTAATAACTGTAATCCGGTTAAAAAGGTCAAAAAAAAAGCTTTTGTCTAATATTGGCTAATATTGGTACTAAAAACAAATTATAACAAAATTTTGGGGGTCCATGGAGAAATTTGGGAACAGAATGATTATATACAGGATGAGTTATTAGTATCCCGGCGGTTGATAGTCATCAAATCGTTTGAGAACGAAAAAAATGTTTTATACAAGAGTTGTTTGACTCATTAGTTTCTATAACGTAAAATTATTTTCATTTATACAGGGTGTTGGATTTCGGCGTGATGGAAAGTCAGTACATTTTTTTTAAATGGAACGCCATGTATATCATACCATATCATGAATACTAAGCAAGTTGTCTTTCCAACTGTGTAAGTTGTACCTGTGTAAAGTAAATAGTTTCTGAGATATTCAATTGTTTGTCAAAAAATTGGCAATTTTAGGCATTTGTTAAAAACTACGTTAATACTACATTTTTGCAGATACAGTCCTAAAAATGTTATCACATAATAACTAAACTCATAGCTAAATGATGATGATATGAAAAATTAGATGCGCTATACAGGGTGATCGTAGTATGCACTAGTTTTTAAACATTTTTACATGGCTGTTTCTTGAGATTTTTAAATGGCACACCCTGTATATTATTTGCTAATTGAAATGTCCCTTAAGTTCTTTGTAATTTATATTCACTATATCGTATACCTATTTTTACTAGTTTTTGTGATATTTGGAATTTAAAGAGTAGTATGCTATTTATTATCTTAATATTGCTTTGTATACAGTGTGCTGGGTAGCATGATGTAAAATATTTAAAGCGATATAGAAGAAGCCATTTAGAACCTATTTAACTAGATTTATTCATATAAAAAGTATTATGGTTATCAAGGTATTACACAATTTTATAAGTATTTTATTTTACATATTTTTATTATTTTTTGGGCTCCAAAGTAAACCAGAAACAGTGTAATTTTAGGGGGACTATCGTGAAAAATTGTTCACTTGTGTGAAAATTGTGTGGAGACGTTTCATTGTAATAGTATGTGCGCTTATACACAAAAACAAACAGAAACGCTAAAACCTGTCTTGATGAGCTACGTTTTAGAACGGATTTATATTCAGTACAAAAAACAACAAAAAATATCTTCTTACTATTGTTAATTGGTTTAAAATAGGTTATTTTTCTGGGGAGACAAATCAAAATTCGAATGATAGTATGAGTAATAATATTGATAATGTGAATGGAAAGTGGCTTATTTGGAAGTGTTTTTAATAATTTCTTTTTGCTATGAATGAAAATCTGAAACTAACGATGCCTATCAGTTTCCTTTTGTTGCATATTTGGTTGTTGTATGTGAGCACATAAATCACATCAAAGGAAATCTGATTTTCAACACTCAGAAGTCAACAAATTTTCACAATACTTAACCTAAGAGTATAGGGTTTAGGGTTTAGTTTAGCAGTAATTTGAAATTTTTAAATCGCTTGTTCGGTTGCCATACGATAGACAGCATAATATACTTACAAAATTTAAGATAAAATTGTTAATATGTTGATAACGGTAATACTTTGTATAAGGATCAAGCTGGTTAAATCGTTTCTAAATTATCTCTTCTATCGCCACCTGAAGACTTTACATCAAAATACCAAATACCTTATTCACAGCAATATTAAAATTTACAATTGCATTACATTTTCGTTAAATTGCAAATATCACAAAAATAGTAACTTTTGGTGTATGACATACTAGATGTAAATTAGAGCGAAATAAAGGGTTATTACAGCCAATACATATTATACAGGGTGTTCCATTTAAGAAATTCGAGAAACAGCCATTTGAAAAGCATCAAAATTTACTAAGTTAATGAACACCCTGTATAGTGTATCTAATATCTTTAGATACTATCACCTACCTACTGGCTTTGACTATTGTCTCACATAGTTTAAAGGGAAATCGGAAAAAATGTCGTTTTTACACAGTTTTTAAAAAGATCCTGCAACGGACATATTTTGGAAAAATAGTTAAATATCTCTGGAACTATTCACGCTGTGACTTATTAACTAAAGACCGCCGGGATACTAATAAGTGACCCTGTATATACCTACTATGATTTAGATCTTTTTTCTAGTAACTAAAAAGAAGTTTTAGAAAAAAGGAAAGTAAAGTTGTGTAAAATAGCCTAGGAATACCTCACGCTCCAATGTGACGTCTTATAAAACTCGTATTTGTATATTATTATACAAGTTTTATAAGACGTCAAATTGGCGCACGAGTTGTGTTGGCCAAATGGAACGAGTGCGCCAATACGTCTTATAAAACGAGTGTAATATACTTTTTTTTCTACTTTGCGTCATTAATTTTATATAAATTTAGAAATTGTGGTTACTATATTGCGCTAAATTAGAATCTAGGGTATTTCGCGGGTACCACGTGGCTGCACTGTAGTAACTGTCAACTTCGTTAAGGATGAGATCGATGAAATAAAATCATGACAAAATCTAATTGTGAATAAAATTACTACTTTAGCCTACAAGTTTGAATAAATATTCAGCGAGGTCTCAACGATGATCATAATGGAGCTTGGGGCAACGCTTTTAACCCTACTGTGATAAATATATGAAACTTAACCTAAAAAGTCAACAACTTTAATAGTGGTTTTATAAGTATAATAATCAGAATAGAAGTGTTTGGCGGTGACTGATTAGTTACTTCGAAGAACGAGAACTTACTAAAGAATTGTTTTAACACCTAACGTTTAATAGCGGTGTCTACCTAATTCCGCTACGTAGCCGTTGCGGCTTATATATTTACAAGCACTTATAATTGAAACCCAATTTTAATTTCGGCAAAGTAGTTTATTAGAATAAATTATACTTAGTAAAATTACATGTGATGGAGGTAATACAAATATGTTGCACACAACCAGAACTAAGACGAAGTCGAAAGCGACGGACAAAAATGAATACGAATTGAGCCGAACAGAATTCGGTCCAAAATGTTACCGAAAACTTATACGTTACATAAACTAAGAAATCCTCTACACTTTAAATGTACTATAGCTTCATACGTGTATGCTGATAAACCATTGATTGCGCATATACAATCTCATAGCAGTAATTAAAATCATTCATAACTACGATGTAGGTTTGATCTCCGCATAATACCTTATTAAAGTAAATGTGGTCCTTGAATTATATCTGAAAAGGGGATTTGATGTTTAGTTGAAAAGAATGATAACGATCACTTACCAGAGTCGTAAAACATCACCGAAAACGTTATGCTGGCGTATTTTGATGAACACAGCAAAACTAAGAAAGCCACGACCATACTATAGCAGGCTACACGCATGTTTAAATATGTATAGAATAGTGATATTTCGCAGTTTATGCGATTGCAAGAGATTGAAAAGAGGCAGTGTGTGGTTATGTATTGTACGTTTGACATTTGGCATTTGATATCAATGTGTACCAATCCTGGCAATCTTAGACAAAAATGTTACTGTTTTCGGTGTTACAATGTGTTAATTGTAACACCGAAAACAGTGTTACAATGTGTGCATTGTGAATGCAAAGTAGAAAAAATAATATAGTATTATAACACAACTAAAATCGATATTTCTATGATTCAATGATGTGAGAATAAAGTGTTATGTTCTGCTAGACCCTAGCGTATAACGTAAGCAAATAAAGCATTCATATTTGCAATTTTGCTAGCACTTGGGGTAAAACAACAACAACTCCCGGATGCGGGCGTCTCCGGGCGGATTTATTTGCGCAATATTGGGGTTGTTATTCTAGATAGAATTTCTTGGGCCGTGAGGAATTCCTCTCGATCCATTACAGGAATTGGAAAGACGTCAATTTTCCCCCGACAAACTTTGCCAACGTATCAAGTTGCTCCAAATCTTTATTACTGGAGAAACTCCAGATTTTTCTAGCCGGCTCCACTACGGCGCTGCCGTTATTCCTTATTCGATATTCTAATCTTCGTTTTAAGAATGGATTGCGTGTCATAAGTATTGGGGTTGTTTGGATCTAGATATTTATTATTATTATTATTATTGTAATGTTAGTATGGGTTTAATTTATTAACTTTTACCTAAGTTACTTAATTAGTTGTATGTAAATTGAGTCGTAAGAATTTTCAATTTAATTTGTGGTGTAAATGTTAATAAATTTTCATTTCATTTCAAAAGAAAAAGTAATTCTTACTCAAGGAGTTATTTTTACGAAATAATATTTCTAACTAACATCTAGAGTAGTATACAGAATATATTATATTCTGTATACTACTCTAGATGTTAGTTAGAAACATTTTCCGTATTTTCAAATTTTTTACCCCTAAACCATTTCTGATTATTGGTAATTATATAGGGTGATTTATAACTATTGTTAAAAATTAATTTGCGACAAATAAAGAGTTCTATTTTCAGAAAAAAATGGAAGTATATTTTTATTGCTTAATTTACGAGTTATCTGCCTTTCTAGATCTACCCATTTACTATTTAATGTTATCTGTACTGTTTTAGTCAAATGTCTAAAATTTGAAAGTGAAATAAAAATAGATAATAAAAGAATTACTATTTATTTATTTATTTTATCTATTTATTTTGTTCATTTATTTTACTATTTATTTAGTCAATTGCTTTTCAAGATTAACAAGATTTTGGCGAATTTTTCAAACAAAAAAAAATTCAAGCTAGTCATTTTAAAATGTGAGTAACATAATTACAATATTTTTTTATATTTTACAACCATATTTAGGTGTTATCGGCTCTCAAATAAAGAAAAATGTGTAAACTTTGTCAAAAACATTTTATTTTTTATTGATTCTGGTATGCTTTATTCCATCAAATTTGATTCTGCAGATAGAAATTTTGAAAAAAAAACTAGACTCACTTCACTATTTCTGTGGCTTCGATTATTGTACTTTTGACAACTTAAATAATTAAAATAAGGAAATCCGTGAATTTTTCTGGTATCTCTGCTCAAAAGTTAATGATTATATTACTTAATTAAATTAATATCACGTGATGAGTTTTAAAAATCAAATATATTTTAAAGACGCTTTTTTGAAACTCTTCCATGAACATTAAAAAAACGTATGGTGTACATATCATGTTGTTGTTCCAAATTGAAAATAAGTCGTCATTGAAAAATTGGCGAAAACGAAACTACTTTATATCGAATTTTATCAATCAAGGGTTGTTAATAACGTTTATAAAAATCAAGCCAGGCATTTTAAAAATGATAATTATAATAAAACAACAAAATCTGATGTGGCCAGGCACATGACTTTATCATACTATATATAAAATCAATAGTTTAGCTGCATGAGATTCTATTTGATCGAGATCGGCCATGTCTGCATTAAAATAAAACTACTAGAACTAGACAGATATTTTGATTATATTGACAGTAGGTACTAAGACTGAGTTGAACGTTTGCACTGGTACATTCGACACTGTATTTGTCTGTTTAATGCCGTTATCGTCGATTATTGTGACTTTGTGTTGAGACTGTTATTTGTTCCCTGAAGAAGCCAGAATTTACTGGCGAAATATTGGAATAAATGAAAAGGTCTATCTAGTTGGCACTTTTATTTCAAGCTCTAACAACCCAATAAAAGCACGGTTTTACATACTACGTATGATAAAGTAAAAATCACACATGATTCTGTTATGCTTTCTTGAGAAATAAATAGGTTTATATCGTTTTCGCGTTTTGTGCACTGGTTTTCTCAAAAACTAGACTCACACACAGAAAAGTGATTATTTGGAACGAGAAAACATAATTTCTTGAATTTATTTACTAGATTCAAATGCATATTTACTTGGATGTAGAAAGTTAGGTATATACAAGAAATGCCACAATATTGTATTGAAAGAAGTAATTGAATTTTTCGTCCCAAAAATGTTAATTTCTCCAACGAAGTAATAGTAAATCCATCCAAGTGCGTAGTTACTTGATCCAAGAAAATATGACATTTAATATAAGTAAGTATTGTTTACTGAATGAAAACCCACCAATTATTTAACTGAAGTAATTCTCACTTCTTTCAAGTAATCCCCTTCTCTGGAATGAAAATGCGCACCGTGATTTTGTCTAGGCTCGCGCGCCCGCGCGTGGTGCTGGGGCCGTAAAGGAGCCTAGTACGAAAACAACAGCGAAGTACCCGTAGGGGATGTGCCTTGTGATTTATTGGGGATGTGTATTGTGATTTATAGTGTACAATAAACGTTTCAACACGGAATAGTTTGATGTAACGCACGCAACAGTTTAGAACGAGTAAGTAAATATAACATACCTATCTCGTTAATTAGCAATAGAAAACGTATTTGTGCCAAATCTTTAAAATTCTTACATTGAGTAGCTAAAAATATTTGCCGGGAATAAAAATATACACTTCATTGAAGACTGTTTACTTACTTCACCAGAGTAACCACTTTCTTAAATCTAGTAATTATTCCAAGAAATAAAATTTCTTGGTTGAAGTCAATAATCTCTCGCGTATATACGAACCTACCAACTACTTCAGCCAAGTAATTCTCTGTTCGTTCGAGAGATCACTTTCCTGTGTGCATTTCACTATTTTTCCATTCATCTTCAAATTCTGGGGAATTTTCCAAGGGAAAATGCATATCAAAACTACTGGTCACTAGTTTTCTTTTGTTATTAGCCAAGGTAGCTTGTATTTTTGGTAAATTGAGTTATTGGAAAGTTGTGCCATTTTTTACACTCAATTCTAATTCACAATTACACTCAATCTTCAATTCTAAATTAATAATTGTGAACTGTAAATTTACTGTAATGCCCCTAACTAAGAAGTTTTTCAAATTTTCAACAGTTTGAAAAACAGTTGAAAAGACGCTTGAAAATAAATTTTAGAAATTAAGAAGCAGTCTGTCCTGTATTCTACAAGTATTCTACTAACATAAACAAAATATTGTTTTACCTTCACTTGCGAAGATATTAAATGCCCAGTTGTTTTTTTTTTTTCAAACGGCAAATATGGTCCCACTACTCAAATTTTTTTAGTTGGGAACCCTACCAATATCTGAGATACAAAGTAGATGTACAATTTCATATTTCAGCATAAAATTATTATATTTGGAACAACTATTCCCTAAGACATTTTTAATTTAAATGCAACAAACTGATCTAACATATTTTAGGCAAATTTAATCAACGAAAAAGTATTCCAGCTTATTATACCCATAATTAATTAATTTAATGTTTATTTTATTTCGTTATCTCTTCCAAATTCGATATTTAACAAGCAATTATTATTATTTAACAAGCATATTCACCCTATATATCTAACATTCGTATTGGTCAATTGTCAATTTATCAATTGTCATAAAACAAGACATTTATATAAGAGATATGTTTACCACATTCCACATAAGCATTCTTCAAACATCTTCATATTTCCTATGACAAAAAAAAATAAAAAAACTCGTCAATACATAACTATTACTTAACCAAATTCTCAATACGCATCATTATGTCACCAATTTCTCCAGAAAGAAATACATCCTCATCTCTGTCCACCATATTCGGCTACAGATCATCAAAATTCGCAAAGTTACATAACACAGAAAGTCGCACATAATTACATATACACACATTCACACACAGACAAACACACAAGCAATCAAAAAGCGCTGCATTTCCGTATAGAAGGTAACACAACACCGCTTTCAAATCACCGACAAAACAAACTTATCAAACTTTCGAACTAACGAATTGTACAAACAGAAACAACATACAAAACATTCACAGTTTCAAACAACTGAATCACGGCCTAGCGTATTTTATTTACTAGTAGAATGATTGATTTGTTGGATTATTAAAACATTTGATCGACAAACGTCACAACATGTGATAAAATACGATTAAATACGAATAAATACGATTAATACTTCAACTAGTTCAAATATCAAACTTTAATAACCTAAAACTTACCTTTGATTTGTATTGCTGACGTTTGTATGACACTACTCGAATTCCATAGATGTCTAGTCTCGTATTTAACGTTATTCACTTAATAATTATTACTTTTTAATCAAGGAGTTTGTGAAAAAGTTTGGTACGCGTTTCAGATGAAAATACCGTTAGGTTAAGTGCGGCGTTCTGTCTCGTTTTTGGCGAGTTTGTGTGAATGCGGGAGGAGCGCGGTTTGCAGCGTACTCGCGTCCGTGGTGAACTGTGTTGACTCTGGTGGAATCACGGTAGGTATGCCGTGAAACTCAGTTGTTTAAAAGGACGCCAGGTATGACTTTCTCACTCTCTCCGTGCCGTCGTCGCGTTTGCTTGCATGTACTGAATACGGGTGAAGAGTATTGGGTACTGCGATCGGGTGCTTTACTTCTTTTTATTGTTATTCTGCGACGCATCCCATTAGCTTGTCCGGCGTTTTTAGCGCGCGCTCGCTAATATCGCGCCGTTTGCCGCGGAAAGAGTTGTGTATTGTCTGGGATTGTAATGGAGTTTTTAGTGTGATTCATGGGGGTGTTTCCAAGAATAATGTTTAATTTTTTCACTTCCAGCGCAATGTGGGGCAAAAAGACATTTTTCTGCCAAAATTTAGTAACTTTTTTTACTTAAGGGGCATTAACCCCTTAAGTAATTATTGAAGAGTGCATTCTGGTGTAAAATATACAAAAATAAATGATTTTTTAATTGCGTATTTTGATTGCACATTTATAAACTACACTGTAAAACTTCCAGAAAGAAATACGAAGAATTACGCATTTTTTTTAACCACCCACAACTACATTTTTTCAATTTACTTGTCTTTAAAACAGTGTATCAATTTTTTTACTAAGCTTATAATCCAGTCGTTTTTACCAGAAAACTTGTGGAGTAGTTTTGATTTCTTCCATTCTATATATTTTTTGGGTTCCTGAATTCAAATCTGAGGTTTGCTAACAAAATTTCGAGCCGCAACATCGAAGAAAAACAAAAAAAAACGGTACAAATTTTAATATTTTTGGCGGCTTTTTGCTTATAACTCGGACACTATCAACTTTTTGCAAATAATCTGTGAATTTAATCTCTCAATAAAACTGTATGAAATTTCGTACAAATTTCTACTACACTGCTGAAAAAATTAGAGGAACACTTTTTTCGAAACCTGGAACTTTTTAAATAATAGTTCTAGGCAAATCAAATTTGGTATACTTCAACGGCATATATTTAACTAAAGAAAATTACAAAAGCAATGTCACAACTCTTAGTTACTTCTAAGTTACACTTAAAAATGTAAAATAATGCAAAACAAAATGGAAATTACTGTCATGGTATCGACGACAGTCGGGTTTTCTGTGGATTGGTGAGGTTTAATACAGTGTATGCCTAAGGTGACCAGACGTCCCGCTTTCGGCGGGACAGTCCCGATTTTTTACATTTTGTCCCGCGTCCCGCAGAGGTTTCAAAATGTCCCGCTTTTTGAGATGAGATGATTTGGTTAAAAAGGCAGGGGCAGATACAATGAGAAGTCGTCTGTGCAATAGAGTTCGTTTACATCTTTACATCATGGCAAACATTGTTAAAATTTACATCACTACAATTTGGTTTTAATTGAACCTTCATAAAGTCAAATTACCAAAAATAACTCAAAAACTGTAGTAATAATATAAATACAATGTTCCAAAAAACCGTTTAACGTTACAGTAGTACAGTTCTATTTTAATCTTATCATTGTCAATCTTAAAATCCAATCAAAACTACAGTGATAATACCTAACAGGATTTTTTGACATTTTTATTTATTTTTAAAAGTCTCTACCGGATTCTGACAAAAGAATTAATTTTTTTTTGTTTTCAAAACCGTGCCCCGTATATTTTGTTTTTGTATTTTGTATCCATTGAATTAGAACATTTGTTTGCTATCTTCGTTGACTTATCCTATTAAGTAAATATTTTTTTCTTCATGCCTTCACCCCCATTTGAACGTTTAGATGATCCCTTGATAGTAAATCTTACACAGAGACGAAATTTTGTTTAATTTAAATAAACAAGTTGTTACAATTGAGCAACAAAATACAAAATACAAAATAAATATATTTCTGGATAAAAATGTATTACATATTTACAATATCTATTTGGTACAAAGAACCTATAGCTTTTAGAAAGTTTATTTTTGTTAAAGAAAAGATTAAAAATTTACAATTTACCCTCCAACGGTAAAACGTTGTATCTACGTACAAAATTGATGTTGACATTGATTATTTTTCTGTTCCAATTAAAAAATCACGCAGTTTTACATTTTTAATTATTTACCCTGTAGTCTATCATGTGAACTGTCAATTTTTACGTAAAACACACTAGCTTGTTTGTACAATTAAAGTTATATTTAACAGAAAATACAATTATGTCTATCAATGTAATGTTTGTAGATACGGCATCTTTGGACGGCAATATAGGGAACCAACGAAACTATTTATTGTATCAAATAATATTTATTAAAAAGATTAAATAAACCTTTGTAAAGATGGAATTATCGCTTCTTAACATGGACACATGACACATTCCAACCACAGACACATATATTTAGTTATTGAAATAAATATAGCAAAACAATGAATCTCTCTGAAATTTTGACCAACGCCATATGTAACAGGCACCACATGGTCCTTCAAGGTGTTTTCGATGTAATTCATGGCATTTAGTCTACCAGGAACCACAACAAGATCAGTTCTGTTGTCTATACTTATTCCAGCCCAAACCATCACAGATCCACGACCAAATCTATCCACTTCCTGTATATAGAGTAGCGGCTGCGTAGCGTTTACCAGGACGTCTATATACACGTACTTAACCGTCGCAACGAGTTAAACTAAATCTGGACTTGTCTGTAAACAGTACAGGCGTCCACTGACGAAGTTGCCAATCTTTGTGATCCACAGCAACCCTCATTCGCGCTGCTTTGTGATGCTGCGTAAGGCGTGGTGCGCGGACAGGTGTTCTTGGTTTCAAATTCGCTTCTTTTAATCTGTTTCTAACAGTTTTATCAGAAATTTATATTTCATGTGATGGTCTTAGGTGGTTTAGGAGGTCTCGTGCTTTGGCAGTATGCTGACATAGAGAGGAAAGTACAAGAAATCGGTCTTGATTTCGAGTAGTTTTTCGATTTCGACCTTGTCCAGCTCTTCTAACATATTGGCCAGTCTCCCGAAACCAATTCCATAAACGCTGAATAACAGAAGGGGAAACTCAAAAGTGCCTGCCTAACATGTGGCATACAGTGGCCATGCTGAATAAGAGCGACAACACGAGCAACTTGCACTTCACTAAGATATGATGTTACTTCTAATGACGTTTCTGATCAACAAAAATTGAGAACTGAATTCATTTTTTAACTTTAGTAGGCTTTCATACGTGAATTCAAAGCATACTTGACATTTTTTCCATTTTGTTTTGCGTTATTAATTTACATTTTTAAGTGTAACTTAGAAGTAACTAAGAGTTGTAACATTGTTTTTGTAGTTTTCTTTAGTTAAATATATGTATGCCCTTAAAGCATACCAAATTTGATTTGCCTAGAACTAGTACTTAAAAAGTTACAGGTTTCGAAAAAAAGTGTTCTCCTAATTTTTTGGAGCAGTGTATTTCAATAATTGTCGTCTATTCTATGCCTTAGCTAGTCTATCTACAAATACAATGCTGCAAGAATTTTTAAAATCAACGTTTCGAGAAAAACGCGTTTAAAGGTTAGACCTGTAACGACATTCCCAAACTTTTAATCTTGTCCACTCATATTTTTATCGATATTTCCAAAACGTCAAAATCATTAAGCTTATCACTACAAATGATACGTCATTTTAAAGAGGAGAAATGTCAGTACATTACTGAAAAGAAAAAGATGGGAGATGAAATTGGATTTTGGTGGAATTTATTGCAGTAAAATAATAATTATGTTTGAAAATTTCTGCAGCAAGTCGCACTTTGGCTTTTGTGTCAACATTTAAACCTAATGGCTGTAATATGGTGGACTCAAAATCCAAAATATGACCAATTTGTTCGATTATTTTTGATCATGTTTGTGATAGTTTAACCAACCGCAGACCTGCTGGTAACAACATTTTTTTCGCAGCAAATGGATGTTTCCAGTTTGAAATTAATAAATAATAATTACACGTCATATCAAGAACAAAATTGATCGTAAAAGAGTTATTTTTAACATACATATTACAAAATTATGATTTATATTTTGTATTTAAGAAATCAAAATAATTAAAAAATCAACAATAAGGTTTAGGGTTTAGTCAATGTGATAATATTTCTTTTCGCGAGCACGTGTAACGTTTGGAAAGAAGCAATGTTAAACCATTTTGTGCCCTTTTTTATTTCAAAATTGTTACGATATATAAAATAAGTAGGGTTAAATGTAAGATTAAACCTGGATTATCACAGCTATTATTTATATCCTCTCTTTATAGGAATGAGAAACCCGATTTCATTACATATACTTGTTGAATAGCATATTGATTTTATTGAAACAAAGACAGAAAGTACAGCGCAAACCATAACAAGTGCCGTTCCTACGTATAATAATAATAACAGACCGTTTTCGAAGCTACTGTTCACAACAGATGTAAGTGAAATGACAGTTATGACATCCTTTGAAGTTGAAAACGTCCTGACTGCACTACAGAATATGAATATTGTATAATAATATCTTGTATTGATCAATGGCAACCGTTCTGCACATGCGAAAAGTATGCAGCCTCATAACAACTACATATTTATATTTTTCCGACACCTTTAATATAGACTTGTATGTATTTCCTTCTAGCGTTTAAATATATATGAACCTAGTCTACATTCAAACGTCGACAGGACATCTCCAACTCAATTTTATATATCTCCATCATTTTGCTATACCTAAGGCAAGAATTTGCAATATTTTTGCAGCATTATATAGAATTCCCATCTAGTTATAAGAAAATATGCTTTAACAATAGTTTTGTAGAAATAACATGCAGATTGCCTTTAGGTGAGATGAAAATAACGTTTTAACTCTTTCGATAAATCGATCGACAGATTGATATGAGATTCAATGGACAAGAGCGACATAGACGTATAGGCGCCTGTCTGCAAAATGAAAAGATCCCAGTTTGGGTTAAGGTCATGCCTTGAATTATTGAGTCAGTTTACTTCACAAGTCATCTGCAGATGCATTTCACTACGTCATGGAATGATGGACATGAAACGGGAAATGTATATTTTATGCTAAATTTATGATATCCTTCACGAAGATGTGATAAAATTGCGAATGTACATTTAATTTACAAAAGTTAACTAATAAGTAATAGTAAAAATGAAAATTTTGATGTCGATATCTGGGTGCAAATTATTTTACAATATTTTAAAATATATTTGAAATATTTTAAAATATTTTAAAATATTTTAAAATATTTAAAATATACTTTACAATATTTTAAAATATTTTAAAATATATTTTAAAATATTTTAAAATAATTTAAAATATATTTTAAAATATTTTAAAATTATTTTAAAATATTTTAAAATATTAAAAAAATATATTTTAAAATATTTTAAAATATTGTAAAGTATATTTTAAATATTTTAAAATATTTTAAAATATTTCAAATATATTTTAAAATATTTAAAATATATTTTAAAATATTGTAAAGTATATTTTAAATATTTTAAAATATTTTAAAATATTTCACTATGCAATGATACCACACACGATTATTATTACATTATGATTACTTCCGGTATGTTCCGGAAATTATAATTGATGCCATAAAATACGTCAGGTAGGCTTATGTTATGCCATTTTTTTTCTGAACCTCTATGACGTCATAGAACAAAGAAAAACACATATAATTTGTAGAAGCTCTCCAGATGACAAGGGGCTCTCTTTAACAACAAAAAAACGTTACCGGCAAAACGTGGCACCTAACTTCAACAAATCCTAAAACTATAACATCGAAGCTAGTAGCGCACTTAATCCAGTCGTACTCCGTCGTACTTTTTTTTTGTAACCGTATGGTGAAAGTTAATTTTATTAAGCGCTAAAAAGCTCAAATTATTACATCAATACAGCTTTCATAAAGTAATACGCACCACCACCGGTCTCCTCCATTGTAGTTAATCAAAATAATTGACAAAAATTAACGTAAACCTGCGCTCACACGGACATAGATGAATTTGCGAATGGTTATGCACTTTTTCCACTGAGCGTAAAGTTCAGTTTGTGATGGTGCCACACGCGCGCATTTGAAATTTTGACGACAAACTTGTTAAGAGACTGATCTTTGACTATTTCTCTTAATATTTAGTGCAGTTTGAATTACTATGCTTAACTTATTATGCTTAACAAATGCTTAACTTCATTTTTCATTTTTGTCCAGCTAGCGAAGCAGAATCGACCACCGTGCACCCTACACTCTAAAAAGTATGTGTAATTTTCCACTCATTTTCCATACAAAATAGGTGTATTATTACAGTAAATTTGTTGTGATTTAATTTCACAAAATATTTACTGTAATTTTACGATAGGAAATCTAAAAATACATACTTGTTTAAAAAATTACACAAAATGTACCGTAAGTATTAGGTTTACAGAAAAAAAATGTGTAACTTACAGTATTGTTTGTGTGAAGTACGTTTCAACGCGGTCGAAATGCATCTGAGCACATGCGCATACTTCGTATCGTAAACAGCTGATGCAACCCATCAGTCTCGTTATATAGTTTTAAGTGGTGTCCCAGCGGCGCGGCGTTTTGAAGATTTTATTACAAATTTTTGTTAGTGATAGTAAGGAGGTAAGTGTGAATCTTGTTACCGATATTACAATGTACACGTGTAAATATTGTTGTCAAGAATTACCACAATTGAAAACATACAATAAACATCAGTATATACACAGAAATGTGCTTGGGGTGATGTTTAATTGTTTGCATGCATCTTGTGGGATGGTCCTTGCTTATGGAAAACGGTTAAGTTTGTGCCAACATCATCAGGGCGCGGATGGTGAATTTCTACATAGTATAGAAATTATTGCCTACCATTTTAAGGAAAAACTTATAGTATTATTGTGGAGGTACCTATGGTAAAACTGAAAGAATGTTTTAACACTGTTTCAGAAAAGGCTTTTAGGGCCGGTATTTTCATCTCTCGTTAAATGCCTGATAGCTGAACTAAATAGCTATCAAGCACTTTATGGGTAGGTAAAAATATCGGCCTTTAGTTTAATTAAAAAATTGATATTAATTACAACTCCATTGCTTTCAGGTTGCTATGCAAGAGGGCAGCGGAGAGATTACAACAAAAGTTACAAAGAACCCTCATTAACACTAGAGGTAATACAGATGTATTTTTTTTTAAATACATCAAACTGGGTTGAAAAGTCCAGACAACATTACCTCCAAGAGGAGAGTTTTAAATTTTCTAAGTAAACTTAGAAATATAGAGGTTTCATTATTTATTATTGTTATTTCCTGAATATTTGAGAAGCGACATTTTTTCCATTCTCTATCAGTTATCTTTTTATTTTGGTAATAAGTGGGAATGTGTGTTTGAAATTGTAAACGGAGAAGTTTGTTTATTTTTAATTTATTTTAAGAATAATTTTTGAGTTTAGAGAAGATTGTTTCTCAAATGTTTTATATTTTGTTTAAATAAATGTATCAAATATTTCAATAAATACATATTTAAAAAATGTTTTGTTTCAATTCTTAACAATCGTATAGTTACATAGTGTTGTAGAACATAAATATATCAGCACTGCAGGACAAAAATGGCCCTAAAAACATCGGTCCAACAAGCAACTGTTTTTGAAATATAACCGATTTTTCTTTTTCCATAGCTTTCATAATCCAGGAACACCTACCGACATACATTTGGTATGAGATTTGTGTGGTTGTAAAAGACGGTTAATTTGCAGACCCATGTTTATAGGAACTTTTTTATACGGTTCCAAAATATCTAAAACATCCTGTATAATACAATCACATGTAAAATAACTGTAAATATTATGTAAAAGATTACGTAAATTAGTATGGAATACTAGTTCTCAATTGGAAAATTACTGTAAATGTATGGTAAAAATAAGCACTTTTGTAGTAATACGTTTTATTACGAAAAATTACTGTAAATATATAGTAAATATTTTTACATAGCGATCGTAATTTTTCAATTGCGAATGTAAAAATACACTTGGGGTGTAACAATACCATAAAACATAGGAGTTACCAGTTTACCGCAACATTTATGGTAATTTTACATAATTTCTTTTTACAGTGTAGTGCACATATTAGCTCTCTCAGGTCAATGCTTTTAAGTCCACCTTCGAATTCTCTGTGAAAATATTACATTTTCCATGATTTCTATAAAAATGTTTTGATAAGGCCCCCTCATTCTATTCTCCATGTTCGCATCGTAGTTGTAATCAGTAAGAGCCTTTTCAGACGAGGACGGCGACGGCACGGTTTTCGCCGTCGACGGGTCGAAGTGTATGAGATTAAATGGAGCCTTTCACACGTACCGCGCCGTCGCCGTCGTCCGTCTGGTCGCCGTGCCTCACCACCGAAGCCACGGTTTTCGTACGGCGACGGTCCGCTCGGTAGTGCATTGAGTTAAATGGTAGCGTCCACACGCGCCGTGCGGTTTTCGGACGGCGCGTGTTTTTTTGCATAGGCAATGTGCGTGGGTTCTCTAAATCTGTAATCTGCGCAATGCCTTTGACGTTTCATATACCGTGTGTTCATGCAACGACGAAAGAGATTATAATTTCGTATTTAATGCCCTCTAGTATTTCTAAACACTATTTCCAATAATGTTGTTCAAATAGAGACTTAAATTGAACATAAAATTATCAAAATGGGACTTTGTGCGTAAGTTTATTATGAAAATCCAGTAGTATGTGTATGTATAGGTCAATCATACTTAGGGTCGATCTTACAAGTGTACGTATAAGTAGTGGAATAGTTATTCCCAGTATAAATAGCGCTATTCCGCCTCCCATTGGCTAAAATATTTGTGTTGTCATAGTAATAACAACTTATACTGGTATTTATACCAATATTTAGTTATACCGTGGTATAACGTGCTTTGTAAGATCAGCCCTTAGTGGCATTGATCATACAATAAAGGAGGTCTTACTAAAATGTAGGCACATACTCAGTATAATAAAATAATAAAAGATAATAATATAAATCTGATAAAATGCGAAATAACTTCATTTGCTTGCCTTTGTTTTCGAGGTATTTGACTTGAAAGTTTCGTGAACGCGGAACAAAATATTATTTGTAGACATGTTCGGAATATCATCCACTGCTTATATTTATTTATCCATCCTCTACTTTTATTTCAGTTTATTTTGTTTATTAATTTCGCCGCGGTCACAGAACTTTAGAACATTTATGGGTATATGTATTTACCATTCAATTTTTTGCCTTGAGCATATATACGTAATATAAGTTGTCAATGAAGTGACACGTTTTGTAAGAAATACAAACATCGCGAAGCCGGATCGTCGGCAGACACGTGGATATTCGGGATTAATTGTAACAGTTATTGTAACAGTGGAATAAGTTACAGTTACTTTTGTAGTAATTTAACTGAAGGTCTTGTTCACAAATTAATCAATATTATATTAGGTTAACTATTGCGGTATATGTAAGTTACCTAATATTCATATTTTTCTTTGTACAAAAATCACTATTTTTTAGACGATAACGGAAAAAATTTTAAAATAATTTTTATTTTTATATCCTGATTAAATTAATTATGAAAATTATAAAGATATTCTGTTACTGCCTTTCGGCAAACAATTTAAAGAAGAATGTTTAGATCAAATAAGAACCGCTCCAACAAGTATAGTAAACATTTTCTAAAAAGCGGGACATTTTGAAAACTCCGCGGGACGTCTGATCAACTTAGGAATAACGCAATAATACGTGTACGCTCCATGGCGAATGAGATAGTGCTAAACCGCCGCTGAACTCTGCACACTGTATATGACTGTGTATATATAATATATGGCGCCAGCTGCAGCCGTCGCAGCGCCGTTTGCAATCCGTGCCTGTGTGTAAGCTACACAACGGCAGTGGACGGCGAAAACCGTGCCGTCGCCGTCCTCGGCGTGTACGTGTACGCTCCATGGCGAATGAGAGTAGGTACTAAACCGCCGCTGAACTCTGCCAACTCTGCACACTGTATATGTATAATATATGGCGCCACCTGCAGCCGTCGCCGCGCCGTTTGCAATCCGTGCCTGTGTGTAAGCTACACAACGGCAGTGGACGGCGAAAACCGTGCCGTCGCCGTCCTCGTCTGAAAAAGCTCTTAGAGCCTTTTCAGACGAGGACGGCGACGGCACGGTTTTCGCCGTCGACGGGTCGAAGTGTATGAGATTAAATGGAGCCTTTCACACGTATCGCGCCGTCGCCGTCGTCCGTCTGGTCGCCGTGCCTCACCACCGAAGCCACGGTTTTCGCACGGCGACGGTCCGCTCGGTAGTGCATTGAGTTAAATGGTAGCGTCCACACGCGCCGTGCGGTTTTCGGACGGCGCGTGTTTTTTTGCACAGGCAATGTGCGTGGATTCTCTAAATCTGTAATCTGCGCAATGCCGTTGACGTTCCATATACCGTGTGTTCATGCAACGACGAAAGAGATTATAATATCGTATTTAATGCCCTCTAGTATTTCGAAACACTATTTCCAATAATGTTGTTCAAATAGAGGCTTAAATTGAACATAAAATTATCAAAATGGGACTTTGTGCGTAAGTTTATTATGAAAATCCAGTAGTATGTGTATGTGGAGGTCAATCATACTTAGTGGCATTGATCATACAGTAAAGGAGGTCTTACTAAAATGTAGGCACATACTCAGTATAATAAAATAATAAAAGATAATAATATAAATCTGATAAAATGCGAAATAACTTCATTTGCTTGCCTTTGTTTTCGAGGTATTTGACTTGAAAGTTTCGTGAACGCGGAACAAAATATTATTTGTAGACATGTTCGGAATATCATCCACTGCTTATATTTATTTATCCATCCTCTACTTTTATTTCAGTTTATTTTGTTTATTAATTTCGCCGCGGTCACAGAACTTTAGAACATTTATGGGTATATGTATTTACCATTAAATTTTTTGCCTTGAGCATATATACGTAATATAAGTTGTCAATGAAGTGACACGTTTTGTAAGAAATACAAACATCGCGAAGCCGGATCGTCGGCAGACACTGAAGGTCTTGTTCACAAATTAATCAATATTATATTAGGTTAACTATTGCGGTATATGTAAGTTACCTAATATTCATATTTTTCTTTCTACAAAAATCACTATTTTTTAGATGATAACGGAAAAAATTTTAAAATAATTTTTATTTTTATATCCTGATTAAATTAATTATGAAAATTATAAAGATATTCTGTTACTGCCTTTCGGCAAACAATTTAAAGAAGAATGTTTAGATCAAATAAGAACCGCTCCAACAAGTATAGTAAACATTTTCTAAAAAGCGGGACATTTTGAAAACTCCGCGGGACGTCTGATCAACTTAGGAATAACGCAATAATACGTGTACGCTCCATGGCGAATGAGATAGTGCTAAACCGCCGCTGAACTCTGCACACTGTATATGACTGTGTATATATATAATATATGGCGCCAGCTGCAGCCGTCGCCGCGCCGTTTGCAATCCGTGCCTGTGTGTAAGCTACACAACGGCAGTGGACGGCGAAAACCGTGCCGTCGCCGTCCTCGTCTGAAAAGGCTCTGAGGCACGGCGACCAGACGGACGACGGCGACGGCGCGGTACGTGTGAAAGGCTCCATTTAATCTCATACACTTCGACCCGTCGACGGCGAAAACCGTGCCGTCGCCGTCCTCGTCTGAAAAGGCTCTAATGGTCGTCATACATTTTTCCTTCAATATGTAATTTTAAATTGCACGTTTTACGTTTTTCTTCGAAATTTTTTACAATAATTTTTTACCTCGATGCGATCAGTAGGTATAGCCAATGTAACAATAATTACACCAATTTTTGTTTTTCCACTGGGTGGATGAATATCTTGCTGACTTCAAAAGACACGAAATGGTTACAATGAGAAAAAGTTGGGTATTCTCATGTCTATAAACTAGCTAAAATAGAATTTGACTTTTTTTTTCTTTTTAATTTGTTAATCTAACATTTTAAGCCACGATTGCTCAATCAGATTACGAATAACGATAGCCATTAAGAATTTGCATCAGAAATAATCTTACCAGAATTTAGAAAGATAGTAACTAACTGCAAAGAAAGCAGAAATGTCCGTTTAACATTAAAATAATTCAAATGAATGAAAGGAAGTTGAGTACTTCCTGATGTTAGTACATTCATTCACACTAATATAATCGAGAGAAAGCTAACCATGTAACTCAGGATTATAAATTTTAAGAAACCTCTCTTCACACTTACAATGTAGATATATCCAACTAAAAATACGTAACGTATTTTAAGTATGTATTTCAGCTTTTGGATGGAGTGCTATCAAATCTTTTTGCTCAAATATATAACCTAAAATACATAACCTCAAGAGTAGTGAACTAGGATCGCACTTTACGATCATCGTTAAATTTGTTCATCCTTGGTAGGTAGCGGGATGTTTATAGCAATCCATAAAGATTTTGTAGGATAGATAAGAATATTTATGGTGCAGTAGAGATAATTTATCGTTCGCGTAAAAGACCTGACCCAATGAAATCATTGTTATAGGATAATAATACTGATTGGCAGAAAATAACGCATGTCTCACACAAATGCATTAAGATTTTGCTACAAATTGCAATGAAACTTGTTTTCCAAAAATATAGAAGCAACTTTCCCACAGAAAGAGAACTTCCATTAGCATGAATAAAATTTCCTGTGATATTTCAAGCTCCTTGCTTTCAAATTTTGACGTCACATATTCAAAATTTGAAATGGCAGGTCCACATGGTCAACATGGAGACCAAAACTGCTCAAAACTATCAAAATTGCATGAACCTTATTTCCTATGATGTGAAGCTCTGTGACCTCTAGAAATATATTGCAATATCCACAAAATGTTTCTTTTGTTAAAGGGTTTTTCGACATGTTGCTTAATAACCATGTTAGACTGAACTAAACTGTAACTGTGTATGTAGTATTGGCCCCTGTGTTTGAATGCTCATAACTCTAAAACTGTCCAAAAGCAGTTGATAATAACCTAGTACAACGAAACGATTAGGATACAAATCTTAATCACAAACTGTAATAATATTCCTAGTGTTGCATTTAAAAAAGATAAGGGTGTGTTGGCACGTCATTGTGTAGCACTTTGTATGCATGAACATATTTTCATCTATGGGTCGTTTGTCAGAATCATTATATTTAAAAATGTTACAGTTTGTAATTCCCCTCATTACACAATACAAGATCCTATTTGTATTGTTATATTGGTATATTGTTCTATTTCGTACGATATGTAAACAAATATGTTGTTAAACCAGTATGCTATCTGATCGATTATTGTCGTCAGATACCTTTGGAATTGCATTACAAAATTTTCTGAATACTATATGACCATTAAAAAAATAGTACTATGTTGATTCACTTTGGTAAACCCCATTTACACATTCCATTAAAGAATGTAAACAATTTTTTCTTAGTATAGTGGAAGGAACAAGCGACTTAAAAGACAGTAAGAAAAGACTTAATATCAAATTTAATTTATTTAAAATTATCCAATCCCTGACGTATACGATTGTATAACATTAATTCCACGACAAATAAATCGTCAAATTGCTACCTTTAGCTAAATTATCAACAATATTGTCGTGATGTTACAATACTAATTTCAAAATAACCAGTTTACAGATACATCAGATATAATTATTAAATAATTAACCTAAAGTATATTTCCGCGTGTTGACGTCAGCGTTCAGATTTTATGTGCTGTGAATTGCAAGAATTTACAATTTTGCAAGGCCTACTGTAACCTTCCGCTGTACCATCACCAACATTGACCGTTATTTTTATTTTACGCTAAAATTAAACGAAAAAAAGACACTCAATTTGAGTGACACCGAGAACAACGCAGCGCGGTTACTGTTCCGGAACAATGACTTCCAATAAGCCATGAAACAATCTTCTATGTTTAGAAGTAACTTCATTATTATCTTCCACAGTCGCTTTTTTTTTAAATGCTGTCGTCTGGCTGGTATAACAGAGCTGTTGTTTTGTTATTATTTAACATAATTAAAATATATTTACACATCCTATTATTTTGACACCTGCATATTAGACAGAGAATACGTACAAATTTAAAATAATCACTAAAAGGTGAGCAAAAGTTATGCAAACAAATTGTTCATCCTGTTTTGTATGTGACCTTATTAATTTATTTTGGCGTCGATGACATTTTTTAAATGCCAATACCATTTTCTCCATCGTTACCAGTGCAATTTCTAATTCCTTGCACGTTAAGTATTAAGTAGGTACAATGATACAAATGAGTGCGAATTTACAAATGAAATTTACATTTTTTTCAGTAAACCTACCCTATTTGTCGGCAATTTTACCATAATTTTAAGCAAAAATACTAAATATCATTGAAAATGCAGTTACATTCATTAATTGTACGAACTGTACGTAAATTTGCTAACAAGTTTGTAAATTTCATAATAACAATTACTTCAACGGAATAAAATTACAAATCTATACATTACAACTACTGTCTGATATGTAAATTTGTCCTCTGCTCGTGCAATTTTCCTTTCTAGATGGTAAAGTGCTACCGAGATCATTTTTATCGCGCTGGCGCAATAATGAGATATACAGTTCGAGTTCCGTCGCCATCCGTTTGGTTGTATTTACAGCAGCTAAGTTAGAGTTTTATTGAGTGCGATTGTTATATACAACTAATTTAACACTGTTAGTGCCTTGGTGACTTATCCTTTATCGGTGTGGTGTGGAATACTTGCTCCATATGGTTCTATAGTATTAAAAGATATAATATTGGTACATTCATCTCTTTGTGTATTATGGAGGACTTTGCAAATATATACTACAAAGTGCAGGTAAAGTTTGTAGTCTTGATATGTATAATGCCACTTTCACTAATTGGATGTTCTTTTTAGGATACAAGTGTTGATGATACTGACATTCTACAAATTCAAGGACTTATGTGGTGTCCATAGGTAAGATTTCGTTTATTGTTCTTTCCCGCACATGCGGTCTTACAATAAAATTTATTACTAACATGTATAACACATATCATTTCAATCACCAATATAAAAAATACTTTTCTATAAACACTCATTAATAACTTTACACACACTCTCTACCTCAAAGGAAAACAGCTCCTGACATTGTTATACCCTGTATATGATATGACTCATGTACTTCTTATTTTGATTTCAGGTGACACATTTTGGACTATATTATATGCTGTGGTTGGATTATCCCCAGGTTCTCTTACTCTGGAGATGGTTTAGCTTTTTAAAAATTATTCCAAGTCAGGGTTCAAAAACGAATAAGGATAAAACCAAATCCACTGAAAGGTGATCAAACTTATTATGAAAATAAATAAGTAAATGTTTGTATGCAGTCTAAGTACGTGTGTGACGTAAGTTTACCATAGGCATTTCCACTTAATATTGTTGAAATAATATTTAATTTATATTTAAAAGATATATTTCCCTCTGTGAAGCAGATCGATTTATTTTAGTATACGATATGTAGATAAGTATAGTCCATGGGTTCCTATTTTATTTCATTTACTTATGATTACATTTTTGTCAAGAACTTCTATTTATTTAATGTTAAAAATATGAAATATTTATAAAAAAAATATGTAGATATATATATATATATATATATATATATATATATATATATATATATATATATATATAGATATATATATTATAAATATGTTTCACATGTTATTTATTGTTAAAATTATAATAAAACTTCATACTATTATTTTTTGTTCTTATTTATGATCTCCACATTAATAGGATTTTACTAGTGATTTTACAGTTGACAATACAGGCTTGTCCGAGCAGTCGCAAAACCAGTTTACAAACAGTTATTTTGTGAGAAACCAGATAATGTTTCATTGGTATTTATAATGGAGTTAGCATATGTGGTCCATCACAAAAGTACTGATTGTTAACTGGTTTTGCAGTTGCTTGGACAAATCTAATATTAAAGTTGCAGAAAGTTTACTGTACAACAATTAATTGCAATTCCGTGTTTACGGTAAATTTACTGAACGTCAGTAATTTTACTTACAAAAGTATATATAAAACCGTACACATCGGAAACCTCACTTCATATGAGAAGTAAATTTATTAGCTCAAAGTAAAATTACAAACCACATGGTATTTTCCCTTCGATACACGGAGGTTAAAAATGACCGCCGATCCACACGGTAAAATTACCTTTTCAGTTTTATCAGTGTATTACTAACTTGCTGTTATTTCACCCGCATATTCTCCACGAGAGCTTGCTGTTTGTAAAACCCTTCAAAAGTAGCTTGCAAAAAAACTTCCTTCAAGCCAACAACCCAGTTTGCAACGATGCAAAATAAGTTGCCTAGCTAATAGCACTGTAACAATTTGGCATACATTGAAATAAAAATAGACCATCTTTAGTACAATTATAACTATTTTCACATATGCCCACATGATCATTATTAATTAATTCATTGTTGTACTTATTGGACGTTTTAAATATTAGATGAAATGACGTTTGCCGCTTAGGTGTTCCAAGCAATTGTGCCAAACGTCAATACGTGTTTTTGTTTTGACCTACGCTTGTTTTTATATGTTGGTGTTGTGTTGTAATATGATTTATTGTTTATTTATCATACATTTATTTCCAGAGTAAACATATTATACGCGTGAGTCATTGAATAATTATACCGGCTAGTTTATTAACATAATTAAATGACAATTGCGTGACAGCCCGCCAAACTTGCTCCATACGATCGATACTTCGTCTATTTCAAGGACTATACAAACTGGTGCGATAGTAACCTCCACACTACGGTGCGGTGACAAATAAGTAACATAATCCTTTTTACTATATATTATTTACTAAATAATAAATATATAAATTTTAGAAATGAAACGTATAAAAATAGATTTAGCAGCAGGTTTTGAAAGATTAGAATCAGAAAAAATCGCTTGGAAAAAATATGAAGCAGAAGGTTTGGATCTTGACTACTCGGTAATTTTACCACGAACATTAGCGGATGAATTAATGGAACAATTAGAAAATTCTGTTGAATATTATACAGGAGATTTAACTAAGGTAGAGATTAGATTGTTTTGATAATTTTTACAAATTGCTAACGTTAAGATTTTTGTTTAAAGGTGAGGATATTTGGAAAATATATCAATATTCCCAGGCAGCAGGTTGTGTTTGGCGATACTGGAATTGTCTACAAGTTTTCTGGCACTGCCTTACCGGCAAAACCATGGCTGCCAACATTAAAACTAGTTCGAGATTTGATTGAGAAGCTCACTACATACAACTACAATTTTGTACTTATAAATAGGTAAGTACAAAGATAACAAAGATGTTAGCAAATCTTAAATCATCAATTTACTTACATTTCTGTCCAGGCTTTACTTTTATATATGAGTTTTAGGTTTTATTGCATAATTCGTTGACCATGTTTGGACTTTTTAATTCATTTTATGATTATGCCCAGATAACAAAGCTGTGAGCATTGTAGACAATCACTCGCATATATTTATGTCTATTACTAGATATATATTTGTACGGACATACCGTACCCTTCCAGACTTACCGTAATGATTACTGAATGTAAAGTAAATGCTGATAACCAGGCGGGATGCAAATGTTAAATAAATCAAAAATTACAGCCACAACCTGGATTCGAAAGGTCTCTAATTTTTGATTTATTTAAAATTTGCATCCCGCCTGGATATCACCATTTACTTTACATATTGTCTATTAGTTTGCTATAGGAATTTTTGGATTGTGTTTATCGAGCCTTTATTATTTCGTTTAAAGGACAACGTTTCTGGTTTTCCAAATCCATTCATTGTACAATAGGGTATTCCGGTGTTTTTGAAATTGTCATTTTTTACAAAGTATGGGTGCTACTGTTTGCTACTTCACAAGTAAAATATCAAACATTGTTTTAAATTAAGAGAAATCGTTGTTTGAAGTTTGAATTAGGATTGGTCTTTGTGACGTCATAAAGACCGCTCAAAGTGAGCGACTTGACAACGTTGCTATATCTAGGGTGCACGTAGTAAATTTTTGTCTTCTGTTGTGTCAACGTTTAGAACCGCTCGTTTGTTAACACATGCTTTGGTTATTGAGGTTATATCAAACACTTGTTCAAAATGTATAAACTCCAACGCCGACATTGTTCTGTGCCAGGCTGTAACAGCAGAAGAACAGTAACTCCTGATAAGATTTTCTTTACATTGCCGACTAGTGAGATGAGAGATGTTTGGCTTCAAGTTTCAATGATCAAATCATTTCTCAAAAAAGTTACCTTTATTCGTTGTCAAACAACAGGGTCGCCAACCGTCAACTTGGCCGATCAGCTGTTCGAGAGCTGTCCGCTGTTGCCACCGCTACTAGGGATCGGTAATCATCGTGGATTTCCGAGGGTGGTCGGTGAATTCAAACGAAATGCACTTTTAATTGCAATTATCTCATAAAAAAAATAAATAAAAAAGCTCATAGCTTAACTTTATGAATCCTCATAAATTGTACACTAGCTTAAACCGAATATCTGCTTAAGTTTTGACATGACCGGAATACCCTATTGCCGGTAGCGACAGCAAAATATAAAAACAATAAACATGTTTATATCGGTCTGGGTTTGACCATAAACAATACAATAATACGTTTATTTTAGTAGATATATGGAGCAGTTCCTTTTTTTTATTTAAATACATATTAGTAGTAGTCGTTATCCAAAAATTCACCTATTAATTCAACTTTTATTCGAGAGCGTAAGGAGCTGTGGCCTTGGTTTGAAAATAATACAATCCTTTGGTATTATGTGGTACATCTTCACCAAACACCACAGCACTGCCATCATCCAGCTTTCCTTCCAGAAAATCCTCCCAAGAGTTTGCCTTCTTCGCACATAACTTTTTCGAACTTACAGACTCCAAAAAGTACCAATTTGACCTACCATGACTGTTGTTATCTAAAAAATCAATCCTTTATGTTTGTTAAGCCAATAATTCCTTTGATACTTACGTCCTTCATCATCAGTACCACAACCTGGCTGGCTACCCCCTCCATTAGGGTAAAAATCAACCGTTCCTATAGGTTGAGTAAACCCATAATACCCAGCATCAGAATGGACGACATCCACAAATTCAGCATCGGAAACATCAAGCCTTGCATTACCAGCAACTTGAACATGCTCGAACTTAGGTCCAGCTGGATCAAGACCGGTTATTCTGTTGACTTTCTTCGTTGTCAACTCAAACACTCGTTTCCCTGCAAAACCAGCTACGTGCGAACCTAAAGATTTGCCTATTATATGAACTTGGTTGAGATCGATTTTTGAAGCGACTATGAAATCTCCTATGTAATGGCCAACTGGTTTGACGTTTGCTGTTGACACTGGGAATTCCCTGCTGCCTGGTCCAAACCAATCTACGTAGATTATGTTGTATTCTCCTCGGTTTAAGTAAGCATCTTTGAAGCCTTGGTACCAATTTCCTTTGCGGATGCAGGAGTTCCAACCGTGGACGAAAAATTTTGTTGGTACGGATCTGTTGAAGTTGTGGTTTGGGACTGTTTCTTCGGTTAGTTGTACACCAGATGGGGTTTGTTTGTTGTATAAATGGTAGGAGACTTCGTCTTTAACAGCATCGGCTATGGAAAAATCCACTGGGTTTTTTCTTGCTCTTGCTGAGGAAAGAATATTTGCCACAGTTAGGGTAAAGTGTGAACTACATTAATATATGTGTTATGAGGAAGCATATTTTGCACTAAAATCTAAAGTAAATGATTGGTATATGTGTATTGTCTTCTGTGTTTGAAGGCCCATAACTCTAAAACTACTGAACAGAAAAAAATTAAATAAAGTATGTCATACTCCTGAATCATTTCTACATAAGATCTATAACTGTCAAAATTGTTTTCCTCTCGGTGTAAACTTGAGTGTGAGAGAAGTGAAAAAAAGTACCCGATTTTTGCAGTTTTAAATTAACGCTCGTCTTTCCGATTTTATGTTTCTTTTAAAAAACTTACCACAACAATTTCAGTTTTTGTTCAGGTAATGTAATAAAGGTTGCGAACAAGATTTTGATGCAACCCGAAATAAACATGAACAATATTTTGTGCAGTTCGGCTTCCCTCGCTTGTGGGTTTTGGTACGAGGCAGTCGAACGAGATGCGAAGTTTTGACGCGATCAAGTGAATCCGTTTGAATACGCGTTTGGAAAATATTGTTGTGTATAATTAGTTGTACACTGTCGCTCATGGAAGTTCGGACACATAGTAAACATATAGGAAATAATGATAAAAGCACTGATAACGTAGCAATAGGCACCTCTATTTCTACCAAATAGCGAACACATTCTTAACATTGATTTCCAGTAACATACGACATCATTAAATGTGCTAATTTAAAATAATTTTTATATTTAATTATTATGCAACATTTATGCTGTTTTGTAACTGGTTGTTGGGAATTTTCTAGTTTCCATTAAAAAGGATAAATACGAAATTAGAAATACAGTCATCAATACTGCATCTCAGACACATGTTGCGACCCCATTTATACCAGATTTATGCATCAAATACTCGAATTCGTATTCAAACGAGTCTGTGCCTGGAATCTGTAGTTTGCACAAGATAACTCTATCACGCGGAAGACATCATGCGACGCGGAAAGCCAACAAGCAAGGAACAGCGTTCTGTAATTATCGCTTTTCATCAGGAACGATTGTCAGTTCGCGAAAATGCAAGAAATAAGTCAACGATAAGTGAGTCAACGATAAGTGACACTCTTCACCAATATGAAGAAACATTGAATTTGGATGACGTGTTCGGCCGGGACTATCACGAATAATTTCCCAAGCGGATGAAGAACGATTAAAATAAATTTTTAAGCAAAACAGAAAAATGACCGCACCTAAAATCACCTCTGAAGTCAATCGCGATCGTGAAAGACCAATTTTCGTAAGCACAGGGAGACATCTCCAAGCGGAAAATCTGCATGGACGCGTTGCCGTACACTAACCATTCCTTGGTCGGGAAAATCGTCAGACACTACTGTTTCTAGTCTTCATTTGTCCAACTTCGATGTATTCGTGCCCACTGAAGTCGTTTCTGACGATTTCCCCGACGAAGCAATGGTTTTCGTACGGCAACGCGTCCATGCAGGTCTTCCGCTTGGAGACGTCGTTTCCCTGTGCTTACGAAAATTGGTCTTTCACGATTGCGATTGACTTCAGAGGTGAATTTAGGTGCGGTCAATTTCCTGGTTTGCTTAAAAATAATTTTAATCGTTCTTTATCCGCTTGGGAAATTATTCGCGATAGTCCCGGCCAAACACGTCATCCAAATTCCATGTTTCTTCATATTGGTGAAGAGTGTCGCTTATCGATGACTCACTTATCCTTGACTTATTTCTTGCATTTTCACGAACTGACAATCGTTCCTGATGAAAAGCGATAATTACAGAACACTGTTCTTTGCTTGTTGGTTTCCGCGTCGCATGATGTCTTCCGCGTGACAGAGTTATCTTGTGCAAACTACATATTGCAAGCACAGACTCGTTTGAATACGAATTCGAGCATTTGATGCAAAAATCTGGTAAAAATGGGGTCGCAACATGTGTCTGAGATGCAGTATTTATGGCTATTTGTTATTTCGTATTTAATTCTTTTTAATGGAAACTAGCAAATTCCCAACAATCAATTACAAAATAGCATAAATGTTGTATAATAATTAAATATAAAATATATTTTAAATTAGCACATTTAATAATGTCTTATGTTACTGGAAATCAACGTTAAGAATGTGTTCGCTATTTGATAGAAATTGCTACGTTATCAGTGCTTTTATCATTATTTCCTATATGTTTACTATGTATCCGAACTTCCATGAGAGGCAGTGTACATCTAAGTTCATTATTTATATTTAACTCGCACTACTATTCAATATTCCGAAATTAAATTGTTCTGATCGTATCGTACTAATAGTAAATAATCTCCACTGTCCCAGCTACGTTTCCATTTACCGTTACGATTGACGTAGTGCGCGCTGCACGAAATTTATATCATTCATTTTAAATCGCTTCAAAAATTACTTAAAAATTATAATGCAATTCTTTTTCTACAGTCGCGTTAAATAAAATATGACGATTGATTACGTGCATATCTCGATATCCTGCTAATATTCGTTACTGAGATATCAGCTTCCATGAAAATCATGTACGCAACCTTTATTACACAAAAACTGAAGAAAACAAAAACGCCAATCTATAGAAGGGGCTCAAAATGCTCCCTGCACAAAAATTGAAATTTTTGTGGCAAGCGGTTTACCAGGGAAATGGAAAGACGAACGTTAATTTAAAAGTGTAAAAATCGGAGACCTTTACTCATTTCTCTCACGCTCGTGTTTTCACCGAGAGGCAAAAAATGTTGACAGTCATATAACTTATGTGGAAATGATTCAGGAGTATGATACTATTCTCCAAGTTTTACATTATTAGCATAATTTCTCTTTAATTAGTACATAATGGGGGTGTTGTCAAATTTATTTATACTTTAAATTAATGGACATTTTAGGTATACTGCATGTTTATGGTCTATAATTAGCAAGTAATGATAGTAAAATGATTGAAAGGTTTTCTTCTTTTCAAGGTTATAAAAACGGAGGTTCATGTTTTAATTTTTTAAATATGTTAGGATACAGGGTTCAAATGCATAATTATTACAAATTACTAGAATATACAGAAAAAAACGATTAATTTATGATTAATTTCTATTTATAATAGATGGTTCTATCAATTTCAAGACATTTCATTTCAAGACAACTAGTTGGTATACAGCGTGTTCGTAATATTAGACTACAATTATCAAACCATTTCGATTCCAAGATTATCGATTTTTCTTATTGGAGAAGCCTTAACATGGTTCCATTTTTGGAATCTACTTATCTTTCCAATAAAAAAAGTACCAGGACACTATTGTGTAAAAGTAGTATATAGTTAAAAAGGTGAGCCTAAAGATTAGCTACTTAGGAAGAATTCTAATAGACTAACATTAAAAGCCAGAATATCTTTGTACCATACAATCGTGTCGTACAAAGATATTCTGGCTTTTAATTGGTCCTTAAATAGAACCATATTTTAACTATTGCAGCAGTATATTGTTTTTGTGTACAGACAAAGACATTAAAAAGATTCAAGTACAACAAAATCGAGCACTCAGAATTTTATTACAAAGCTACAGATTAACCAGTATCGAGTCAATGTTGAATAAATTAAATTTCTTGAATGTTAAACAAGGAACGATATATCAGGCACTCACCTTGGTATATAAATGCATAAATAATAAACTCCCAAATTATATGAGTAATTATTTAACATACAAAGTCAGCAGCATGAATACAATACTCGGCAAAAAGACCACTCCAGATTACCAAAATATACAAAAAGCAGTATCCAAAATTCATTTTATTATAAAGCACTGAAGATATTTAACAGCCTACCAAGTGATATAAAAAACAGTAGTTCGCTAAATCTTTTTAAAGCATCATGTCGGGTTTTAGGTATTGCCTAATTTTAAGTAGTTGATAAGTTTAGTACTAAGGAAAACAAATTTATTGTGATTATTTGTTTCTTTTAACTAAATAAACATCATTATTATTATTATAAAAAATCTACTGTTTTTGAGATAATTGCATTTTTAGGTCGATTGTATGAAACCTGGTCGCTTTTGTTTCTTACATGGAGTGTATTAAATTTTAAAAATTCGTTTCAATTCAAAATTTGTTCAATAGTATGTTAATTTAAAAAAAAGTATATTTTTGGATCGGAAATTGTTTGATAGACGTAGTCCAAAATTATGAAAATTATGTTATTATATTATTATATATATAGGGTGTCCCACCTTCCCCCACAATTTTTTTAGTTAGATAGTAAATGTCACACTGAGCACAAAGTTTCATATGGACTTATTTATTTTTCTTATTCCTTAAAAGTTACAACCGTTTAACATAGTAGCAAAACTGTAACTTCTTTAAAAATTTAAAGACTCAATCAGTCGACATGAAACTTTTTACTTAGCGTGACTTAGTTGTAGTGAAACAAATGTCTAAAAAGTTATATGTATTTTGCTCCTTCGTTCATTTGTTTATTTAATTTATTCTTAATATTTTGAATTTTTTACTTTTTAGTTAATAGTGTTGTTTACTCGTCTTCGCATTGTTTGATATGTAGGTAGTTCACTATTCATTTTCTTTATTTTGTTAATATTTCAAGCAGCTGTAACATTTTAGGGAATTGAAAAAGCAATTAGGTCCATATCACAAGTTTTGCTTATTTATGTTCTAAAAATAATTGTTAAGGGTAACACTCTGTATAAAACAAGAATAAATTGTATGCAAACTACTAGTCCTGTGTCTTGAAATTGATCAAACCATTCCAGATACAATTTTACCATAAACCACTTCAAACAAATTTCTAGTAGTTGAGATATAACGTGTTTCTTAAAATGATGTCTTTTATACAAAGGCAATAACTCAAAAACTGTAAGTATTAAGGTAGGACTGTCTTAGTACGTTTTGTACTAGAATTTCCAAAAAGAGTTCAAAAATATACAGAAATAGCCTATATTTCTTAAAATTGAAATTATATTGACCTGGGTTTCTTGACACTAGCGCCTTCTAGAACAAAACTAGGAGATTTTGTTAAATTTATAAGTTAGTTTCCCCTGTAGATGCTAGAAGTTTATAATACTTATATCCATTTACACCCTGTATACAAATACTAAAAGTATGTAGATGCTAGCTGTGTGCACTAAGAAATTTATCGATTTATTATCAACTATAAGAAAAATGAACAACATCACACTGGGTAATTTCTAAATTTTGAAGTTAAAAACGAAAAAAAATACCACCACTAAATATACACCTAGATTTTACACCAATTACTTTGGGATAAAGATTTGCATAGGTCTTTGGCAAAATACAATTTTAATAACATTACAAACAACTTACCAATCATAGTTTCGTCCGTCATGATGCTCAGCTTTCTGGTAACTGAAGTTACTACGACAACACGCGCAAAACTTGTCACGTGTGCGCTGAATGATCTGGCGCTAACTAAATTCATCAACTACCTAGATAAGTCTTCTGGAAAACAAAATACGATACTGGTTTTTGGTCGCTTTATTAAACCAGGTGGTATTTACTATTAAGTGAGACGTTCGATTAAACAACTGAAAAATTGTGCATTACAATCATAATTCATAATAATTTACGACAAAATAATAATGAGCGATAAGAAACATGCTCTAGGTCTATAAAATTCCATTTTTATGTAGTTTTTAGTACTAAACAAGATTACCGTAATAACAAAAACTGCATATCTTGTTTACAATACCTGATAATTGTTTATTGATGTTTGAATATGGCCCACAGATGGCCACAAGCTAAATAAATATCATCGAGCTTATATGACTAGAGGGAGCGTGACGGGCTTTGTTTGTGGCCAAAGATAATAAGGTCGAAAGTCGTGTAACGCACCAATCACCAATGAGCGGTCAGATTAAACTGGCGGCTATATGTCAAATTTGAATTAGGTAGTCGCGTATGGCGTGAAAGGTAACCTCACAAAATAAAAATCCTTTTCTGTTTTTGAATGTACATACATTTGTAGTACCTGTTATAATTGTGACATTTGTTAAAAAAGCAATTAAACCATCCAAGAGCAATTAATTCGCTATTCCAGTTCTCTGCAAAAATCTTTTTGACTGACGTTTGTTCAACTTTTATATAGTAACAACAGAATCCATTTTTTTATAGGTTTGGACAAAATGTATTCTCGCGTGTAAGATTTTATTTGTTTCTGTATAGCTTAACCAGCGAGTAGTTCCATCGAGAGCGTTGCGCAGTACTCACGTCACGTACTCATTATATTTACGCTCTGCGCACCGCTGTCGAGTCAAGTTTAAGTTGGTTGTACTATACATGATTTGTTTATTTTCTTTAATAGGAATATTGGGTAATAAACTACAAGCAATATACAACTTATAATAGGAAAATATTTTATTTTAACATAATTTAACTACTGGTTTTTAAACAAAATGGTCTTGGTGCAAGAACTTCGAACTCTTTTTTCTGATTCTAAAACATGGTTTTACACAAATAATGCTCCATTAATGTTGATAAATTGCACACTTTTTGTCTTAATCGCATGTTGTAACGAGACAATTGGCGAATTCGAGCAATTTTCTTGCTTATGGTAGTTCTTGCTAATGCTAAAACTGCCCGTGCTTGAGGAGACGAAGATAAGTCTGAAGTATGTACGTCACCCATATATCGAGGATTGTACCTACAATAAAATAACGTTAAAATATACCTAAAACAAAGTTACATATTACATAAATTTTCTCCTTTTTCTTGGCAGTGCTGAAGGATGTTCCGTTGGTGTTGCGCTGTGTGGCACTTTCAAAGCTCGTAGCCAGTGATTGTTGACTCTGTGTGTCCACTAGTGTCTGCTACAACTGCATCGCTCATACTATCTGTGTCCGTATTTTCATTTGGTAGATCACTCATAACAAAAATACTTGGCACCGCACTACGGAAGAGTTATGGTCTTCCGTCTTTTCCCAGTTTATAATCGCTATTAGAAAAGTGTCTTGA
Organism: Aphodius sticticus; assembly: GCA_963966075.1. Classification (NCBI taxonomy): domain Eukaryota; kingdom Metazoa; phylum Arthropoda; class Insecta; order Coleoptera; family Scarabaeidae; genus Aphodius; species Aphodius sticticus. The sequence continues at coordinate 68,740,488 of OZ014509.1, forward strand.
ACACAACACAGTTGTTTTAAAACCCCGACTTTTTATAGGTATAGCTTCAATCCGAACTTGTTTTGAGTCTTGAACTGTTGGAAATCTACGAGAAGGTATATGTTATAATTTAATATTACTGTATTGCGGTAATAAAGGTCATACCTGTGACACGTTATATTTTTTGATGCTGCCTTTTTACAAAAGCAGCAGTTTCGCCCCATTGTTACCTCTTAACCATCCAAGGTACCATCTACATGCAGTCATGCATCTGCATGCATCTACATAGATAAACAAACTCATAACATAACCTCGATCACAGACTACTACAGACAGTGCAGTGAGGTTTAAATGTATGCCGTGCTGTCATAAATCTATGTAGAGGCGCTGTTTACGACTGTAGAACCCTGTGTGCCTGTATGATGTATCCACTGTACAGTGCACTGTATCCTAAGTTACAGATGAGCGATCAGATGGATTTTATGAAAACAAGCCCTAAATCACCCTAAATGTCAGTGCTTGTCACAAATTGTCAAATATCATCTAAATCTACAGGCAAAGGCGGTTTGCATTTTCTTTTATTGTTTGTGTACAAAGTGTATAAAGATGTTTGGTATTTTATGTGGTCGTTCGGAAGATGAAGTTGAAAAGCTGTTTTGCTTTCCGAGAAATGCTGAAAGGTATGTGTTTTACCCCGGTGAACACTACAAATGTCACATGGCAAAATGTTGTTAATCTATTACAATAAATTTTAGTTTTTATTTTGTGTAATTATGATTATTATTATTATCACGGCCCCTGATATATTTCCTAATAATCTTAAGATATGCGCGACAGTGTTATAATTATTTTGTAATATTATAAACATAATATGTAGTAAACAAGTATCATTTATTGAAATTTGTCTACACTATAACGATATAATATTGTAAAATCAATGATAATTCTTTCAACCGCATCTTACAACAGCTTTAGTAAACTGAACTAATTTGAAATCGATAATTTGAATTTGGCGCGCAAATGCTACCGGAGCGCCACCTACGTTGGTTTATGACAGTACCGCTTGTTTTTGTAGGTACACAAAATAACCTTGACTGCACTGTCTCAGTAGTCTGTGACCTCGATGTAAACATATGTTCAAAATAATGGCGGTATCTAGCATCTGTGCGCATGCGCGAACAATGCGCACGAGAATCTACACGAAATTCGACCTTATTGACAAGGTATGTTGGGCCAAAACAAGCCAATGCATTGGGATAGGCCGTACTCCGTCTAGTTATAGATGGTCTAAGATAAATATACATATTTTAGTTATATAGGCATCCAACATCATTAAACACGAGTCATATTGGTTGCATACCTCTACTTTATTTGCACACGAATGACTGTTTTTTTTGACAAAATATTCCGAACGATAAACATAACCAAAGTTATTTAAACAAAAACTTGTTAATTGGTAATTTTGTCTTTTTGTTATATTAAAATTTGTCAACCTACCTCTATATAACATAAATTAGTATATATTATGGTTTTTTCTACGGGTACTGGATTACAACACCGTACACTTCAAATCACTGACCAAATAATGCCGCATATTGTAAAATTCCGACTGTTTACATTGATCCAATGACGTAATCAGTGGCGGTATTATGAAAGGGACCAACGAGGAAACAATAGATAGGTGGGAGCCTTTAGTGGGAACCTTGACGCCATAATTGGTTCCAGAAATGGCGGCTGTATTAGTTTATGTCAATGTATATTAGTAAAAATTCAGAGTTTTACACAACAAATTGTTCTGTACCAACAAAACCTCAAAGTTAAAGTATATACTTTATAATTACGATTTACAGTTCGACCATTTTTAGATATAGGAATGGTGCAGATCATGTTGGTGAACACCGGGATAACGAAGGAGAGTTGGATCCATCTGTCCCGATAGCATCCTTGTCCTTGGGACAACAAAGAGAATTTGTTTTTCGCCATGCCGACACGAAGAAAAAAGTTCCAGAGAAACGAGACATCCCAAGGGGTATTTCTAAATCAGTTAATACATAAAATTGAAGCTAAATCTGTCATCTTTTGCAGTTAAAATTAACTTGCAACATGGAAGTCTACTTCTGATGAACCCGCCTTCAAACAAGTTTTGGTACCACTCGTTACCACCAAGAAAAACTGCACCAGGTGTTAGAGTTAACCTTACTTTTAGGAAAATTAAATAATATGCGTTTGTAACTATTTTAAATATGTCGAATGAAGGAAATAAACTATATTTTTCGAATAATGTTGATTTTGACTGTACGAGTGAGTACGAAGAATAGGGTATTTGCCTATTATTGGAAAACCATCTTAGTGTGTTTATTCCTTCACTCTACATTGTAAATGCATTATTTTTCGTAATTATTTCCTCAATATTTCATAAAAATCAGCGTTAAAAATTGAATCACAAAAAGTCCCGCTAAAACGATACTTTCTGTGGTGTGACGTCACACGATAGTAGATGTCAAATCCGCCTATATGGTCTGTCAGCATCGGCATCGTCGCCGTTTGGTAATTGTGTTGTATAATGTGTTGTTTTCACAATTTCTACATAAAAATGGGTTATAAATAGTGTATAAATCCACAATGCAGAAAAACGTCAATAAAAACACCGGATAAACTATTTGTAGCTGTTCCGCAAGATTTGAAACTGCGAAGAAAGTGGTTGGTTCGTAGAAATCCAAATGAAATAAATAACGGCCAATACAAGTGCTTTTTGTTGTTTACTTCGACATAAGTAAAACTGACTAGAATAAGTTATCTATCGTATTTTCGAACCAGGTATTATCTGATCTGATAGGTTAAGGTTAGGGCTAACCTAACCTACAAAGTTGTGCTTACAGGGCGCTTTAGTGCTATTAAATTCAAACGGGAGATGCATAAGAGCGCGTTCGGATAATCGGGTAGGGTACGGTGAGAGTGACGCGCTGCATAACAGGCGGACTAACGTCATACGGCGTTTATCTGCATATAAGAGAGAGACAGCCGACCCAGGTTATTTGAGCATTGTTCTCCCCATACCCTACCCTGACAAACCGAACGCGCTCTAAGCGTACTTAGAATGACGTCACTGGAGACTGAGCCAATTACAGAGCGTTTTCAATCACGTGATAGGACGTGAATAAAATTCAATTTTAATTTTGGTTTTTAATAGAAATAAAGCATTTTCTTCCTGAAAAGTAATAACAAATAGTTTTCTTAAACTGTAATCTATTAGGATGCCTATAATACAAGCCATATTTTTAATACAGTCAAATACCCTATTTTCCTATCGGGTTCGCTTCTGTATAACCAATATTCTGTGACAAGGAACAAACTGTGGCGCCATCTGGCGCGGGCTGTTGTACTAAACCTCGACCACTGGCATAATTATAGGTTAGTTCAATTTTGAATTGTAACAAAATGGTAAACAAAAACTTCTACAACACAATTTTAAGCCAAACATTATCGCCTTGCGGTAATTATTTGATCTTAGGAGACATCTACGGCCAGTTATTCACTTTTCAGTAAGTTATCAACTCATTTTACAAGCTAAATTTACCAAATTTCCCTCTATTACAGTATCTCAAAAATCATAAAACCTGATACAACCCTTTCAAAGCAAGATAGATCCCCGAAAAATGTGATTGTGGTCGAAGAAGATATACAAATAAATAGTTTGGTGACCACCGATAATTTTCTTATCGTTGGAACGAGAGGTTATGTTTACGGTTATTCATGGAAAGCTGTAAAATCGACGAAAGATGCTAAACCGTTTTGGAAAATCGATGTGGCTACTCCGAAGGACAAATTTGAGAAATGCGACATCAATTCTATGGTTTACGACAAGGAATCCGAACATTTGTACCTCGGCTGCGGTGACGACAAAATTTACGTGTATAAAATTGAGGATGGAACGATGTTACGTGAATTGAGTGGTCACTCGAATTACGTACATTCTATTTATAAACAGTAAGTTTTGGAATTTTTATATACAGTATGTCCCCGGATCAAGTTAAAAAGAAGAAGAAACTGTTTATTACTGATTTTTCTAACAGATCTCCATTTAAATATTATGTCAGATATGTTCAAACTACTAAATTGCGCAAAATTTATACTATAACTATAAAAGTTAATTAATAATTTTAATTTTTGTTTAAAAATTGGACTTTAACAGTAAAGAAGCAGAAAAACAAACTAATATCGTTACATTCCGTTCAGAATTTACAACAAAATAAAATGAAACCATTTAGACCACTGTTTCTAAGACAGATTTTAGATGCTGGCGATGATGCTAAACGTTTATCAAAATGTTCATGATTTTATTGTATTTTCAATCGAGATAGTATAAAAGAGGAGGAGTCATATGAGCTTAAAATTGGGAGCACTTTATTATTTTTTATTATATATTTTTAGTTTCTTCAGTTAAACAAATAAATTTTTTATGAATGACTTGAAGAAGTACCCTTAATTTTATACGGTCAATGTACTTTCAGCAAGACGGTTGCCCAACTCACCATTCAAGCATTGTCATCGAATGGTGAAATTTACAATTTGCTCAAAAATTGATTGGACGTAATGGCCCTCTTTTATGCCAGCACGTAGTTCTGATCTGTTTATTATGGATGTTTATTTTGGCGATGATTAAAATAAATTGTTTACAGTAAACCAGCGGTTATCAACCGGTGGTACGCGAAGGACTTCTAGGTGGTACGCAAAAGGTACCAAACTTAAAATCATATTTATTCAGATGATATTGATAAATTGTTTGACCCAAAATTATAGCGGTCAAATCAGATAATACCCATTACCGTACGCAGATGTATTTCAAATGGCACATAAAAGGAAGTGTAGTTAAAAAGATAAATCAAAGTTAATATTTTGCGCTACAGTTAGATGAAATACTGACATAATTAATTTTTATCAATTATTAGTCTTTATCCGATTCGAGGTGGAAGAGAAAATTGCAGAGGAATAATTGTTTTGTAAACCTCTGCTCAAAAGAACAACTGGTGATATATTCAAATTTCTTAATAATTTTATGTTTAACAATTCCATTCCATGAGCGAAATGCACTGGTGTCTGCACTGATGGAGCTCGAACTTTAACAAAAAAATAGTTGCAGTCAATATTATTAAAAGTCAAGCATTCAGTTCACGAATGTTTTTAATAATATGTCAGGAGATGGGTAGCAACAGAAGAACTCTTGTTACATTCCGATGATAGATGGCTCTCGAGAGGTAATGTTTTGAATCGTCTCTTCGAACTTAAATCAGAAGTTCAAGTTTTTCTTGAAAACGCTAATTTCGAATTCAAAAATTCTTTCTTTGACGAATTGTGGATGGCCCGGTTAGCATATTTAGCCGATATTTTTGGAAAGCTGTATGAATTAAATTTAGTTTTGCAGTTATCAAAGGTTCATTTAATTATCGTTGAAGATAAAATTACCAATAAATAAATCGAGTTAATTATAAAAGAAGTCAATAAAAATAAATGTAGTTTATTGCCAGCATTCGAAGGCTCCCTTGAAGAACGATGGCAAACATCAATGATGAATTAGTCGGATATAAAAAAATTATTGATTACACCTCAATAAATAATAGTTATTTAACAATAGTTATTTTCCCAAATCTATGACAATGAAAATTGGATCAGAAATCTAAAAGGTATGTATACCAAACTTCCCAACCTAATAGAAAAAGAACATTTGATAGACATTTCCTCACACACAGCGCTGATAGAGGAATTTAAAATTATTACAATCACCGTTCTTTGGATCCAGGCGAAGAATTATTTTAAAGAAACTGGAGATTAAGATATTAGATTTTCATCAATATTATATTTAAACAAACATAAGCCAAAATTAATGATTGAGCCAAATGTGAGCTTGAAACTAATAGGGTATTCCGGCCATGTCAAAATTTAAGCTGATATTCGGTTTAACCTATTGTACAATTTATGAGGATTCATAAAGTTAAGCTATGAGCTTTTTGATTTAGTTTTTCTATGAGATAATTGCAATTAAAAATGCATTTCGTTTGAATTCACCGACCACCCTCGGAAATACACGATGATTACCGATCCCTAGTAGCGGTGGCAACAGCGGACAGCTCTCGAACAGCTGATCGGCCAAGTTGACGGTTGGCGACCCTGTTGTTTGACAACGAATAAAGGTAACTTTTTAGAGATGATTTGATCATTGAAACTTGAAGCCAAACATCTCTCATCTCGCTAGTCGGCAATGTAAAGAAAATCTTATCAGGAGTTACTGTTCTACTGCTGTTACAGCCCGGCACAGAACAATGTCGGTATTGGAGTTTATACATTTTGAACAAGTGTTTGATATAACCTCAATAACCAAAGTAGGTGTCAACAAACGAGCGATTCTAAACGTTGACACAACAGAAGACAAAAATTTACTACGTGTACCCTAGATATAGCAACGTTGTCCAGTCGCTCACTTTGAGCGGTCTTTGTGACGTCACAAAGACCAATCCTAATTCAAACTTCAAACAATGATTTCTCTTAATTTAAAACAATGTTTGATATTTTACTTGTGAACTAGCAAAAAGTAGCACCCATACTTTGTAAAAAATGACAATTTCAAAAACACCGGAATACCCCATTGACACAGATCATGATATATAAAAAAAAATTGGTTTAGCAAAACAACCAAGGGTTTTTTTATTTTACTTTTATATACCAAATGAAATTTTGTTAGGTAGAGTTTATTTTACGACAAGTGGCAGTAAGCCGTTGACATAACGCGCAAACGTTCCTACGCATTGACATGTGTTAGAATGAAATAAAGGAGATTGCTATTTCATTCTAACACACGTCAATGCCTATAGGAACGTTTGCGCGTTATGTCAGCGGCTTACTGCCACTTGTCGTGAAAAATACCATATATAATTTTTATTGTTATTGGTTTCGATGAGAATAAGTTTTTACCAAGTGAACTTTTGTTATAAACGTTATTATTTTATTACAAAATAAATAAGTAGGATTATTTCTTTCCCTGTATTAATGTGCATTTTTGTATAAAGAGTGGTGGTACGAAGAAATTTGGATATTTTTTAGGGGTACACGGAACCTAAAAGGTTGAGAACCCCTGCAGTAAACCATTATGAGACTATGCAGAAGTATTAAAACTAAGAACTTTTTTAACTTAATCTGGGGACATACTGTATACTATGTTTGACGTATACTTTGTTGTTATTTCGTTGTTATTTTTTCTAGTGGAAATGAGTTGATTTCTGGTGGCGAGGATGGTTTGGTGAACATCTGGGATATCAGAACTAAACGTGTGGCACATAAATTAGAACCTTATAAAAACGATAAAATCTCTAGACCTGATATCGGAAGGTGGATCGGTGCTGTTTGCTGTAACGATGATTGGCTCGTAAGTCTATTTTTGTTTCTTCAAAATTCAAATTAATATTTGTATTTTTTTAGATCTGTGGTGGGGGTCCACGTCTTTCGATGTGGCATATGCGTACACTGAACAGTTCTACGATATTTCCGATTGACAATAAGGGTATTCATGTTGCCCAATTTCACGAGAATAATATTTTGGCGGGCGGAACTTCGGAATTTTTCTACCAGATGAGTTTCAACGGAGATATTGTGTCCGAGATACCAACTTCTTCCGTTACTATTTATTCTGCTGTGCAGCAGAGTGAACCTTTTGCGTTGCTTTCCTTAGCTGGTAGCAGCCCGAAAATTGATATTTGCAGTAATTTTAATTATAGGGACCAAGTTTTGTCTTTACTTTAATAAATATATCTTTTCTTAGTATGCTCTTTGGTTTTATTTTTTTGTAGTTTATCAATAAATATAATAAGACAAATTATTTAGTTGGCTAGACTCTTCTAAATTTATAAGAATAAAAAACAACATAAACTTTTATTTCCTGTTATATAAAGCCACTAACTAACAAGCTTTTAGAGTGCACCTATCAGTTTAGTAGGTATTTGTGTTACCTTGCCTATCTATCACAATTAAGTGGTCTACTCGAAACATGGAGATGGTATGGAGTTTGATTTTGACGATATGTAAATTTAAAAGGTAAGTGACGTTAGAGTTCAGTGATATAACAAATGCACAGACGAGTATTACAGAAAAAGCTACTTATTGTCTGGTTTGTTGAACTAAAATTGTAGGTTTCCAAATGGAAAAAGTAGGACAGGTTTTTTGCCTAATGTGCTGATTTTAATAAGCAACATTACTACGAAAACTTTTGACAGAAAACTGGAGATGATGAGAACAGTGTTAAGTTTTACTATTATTGTACATTTTAAAAATCAAATGTATGATTTTTCTTAAATTTTCTTTTCTATGACAATTTTACAATACACTGAAACTCTGAAAAAGTAAATCTCTGAAACTGCAGGTTGTTAATTGAAAAAATTCTGAAATTTCCAACCTTCAATTGTTTTTGACTTATGACGTCATCGACACTTTTTTTTTCATAGTCTTTGTACTGATATTGATAAATCTGATAATTGTCTTAACGGTAGTTCATAACATTTATCGCCTTACATATATGAAAATTTTCAAGAAGAAGACAGTTGAAAATTAGGGAATATTGATAATTTTTGTTTGTTTATGGAAAGCGAATAGGCGTTTTCGATTGATTTATTTACGCTGAATACGAATTTGAGCACAAATATTGCATGTCAGGTTAATGCGCTTTTACGTTACTTTCATGGAGTCCTCCGCACCACACAAAGAAATGCTGTAAATGCTTAAAAAAACAGTTGAGAACAATACTTTTTTTGAAAAATATAGAAAAATTTGGTGCCCAAATTCGCTTTTAGGGCAATTAATTCTACCCAAACCGCAATTTCATATTCAATCCCCAAAAGTTATTTTCCCTAAAATTATCAATATTTTACAATTTTCAATTATCCTTCTTTCAAAAATTTTCTTATGTAAGGCCATAAAATATTTCCGATGCCATTTAGACAATTAAAAGATCTATCAAAATAAATAAGAAAAAAATCCGATGTGGTCAGACACATGACTTTATCATACTATACAGCACTATCAAACTGTCAAACTCTGATGTTTTGACAATACTGTCAATAGAATCAAAATATCTGTCATATCCTGGCCAACTAGTTTTAATGCAGTACGAGTTAACTCGATGGAATAGAATTTGCTCACGCAGCTAAACTATTTCGTTTAGCTGCATGAGATTCTATTTGATCGAGATCGGTCGTGTCTGCATTAAAATAAAACTAGTTAGCCAGGATTTGACAGATATTTCGATACTATTGACAAGGGCTGCGGAGTCGGTAAAAGAATGTTCGACTCCGACTCCAGATATTTTTCGTGGTCCGACTCCAGAAAAGTTGCATACAAAAATATGTTCAAATAATTATGTGTAATACAAAATCTTACATATGTAAATAATCACAAATTTGACGCAGAATAATAAAACCGAGCAAAATTAAATTTGCTATGAAAACAAACGCAAGAAGAAATAAATTTAATAAATTAAATTTCTATTCTAGTATTGCAGTATCTGATTGTATTAAACATATGACTTGTGCATATTATAATTTGATGTTATTTTTTATCAACCGTTTATTGTTATTTTTTGTTTGGTTGTTTAATAGGTATGAGTAGAAGAGCAGGCGTCACTTCAACGTGGCAACCTGAACTCCGCCTGTTTTCTCCGGTAGAATTATTTTTTATTATTTGTTTTCTTATATTGCTTGTATTTTGTTTTCGGAGAAAATAAAGACATTATTATTATTATATCCAATTACTCACAAATAAATGCTAAAACCATAAGAAAAACAAGTTTATGTGTGTCCAGTGAAAAACATATTTAAACTGAAAATCTAATTGTAAATAAAAACGGCCTATAAGTTATCAAAAAAGCCTATTGATCAGACCAAAAATAAAAAAGTTATGACCACATAATCATAAAATGTAATTTCTTTCTGTAATTTGATTATTCAAAATACCTCTGACATTTTTAAGTATTTAACTGTTTTCTCCAGAGAACATACAAATTGGCACTACTTTGTCCATTTAACGGACTTTCTATCTCTAATAATAACAAAATCACCCGTAAGATATAGTGTATAATATAAAATAAAATTCATTCTAATAAAAACAGAAATCCAAAATTCCGTACGTACATACGTTTATAAAATTGTTGTGAGAAACAGAATAGCTCCAACCAAATTCTCTTGCAAGGATGCCATTAAATATTTCTAATTTTTTAAAAAACTGAAAATCATAATTATGGCTGCAACAGGTAATCTGGATAAATGATTATTAAAACATTGAACTACGGCCCTACTTCTCAATTTCATTTAAAATCTTTTGTTCAAATATCCGTTTTAAAATTTCTGCCGGATTACTTTTTTGTTCATCGTCTTGACTTTTGTTTGAAAAGTGTGTTTTGTAATTTGACTATTTACATATGTATGTAGGTAGGTACTTTGTCAAAGACCTAATAGAATGTTTAGTTTTATTTGTTTTACTGTCTACTAAGGCAACGACCATCTCGCATATTTTTCTTTTTCTACAATAATTAAACCTGGAATTGGAGTCGGGGTCGGTACATTTTTTCCGACTCCGACTCCTCTGAAATTTGTCTGAACTCCGACTCCACAGCCCTGCTATTAACAGTAGGGTATTGTCAAAACATCACCGTTTGACACTACCTACTGTCATTAGAATGAAAATATCTGTCAAATTCTGGCTAACTAGTTTTATATTAATGCAGACACGACCGATCTCGATCAAATAGAATTTGCTCACGCAGCTAAACTATTACTTTTACCAAAAAATGTCGTAGGCATAAATTATTCTGAATTTTTTCTACTTTAATTTGTTATTTAAGTATTTTGACGAATTACAGAAATGGCGGCTTATTTGCAGAATCGTTGAAAAATGCTAAGAGTAAATCCAGTTTCTTTGGACAATTTTGAACAAAAAGCTGTACTGTATAAAAAATATAATATTTAAACCAAAATAGCATCTATTTTAATGAATAGCTAGAATCTAGGTATAATATTTTATTATTTTTTTTTCTGAGAGATAAACTTGTTAAAACTGCAAACAGCTGCAGATTTGTAAAGAATTGGATTCCCATGGTTTATCCTGTTGTCTTCACGATTTCTTGCAATCCATTGCGTATTCTTCATCTTAAGTGACATCATTTTTATCGATTATTTGTCTCGGCAATCTCAGCAATAATTTAGTCCGTTTACTTAACAATTCTAATCGCTTATTCCATTACGTTTATTCAGGAAGGAAGATTTTTTTTATTTAAACTTTTGATATCAACAACTAAAACACTCTACTTTACAAAACAAATGACACAATTCTAAGTACTGCGCCATTGTGTTGACGTACCAAGGTCTATAAAGAGAGAGGTTATCCAGTTTGCTATCTTTCCTATAGTACACTTTATATACCCCCCTCAGATCCCTATATGCTCTACTTTCGTGACGTCACTAGAGTCCCGGCACACTTCGCATCACGTCGCATACATCGCTCGTTTAGTTTGTTCAAAGATACGTTTAATTATTGCCAGCTCAGCTCGTTATAGGTTTTTTAGTGAATTAGAAAGGTTACTTTTGTTCGTGTTTAATCGTTATTCTGCGTTTATATTGTTATATTCAATAGTTGATAGTTTTACGTTATTGGTTGTTTTATTAGTGTAGTATTTTATGAAGTAATTAAGTTAGTAAAGGTAAGATATTAATTTATATTGGAAATTACATTATTCTAAATCATGTATAAATTTTAGATGCCTATGGTTTGCTCCGTACCGGGTTGCGGTATGAGGTATGACATTTCAACAGCAGAACTCATCCACAATTGGGACATTACTCATACGAAGACCAGCAAGAGCACCCATACTCCCTTCCATCCTGGATACGTCATTTATCTTTTGACTGCCTAAGAAATCCGTCGGAAGAATTTAAACGCTTGTTTAATAAAATGAATTAGCAAGTTCGAAAGACTTACGGGGGATGGGATTAATAATTCGAAAAGAATTAGCAGTAAATTAAGAAGAGAACTTTTAAAACAAGATCCAATTATTGATACCATAGTTTTGAAAGCTTTTGTCGAGCAAAGAATATATGTACGGATAAATTTTTTTAAATTTTACTTTTCAACAGCAAAAAAAATCTAAATATTTAACGAAGAGTAGCTGATATTAAAAATAAAATTACAACAAAGATGAGAAAATTTGTACAATAAACCTTCTTACTGATTTTTTATTTTTTCTTTGTACGTATGTTCTAACCAAACATTGTAATCAGGACAAGCCAATGAGTGGTTTAATAAGCAAGTTGTACCAATACTACCAATACTGATTTAGTTATAGTTTTTCTATTTATTTATCTGTAGAGTCGGTAAACCAAACATTCGACTTCAATTCCTGATAATTTTAGTGTTTCAACCCCCAATTTGCATGGTTGCAAAAATATGTGGTTGCCGTTATACCACCTTCGACTCCGGCTCTTGATTTTGTTTGTAGGTTGACTCCACTCACTGAATTTCTGCTAAATTTTGATTCCAACTGCAGAGACCTGGTTTAGCACAACACATTTCTTTAATCGGACATACATTACATACTAATGTACTTATTCAGCATTATTAACAAATTATTGAAATAGCATGTTGTGATAATCACATTCATCATTTTTTTTTTCATCCTTATCATTTAAAAATGATCACAATAAAGATGCATTTATTTTTTCAATATAATTATGCACCTACTTAACCTAAATCATACAACGAAATGAGCATTCAAATTGGTGGCAGCGCACGACTCTCGACGTCACGATCTCCCTTTACCCCTCAAACTGAGAAATCTCGTACTTGGATAACCTTACTACTTTATAGACCTTGTTGACGTACCACTTTTTAAGTATACAGAAAAGTGACACAATGCCAAGACAATACGACTTTGACTCGTGCTTTTTTCTGCATTGATTTTCAAAACAAAACTTAAAAGAAACTTTTGCAAGCACTTACTTTTGCAAACATAATTACTCATTTATCTAAAAAATATCAAATTTTAAGTCATTTCTTTGTGCACCAACAAAATTACATTTCTTATCAATTTAGTTCATAAATTTACGTTTAAAAAGTCTTGAGCGTGGCAACAGCCGCTGTTTTCCCATGTTTTTCAAATTTGAACAACACTACCAACTATTTAAAGACCATTTTGCATCTATATACATTCTCTTAGAAAATCTAATAAATATCTAGCATACATTTAACAGATATCAACATCATATTGTACATCAGGCCTACTTTCAAAACCATTTCATATGAAGATCACCGGTATATAAGTACTGTACGTAACATTTAATTTTCTACCAATTTTGTGGGTGATTATATCGCGCTGGTATTTAGTTGTACTTTTGTGGGCACGGCCCACCAGATCGGCTCATGATCACATTATAAAGATAACATCAAATTACAGAGCAATTTCGTTTTATTCGAGATATATATCGGCTCCGTGCCCGTCGCGGAATAAAATTGCACGTTACACTGTGTTGTGGGAGGCAATCATAAGGTTTTAATTTTAGATTTATGGCGCTCTCGGAATTTGGAGAAAACGATCGCAGCGCGATCTCTCGTTTTATCGATCGAGAAGGTCGAGAGAACGCAACACGATCGGTACTGGTACGTCAGTAGGATCGATTACTTTTTTTGTGGCGGTTGTATCTCAGAAACCGAGCATTTTTGTATAGAGATAAATAGGGCTTAATCGTTTTAGAGTTGCCTAAATAGCCGAAAAGTACTAAAGATTTGCAAGAATTGCAGTTTTGTTTGGGAGATATCAACGGTGCGTTAGACAACGAACTATACTCAAACGCCAATTTTTAAAGAAATATATGTTTTTACAAATCTTACCATCACTTTTACCACCTTGTTTGTTCAAAAAATGATCTATTTAGCGTCTAGTTGACTAAAATTTTAATTTCTTGAGAAGTTACCCTATACTCTTTATAACGGAGTTTTGGGTGCTTTAAAAAGTCTATAGACAAAGTCAGAATTTTGATGTCCTAAATATAATTCTCTTATTCACGTTCTGCATGTAACGTCAAAAGTTATCCACTAGATATTTTAAAGCAGAATTTGAGAATTTAGAGAATGCTGAAATTATATCTTAATAACATCAATACACAACTTATTGTGTAAAAAAATATAGTCCAGTCCATAGGGATTAAAAAAGGACTTTGCCCTACAAAAGGTAGGGCAGAAATGATTTTGTTATATGTTATATATGTAGTTCCGGGCCCCGATAAAAAATCCAAGTTTCAACCTTGGGGGAGGTCGGCGCGGTCCGCCATCTTGGATTGAAGGAACAAACAATTGTTTTTTTAACAAAAAAAATGCCCCAACGGTTGGACTTTTATCAACAGGGTTGTTACGTTTAAAACACTTTGTTTCACAGCATTGTTTTAAATGTTTAAAATACTTTGTTTTAAAACATTGTTTTAAACATGTTTTAAAACAAATATTTTGTTTTAAACATGTTTAAAACAGTGTTTAGAACAGTTGGTTTGAAATGTTTAAAACACTTTGTTTTAAAATAAATATTTTGTTTTAAACTATTTTCTTTTAAACATGTTTAAAACAAGTTTGATTCCTTATTTAAAACATTTTTTTGGCGATTTAAAACATGTTTTTCTTTTCATATTTAAAACATGTTTTTTGCCAAGTGCTTAAGACATTGTTTCGTTGAAAAAACACATTATTTAATAAAAAATGATTTTTTTGTTTAAAATAAAAAAAAAACGTTTTTTATAACAACCTTGATTATCAAATGTTTTCCTTTGCTTACTAGTTCTTTTTTTAATTGGCGGATTGATTTGTGGTATCGAACTATTCCAAACCGGTAGTATAATAGGAACAGTGAAATGTAAATACATACTACGTATAACTGGAAAAGACGCGAAATGGTCAATAAGTGAGGCAAATGCATTTGGTATGTAACCCGCAGTGATGTGGGCTAGAAATCTCTTTCTACCTCGTGCGGTACTATGGCCGTATGCGTTTTGAATTAATTAATTCCGGCTAAATAAAATTTACTGTCTAGGTTCTAGATACTCTCAAATTATACAGGCTGTTTCTTAATAACATGCTAATATTTAAAGAGGTTATTCTCACATTAAAAGTAGTCCACATAATGCTGATTATATTTACTGGTAATACTAATTAACTTGTAAATCATTTTGCACATTTTAAAATTTTGGTTTGTTAATGAAGATATTTTAAAACTGATTTCACTCATATATACAGAACGCAGATGTGCACATTTTAAAATTATTAGCGTGCATACAGGGTGTTTCATAAGGTAGTACCAACTCAAACTTATGTTTTCTTAAGTGGAAAACCTATATTTCGGCACAATTTTGAACTCTTAGCAACATTTTACGACAATGAAAAATAACATTACCTACCCTAAACTTTATACTTTTTGATTTATTGGCATTTTTATGGAAAAACAACAGTCTAAGAAAAATTGTATATCCCAATGCCTGTTTTTAATTTTATTGCACACGCTTAGATTATAATTAAGTAAGAAGCGTTCTATTAGCGTGATTAGTGATTACATACCATATCCAAATTGTGTACAGGGTGGTCATAATCTGCAACAAAATATAGCAAACACTTTTTCCTAAGAAAGTTAATTTTTTTTAAATGGAACAACATGTAGCTAATTAATTTTTTGAATTCTACGCATCGTTCTGCACAAAAAATAACTAGCACACATCAGTGCTAAAATAAACAATTGCAGAGATAACTAGTCTTCTTCATAAAAAAAAATCGATTTTTCTATCAATTAGTGCCTCTACACCTACATGCTATGAAAAACTGTGCTAAACAAGTTATTAAGGTATCTGTCAGTGGTGATATTGTTAGGTTAGATTTGCATAATTTTTGGAAATATGGCTGCGAGAAAACAGTAATTTAGGTAAATACTTAGCTGGTTTAATGGTTAACGTAGGTGTAGAAGCACTTAGCACTTCACTTTTATGAAGAAGACTAGTTATCTCTGCAATTGTTTATTTTAGCACTGGTGTGTGCTAGTACTTTTTTTTGTGCAGAACGATGCGTAGAATTCAAAAAAATAATTAGATACATGGTGTTCCATTTAAAAAAATAAACTTTTTTCACGAAAAACTATTTGCTATATTTTGTTGCAGATTATGACCATCCTGTACACAATGTGGATATAGTAGGTAATCAGGCTAATAGAACGCATCTTACTTAATCATAATCTAAGCGTGCGCAATAAAATTAAAAACATGTATTGAGATATACAATTTTTCTTAGACTGCTATTTTTCCATAAAAATTCGAATGAATCAAAAAGTATAATGTTTAGGGTAGGTAATGTTATTTTTCATTGTCGTAAAATTTTGCGAGGAATTCAAAATTGTGCCGAAATATAGGTTGTTCCATTTAAAAATGCTAATAATTTTAAAATGTGCACCTCGACGTTCTGTGTATATAATGAAATTTTAAAATATTTTCATTAAGACCCAGTTCTACCTCTCCTAAAACGCGTTTGCAAATAAAAGCGTTATTTATTGTTCAAAGTTTATGAAATTTTTTATGTAACTTCTTAGATAAACAACGAGTTGGGCTGGATGAAAAAAAAATTTTTTAAAGATAAAAATCAATTTTACTTCTACATCTTTGGTTTTTTTCAAATATAAAACATTTAGCCCAACTCATGATATAAAAATAGATTTTTTATTTAAGTACATTTTTAATCTAAACATTATAATTGCGATAACAAAGCGTAATTGCCCGAAATGTATGTAATTTGCCTATATTACGGGTGCCCGGTGTAGACAGCAGACGTTAGGAGTTTTAAACACCGCCTATAACTACGCCACGCCTACTGCTATTTTTAGATTAGACTTTTCACAAGTTATGACCGTAGCGTACTTGAATCGGGAGAACCGAGTTCTCGCATTTCACATTTATACGCACGGTTTACAAATTTAACACACGATAAAAGTCATATATGATATACTGTATTATATTATACTTAGTGTAGTTATACCTGCTAGGTGTTAGGTACATTTGTTTAATAATGGGTAGAAGTCGTAGCAAAATACCTAAACATCCGCATCTGTCCTCTAGACGAATTAGTAAAAGACGACTACGTACCACCTAAGTTAAAATATATGTATAGATAATCTAAAAGAACAATATTGTAATTATTTAATTACAAATGAGACAAAGAGACCAGAACAGGACTCAAATGAACATTTTATTTAAAATGTCGGTTTTGTGGACAGGAAGAGACAATTAGCAGTGACGAACTTAAGTTGGCTCTAATGGATATTAGTTCAGCGACTGTATTGGGCAGGATTACAGCGGGAATTGGATATAGCCAATGCCAGAATTTGTTTTCATTCATGAATCTTGCATTCATTGCGCCCAAAACGTTTATAAAATATATCGAACTTGTAGGTGACAAAATATTTGAGATTTATATAAATGGTTTGGGGAACTTTGGACTATGTACTATGATTTTACTTTATCATACGTAGTATGTAAAGTATTGTAATCGTGCCAAACAAAATTTTTGAGGTTTTAGCGGAAATGTCTTTTTGGATCCCTTGAACATTTTTGACCCAGATAAAAAAAATTCTGTGTATGTGTGTGTTTTTTTTTTGTGACGACGATTCCGGAGAAACTACTAAGCTATCCGGACGAAACTTCATATTTAGAAGTTTCATAACCAAACTTAGAGCTGAAAAGCTTTCTGTTGAAAAGGATCCAAAGGAACTGGAGGTTTAGTCTTATAGCATTTTTGAAAGATTTTGCAAATAGGCCGCCATTTCTGGAAATTTGTCGAAATAGTTAAATAATAAATTAAAGTAGAGGTAATTCTGAACAATTTATGACTATGGCATTTTTTGGTAAAATGAATAGTTTAGCTGCATGAGCAAATTCTATTTTATCGAGATCGCTGCATTAAAATTACTTAGCCAGGATTTGTCAGATATTGCGATTCTAATGACAGTAGGTAGTGTCAAACGCTGATGTTTTGACAATACCTACTGTCAATATAATCAAAATATCCGTCTAGTTCCAGTAGTTTTATTTTAATGCAGACATGGCCGATCTCGATCAAATAGAATCTCATGCAGCTAAACTATTAATTTTATATATGGTATGATAAAGTAATGTGCCTGGCCGCATCAGATTATTTTTTTTTATTTTTGTCTTCGTGTGTCACTGCCGTGCGTTCGTTCGATATCTAGCATGTTTATAGGTGTATTGGGTCCTCATTGCTCGATTTTAATTAAATCCTTTCTAATTCTAATTCACCGATATTTTTGTCAATTTCCTATACTGTATGTATGTCACCCTGTTAAAAAGATTAAATATTATAATAGCAAGCGCGCTCTCTCTAAATTAAATCAATATATTTTCTTTTACCGCCTGGCGGCAGCCAGACAGCTGTATGCAGTCCGGGATGCATATGCGACCGTAATGAGTGAGAACACTAATACATTGTAACTTGAGCGAAAGCGCCGACGCGCGGCGACAAACTGGCTGAGTACTTCCCCTTCGAATGTACTCGCGTCGACTATGCTCCGCCTTTGCCTGCTTCCTCTAAACCCCCCAACTTCCCCTTTCGTAAAACTGTGGCCTGGTTGACGTTGGTGGGGGCCAGGCAGACCACTCCCAGCAAAAAAAAAACATCGCAACGAAATATTTCGTTTGGAAGTTGCGATGTTTTTAAAACGGAGCCTTAACAGAGGCACAATCTTCCTAGATCGCACTGTTGAGACACCCTGTATATTATTCTGCAAATTTCAGGTAATAGGGTTGCGACATAAAATTACATTATTTTTTTTAACAAACCCTTCTTGTCCTAGAAGTATGTAAACAATATCTCTGCGATATTCCTCATTCTTATGTAAACTCGTAATTCTCCATGGTTCGAGTAGCTGCACTACCAGCTGAAGTCTTCGGTTGCTAACAAATTAAAAGCTTGAAAAACAATTTGTTTCTTGAAAAATGATCTTCTCATCACTATTTTGGCCTTATTTTTAGGATATAGGCTTTGGTCAAATGATGATAAGCACGACAAAATGGCGAGTTTTCAACTTTTGTCATCATCATGAACAAGGAATTTTTGTAGGTCTATTGAATCTCATATCTCACTACTGTACTACTCAATCCATCGGTCACCAAGCCTGCACAAGGAACCAGCCAAACTCATCTCCCGACTAGATGCTGGAGGGAATGCTTAATTGCGACTCCTACATTGCCGGCAGTTCTTCCGTCACTCCAACCATTCGGTTCCCGTTGTTATAATGTTGTTATCCGTGCATGCCATCGCGATCTAGTTAGAAGATCTATGGACCGCGAATGCGACCGCTCGTTCGGCAATCAATTACATAGTATGTGTAATCAGTTAAAGGAGGGGCGACGTGTCAGTCAAAATAACCTCCAGGTAAGTGGAAGGCGAGACGAGGTGAGGCGCTCTCTACTCGGCGCGACTCCGTTTTTCCTATGGAATGTGATGGGTACACACACACCGCACCGGTGCGGCCCGGCGATGTCGGGTTCTCACCGGCGGAGGTCGGGGGTCAGTCCGGCACTCACGACCGGACCGCCCCTCGCACGCACACACGGACCCAAACACGCCCGGCCGCCCCCTTCCGACCAAATAGATCTTCGGGGAACCGCGGCCGCCGCGACGATGACGCCCACACGCCGGTGGATTTTTTCGATCGAGATATCGAAAATATTTTCGATACCGCTTGGTAGGTGATGAACGGATTTTGTAACGCCGCCATATCGGGTAAATTACCAAATAAATTACCGTAAGTATAAGTAATTTACGGATTTTTAGTTACCGTAATTTACGGCTTAAATTACCAAAGGTAATTTATCGTCAGTACTCAGCTATACAGTGTGTCCACGAAAGTCCGCACCATATGGAAAAATGTTTTATTGTGTATTTCTCAGAAAATTTTATTCTTTATAAAAGTTGGCGGCTCGTACGAAACTACAACTGCAACCGTCAAATATGTAAATTTCTTTGTCATATACCGAGTGATTCAGAATATATGGATTTGTGATAAGAGTAAAGTACCTTTAGTTTCATTATTATCGATAAACTTTATCTGGAAATGTTGCTTAGAAGTAAAAATTATATTCAAATATGAAATCACAGCCACCTACCTTGAAAAGAAATATTTTCAACTTTTTTCTTAATTATTACTCTTGTGACAAATATTAGTAAATGCCAGTGATTTTAGTAACCTTTTAGTAGGTTCTTTTTAATCTATTTTTTAGAAATTTGAATACATTTTTTATATTTTTTGTTATTTTGGTATGGTAACTAATGTTTATTTAGAACTAGCGCAAAATTACTGATTTTCTTGGTGCGAAGTTGATATATCACCCTGAAGATATTAATATATCATACAATAACTAATTCAGGAGCGTGACTTACCTTTTATTCAGTTAATATTAATAACTGTGGATAGGTTTATAATAGTAGTTATCCAACTACAGCGAACGATTATCTAGTGGCTCAAATTTTATTTTCACTGATAATGTTTTAATAAAAAAAACTAAAGCATCAAACATCTATTGTTTCTTGAATTAATTATGACTGACTTACCCGTTATTAAGTTAATAACTATTATGAATATGTTAATAATGCTAATTTATTATCTATTTATTATCTTATTTTATTTCTACTACTAACAATTACAAAAATACATGCATTACAAATTAAAAAGAACTTTGAATTGAAAGAATTGTTAAATATCTATTCATCATGTTTCTGTGTGGTGTCCGTCTCGTTCTATGCATAAACACATTCTTCTAGAAACATCTTTGGTCGCATTACTAACAAAATTCGGTGGAATGTTCTGGATACAATGTTCTATAGTTTCCTCTAAATGATTTATATCTCTAAATGGTCGGTGTTTTTGTATACTTTATTTTTTAAGTAACCCCACAAAAAGAAACCTAACGGGATAAAGTCGGGGGATCTAGGTGGCCAGGATCTTGATTCCGTATTTCTGCCTATCCAACGATGGCCAAATTTATGATTTAAAAAGTTCTTGACAGAGTTTATATTGTGTATGGGCGCACCATCACGCTGGAGCGAAATTGACGCCCGTTGAATTAACTTCAAATTGTCCAAAAAAGGTGACAACTCTGTTCAGGAACTGAGGATATAATTCCCCATTTAAATTTTGACGAAAAAAAAGAGGCCCAAATATTTTATTATTCAAAATACCACACAGCACATTAGTCTTAAAATGGTACTGATCTCGGCATTCTATTGTAAAGTTTGGGTTTTCATGTGCCCACCACCGACAATTTGGGAAGAAACAGTCCCATTTGACGTAAACTTTGTCTCGTCTGTCCAAAGAATATTTTTAAAAAGAATCTGTTCTCTTCCATTTTCCCCTCAAACCAGATGGCAAAGTCATACCTGATGTCGAAGACTCATTCTTTTAGTGTACTTATAAAGTTTGGTTTATAAGGGTCAACTTAAAGATTAATGATATGTACTTAATTAATAAATGGTGTAGATCAGGTAAAATAATAAAAAAAAACCAAAAGACTAGAGTTGTAGGTGTGATTTTAATTTTAGTCAAATTCTAACAGCAAGAACATTCACGTTGGGTTGCCTATACAAGAACCTATACTTAGGTGGTGATTGGTGCGTTTTCTGCTGCTGTACATAAGAAGATGCATTTTTGCATAAAATAAATAATTCAAGACACAATTGTTTGAAGTTTCAGTTATGTTTATTAAGATATTATCAGTGAAAACAAAATTTCATAAGTGGTAGTACCGCGCGTACCACTACTTGAGAACCGCTCGCTGTAGATGGATAACTACTATTATAAACCTATCCACACTCATTAATACTAACTGAATAAAAGGTAAGTCACACTCCTGAATTAGTTATTGTATGATATATTAATATCTACAGGGTGAAATATCAAGTTCGCACCAAGAAAATGAGTAATTTTGCACTAGTTCTAAATAAACATTAGTTATCATACCAAAATAACAAAAAATATAAAAAATGGATTCAAATTTCTAAAAAATATATTAAAAAGAACCTTTTAGTATTACTGGCATTTACTAATATTTGTCACAAGAGTAATAATTAAGAAAAAAACTGAAAATATTTTTTTTCAAGGTAGGCGGCTGTGACTTCATATTTGAATATAATTTTTACTTCTAAACAACATTTCCAAATAAAGTTTATCGATAATAATGAAAATAAAGGTACTTTACTCTTATCACAAATTCATATATTCTGAATTTTCTGAGAAATACAGAATAAAAATTTTTTCCATATGGTGCGGACTTTCGTGGACACACTGTATATTACCGTTTGTAATTTACTGTCAGCATATCTATGATGCGTGAGCAAACGAGTATAAGTAAGGAGACCAGACGTCCCGCTTTTGGCGGGACAGTCCCGCTTTGCCACATTTAGTCCCGCGTCCCGCGGAGTTTTAAAAATGTCTCGCATTTTAGAAAATATTACTTTTTTTACAGATTTTTAGCGAATTACTACGAAAAATGAACTAAATGCTATTTCGTTCAAACACTCTTTTTCATATCGTTCGTTAAAAGGTAGAAACATTTTTATATTTATTAAACAACATTTTGGGGTCGAAAACTGTTTGTTCACAATTAAATTTTTTTACAAAGAAAACCATGAATTACTCATTTTGAGTAACTTACATACCATACTAAATATAAATTAATATTAATTTTTGTTAACAACTAGACTCTGAGCCTAATGACTACAAAGCAGTTCCTTCTGTCTTGCACTATTTTAACAATTTTAACCATTTCTATTATTTTCAAAGTTTTATTGGAATCAGTATCCCCTGCCGTTTAGTCGCAAAACAAGAATATACAGAAACTTAATAGAAAATACAGAATCTTAGCAATACACTAAATTACAGGTAAAGAATATACAATATTCTATTCTGTCTAATGGTGGATATATAATATTTTTGTACGTTTTTGAAAAATCGTAATTGTAATCTGTAAAAAGAATGTATGGATTTTTGCATTCTTTTAGGAAAATGACAGGACAAAATTGAATTGATCTAGAAAACCAACCTATCTTTTGCTATACGTGTATAAATAATATTTCACTAACACGTAGCAACATTTGATACGTCGACTGACCGGCTTAAACGGTAAAAAAAGTTAGCTAAACTTTGATATTCAATAACTTTTGTAGACTTTGGCCGATTGTCATGACTATTTTGATTATTTTTTCGAGACATGTAAAGAAATTTATCATATTAATATACACTTGATAATTAAAGAAATAAGATGTTCCAGCTGATTATTTATACAGGGAGATCAAAAATAGTGTATTTGGTCTAAGTTTGAGACATCCTGTGGGATAATTAAGGAACTTGTTCTCTCGCAGGGTGGCTGGCAATTAGGTGCTCTCTTACAAAACCATATCAATTCTCAACATCTTGTTTTCTAATTCATCACAATATCTGAATTTTTGTAGAATATACACAGGTTGAAGCAACATTTTGTATTTCACTCATAAACAAGTAACATTATCTGCAAGGTTTAACAGCAAATTTAATTGCTAAGTTTTATTGGAAATTGTTTATCTTTCTTCAAAAATTCAGATATTGGAATGAACTAAAAACAAAATGTTGAGAATATGGATGTCTTTTTAACAAAGTACATACTTTAAAATTTGTTCATGCTCCGCAGTTATTTCACAGCGTGTATCGAAAGCAGATCAAAAACATCATTACGGTCTGTTTTTAAAAAATTACAATAGTATGTGCTTAGCTCTAAGAAATTCAATGAATTTCTTTAAAATGCATTGAAAAATAATGAAAACCGGTCAATATTACAAAAATTTAGCAAAATAAGCTTTCCTTTAATTATGCCGGTCAGTGTATTTTTTACTCAAAACTGTACCTTTAAACTTGGCATACCTTGTTGTGTTGTATAGGGTCGTTAGATTAGAACATATTATGTTTGTTATTTTTTTACCTTAAGATTTATTTATTATATAATTCATCTTTCTTAGTCTTCTTATTAGTTGATAAAAATGTTTTTAAAAAATATAAAAATTTATTTAGAATATTTATTTCGTGCAAAGGGTATATATTCGAAGAATTTATGTTAAAGGTAAGAGTTAATATATACAACTTTAATCCCTATAATAAATGATAATAAGATAAATAAACTTTGTCTTCTATCAAACAATATTTATTTATTTAAAATAAATATGGCAAAACAATGAATGATAAAATAATGCAAATAATGTCGAATATTCAATGAAGTATGTGTTCAAACAAATATGTTTTGACCACAAGTACAAGAATTTAAAGGAGTATGTGATGATGTTGCGTAAAATACAAAAATCTCGTATATTAATATACTATTAATATACCCTACCTTTTTATTGACATAACTTTATGTCACCGGTAATTTATTATTTTGTATTTTCAATTATATTTTATATAAAAATGTTAAAAGATAGGTACCTACCTACTTAACTAATATAACATTTATGAGCAATTAACAATAACAAAAACCATAAATAATCTGTAACGTGTTGATTTTTTGCAACAATATTCAATATAAGTACCTACACAATTATTTAGCGTAACAAATAAATATTCTCAAGAAATACAAAATAACTAAAATAACTAATGGAGGTGAAGAAACCGATCATAAGTTTGTTATTATGGCGAAATAATTTAAAATAATTTTTTCGTCATAGTAGATGAGTACATCTGCTGTTAAAACATTAGACAGCAGCTGCTGTCAAAAGATCAGATAATTTGGAAATAAAGCAAAGAAAAATTCTCTCTCATTATACTTACTTAAGATATTATTTTGTATGTGGGAATTGAATGTTTAACAGTAATTTATAGTTGACCCGGTATGATTAGTAATTGATTATGCATCATTTCCACGTTTAACAGAAACAGAGACGGTATGACATCTTTCATCTTTCTTTAATTTTGCTGGGGGATCAACCAAGCAAAAGCGCCATATAAATACATGTGGCTCTCTAAATCAGCTTAAAATAAACCATTTGGTGCAAAAGTGCTTCAACTTCTTTCTGGGTGTGTGGACCTTATTGAATAAGTTTTGAAGCTAATTTCTTTAATATTGCGCGGTGTGTACAATACAGAACTGTGTTAGAAAGTAAGTTCAGGAAGTTAGGTTATGTTTCAAACGCTTCATCTTCGTGAAACCTTGTATTATACTTTCTACTGTATTATATTTATTAATGAAGTACTAATCATTAATAGTTATTTTTAAAAACAACCAAACCATTGACTTCGTATTTACACCTTACATTTCGTCGACTACTATAGTATCACATTATTTTTTGTTTGTTTTCTAGTTTAGATATATATGTTCTATGAAAAAGAAACGTGGCACGGTACTAAAAGCACCGAACTGTCGCCTCTCAAATTCCAATTTCCTGCCCGTCCTTTTGACATTATCATTTGCGAATTAACTACAGGCAATCCTAGAAGCAAGCACTCCAAGTTAAACAAAAAACTGATCATTTCTATTAATTGAACTAACTGTTGACTTCCTCATAGGTTAGGTTAGGTGCGTGGCATTTTGACGTTTGGTTAGAGACGCTGTTATGTTATTTTATTTCCTGTTTTCTGACGATACCTGCCAAATTATTACATTAAACCCGCTTAAAGGGCCGTTTTGGTTCAATTTTGAAAGCTTACGCGACCTTAACCTTTCAAATAGGGCGTTTATCGCAGTTTAAGACCCTGAAAAGGCCTACTAATATTCCTCTACTATACAATATTATTGATTTATGTATCTATAGTTTATATAGCAGATAAATAATAGATCAATGGTGTCTGTTATTATTTTCTCTTTGCTCATTAAAAATAAAGAATGCGAAGAAAGAATGTGCGATCCGGGCCTTATAATCGAACATGTATAATGCCGGCAATTTCCCTTGGTTATTAAACGGTACGGGAAACGGAGTTCTCAGCAATTTATCCCTCCCATTGTAGATGTTATTATCGATATACACCGTACGCCTCATAAGGCGTGGGACCCAGATTTCATGATCCCAAACGCACAGTTACCGGTGTTACCATCAGAACAGTATGGAGTTATCAATATATCCAGAATTGGATTGACAGAAGATAAAAACTCCATCAGAAAATGCACCTATAAAATACATAATTTATATAGCTTGATGGTGATGATTTTTAATTGGTTGGTTGTATGTAATATTGTGGTATCAATTTTGTACAAGTTTCAGTTTTCAGCATGTTTGTAAATTGGATGCAAGAAAACACGATGGATTTTAAGGCTGTAGCTGCGAAATGAACCCATAGCCTGGCGAAATGAAGCCATTTGCCATAGAAATTAATATAGCCAAATCGTGTTAGAATTGCCTAAATAATCGGAAAGTACTAAATAATTGCAAAAAAATGCAATTTTATCTGGGAGACATCAACGATGAGTTCGACGACAAACTTGCATGACAAGGGTGTAAGAAAGCAGGACAAATGCCAAAAGTTCTGGACAAACATAATTAAACAGAAAATATAGGTCAACAGATGTCCAAAAGTACTTATTGATCCCACCCTTCAGGGGGGGGGGGGGGTGAAGAATTCAGAAGGATTCAGGTTTCAGGTTTTTCTTATCTCAAAAACTAAGGGCGTTTTAAAACATGGTTTATTATAAAAAAAAATTAAAACTTACTAAAACATTTCTTTACTGATCAAGTCATCGACATTTTCTTTTACTGGCAATGTCAAATTTTTCTTACTGGTTTTGATATAATATCTCGTATCGATAGTATTGACACCTCTTTTTTGGAAGACCCATAACTCTAAAACTACTGAACAGAAAAAAATTAAAAAGTATGTCATACTCCTGAATCATTTCTACATAAGTTGTATATATGACTGTCAAAATCGTTTACCTCTTGGTGTAAACATGAGCGCGAGAGAAGTGAAAAAAGTACCCGATTTTAGCACTTTTAAATTAACGCTCGTCTTTCCGTATTCTTTTCTTTTAAACCACTTACCACAAAAATTTCAGTTTTTGTTCAGGTTGCATTTAGACTTTAGAGTATCTTCTATAGATTGGCGTTTTTGTTTTCTTCAGCTTTTATGTAATAGAGGTTGGGAACAAGATTTTGATGGAAGCCAATATCTCAGTGACGAATGTTAGCAGGACAACGCAGTTAGCATGCAAATGATCCTTATTTAGTGCGATACACATCCCTTGAATTTAATAGCATTTATTAATTTATTATTAATTAATTGACTATTTATTAATTTTTAAGACCGAAATATTTTACAATATTTTGCGCAGTTTGGCTTCCCCCGCTTGTAGGTTTTGGTGCGAATACGTGTTTGTAAAATATTGTTGAGCATAATTAATTGTACATCTAAATTCATTATTTATATTTAACTTGCACACTATTCAAAATTCCGAAATTAAATTGTTCTGATCGTATCGTACTACCTAATAGTAATCTTCCACTGTCCCAGCTACGTTTCCATTTACCGTTACGATTGACGTAGTGCGCGCTGCACGAAATTTATGCCATTCATATTATATCGCTTTAAAAATTACTTAAAAATTATTATGCAATTCTGTTTCAACGGTCGCATTAAATAAAATATGACGATTGATTACGTGCATATCCCGATATCGTGCTAATATTCGTTACTGAGATATCCGCTTCCATGAAAATCTTGTTCGCAACCTTTATTACACAAAAACAGAAGAAAACAAAAACGCCAATCTATAGAAGACGTTCTAAATGCAGCCTGAACAAAAATTGAAATTTTTGTAGCAAGCGGTTTACGAGGAAGAAAATGGAAAGACGAACGGTAATTTAAAAGTGCAAACATCGGGGACCTTTTTTCTCGCGCTCATGTTTACACCGAGAGGCAAAAAAAAACGGCAATCGTACCACTTAAGTAGATATGATTCAGGAGTATGATACACTTTATTTCAATATTTTCTGTTCGGTAGTTTTAGAGTTATGCGCCTTCAAACACAGGAGTCAATATTATCGAAACGAGAGATGGTAGTTAGGGCGATTCTCTCGTGCGGGGTGACATATAAAACAGGTTACCAAAAACTATCATATATAAATTCTGGGAACCCAGAACTGTCCTCTAAGTGTCTTCATCTCATCGATTTCGTGAAAAAAATTGTTTATTATTTTTAATAATTATTTAAGGACTCGTAAGGCTCAGAACTCTTGTGCAAATTAATTTCCAGCTATAAACCTATCTCATAAAAATTCTAGAGCCTAGAACCCTCGTCTAAATATCAGCATTTTAACTATTTATTGAAAAAAAAATGTGTATAACTTTTAATGATTATTCAGGGATTCGTGGGGCCCAGATTTTTTTTTGTATTTTAGTTTGTATCACTAAACTATCGTATATAATTTCGTGGAACCCAGAACCGTCAGGCGAGATGCTGACATATGCATTGCGAAGTTGGCATCTCATTTCTTCAAAACGCATTAAAATAGGAAAATAAACAGAACCGTTGTTAAAACCTATCTAGAACTGTGGAACTATACTGGATGCTAGTAAATATGTAGTCAACTTATGAGTTGCTAACATTTGAGATGCTAACTTCACAGACGTAGAATATGTTCATATATATTCAATCTTTAAAGCTGTGCAAAAATTTTATTTCTAAAGGTATTTTAAAATATTAGAAAGCATTAAATATGAAATTATAGTCACTTCGATGTTCCATATACCGGGTGTTCATGCAACGACGAAGGAGATTATAATTTCGTATTTAATGACCTCTAATATATCTAAAGACTTTTTCAAATAACATTTTAAAGAAAAGCTACTAAAGAAGTTTTCATAGTTTTGGTAATACCCGGTACATGCAAGCAGATATTACATTCCAATATTTACATTTTAGGTTTAAGACAACCCAGAAGCTTTTGAAGAAGAATACATTTTTTTGAAAAGAATAAAAATACTAAATACGTGTCAAATATATGTCAAATCTATGTTATTCTGAGTACAAAGTTTCCATTCTGAGTAGTTTATCAGACAAAAAAACTCTCCACAAGAAAACAATTTAAAAATAACATGATTCTATAATTTTGTGTGTGAAAGCCTGAAGTTTATCTTTCAGTATGGAAATACCACTGAACCGAGTTCAATAATTAAGGGGTAATGCCACTCTAGATTTTTTGAAAAATCAAAAAAAAAATTTTTGCTTAAATGATGTCTTGAGATCTTAGAAATAAGGTACAATACGTTTCATATTGAAAAAAAAATAGTTTAAATGCTTATTTGATGAACATACGGCCAAGCGTCTAGCCGAGAGTACATGCAAAAAGTTTAGCGTGATAGTTTACAGCCTAGAGACCTATACGCTCTTATCTTATTTGGAGGATTTACATCCGTGGTGTGAAATATAACATAAAATATTATAAAACAAAGATTTTATGGAAATATCCTCGGTACGTTCGTTGAACTGACGCTAGCCAAACAATGTTACAGCTGTCTGATGTAACGTGTGTTGTTCTTGATTAGTTGGTAAAAAATAGCAGAAATAATTAGTGACATTCCCGGAGTACGAGTATATCGTGATCAAAAGGAGTCTAAAGGAAGCAGCAGATTTTCAAATCGAACTAATATGACAAGCATTGAATCGTTTCGAACTAGAGTCGCCTCTGCCTGATAACGTATCCACAGTTCACACCAGTAAAAAAGTAATGTCGGTTGAATGTTATTACAACGTTGAAGTGGATGACGTTTAATTATCATCTTTTGAACTTCGTTGTTGTTTTTTCTTCTATTTATCAAGTTGTGGTGTTTAAAACGTGCAAATCAAATGGGAAATTGGCCGAAAGTGGCAACCGTGATTTAGGATTTCAAATCGTGGTTTCTTGTGAGAATTTTGAACAAACTTTCATTCCGAGTTGCCGATTTGTTCAAAAAGGATATGAAATGAATAGCGGAATTATCCTTGTCATGCGCATAAGAATAGGTGTAGATGGAATTGAAAGGTTCTGCGCATTCAGCAACCTTCCTCGTCAGATTTTTCACTCATTTCACGATAAAGTTGTTCGCACCATTTTTGTGGAAACAGAAGCAGTTTGTCAACAAAGTATGCAGAAAGCAGCAGAAGAAGGGAAGGGTAAAAGTCAATTGAAAAAAGTAAAAAAAGAATGGCGTAACTGTCTCGGGCGATGGAACATAGAGAAAACATAGCTTTTCTTCTCTCTATGATTGGTGGCGCTTATCAGCTGGAGAAATGTTGTTGATAGTCTCATAAAATCTAAATACTGCAAAGCTTACAAATTTTGGAATAAGAAAAGGAAATAAGAAAAGTAATGCATAGATCACGTGAAAAAATTAATTGTACTCGTCCCCGCCATTTGACAAAAACCAGTTAGGGCCTCGAAGAAAAAGGGAAGTTAACCCAGAAGTCTATAAATGAGCTTTCAATTTATGATGGACTAGCCATTCGTCATAATCATGATTCAATTGATAAAATGAAGAAAATAAATCTGGGCGACACTGTATCATAAATTCTGACCGATGAAATGCAAAATGAAGTGGTGATTTCATGAAATGAAATGGTGATTTCATTTTCATTTTTACTTTCAAGTGGCAGTAATTGTGGATATTGCAGCAAGTATTGGCTTATGTGTTGTCAATGATGCATTATCCAGCCTTATGAAGATTATGGAGGTATTATGTATGAACATAGAGCCAAACTGCAATAATTTCTGCGCGAAGGCTGGCGCACGGCGCATCATGTTTTCAGAGCCATCGCTGACTGATGCCGCAAAACAGGCCCGTGTGCCGTCAAAATCCAACAGAAAGAAACAAGAGGAGGAAAATGTTAATTATATGGTCCAGGTTTCGCCGACTATAGTAAAATATAGCGATTCTATACATTAAACTTACACAATAGTTTAAACGGTGTTTTCTCAAAACCGCATTTTTTATACTGGCCGGAACGATAACTTCAACTGATCTTCGTCAATTCACTTGAAATTTTATGTGCACCTTCAGAACAATATTATCTAGAGAAGTACGTACGGAATTTACGATAAGTTCGAAACTTTTTTTGTTATAAACAATTATTTAACCTAATTTTGTACCTAAAAGTGATATTTTGTGTTCAAACGTGCGCCATTTTGTTTTAAAGCGGAATTTTCTAATTTCCGTATGTACTTCCCGAGATAATCTTATATAGAATCAATATTTTTTTGTTTATATCGCCAAGTGAAAAACTGTGTGCAAAATCTTTCCGGCCGTGCAACCCTATCCGCCGGAAGAGGTTTCCTTCCTTTTCCTATGTGCTCTAACGCTGCTATTTTTAATTTACTTTTGTTTTTATTTATTGTGAATATTCCTCAAAATATGAACAATAAAGGGCTTTGTAATTCATTTACTATATTGTACAAATATACCTACAAAATCGGCTATTTTTTCTCGCGCTAGAGTGGCATTACCCCTCAAGCTCTCATTTCAACCTACTTAGGAAATTCTATCAAGTTGTGTCTTTTTGAGGGTATCAAAACTTGTGTCCCATTACCTTCCGAACACTCTGTAGAAAATTTACGACACACACACACACTCATAAATATTTTACTATTTCATGATTACAGGCGCATCCACTTGTGTGGGCCGTTCCAGCATTAGAACACATAAAATCAATCAAAACCAAAATAAAAACTCCACACAGTGGACGTATTATACCTACCATTACATTTTATGGCATTATGTACCTTAAATAAAAGAAAGGCCTACTGTTATATTCCCACAGTTTAATCTACCAATGAATAAATTATGGACGCATACCTATCACAGACACAGATAAAATTCAAACGTCAAGAGCGTCCGAAGTATTCATAATTTCGTAGAAAACTCTTATTTTTTGTTTCCTGGATTCGTCTATAACCCGCTCGCGGTTCAGCGAAGAAAAGATCACGATCGAAAAACGGCATGACAATTGTTTATGCATTTAACGGTCCATGAAATTGCCTTGCTCGTCTCGCAGCAATTTGCTCTACGAGTTCTTTGTGTGGAAAAAATAAGCACGGTAGTTGATCGATCATACCGGGTATACAAAGAAAGGCAGTGAACCAGTGTATTTGTACAATGGGAGTTGTTGGTAAGTGGATGGAATCGATAGTGACGCCTGTGAACCAGAACAACTGATGCCCGTGCCATTAGGATACCAATAATTGAAAGAGTATTTATTGTACTGCACTAAATCGGTGTCTTGCTTTTATAAATATTTTATAAAGTATAAGTTAAACGCCCCAACCCACAATCGTTTATTATTCTACCTGTGTTCTAATGATCAGAATATATCCTAGAAGTTTGACTGATCTTGATAATTGAGTGTTATGCTAAAAGTTATTTTTTTTTTCTTATAAGATAACTGCATTCGACTTCTTTTTACATCGCTACAGGATACCAGTAATAAACAATATTGTGCTTTATATTTTTATAATAATACTGTGTACTACTCTTTTAACCACTATTATTTACAAATTTAGGGGTGCCGGAATTAGGTATATGTAAATATAGCACCACCGTAAATCAGACATGTGTGTCGGAATTGTGTACATCGTTAGAAGTAATACATATGGCTCTATTGATGTATTTACACAAGAAAATAACATATTTTACATCGTTTGCTATATTACAATTAATTTTACGCACTTTGTCCAAATTCCGACACGAGTGTCGGAATTACGGACATCAATAATCCCTAATTATCACAGGGTGTCGGATTACAATCATCAATGGTCCCTAATTCCGTCATAAATATCGACAGGCATCATAGGAGATGATGAAATAAGACAGAATGATGCAACACTAGCAGCAGAGAGTAGCGATTTTGGCATTGATATATCAACTTTGGAGATTACAGTTGAACTGATGCAATCTCAATTAAAAAAATCATTATTCTGGCCTGAAACACCCACATAAAGTAAAAAGAAACTGTTCTTCTGTAACACTATCTCTAATGCTTGGAGAGAATATTTGTTAATAAAAAGGAAGGAAGCACAAAAGAAAATCATTCTAGAGTAATAAGAAAAGAAGCGAAAAAGAAACAGAATAAAAAGTTGCGCCAAGAAAAAGAGAACACTAAAAATTCCAGATGCAAGAACCATTCAAATACAGATGAGGTTAAGAGGGCAGACTGAAGAAGCCTAAGGACTTATGTCATACCAAAATATACATTTCTGTGTAAAATTCAATTTTTCCATAAATTGTTACTGACTTATGTATGACATGGATCATTTTTTTTAAATGACAACCCTACATTTTTCTTACTGATGATTTGTGTAGATTTTTCAAATGTCTTAAATAACAGTGGAAATTTTTAATGGCTTAATAAGTATCGATAACTACGGGGAACATGGAATATCTAAATGGAATGTGAAAATTTGTTTTGGATAGAATTATATGCAATGAATACATATCAGGACTCAAAAATTTCCTTTCTCGTCAGGTTTTCGCAAAATGTGAGGTCAAATTGTCAAAAATTTGCAATTTTTGCAAAACTATGCCAGCTGAACCCAGTGTCCTTGGAACTTCAAAAGGATCTCTCATAGCAACGGTTTAACTTTGTTGTATTTTCACCTGAAATGCTGAAATTTTGTTCAGAAATGTTTTTGAAGTATATATGAAGGACATGTAGGTAGGTACTGCGATTCTTAAGAGGCAAAAGATTCAGAAAGAATCCAAATCAGAAGGAGGCAAACTAAAAATTTTGAATCTTCAGAACGACGTTGTGCTAAAATTCAACATACCAGATGAAATAAAAAATTTTCCATTCTTAAAAAGAGCAGCATACACGATTGTAAAGATAGAAATTGTTTCGTCAGTTCAACATACTTTGTTGTTTACTTGGTATTTAATGTCAAATATGTTTACCGACCACATAAACTGTATCAGAACATAATTTGTAAGGAAAATAAACTGCTTCCGGGTTATGCCGTGTGTCAAGATTTGTTAATGCTGACGTTTCGCGAGCCATGTTGCTCGCTTCTTCAAAGCTAATTGAATACTGAAGACCTACCAAGAAAGTCTCCCTTATATACCTGAATTTACACCTCACTGCGCACATCTGGAGCTACCGCTCCATGTGTTTTTCCACCTGACCGCGTTAGGATCGATTTCCAGACCCTACTAATGTCAGTACCGTCCTCGCGATTGATGTTGTCAGGATGTTTGTAAATTTCGATGGCTTCTCTAATAAGCCTTCGATGATAATTACCCACCCTTGCCAACATCTTCGCGTCATCGAAATCCATTGTGTGTCCCGACTCGTGGCAGTGTTGAGCATCAGCGGACTGTTGAATCTTGCCTAGCCGGGTGTCCCTACTGTGCTCCGTGATTCGACATTCGATGCTTCGTCCTGTCTGTCCTACATAGCATGTTCCGCACTCACATGTTATCTTGTATACCCCTTCGTTCTTCAGGAGTGGTGTTATATCCTTTGGGTTAGGCAAAAGATCCTTTACCTTAGCTGGTGCTCTGTACCTTACCGTGATACCCGATTTCTTCAGTACTCTACCGATTCTCTCTGATACCCCACTTACGTATGGTAAGCAAGCAAACCCCTTTGACTCTGAGACTTGCGGTTTTCTTTGTGTGACACCCCGTATGTCAGACTTGGTGTATCCATTCTGGCGTAGGGCCCCCTCCAAGTGTTTCCGTTCGTCGTGCAAGGTGCTATAGGTAAAACTACGAGAGCTGAAGGTGAGTCATCGCCTAAAAACGTAAGAACAGACCCATGAAAAGCACTCTGTTTCTTTCTATCGCACGGGAATAGTCTGTAACGTATCAGCAAAATAACAGCTGGAATCGATGACTCACCTTCAGCTCTCGTAGTTTTACCTATAGAGTCGCATACCTTCTCGGCTCTGTTGAACAAAATACCGCTCGGTATGTGTCTTCTTACGGTAGAGTGTATGTCCAAGTCTACCCGTTGACGTTCTGTATACCAGCACATCCAAGAAAGGCAGCTGATTGTCCCCTTCTATTTCCATCGTGAATTTGATGGAAGGACTAACATTGTTCAGGTGGTTAAGGAACTCAGTAAGTCTATCTCTACCGTGTGGCCAAACCACAAAGGTATCGTCGACATATCTGACCCAGCGCTTGGGTTTCAAGGGACTTGATGTAATGGCTTTTTCTTCAAACAATTCCATGAAGAAATTGGCGATTACCGGTGACAAAGGTGATCCCATGGCTGAAACGTCAGCATTAACAAATCTTGACACACGGCATAACCCGGAAGCAGTTTATTTTCTAAATGATTCTGGCCGTGAAAGCCTACGTACTTACATAATTTGTAAGATTTAAAGTATGTTACAATTGCACTTTTAGATTTAAACCATTTTTATAAGATGTGTAAGTATTATTATTATTTATAAATGTTCAACTACAACATACATAATTTTGTTTTGAAACAAAATGTTGGTGCCCGCAACCTTACCATTATTCTATAGAATATGCTTTATTTATTTTGCTTTCAATCACCGTAATTGTCTTCCAGGTCATGATTGTAGGTGCTTGTTGTATGCGTAGTGTACGTTACAATTATTACAAAACAAATTTTAGAATTCTGACAATGATTTGACAATACGCGCGGAGTCCTCACAAAAAAAAACTTGCAAATCACATATTTTCCCGACAACATACCTAATATTATCCACTATCTTTTGTGTTTAAACTTTATACTTTAATCGTACATGCATAAATCTGCAAAATAAGCACTTACCGCATCCTGTCGTTACTTATTTGAGGATACCACCGCTGTGGGTGTTTTCGGCGAGCCCAAATCCAAGGACTACCAAACATAACCTCACCTCACTTCCCGGAGAACAATAATAACCTCACTAAATTTACGCGACACGGGCGATGAACGATTTTAAACGATGCCGCAAAAAATATAGACGACGTTTCATCACTAATATTGATTGCACCGTACGTTTTTCTTCAATAATTTGCATCGCGAAATTTTCGACAGTTGCGTCGTACACGGTTACAGCAGAACTGCGCTTGCGCGACATTTGGAATGCTATTGTGCTCTTCCCTGTGTGGCGGCGATTGAAGCGGTAGATTTAAATTTCTAAAACGTTAAATAAAGTATGTAAAGGAAACTACAAGATTTATTCATTATATTTGTTTAAAAAATGTGTTTCCATAACAAAGGCGTATATTTGTATGGCCAAAAGTTATATTTCCAATAAATGTGATGATATGCAGCGTTTTTGTTTCCAGATGTTTAATATACAAAAATAATCGGATTAATCTGTTTTTCGTTTGATATACAAACATGTTGGCTATTGTTACCTATGTAAGATTTAGCCAAAAACGTTGACTTCAGTTACAAAGTACTGATTGCAAAATGAAACAAAAATGACAACAATATTGCCTAAAATCTACATGTAAACAGTGCCTACATACTATATTATAATAAAGTGAGTTGATAAAATTAATAGAAAATGTAACAATCACTGATTGCATGGTTTTTTAACTGTTTTGTGCAATTCACAACATGCGTATATAAAATAAAATAGATTTGAGTGAAATAGTGTCAATCAATGTTACTATTTGTCTAGGAGCAATGATATTGATTTGCTCTACCCGGGGGAAGTTAGCAATAAAAGTTAGCAATAAGTTTGTTTTTCAACCGATTTTAATAAATGATACATCATTTTAAAGCTCATAACGTCCTGATAGCCCATGAGTTTTGCCCGGTCGATCAAAATTAGTGCCCTAAAAATACGAATGAAAGTTGACATTTTCGACTATTTGGTAAAGTTTTAGGCACCATATTTCGGCTATGACTTAACCGATCACAATGAGCAATACATTAATCGAAAGCACAAGGCTTCATGTACTCTATATAGTTTTGCCCGATCGAAATTATAACAATTAGCGCCGTGGGAAATTAACAAAGTTTGAGCGTTCTGGAGCGCTAATAGCAGCTATACCAGGAGCGCCGTTCGATAAAAGAGCCAGCAATAAGTACTTTTTCTCATTCGATTTCGAAAATTTATACATCGGTCGATAGCCTAGAGCCTCCTTTATCTGCATGCGTTTTACAAATGTTGTGACAAAGTCAATATACCGTACCCCAGTAAATGTGGGGGGTATAAAAAGCAAACACAGGTGAAAACCAAAATTGATATAATAGAGGATGATTTGCAGCAAACACATTCAAACAAGCAGGTTGCAAATTCGTTGATATTTGTTGAACGTTTTGAGTTCGTAGTTAGAGAGCAATGAACATGCAACTAAAAATTTGTATAATTGCATAATAGACCAGGCAATAGAGATTTTTGCGTGACAAAAATAGTATCAGCAATCCGACGGCCCCAGGTCACGTGGAACAATCCGTAGATGTATTGTGATGTGTTTTCGACTCGCAAATATCATTACTTAATTTGTTATAAACAAAAAAACCTCAAAAAATCGTGCGTTTTTTCGTTTTTCGCTTGTAAAAGCTGAACCGCTGGTGCAATCCTGATGCTTTCAACAGGCGAATTATAGAGAATGAAAAGACGAAAAAAATAAATCTTACACGGACTCGATCGGATTAATATTAACGGAGGAAATTCGAAAAACCCGGAAAAATCTGCGTTTTTTCAAAAATTCATAACTCCGCCATTTTCAAAATAGTAGCGCAGGCTTTTCGCGACAAAGTAGCGATTGATGGGTACTTTGAGTGTGCACAACCCAGGCATTGTCCGATGATTAGTTTTTGCACAATTGCGATTTGAATTTCTTTATGCAATATGGTTCGGCGAGCCTGGATGCGTCGGAGGTGGTCCGATTGTAATTTCGAAAGTAGAAGTATTGTGCTACAAAACCTCTATTCTGATTTTGCGTTAAAATGTTGCGAAATAGGCGAAAAATGCTTGCAAACATGACCGAAAACTGCAGCACGCTCCAAAGCGGTCGAGTAGTGGGGCTAGGCGGCTGACGTGGGGAAGCGCGTATCTATAGTAATCCCAGCACGCTGCGCGCTGAGATTACTATCTTATTCAGGCCTGAAACGGCTGAAACACCCAATTAAAGTAAAAAGAAACTGTTTTTCTGTTAAACTATCTCCGATACATGGAGAGAATATTTGTTAATAAACAATAAGAAAAGACAAAAGAAAATCATTCTAGAGAAATAAATCAATTTTCTATAAAAATCAATAGCCAGATGTCTTTACAACGATATATTAGTTTAAAAGAAAAGTTGACATAGTAACAAAAATTCCTTAACCTGTCTGAATTTGGGGCGTTTACCTTATATGGAAATATCTAATTTCAATAATAATTTCATCAAAGATTCAGTAAACATTTTGATATGATGTTTAGAGCATTCTCCTGGAGAAATTGAAAAATGGATAGAAGACCTTAAACAAAAATTATTTTCTGCAATACAAAGACAATAATATTAATTGGAATTCCCTCAATCATCGAGACAGAACGAATATTTAAAAACCATAAATACAAATACTAATATCAAGCAACTCATCAACAAAACAAAAAATCACCAACAAACCCCATAGGTATCTCTTAATCTTAACCTATAACCTTTCCATCTTACCAGAACGAGAAAGAAACCATTACAACTCATGAACATTGCACAACAATTCTTATAATATACAGTCTTAATCAAGCAACAACCTCTTTAATTAACATGTCCTATTCAAGAACCAAATTTATGTCCCATTGTACGAGACCCACAGGAGGGTCGACAGATCGCATGCCAAACAAATGCCGACAAACGTCAAGAGTTAATAGGTAAGTAGAACAGCTGTGGTCCCCATTCCTCCTAGGTAGATGGTATAAGGTATATGATTAACGAAGAAAGGAAGAAGACCTGAAACAAAGCTGGCTGTTTTGTCGGTGCGGTACCGGATCGGAGTAGCAGTGTGGTGCCGAGGGTGGGACTTGCGGCATCCAAAGCTCTCCAGTGTTTTCAAAGAACTTGTTGACTGTACAACTCCGCGGGTGTTGCGACTGCACGCTGTTCTTCGCATGTGTCGTCTGTTTGTTTGGTCGTTGTGTGCAGCTTCCGGTTGGCGCCGAGAGAAAGATTATTACTGCTTGTTGACAGTTCCAGGTAGGACTTCCTTGCAAGTGTTTGTTTTATGGTGTTAGTTAATAATTAATAATGAGAAAAAAGCAAATTAAATTTGATGAACGTAATAATCTCTTAAATAAATTTCAATTTGTTGTTTAGATTTGGTTTTTGAACCATTTCAAAATTCTTCTTTTAGTTTGGTTCTTCTAAAACCAAATAATATTTATGTGAAACTTTTTGGTATTTTGAACTTCACTAAATTTGCTCTAAATTTGAGGCACTCTGTGGGGTCAACATTATACACAGTTTGAAGTAAAATTTTGCATTGCTTTTGTACCATAAATCTGTCATTCTGAATATGCTGCAATCCATCAGAAAAGAACTTTAAAACGTATCCTTTAGATGTTATTAAAATATCCAATACAAGTTAAGTTTCGGTTATTAATATTTAATTATTTACCCATCGGTTTATGTGATAATTTCTGGTCATTATCTTTAAATTAATTCGTTGCTGGTGCTAAATCCAGGGCTGTGGAGTCGGAGTCGTGGAGTCGGAGTTCAGTCAAATTTCAGAGGAGTCGGAGTCGGAAAAATTGTACCGACTCCGACTCCGGGTCCATGTTTAAATAATGTAGAAAAAGACATGCGAGATGGCAGTTGCCTCAATCGATAGTAAACGATTAACTAAACATATTATTAGGTCTTTTATTTACTACAAATTTTTACTTTATCATACGCAGTATGTAAAGTATTGTATGCCAAAAAATTTTTTTTTAAATTTTGAGATTTTAGCGGAAATATGTCTGTGTGTGTGTGTGTATGTGTGTGTACCCGTTTTTTGTGGCGACGATTCCGGAGAAACTACTACAGGTATCGGGACGAAATTTCATATTTAGAAGTTTCATAACCAAACTTAGAGCTGAAAAGCTTTCTGTTGAAGAGGGTCCAATGGAACTGGAGGTTTAGTCTTAGCATTTTTGAAAGATTTTGCAAATAAGCCGCCATTTCTGGAATTTTGTCGAAATAGTTAAATAATAAATTAAAGATGAGGAAATTCTGAATAATTTATCACTATGAAATTTTTTGGTACAATCAATAGTTTACCTGCATGAGCAAATTCTATTTCTACGAGATCGGTCGTACTGCATGAAAACTAGTAGCCAGGATTTGTCAGATTTTTTTATTCTAATAACAGTAGGTAGTCTTGGTGTCAAACGCTAATGTTTTGACAATAACATCTATCAATATAAGCTGCGTTCGCATATTGCATTACACTTTTTACACCCAATAGCACGTAAGTGTCATTTGGACGATGATAAAGTCATGTGCCTGGCCACATCAGATTTTTTTACTACATTTTAACTACATAACACACAGGCCGGTGGTGAGTGATGATTAGCACAATGATTATTGTGAGTCGCTTGCCGCGTCGCATATATAGTTTATGTATTTCCAATTTCCAACAACCAACTTCAATATGCTAATTATGATAGCTCGATCATCTACAAATAAAAAAAATCGGACTTCGATGCATACTTATAAACGAATTAGAACTTCCCAAAGTGAAGCGTCAACGTGTGGTTTTCCTTATTCATCAAAATTGCGAGAATTTGCTCCTACTCGTTCGGCCACAAAGAACACAATTCATTAAACATTGCAAAAAGTATTTTAATGATATTCCCTTGCAATTTTAAAAAGAAAAAATAGTTTCCTACAGCTTTTGTACCAGAAGAAACAACGTGATGGTATCACAGTCGTATTATCTACTCTCTACATTCTTTTTTATTTTTATTTGTCCCAATATCTGAATGTTTGTAAAAGATAATGCTTTACTAGTAAAACTTTGCAAATTTAGCTTTAATGTTTGATAACTTTAAGCGAAATTGATTCTTTTTTTCGACACATGAAGAAATTTATCAAAAGTATCACCCTTGATTGTACAATATTATGGTATAATCAAGGGTATCACATACCTTTGTATTTAACAAAATATGTAGAGATTTTAAATTGTTACTATTCTGTCGAGTGTAGGTTACGGATTTTAAGATTATTGGTGGCTATGTCGTAGTCTTCTTGCGATCAACTAAAAAACACCGAAATTCGCAGATTTCGTCACCTACACTTGGCAGAATTGAGCCAAATATCATTTTTATTATTAGCAAAGGTGCAAACTTCACTCTAACGTATTTTCTAATGCATAAACCTAAACATGCATAATATATGTATAATAGCCGATTAAAAATTATAACTGCATTTCCGATTTAAACTCTACCTTAAGTTGAATGTAGGAATATCCATGTATGCAAGTCATATTCGTTGCAGCCAGAATTGTGACGTCATTACCACTAACAGAAGTAAGAGTTGAGATAATTTTCATTTTATTTTGCACTTAATTGTGTATTCATTGAAATGAATTTTACTTTGTACTATACTGTCATTACTTTTGTTATTATTAAAGATTGAACATTGGTTCAAGTGACAAACTAGTTCAGAATTATATGCTCTCTAATGAGTAAACAGTTGTTAACCAGTTGTTAAGAAAACAAATTATGGCCATAATTTTGTGGTCCGATCAACAGGACTTTTTGATTTTATTTACGATTAGATTGTCAGATTTAATTTTTTGCAATTAAAATTGTGCAAAAAAATTGTGTATCTTCTACAAAATTCAGGTATTGGAATGAACCAAAAACAGCATGTTGTAAATACAGACACAAACCCATAGAACTTGCCCAAGTTGCAAAGTTATTCCACAGCGTCTCTCGAAAAAAAGATATTAGTATTATTACCTACTTGATAAAAATATTTATTCTCAATATTTATTTCGTACAAAGAGCACATATTTAAAGAATTTATGTTCAAGGAAAGAATCAATTTTTACAACTTGAATCTCTATAAGAAACAATAACGAAATAAACTTTTTTATGTTGCCAAACAGTATTACAATTTAAACAATTTATTTTAAATAAGTATAATAATAATATATTTAAAAACTCAAAATTACAGCTCAAGTCAAAATAAAATACACAACATAATAATACTATTTCATTAGTAAAAAAAATTCATCGACACTATACGGAACCATCTGAAGAAGCAATTCTTTTAGGCGTTTCTTTATTATCATAGTGGTCTGTGTTTTCAGTTCTTCTGGTAGGGCATTGTATAGTCTAAACCTTATTGAAGTGATTTCCGTGGATTTTAGTCGCCTAAAGGGAACCTCAGCAACCTCGGGCCTTCTGATATTATAAGGCGCTGGTGTTTTCTTTTTTAATGTTTTGATGGCAACCAATACTTGCTGAAGGATGAAGGTTGCGGGTACAGTCAGAATTCCAGACTTTTTGAAGAGTGGCTTGCAAGATGTTGTCTGTGGAACTCCCGATATAGCTCGAACAGCCTGTTTTTGAAGAAGCAGAATCTTTCCTGCATGTGCAGAGTATCCCCAGGCCGACACACCATAACTAAACACGGAGTGGAACATACCGTGGTAGGCAAGAATGGCTGCGTCCTTTCCAGCTATTAAAGATATTCGTCGAACACCGTAGATGGCTCTCGATAACTTAGTGCTTAGGTTTCGGACTTCCTCACTCCATGTCAGCTTAGCATCAAAGTGGATGCCGAGGTATTTTGCTGGTTCCTGGTTTTGCAGAACTTCGCACCGCCTCGAGGACGTGAAGATCAGCTCTTGGGATTTGTCTTTGTTAAGCAGCAACCTGTTGTTATAGAACCATTCCTCAGCATTATGCAATAACCAGGGCATACGAAGACGTAATCCAGTCAGACTCTGATCTGCAGCAGTTAAGACCACGTCATCAGCGAAGAGTAATGATGAGCAGGGCAGATTTACTGGTAGGTCATTTATGTAGAGTAGGAAGCACAATGGACCAATGGCACTTCCCTGTGCCACACTTCTAGACAAAATGTTTGTCGCGCCGTATCTCCCGCCAACGCACGTGATACTAGGTCTTTCCTCGAAATAGGATGCCATTAGCTTGTACGCTAAACCTCGGATTCCGCATCTCTCAAGCTTAGCCAGCAGTATCGAGTGGGAGATACTATCAAAGGCTTTACTCAGGTCGCAGAAAAGAGAACCGCAGTAGCTGCCCCCCTCCAGCGTCTCCGCAACGCCATCCAGCATTGTGAGGATAGCGTCTCTTGTTGAGGTCCCTCTTCTAAATCCAAACTGGACAGGCGAGATAATGTTCTTGGAGTCAACGAAATTCACCAGGCGATTGTAGATGACTGATTCCACCAGCTTTGAGAATATTGGCAGCAAGGATATTTGCCTATAATTACCCGGATCGGATCTGTCACCCTTCTTATGTATGTGCACTACTTTGGCTTTTTTCAATGCTTCAGGAAAGACGCCTGTTTCCAGGCAGCTATTGATGATGTGTGACAATGGCAAGGAGATGGATAATGCTGCAATTTTGACAATGTTTGTGTTTATGCCATATATATCAACGCTGTTGCTGTTTTTAAAACGTTTTATATGATCCTCAACTTCGGATGTATATGTTGGCGCAAGGTAGATTGAGTCTTTCACCACTGCAACCTTTGAAAGCAGTGCACTGAGGTTGTCTGTTTGCGATGAAAAGCTAGCGGTGAGTTTTTGCTCTAAGTTTTTGTAGTAGTCATCAAATTTTTCTGGAGGAGGGATCAATTCATTTGTCGACTGCCGTGCTTTACCTGTCTCCCAGTTTATAACTTGCCATCAATTGTATATCAATACAATTAATCATTTATAATGCAAATAATGAGTATTCCATGAAATAAATATATTTTGTCTAAACAAATTTGTTTTGATCACAAGCACAGCAATTTTAAGAAATATGTGATAATGTTTCTTAAAAGAAAATTGACAAAAAGAAGAAAATTGAATAGTCTACAATCGTGTTTATTGGACATCCGATAAAAATTCTTTTAACCATAATAAACAATAGAAAGGTGACAATTGGTCATTGTACAATGACCCTGTCTCGATGAACACGAGCTAGAAAGTCTTATAGCAAATTAACAAGAATTACTCCTAGCAAATTAATAAACAGTAAAAAACAACATAATTTGTTGAAAATATGACAAAATCGTACATTCTAGGATAAGAGCTCAATCGTTCTGATATCACTTTTGAAGCATTTCTTAAAAAAGAAAGACAAACACAATACAAAAAAAATCTGATGTGGCCAGGCACATGACTTTATCATACTATATATAAAATTAATTTTTTAGCTGCATGAGATTCTATTTGATCGAGATCGGCCATGTCTGCATTAAAATAAAACTAGTAGAACTACACACATATGTCTAATAAAGCTGCGTTCGGATATTGTACTCCGTTGACATCGGGTACACCGTCAAAATGATACTTACGTGTTATTGGGTGTAAAAAGTGTAACGGT
Organism: Aphodius sticticus; assembly: GCA_963966075.1. NCBI lineage: Eukaryota > Metazoa > Arthropoda > Insecta > Coleoptera > Scarabaeidae > Aphodius > Aphodius sticticus. The sequence continues at coordinate 68,785,014 of OZ014509.1, forward strand.
ATGCAATATCCGAACGCAGCCTATATTGACAGTAGTATTTTCAAAACATTAGCGTTTGACACTAGCTACTGTCATTAGAATCAAAAAATCTGACATATCCTGGCTACTAGTTTTAAAGCAGTACGACCGATCTCGATGAAATAGAATTTGCTCATGCACTATAAATTCTACCAAAAAATGTCATATACATAAATTATAAAAAATTTCCTCTCCTTTAGTTTATTATTTAACTATTTTGACGACATTACACAAATAGCGGCTCATTTACAAAATCTTCGAAAAATGCTAAGAGTAAACCACCAGTTCCTTTGGACCCTTTTCAACAGAAAGCTTTTCAGCTCTAAGTTTGGTTGTGAAACTTCTAAATATGAAGTTTTGTCCAGATACCTTTAGTAGTTTCTCCGGAATCGTCGCCACAAAAAACGGGTACACACACACACAGACATTTTTTTGAACCTTGGTCAAAAATGTTCAGGGGACTCAAAAAGACATATTTCCGCTAAAATCTCAAAAAATTTTTTTGGCATGATTACAATACTTTACATACTGCGTATGATAAAGTAAAAAACGATTTTTAAGATTTAAGTTTAGGTGCTTATGTATTTTTTATTCTTTTAGTACAAGACTTTTCTACATACTTACTCTTGTAACTTTATTAAAAAGAAAATTAGTACTTTAGTACCATATAGCTGTAAATTCATTTAATTTTTAATTAATTTCATATCGCTGAGCAAATAACTGCTTGTAGCACACACACACACATACTGTATGTATAACGTGAAAGGAAGTCACAAAAATTTATGAAATTGCCGGAAATCATTAAATTTTATCCAGTGATAAGCACACCACATTTATCCGGCAGTAAATGACTGTATCACAACTGTATTTATTTTAAGCCCGAACGTTTTTCCTTGTATTAGTTATCCATCTTTATTTTCTTTGTTTTTTCTTACACAAGAACACAGTGAGAAGTGAGTAATATACCACCTAATCTAATAATTCTAAAACAATAGATTTTGACTTGGGAGAAATGGATTTGAAGCTGGATTCTTCTGTGTGCCTGATTTAGACAATCTTAAAAGTGCATAAAAATTGTCATACAAAAGGACTGTACATCATTTTTTTTATAGAACTATCGTCAAAATGTAGCTATGTGAACAATAATCACCATCAACATCAAACAAATTAGAAAAAAGCTAATATTTCTTGTAGGAAACTTAATTTTTATGGTTTAAATCATTGTCTCAAAAGTCTCAATTTATATGTTCCCCAAAAAAAAGCAAAAGCTATCAAAATTCAGACTTACGGAAAACAATATTGTCCTAAATGAACGTATGCGCCAACATGTTTTATAAAACGTGTGAAATATACTATTTTTCTTATTTTGCGTCATGAATTTTATATATGGTTACTATATTGTGTTAAATTTAGGGACGTTAAATTAGGGTAATTAATTTTTTGTGTAAATTACCGTTGAAATTGAAATTATTAATTTCAAATATTAAATTACCACGTAAATAAAAATTAAAAGTGGTAAATTACGTTGGCTTAAATTACCCAGTAATTAAAAATCGGTAAATTATCATTAATTACCATAATTAATTTGGTAATTTACGCGGTAAATTACTTTTTTACATCCCTGGTTAAATTACAATCTAGACTATTTTTGCAGGTAGCACTGTAGTAACTGTCAACTTAGTAAGGTTAAAATCTAATTGTGAATAATTTTATTCTACTTTAACCTAGATGCTTTTATAAATAATCAACATTTCCTTGTAATCGAAACTAAAAAGTGTGGTTATGTATGCGCTTTTACGTTTGACGTTTGATACCAACGCCACCAATTTTATAAAGTTATATCTGTTATCCAATTTTCTTGTTAATGCATATAATTTCAGTTGGATACAGAATCCCAGGAAAATTTATTTATCTTAGTTTCGTACGCGAAGCCAGAATTATAAGCATGGATGATATTTATTGCATGAACATTGCAGTCGTCCCTGTCAATGTTCGCTATTTATGTAATGTCTTTTTAATAGCGTCGCTATATCTGGTATGCTAATTTTCCTCACAGAGGTGTGAATGTTAAATACATTTCTTTCTAATTATTATACCCTCACGCATATATTTCCTATACGGATTATCTCACGTCGCAAATTTACTACATCAGATATGAAATCCTACATTATGCACTACAAGATATGAACGTGGAAGTTACACGATAAAATATTTATTATTTCATTTAGAATAAACAAAATCTGCAAACATTAACGTGCATTTTAAGTTATAACTGATATAAATTGAAACTTGTTGTACAACAGTACTTGTTGTACTGTTGTATGACTGTCAAAATTCTTTGCCCCTCGGGTCCCCGATTTTTACACTTTTAAATTAAGAGCGAAGTCCAACAGCTGATCGACAGAGGCTTGACTGTTTTTGATAAGTTTGGAAAAATCAGTCGAGAATTGGTCTTTGCGTGGGGATGTCGACGTTTTCGCTAAAGCTACTTTGGAACAAGATAGACTTCGCCGACGTGCGGTCAACATTATATGCTCTAACGTCTTGAACGATGTTTCAATTTATTTTTGCACACGTAATCAGGCTGTCTACTGTCTAGTGATTATTTGCAACGCTTACCAACATAACATGAAAACTCTAAAAATTTCTGTGATAAATTATGGATAAATTGTTGACATAACTATGGACATAACCGCATCATAACCGTGACATAACCTATGTTGAGAATTTGAGTTATTTATCATATATTTATATGATAAATAACTTCAACATTTGTCTACGGTTTATGAAGTGATATCTGCAAAAACACACGTACTATGAATACACGCACGTACTATGAATATGTGGAATATTTGAAAGTGTATTGAGATTATATGCCCATAAACATTTATACCTCCTAAAAAACAGACCCCGTACCAATAACTTTGGTCACAGATTACTTACTCTTGGTACGATAGATTATGCACTCATTTCTCAGCCGATAATACACTCTTATGCCTAGCTACTGAAAAACATACATATCGACCCATGCAACGAAGACTATCGTAACTAACTAACAAACAAAATGTAGTTACTATAGTCTTTGTTGCATGGGTCGATATTACATATGTACATCAACTGCACAGGGATCTGATGACGTATAAGAAAAACAAAACACTTAATAAGTTAGTCTTTATTTACCAATTTGTAATTCATATATTATTTATAAAAGACAATTAAGACAACATAAGCTTTATAATATTATATAGCTTTATTAATATTATATTATAATATCAAAATCACAAAAATGTTGATCCTCGCTATCATCAGACCACACGCATACAGGTCGTAATGCTTGTTCGGTTCTTCGGGGCTAATTCCAATACTATCTGCGGTTTGTTGTCTTAAACATAATTCTCCATGCACTTTCCACTTGAGAAGAAAAACATCTGGAGTCAGTGGTTGACAAGTTGACTATGTCCCATTATACATTTCTCATATAACAATTTATAGACGTCTTCCAGTAATATTACCAAAAAATTTGATAAAAAAATCGGTAATCGTCAGCATACCTCGATAATTTTATTGTCAGTTCATGGAAATTATAAAAATTAGTAATCACATCTCGTCTAGAAATCCTCTTCGATCAACAAAATAGTACGTAAGGATTTTGATTCCTCGTAATGTGATTTGAATCCAATTACAAAACCCGTAATGAGCTTCTGCATCGTACCATACTTGCAGCTTGAATTCTCTGGTAGTAGAATTGATAAAACAGCACTGTTTATATGTATATTCTGCTAACTAACCTAACAATTAACATGGAGTTGTTAATAAAATAATAGTATATGTCTTACTTCTTTAGGCACAAACCTGATTGATGTCTGATATAATAGTAGACTTTTTATGTAATCTCCTAATTTCGATTAGAATACTTCTTTGGGCAGTGTTCCCAAGTTTTCTACATTTTCAGATTATACATATCCGATTTGTAGGTTAGAACTCTTGAAATCTGTCCCAGTAAATATAAATGTGTGAATTTTAGCGAGTTACAGCCTTTTTTGTGGTATATGGTAGATAGAGATAGACCCATTACTATCTTCGTCTAATGACGCCTAGTTCTCGACAACATCGTAGATGGCCACACTGTCCAGCCTCGAACATGGATGGAAAAATTGGGAAAATACGACGCCGATTTTTTAAAAGTGTGGCTTTATTTCTTTTTATTTATTGGAATTTTCACAAATATTACACTGACGTAAAGTGAAACTACGGCGGTCTTGACACAAAAAACATAATTACATTGTTATTCCTGAAATCACGACACCTAATTATACGTCTATTTTGACCAGCAATTGTTTAAAATTGAGCATGGGTATAATAAATATCGAGCAAGTCCGACCAAGAAGAGTTAATTTAGATTGTTGTAAGCTCATAAGATGCTATCATTATTCAATAATAAACCCACACGAGCACTAAACAGTTTGAATAATTGGACCAATAGGGGCCCACCAGAACAGACCTGAAGTTAGGCTGAACCAGCCTCTTAACGTTCGTCTTTCCATTTCCCTCGTAAACCGCTTGCCACAAAAACCTCCATTTTTGTTCAGGTTGCATTTAGAGGCTCTTCTATAGATTGGCTTGTTTGTTTTCTTCAGTTTTTGTGTAATAAAGGTTGCGAACAAGATTTTCATGGAAGCGGATATCTCAATAACGAATATTAGCACGATATCGGGATATACACGTAATCAATCGTCATATTTTATTTAATGCGACTGTAGAACAAGAATTGCATTATAATTTTTAAATAAATTTTAAAGCTATTTAAGATAAATGCTATAAATTTCGTGCAGCACGCACTACGTCAATCGTAACGATAAATGGAAACGTAGCTGGGATAGTGGAAGATTATTTACTATTACTACGATACGATCAGAACAATTTAATTTCCGAATTTTGATTAGTAGTGCGAGTTAAATATAAATAATGAATTTAGATGTAGAATTAATTATACCCAACAATATTTTACAAACACGGATTCAAACGGATTCACTGATCGCGTCAAAACTTTCCATCTTGTTCGACTGCCTCGCACCAAAATGCACAAGCGATAGAAGCCGAACTGCGCAAAATATTGTTCATGTTTATTTCGGTCTTAAAAATTAATAAATAGTCGGAATGCTATTAAATTCAAGGGATATGTATCGCAGTAAATAAGGATTATTTGCATGCTAACTACGTTGTCCTGCTAACATTCGTTCCTGAGTTATCGGCTTACATCAAAATCTTGTTCGCAACCTTTATTACATAAAAACTGAAAAAAAACAGTAATACAACTTATGTAGAAATGATTCAGGAGTATGATACACTTTATTTTAATTTTTTCTGTTTAGTAGTTTTACAGTTATGGGACTTCAAACACAGGAGTCAATACTATCGAAACGAGAGATGGCAGTTAGGGCGATTCTCTCGTGCGGGGTCACATATACAAATTTACTTTTAATAGAATTCAACCAGAAATGGCCTGCATCATCACGGCAACGCAAAAGCTGTGTATTCGCTTATTTATGACCCAATTCAATTCCATTTGCGATCAGAATATTGCTTATTTTTGCATACTAACGCATGTCGTGATTGCCGTAATTATTTCAATAAATTCCTACCAAATATCGTTTGGAATACAGGTTAGATTTAAAAACAAATATCTACAATTTATGATCTTCTACGTCGCCATAATTTGAGAATATTTCAATTTTCAATGTCATTCCATCTGGACGTATAATAAGTAACGAGACATCAAATAACTGAAATTAAACGAAAGCTGTGTCTCCGATTATAGAATTCGTCGTGCTGATTACGCCGGTGTAATTGGGTTTTCACGAACTGCAACGGATTGGATGTTTGGTATGTGTAAAATTAGACAAAATGATAATTGCGTGACAGTTTCAATTATCGCAGCAAACTGTATCCGATCTAGTCATCAGATCTTCACTATTTATACGATGTCATACGATATCTAATGGAAAATTTACCGTTGCCCTAGGATAAGGTTGGTTTCGAAATTGCAATATTCTTTGGCGACTTCACACACCATATCCACTATTTTGCTTATCAAAATCGCGACATTATGAACATCTTTTATCGACTATAAAACAAGTTTAACTTTATACTTTACGCGTACATGCATAAATGTTCAAAATAAACACTTACCGCATCCTGTCATTACTTTTTGAGGGTGTTTTCGGCGAGCCCAAATCCAAGTTCGAACAAACATAACCTCACTTCCCGGACAACAATAATAATAATAACCGCACTAAATTTACGCGACACGGGTGATGAACGATTTTAAACAATGCCGCGGGAAATATCGACGACTTTTTATCACTAATATTGATAGCAACGTACGTTTTTCTTCAATAATTTGCATCGCGAAATTTTCGACAGTCGCGTCGTACACGGTTACAGCAAAACTGCGCTTGCGCGATACTTTGAATGTTATTGTGCTCTTCGCAGTGCGGCGGCGATTGAAGCGGTAGATTTGAATGTCTAAAACGTTAAATTAAGTACCTATGTAAAGGAAACCACAAGATTTATTTAGTCAGATTCCTTTACTAATTTTCCAGAAACGGAAAAGAGAAAAGGAACCTTCGGAACATTTACATGTTTTGAGACAAATGTGCTGGGTTATGACAAAAAAAAACATAGTACTTTTATTGGGTAATATATGTATAATAAAGCACGATAAAGTGTGGAGATCAAGAAGTTTTTATTTTCAGGACTGGACGAATTTGTCCACAACATAGTACTTTTAATTCCTGAGAAAAGCTACTTTAGGGTAATTTTGAACAGAATAAGTTGTGTGCACTACATTTGAAAATGTTATGTAGAAAGATGTTTCGTCTTTTCTTTTTTTTTTCGAACTTTTAAAGAAGGCTTGATAAAAACGATTCTAGAGTTTGAAATTTTGCCACCCATTTTGAAACCATAAAAAAGTTTGAGTTAAGAATATGATTGTTGGCACCATGTTGGCACCTTATGACGATTGTCTTCATATTTTGCCACATAATGGTGAACCCCATCACACATTAATATTTCAAGATGATGAGAAGTTTGGAAGCACTATGAGGGTCTGATATGCTGTAGATTGGCATCAATTTTTATAGTTGTACATTAGGGTGGTCCAAATTTATACCTTGTAATATCTTTTTTTTACTGGAAGACAACGATCCCCTCCAACCGGTTCCTTTTCCGGAAAAAAAAATTCCTTCAACGTTTGAGAAAAATCGGTTAGCGTTAATACGTGCCACCGATTTTTTTTCTATTTTTTCACGTTTCGGATTTAGAAAAAAAGTTGCGGGAGATTATCAGAAATTGTTCAGAACTTCCCAAAGATCTTTTCAACCACTATTTTCTTTTTCACCGCCCCCACTCTCTCCTGCAGTACCCTAAAAATGAGGCAACATTTTCCCCAAATTTACAATTTTACAAAGTTACGTGATTTATTATCTTTTTGACATGACTATTATTGGATTATTGACATGTTTTTTGTCATTTATTAACTAATTTAAAAATTGTTTAAACAATTACCATTTGTTTAAACAAAAATATACGATGTTACGAACTCATTTTTCCATTTGTTGCAAAAATTATTAAATTATTGTTTTTGTCATTTATTAACTAATTAGTAATTGTTTAAACAATTACCATTTGTTTAAACAAACATCTATGTTTTTACGCACATATTTTTCTAATTTTGCTGAAATTATTAGATTATTGGTATTTTTTGTCATTTATTAACTAATTTTCAATTGTTTAAACAAATACCATTTGTTTAAACAAATATATACATTGTAATGGACATAATTTTCTATATTTTTTGCATAAATTATTATTAGATTATTGGTAGTTTTTTGACATTTATTAACTACTTTGTAATTGTTTAAACAAATATATACATTGCTACGGACATATTTTTTATATTTATTGCAGAAACTATTATTAATTTATTAGCATTGTTTGTATTTTATTAAGCTAAAGTACCATTTCTTTAAACAAAAATTTATAACGTTTTTTGCTTTTCCTTTTGTGGAAAATATTATTGTTACATTGTTGGCATGTTTTTTTTTATAATTTGTTACTTAATGTTTAAACAAATAAATTTGTTTAGACAATAATATACAATGTTAGTACGTATTTCGTGACAAAAATTATTATAGGATTTCTGGTCTTTTTTGTAATTTTGGATGTTTTACGATATCGGTCAAACAAGTCATGTGGTTGCAACACTAATTATTATTATAGGTTATAATTGAAAATTAGTTAACAAGTTTGGCAAGAAATAAAAAAGACACAGTTATTACAATAATAATTTTTGCCAAAAAGAGTCGTCAGTATATTCTTGTTTAAACAAATGGTATTAATTTAAGTAGTTGCAAACAAAATTAATGACCAACAATGCCAACAACCTAATAATAATTTCCCAACAAGAAGAAAAATATGTCCGTAACATTGTATATTTTTGTAAACAAATGGTATTTGTTTAGAGAATTGAAAATTAGTAAATGACCAAATAACCAATAATTTAATAACTTCTGCAAAAGAATGGAAACATATGTTCGTAACATCGTATATTTTTGTTTAAACAAATGCTAATTGTTTACACAATTTCAAATTAGTTAATAAATAGCAAAAGAATATGTCAATAATCCAATAATAATCACTTCTGCCAAAAACAATAATAAAACACGTAAAATTGTAAATTTGGGTAAACTTTTATCTCATATTTAGGGTACTATGGGGAGGGTGGGGGGGGGGGGGGGGTGGTGAACAAAAACATAGTGGTTGTGGATTTGTTCCTTAGGGAGTTCTGACCAATTACTGATAAACTCCCACAACTTTTCTAAATCCGAAACGTGAAAGAAAAAGGAAAAAGGGATACATTTTTGCAATATATTGTAAATGGGAAATTTGAGGTGCTCGGTGGCACGTGTTAACGTTAACCGATTTCTCTCAAATTTAGGGGAAACTTTTTTTTCTGGAAAAGGAACAGATTGGGGGGGGATCGTTGCCCTCTAGCGAAAAGCCCGTTTTTTGGACAACCCTATTGTACATATTTAACTTTCAAAATTTGACGACCGGTGTTCGAGATATCGAGGACATGTGGTTGGAATTTAAAAAATCAACCCGTTTTTGGAAAACTGTTCCACAATTTCGTCATCAGCTTTTAGATAGGTCAAAACTACACACATCTGTATTTTGATTCATGGTAATCTATTATCCCCAACTGCCGTTTGGTAACTTAAATTTGATATTCACTTTTATCTCTCCCATAAAACCCCATAGAATGCTCGTAGAACGCCTTTATACTTTCAAATGGGCGTCCATCAGTGCCCGCAGTCGCGTAACAATATTCTCCGGATATCACGGAGATAAACCTGCTAAACGCGATGTACAGTAAGCAGTGTCCGTCCGCGCCGACATTAGAACGCGACGTTGATGGCAAACGATCGTACAACTCGAATTATTTACCCTGAATGAAATATCTCCAAAGGCGGTTGCGGTAGCAGTGTCAGCGTACGCTTGTTTTTTTCCTTTGGTCGCTGGTTGGCTTCGTAGCCTCTTCCCGAGAAGAAGATACTTACGGGAATTACGCGAGACGAGAATTTAAACTATTCCGCATCTATTGTCGACGGCTCGTAGGTATAATTTACGCTACGTTGAATTTAAAATATCTATTCCCGAGTCGACATGTGCCACTCATCCGTTTGTCTGTCCGCGAAATGGCTAAACGAACTAACATTTATATACGTTTGGGTTTTGGAATATGGTCAAATTTACGCTAGAAACTCGTATCGAAATAAGTAGGTTCAAACAGGGTTTAATAGAGTGATGATATCTATAAACTAAAACGAAAAAAAGAAGAAAAATATGATTAAAAGTTCGTGGGTTGTTGGAATAAATGAGATTCTTAACATGGCCTAGGAAGAAAAAAGGTTTGATTATTTTTGTAGATCAAGTATCCAAAGAAATTATAGATATCTTTTATTATAAAAGAAAATAACATATAGGCAAACCTTGACATACCTGAGATATGTCCCCGAAAAGGTTAAGAAGAGTCTTAAAATCGGGCCTATCGGTCTTCGAGCTTTTTAAGTCACCTGAGGGTGTAAATATCAAGTAATGCCCGTGGTACATACAAAATGTTGTAACCTTCAATGGTTTGTTCCTCCGTTTGAATAATATTAATAAATATTTTGACGTTATGCCATGCATATCTACGGAGTTGAATAACAATACAAACAATTCGGAGTTGAGTGACAATACAGACAATTCATTGTCAAACTTATAACCTTAATCGCCAATTATTGACATTCATGAGTGACAATACAGACAATTAATCGTCAAATTTATAACCTTAATCGTCAATAATTGACATTGACGATTTTTAGGCGATTTCGCGTGGAACGGTTCGGTTGCGGTTCGACTACCGATTTGAACCAACCATTTTCACATGGCGATTGATGACGTAACGGTTGCAGTTGGTTCGATTCGGTCCGTCAAAATCTTGAACCTGCCTGGCAACACGGTTCGAAATATCGGTTCGTTTGGGTTGTCATTTTTAGGTTATAAGTTGTAAAATGCTGGTAAAATGGATAGGTATGTCGTTGACGGAATGCGCGGTAGACCACTGCGTATGTCATTACTGTCATATTTAACAGTAAGTGGAGCACCTAACCTATGAATCGAACCGGATCATTTTCCGTCGAGCGGTTACTGACGTTTCAAATATGATGACGATTTAGAACCGTTCTGTCAACCACATCCAACCGCCAACCGGAACCAAACCGAACCGTTTAGCCACGCGAAATCGCCTTAAATTTACAATTTGAATGACAAATATTTGATATATTTGACATATAACCATGGCAACACTTAATGCCCGCGCAGGCGTTAAGAAGCAGTTTTTTTGTGTAGGTATCTATGAAGTAAAATGTCACTTTATGATGATTAGGCCCAAGAATGTAGGCCAAGCTATAGAGCTACAAATGATTGGTTTTTTGACATAAAGACTAGCAGGGAGCCGCCTCTGCAGGCCATCCTGTGCAGGACAGTCCGTAGTATATTCCAACTGTTTCCTACTTGAAAATGCAATTTTTTTAATTTTTTATAAACAAGTATCAAAAAAATCGCGTTTTTTAAACTTTTTGTATTGTAAAAGGAAAACTATTGAAGCAATCTTAATGGTGCACTTAACGGTGAACTGTAGAGAATTTAATCACGAAGAGAATGACAGGTCAAACGATCCGATCGGATAATTAGAACTGGAGAAAAGCTGGAAAAACCGGAAAATATCGCTTTTTTTTAAAAAAATTCATATCTCCGCCATTGCACAGTGGTAGCTATTCACATGTACTTTAGGTGTGCAAAACCTGGATTCGATCGGATTAATAGTTTTTGCACAATCCTTATTTGAATTTTTTTTGGCAATATTTTTGCGGAGAGCTGGATGCGTTTGCTGTCTTCCGATTGCAATTTTAAAAACGGATTTGGAAACTAGACGTGGGCAGCAACAAAACGTCTCATCTGATTTTTCGATGAGACCCGTTTAAGTGGCTAGAATGGTCGAGTGATGGGGGAAGTGTGCGATTAGAGGGGAAACGTATATATAGTAAAACGCGCGCGCAGCGCGCTTGCATTAGTATAGATCCGCGCTTCCCCGCGTCGACCGCCTACCCCTACTCGACCGGTTTGGAGCGTGCGGCAGTTTTCGGTCGAGTTTGCAAGTATTTTTCACCTATTTCGCAACATTTTAACGCAAAATCAGAATAGGTTGTTTTGTAGCACAATACTTCTACTTTCGAAATACGTAAAGAAAATTAAAATCGGACCACCTCCGACGCATCCAGGCTGTCCGAATCATATTGCATACAAATATTCAAATCGCAATTGTGCGAAAACTAATCATCGGACAACGCCTTTTTGGACAACGGGTTGTCCACACTTAAAGTACCCATCAATCGCTACTTTCACGCGAAAAGTCTCCAGTACAACTTTGAAAATGGCGGAATTATGAATTTTTTAAAAAATGCAGATTTATTCGGTTTTTCCGAATTTCCTCAGTTATTATTAATTTAATCGAGTCCGTACAGGGTTCATTTTTTTCGTCTTTTCATTCTCTAAATTCTGTTGAAAGCATCAAGATTGCTCCATCGGTTCAGTTTTTACAAGCGAAAAACGAAAAGAACACGATTTTTTGAGGTTTTTTGTTTATAACAAATTCAGAAATGATATTTGCGAGTAGAAAACATCACAATACATCTACGGACTGTGCCATGTGACCTGCGATCGTCGGCTTCCTGCTAGCATGCCTGGTCTAGATGTAAATAACGCGTAGGATATGTTCAAACTCCTATAACTAACTATAGAAGTTAATTAATAATTCTCATTTTTATGTAAAAATTGGACTGACAAACTTTTTAAGTTCAAATTAAGGTATGTAACCATAGAAACCAAATTGTATTCATGAAACATGTAGGAGATATGAAAATTTGAATAATAATGTTGATTTAACAGCAAGCGATAAAGTATAACGCAGATTCACCCTAAGAAACATAACATGAACTAAGAAAAAATGGAAGGTGTTATTGTGCATTCCTCAACACTTAACACAGCCCATTATCAACACTATTAGTTGTCCAAAAAGGTTTTCTTTAATAATTATTACGTTGACATCAATAAAATATTCGTTTAACTAAAAGAATTTTTTATTCATTTTGATTTTAAGTATTATTTTTGTTCATTAGTCTTTATTCTGGACGTTGTTTCGTTTTTTATTTGTTACTAAATGTAACACCTATATCAAATACATTTTTATTTATGTTTAATGTTCGTAGAAATAAAAGCATGGATTCCAGTACCTATTTCTTTTTCAATTAAATTATATAGGTTTCTTTCTTTCGCGATCTTTGAAATCTCCAAGTAAGTGCTCGTTTTCTAATAGGACAATGCGTGTCCGCATTCAACCGAAAGTGAAATGTTTCTATCGCCACATAAACTTCGGTTTCCTTTTACTAATTTGGATATTCTCAATAAATTCTTTAATTAACACAGGTGTCACTCCATAAAAAATCGTATGCGACAAATTTTATGAACAAAATTCCTTTCTACTTGCCATATCCTTCCTGGTGAGAAAGATCCATACGTATTTGTAAAGATAGAAGACAACTTTTGTTTGTATAAGATTACAACTAGTTAAATTACAGAAATAAACAACTAACACAGATTTTTTTTTTTAATTTCAGGATGTCAAAGAAGCAAACAACAAGAAGATGTAACACAACTCTGACCATCGTCCTATGATATGGGCCAAAAGCCATCGCAACTAGCCAATGGAACTAGAGCAAGACTGCCACTTTCATGGTCTATAAAACCACCAACATCTTCAAACCCTCAACCTGAACAACCACGAAGATCTCCATTTAAGACAAGCCGAACCAAAAATGGCGAAAACGTCGGTAAAGAGAATATCATCAAGAACGAAAACAGTTGCAATAATACCAGCGTGGCGCTGACAGCAAAAAGTCTTAAAGCTATAAATAGTGTAAATAATAATATTAACAAAGTAAACCAAAGTTCTCTGAGCATTATCAAGAATACTAACGTTACTGAGGTGCAATGCAAAATTATTAAAACGCAGAATGCGCCTATCAGGACCAAGTCCGAACCTAACCTAGCATTGGAACGAAGAGAAAGGCATAAACACCGTAGAAAAAGTAGGAGTCGGTATGAGAAAAGTGCAGATCTTCAGCAGTTTGGTTATGAAATTGAAGACGTGGACGAATTTTTAGCTAAAGTAAGTTGGATTACTTATTGTGTTTCAAAGTTCATCTCTTAAATCTAGGTATCTATGAAATAAACTATTAGCTTAATTTAGAATTTAAAATTGTCATTTCTTGGTCTCTAGGGGTGGGTTTTTAATACCAGTTTAAACCATAAATCGAGTTTAGGTTTTATTTTTATACAAGTACATTTGTCGGTTATATTTTATAAATTGTTAGTGGCATAACCCCTAATAACGTAAACATAACTATGTAGTACCAAACCAATTTTTGTTTATTTATGCTTATTTCTGCGCACATAATGCAAATGCTTGAAAGTTTTCTTTTTATACAAGTACATTTGTCTGTTATATTCTATAAATTGTTAGTGGCATAACCCCTAAGTTTGACATATGCAATGTTGGTTGTCTATAGGCGATTTCGCGTGGCTAAACGGTTCGATTTGGTTCCGGTTGGCGGTTGGATGTGGTTGACAGAGCGGTTCTAAATCGTCATCATTTTTAAAACGTCAGTATTCGACGTCAAACAACAGGGTCACCAACCGTCAACTTGGCCGATCAGCTGTTCGAGAGCTGTCCGCTGTTGCCACCGCTACTAGGGATCGGTAATCATCGTGTATTTCCGAGGGTGGTCGGTGAATTCAAACGAAATGCACTTTTAATTGCAATTATCTCATAGAAAAACTAAATCAAAAAGCTCATATCTTAACTTTATGAATCCTCATAAATTGTACAATAGGTTAAACAGAATATTTGCTTAAATTTTGACACGACCGGAATACCCTATTGTCAAAAAGGAGTATGTAGTAAAAACCTAACCAAAAATAAATCTAGTAACGACAATTACGAACTGCCAAACTCATCTGGTTGCCTACGCCTGGATCAACTAAAGACAATTTATTAAAAACGTTGAACGAGTTTTTTTCTGGTTGTGAAATTAAGGTTACCACGAGCATTGAGCATGTTATCATTCCTGCAGAAGACAGTATTACTTCCTCGTGATCCCAAAAATACAACACATTCCCGGAAAACCGCGGGTGAGATTTGTATCATCTTGCTCCGCAAGAATTGTGGTGTAATGGCCCAATGGTAACACCTATAATTAGATATCCATACGGTCAGCACGTTCACTCATACATGGCCACGGGAGAGAGTATGTGTGTGGGAACCGTTTTCGGACAGGCCGAGCGCTGTTAACCACCCACTTATCGGTAATTTCGTTGAAGAATTGGCGACGACCTGCTCTCGCCCGAGAAAACTGAAAAGAGCCGATTCCGTGGACGCCACGTACCCTCTGACCTATCATGCGAGCCGATTTAATTGTACCCAGAGAGACAGATTAATGGCCACTTACATTGCATAGACAACTCACACCTGAACATTACCCCCTCGAGCAATTGGTACTCATTTTCTGAACGTATGCATGTATACGGATTTACGAACCATATGGAATGTGCGAGGAGAAGAAACACATTCTTGTTAGCCAATCGTGTAGAAAGTGCTGATTATAGTTTGCATAATAATGGCGAGTGTGGTTGTGTTTTTTTTTTGTTTTTAAAGATGATGTTTGCGGTGCGCAACACGGAGAGAACAGGTCCAAGAACAGTACCTTGCGACTTCCACTTACAAAATAGCTGTAGATGCTTCGAAAACAAAATCCTTTTGTTGTTTCTATGACAAACTCGGGTTTCTCGTAAACCTTGCGCGATAGACGAACTTTTAGCCCTGATTCATGATATGATGTTGAAGTATTGAAAAGATACTCTATTTGACAACATACCCATGATACATACCCATGAATACTGAGTATTCAATTAGCTTTGAAGAAGCGAGCAACATGGTTCGCGAAACGTCAGCATTAACAAATCTTGACACACGGCATAACCCGGAAGCAGTTTATTTTCTAAATGATTCTGGCCGTGAAAGCCTACGTACTTATTCGTTTATAAAATTCGAAAAACTGATAAGTAAGATTTAATCCAGTCCTTTGTTGTGAAATTATTTTATATATAAGAAAAATTTTAGATATTTATTTTAATTTATTTATTATTTTGTTTGTAAAGTCATTAAGGATATTTAACTCAATAGACTGGTGATGATTATTTAAGTTAACGTACCCCAAGAATTTAATAGTATATTATTTGACGAGCACATAACTACGGATATAAATCGCGAGAATGAAGTTTATACGCGAGCCGTAGGCGAGCGTATAAACATGCGAGCGATTTATATTCGTTGTTTGCGAGTCAAATACGTCGTTTTATCTTCGACTCAAATTCCATTTTATATCAAATCTTTTAAATGTATTTGTCAATGGTGGCGAGGCGAAATGTCAAACAACTGTCATCCACATAGGTTTAGACTGACTTTGACAGTACATTCGTATAATGATGACAGTTCCTTCAAATAATGAAGTAATTATTTCAACGAACTGTCATTATTATACAACGCTAGTGTCATTAGAATCATTGGCGCGTATCATGACGGGGATTATATAGTCATAGATACGTATGCAATGAACTTATTATATGTGAGTCGTAGATAAAATATATTATTGAAAAAAGAATATTTAAAAAAAATTCTTTAGGCAATTTTGTTACCAATTCTGAATCTCAATCTATCCTCAGTTCATCACATTTTCAATACTTATATCATCACGTTTTCTGCTTTTAGGCCAACATTGAAAAACCTGCCAACATCCCTGTAGTGCTAGCATCCCCTAGTGTGCTATATCAAACCAGAGTTGGAGGATACCAAGCAGAAATATCCCTACCACTGGGAATGGTCGTCAACGCAGTCTTCAAAAACCAAAACTGGCTGTACGTCCAAACACCACACGCTGAAGAAGGATACGTCAGCTACGCAGCATGTCTCCCATTAGGTAAGCCAAACATACCATCAAAAAAACAAAACACTATAAGCACCATCAACCTTCACAGGCATCATTCCTCCACGAGAAAACACCTTATCTCCATGCTGGGAAAACAGCACAGACGTATTTCCTAAACCATCTGGCAACATGACTGACACAGAAAAACTTAGTTCCAAATCAGACTGCAGTGGACGATGTAGAGGGAAAAGAACAAGGCATACTGCTAGTGCTTGTGGTGAAAGAAGTGTGGACAGATTGTACTTAAGAGCTGCTGCTTCTGCTAAAAATAGAGGCACCAGACAAACTCTATTGATAATTTGCTGTGACTATAAGGGTGGTGAAAATAATACGTTGGCAGTGATGAAGGGTGAAGTGGTCGTGCTGATGGGCACCCATGTTGAGGGATGGTTCTGGGTGCGAAATAACGAAGGCGCGGAGGGGTTTATCCCAGCTGCAGTTGCTGGTCATGGTTTTCTGTAACTTGTACAATAAAGTTTTTGTTGGATGTGAATTGTTATTTGGTTGTTACTTGTGAATTATTTCTCAATGCAATTGATCTAATACCTACATAATAATATACTGCAAGACTAAATATTTCCTTCATTTTGAATGTTCGCAACGCACTAAATAGTCGTAGGAAATAAAATATTTCCTACAACTTTAAAAGCAATTACTCTGATTTTTATTTCCACCAAGTTTTGTGAGTTTTGAGTGCTTAGCGACGTTGTCATGGTCATGACAACGTCGCCTAGTGACGAGCGCTACAAACAATTTCAATCTGTCAAAATCCTGTAATACTAATAAATAACATAACTTGTCAACGGGCGCCACAACGAAGTACAAAATATATATCTCCGTCTCACATTGTTTGAACCGAGACTAACATCGGCGCTATAGAATACGGGCTCTATGATAATACATATGCCTATAATCCTTAATACGTATATGGGTGGTATATGGTGTCAACCCAAACGTCAAATTGTCGCACACCTAACCTATAAGGAAAACAACAGTAAGGTTTTAATTAATAGAGGGGATTATTATTAGGTTATTATTTAACATGGACTGCAAGCTTTTAGAATAATTTATTTGCAAATGATAATCAAAGGCATATGGAGAAAATTGGAATTTGAAAAACGATTTTGTTGACCATTTTTTTTTCTTTTACTTACTATTTGTCTCTTCCTTAGGAAATCCTTTGGATTTCAATTACTTCATAAAGCTAAACGAAAAGTTTTACACAAAAAAATAATATGGAAAAAATAAAACAAGATTTCAAACATCATAACTATATTGCAAAACTAGAATAGAAAAGCTACAATTAAATAATCAATCTTATAAAGTAAGTATTAATAACATTAATAAAATCATTATACAGTAAAAAAATTCTAACCAATATCGGCGTATATGTACAAAGAAAAATAATTTAAGATATACAGATCAGTCCACACAATACAAATCATTCGATAATTTACATTAAGGAAGGAAATAATTCGGAGACACACTCGTCCCAAACATCTACGTCACTATTCGGAGATCCCATAGATTCATAACCAGAACTAGGTGCTGGCGAAACAGTTTCCCTTTTAAAATACGGAACCTCCAAATAGTTACAATCTGACGAAACATCAACATCAGTTGTAACAACTTCAGTGACAGCTTCATCTAACCTAAGATTGTCATCATTAACAATAACTATACAGCGCGCTGCTTCATCAAAGTTTCCATAAAGCAAATCTGAGCTATTGTTATCGATTACAATATCGGTTGGAATGTTTATAACGGTTGGCTCTTCGCTCTTTGGCAAAATTTCTTTGTATTTTCGTTTGGGTTTCGTTTTTTGTAGCCTCTGGTACGGTTTGTGTTCTTTTCTTGTCGTTTTCTTAGCTTGGTCTGGTTTTGCAGAATAGTCATGATGTAACAGCAGGTACTGCGAAATTTCCGACTCCAATTTTGGATTCTTTATGCATTCGCTGCTATCGGATTCCAACAGCTCTGGTGCTTGCCCCACCAGTTGTCCTTCCTCTGGAGTATCAGATGATTCCTTTAAAGCAGAAATTAACCAGTTAATATTGTGGTGAATGTATTAAGTTGAGATTGTGTGGTTAGAAAAAGCGTGAATGTGAGAAAATAGTGTCTTTCCAAAAAAACTAATCCTCGTTTCATGTGATGAGTGATGACTAGATGAAAAAAATGTGGACAAATCTATGTTAGACTTAAAGTAATTTGTTTTGTTTGTGTCGTTGGATATCTGGTACTTTTAGTGTGCTTTATACAAGTGTGTGCGTTCTCAAACATATATCTATTCAGTGATAGTGCGTTGTACCGGATATACAAGGTTCCTGGTTCAAACCCAGCCAGTGAGCATATTTGTTTTTATTTAAAAATCTATTTCTTATTTGTCACCATTTGTCTTTCTGTATTTGGTTTTCATCTTGTAATTTTAAAACATTTATGGCTAAATAAATTACACTGTTTTTTATATATACGAGGTGAGTCAGTAGATTGTATGTAGTTTTTAGAAAAGGCCTGCAATTGCCATGTTTTTACAAAAATTTGAATATCTCAGAAGCTATTTTCTTTACATGAATAAAATCTGATACCTTTAAAACAATCTGGTATCTGAACATTTGCATAAAAATTTTCTTCTATCTCTTAAGATAAATCATAAATGCAATATCGACCACTACGATTCTAATGACTGACCCCGTATAATACTTAAGCGACCTCTACACATATTGCCATTTAGAGATTGTTTGTCAAGGAGCACCAAGGAGCAAAAGTTTGACGTACAATTTGACATATGTGCAAAGGAACATTTTGAAGCAAAAAATTTAAGGATTTATTGTTCATTTTGAAAGAAAAGATCTACAATTGTCATCATAACCTTAATTGTCGTCGAACCATGATATTGTCCAAAAAGCAAATGCGGCTATCTTTGCCCGTTTTAAGTCAAAACAAAGACAAGAACGTCGAAATGTCAACAACAAAATAATAGCAAATCATACTAAAAGTTAAATAATAAACTTAACATTCCGTGATATTCGGTGCGTATATAAAAAGTGAGTGCCAAAAATCACCTGCGGTTTTGCATTAAACCCTTGAAGATACCAAACTCAAAGCACTCATCAAGGTATCTAAAATAACACACAAGAATGTACCAGGATCGCCCTGCTCAATAGAAAAAACGTAAGACAGGTCTCGCTCGTGCTCATATCTATAGTGAAGGTTCTTATGTACAATCCCCGCCTCCGGCCTAACCCTAATAATACGAATAACGTACTTGGCGATTTGCCTTCTGAGCAGAAGCTTCCAGGTCTGCGGCGATATCCTGGAGAAGGCTTTGTGTGATCTCTTCAAGAGAGGAAAGGTCGACTTCCTTGTTGAGCTCGTCGAGAAGATCTGGTAGAGAAGGCAGGCCAGCACAATCTTCTGCAGCGCCGTGCCCTTCTGCTTGCCCAAAGTGGCTGCTGAGTGTCTGTCCAGACCCTTCGGCTGAGGGTACGTTACTGTGGAACTATTCTGGACACCACACTCAACAGAACGACTTTGAGAGCAGTTCGGGCATGGAACGCGCAGTTGGCTGTGCAAGCTTTGGTTCTCCGCCGTCAGCTTATCGTTCAACTCTTCCAACTTTTCACACTCGGTGATGAGCTGTTCGTTCTTATCGTACAATTCTTTTATAGCCTGCTCCATCTGCTCCATCTTAGCTTTCTTCCTGTCCCTGGATGTCTGTGCGGCCACGCGATTTTTCAGTTTCCTGAAAGAAAATAAGATTTGTTGAGTTGTTTTTAACCTTAGGATATGTATATGAACAGCAATCACAATTTAACAGTGTGTTTCTTCTTATATTTGGCGTTTAGTTAACTAGCGTTTAGTTGAGTTTTAGTTTTCCAAGGTTGTGATATTGATGCCAAATAATGCTCCACACCACTATTCAATCGCTATTCGCTCGTATTTGAATTTATTTCACAGCTTTACCACAACTACCAACTGTTGCCGGTAAAACTGTACTCTAGGTAGTAAGATGACAACCTCAATTTTCTAAATTTGACGTATTGGCGGACTCATTCTATTTCCAAAACAACTCGTGCGCCAATTTTCGTCTTATACAACTTCTATTGTAATACACAATAGTGCACCTTTCTCTTTGATTTCAGTACATGGTATTGTATGAAGATTGTCCGACTCACACATTACATTTCTTATAGTTTATTTATAAATTTACGTATATGAGAGTTCGGTGTAATTATCATTAACAATAAACTACTGTAATGTCACCATAAACTACCTTAATTTCACCATAAGTACAGAAAAACCAGAAATGCAACTCATAGGAAAATATAGTTTCAGTTGGCTCCAGTTGGCTCTGAAGAAGCGAGGAACATGGTTCGCGAAACGTCAGCATTTACGAATTTTGACACACGGCATAACCCGGAAGCAATTTATTTTTTTTTATTTTTAACCCATTGTTAATTTCCTGGCCTCTTATTGTCTAAAGTCACCAGACAACCTGTATATTTTGGTATCCTTGCCTTTTGAATTTGTGTTAATTGTATCCATAGTTACAAGACACCAGTCTATTCTAGTAAACTTTGCAAACTGTCAACTTGACAAATGAAAAGCCTAAATTACACGATGTGGTAAATATATGCTTTAGAGTTATTTCAAAATAAGAAGTGGGTGTCACGTGGTGTCCTAGAGTGGTATTCTAGAGCGGTGCGGTATCGTCTTCTTATTTTGAAACATATCTACTACTTTTTTGACGCGCTTAGTACATAATGAGTGAATTTAGTTATTAATTGAAATATGTACACTCAACTATCGAGAGAGAATGTATAAAACCGATATTGGTGCATTGAATGCAAAATAGTGAGCTAATCCATATGGTATAAACTGCTGAAT
The DNA here is from genome assembly GCA_963966075.1 of Aphodius sticticus. Lineage (NCBI taxonomy): Eukaryota > Metazoa > Arthropoda > Insecta > Coleoptera > Scarabaeidae > Aphodius > Aphodius sticticus. Next base: position 68,806,625 of record OZ014509.1, read on the forward strand.
CTACAATTCAACATAAAAATGTAAAATAATGTGAGCAATTTGAAAATTTGAATATCCCGCCAAATTACGCCGTCCGATGGTTTGGGTATTTTTACGTTTGGGTTAGTTTGGGTTGAGTTTGGGTTAGTTACAGTTGAGTACTAAATCTGCAAGAATATTAGAATCTTACAAGGATTGCTCAACCCAATGTTACCAGCGGTGTGACGTCACGCGCGTTCATTGTCAAATTGTCAGGACACACGAAACAGTGATCGGACGTTTTCGCTGAGTAGGCGTACCGGGTTGCCTACCCAGATTTGTTTAAACTGTCACACTTGACACGTAAAAACGCGGGGATTTCAAACAGACCAACAGTGGCGCAATAATCAATTTTGTGGTTATGTTTGTTTGAAACGTCAAAAGCAGACACACTTGACACGCGGGAATTTCAAACAAACCAATCAAAGCGCAATAATACACATTGTGGTTGTCATTATCTTAAACGTCAAAAGCAGGCGTTGAGAAAACACATTTGACATTTGAAGATTGAAATGTTTGTATGGTGGTAACCCAGGGATGATGACGTGAATGCGGTCATTGTCAAAAACCTAAAAACGGTCATTGAGCTATCTTTGCTAAATGTGTACTTAAATATTTCCTTCAAGTTATAAATCATAGTGTACAATTGTTTTGATTTATTTTGAAATGTAGTTTTGCGATGCTGTTTTGTAATAAAGTATTTTCTACTTTAGTTTCATAATTAACATATTGTGACACTGGTTTTCGGTTTCATAATGACAACCGACGGTAACAAAGTTTTTTCGTTGTTTATTTTTTTAATTGATATTAATTTAACTCAAAGTTGAGTACATATGTTCACAACAATATACTTGATCTTGATTTTATGTTGAGTGGGTGTCAGGTGTGGGAAATAAAAAACAAACCAAACCGACATAATCAAAACATTATCTGTTTCTTTTGATCGTTTTTTTAATGAACTGACAACGCAACCATATGTAACCAAATACGTTGCAAATTTTATTTGTAACTAAAATAATGCAGCTATTTCGAAGAGTGTATCCGCTGATCGGCGGCAAAATATCTAATTTCATAATAAATTTTGATGTATCGATTTCTTGATAATTATCAAAATAGATACGCATGTCAAAAAAGAAACATAAACACCTACTGGAATATTCTATTTCATCGTTATCGATAATATCAAGGCTAACTCCCACACATGCAATGACATGGCAACAACTATCGCAACTTTATTCAATTTTTTCATCAATTTGGTAATCACCAAATTAAGTACTTACTTCCTTTGTATCTTTTCTTCCCACGTGAGATGATCGAGTCTGCGTTTCTTAGCCCTGGTCTGGCTATCGCTATTTTCACAATCACCCATGATATTAAAACTGTTGCTGTTATTTAAATATTTCAAAATCGCTGGCACGGACACACTCATGCTAATTTTTATCGGAACACACCCACAATATAATAAACCGGTATATTTTCAAAGATAATCTATAAACAGATAACTTTTTTCTATCGGACAAGTGTCCCGGTCTGCCTGTACTTTGCTTCTGATGAAATTTTCGGTTACTTTGTCATTTGTATGATATTCTGATGCAATAATCGCGTATTTGTTGTGGAACGAGGTCGGCCCGAACGTCAATATCTCGGAGTGTATGTGGTGCTCTGTGATTGGCCGAGAAAATCACCAAGTTCCCCCTCTACCATATTTAAAAAGTGCGCCGTTTAAATTTATTATGAGTAATGCTCCAACGCAGATAAATGCGTTGTTTGGGATAGTCTGTGCATTGTTATTAGTATAGCTCATAGAATTGGTAAAATAATATGTTATTTTGAAATATTGAGCAGTCTTATGTAACTGTAAACGTTCCTGTATAAATTACAGTAGATAGAATATTAGGATTAGAAATCAATTTGTTTTCCCTGATGAGTACTTACTTTAGATTGAATTACTTTTGGTTGAAATTATCTTAATGGATGACACTTTAATCTACCTAAGTAGTCAAAACTGTTCTAAAAGTAGACATGATTACTTAATAGTAATCGATGTTGTTTTTCCCATTTCTATAACTCTATATAATTGTCTTATACAGTGTGTTCATTTCTTCAAAACCATCTTGGATAACTTTAGTTCGTCATGGTGTTTTATTTTCTCTCTATTTCTAATAAGAATTGAACCTGCTAATTGATTAAAACTATACAAACATTATACTTTTTTGGATATTTCTAATTGTTTTTGAAAATATTTCTTGTCATTTATCCAGGTTTGACAGCTTTTCAGGTTTTGACAGTTGATAATCAATATTGGGAATAGTTTCGTTACTTTCTGTATTTGTTTTGTTTTTCATACGAGAGAATAGCCCCTAACTGCCATCTCTCGTTTCGATAATATTGACTCCTCTGTTTGAAGGCGCATAACTAAAACTACCAAACAGAAAAAATTTAAGTAAAGTGTATCATACTCCTGAATCATTTCTACATAAGTTGTATGACTGTCAACATTTTTTGCCTCTCGGTGTAAACATGAGCGCGAGAGAAATGAGAAAAGGTCCCCGATTTTTGCACTTTTAAATTAACGTTTGTGTTTCAATTTCTTGGAAGATTATTTACTATTAGTACGATACGATCAGAACAATTTAATTTCGAAATTTTGAATAGTAGTGCGAGTTAAATATAAATAACGAATTTAGATGTACAATTAATGGGGTATTCCGGTGTTTTTGAAATTGTCATTTTTTACAAAGTATGGGTGCTACTGTTTGCTACTTCACAAGTAAAATATCAAACATTGTTTTAAATTAAGAGAAATCGTTGTTTGAAGTTTGAATTAGGATTGGTCTTTGTGACGTCACAAAGACCGCTCAAAGTGAGCGACTTGACAACGTTGCTATATCTAGGGTGCACGTAGTAAATTTTTGTCTTCTGTTGTGTCAACGTTTAGAATCGCTCGTTTGTTGACACCTGCTTTGGTTATTGAGCTTATATCAAACACTTGTTCAAAATGTATAAACTCCAACGCCGACATTGTTCTGTGCCGGGCTGTAACAGCAGTAGAACAGTAACTCCTGATAAGATTTTCTTTACATTGCCGACTAGCGAGATGAGAGATGTTTGGCTTCAAGTTTCAATGATCAAATCATCTCTCAAAAAAGTTACCTTTATTCGTTGTCAAACAACAGGGTCGCCAACCGTCAACTTGGCCGATCAGCTGTTCGAGAGCTGTCCGCTGTTGCCACCGCTACTAGGGATCGGTAATCATCGTGTATTTCCGAGGATGGTCGGTGAATTTAAACGAAATGCACTTTTAATTGCAATTATCTTATAGAAAAACTAAATCAAAAAGCTCATAGCTTAACTATATGAATCCTTATAAATTATACAATAGGTTAAACCGAATATCTGCTTAAATTTTGACATGACCGGAATACCCTATTATACCCAACAATATTTTACATACACGGATTCAACCGGATCCACGGATCGCGTCAAAACTTCGCATCTCGTTCGACTGCCTCGCACCAAAACGCACAAGCGAGGGAATCCGAACTACGCAAAATATTGTTCATGTTTATTTCGGTCTTAAAAATTAACAAATAGTCGGAATGCTATTAAATTCAAGGGATATGTATCGTAAAATAAGGTTTATTTGCATGCTAACTGCGTTGCCCTGCTAACATTCGTTCCTGAGATATCGGCTTCCATCACAATCTTGTTCGCAACCTTTATTACATAAAAACTGAAAAAAAGCAAAAACGTCAATCTGTAGAAGAGATTTTAGATGCAACCTGAACAAAAACTTAAATTTTTGTGGTAAGTGGTTTAAGAGAAAATAAATCGGAAAGACGAGCGTTAATTTAAAACTGCAGAAATCGGGTAGTTTTTTTCACTTCTTTCGCGCTCCTGTTACAGTCATACAACTTATAGAGAAGTGATTCAGGAGTATGACATACCTACTTTATTTCAATTCTTTGTTCTTTGTTCAGTAGTTTTAGAGTTATGGGCCTTCAAACAGGAGTTAATACTATCGAAACGAGAGATGGCAGATTCTAAAAGAGTATTTTTTATCAACGTATAACAAAAAAGGCAAATACTGCAGAGAAATATTTTGTTCTTTGGAAATACCGCTCTTTGCCTTTGGACGGCAACATTGTTTTCATTTATTTCATTTTGCGTTGAGCTTAGATCTTGAGATAAGCAGTGCTAAAAACTGTACAAAATCCAGCAAATGCAGTAAAAAGCATTTTTTCTCAAAAACTAGACACAATTTCGGATCACTTAGCTTAGCTTATTGTATTTTTGTCAAATGACGTACGTACTTGGAGTTCCCTTGGGTAACTGTTTTTTTTTAATTTCACTGGAATTAAGTATGGACATAAAAGAACAAATTGAGACGGTCCTGCAGAAAAGAACTTAAGAGGCTGGTTCAGCCTAACTTCAGGTCTGTTCTGGTGGGCCCCTATTGGTCCAATTATTCAAACTGTTTAGTGCTCGTGTGGGTTTATTATTGAATAACGATAGCATCTTATGAGATTATAACAATCTAAATTAACTCTTCTTGGTCGGACTTGCTCGATATTTATTATACCCATGCCCAATTTTAAACAATTGCTGCTCAAAATAGACGTATAATTAGATGTCGTGATTTCAGGAATAACAATGTAATTATGTTTTTTGTGTCAAGTCCGTCGTAGTTTCACTTTACGTCAATGTAATATTTGTGAAAATTCCAATAAATAAAACGAAATAAAGCCACACTTGTGCGGCCATCTACGATGTTGTCGAGAACTAGACGTCATTAGACGAAAATAGTAATGGGTCTATCTCTATCTACCATATACCACAAAAAAAGGCTGTAACTCGCTAAAATTCACACATTTATATTTACTGGGACAGATTTCGAGAGTTCTAACCTACAAATCCGATATAATCTGAAAATGTAGAAAACTTGGGGACACTGCACAAAGAAGTATTCTAATCGAAATTAGGAGATTACATAAAAATTCTACTATTATATCAGACATCAATCAGGTTTGTGCCTAAACAAGTATACTATTGTTTTTTTTAAATTTCCTTTTCAATTGTTAGGTTAGTTAGCAGAATATACATATAAACAGTGCTGTTTTATCCATTCTACTACCAGAGAATTCAAGCTCCAAGTATGGTATGATGCAGATAGCTCATTACGGGTTTTGTAATTGGATTCAAATCACATTACGAGGAATCAAAATCCTTACGTACTATTTTGTTGATCGAAGAGTATTTCTAGACAAGAGATGTGATTACTAATTTTCATAATTTCCATGAACTGACAATAAAATTATCGAGGTATGCTGAAGATTGCCGATTTTTTATCAAATTTTTTGGTAATATTACTGGAAGACGTCTATAACATTAGTATATGAGAAATGTATAATGGGACATAGTCGACTTGTCAACCACTGACTCCAGATGTTTTTCTTCTCAAGTGCAAAGTGTATGGAGAATTACGTTTAACACAACAAACCGCAGATAGTATTGCAATTAGCCCCGAAGAACCGAACAAGCATTACGACCCGTATGCGTGTGGTCTCATGATAGCGAGGATCAACATTTTTGTGATTTTGATATAATATTAATAAAGCTATATAATATTATAAAGCTTATGTTGTCTAATTGTCTTTTATAAATAATATATGAATTCCAAATTGGTAAATAAAGAATAACTTATTAACTGTTTTGTTCTTCTTATACGTCATCAGATCCCTGTGTTGTGGATATACATACGTATGTAATATTGACCCATGCAACAAAGACTATAGTAACTACATATAGTTTGTTAGTAACGATAGTCTTCGTTGCATGGGTCGATATGTATTTGTTTTTCAGTAGCTAGGCATAAGTGTATTATCGGCTGAGAAATGAGTGCATAATCTATCGTACCAAGAGTAAGTAATCTGTGACCAAAGTACAGGGTTTGTTTTTTAGGAGGTATAAATGTACCTATATGGGCGCATAATCTCAATACGCTTTCAAATATTCCACATATTCATAGTACGTGTGCGTGTATTCATAGTACGTGTGTTTTTGCATATATCACTTCATAAACCGTAGACAAATGTTGAAGTTATTTATCATATAAATATATGATAAATATCTCACATACTCCACATAGGTTATGTCACGGTTATGTCAACAATTTATCACAGTAATTTTTAGAGCTACCATGTTATGTTGGTAACCGTTGTAAAATCACTAGACAGCCTGCTTACGTGTGCAAAAATAAATTGAAACAGCGTTAAAGACGTTAGATCATATAATGTTGACCGCACGTCGGCAAAGTCTATCTTGTTCCAAAGTAGCTTTAGCGAAAACGTCGACATCCCCACGCAAAGACCAATTCTCGACTGATTTCTCTAAACTTATCAAAAACAGCCAAGCCTCTGTCGATCAGCTGTTGGACCCGCCACTTAAAAGTTATATTTTCTATATAAATAAAGCCTACCCTACTATACTTTCCCAAATTATCTATTTTGTTGAGTTTTACATCCTGTTAAGAACAGTATACACTATACACCCTGTATAGCATGACGTCCATAAATAAGTAGGTACATATGTAATTAGTGCTTAATTATTTAGGAAATATGCTAATAAAAAATTGATTTTTAATCACTAATTCAACGTTTTATTTAATTAATTCCTATCCTGTATTATTACTATATATTTTATTCAATAGGTGTGTAATAGAATAACTAATGGAATAAGCCCCTCATGGAAGTTCGGACACATAGTAAACATATAGGAAATAATGATAAAAGCAATTGATGACGTAGCAATAGGCACCTCTATTTCTACCAAATAGCGAACACATTCTTAACATTGATTTCCAGTAACATACGACATTATTAAATGTGCTAATTTAAAATAATTTTTATATTTACTTATTATGCAACATTTATGCTGTTTTGTAACTGGTTGTTGGGAATTTTCTAGTTTCCATTAAAAAGGATTAAATGCGAAACAACAAATGGAGTCATAAATACTGCATCTCAGACACATGTTGCGACCCCATTTTTACCAGATTTTTGCATCAAATATTCGAATTCGTATTCAAACGAGTCTGTGCCTGCAATCTGTAGTTTGCACAAGATAACTCTGTCACGCGGAAGACATCATGCGACGCGGAAAGCCAACAAGCAAGGAACAGCGTTCTGTAATTATCGCTTTTCATCAGGAACGATTGTATATTGCATTCCTATACCTTCATGCAAAGATTGTTTCAAAATGTTATAAACTTAATTCTTTATTATCATTTATTTATCAATATATTAAATAGCACCATCTGGATTACAGATGAATCTTCAAGAACACGAAGAAACACATTTTTACACAAAATAAAACAACTCGCCAGGGTACTCATAGAAAAAGCAATTTTAAGAAATATGTTGACCACATGTTTAGCATAGCAGAAGAACATTGTCATAATGATTTACAAAAAATAGCTTAGGGGACACCCGGGTTTGAACCGGGGACCTCTCGATCTGCAGTCGAATGCTCTACCACTGAGCTATATCCCCGCTGATGTATCAATTGTGGAACAAGCATATAACCTCCGAAACAGCGTGCACTCCACAGCGAGATTTGACAATTAAATAACCTTGTTTGTTTATATAAAATGTCAAGGAATGTTCCAATAATTTTAAATTTCAAACCGATGACATATGAAATGTCCACGATACCGAAACACTACACAAAACAACCGAAAATATAAACAAATCAAGAAGTAACTCATCAAATCCGAAAATATGACCTGGCAAGTGTGCAACTCAATATTTCTCACTGTTTATCTATTATGCCTCGAATTTGTCACAACAAATTCGCGCACATCCACCATGTGGAAGCTAAATACCGACGAAAGCAAGATCGTCGAGGCAAATCCATTTCATCGTGTGATCTCAGTACCGAACAGCGGCAACCAACAACTTATCGTTGAAGACGATCCAATATTTAATATTATAACGTCGACAGTCCACTTCGGACAGTCCTGGGTGAAGCAGGGCGTCGAATACTATTGTACTAATTGTGATAATGCTCAAAGCACCAAGAAGTAAGTTCTTTTCTGTTATTACGATGAGATAACCTCAATTTTTACGGCAGAAATTTTAGCTCAAACAGTTCCGTACTTAGTGATAACGACGACACGTTAGACTGCGGTAAGCCAGTCAACTTCACTTATTACGACAACCTAGTCGGCATTTCTAACAGAAATCAACACCCGAACGTTTTGGAACCGCATTTAGCGTTAATTTTTAAGTCGAAGAAGATCGACAGAGGAATTGACTTTGACGTTGACGCTTTGGAGAGACGATTGCGAAAAGCTAAGAAAGAGGTAACCGATTTATCGTATATATTTTTATTGTAAGATCAAGTTGTGTAATAATGAAACGGCAAGAAGTTATGACGTACTTCAAAAGATTGACAAATCGGCTTTCCGAAAGTGCCTAACGCGGTAGGTGTATCGTTAATAGCAAAAAAGTTATTAAGCAGCTATTTGACATTTATAACTTATGCACCATAATTCATAAACTAAAAATCTGGATGGTATGACAAAATTCAATAATCTCACAAATGTAATAATTCTTCTCTTCGTGTAACAGCCTTTAGTAATAGCATTTTGCAATTTTGAATTATACAGACGGATAATTTGTTCAATAATGTATTTTCAAGTAATTTATTTTTTGGAGCAATCGATTTCATATTTAACATTATCATTTTTATCTTTCTTCTGCATTTCATCATTTATTTAATAGAATTATTTCCTTACCATTATCAAAAGAAAATTATTACATACTGTGAATACAATACTACAATACAAATTGCTAAAAATATTGGATATAAAAAAGAAACTTATCAATCAAATATATAATTCAATGAAACAAATAATTATTAAAACAAATTTAACCACATACAGTAGCCAAATCAAATTATATTTCAAGTCTTTTTTACCCAACAGTACACAAACACAAACATTCTACATAAATTCAACAATATATGATTTCTCCGATCACAAAAAATACAATTTTATACAAGTTTACTGACTAATAGTAAGTAGAAAGTTATTTATTTTTTTTAGAAAAAGTGGCATTTACAAACTAAAATGTTCTGGTTGCAATGCGAAATATATAGGACAGACAGGACAAATTTAATAATAAGATTTAACAAACAGAAGAATACAAAAACTTCTACTTTTAATAAAACTCGAAAATAAACATAAAAATAAAAATGTTAACATAATTAATGAAATAACCGAATTTGACAATGAATACCTTTCAATTTGTTTTTTGTATAATAAATTGTTTACATCATCATGTCACTAAAATAAAATAATAATAAATAAATATGTGTCTTTCAAATATAAGTTTGTCTATTTCCCATATTATTATAGTTTTTGACGTACATTATTTAATTTATATTTATCTCTTGTTATTATGTTTTAGAAGAGCCCGATGATATTAAATACGATATCAATTGCTCCAAAAAATATACACAAAATACTTAAAAACACATTATTGAACATTATTGAAAGTATGACATGTAGTTTAAAGATTTGTGAGTTTGTATCATTTGTGATATTTTCTTTTCTTCAAAGTCAAAGAATTAGGAATTTATATACTACTCCAAAATTCTTTAAATAATATTTATCAGACGTTGTTCATGGTGGAAAACATGAACAATAGAAGAATATTATCCCATTAATCAACAAATTAACACAGTTGACACTAAAAATAGAACAGAAAAAATTTGCAATTCTAAATTTAGACACATGAATTTTGTTTTCAATATTTTTGAATAATACAGCCACAACCTGGATTTGAACCAGGGACCTTTGCGTCTCTAGCACAATGCTCTCCCATCTGAGCTATTTTGTATTCCCTGGTTCAATTCCAGGTTGTGGCTGTAATTTTTTATTTATTTAAAGTTTACATCCCGCCTGTATGTCACCAAATTATTAACCTATAATATTACTTTGACATAGTTGTCGTTAAACATTTTCATTAATAATAATAATGTTCAACACCTTTTGTTTTTAAAAATTCCTTAGGTAATGGCTTTAACGTCTAGTTTGACTAAAATTTTAAAATGTAATAATAATAGATTTGCAAAGGTAATTTGTTTAAAATTAATAGTTTTTCTTTTGTTAAAGATAAAACACCTGGTTTCAAATTCCGGGGTTGTTTATTCTATTCTCGTTCTTCGAAAAACTGGATTTTTTTTTGCATAAAACAAACAAAAACTAGTAAATTAAGGTGTGATTTTTAGCGCAATATGCTTTTGAGGAAAAACCATCAATTTGCTTTTGATAGTATACAAATTTTAGGTCCTTGTAAAAATCAACGAAATACAAATGTTTTGGAAATGTTTTTTTATTAAGGAATTTAATACTTCTCATTTTAAAATTGACGTAGAAAATGTAAGTATTATTTATAAAAATTTATTAACGTTATGGAAATCTTGTAATGGGTTTGACATAATTTTGATTAATTTATTTTTTCTTTGATATTGTTATTTCATATTATTTTACATTGTTAGTTGTTAGTATTTATAAAATTGTTGTAATGTTTATATACAGGCGTTTCTTAATAACATGCTAATATTTAAGGAGATTATTCTTGGATCCATTTGAGGAAAAGAAGGTCATATAAACATATGTCTTAAGGGTCTTAACTTTTGAACTACAGTGTGGTAAAGTTTTAAGAAAAATTTCTTTTTTACTTTATCATACGCAGTATGTAAAGTATTGTAATCGTGCCAAAAAAATTTTTTGAGATTTTAGCGGAAATATGCCTTTTTGGGTCCCCTGAACATTTTTGACCAAGGTACAAAAAAATGTCTGTGTGTGTGTGTGTGGATGTGGGTGTGTGTGTGTGTGTGTGTGTGTGTGTGTGTGTGTGTGTGTGTGTGTGTGTGTGTGTGTGTGTGTACCCGTTTTTTGTGGCGACGATTCCGGAGAAACTACTAAAGGTATCGGAACGAAACTTCATATTTAGAAGTTTCATGGCCAAACTTAGACCTGAAAAGCTTTCTGTTAAAAAGGGTCCAAAGGAACTGGAGGTTTAGTCTTAGCATTTTTGAAAGATTTTGTAAATAAGCCGGCATTTCTGGAATTTCGTCGAAATAGTTAAATAATAAATGAAACTAGAGGAAATTCTGAATAATTTATGACTGACATTTTTTGGTACAATCAATAGTTTAGCTGCATGAGCAAATTCTATTTCATCGAGATCGGTCGTACTGCATTAAAACTAGTAGCCAGGATATGTCAGATTAAATGTCAGATGTGATTTTAATGACGGTGTAGATAGTGTCAAACGCTAATGCTTTGACAATACTATTGTCAATACAAGCTGCGTTCGGATATTGTAGACCGTTAAGGTGCGTTTTCATTAGTGCTAATGGCAGTGGTAGTAGACGCCATTATAGTATTTCTAATAGAATTTGCTAGTGACTCAAGTTTATGTACATGCAAACTAATATGTGTCACCATCACGACATGTGAGAAACACAATAATTTCGTCTGCTACCACCGCCATTACCAACCATTGCCACCAATCGGAACGCACTTTCTACACCCTATAACACGTGTCATTTGGACGGTGTACCCGGTGTCAACGGAGTACAATATCCGAACGCAGCTTTAATCGACATATCTGTCTAGTTCTACTAGTTTTATTTTAATGCAGACATAGCCGATCTCGATCAAATAATATCTCATGCAGCTAAACTATTAATTTTATATATAGTATGATAAAGTCATGTGCCTGGCCACATCAGATTTTTTATGATAACTTTGGTACGACTCTAGACTCTTTAATTTTATAATTTTACCGTTTAAAAATTATTCTCTTAATAAATTTTGGTTTAAAGTTGTATTTTATTTAAATTGTTTTTTCTCGCAAGAGGTTTAGAGACGCAAATGAATGAATTTTATTTTTATGCGAAAACCGTACGTGAAACAAAAAAATTCCAGAGCCCAGATTTGGTAAGAAAGGAATGAGGATTTAAAAAATAATTTTTACTTTAAGAAAAAGCAGTGGTATATCACTTTTCTATTTGAAATGATTCAGTACAAACCCAGCACGAACGCCACTGGCACTTTACCAAATATTTGCCGTCCTGATTCTACTTGTCTTACTTATACAGTGATTTCCTGATTTCCTAAAAATATTTATTAAAACTATTATATTAACACAGCAAATATAAATTTTATAAATGAGTTATTTTATGAATTATTGTGCATAAGTTATAAATGTGAAATTAGATGTTTTAATAACAGCTGTTATACACCCACCAAATTAGTCCTTTTCGGAAAGCTGATTTACTAATCTTTCAAAGTATGTTAAGATGTACAAATCTTAAAAACCAATAATATACCTAATATACCTATATATTTCAAAAAGATTCCGCTGTAGAAAAGAATTTCTAACTAATTATGAGAACAAATTCGTTTTCACAACTAACTTCTTCTAATTTCTAATTTTTTGTAGAAACCGAAGTCGGCACAACTTTACAGCCAGATCGGCAACTTTTGGCGAATAAAAGGCGATCCGCAGAAGGCGATTGAATGCTTCCGGAGGGCCCTGTCGATGTCACCGCACAATTCGGAAGTTTTACTTAACCTGGCACGAGTGTTATTCACGTTGCAATACTTGGACGACGCCATTTACTTAACGAGACGTTCCCTCGAGGTGCAGCCGCCCGACAAAGGCGCTTGGCAGCAACACTTCACGCTGGGGGAGATCTATAAGGCCTACGGGCATTACAGCGAGGCCATCATGCATTTGCGGCTTACGCTCGAACTGAAGCCGGGGTTTGAGCCGGCGAAGGTTGCGCTTAGGGAGATAGAGAAGACCCCCAAGGAGACCGTGCATACGTATACCATGGTGATCATCATTTGTTTGGTAAGTATTGAGAAAAATAACTTGCAGCTATAATACGGGTCTTGCACGAGTCTCAAAATTAAAAATTAATACGCTCTGTTACAGCCAAACGTGTACCAAAACCGTCCGCAAACGTTTTTTTTTTTTAAAGAAAAACATCGGTTCGTACACAGTTAATAATATTAAAATCGGTCTCGTCCCTTTAAATATGAGTCAGACCAGAAGGCGCTGTGATTGGTGACGTAGCATGCTTGGTCGAAGGACACGTGACATGAGCTAGTTACGATGCGATTGTCATGCCTTCACTCTTTCTACAACATGTGAAAAGATTGACATTAACGTCGGAGGTACGTCTTCTCAGACGACTGTCACTTTTGACAACACGCAAAGATTCCTTGATCCAACTATACTTATTCGTTATCAGAACGTACACAACGTCCTCCAGATACTATACATTCAACTTGTTGCCGTTCTCGTGCCTGTAGGTCTTAGTTTTTCGGCCGGTTTCTACGGCCTTGGCTCGCTGAGCTTCTCGCCAATCTTATGACGTCACGGAGCTTTTTGGCGACCTCTTAGTCCGGTTTAAACTTTGATGTTCAATAACAATATTGAGTGCAACAATACTAAGCGGAAAAATTTTACAAGCGGTTTTCTTACCACCTAAGAATTTTATTTGTTAAGTTGGGTAAAATCATGCAAGACCTCTATTGCAAAACAATAAAGTTTTATAATGAAATTGAATTTTTTGATTTATTTTTCTTTGTTTTATACTATTCTCCAAAGTTTACCCCGTAATTAAAAAAAAATGGCTCCATTGCATAAGATTTGGGGAAGGTATGATTTTTTTAAACTTTATTACAATAGTTAACTTCGAAAAAAAACTTAAAAAAGAAAACACTTTTCCATCTGACATCCCAAATTTAACTGTGAAAAATAGAAATGAAAAGCAATGAAAAATATCAATTAAAATGCCTACATCTTGAAAAAGTAGCTGCCATGAAGTTTTTTATTTTTCTTTCAAATATTTTGCTATTACTGCAAAAGTGCCTTTATAAAAAGTTATAAATTTTTATCTAAAATATTGTTTATAGAATTATGGCAGAGGAAAGCAAGGGTACCTTTTTTGCCATTTATAAAAACAAAATTGAGTTTTCCTGTAGATTTGAATGATCAAGATTGTTGTGATATTTTAAAATCAAATAAAAGTTTCAGAGGAAACTTTTTGCTATTTAACAACTCTGGAAAGAAAATATGAAGTGGAACACGCTATTTACACATTAGGGAGTTTCTTATTTGATCAAAAGTTGTTTTTACTTATCATACGCAGTATGATTGCGTATGATAAAGTATTGTAGTCGTGCCGAAAAAAAAAATTGAGATTTTAGCAGAAATATGTGGCTTTGGGTCCCCTGAACATATTTGACCAAGGTACAAAGAAATGTCTGTGTGTGTGTACCCGCTTTTGTGGCGACGATTCCGGAGAAAGTACTATATGTATCGGGACGAAACTTCATATTTAGAAGTTTCATGACCAAACTTAGAGCTGAAAAGCTTTTTGTTCAAAAGGGTCCAAAGGAACTGGATGTTTACTCTTGCCTTTTTCAAGGATTTTGTAAATGAGCTGCTATTTTTTATAATTACGTCAAAATAGTAAAATAATAAATTAAAGTAGAGGAAATTTTGTATAATTTATGTCTGACATTTTTTGGTAAAATTAATAGTTTAGCTGCATGAACAAATTCTATTTGGTCGTGTCTGCATTAATATAAAACTAATTAGTCAGGATTTGACAGACATTTTCATTCTAATGACAGTAGGTAGAGTCAAACGCTGATGTTTTGACAATACCTACTGTCATAAGAATGAAAATATCTGTCAAATCCTGGCTAAAAAGTTTTATTTTAATGCATACACCAAAGATTTCGACCAAATAGAATCTCATGCAGGTAAACTATTAATTTTATATATATAGTATGATAATGTCGTGTGCCTGGCCACATCAGATTTTTTTTTTGAACGAAAGAAAATTTTATGTGACCAGAAAAACAGTAATTTTTTATAATTTTATTTTTCTTTAAAGAGCTCTTCCAGCTGTCAAAGTTAAGAAAAATGAATTAAATTTATTACAACATACAATTTGCATGCCCACGATTATCCGAATGGATGTGGAGGGTCTTCGTCTGTTTAAAAAACAAACACATTATTTTATCATCCGAAAAATTATTGAAGATGTTTGTTAGCAAAAACGCACGCAAAATCTTAAACACTGTTAAAAAAGCTTAACGTTAACATTTAGTATATTTCATATCCAAGTTAAAAAATATAATGTCCAATTATATATTTTCTCTTTTAAGGGACAGCCTTTAAAAGGGAACAGGTATGAAGGACCACTTTAGGTCACTATTAATAAATATAAAAGCATACTTTACGGTGATATGAAATATTTTTGATGAGAACAAAAGTTAAAAGAATTTGCATTTACTAAAATCAAATAAATTTCCTCTGAAACATTTTGTTATTTAACAACTCCGAAAAAAAAATATGAAGGGGCACACTCTATTTACACATTAGGGAGCTTCTTATTTGATCAAAAGTTATTTTCTTTTATAGAGATAGAAAACTTTGTGACCAGAAAAATAGCAATTTTTTTATAATTTTAAATTTTTTTTAATGAGCTCTACCAGCTGTCAAAGAAAAATTAAATAAATTTATTATAACATACAATTTGCATGCCCAAGATTATCTTGGTAAAAAAATAATCGATAAACGTTTGAGTGTAGATGATAGAATTTGTTAAAAACACAATAATCTGAAATAAATTACTACCCGGGTCATAATTTTACATTTTCTGGACAAACCGTACACTTTATGAGCTCACCGTTGAATTCGGCACAACCCATTGCATAAGCATGACCACATTAGAATGATCTATCTCTCAAAAAGATTTAATAATTTTTTCAGTATAAATTTAGCACTTTGAGGTAGAAAAAAAATGAGATAGAGACCTGTTCTAAGTAAACTCGTAATCAGCGCACTCATTTTAGTAAGATAGCGAAGGTTTCATGTCAATCCGGGCAGTAGATTGCGAACTGGGAGTGCCACTTCAAATTTATAGTTATAAAAGTACGATTTTTATCAATTTTGGAGAGTTGGCATAAACAAAACTACCTCTAACCCAACTAAGGTTTTGGTCCATGTATATTGGTCCGGTATATTGGATTTTTCTATATGGAAGGGTACGGAAGTTAGGACTTCCCAAAGTATCAAAAACTGCAAAAATTATTATTTTCGTATTTTGTATATTTTTGGTTTTAAAAATTCTCTCTCAGTAATTGAGTGAATTTCGATTAATATTGTCCTCTTTCAGTTTCAAATTAAGACCTTACTAACTTGATTTTCTTGTTATCCTATTGAAGAAATGGTTCTTATTAAATTTCTTACTTTTTTGTGATTTCAGGTTGTTGGTGTCCTATTGGTTATAGTATCGTCGTTTGACTCGCCAAACGGCCACAACTGTTCGGAGTTGAAGCCCCACAGGCACTTCAACAAAGCCATGGCCATGAGATCCCTGCGGGGCCTCGGAATGTCGCAGAGAAGCTCCCGATCGAAGAAACTAGTCACATGAGATGTTCTTCTTTCGTCATTCTCACACCATTATTGTTTATTTTTATTTCTTTTTTCACTCATTTGTTTGCATTAACTTATTTTTTTCTATGCGTTACTATTTAGTTCTTAGTTACTCATAACCAGAATTTATACTTATGTGCCATTTTTTTTAACAATAAAACTTTGCCTGTTACGGTTGTACATAGAAAATGGTCTGTTTATTTATTTATTTGTGAAAAAAAGGAAGGAGTGTAAGTGGGGGGAATTAAAAATCAGGGATAACCTTTAAAAATAGTTTAATCGATGATGAACATGAAGCTTTATAAAACTTAAAAAAATGTATGTATGCTCTATGCCGAGTTACAACAAACATGTAATATAGCGGTAATGTTAATAAATTGTGATTTTTTAGGCAGTATCGTGAATTCCCAACCTGAAGATGTCGTGCTGTATGAAGAATGTCGAAGCTAACGGCTTCAGAACAAAGACTTGCGAGAACGGATGTGGCGGGTCTTCGTCTGTCTAAAAAAACAAACACACATTACGATATCGTTCGAGAAATTATTGATGACGATTGTTAGCAAACACACGCAAAATCTTAACTCTGTTAAAAAAAGATTAACGTTATTGTTTAGTATGACTTTTCATAACAAAGTTAAAAAATATAATGTCCAAATATGTGTATTCTCTTTTAACGGATAGCTTTTATAAAGGGACAGGTATGAGGGACCATTTTAGGTCACTAATAATAAATATAAAAGCATAGTTTGCGGTGATATGATATATTTTTGATGAGAACACTTTTGTAAAAGAATTTCATTTAATAAATATATATGTTGTTTCCAAAGTAAAAAAGATATTTAACAAACAAAATTATATAATAATGTTGTGTTTCAAAAGGTATGGCCACAAATATAAGTACTTGTTTATTTTTTTTATAAGCTAATTCACAAAAAAAAAACTGAAAAACTTAATATTTTGATAAAACTCGTAGTTCAAAAATCGTTTATTGCCTCCATAGAACATATTTATATATTTGCAATATATTTTTTAAATTCCCTAAATCCTTACAGTTTTAGAGTCATTGGCATTATGCTTAAAAAACATTTTAAGTAACAAATTATATCTGAACTGCTAGAAATTTATTTAAAATGGTTTACGACAAAATAAGGTATTTGACTGTATTAAAAATATGGCTTGTATTATAGTCATCCTAATAGATTACAGTTTAAGAAAACTATTTGTTATTACTTTTCAAATAAAAAATGTGCTTTATTTCTGTTAAAAACCAAAATTAAAATTGAATTTTATTCACGTCCTATCACGTGATTGAAAACGCTCTGTAATTGGCTTAGTCTCCAGTGACGTCAGTTCCTTAGTACGCTTAGAGCGCGTTCGGTTTGTCAGGGTAGAGTATGGGGAGAGCAATGCTCAGATAACCTGGGTCGGCTGTCTCTCTCTTATATGCAGATAAACGCCGTATGACGTTAGTCCGCCTATTACGCAGCGTGTCACTCTCACCGTACCCTACCCGATTATCCAAACGTGCTCTTCGTTTGAATTTAATAGCACTAAAGTGCTATGTAAGCATAACTTTGTAGGTTAGAAGAGCCCTAACCTTAAGCTGTCAGATAAGATAATACCTGGTTCGAAAATACGATAGATAACTTATTCTAGTCAGTTTTACTTATGTCGAAGTAATCTACAACAAAAAACACTTGTATTGGCCGCTATTTATTTCATTTGGATTTCTACAAGCCAACCAGTTTCTTCGCAGTTTCAAATCTTGCGGAACAGCTATAAATATTTATCCGGAGTTTTTCTTGACGTATTTCTGCATTGTGGATTTATACACCATTTATAACCCATTTTTATGTAGAAATTTTGAAAACAACACATCATACAACACAATTACCAAACGGCGACGATGCCGATGCTGGCAGACCATATATGGGCCGATTTGACATCTACTATTTTTAACGCTGATTTTTATGAAATATTGTGGAAATAATTACGAAAAATAGTGCATTTACAATGTAGAGTGAAGGAATAAACACACTAAGATGGTTTTCCAATAACAGTCAAATACCCTATTGCGAAACAAAGGACAACTAGGTTGCATACAGTTGGTTCATAATTTTGGACTATATCTATCAATTTCCTTAGAACGGAAATTGATGAAATTAATGATTTTGTTATTGGTACACCCTGTATATGCTTAAATTTTTAAAATGCTGACATTTTTGACATATTGTCAAAGAATGTTTCAGCAAAAACTGCATTTTTACGTCAACTGTATTCGTTAGTGAACAAACACTACCGTGAACTTGGGTGACTTTAGTCCACTTTTGAAATTTGAAGTCCGGTAACTTTTAACAGATTAGATATAATTACTCATACTTGTGCTATTTTTTGGGTCTTTGATAGTACTTCAAAAATATCAAAACACTAATATTTCCAACGTCAGGATATACTTCTTTTATGTATATATATGGGTGGCCAAAGTCAGAATTCATTATTGGGTCACTTTGGCCATACTACTGTTTATCATGCCAATGAAACGATAAGCTAGTGTATGCTCGAGTTTGGCCACCAAATATGTTTTAAAAGTGTTCAAGAACAAAATATGTTAAAATCAGCAATAAGATCATGACAAAACTATTTTATGACTATTTAAAAAAATAATGCTAGCATGTTATACATTGCGGAAATGAGAAGAAACACGACAATCGGAAAATGCCAAAATTCAATATGGCGCCCATAAGAAAAACAAAAGTTGGCCATGATTACGCCGCCATCTTTGATGTTATTTCAAATTAAAAAATAACACTGCATTCCTTGTTAAAAAGTCGCTGTAGAATGTTTTTGTTTCAAATGTCTAGCTACGTTTGGTTTTGAATAAAAAATTAAAAACGATATCTTAACATTTCAGTTTTTTGCGGATATCTTTAAAATGAAAAATGGTAGCTAAAATTTCTTTTCAGATAATTGTTCAGCACAAAAATACGAAACTTTGCCAAATTTAAACATAGCCTCTATCTCCACTAATAAGCGAGATCTAATAAGCCTCGAAATTGAATCACCCGGTATAGCTAGACATAATTTTGTACTTCTGGTATAATGAAGAAACCTCCTTTGGACGGGACAGGTGTTTTTATTGCTTGTAAAATGTCATCTTTGTCATACCACAGAAATGTCATCATTTGATGGCCATTTCCACTGAGAATGCCCGACTTTACTTTCCTCGATTAACTACACCGAGCACTTTAACTACGCGGGTATTGCAGAAAGATATTCCTAACAAACCACAGGACTAATGTTATCGGCGGCAAATCATAGATGCTGATAGATTACTCAACACAAACACAAACACAAACAAAGTTGTTCATAGTAACAAAATTGGTCAATTTTCAAAGCTATCTTCTGAACACTGCCACAAAAATAAATAAATTATCATCTAACTTACATTAAGCACCTTTGTATTGAATATAGTATCTAAAATATAAATCACCAAAAATACTCGCAATGTTTGAAATATTAACAAAGATCTAAACAATATAAATAAATTTTCGAATAGTGGCCAAAGTCACCCAGGGCGGCCAAAGTCACCCAAGTTTACGGTATATGAAAAAATATTTCAAACAAAAGAAAATTTCGCTTTTTCCGATAAAATCTAGTGATGGAATGATAGAATTATTGTTGATCAATTAAAGCTAAAATATAGAAAAACATAACATGGCAGTATACCGCCATACTTCATATACTAATATTTTGCCAAGAGTTCAAAAATATTCAGAAAAATAGTCAATTCTACCAAATCTGTTTACAATATGTTGAAAAAATCTAAATTCACCATTAATTATAAAAGTTATTAAACACCAAAGTTTTGCAAAATAATAGTATGCCTTGGAGTGTGTCAATTCTGTTTATATTGGCATTAAACTGGGTATTGCTACATTCATTTTTATCAGAAAATATTTATCAGATATTTAATTTAAACAAACATAGTCGTACTAAGAATTAGTACCATAGAATTAGTTCTTACTCACCATAATAATTAGTTAAAAAGCAAGATTAGACACTTTTATTAGTTATTTATAAAAAAAACTGTTAGGTCAACATTATCATAGATACCTACGTAAAGACCTAAATTGTATCGTGAAGAACAAGACGGAAAATGTCATGTTGTACAAAAAAACTCCCCTCAAACGGTTTGAGGACAAACGTTTGGACGTAGGCATGTGGTAAGTCCTCGTCGGTCTATACAAAATTTACAACAGCGATAAGAGTTTTACGATATCAAGTTAATTTTGAACGAACTTTACTTTACTTTTTGATCTTACCTGCAATCTTCCTAATACGTTTATCAGTACACCTCCGTCGAACATAGGTTGCGAATCAACATCGGTTATTATTCTATTTATTTTCTGAAACCGTAAACCCTGCAGGAAAAAAATCATGTGAGTATCCATATTTAGAGCACCATAACCACACTCTTACATTTAATTTTTCCATTATTTTAACTGATCCTTGTAATTGTTGTCCCTCGAATGTCATGAAGGATGATTCGACCTAATATTAACGCAAAATACGTTCAATAATTCCGTTATTTCACTCGTGCCGGATACCTACATTGTACATATTACCCAAATTGGCACGTTGTCCGGGATCGTCGAACAACGCATAATATTGCTGAACGAATCCTTTTCCTATCGCTTCGTACTGTGGATTCAAAGCCATTTTACATAAATCGAATTAAAATGGTCAAATTTTCGTTGCCAGACCGACCGACCGAACCAACAAACTTCAACGAACTCCAATGACAAAACCGTCAAAAAAATCCGTTGCCAACCGCACTATACGTCAATGAATTATTCCGAAATATTGAAATAGTACGCAGTATTTAAAACACATTTAATTAAAAATTGAAATTAGTCGTAATGTTGAATTTTATGAACCAATAGAAAATAATATTTCTTATACTTTAGAAAAAATAATTAGAAGCTGTTGATACCAACCTACAAGAAGAAATTCCTCTAGCGGACAATCGCTGAGACGGCTATTCAAATAATCGTGAAATTAATATTTTATTATTGTTGTTATTTGAGCTGAGTTGTTATCTTGTTTAAGTTGGACAACATCTGATACTTCTGTATAATGTAACAATGTATGAACTGCTGTATTTTATTGAGTTTCCACATTTTGATATATGGTATGGTCGGCGCAAAAACTTCTAAGAAGATAAACCCAAAAACTGCCAAAAACGAATTGTGACGTAAAAAACAGAAAAACGCATTAAGGATTTTTTTGGTCTATAATAATAATGTCTCGATCAACTTCAGATGATTGAATTGTTGTAGATTGCTTTGTATTGTTTGTGCTTGCAAACTACAAAGACACTGTGTCAGTGCTTCGTCAATGACAATCAAATTTATAGATTAAAAAGTTATAAGAAAACACAAAAATATAGAAATCACAGTTTTATTTCATAGTGAAAGAAACATGTTTTAAATAAAAATGAATGTTGTACAATTTATAATTTATTATATACTTTAATACAAAATTAACAGTCTTCATTTATGGTCTAAATCAAAGGCATAAACACACGTTCACACAATCACGCACGGACACACACACTACACCTACAATTCGTCGTGTTCTTCTGACCCCTCAGCATCAACTTCCTGATCAGCCTCCTCCTCCGGAATACCATCTTCCGGAATATCCTCTTCCTCCTCTATTTGTTCATCCAACGACACGCCCAGAGTCTTCTTCATCATAGCCTCTATACTCTGCGCAAAGTCCTGCGTCTCCTTAAGCATATACCCTGACCTCAACGTGGCCGTCCTGAACAACATTAGCGCCATATCTTTAGCAGCAGGATCCGCAGGATCATCGTTCACCCTCCTCAACAACTCCCGCATCAATGGATGCCTCGGGTTGATCTCCAAAGTCTTCTTCTGGTTCAAATAGTAAGACCTCTGCGGATCATCGGATTTCTGATGCGCGTTCGAAACTGCTAAGCGTTCCATGTTTCCGGTCCACCCAAACATGCTGGCCACTAGGGCGCATGGGGAATCACTCAGGCGTTCGGAAACGGTTGCCTTGGCAATGTGTTCTTTGAGTCCGTCTTCGGACAACCATTTGGTCAACGGTTCGTAGGTGTTTATGTAGTGTTCCAATAGTTTTTTCCCACCTTCCGCTTCGGTTAGGGTGAAGCCTTCCTTCGCGACGTTCTGGAACTTCTTTCCTTCGAATTCTGGGATAGCAGAAATTGTGTACTCATCCACGGCTTCGACTAGGTATAAGACTTCGTAGCCTTTACGGAGTAATCTCTCGACGAACGGGGACTTGGCTACTTCGTCTTTGGAGGATCCAGCGATGTAGAAGATCCTCTCCTGTTTTGGCTTCATACGTTTCACGTAATCGCTTAAAGAGGTCAAGTCATCACCGTTAGACGAGAGGAACATGAGAAGTTTGGCTAGTCTGGTACGATTGCTTGGGTCTTCGATGGTTCCCAGTTTGATGTTGGTAGAGTACTCCTTCCAGAATTTCGTGTATTCAGCGTCTGGGATCTTCTTGAGCATATCGAGGACTTTACGTACGAGCTTCTTCTTGATGACTTTGATCAGTTTGTGTTGCTGGAGGGTTTCACGAGAAACGTTTAATGGTAGATCATCGGAATCGACGATGCCTCTGATGAAATTGAGGTAATTCGGCATCATGTCGTTGAATTCATCGGTGATGAACACCCTTCGGACGAAGAGCTTGATGTTATCGGTTTTGGTGCCGTAACGGTTGAAGCTTTCGGATGGTTGGACTTCTGGTACGAAGAGAAGCGCCTTGAAGGTGACTTCACCTTCCGCGACAAAATGGACTTTTGTTAGTGGATCCGTGGTGTCTTTAGTTAAAGCCTTGTAGAATTCCGTGTATTCCGCGTCTTCAACTTCCGTTGGCTTCCTGGTCCAAATAGGCTTGCTATCGTTCAGCAATTCCCAATCCCAGACGGTCTTATCGACCTTCTTCGTCTTCGGTTTATCTTCTTCGGATTCTTCCTCAACGGCGGCTTCGTCTTCAGAAACCTCCGGTTTCTCCTCCTTCTCTTCATCTTCTACGAGTTCCTCAACTTGTTCCGTATGGCTAGCCCACATGTAGATCGGGAAATTGATAAATTGCGAATACTTCTTGACCAAGTTGCGAATGGTGTCCACCTCCAAGAAGTCTTTAGCCTCTGGTTTCAACTGCAAGCTGATGGTGGTGCCACGCTTGAGGGAGTCACCTCTGGGATCATCGACGATGCTAAACGAGGATGCGTCTGATTCCCAGATGTATTGCGAGTCGCTGTTATGCTTGGTCGTTACGATAACTTTATCGGCAACTAAGAACGCCGAATAGAACCCAACGCCAAACTGGCCAATCATGTCGTTCATATTCTGCGCTTCGTTCGAGTCCTGCATTTTACTCAAGAAATCCGCGGTTCCGGATTTGGCAATCGTACCCAAATTATTGACTAGATCTTGTTTGGACATTCCAATACCCGAGTCGGTAATATGCAGCATGTTGTTTTCTTTATCGGCCTTTATTCGAATGTTTAAGTCTGGATTCGTGTCCAGCTGACTAGAATCGGTTAGAGATAGGAGACGGATTTTGTCCAATGCATCGGAGGCGTTTGAAATTAATTCTCTTAAGAAAATCTGCGGAATTTAGAAGGACAAGTGTTAAATTTTGGTCAGAAGTTGTAAATGTGGGTTGGTTATACCTCTTTGTTTCTGTAGAGGGAGTTGATGATGAGTTTCATCATTCGGTTGACTTCCGTTTGGAACTGGAACTTCTCCGACTTGTCGCGGAGTTCCCGCATTTGTGCTACGTTGAGTCCATCGAGCTGGATGGCTTCTTCTTCCCTCTTAACTGCCTCAGCATCTGTAAAATAAAAGGTAACACATATTTAGGAATAATATCATAATTTTCAAGTTTTAAACCTTAATATCGGTTCACATATCTTAAAAACTCTCTTATTTTATCAAATTTGATAATGCAACACCTCTTCTTTCATTTTTCTTTTTTTTGTTTATTTTTTATTTTAGTGGTTTAAACGTAATTGTGAGAAAAATTAAATCTAGACAAAATCATTTTAATATGTATATTGCAATTTCCTTTTGCGGTTTTCTTGAACATTTTGTTATGCAAGCCTACAATATTTGAACATCGTGGTATCCAGAAATATATCCCCTACTTAATTTTATAGAAAATAATAAACCGCCCGAAAATATCGGATCATTAACAACCACGTTATGGCTTGCTCCCTGTTCTTCCCTTTCCCTATCCCTATCCCTATCCCTATCCCTATCCCTACTATATACTAAAAGTCTAACACAGTCCGCGCAAGAAGTTTACGAAAATCGGCGAATCGGGGGAAGGGTCTGCTCCTCGGAGAAGCGAAAATCGGCGCCGCAGGCGCCGATTTTCCGCCTAAGATTGGATTGTACAGCGCTTAGGCCTTCGATTTCGTCCATTTTCGGCCCAGTTTTCGTTATTTTTTACCTCGATTCGGGTAAATTTATGGATTATGCTTTAGGAGTGTACAGGTCAGCGCGTCGCCATGGCAACCGATCGTGGTTGCTAGGCAACGGCCGCGCGCTTCGCGACGCGGTCACCAGACGGCGGCACATCATCATGTCGCTGTTGGCATTACGCTACGAAGCAATAGATGGCGCCCCGTAACCGCTTCGAACGTACGAGATAATCACGTCGCGCGTGTAGCAGCATCCGGGCTTTTTGTTTCCCTCTTAACGCTTCGGCGATCTACCTAGGTCGACCAGCAGGCCTATTAGGCCTGCACATTCTCCTAGTCCCTACTATATACTAAAAGTCTAACACAGTCCGCGCAAGAAGTTTACGAAAATCGGCGAATCGGGGGAAGGGTCTGCTCTTCGGAGAAGCGAAAATCGGCGCCGCAGGCGCCGATTTTCCGCCTAAAATTGGATTGTACAGCGCTTAGGCCTTCTATTTCGTCCATTTTCGGCCCAGTTTTCGTTATTTTTTACCTCGATTCGGGTAAATTTATGGATTATGCTTTAGGAGTGTACAGGTCAGCGCGTCGCCATGGCAACCGATCGTGGTTGCTAGGCAACGGCCGCGCGCTTTGCGACGCGGTCACCAGACGGCGGCACATCATCATGTCGCTGTTGGCGTTACGCTACGAAGCAATAGATGGCGCCCCGTAACCGCTTCGAACGTACGAGATAATCACGTCGCGCGTGTAGCAGCATCCCGGCTTTTTGTTTCCCTCTTAACGCTTCGGCGATCTACCTAGGTCGACCAGCAGGCCTATTAGGCCTGCACATTCTCCTAGTACTATACTATATCATCAGTAATCTTAAAAAAAAATGATTCAGCAACAATAAATTTTACAATTACAGTCGCAAAAACAACATTTAAAGATTACTGACAATATGTATTATTTTATATTTGTATAATGTATTGTATTATACAGGGTGTCTCACTTCTTTTCCCACAAAACTCTTTCCCAGATAGTAAATGTCACACTAAGCACACATTGTGACTTTATTAGCACACATCCTTTTTTGCTTTGAAGTAATTTTTATTCTTTAAATTTTTAGAAAATATGTTTTCTCCTTGGTACAATAAAGAATATTATTTTTATATTATTATTAAGAAAAAAGTGTCATATGGACCTATTTGTATTCTTTATTCCTTAAAAAGTTGCAGCCATTTGAAATAATAGCAAAACTGTATTTTAAACGGCTATAACTTCTTTAGGAATTGAAAAACACAATAAGTCAACATGAAACTTTTTACACAGAGTGACTTTTACTTGTAGAGAAACAAATAGTTTCATAAGTTCATTCAATTGTTTATTTAATGTGTTTTTAATATTTTGCATTTTTTACCTAAATTTATTAACTTTTGATCATTGTTATGGGCCTTGATTGTGCTCTTTCTTCATTTTCGCATTGTTTGATATTTATTGTTTATGTTTCTTTATTTTGTTAATATATCAAGCAACTGTAACTATTAAAGGATTTTAAAAACCTACACATGAAAAGCTTTACTCAGAACAACATTTACTTTTTAAAAATAATCTTTGTGGGGAAAAAAGGGGGACACTGCATAAGTTAAAAATATGGAATGTTATTAAAAAAAAATCTGATGTGGCCACTGGCCAGGCAAATGACTTTATCATACTATATAAAAAATTAATAGTTTAGCTGCATGAGATTCTATTTGATCGAGATCGGCCATGTCTGCATTAAAATAAAACTAGTAAAACTAGACAGATATGTCGATTAAAGCTGCGTTCGGATATTGTACTTCGGTGACACCGTCCAAATGACACTTACGTGTTATTGGGTGCAAAAAGTGTAACGGTGTACAATATCTGAACGCAGCTTATATTGACAGTAGGTATTGTCAAAACATTAGCGTTTAACACTACCTACTGTCATTAGAATCAAAATATCTGACACATCCTGGCTTCTAGTTTTACAGCATTACGGCCGATCTCGATGTACTAGAATTTGCTCATGCAGCTAAACTTTTGATTATAAAAAAAAATGTCACAGTCAAAAATTGTTGACAATTTCCTCTCCATTAATTTATTATTTAACTATTTCGACGAAATTCCAGAAATGGCGGCTTATTTGCAAAATCTTTCAAAAATGCAAAGACTAAACCTCCAGTTCCTTTGGACCCTTTTCAACAGAAAGCTTTTCAGCTCTAAATTTGGTCATGAAACTTCTAAATATGAAGTTTCGTCCCGATACCTTTAGTAGTTTCTCCGGAATCGTCGCCACAAAAAGCGGGTACACACACACATATGTACATCCATACACACACAGAAATTTTTTTGTACCTTGGTCAAAAATGTTCAGGGGACCAAAAAAGACATATTTGCACTATAATCTCAAAATTTTTTTTTGGCATGATTACAATACTTTACATACTACGTATGATAAAGTATAAAAAAGAAGTGAAGTAAAAAAAGAGTAATGTTTAGAAGACAGTCATGTCAGGTTTAATATATAATAATATCATAACAAGTTATGTATTTCATTATTTTATCAGAAAAGTCTCTGAGAAAACTACTGACCGAAAAAACCTTCTACGATGTTAACGAATTCGGAAATTATATGAAAAATGAGATGGAAGCTTTTTATTGTATTTTTTATTCTAATATTATGTGGTATACACTTTTCTTTTGACATTTTCCCTGCTACAAATGTATTTTGGTGAAATAACATTTATAATTATTATTGTAATAATATACAGTATACTCTCGCTAATCCGACTACGGTCTAATACATACTATCCCGTAGTCCGAACGGCCTACAAATCAGCACTACCTCGTAATTCGCACGCCCCATAAGCTTTTTAACCCTGGTCCGAACCGAAAAATCATAGTATGCCCTTGCTACCAATGGGCAACATTGTACTCCGAACAATTCATTAATCCGAATGGGGGTATGCAAAAACGGATTCGGATTACCGAGTGTACTGAATTATAAAATAAAATATGTTAGCAAAATCGTATATATTATTTGTTTCTGATTTCTATGAGTTTCTATAATCTACAGTATCATTATCTGCATTATATTATAGATCAATCAAACTATTGGATATCAACAGATAATTTTGCCATCTGGCACAAGATTTATACGAAATTTTACCTACGACCGTATGTGTAAATGTCCCTTACGTCACGGACTACTTAGCTCGTATATCGCTTATAACATACGTGTGCCTTTGGCTGTGCGTTTGTTTTTAACGCACGACCTAATGTCATAATGACAGATGTCGCGCGAATATTTTGATTATTTATTTGTCATTTTTGCTACAATTTATATTTATTGAAATTTTCGGTCGTAAGTAAGTGCAATACTCGAGCTGTAACACATTATTACTAGCACGTGATAATTAATGTTGAATTTGTACAGGAATTTTCGATCGACACTTCAGACAAAGTTCTCCGTAGTTGCAATAGATGTCGCGCGAATACATTGATTGGTTAACCGTCAAATATTCTTACCTGTATTTGTTTGTCATTTTTGATACAATTTATTGAAACGTGTCGGTCGTAGGTAAAATTATGTATAATACTCGAGCTGTAACGCATATTACATACTCGTGGAAAATAACAAAACTCGCCGCTTCGCGGCTCGTATGTTAAATTTCCACTCGTACGTAATATGCTAGTTACAGCTCTTGTAATGTAATATACTATTACATGGGTGCCATGTGGAGAAACTTGACAAGCAATATTATTAAATAACTTGACAATATTTTCCAATAGTATTTTTGAGAGATACCAAAACATAAATAAAATAGCATTTCTTAGATTTCTACAGTTTCTTATAAAAATGTTCAAGAACACTGTTATTTTTTGGTAGATATATCAGAATATTACAATAAAATAAGCAATTATTGATCAAACAATTATATTGACCAAAACAATGTATACACCATCAGAAAGCGTTGATCCCAAAAAGTCTAAATACAAACCGTTTAAGGTATGTTTTGTAGGCAAATGTGAGCCAGGACGATCCAATATACAAATAGGAAAAACATTAAAAACCGGTACGTAAAAACTAACGAAGCAAAAACCCAAAAACTTATATTTGTGCAGTTTCTATAATAACACCAAAATTCTACAAGGAACCGAACGTAGAATCTACCAAATTGGATGAAAAGATCAACCTATTAACAGTGCATGGCCCCAAAGAAAAATATACCCGTCCCGTTACAGAAAACCAACGGTAAACAAAATCCTACGGTTTTTATTTACGATGATAACCGTACTTTTCTAGGTACGGATGGCATATCGATATCTACAAGGCAGATTGCTCAATTGATGAGATGATAAATTATCGGATAAGACCAAGACAATTCATCAAGGAACATCTAATGACATTCGAGAAAATTAGAGATTATATATGAGAAAATTGCCACACGTACCTGTTCTGGAACCTTCTCTACTAGCACCTAAGTCCAATTCAACTTCTTCAACTGTTCCTTCACCCTCCAAATCGTCTGCTGTCGCACATCCTGCTAAAATATTAGTACAATAAAAGAAACAACCTATATTATAACCTTTTTAACTCACCGAATAATATAAATAACCCTAGAGTAACGAAGAATAATTGCTTCATTGTTAATTGTTCACACATGCACTGGTAATTGTTTAATAATTAATATGCTACTGTGAAAATTGTACTCGTTTACAATGCTGGCAAATGCGTTCTGAAAATGTGACAACACAAGCGACCGGCAAGTAGTAGAAATAATACGTATGCCAACCAATAGAATCAACACACGCAGTTTGAGGTAGCGTCGTCGACCAATGGGAACGCGAGGATTGGTGGAATATCCAAATGGCTTACGATGAGTGGTCCAGGTCGTCTTTAAATTTAAGCCTGCCACCGCACCGCAGATAAATATGAATTCTTTTGGGGTTTTTGAACAATCGGTTGCAAGTATTGTGTTACTTTATTAGATGTGGTTCCTTTCCTTCTGTTTATTTCCGAGATTTTGATAAGATGCTGTGTCACAAATTTGATAAAGATCGCCTTTTTTGATGTTTCTTTCTAGAAAATTCTCAAAAATGGTTCTTTTTTATTAACAGGTTAAAAAATCATACAATTTATACCAGTTGTCGTTTATTTAGCTGTTGTATATTTTGACATTTTTTTGTTGTTGTGGCAACGTTTATTATTGAATAAAAATCCTACGCTATGCGAAACTGTCATTTTTGCGTCCCTGTGAAGATATGAAAGATGCTATGTGACCGCCAGGCGTATAACGAAAACTTTCAACGCTAGCCACGAAAGTATAATTAGTCATAATATAGCCACCATGCGGCGACCGACCGGTCTGTCCAATAAAAATACAACTTTAACGGTGTTTATCTGTCAAAAACCAATCTGTCAGTGATTTGTTTTTAGAATCCGGTGAATTTATTACGATAATGTTATGTATGACAAAAATAAATGTGTGCACCATGCTCGGAAAATGATATCCACGCCTCGACAAAGATTGAAAAATACCGGGTCATTATAAATGATTGTAGTCGAAGTAGGCCATGATATCAAATGTACAGATTTCTGGTTGCCGCTCTATATAAATTGAGTATCACTGTTTTACAAGTAAAAGTTAAACGGCTTACATAACCTGTTTCGAGTTTGACAGTTGTTTGAGTATAGCGGCAAAAATTTATTAACATGGGCATGGCCTACTTCGACTACAATCATTTATAATGACCTGTATAATTTTGCAATAAAAAGAGTGATAGGTAGGGTTGCCTGATATATGTATTTGTTATGCGTCGCATATATCGTAAAAAATATCATACCTCATCAATTTAATTAAGAAAATGTCATATATTTTAAGCAAAAAATGTAGATGGATTTTAAAATTACCGCCACTTGATTATATTAAGGTAGACTCAGGCAGTTTATTGCTAAATAGTAAATGAAAAAAAAAAGCATTTAACATTTAAGAACTTAAGACAAAATTATGTTGGATATATTGTGACAACAATAAAAATATACCCACTTTATGTTCCATTTCTTTCCCCGCAAAACTTTTTTCCAGATAGTCAATGTCATACTAAGCTAAAAGTTACGTATGGACTTATTTGTGTTCTTTATTCCTTAAAAAGTTACAGCCATTTGAAATAATAGTAAAATTTTATTTCAAAACATTTTACTCAGAAAGATATATTTTCTTGTAAAGAAACAAATGTCTAAAAAGTTTCATATGTATTTTGTTTCTTCCTTCATTTGTTTCTTTAGTTTATCTTTAATATTTTGAATTTTTTACATAATGTTATTATCTTTATATTTTGAATTTCTTACATAGTTATTTACTTTTATTGTTGTTATGGGCATTGATTGAGTTCTTTTTTGTTTTTTCCCCTGTTCGAGATGTATTTTATCATATATTTTTCTTTTTTTGTTAATATTTCACACAGCTGTAACTTTTTAAGGATCTAACAAATTATTAGGTCCATATAAAAAGTTTTACTCAGAATGATATTTAGTTTATAAAAATGATTTTTGTGGGGGAAAAAGTGGGACACCTGTATAACACAATTTACAATTTAATTTTATTTTTTTTGAAGCACTACATTATTTTCTACTATTCTACGGTGATTTCAGTGATAATACTTTAATTTAAACAAATCTTAATAAAACTGAGTAATACAAAAATTCTAAAAAAACAGATCGTAATAAGATTTTAAGTTTACAGCAATATAATTTAAAAAAATTATAGAAAAAATTTAATGTTCTGGTGTTTGCATTCAAACTATTAGTTAGAGGGAACTTTATAAATTTACAAACTTTTATAAATATTCGGCTGTATTGTAGTCTACTTGCAATTAATTAAAAAACACCAATACATAGAAATCATAGAAGTAAGCAGGGTATCTTTTTATCATCTACTTTTGTTACTTTACTTCTTTTACAGTTACTGTTTTCTGTACTTCAGATTTTTTACAGTATGGAAAAATATGTTATGTAAATGAAAGCAAACAAAAGACAGATCCTGTGGTAAGCACAATTAAAATTAAGGTGATGCAACCAAATATACACTTATGACATTCAATTAGCTGTTACACCTGTATGATCAGGTTTTTACCAAAGATAAAAGAATATAAAGATGCGACGCTACGGGTCGGCTCCGTTGATTTAGTGGGGCCCACATTTGATGACCTTGAACACATGTGAGCTTTAAACCGTTGACCAAACAAGACGGGAATTGGCGGGAATTTTAAACTAACGAATACAATGCACGATGGGCGGCAACGTTCCCGACATTAGAGGTTATGTAATGCAAATGAAAACAAATCAATATTCACATATATAAATAAAATAAAACGTATCCGATAGTCACCTAAATGGAATATTAACAAAAATAGTGGATTATAATTTAACAAATAACAGCGGTTTGTTGGCTTTTTGAAAGTATAATTAATAATTAAGCAAATAACTGTGATTGTTTGCCTAGGCCATCTACAGTTTTTGTACGCTCACCGATTTCCACTGGGATACCTTTTTGTGTCCATTTTCACTGTCTCTACTACTTACTATTAATAAAGGTACCTCTAAACTAAACAGTACGAAACCACATTAACAATTAACATTTTAATTAAAAACTGACCACTCATTAAAATGCTTATTAAAACACTACATACACAATCTTGCACAATCCAAGGAACGTAAACACCAAACTAAGGTTATGTCACCCGCTAGTATACAAACACAATCAGCTGTTGGTAGCCATCTTTTCGTTGACCAAATCTATCTGTCTCGAACTACGTTTTCTTGTCTAGTGACGTATCTTATAATTCTCTTATCTTTGTTTTTACATTCAAAGTATATCGTATAACTAAAACTTGACACAAAAAAATATATATAAAAATAGCGATTTTCTCCTTAATCGATAATGCAATTTTTATGATACACTTCAAGGTAGACACTGTAAAAAAATTATTAAAGAATGAACACCTAAGTAGTAAATAATAGTGCTTTTATTCAATGTATAGAATACAGTACGCAAAGCGAAAAAAAAAAAAAACAATAAAAACCTACTCATTATAACATATATTTATCCTTATGTTCACTTAAAATTTTAGCAGAAGATTTCGCATCCAAGAACAAAACGGCAGCCTCGTCCACATCAGATTTCAAGATTATACTCCTCCCGTTAGTTTTAGCAATCAACGACGCAGGCGTAAGAAGTTGCACAGCGTACCGAAGCGTGGACTTAACCCCAACATCACTCAAACCCGCCAGAGCCACTGGATCCATCTCCAACCCTTCCACAGTAACCCTCAACTTGATAATTTGCTCCAAATCCGGTTTAGAATACGGCAACGTACGAATAATCAACAAACGATCCAAAAGATCCAACGGCACACCATGCGGAGAAATAATATCATCAGTACCCCTAATAACGCATTTTCCTCTGTTTGTCGCAAAAATAACAATAGGAGCAATCGCGCTTTCCAAAGCCCTGTGCAGATAAGTAAAAGTCTCGATGTCAAGCATGTGAACTTCATCGATAAACAAAACACCAGGCACCAATTCAGCGATACCTTGATCAATGTATTTATCGACAATTTTGTTGATTTCTCGTCGTAG
This sequence comes from Aphodius sticticus, assembly GCA_963966075.1. NCBI lineage: Eukaryota > Metazoa > Arthropoda > Insecta > Coleoptera > Scarabaeidae > Aphodius > Aphodius sticticus. The sequence continues at coordinate 68,840,319 of OZ014509.1, forward strand.
TTTATCGGTTATTTCGGTCTTTTTTGGTTTTAAAAGTTGGCTCATCATCGAGAGGACGTCTTGGCCCCCTTGGGGTTTGGCGTTGGCTACGTCTAGGTCGTGTAAGGTGACGTCTTGGACGACTTCTTTCTTCTTGTGGACGTCGCCTTTTGGTAACGGGACGTATTCTTCGGCTTCCAGGTCGAATTCGGTTGCGTAAGCGTCAGATCTGCCTTGACGTTTGACGGCGCCGCTGTTAGCTTCGATGTATATCACGTCACCTACGTCTACTTTTTCTTTTTGCAAAGCCTCGTAGATGTTGGGGTCCAGCTTCAATTGTTTGCTGCCTTTGGCAGTCCGTAGGCCGATTATTACGTGGCTGACTGTCTTGCCGTAGCCTGAAGAAAAAAAAATATTAATAATTTTTGTGAAAGAATATTTAAAAATTTTTTTGCTGCTAGTTTGTTTATTAATTAAAGTTTGGAAGACTTGGTTAATGTTTTTATATAATAATTCTTTAATATATTAGAATTAGTATAGAATTAAATATGTTTTATAACAGAAAATAGTAAAATTTGAAGCATAATAAAGTATGTTGTTTTTCAAATATACAATAATAGTAAACCTAGAACTGTTCTGCAAAATTACGATTTTTGAGATGTTTCACTGTTCTTGTGCACCAAAAATATGGCATTAAATACTAGTTACTCCACAGGGTGTCTCAAACTGTGGTCTAAGTTTGAAGGGTACAAAGAAATGTCTGTGTGTGTATGGCTTTTTAATAGAGTACTAGAGAGGGTTGTTATGTTTAAAACAGTTTGTTTTAAAACAATGTCTTAAAATAATTTAAAACAAGTGGTCTGTTTCAAACATGTTTTAACTGCTCCAAACACACTTTAAACCTATTTTAAACTATTACAATTTTAAATAACTGCTTTTTTATCAGAACTAGTCCATTTAAAGTTGAGGAATAAAAAGACACTTTTCTTGTTTTAAAACAGTGTTTCAAATTTTTGTGTTGTTAATTCTATAGGTTTGGTCCATCACGAAGAATATACTGCTCAGTTATTGTTTTTTTTTGTGATAGACCAGTATTGTTATGATCGACAACTCAAAGATAAAAACTACAACAAACAATGTGTACTATTTAAATGAGAAATTCAGACAGCCTTGGCCAGCGACAAAAGCGTTTAGGGTGAATAATACTAATTATTATTTTGGTTTCACAGTACGATAATTTATTTATCGTATGGCTTGACCTATGATGACTACAATGACTGTATAACAAATAATATGTATGTGACTCGATTTGAAGAAAGGGATAGTATGACTACATTATCAACAAGGTTTTTGTTTTGAACACATTTTGATCGGAAACTTTATTTTTCTCATAAGACATACTAGAATCGCAGCAGTTTTGCACATTAATAACAATGAAGTCACAATAAGTTCACCTGTGATATTTAAAGATCAATTTAAACTTATTTATCTAAATATTTTCTTGAACACAAACAATTAGTTCAAAGTTGACATCTATATATTTTGTATTGTTTTCTGTAATACTGATTTTTTAATATACTTTTAGTTATGTCTAAATATATTATTTATGTATTTACATTTGTGATTTAAGTTGAAACAGCGCCATCTAGTTACGGACCATGGAACTAAATTGCATTGCCAACTCACTAAAATAACCCAGAATGTAATTTTAGTTACATTCACTAAAAATAACCCCATTATTCTATTTTACATTTAGTGTACTTTTATTACAGTAGAAAATAATCATACACAAGTCAGACCAAAAAGCATTTCTATATTTGAAGGTAAAACTTAAATTTTAAATACTATTTATATTTGCAAGTCTATTTAAGCTATTTCTGGTAATAATTACAAATTGCAATAAAAAATACTTATATAAAAATTCCTCAAAAAAATAAATTAGATAAAATTTGTAGACAATTTAAATCCGCACAATTTTGTATTAAAGCCTTTTTGTCCATGAGCTACAGAGAGACAGATATATGAAAAATAAACTGATTTTGGGCAACATCATCGAAAATGAGTAAGCGAATGGCAACCAGCCAAGGTCGTAATTTTTTTGTCATTTATGTCAAACAATTCCTAATACAAAGTTTCAAAATTCCTTTAATTTTTCCAGGTAACCCTATTTTTTAGGTCCCTTGTACCTAGAATGACACATTTTGTATACTTTTATCTACGACTCACATATAATAATACAATAATGACAGTTCTCCTGAAAAATGACTTCTCTATTCAAGAAAATGTCATTATTTTTCAAAGCTACTATCAATATTTACGTAGTTGACAGTTGATTGACAGTTTGCATAGCCACCATTGACAAATATGTCTAAAATATTTGATAAAATGAAATTTACAAGTCATATTTGACAAGCACATAATTAAGGATATAAATCACGAGCCATAGGCGAGTGTATAAGCACTTGAGCTAATGCAGATATTATTCAAGCCAAGTTTTATCAAAATAAATTGCTTACTATGGTAACAAAACTTACCTCCAGCAGGATTTTCTGTTTCGATTGGCGTTAATTCACAAACCTCCCCTTCGTAAACCTCTTTAGTCTCGCGAATTCTAAGGCCAATAGCACGTCTAACGTTCTCCATAAGCACCTCGGTCTTCTTAATTTCGGAACTATACACCTCAGAACCTACCATAGGACAGAACGGTACCTTATTTCCCAACTCTTGCGCAATCGCCAAAGCAATCGCAGTTTTTCCAGTACCCGGGGGCCCAGCCAGTAACACAGCACGACCAGCCATCTTCTTACTTCGTATCATATCCACCACCACTCCAGCAGCCTAAAAACCACCGTAAGTTAGGTCTAAGTTCGATATATTCGGATGTACGAAAAGTTGTTAAAAACTAACCTCTCTTGCGGCTTCTTGACCGACCAAACCGGCGGCAATGGGTATCGCAAAACCAGATTCATCTAAACCCAAGCCTTTTATGTGGCTATGGGCGCTAATACGCTGAGTTTTTACGGTGCTTTTCACTTCTTCAACCTTCATTTTGATGTTTAAAAGACGGATCAATTATTGTTTAGTCAGTAGGCATAGCAACTTCGCAGCATGTTTTAAAATATTGTTTGCGGCTATATTCGCACTAAACAAATATTTCCAACCTATGGGAAACGTAAGAATGAGAAAATTACTAATCAATTTGAAAAATTTGTTATTTTTGTATTTATTATGGTTTTATTCAAGTTAAATTACATAATTATTACTTGTAATCTATTCTGTTGATATTGTTCTTGAGATTTAAATGTTGCTTATGCTTGGGAATAAATAATTCAATAATTCGACGTGTCATACACGTTTCGGATAATTTTAATTTACAATTAAAATTTGAATCAGAGGGCGTTAATGATTATGGATTCAGTTGGAAGTCATTATCAAGAACAAATCGGTAAATTATACATGCAAATTGTAATGTCCCCCTTCTACAGGATAGCGCTGTGTCATTTTCATTATGTTTTCCAATCCGGCAACAGTTCGAACAGTTCACAAGGTGAAACTTTGCGTGCGCGACGTTCTTATCTCAGAAATAAAATTTCGTGATAGAGTGGACGATGAGCTGTTGTCAGTGACAAATCATGGCACCAAACGTTAGTAAATACCTGACCAAAAATAACGCCGCTTTGGCTGCAGGCAGTGCGGCGGTATTATTATGGATTTTAACTAAGAAAACAAAAGCACAATTCAGGTTTGTTTCATGGGAAAGTTGTGGAAATCTTGGCGAATATTGACACGACGAGAGTGCTAATCTCTTATCATATTTTTTTAGCAGTAAGGCTGATAGTGAAGTTGAAGATGAAGTGAAATATTTGATTTCGGAAAAGAAGGAGAATGTTACGAGGGCACAAGTCGATAAGCAGTTTCTCAAGCAAATATCCACCTTGATAGGGGTAGCAGTACCGTCATGGACATCACCGGAGGCTGGGTTATTGCTGCTTATCGCTGCTAGTTTGATATCTAGATCAGTTTGTGATTTATGGATGATTAGTTACGGAACGAAAATAGAAAGGTAAAATATAGAAAACTTTATTTAACAGCTCGATTCTAATTGTGTAAACAAGTATAGATTAATTTGAAAGTTGTTACGCAACTTTACAATGAATAATCATGTAAATTGACGACAGAAATAAATAAACTTGAGATTTTATGACATAAAAGACAAGAAATAAAAATAAGTACGAGCACAAACATTTAACGTGTTTAATCGTTTATCGTTAAAAATTATTAATTAACGAAGTAATTAAGTAAGTAATTACGTGTGTCAATAGTAGTTATATTGCCATATAAAGTAAGTCATTTTTTTGTTGTATACAAATTATGTCATAAATCTTAATAATTGATTAATGTGATAAAATGAAATAATGAAAGCAATTTTGCCAAGTTCATATTTAATTTTATTTATGTATAAATCTGATTCTTGTATGTCATACTTAATTTTTTTGAATAGAATCTTAAATTTTGTATATTTTTTATTGTTTGCAAACATTTAGTGTTTTGAATTATTGCTTTATTTGATTAAAAACATCATTTTTGACAAAAGAATATTACAAAATATGTAAACTTATAGAATCAGAGGTAAAGAATTGAAATGGTTTGACAACTATTAGGTTAGGATTGGAGAAATTGAGTCAAGTGAATAAATAAACAATTTGGGGTACCACAAAGTCTTTGTTGAAAATAAGAAAGAATAAAAAGAAAATAAGTTGTCATTTCGTCTCAATTTTGAAAAAAAAATCGGGTGAAAATGTTAAAAAACTAAGTTTTATAGCACTTTTTGATTATACCATTGCCGGATTTGCATTAAAATTTGATGTTTGAGTTTTTTCGGTTTGCTTATGAATTTAGTTTGAATTATTTATGAAATTAAGTAATTTATAATCTATAATATTGGATAAAATATTTTTTATTACCAGTGACAACCGTTTATTCCATGATTATTAAATCACATAATTTTTAAAGTTATTGAGGTCAGAGGAAATGAATTGAAATGGTTTGAAAATTATTTAACAAACAGGAGACAAAAGGTTAGGATTGGTTATGTTTGAATGTTTTGAAAAGGAAAGCTATGATATTGGGAAATAGAAGTTCGGTAAACCCTACACCAAAAATAGTCATCGATAACACAATTATACGATAATAGAACCATATTTTCGTTATTGCAATATTTTTGTGGACAGAGAAAAACATTAAAAAATACTAGTAAGTACAACAAAATCGAGCACTCAGTTTTGTATTACAAAACAAATTCTATTTAAAATCAAATCTGTCAATTTCCAGACATAGAACATTAGTGTCGATCATTATTTCTAAGTTTTTATTTATAAAATACACCCAAAACTGTTTTTATGCGGTAGATTTCTGAAACAACACTTTAAACTAAACAAAAATCAATAAAAACAAAACAAATTTGGTTATAAGTTCTGGATTTTCCATACAAAAACAAGTTTGAGTGTAGAAAAATTCAACTTTTCCACAAATCATAACGAACTTAACCAAAATAATTTCTTCCAGCGCGATAGTATCAGCAAATCGCCCGTTATTCATGCGTCGCCTAACCGTCTTTCTATGCGCCATGCCGATCATTTCCGTAGTGAACAACATCCTGAAGTATTCCATCGGCGAGTTAAAAATCCGACTACGGAACAACATGACGAGACGTCTCTACGACGACTACCTAAAAAGCTTCACCTACTATCGAATGTCAAACCTGGATAACCGAATCGCAAACGCAGATCAACTACTGACGACAGACGTCGATAAATTCTGCGAGAGCATAGCCGAATTATACTGCAACACCGCTAAACCGATCTTAGACATAAGTATTTACGTTTATCGATTGACAACAACATTAGGCGGAAGCACACCTTTGGCTATGTTAGCGTATTTGCTAATTTCCGGGGTTATTTTAACACATTTGCGTAGACCGACAGGGAAGATGACTGCTACGGAGCAGAAACTAGAAGGGGAGTACCGGCACATAAACGCTAGGTTGATTACGTATTCCGAGGAGGTTGCGTTCTATAACGGGAACATCCGAGAGAAGGTTACGTTAATCTCGAGTTTTAACAAGCTTTTGACGCACTTGAGGAAGTTTTTGCGGTTTAGGGTTATGATGGGGGTTATCGATAACATCGTCGCGAAGTATTTTGCTAGTGTCGTCGGTTTTTGGGTCGTTTCTAGGCCGTTTTTGTCGACTAATCACGACTTATCAGGTTTGGGGCAAAACGAGCGTTCGAGGTTATATTACACTTACGGAAGGATGTTGGTTAAACTAGCCGAGGCTATTGGGAGGTTAGTTTTAGCTGGTCGGGAGTTAACCCGTTTAGCCGGGTTTACGTCACGCGTAACTCAGTTACGGCAAGTCTTAGACGATTTAAACGCTGGGAAGTACACGAGGACCATGGTTGCGGGTTCCGAAAAATTATCACCGAACGCAGGGAAGTTAATCTTTAAAGATAACCTAATTAGATTTGATAAAGTACCGTTAATAACCCCAAACGGCGACGTACTAATAAAAGAACTAAGTTTAGAGGTTAAATCAGGGATGAACGTTTTAGTTTGTGGGCCAAACGGTTCCGGGAAATCTTCCCTATTCAGAATCCTAGGGGAACTCTGGCCTTTATTCGGAGGGGAACTAATCAAACCCCCGCGGGGTAAACTCTTCTACATCCCGCAAAAACCTTACATGACTTTGGGAAGCTTAAGAGACCAAATTTTATATCCTCACTCGACTTCAGACGCGAAAAAACGAGGTGTGACCGATGATGAACTAATCGGTCATTTAAAGTTGGTGCAATTAGAGTATCTGATGAAACGTGACGGAGGTTTAGACGCTGTAGCCGATTGGTTGGATGTTTTGAGTGGTGGGGAAAAGCAGCGCATTGCCATGGCTAGATTGTTTTACCACGCGCCGCAGTTTGCGATTTTGGACGAATGTACCAGCGCTGTCTCCGTAGATGTCGAGGGGAGCATGTATAAGTATTGTAAAGAGGTTGGCATCACATTGTTTACGGTTTCGCATAGGAAATCGCTATGGCAACATCACGAGTATGTCTTGCATCTAGACGGCCGCGGTAGCTATACTTTTAAGGTTATCGATCCGAATACAGAAGAATTCGGGTCGTAATTTACGAATCAAAATAATTTTATTAGTGAAATTTCCTATTTTTTTCTTCCTATCTTTACACCTCTGTTATATTTTTACCCGCTGAACTTTGACTGGTTGAACTTTTGTATACAATAGTCATTGTTTTTATTTTCTTATTGTTTCACGACGAATTTATGAATTTATTGAGCGGTGATTCTGCAAAAGTACCTACCTACGCATAGTAAGCAAATTATTTAATAACAAAACTGGTTGTGCTTTTCACACAAATTGGTAAATTATTTACCTATATTATAATAAATTATAATAGGTAATTGTCTTGTTGTTACATTCATAGTTCATAAAGTGTGATAGATTTCTTTTTTATAAGTGAAAATACGGACATGCATCAACATTAATGTAAAACAAACATCTCTTCTCTGTGATAAAATTTTCTAAATGGTCCTCTATATTCCGAGAAAAAAAGATTTCTACTTATCGATTGTGATTGTTTTTAAGAAGGGGTCTAGTGTGCAAATTTACTAAACTTTGTATCTCCGAAAGTTTGTTATACAATTTATAAATGGGATGAATAAATATATTTTATAAATTTGTGTCGTTATCTGTGCTTATTATATAATTTGTAAGTTCTTGAACTTTGATTCACGCATTCATCTTAGATTAAATATGAAGTTGGCACTTGAATCAAAAACCTTGAAAATGTGGTATATTTCTTATACATATGGTTGTCTTAGACAGAATTACAAAACAAGTTTGTTATATGACAACATAGCAAACTTATCAGACATTGTGTATTTTTCGAAAACCCTATTTAAATATATCTTTATTTACAAGGTGTCATTCTCCTAAAATAAATGTATGATACGAATTATATATATTGTACAGTAATTAAATTTTAATAGTTGTTTTTTCATGGTTTTCCCTGTGTTAAACAACGTGATAGATGGTTCTACAAATCACTTTGTAATTATCACCTTTTTACATTAAACTCCACGTCATAATATATGTGCTTGGATATGATAAGGGACCAATTCCCAGCATTTAGCGTACAATCTATAATTTTGTTTAGCTGCATTTGTAAATAAAGACGTTGCAGAACTTGATATCACTGGCAACATTCTTCGTTTTGTATTTGCTCCAAAACATTTGATATGGTTATGATAAGAATTTTTCTGTAGATTGCGAATTTGGTAACCAAAAGTATCCCACACATCATAATTTTGAAGAAATCGATTTCTCAATGTTCAAAAACTAAGTTTTTGGTACTTTTTGATTACACCATTACCGGATTTGCATGAAAATTAAAATTTGGATTTTTGGGGTTGCTTATGAATTTAGTTTGAATTATTTAAGACTTTTATGTGATTTATAATCAATAATTTTGGAACAAAATGTTTTTTCCAAGATACCAATAACTTTACCGTTTATTCCATGCGTTTTTTACATCCTATACAACATGTGGTAAGTTTTTGTTGCAAATAGATTTTTGCCAAACACTCACAACAATTTTGATTAGTGCGGTATACTTGCTCCAAATATGGAATGAAGAATTCAACATCCAAAAAGACATCGGATTCCCATCAAAACTGATACTCGGGGATTTCCGTGGTCGCTATTTATAAATTTGGTATCAAAAATTTAAAACAATAATTTGCGGATTCAATATGGGTACCAATATGTAAACAACACCGAATTCTAATAAAAATAGAGGTTGCTGTAATATTATTCGAGGCAAGACACAATTTTAATGTTAGAGAGTTTGCAACACTTGCAATGTTTAGTTGAGAATTGTTTCCACAAATAAATTGCTTACGAGTGTTTGTATTGGTAAGACGTGTGTCTAATATGAATCATTTTTTACAACAGTTATTGGAAATAATAAGAAGCTGCCTTTAAACTGCCTGTATCTTTTATATTATAATTATTTTCTATTTTTATTACTTTATCATACGTAGTATGACAAAGTATTTGTAATCGTGCTGCAAAAAAATTTGAGATTTTAACGGGAATATGTCATTTTTGGTCCCCTGAACATTTTTGACCCAGGTACAAAACAATGTCTGTGTGTGTGTGTGTACCCGTTTTATTTTGTGGCGACGATTCCGGAGAAACTACCAAAGGTATCGGTACGAAACTTGATATTTAGAAATTTCACGACAAAACTTGGAGCTGAAAAGCTTTTTGTTCAAAAGGGTCCAAAGGAACTAGATGTTTCCTCTTAGTATTTTTCAAAGATTTTGCAAAAGCCGCCACATCAGTAATTTCGTCAAAATAGTTCAATATAATTTAAAGTAAAGGAAATTCTGAATAATGTATGTCTGAAATTTTTTTGTAAAATTAATAGTTTAGCTGCATGAGCAACTTCTATTTGATCGAGATCGGTCGTGTCTGCATTAATATAAAACTAGATAGCCACGATTGGACAGATATTTTAATGACAGTAGGTAGTGTCAAACGCTTGTTTTGACAATACCTACTGTCAATAAGTTTGTTCGAGCAGCAGTAAAAAGGTACCCAGCTAATTGGGTATTCTTCTACGCATGCGCAATGGAGATTTTGCCCCTCCAAAATTCCTTTGCGCATGCGTAGAGGAACACCCAATTAGTTTGGTACTATTTTACTGCTGCTCGAACAAACCTAATAGATCAAAATATCTGTCAAATCCTGGCTAACTAGTTTTATTTTAATGCAGACACGATCGTTCTCGATCAAATAGAATCTCATGCAGCTAAACTATTAATTTTATATATTGTGTGATAAAGTCATGTGCCTGGCCACATCAGATTTTTTAATTATACTTTGTGTTTTTGTAGATCTTTGCAATATAATAAATTTAACGTTTATTTTGGATTTATACTATAATTATTTAGTTTTAACTTTTTTTAAATATAAATATGTTTTTGTTTGTGCTATTTTATTTTTTTTTAGCTTTTTTCATTTGTAATTTTTCGCGCTTTATTCTAGTTTCCAACTTACTTTCCAAAACTAACTGATTTTAATTTTGCTATTGATGATAATTACCATCTAGTTGAAATCAAAACTTACCTTAATGCGGTCTTAAAGCGACCTATGATAAACTACTAACTAAAAAGTGATGTACAGGAAACCAGCTATGTATAGGTAAAACTATATCCATATTAAACAACGTTTATCTCTTTACAACACACTTTTATGAATTTTGCCAAAATCGTGATCATAGATCAGTTTTTTGAATGCCACAGCTACAAAACTCACCACAGTCCAAAATAAATTAAATACTTATTGCTATACATTTGGAAAAAAAAATTTCTTTGACCGACTCATGCTTTTTTCCTTTTAGGTAACTTTGAATCGTCATATCTGAAAAAAAATACCTAGATAACCTGGCACACGTTTTAAAAAATTGCACTTTTAGTGTATGTTTTACTACAGAGAAAAATATATTCCTATTTTACTGCAAAATGAACTCCTTGTGAAATTATTTCAATAAAAAAATTGTCGCAGAATGTTATAGAAAATTAATTTTAAACAAGTAACAGAACTTAAATTCAGCATTCTTTGTTAATTCTTAGTATTTAATACCTACCACCATATTTTTCCTAATAAAGACAGGTTTTAGTTTTTAACACACATACATACATACATAAATTTAACAACTCATCAATAAATATATTTATATATAAAATACAAGTGTTTGTTTACACAACTGGTTATACAAATCTAAGCGACACTACGTTAAATTTGAAAATTTAGGAACAGCGTACTTATATGTTAAACTTATTAAAGCTACAATATTTCCATCCCGCAACATCTATAACGGATGAACACTTCTAAGAATGGCCCCAGCCTTTAGTCAGTCTTTTCCACAGACTTGGCTTATCGATATTGGCTGAAGGCGGTTGATCAGTTCGTATTTGCTCCAGGAAACCCACATTATTATCAGTTTGCGTTTCGGCTGAAGCATCGCCAATCTCGCTCAGGTCGCGCATCATCTTTTTTCTTATGGTTTTCTTCATACTGAGATGCCTCTCGAGGGTTTTATACTTGTGCTTGATCTTCGTTTCGGCGCTGTTATCCAGGGACAGTTTTTGATTGTTTGTTTCTTCATTACAGCCCCATAGGTCACGAACGTCTCGTATTCTGCGATCGGTGTTACCAGACATTTTCAGAACACAACCTGCAACAAAATATTTAATCTTAAACACGTTTTTTTTACAAAACTACAAAACTATTTAAAAGAGTTTGATTTCATTAACAGTTTTGAGAGTATTCAGTGTTTTGTTTCATGTCGTAGTCTCTTATTAGGTATTACTTATACGGCCAAATAACTTTTTGTTCATTTGTTTTTATGTTAACTTACTTATGATAACAAGAAGACACAGACGCCCATTATTAGTTGTATGCGCCCTTGGATCATGGGAAATTCTATTATTAAATAGTCTGACTTAGAAAAAAAGTTAAATCGTATTATATTGTGGAAAAAATGCCGCTTCAAGAAGGGACTGAATGGAAGACAAATGAACGCTATCGCCAACGATAACCGATATCTTTGTCAATAGATAAGTAGGTAAACAATTGTTATATGCCATGTATTATTCAAAGAACCATATAAGTAATAAAAGAAATATGAGGTGTGTAAAACTATATATCTATATAAGTTGTAAACCGTTTGCCACAAAAATTTCAATTTATATTCAGGTTGCATTTAGAGCCTCTTCTATAGATTGGCGTTTTTGGTTTTACTTCAGTTTTTGTATAATAAAGGTTGCGAGCAAGATTTTCATGGAAGCGGATATCTCAGTAACGAATATTAGCACGATAACAGGATATGCACGTAAACAATCGTCATATTTTAATTAATGCGACTGTAGAAAAAGAATTGCATAATATTTTTAAGTAATTTTTAAAGCGATTTAATATGAATGTATAAATTTCGTGCAGCGCGCAATACGTCAATCGTACCGGTAAATGGAAACGTAGCTGGGACAGTGGAAGATTATTTACTACATACATATTAGTACGATACGATCACAATTTAATTTCGGAATTTTGAATAGCAGTGCGAGTTAAATATAGATAATGAATTTAGATGTACAATTAACTATACCCAACAATATTTTACAAAAACGGATTCACCGATCGCGTCAAAACTTCGCATCTCGTTTGACTGCCTCGCACCAAAACCCACAAGCGAGAGAAGCCGAACTGCGCAAAATGTTGTTCATGTTTATTTCGGTCTTAGAAAATAAACAAATAGTCGGAATGCTATTAAATTCAAGGGTGTGTATCGCAGTAACTAATGATTATTTGCATGCTAACTGCGTTGTCCTGCTAACATTCGTTACTGAGATATCGGCTTCCATCAAAATCTTGTTCGCAACCTTTATTACATAAAAACTGCAGAAAACAAAAAGGCCAATCTATAGAAGAGACTCTAAATGCAACCTGAACAAAAACTGAAATTTTTGTGGTAAGTGGTTTAAGAGAAAAAAAGTCGGAAAGACAAGCGTTCAATTAAAACTGCAAAAATCGGGTACTTTTTCACTTCTCTCGCGCTCGTGTTTACACCGATACGCAAACAATTTTGACAGTCATACAACTTATGTAGAAATGATTCAGGAGTATGGCTACTTTACTTAAATTTTGTCTGTTCCGTAGTTTTAGAGTTAAGGGGCTTCAAACACAGGAGTCAATACTATCGAAACGAGATATGGCAGTTAGGGCGATTCTCTCGTGCGGTCTCACATATAGTGAGCGTGTAAAGGATGGAAACATGACAAAATCTCTAAACCGACTTGTTATTTGAGAAAATCCTCGGACTCGTCGTGTTTTAATTATCAAAATATACATATTTCCATCAAATTTAATTTCCGACCTTTAGTTGTTTTCGACTTTTGACGACATCAACACTTTTTTCAAATGGCAATCCCTATTGTTTATAATATACTGGTATTGATAGATCTGTTAATTGTCTTAAAGGTAATTAACAAAATTTATGAGTTTACTTCAGAACATTTTCGAGAAAAAGAAATTGAAAATTTGGGTAATATTGATAACTTTTGTTTGATTAATGATTATGGAAAGCAAATAGGCATTTTCGATTGATTTATTTGCGTTGAATACGAATCTCGTCAGGAAATTGCGTTTTTATGTTTATTTTGCGTCCGCTGTAAATAATTCAAAAACATAATTGAACAAACTTTTGGGATTTTAGATTAAAGTGCAAAGATTAAGGTTAACTGTTTCAGACCATTTTGAGCTTTCTAGGTTTAGGGATTTCTAACAATAGGTTCTGGTGGTATGAATCTGTAAAAATTACTATAATCGAGCTTTTTACACTTTGACCCCACTTTCTTCGAAAATTTTCCGCAAACATTTTGGAAACCAGATTCGTTTCAAGGGCAAATAATACTACCCAAAGCGCAATTTCATATTCATATCCCTAAAGTTATAAGTATTTTACAATTGTCTTTTACTCATAAATTTTTCGATAAAATGTTTCCGATACCATTTAGACAACTAAATGATATATCTACTAAAATCAGTCAGAAAGAAATGGGTCATAACTCAGTAACAATTGACAGTCGGAAATTGAACTTTTCACAGAAATGTGTAATTTAAAATCGACGTGTGGCTCGATAATCCGAACTAATTAAACCAGGGCTACTCGGATTATAAAAAAAAATCCGGTGATCCTTATTTTTACACAGACAAAAAATAAATATTTGTAACTTATGACGTTTATACTAAATTCTAAAAAAAAGAAATTATGAAAACGATTATAAATAACTATTAAAATACTATACAGTGTGTTTTTGTTTACATAAATACCATTGTTTTTTGTACAAGAAAGTCAGCAGTCCGATTATTAATTAAATACTCCGATAATTGATTAATTAAAAGCAATCTATAATTTAAAAACAATTTCAAACATGTGCTATTATGACACGCACGTTTATACACTCGTCTATGGCTCGTGTATACCGGGTGGTCCTTTTAACTTGAGACTCCTAAAAATCTCGAGAAATATGCATGGTACGACAAAAGTGTCTTAATTAAACTTGTAGCACGCAAAGGGGGAAATGAGATGGCGATATCAGTTTGATTGCAGATGGCGCTGTAATCGGTGAAAATGAGGTTAACTTAATTTTTTTAAATGGGAATAATAATATATAAAATTATGGTTTACGCTAAATAAGAACATTCTTTTGTCTGATCATTTTTTTCGTACGATGGATCTGTCAAAAGTTATTGACGATGGAAGATTGCGGCGTCTGCGGTAGTTACGACCGCTGCCAATGCATGGGATGCGCTCGCCGTCTGGCAGTCAAAGCGCCGACTGAGTAGACACTCATGGTACAACGTAGGAAGGTATGTGGATAACGGTAACACGTTTTGGATCTCGCGTGTTGCTCCGTCATACGCATAGGGTTTGTTTACGCACGAAAAAAATGCATCGTACGAAAAAAAGTTTCAGACAAAAGATTCTTCTTATTTAGCGTAAAATCATAATTTGAAAAAAGAATTGGGTATTCCCATTTAAAAAAATGAAGTTAGCTTCATTTTTACCGATAGCAGCGCCATCTGCTATGAAACTGATATCGTCATCTCATTTCCCCCTCTGAGTCCTACAAGTTTATTTAAGACACTTTTGTTTTTTTTTCGAGATATTTAGGCGTCTCAAGTTAAAAGGACCACCCGGTATATGCTTGTTATATTTATTATCTTCGAGTCAAATATGGTGTTTTATCCACGACTTATAAATTACTTTTCATATAAACTATTGTAAATGACAATGGTGGCGAGGCTAACTGTCAACCACGTAGGTGTCGGCAGTAGCGTTGTATAATAATGATAGTGTAGTAATAAAGCCATTATTTAACGGAATTATTATACAACGCTGTCATCATAATAATCGATCAGTACTTATGCTACAGATTGTGTCGTTATAGATGCGACATGGCAGTCGTAGATAGTTTATTTTTTAAATTTTTTGCTGTTGTCTGATTTCTAAAAAAGTAGGTCAATCAAAAAGTTTAAAATGTGGGACATATTGTACAATATACGAATCATATACAAAATACATATCATGATTATGGTGATCATAAAAAAAACCTGTAACTCCAGTTTGCTTCTTAGGTACTTCGCTACACATTAAAATGGGTCGTTTTGGAGAGTTTTCTGGCTAATTTGATGACTTTTTCGTATGAAAGTGAGTTGTGCTTCGGTATTGTTCATAGTAATTTCAACGATTTTGAGGCCAGTGTTTAAATTGTATTGTACATTTTGTTGTACATTTGAACATTTTGTTTACAATTATGTTGGTACCTATATTATTTTCAACACCATTTTAGCTGGTGTGTTTCTTCCTATTTGCAAAATGTACCATAAAACTAAACGTACCTATTTATTATGATGAAGTGACAAAAGAATAAACACAATTATGAATAAACAAAAATAAAAAAGTTTCATCAGTTGTACTGTACACACATACCTAGTGTTGAGAATTATTTTATTTGTTGGATTAGTTTAGATATTGGGATTATAAATAGATTATAAGATTATAAATAGACTATAAGATTATAAATACGGCTATTTGTATATGCCTGTGTGACCTGCTTTTCATTTGTTATTTTTTGTATACCGCTAACGGTAAACAAGAAGGTCTGTAAAATTAATAATGTGTGCTTGTTCCGAAATTATCTTTCATTTTCAATATTCGCTAATACTAGCTTATGTCGGTTTGAGAGAGCTGCATACCCCATGATACCTCATACAATCTACCTAGAACCAAATATTATAAAACCGAAGTTCTCAATATTATTTATACTAGAATTATTTTTTATTTAACTTTTATAAATGCTTTTTATCGAATAATTTAATTATCGAATGTTCACTGTTCATAAAATGAATCAAACTATATATCCATGTTTTAATTCAAAACTAAAACCATTAGCACTAACAAAAAATTAAGTAAATTATATTAAGAATGAGTTTGATCTTGAACTTTAAGAGATGATTTATGAAAAAAAAAACTGAATATTATTCTCACAAATCCTTGACTTGTACCTTGTACAATGTGATTAATACAATTATACTTAATCGTTCTATTCCGATTGTAAGACAAATTACTTTATCAGCTTTGATTTACATTGCTAAAAATATATCGTTTTTTTTTCTGTAGGTACCATAATAGGTATAATTTTGGAGAGCAACAAAAAGGACTATGTCTATAGAAATGGCAATTTGCCATAATGCAAACTGAGAATCAGGTCAAAAACCTTTTAAAGGTCGGTTTGTTATTCATCTGAAAACAGCTAAATTTGGAAAAAAATTGAAATGTTTCTACATTATAAAACAATATTTTTTAAACCAATAGATTAAATCAGCAATTAAAATGGTATTACCAACCAACACAACAATACAAATAGAGTTTAAAACTTGAACAATGACCTTCGTGGGTTACTTTTAGATTGAGATCTCTTTTATATTATGTATATTGTTGTCCATTTCCATTCTTTACGTAGGCGCCTTTATTCGCAGACGAAACTTTATTTTGTTTATAAAAGCTGGTTTACTTTGCACCTACACTACGACCTTTGAATATAGATACTTTAAAATGACGTTTAAAAGCAAATAAAATAAAATAAAATTGTATTTGTACATAGAGTTCCAGGGTGTTATTATTGTATTTTAGCATATAAAGAGATCACACAGTATTTTTTTTTAATTCGCAGAGCAGTAGAGAGTGGCTTCTCATTAATTTAAATGCGCCTTTAGATGAGCTTGAATAGATTTTGTTGACCTTATATTTTATTTCCCGAGTACAATATGAAGGTCCTTTTCTGTGCAGCAGTTATGCTCGCAAAAAAGAAGATTTCAATACTTCCTGATTGTTATGCCTTTAACTTTTATTACTTCTACGAGTAAATACTTCATCAACAGAAAAAAATACGTTTGTATTTACAAATGGTTTATTACATCATTTTCCATTACACCAAAATTGATGTTGAACTTGATGAGTGTCATAGTCGTCATGGTATCGATGACAGTCGGGTTGTCGGTGGATCGGTGAGGTTTAATACAGTGTATGCCCTCTAGGAGCACGAATCACTTCCTCACACCTGCGGGGTATGCTTTCCCATTCCTCAATCAGGGTTTGTGTCAGTTCCTATATGGTCAGTGGTGGATTAGGGCGCTTGCGAACACGTCGGTCAATCTGATCCCACACGTGTTCAATAGGATCCAGGTCAGGACTTAGCTCCGGGCATTCCATGACCTGAATACCACGTTCTTGAAAAAAGTTTCTGGTGATGCCGGCGGTATGTGGCTTTGCATTGTCCTGCATTAGGATGAAATTTTGACCGACGCCGTATGCAGCAGGCACCACATGGTCCTCCAAGATGTTTTCGATGTAATTCATGGCATTTAGTCTACCAGGAAGCACAACAAGATCAGTACTGTTGTCTATACTGATTCCAGCCCAAACCATCACAGATCCACGACCAAATCTATCCACTTCCTGTATAGTAGCGGCTGCGTAGCGTTCACCAGGACGTCTATATACACGTACTCGACCGTCGCAACGCGTTAAACGAAATCTGGACTCGTCTGTAAACAGTACAGGCGTCCAGTGACGAAGTTGCCAATCTCTGTGATCCAGAGCAAACCCCATTCGCGCTGCTTTGTGATGCTGCGTAAGGCGTGGTGCACGGACAGGTCTTCTTGGTTTCAAATGCGTTTCTTTTAATCTGTTTCTAACAGTTTGATCAGAAATTTCTATTCCATGTGCTCGTCTTAGGTCGTTTAGGAGGTCTCGTGCTGTGGCAGTACGCTGACGTAGAGAGGAAACAAAGAAATCGGTGTTGATTTGAGTAGTTTTTTGATTTCGACCTTGTCCAGCTCTTCTAACATATTGGCCAGTCTCCCTAAACCGATTCCATAAACGCTGAATAACAGAAGGGGAAACTCGAAGGTCCCTGCTAACATGTCGAATAGAGTGGCCGTGCTGAATAAAGGCGACAGCACAAGCAACTTGCACTTCACTAAGATGCCTCATTTTTACTTCTAATGACGTTTCTAATCAACGAAAATTGACAACTAAGTTTATTTGTCATCTTTGGTAGGCTTTCATACGTGAATTCAAACCATACTTGACATTTTTTCATTTTGTTTAAAGCATGCCAAATTTGATTTGCCTAGAATTATTATTTAAAAAGTTACAGGTTTCGAAAAAAGTGTAGAATAATGAATGCGATAGAATTGTTTCCTCTTCGTATCTTGATCTGGGGACATACCGTATATAATTGTATTTTATAAACATCCGGTATACTGTACATCTATACAGTGCTTCCTAAAGGTAACGATAAATTCTATAAAATCTTAAATAAAAATATTTGAAAAAAATGCTCCGACACGTCGATTTTTACTTTTAACTTACTATCCTGATATACAGTTTTCAGCCCCCCACCCCTTCACCCCTAAGGGGTGGTAACCACAACTTTTAAAATTCAAATAGCAAAGTACCCCTTGCGATACCTCAATTGATAGACTTTTTTAGTCTGAATACAAAGAAAAAAATTATCGAAATCGGTTGATAAATAACGGCGATATTTATCAAAATTTATTTATACACTAAATTGAGGAATAACAAAATTTAATTAACTAATCCTTAATTAATTGTCAAAGTGCTGCGCGTTAACGACGAGACAATGCCCTAATCTATTCCCAAACGCTTGTTGAACATTTTCTAACATTTTATTTCGAGTTTTCGAACATTCCTGGAGTCATTAAGTGAATTACTGCAGGAATTCTTTCCTTTAACGCCTCAATATTTACAGGTCTATTAAAATAAACTTTACTTTTTAAATAGCCCCAAAGAAAATAATCTAGTGGGGTTAAATCTGGCGATCTTGCTGGCCATTCAATAAGCCTTCATCTACCAATCCATTAGGAAATTTGAAAATATTTGGATTAGAAAATACTTGATCGAGGTATTCTCGAACTTGTCGCGCATAATGTGGAGGCGCACCGTCTTGCTGTAACCAAATTCTGTCCTTGTGTCTATCAGGATCTTCTGCGTTGGGAAACAACACCGCTAAAGTAGGTAGTAGTTCATTTCGTAGAAAGTTCAGATAACGTTCACCATTCAGTGTTCCGTCGAAAAATTTGGTCCAATAATTCTAGAACCCACCACACCAGCCCACACATTAAGGTTTTGAGGATATTGTGTGTTCGCTTCCACCATCCAATGCGGATTTTGATGAGCCCAGTAACGGCAATTTTGTTTATTGGCGGTGCCATTCAGACAAAATGTTGCCTCAACAGAGAAAAACGATGTTTCTAATTAAGCAAGGATTTTCATTAGAGTTCCATCATTGTCTCACAAAACTGCACTCGTCGATCAAAGTCATCATCGGACAATTTTTGTACCAAGTGCACTTCATACGGGTGAAATTTGTGTTTTCGAAATAATCTGGACACTGTGCTTTTTGACGCACTAACTTGTGAAGCGACCTCCGCAAGGGTTGAATGATTTCTTGCACCATTAAAATAGCATCCAATTGTCGGTTTTGAATTAAGGCCAATGGACGTCCTGCCTTAGGCTTATCCCGTACATGGCCGAGATCGCGAAATTTGTTTTCGATTCGACTTACTGTAGATTCCGATATTGGCGGACGGTCCGGGTGCGTTTCATTGAACAAAACACGAACTTCGTCATGCGTCCGGCTTCTATTTTCAAACCCAATCATTAAAACTTCGATTCTTTCGGTTTCTGTAAATCTCATTTTGCTACTATTTCTTCAATGACGAAAAATCTGAATTGTGTTTGACATAAGTAAAAACAAGTTGCAATTGTTTGAACGATATTGCTATGCCCGCTTCAACAGCGCTTACTCGAATATTGACGTTCTTCTTTGAATACATTTTGGTAAATATTGCGGTTATTTATCAACTGATTTTGATAATCTTTTTTTCGTTGTATTCAGAATAAAAAAATTTATCAATTGAGGTATCGCAAGGGGTACTTTGCTATTTGAATTTTTAAAGTTGGGGTTGCCACCCCTTAGGGGCGAAGGGGTAGGGGGCTGAAAAGTGTATGTCAGGTTGTAATTTAAAAATAAAAATCGACGTGTCAGAGCATTTTTCTGAAATATTTTTATTTAAGGTTTTATTGAATTTATCCGTTACTTTTGGGAAGCACTGTATAATCATCACACGGTATCCTTGCGTTGGGTTGTTGTATTCATTTGTATAAAACTGCCATTGAATTAATTATAATTATATGCAATTATAGTTATTATGCACTACGATGACTTCCAGGTATATGGTTATGTTGATCATCGATATTAATGCACGAAACTTTCAAGTTAATTAATTGATTTCTGTACAAATACATTTTCGCAAATCGTCATAAAATTACGTTTATTTCAATCTTTCTTTACAGGACATGCATTGCATATTTATAAATGCACATTTATATTTATCTGGAACCTACTTTTCACTGTCAATTTGTACTTGTGAACTTTAGAAAGCAACAACAATAAAAACAGAACTCAAAGTCGGTGGTCTTGAAAATCCGTTACATTTATATGCCAATAATATTTCATGGTCTTTTCTTAGAAGACGATATATGGAGAGATGGCAACAACATCTTTAACCACAGGCCAATGTGATTGTTCTTCTTTTCTGAAGTTTATAACCATATATCAACGTCGTTGTCACTTTTTCTTACAGGCTTTGTGTTGTTACGACAAAATCAGAAAACCCAGGAGTATAATGCTGTAAAATAAACTAATATCATCGCTTTTTCTAACAACTTGTTCTACATTTTTCTTTGTGAGTCATGCAATGTCAGAAGAACCTGAATCATATTTATGTTTTCTATAAATGTGCTAAAACTAGACCACTAAACCAAGTGCGAAAAAAAAGTATCACATGGTTGTAAAACATAACCTTTTCTACTTTGGTTTCATAATGGAGTCATTGTGACACTGTTCTGATCAGTGTCATAATGATTACCTTAACACTGACTCATACTCTAACCGCAAATTCTAAGTTTATCTATCACTTTTAAATACAGTCATTCTTTATTTATGTATCTATGGAAACATAACAGCCTATAGGCTACAAAAACCCTTGTTTACTTACAAATTTATCTTACATTGAGGCACTACATTGATGGTAGTGATCTGTGATTGGTTGTGAATTGACTGTTCTGTGTTTTGTAATAAAAACACACAACTGTCATCATAAAACACAGAAACTGCATCATAAGACACAAGACTGTCATCATAATCGCTGTTTTTTTTTTATTTTAACTTTTTAATACAGTGAAAGTATGGAAACATGAGACAATCTCATGAGACGGTTTGTTATTTTAAAAATTGCTCGAACACGTCGATTTTTAATTATTGAAATACACATTTCTGTGAAAAATTCAATTTGCGAACAGCAATTGTTACTGAGTTATGACGTCATCGACACTTTTTTAATTGGCAACCCCATGTTCTCTTATTGATTTTGATAAATTGGTAAATTTTCGAAAAAAAAAATGAAAATGTTAAAGAACGCTGTTTTCGTGATTTCTACAAATTTATTCCATCTGAACCCATTGTTCTAGAAAACTCAAAATGGTCTCAGAGTAAACCTTAATCTTTACACTTTTGCATGAAATCCCAACATTTTGTTCCTAAACGTTTTTTGAAGCATTTACAGCAATTCTTTAAGTGATATGCAAGTTTTCTTATAGGATTCGTATTCAGCGCAAATAAATGAATCGAAAACGCCTATTTGTTTTCTATAAACAAACAAAAGTTATCATATTACCATAATTTTCAACTGTCTGTTTTCGAAAATTGTCTGAGGCGATAAATTTTGAAAATTACCTTTAAGACAATTAACAGATCTACCAATACCAGTACACAAAGTATGTGGTTCCCATTTAAAAAAATTGGCGGTGATGTCATAAGTAGAAAACAATTGAAGGTAGGAAATTAAATTTGATGCATTGACGTCAAAAAATCATTCTGATGTAACTAACGAGGATAAAGAAACAAAATAACTCATTTTGTATAGTAAAAATAACGCACTTTTTGACAGATTACTGATTTGCGATTCTGATATGACATATCCCGAATAACTAGCGGTTTGCTAAATGTCTAATAGGTTAAAAATTTTAAACGGAACACCTGTATATCTAGATGTAGGTACTTCAAAAGATCGACAAATTAGCTTTACTAAAATGCCTAACTCGGTATGTCTATCGTCAACAGCTAAAAAGTTATTAAGCATCTAATTTGATGTTTATAACTTATGCACAATAATTCATAAATAAATATTAAATATCTAGGTGGTACGACGAAATTCAACAATCTCACAAGTGTAAAAATCACGGGCGTAGCCAGGTTTTAGTGTCGGGGGAGGGGGGGGGGTTCAAGAAAACCCACTAAAAGTACTTCAAATAACCCTTATATTCACAAGAAAATATTAAAGATATAAAAAAAATAATATCTTAACTTTTCGGGGGGGGGGGGGGGGTTGAACCCCCAAAACCCTCCCCCTGGCTACGCCCATGGTAAAAGTTCATCTCTTCATGCAGCAGCTTTTAATAATGGCATTCTGCAAGTTTTAATTGCGCAAAATTATAATTTGTGATATTGAAGTTCTTCAAAGTCAAAGAAGTACATATTCCGACATATTTCTGTTTAGTTGGAAAGAATAAGAAATTGAACTTAAATTTAGGACATCCGGTTTGTTGATTTGACATTACACTTATCAACCCACAAACGTTTCTTATTCTACCAATGCTCTAACGGTCAGAATATAACCTAGAAGTTTGACTGATCTTGATAATTGAGTGTTATGCTAAAAGTTGTTTTTTTCCTTATAAGGTAACTGCAATTCGACTTCCTTTTACATCGCCACAGGATAACAGTAATTAAGAAAATTCTTATAATATCTATTTATTCTGACTAAAAATGCTTTATATTTTCATAATAATACGGTGTACTACTCTTTTAACCAGTATTATTTACAAATTTAGGGGTGTCGGAATTAGGGACATGTAAATATAGCACGTCCGTAAATCAGACATGTGTGTCGGAATTGTGTACATGGTTAGAAGTAATACATATGGCTCTATTGCTGTCTTTACACAAGAAAATAACATATTTTACATCGTTTGCTATATTACAATTTATTGTACGCATTTTGTCCAAATTCTGACACGAGTGTCGGAATTACGGACATCAATAATCCCTAATTATTACAGGGTGTCGGAATTACGATCATCAATAGTCCCTAATTCCGTCATAAATATCGACAGGCATCATAGGAGATGATGAAATAAGACAGAATGATGCGACACTAGCAGCAGAGAGTAGCGATTTTGGTATTAATACACCAACTTTTGAGATAACAGTTGAACGTATGCCATCTCCATTAAAAAAATCATTATTCTGGCCTGAAACACCCAAATAGTGTAAAAAGAATCTGTTCTTCTGTAACGCTATATCTAATGCTTGGAGATAATATTTGTTAATAAACAAGAGGGAAGCACAAAAGAAAAGCATTCTAGAGAAATAAGAAAGGAAGAGAAAAAGGAACAGAATAAGAAGCTGCGCCAAGAAAAAGAGAATATTATTCCAGATGCAAGAAACATTAAAATACCAATGAGGTAGAGAGGGCAGACTGAAGAAGACTAAGGACTTATTTTATATTGTGTTTCATTATTAAATAATAATAATAACCAATAAATAATAAAGCAAAATCAACCGATACTTTTCCGCGGTGTTAAAAACATAACGTAATAGTTTTAATTAATTATAGCACAAAATATCCCATAACCAATGTAATTCAATAAAAAAAACTTAAATTTACAGTAAACATGTTTTTTTTTTCGATACAAAATTACGGCATAAATGTTGCAATGAATCATAGTTACAAACCGGTAGAAGTTAGATTTTGCAACTGAGAGCACTCGGGTGCAAGAACAAAAGAACAAGACTAAAGTAAGTCACGATTATTATGCCTTCTTCTTGAAAACAGAGTAGGAACAAAATCAACACAAAAAAATCGAATAGAAAGCTGCATTTGCGCCCTTTCTATTAGAAATTACAGATGCTCCAAAGCAGAAATAGATCGTTTTGAAAATGGTAGAGCAAAGATTCAACGACCTATAACGGAAGTCGGCGGTAAAGTGATATAATTGTAAGATTTTTCCGTTTATTATTACGATATTACGGTGTTATAACCGTTGCTAGTTACGCAAATAATTGAGCAAGATCTTAGCTAAGTTGTAATAGACCGCAACGGAGCTAATTTTACTTTTTTCACAACAAATTTGAATATTTTCGACCGTTATGAATGGATTCTTTGTTCTTACCGTGTACAGTTTGATCTTCCTAACACATCCATAACATCCGCGGAGGGCCTACGTTGTTTTACCACCGCTGTCACAAGGTTTTAACGAAACACCTTCTTAAATGTAAGTAGCATAGCGCAAGAACCTTCTCAGTGGATGGAGTTCACCGTTATTAAGAGCAATCTAACAGTTCGAGTTGGTTGGTAATAATTATTTGATCTGAGAACGGGAAAGACCGGAGTTCAGTTCAATTTTCTAATGCAAATAACATTTATAAACTAATTCTTTCTTTAGACTGTTAAGCGCGACTAACAATCATAGCGAAGAGCCAAGGAGAACTGGTTTGTTACACTGAATACGCGGGTATCGCTATTTTTCGACTTCTTCGCGAACTGTCAGATGACAGGTCTCAACCGAAGTCAACTGTGAACCAGCCTCAAACGTACACTGCAAAGAAAATCAAGAAGCAGCAAACCCCATACGGTTCGAACCGGTAGTCTTTTACACACTTTTTAAATTGTTTTGGAGTGGAGGTAAATGAAAGAACTAACTTACCCTTGAAATCATCGTGTATTCGGTGTATAAGAAACGAAATTCACTTAAATCTGTGTGAGTGTGTGTGCTAGTAGTACTTTTACTTTCAAATGTAGGCGAGCCGCGTTGGTTTGTTCTTTTGTTGTCTTGCTGTGGAGTTGAACGTTTTACTTTCTTGAGCGTTTCACGTGAGCGGCAGATTTGAAACTAATCTGCTCGATGGTTGTTGCACGATTTCGTTTTATTTCTGGTCATGGTTGTTCGAGATGAAAAACCGATTGTTTGCTTTAATGCTGCTGTAAGTTGGTGTAAGATGGTGGATGGCTTGTGCAATTTCTTGGAAGCCCGGTGCTCGATTGACCGCAAACGAGTTTTGCAAACGAATCTATCGGACGGTTTTATAGGAGATACGGGATATAGACGAATGGAGGAATAAATAAGAGGACTATAAATCTTAAGAGAGATCATGGTTTCGATTGATTTCTTTTAGGAAAAAAATTGAAGAAGTGTATATGCTCTGAAAATTGATTGGATTACTTAGAAGTCCAATCAATGCAATATGTAAGGTTACCAGATCTCGTATATTTGATATGTCTCATATATTTTAAAAGAAAATTCTCATACATTGTATGTATGTTGCAATGTTTATCACGTATCACACAGTAGTTCTTTGCTGTGTTTCCATGACAATATTTTACAATATCGTCTATAAACTCCATAGTTACTGATATAAAACTTTACACAAACGATGCACATCAGTAATAAACAATTTGACACATGTAGTTTGTTTGTATTAACCGCATGACAACGTCATAAACTGCACAACATACTTTTGTAAAATTGTTGAGCAATCTATATAATTTTTTATCTAGGGTTATTTGCCTTTCTGTTGTCAAAGTTAGCGGGACGCATTTTCTAACCTCTCTTACAAATTGAAAAAGAAAGTTGTTTTAATAGGGCATTTGACTATTATTGGAAAACCATCTAAGTGTGTTTATTCCTTCACTCTACATTGTAAATGCATTATTTTTCGTAATTAGTTCCTCAATATTTCATAAAAATCAGCGTTAAAAATTGAATCACAAAAAGTCCCGCCAAAACGATACTTACTGTTGTGTGACGTTACACGATAGTAGACATCAAATCGGCCCACATGGTCTGTCAGCATCGGCATCGTCGCCGTTTGGTCATTGTGTTGTATGATGTATTGTTTTTACAATTTCTACATAAAAATGGGTTATAAATGGTGTATAAATCCACAATGCAGAAATACGTCAATAAAAACTCCGGATAAACTATTTGTAGCTGTTCCGCAAGATTTGAAACTGCGAAGAAAGTGGTTGGCTCGTAGAAATCCAAATGAAATAAATAGCGGCCAATACAAGTGTTTTTTGTTGTGAAGATTAATTCGACATAAGTAAAACTGACTAGAATAAGTTATCTATCGTATTTTCGAACCAGGTATTATCTGATCTGACAGCTTAAGGTTAGGGCTAAGCTAACCTAAAAAATTATGCTTATATGGCACTTTAGTGCTATTAAATTCAAACGGGAGAAGCATAAGAGCGCGTTGGGACAATCGGGTAGGGTGTGGTGAGAGTGACGCGCTGCATATTAGGCGGACTAACGTTATACGGCGTTTATCTGCATATAAGAGAGAGACAGCCGACCCAGGCTAGCTGAGCATTGCTCTCCCCATACCCTACCCTGACAAACCGAACGCGCTCTAAGCGTACTAACGCATGACGTCACTGGAGACTGAGCCAATTACAGAGCGTTTTCAATCACGTAATAGGACGTGAATAAAATTCAATTTTAATTTTGGTTTTTAATAGAAATAAAGCATATTTTTTTTTAACAGTAAAAACAAATAGTTTTCTTAAACTGTAATCTATTAGGATGACTATAATACAAGCCATATTTTTAATACAGTCTATTACCTTATTGTTATTATTTGTTTTTACAAATATTATTTTATATTTATTTATTTATAATGGTGAAATAAAATTATAGGTGTTGATTTAAAGTTAGTAGAATTGTTTATGACATTTGATAATAGGTAAAGTTGTAATATAAAGATGTTCCGTTACAAAATTAGTTTGTTGTAGTTCTACAACATTATGCGTTCAGTGCAGAATTTGTTTTATGTATTTGACATATGATAAAAGATAAATTTGTTATATAAAGATGTGTTACGAAATTTGTTTGCTCTACTTCTACAACATTATGCGTTTAGTACAGCATTTGTTTTATGAGGTAAAGTTGTCATATAAAGATGTTGTAGTATAAGGTTGGTTTGTTGTAGTTCCACAACATTATGCGTTCAGTACAGAATTTGTTTTTTATAGTAGCTAAATGTGCAAATATCTGCTACGAAAGACAACAATAGTATTTTCTATAATTACATATAGTTTTATCTAACTTTTAAGGATAAAATGTAGTACCTAACGAATCCTTACGTGAAAACCAAAGAGAATATTTGGCCATGATTTGAGTGAAATTAGTTATCTTAGTGATCATGAAGACTTCTCTGACACCAATAGCTTATTAGATAAAATGAAAGGTCCTTGAAAGATTGCAGGTTTATTTAATTGCTACAAACAAGATTCGGCTTATGCCATCATCAGTGTTAGTAAACTAAAAAGCAAAAGAAAACAATGGGAACCAATGTCACAAGTAAGAAATATTTAAGGAAGTTTTCATAATGGAATTTTGACGGTAAGTTTCCTTACAGATTTTTACTTGTAACATTAGTTGTCTTTGTTTTCTTGTGCTTTTTAGTTTACTTACACTGATGATGGCGTAAGCCGTAACATGCTTGTAGCAATTAAATAAATCTGAAAAGTTTCAAGATGCTTTTCTTTTTATCTACTAGTTTTTCATCATGGACCCACTTGAATTGATAACTTACTTGATTCTGTATATTATCCGCCATCAGTTCAAGAACAAGCTAATGCAGAAGATGCAAATACTGATAGTGAGTAGAGATAGTGAGATAATAACTATGATAATGTAGTTTCTGCCAGTACCAACCAAAGGACCAAAGAATATGTAAACGTAACAAAGCGAAGAGTAAAGAAAATGATTAAGAATTACCTTTTCACAGAAATGGATATCTTAATATTAAATGGATAACATTATAATTTGTCCACACCCCATTAATGTTTAAAATATTTATTTACTGACACTTTTCAGATATATTCATATTGAATCAAATTTATATGTGTAACAAACTGGTGTTTCTAAACCATTACATATTACAGCGGCAGAATTGAAACAATATATAGGAATTTTAATTTTCATATCCATTGGCATTTCATATCTTACTGAAACACTCGTTGTTACTGGAATAGTGACATCGGAGTGGATATGATAATAAAAACTATGACACTAAGTGCTGGTATTTTCACCTACCAATAAAGTCCTCAATAGTTATGTGACAGGTCTGTCAAGGTTGTTGCGCTATTTTAGCCCATAAAATAAGTAGATGTGCCGGCGGCAGTGAGCAGAACGTGGACATAAGGAGCACAGGACGCGACCCACCACCGCCTCCGACACATCTTCTCATTTAACGGACTAAAATATCGCCACAAATTTGTAAGTGTCCCAACTATTTAGGATTTTGTAGGTAGGTGAAAATACCGGGCCTTAGTCGATTTGAGAAAATACTACAATTTCTACATTTTAACGACAATAATGCACATTCTCCAGGAGAATCTGGTAAATATAACAGGCTTCACAAACTTGAGAAACCCATGAGTCGTTCTTTTGGTTGCCATCATAGCTCGACTTAAATATTCACGAGGAGTAAAAAATGATATATTCGAATATTTTACCATTTGCTAGATATGACATTAGCAAACGCATGGATATTACATCGGAATAGCCACTTCAAAGTCCTCTCTTGATACAAAATGACATTCTTAGAGAAATTGCAATATGCCTACCGTAAACAGTGTACTTACTTTTGGTGGGTTTCTTTTGAAAATGTGTTCACTTGTGATAACTTTGCACAATTCATGTAGTGGTATGTAGTGGGACATAAAACAAACAGAAACGTTAAAACCTCACTTGATGAGCAACGCTTGAGAACGGATTTGTATTCACTGCAAAAAAAAACAACCAACAATATCTACTTACGTCATTGTTAATTGATTTATAATAGGTTATTTTTCTGGAGAGACAATTCAAAATTGGGATAATATGAGATAATTATTGATAACATAAGTAATATTGATAACGTTAATGGAAAGTGGGTTATTTAGAGATGTTTTTGATAGTTTTTCTTTTACTCTGAATAAAAATCCGAATCTAAAGATGCCTATCAGTCTGTTTTTGTTGCACATTTTCGTTAAATTGCAAATATCACAAAAACTAGTAACATTCGGCGTATGACTTACTATACATAAATTGGTGAGAAATAAAGGGTTATTACAGCCAACACATAATATACAGGCTGTTTCACTTAAAAAACACAAGAAAAAGGCATTTGAAAATGTTAAACAAGGCGAATACGTGGTATGATCACCCTGTATAGCGTATTCATTTTCTTTTGCGACATCAGCATATACCTACTGGTTTTGGTGATTGTCTGACAAAGTTGGAAGATATAATGTCTGTAAATATATAGTTTTTACGTTGTTTTTAAGATAGGCCTGCAGTTGCCGTTTTTCGACAAACAATTCAATATCTCCAATGTCCTAAACACCTCAAAAGGCCCTCATAGGAAAGCTTAAACTTAATAACTGAAAATGTTTTACGACAAGCTGTCAGAAAGTAATATTATAGGTTAATCATATATCACCATATTATTTATTTTATACTTTAATCTAAAATCTTGAAAGTTTGTTCACAAATATAATATTTTCAACTATATTTTTTCTCGAAAATTGTCTGAGGTCATGTGTTGCTTTCCACATAAAAAAAGTGTCAATGACGTCACAAGTCAAAAACAATTCAAAGAAGGAAATTAAATATGTGATAATTAAAAATAGTCATGTTTGTAACACGTAAGAATAGTTCATAATTGAGCAATAGCTTACTAAAATTTCTGAAAAAAAACTGATATCTAACACGACTACTTCTTCTATGCTGTTTCTAAAGTTTGTTAAATGCTTTACCCTGATTTTTAACACCCTACTCATATAGCAACAATTAGTAATTATTTGAACTAATATTAACGCGTTTTAATTGTTAGTTTAAATAGAAATAAGTAATAACAACAATTTTGTAGTTTATCGTCAAAGACCCCCATTGTTTTTCGTTAATTCGGTAAATTTTAAGATTTTTCTGCCTTTTTGAATACTAATTTTCTTTTCCAATTCTATGTTTGTGATGATTTATTTTATATTATTGTCCACACTGTATAATTAAATAAAGTAAGATCCTTTTATTATTGTTTAAATTTATGTTGCAGTATTCTAAAAGAAAGTTGCAATTATGTCATGAAGCAGTTATTAAGAAAGATTTTGTAATGTTTCATTTAACGTACATGAGCACAAATGAGGTACAATTGTTTTTATTTTTTAGAGAATTAAGTAAATACATACCATAATTCACATTGTACGACTGTGTTGCAACTTGCAACTCTGTATATATTATATTTTAATGCTGCTATATGCAAACAGTCAGTATACAACAGCTTTATGAAGAAAAGTGCAAGTAAACCATGAACAGCATGAGACGTTGATCTGTGAGCATATAACTCAAAGTCATGACGCAAATTTGAATGACCTAACCTTTAGTACAAGGAGGTACAACTTGCTAACTTGGACAGACACACAATATCAACCTGAAGGCCGATCTTCTACATGCGGAGGCAATATTAATTTATAAACATTACGTTATTGTACCATTCGTTGACATGACAATTAACTAAACCATTTATTTAAAAGTATTACGTCAAATTGTTATAGACAAAAAGAATGATAGAGCGCTAGTTTATGCTTGAATAAGCATAAATAAGATTGTTCAACTTTAAAGGTGACCAAAACCGATATTTTGTTTGATAATCTAGTCTCTAGACTACTAAAGATTCTCTCTCTCAATATTAAGTGAAATTTAACTAATTTTGTCGCCTTTCTATCGTTTATTAATGTGTTATTAATAATTATTATTGGTACTTATAATTTATTACAGAATCATTGAACTCTTATGCTAGCATTGAAGATTTTGTTGCCTTTCTATTGATTATTATTGTTAAAAGAACTTTTATCTGATGTCCAGTGAACACGATTATAGTTTTTTTCTTTTAAAATTCTGCCCGTTGTGTCATTTTTCTGTTTATTTTCGGTTTTAGCATTATGGTCTCAAAAAGTACCTAATATTGTCACCTTTCTACTATTTTCAATGAACACGATCCAACAATTCTTATAGCAAATTTATAAATATTATACAGGGTGTCTCACGGAACTGGTACATTAGAAGTTTCTCATATTCTACTATTTCGGGAATCTTGAAATTTTGGAATTATAATTTAGTCGATCTGTGCTCTTCAGCTAAAATATTTCCAAGTTAACTGTCACGTCCGGTCACCGGATGTCGGTATCAACGTTGTTATTTTAACTGGAAAGATATAATTTTTATTTTATTTTTCGTTTCTCCTTATCAAAATACATCACTTTTGATAAGGTTTCCCTATACCTAAATATCACAATTTTTGAGTTTTTTTTGATTTTACTAATATTTTGGTGATTTTCGCGGTTACGTTTAAAATTGAATATCTCAGTTATTATTGAAACTAGGAGTTTCATGATTGGTGGTCCAAAACTAGAAACATAACCAAATAAGACGATATTTAATTGTAGGTGTAAAATAAAACAAATTTGTTCTATTGTAAACTAAATTTGTTTTATTTTACACCTACAATTAAAGTACGGTAAACTAAAAAAATGGAGAACTTCATTAATGCAAGACGATATTTAGTTCATCTTATACAGCGTGTTCAAAATTTACAACAGAATAATTGAATTTTCAAACGTAAAGAGCTCATTTTTTTCAAATGGAACACCCTGTATACCTATACGCAATTCGATAGGAAATCTTATTCCCTATCAATCAATATTAGGGTTCCCTATATCTATCTTTAATATCATCAGTAGAGATATAGTCAGTATAAAAGAATGCAAACTAAATACAAAACTATTTATTCTTCATTTATAGAATTGTAACAACTTTGGAACAGCAGGAAAACCGAAAAATATTGAAAAGGTTGGGGTCGTTTGACATACAGCAAATATAATAATAACAAATCGGCAAACAATAGAAAGGCGGCAATATTATTTTAAAATTTACCAAACTAACCAGAAACAGTATATACAGGATTAACCAAAATTACCGCAACCCCTAAATAATTCTTCAACAGCAAAAAATTTCAAAAGAAAATTTTTTTTTAACAAGCTATCGTCTGAGTATATTTTCAATGTATAGGATGGACATTTTATTCTGGAAATTTGGTCACCTTCCCTTTTTCAAATAGAACATCCTGTATGTTTTTACAATTGTTTATTCTAAGATTAATTCTTAGAATCTTTTGTAGAAATATTTTTTTTCTAAAGTGCATCATTTTTGTATTATAAGCAATTAATCAAAATAAAATTACCGGAACACCTAAATAATTCTTCATCCGTAATTTTTTTTTTAATATAAACTCGTTTTATTATGGACACTTCGTACTTTTCCTTTTCTAATAGAACACTGTATATTTTTACATTTTTTATTCTAAGACAAATTCTAGAGTATTTTTGTAGGAATATTTTTTTATAATGCGTCATCTTTGAGTTATAAGCAATTAATCGATACAATTAACTGATAAATTAAAAAAATAAAAAAAATAAACAATTAAGAAGAATTAAATTAAATATCCAAACTGCCAAGTTAAAATAAATGAGTATGTATGTGGAAAAATATTCTCAATTTGTAGTTCAGGAGTTTTGATAATTGCTTATAACAAAAAATTGACGCATTTTGTAAAAAAAAAATTTCTACAAAAAATTCTAAGAATTTAGCCTAGAATAAAAACGAAGAGGTTGCCAAATTTCCAGAATAAAATGTGTATATTAAAAATATATCTAAACGATTTCTTGTTTAAACCAAAAAAACTTTTGTTTAAAACATGTTTTGAAATTTTTTACGGTTGGTGAATTACTTAGGTGTTCCGCTAATTTTGGCTAACCCTGTATGTATAACTGTTTAAAAAAATTATGGCAAAGTATTGAAAGAGTATACAGAGAAGTCATAGTAGACCAATTTTTGATAATGAACTCCGGAAACACATTTTGCACTCTGCAAACATTTGAATGACGTTGAAAGCGTTGGAATATGGTACCAACTGTAGAAACAGGTTAGGGGAAGTAGTCGTGTCAGGTAATTTTAAAACCAAATCACTTTTGTCTGAAACTTGTTTTATTTAACGTCTTTGAAAGGAATTAATAAGTACCAATTTTAGTCAATATTATAGGTTTATATCTTTAATTCCCTTTATACAAAAAAGTCCACACAAATTATTTTTCTTATAAGAGGTCTATTGTATGATACTTCACAAAAACTGCTTTCCTAATGCAGTTTCTAAAACAGCTACCATATTCCGCTATAATTAAAAAAACTAATCTGTTATTGATTAGATTTTCATATTCGCAAATTTTTCGAAGAATAAGTCTGACTCATTCATATAAGTAACTTATAAGTAGCCTTTGCTTACAATGCTATTTAGCATTATATTGTGCTGTAAATGTCGTTAAATAAACTTGTTTGAAAACCTATAGTAAATCTCTATAGTTATTAATGTTATTATTAATTAATGTCGTATTTATAATATCTGCTCATTTCCATGTTAATTGTCCGTAGTTGCACTTTCTCATTTACGTATAGCACAAATGTTACAATATTTTGTACTAATTGCATACAATACAAAATTTCTTCTAGTGAAAGTTGATTATTCGAAATTTGACACACACGGTCCGAATTATGGGAACTATATTTGAATTCTGTGCATTTCTTTTCGATTCTAGACCACTTTTTACTAATTGGTTTTGCATTATTTATTATCCCAGCGAACTATAACGTTTCCAGATAATTATTTATCCGATATTTGACAATTTTCGTTTAAACTTTGTGCTGATATGATATTACAATATTTTTTACGCCAACATGTATTATTATTTTAAATTTGAATAAATTACACAATGATTTAGTCAAGTTTGATAAAGTATGTCATAGCCTGTGTATGACATACGAATTTCCTACGCAATTATACGTATACGTATTTGTAACGTTTGAGCCAATTTTCTAAGACTATAAATACATTTTCTAAAATAATACTTTCCAAAGTTGCATTTAATATAATATGTAGTCTCATATTGTGTCTTACTGCGCATTTAACCATATATTATTTAAAACTTATTTGAAAATAGCTTTAAAAATGCATCACAAGATACAATGTAGCGATAAAAAATAGAAACTCCTCCAAATTTGGACGTAAAATCAGATTGAGTTCCTTGATCATTATTTTTTATAATGTCAGGGTTACTCATTCTATCGTAAAGTATTTATAAGTAAACTGCGTATTGTATTGTTTTATTTGCATGTTTGTTTAACACACTGTATTTAATGCAAAAAAAGTTCTTTTATACTAGTTATGTAATTACAGATTAGTGTAGTGTGCTAATAACTTCATAATTTAAGAAATTTAATGAATCGCGAATTAAAGGATAAGTAGTCATTCTACATACTTTTGCATACTCATTATTTTTGTTACTTACTTCGCCTTGGAGTTATACAACTACATTTACTGGTTTGTTAATAATAATTAAATACAGTATACACTATACAGGTATCCCAACAGAGTGGTTTCGTAAGATTGTATCTTTGCTCATTGTAACAACCCAAATTTATCATTTTTTTTTTATGGAAGACACTACATTTTCGTACACTTTTTAATTGCTTACTAAATTCTAAAGCTATAAGTACTAAATTAGTAGTACGCTAAATAAATAGTTTTTGAACTATTATTGCTTTTTTTTGTTTAAAATCAGCAGTTAAAAAACATTTCTCTCTGTTGTCAATTGTTTCGACGTGGTATGCTGTAATTCAACTTGGCAATATGTATATGGTTCAGTTTATCAACATAGAACTTTTTCTATAGAACAATTTCTAATATATTTCTGTTCACAAAATTGATTGACGTTTTGTAAATAATTTTTGCAGTAGGGTGCTGCTTATTTTGGCATAAATAATGTAGTGATCTCATTTTGATGTAGCCCGACTCATGGCCTTTGAAGACGAACTCGAAGTTCGAAACCATGTAGCCATAAGTGCCAAATAAAATAACATCAGAAAAAGGGCTGAATCTTATTATTTCTACCCTCATTCGATTTTCAACTGGTGTAAGATGGAGGAATTCATTATTAATATTGTTCAAGAGTTAACTCGTCACTACATTGATTGATTGATTGATTATGCACGGTCTTACTAAAATAAGGGGACAAATTTCAACACTCCTATGGATCTTAAAAATGTAGTTTTTCTGAACTCCTGAAATTTGGTCTCCTTAATACACTGCTCTAAAAATTAGGGGAACACTTTTTTCGAAACTTGGCATATATTTATCTAAAGAAAATTACATAAGCAATGTTACAACTGTTACTTCTAAGTTACACTTAAAAATATAGGTTATTAACACAAAACAAAATGGAAATTATTGTCATAGTATCGATGACAGTCGGGTTTTCTGTGGATTGGTGAGGTTTAATACAGAGTATGCCCTCCACGAGCACGAATCACTTCCTCACACCTGCGTGGCATGCTTCGCACTAGTCTGCGAAGAGGTCCTTGGGGTATGCTTTCCCATTCCTCAATTAGGGCTTGTGTTAGTTTCTGTATGGTTAGTGGTGAAAGAGGGCGCTTGCGAACACGTCGGTCAAGCTGATCCCACACGTGTTCAATAAGATTCAGGTCAGGACTTCGTCAGTCATTCCATGCCCTGAATTGCACGTTGTTGTAAAAAGTTTCTGGTGATGCCGGCGGTATGTGGCGTTGCATTGTCCTGCATTAGGATGAAATTTTGACCGACGCCATATGCAGCAGGCATAGGGTTGCCATATTTTATGGTAACACTGTCGGGACATTAGTAACCGGGAAAATACACATTGTGATTTTACTTGTCTAAGCTAACATTAACTATATTATAAGAGATAGAGGAAAAATTAAAGGAGCAATAATACACGCAATAATTCCTAATCCAAATCGCATCAAAAAAACTTTTTTGTAACACAACATTCTTGTTCTTTCTTGGAATATTCTTTAAAAATTTCTTTAATACAAAATAACGGTAGGGATAATTATCTTTTAAATTCACAAAAATGTTTTTAAAATTAATATACCTACTTATGCAACCTTAGTTAATGTACATAAAAAGCAACGATATAAAATAAGAATATACAGGGCGAGTCATTCCGTAGAATTTTAGGATGAATCAGTGCCAAAATGTACAAAAGAGGTTTCTTTTTGGGATTTGGTTTTCCCAATAACTGAAGTCAATTCACAATTTAAGTTTTCTTACCTGATCCAGTTTCTATGACAAAAACTACCAGAACCGGTTGTAATTTGTTCGATATTTTTTATTAATAATGTATGCAAACTTGAAAAATGAATACACATAAAAATACATACAAATATTGTTTTTATTTAAAAAGAAAATTAAAAATAAGTTTGACAGCCGCTAGTAATCCCTAAATATTATTTTAAATTATGAAATAAATGCTGTAATTGTTATTCAGGTCATATATTTTAAAATGGTTAAAAAATGCCCAGCCTAATCTACAGTTTGTTGACACATGGTTTACACCCACGTAAGAGTGTCTTTTTCAATTTCCAAATCCATTATTTTCCTAAACGGAACACACAACGGTCAGTACAAAAAGCCCTCTTTTAATGCAAAGCAACCTGAATGAAAGCAAATGAATGGGAAAAAAATAAGAAATAATATTAGGGATTTTTTATTGTTTAAATATTCATAGATGTTCGAGAATTGTTAAAACCCTTTAAATATTTTTTTGTCGTAATTTATCGTAATGTGGCAATTTCTTATAATAAATAATTATAATTTATTTCTTAAACCGCACAGTTTGTAAATTGTTTTGTAGCATTTCCGTGTTGAAAAGTTCAAAAGATTTTTTTTTGTGAAACTTTGTATTTAAGGTTTAATTTAGGTATAATTTCTTTTTCGGTTTTCTTCATTTATTTTAATATCCCAGAGGCATTGGTAGCCATTAGGTATATGTTTAATTTCTGAAACAAAAATAAAAATATATTGAAAAAACTTAAAAAATATAACAGTGTCGTTACACACTGTTGCAGTGAGATGTGAAGAAAATAATAATAGTTATTAAGTAAGTATCCATATAATTCCTGGGTTGTCAAAAAATAAGGATTTACCGCTATGACATGATAAAAGTTTTCCAAGATGTCGATTAAAATTACGACAAAATATAGTATACAAATAAAATAACTACCAAACACATCGGGACTTTACACGACTTCATCGGGACGTCGGGACAACTAGGCCAATAACGGTGACAGTCCCGATATATCGGGACGGATGGCAACCCTAAGCAGGCACCACACGGTCATCCAAGATGTTTTCGATGTAAGTCATGGCATTTAGTCTACCAGGAACCACAAGAAGATCAGTTCTGTGGTCTATACTGATTCCAGCCCAAACCATCACAGATCCACGACCAAATCTATCCACTTCCTGTATAGTAGCGGCTGCGTAGCGTTCACCAGCCCGTCTATAATCTATATACACGGACTCGACCGTCGCAACGAGTTAAACGATATCTGGACTCGTCTGTAAACAGTATAGGGCGTCCAGTGACGAAGTTCCTAATCTCTGTGATCCAGAGCAAACCTTATTCGCGCTGCTTTGTGATGCTGCGTAAGGCGTGGTGCGCGGACAGGTCTTCTTGGTTTCAAATTCGCTTGTTTTAACCTGTCTCTCTTTAACAGTTTGATCAGAAATTTCTATTCCGTGTGCTCGTCTTAGGTCGTTTAAGAGGTCTCGTGCTGTGCCAGTACGCTGACATAGAGATGAAAGGACAAGAAATCTGTCTTGATTTTGAGTATTTTTTCGATTTCGACCTTGTCCAGCTCTTCTAACATATTGGCCAGTCTCCCGAAACTGATTCCATAAACGCTGAATATCAGAAGGGCAAACTCGAAGGTCCTTGCTAACATGGCGAATATAGTGGCCATGCTGAATAAGGGCGACAGCACGAGCAACTTGCACTTCACTAAGATGCCTCATTTTACTTCTAATGGCGTTTCTAATCAACGAAAATTGACAACTCAATTCATTTGTCATCTTTAGTAGGCCCGCATAGGCATACGTGAATTCAAAGCATACTTAACATTTTTTCCATTTTGTTTTGCGTTATTAATTTACATTTTTAAGTCTTACTTAGAAGTACCTAAGAGTTGTAATGTAACATAGTGTTTGTAATTTTCTTTAATTATAAGTATATGGTATGTCCTTAAAGCATACCAAATTTGATTTGCCTAGAACCATTATTTAAAAAGTTACAGGTTTTGAAAAAAGTGTTCACCTAATTTTTTTTAGCAATGTATTATCGTTACACCATTCTATATTATTATCACGTTATGTGCCATTTCGTTTAATTCTACATATCGTTAATTATCATTCTAATTATTTTTAACCAATTTCAGATAACGAGCATGTTAATTTTGTACTGGGTACTAATTAGTAGACACCATAATATGACTAAATCCCTAATCTTCTTTTATATGACATATCTACTGCTAATCCATTGTCGTTATTACAATATAATGATGTACCAATTTAATAACCATGTTATAAGGGTAATAGAAATTCCAAAACAAAAAAAAAACGCAAACAGTTGGTCGTACTTTTGTGCCTAAAATAAAAAAAAATCTAAATTGTGATACAACATTATCATTTTATTACACAATTAATCGGATAGCCAGCGCACTAGGACGTGGCAATTGCAATCTGTGAGTTATAAATGCAAATATTTACAATTATTTGTGATCAGATTGTACAATATTGACACGTATGCGGTAGGTTTCACCAGTATACAGGATGATGGATGACTCATATTTACATTAAATCTATAGATATATAGTAGGTATCTACATATTACTATTATTTTTTTATAAAATAATTGAATAAAATTTACCCAAACTAATTCATTAATCTGTCAATAATTTAGATGCGTTAATTTGTAAAAAATCAATCGTGAAAATACACGAAAAATTGTGTATTAAGGGAAATTAATCAAATACCGTTGTTTTTTTGGTGTGTACAAAAATAATCCTTATAAAATTCTGCAGCTTAGGTATTTATTTATATTATGTTATTATGTATATGTATATTGTCTGGTTCTAAAACTGCAAACCGCTCCTATTGGGGCGCTTGCAGTTTAAGAACCACTGTATTTAAGAAAAAGTGCACTATGCCTTTTTGTGCAGAATTGTATAAGGATTAATTTTGTACAGAAGCTAAAACAGCGAAATTGTGGCCGTTTTGTGGTAAAATGCAAAAAAACGCAAACGTAGACAATTAAGTATTTGTTTTTGGGTACTTGCATGTGTATAAAAATGCAGACCTACGTCATTTTCTATTTGATTTCCAAAATAAAAAATGCAATTGAAAGGGGGAACACAGACCATTATAAGGATGTACTGTTCGGTCAGATCCAATAAAAAGTCGAAAAGTTATGGACGTTCAAATTCAGAAGTTTCCTATTTTTTCCAAATTTTCTGAACTTTAACAACAGTTTGATGACCTGTTTCAATCCATAATATTTTATTTCTATTTTTTTATTGAAAACCCATTTAAATTTGCGTTTAATACGAGTTTGTTTATTAGAATCGGTTAAAATTTGACTGAGTTGTCGAAGTTTAATCACCGTGTTGACATTCACACTAGGCAGAAGGAATATACCTACCGCCCGACCGTAATAAATCCGTACTCTTGATTCACATGAACTAGACATTATTTTGTTTGTTTATTACCTTGTTTTATTGTATTTTAGTCTATCTAATATGTACTATTCGACGTAACCAAATATCCTAAAATCATTAATCGACAATCTTAACCTATTACAATAGGGTATTCCGGTCATGTCAAAATTTAAGCAGATATTCGGTTTAACCTATTGTACAATTTATGAGGATTCATAAAGTTAAGCTATGAGCTTTTTGATTTAGTTTTTCTATGAGATAATTGCAACTAAAAGTGCATTTCGTTTGAATTCACCGACCACCCTCGGAAATACACGATGATTACCGATCCCTAGTAGCGGTGGCAACAGCGGACAGCTCTCGAACAGCTGATCGGCCAAGTTGACGGTTGGCGACCCTGTTGTTTGACAACGAATAAAGGTAACTTTTTTGAGAGATGATTTGATTATTGAAACTTGAAGCCAAACATCTCTCATCTCGCTAGTCGGCAATGTAAAGAAAATCTTATCAGGAATTACTGTTCTCCTGCTGTTACAGCCCGGCACAGAACAATGTCGGCGTTGGAGTTTATACATTTTGAACAAGTGTTCGATATAACCTCAATAACCAAAGCAGGTGTCAACAAACGAGCGATTCTAAACGTTGACACAACAGAAGACAAAAATTTACTACGTGCACCCTAGATATAGCAACGTTGTCAAGTCGCTCACTTTGAGCGGTCTTTGTGACGTCACAAAGACCAATCCTAATTCAAACTTCAAACAACGATTTCTCTTAATTTAAAACAATGTTTGATATTTTACTTGTGAAGTAGCAAACAGTAGCAATACTTTGTAAAAAATGACAATTTCAAAAACACCGGAATAGCCTATTGTGCATACTGTTAGGACGATGTAGGTCTTTAGTATCACCAAATTTCATATAAAATAACAATAATACTGACCCATAAGCAGTAAGAAATCAGCTTTAGTGCATGCTTCAGTGCAAACATAAAAAAGGGAAAATGTGTGACAATCGCAATAAGTTTTGTTACGTCTGCGGATTGTTTGTGGACAAACAGCATCGGCTACAATTAGTAAAAAATAAATCAGTGGTTGAGACATACAACAAATTTTTTGACCGTGTGTACACCGCTGGTCGCTGGTATGAACCAGAATACGTGTGTGTAGTTTGTTCGTCAAAATTGAAGTTCTGGAAATCAAAAAATGTTGCAAAAAAATTGATATTTTAAAATATATCTTGGTAATAATAACACATAAGTCAAATTATAAATAACTGTTATTTTATCATCTTTGTCCAACTTCAACTTTGTGGGTATGTTTCAATTTTGCCAATAAGCCACCTAATTAATTAATACTCTTTTGAATTAATAATTATTTGATGTAATCATAGAAGTGCTGCTTTTTATCAATATTAAAATAATAATTGTACATCTAATAATGCTAATGTCAAATTTATAGGCAGAGAAAATAATCATGTGTGTAGAACAGGTTTTACATAAACTCTCCAATGCCGCACTTTAGCACAAATTTTAACATGTGAATACATTTTAGATATGTAATTATAATTAAACAAAACGATTAAAAACCCAGAGCAACACAGTAATCATTATATAAATGCGATAAAATCAAAATAACGGATGTTTAAATTTATGTAACCCTCCCAAACATCAGCAGAAAATTAATATTTTAAACGTTTCACAAAGATAAAAATGCGCACACACACTGCAGTAATTACATTTTACCTTATCGCCTACAAGAATACCCCTATTAATACTTATCATTTATCATCAATACGTAATATTTGTTACGAAAGTTTATCGCTGCAAAATAGGCTGTCGTAAATTCGAATTCCTTTATCAAATAATTCCGGTTACGCGCCTAATGACGAGCCCGCCGACACCCAATCAAAACTCTCCAACTGTCCAACGCAACTGACAAGCGTCATCGTACGCGCCTTTCGCTTCACGGCGCCGGTCACGCGTTAGAAAAGGACGGCGCGATAACCGATACGTCTCAGATCAAGTTACCGTCTAGTCGGCCGGGCCAATAGCGTCGTTCCATCTGTCGCACGCATAAAATGTCATAGACATTCAATTCGCTGTCTTCGCTCCTGGTATTTGCCGTGTTGTGTTCGTGGCCGTTGGGACGTACGTCTGTTGTGAGATTGGACACGAAAGGTTTTCTATACTGCGCTCTTAGTTCGGGCCGGATAGCACTCGTGGCGTTTGTTAAACTTTGTTAGATCGTATAGGAATTACTTTATAATATCGAATATGAAGACTTATTTATTATTACTTATAGTGGGATGTATCTATTATACATCCGCCGAAGTTTATTTGGAGGAGAAGTTTTTGGATGGTAAGTCAAAATTTTTGATGACACGCCGCAAAAGGCGCCGGGTTATTTTGTACTGTGTGATTATAATTACCGTTTTTGTCTTTATTTAGATTCGTGGGAGAAAAACTGGGTGTACAGTAAACATGAGGGGAAGGAATTCGGCAAATTCGTTTTGACTGCTGGCAAGTTCTACAACGATGAAACTGAAGATAAGGGTGAGTCCTCATTTTCGCATTATTTTGATCACCAAGCATAAACTAATACATGCTTAATATTTTTTGTTGAAACCTAAGCATCGTTAAAACTATCTACTTACCTCATCCGCAGTAAAAACTAATACTTTCCGTTGAAAATACTGCAACCGCACTAAATTTTAATGTTCACTCAAAATAAAAGATGCTTTTCCTACGTGTGATTACTTGTTAATGAATTAAGTATTGATTGTGTGTTTGTTGATAACGCAAATACTTAAGCCGCGTTTCATACCTTGAATCTTGTTTTTACGTCTTATCATAATGCTGAATGATTAATAGGAATAAGAATAATTTCGGTCTGGATAAAAAAATGTTTTGCGATGAAGGAAAAAGTAGCTCAAGTCAGATTTTTTATTTTTATTTAGGTAAAAATAGTAGTTTTGTGGAAAAACGAGTTTAAACTGCTTTAATTGTGATTGTTGATTTAAAATTGCTAAGAAAGGAACTTATTTGAGACTATGAATATTTTTTTACTAAAAGAAGTTTGTAACCACTGAGTGAGTGGTTACAAAAGAATTTAAGAATGGAAACTGTCCATATTGATCTAATTATACCTATAATAAAATATAATAGTTGTATCTAGTAGTCTTTATAAATAATTTTCGATACTATGTAGAATGTTTTTTGTTATTAGGATTACATGATTTAATATATTTCA
Source organism: Aphodius sticticus (assembly GCA_963966075.1). Lineage (NCBI taxonomy): Eukaryota > Metazoa > Arthropoda > Insecta > Coleoptera > Scarabaeidae > Aphodius > Aphodius sticticus. Next base: position 68,883,586 of record OZ014509.1, read on the forward strand.
TATGGGCAACCCTACAATCATATTGAATCTAAAGATACTTGTGTGTGTCTACACCAAAATAACTAAGAATCAAAATAATAACAAAGAAAAGTTAAGTTACCACATTTTTTAGCTAGCGAATGTCATTCTGAATAAAAAGTGTATTAGGACTTATTTGTTTCTCCAGTCCTTAAAAAGATAGTAGTTTGATATGTAATAAGTAACCAAATACAAGAACAAGAAACAAATAAGTTGATATGAAATTTTTTGCTGGTTTTTCTTGAAAGTAATTAATAATTATCATTTTGAGTATTTTCTTCCAAAATTAGAGTCGTTTCAACAACAGTTTGGTAATATTTCACACGTTTAACTTTTTAAGGAATTGAAAAAAGATATCTATAAAAGACTTTTTACTCAAAATGGCAATTGTTTCCTAAATATATGCAAAAAGAAAAAAAAATTGATTCAATTTATTACTTATTAATTAACATAAATAAAAGGTATTTTCATAATGTTTTTAAGCAGACTCAATAACCAGCAACCTGACATTTTCAAAAATGATTATTATCTTCGTTTACTTGGAAATACTTTCCCAACTTTATAATTTGCCGGACTTATTTTATTACCAATAATCATGTTGACATTTAGGTCTTTTCTTGCTAATTACAAAAAAAAACAAAAGACATACAGAATAAAACTCATTGTAATTTTCAGGTATCCAAACATCACAAGATGCCCGATTCTACGCCATCAGTCGAAAATTCAAACCCTTCTCGACCGAGGGCAAAGACTTTGTCGTTCAGTTCTCCGTTAAGCACGAACAGTCGATCGACTGCGGAGGCGGCTACGTCAAAGTATTCGACTGCTCGTTAAAATCCGAAGACATGCACGGCGAATCTCCGTACCGAGTCATGTTCGGCCCAGACATCTGCGGCCCGGGCACCAAAAAAGTCCACGTCATCCTCAACTACAAAGACAAGAACGTACTGATCAACAAAGACATCCGTTGCAAGGACGACCAGTTCACCCACGTCTACACCCTGATCATCAAACCGGACAACACGTACGAAGTCCAAATCGATGGGGAGAAAGTCGAAAGCGGCGATTTGGAATCGGACTGGGATCTCCTTCCTCCCAAGAAGATTAAAGACCCAGAGGCGAAGAAACCGGAAGATTGGGACGACCGTGCGACCATCCCAGACCCAGACGACACCAAACCAGAAGACTGGGATAAGCCAGAACATATTGCTGACCCAGACGCGACCAAGCCTGATGATTGGGACGATGAGATGGACGGAGAGTGGGAACCGCCGATGGTCGATAATCCGGAATATAAGGGAGAGTGGAGCCCGAAGCAGATTGATAACCCGGCTTATAAGGGGACATGGGAGCATCCGGAAATTGATAATCCGGAGTATACGGCTGATAGCAGTTTGTATAAGCAGCCGGAGATTTGCGCCCTTGGTTTCGATTTGTGGCAGGTGAAGTCTGGGACGATCTTCGATAATGTTTTGATTACCGATGATGTGGAGTACGCGAAGGCGGCTATCGCTGATCTGAAGGCAAAGCAGGATGGGGAGAAGAAGATGAAGGAGGAGCAGGATAAGGTGGAGAGGGAAGCGTCTGAAGCTAGCGAGAAGAAGGATGAGGTTGAAGAGGAGGAGCCAGAGGATGACTTCGATGAGGATGATGATGAGGAGAAGCCAGCTCCAGTCGTAGAGGTAAGGATTATCTAGGAGATGGTTGATTGATTTCATGTCAGATCAATGCAGATTTTGAATTTTTGACCAGTTAAAACTGTTGTCTGATGTTTTAAAAAAATTAAATTCTTCACAAGCACATTTGTGCTATATTCCAAGAAAAACCTCATGGAAAATGATGAAGTTACTATTAATTTGTGCAGAAGTGAATATATTTGATACAGTAGAGCGTCGAAAATCTGAACTAATTGGGACCGAAGGTGGTTCGGATTATCAAATATTGCAGCTAATAGCTAAAACGAGTATAGGATACAAGATATACAACAAAAGAAATACATTTCTGTGAACAGGAATCGACAAAAATGGCTTTTTACTCGGTTACTCAGTGATTTATTGTTTAATTATTTGTTTTTAAGCGTTTGGATTAGTGAACAGTCGGATTACCTGGGTTCGGATTATCGTCGCTCTACTGTATATAGAAAAGTTGCAAAATTAATGGACAAAACTATTACTCTAAAGCTTATTTGATTGGTGATTACAATTTTGTAACAGAATTGTCAAATTCAAAATAGATCTAATACAGGAAATGTATAACCTGATAATTTGAAAAATTGCAGAATTTAAGGGACAAAAATGTTGCCCTAGAAGCATACTAGGTTGGCGATTACAATTTTTAATCAGAATTGTGAAATTCAAAATGGTGAATCTAATACAGCTGATTAAGGATTGGTAATGGTGTTTTCATATTTTTGTATTTAAAGATAATTTCGAAACAATATTTGATTCTCTACTTCTTTTTAACTTTTGACGTCTGATTTAAATCAGCAACCGAAAAATCACCCATAATATGTATTATATGTAATCAATTTCAGCTAAATTAGAAATATTTTTGGAAACTTCTTCCTATGGTTGCCAGGTTCAACAACAGATAAATTCCGACATTAGATCAAAAAATGGCAAAACTTATTTCAAAGCAACCCTATTTATTGTGCCAGCTTTATTTTGATGTTTTAAACACCTAAAATGTACCACACCTTTTTAGGAAGGAAATTGTAGAAGAATTCGCTTTTTTATCTCAAAAACTATCGGTTTTTATAAAACATCAAGATAATAATTTGTTAAACTGTTAATTTCAAAATCTCTAAATATTTAATGTTACTAAGGTTACTAATTTTCTTTTGTTTGTTTCAGGAGCACGATGAACTGTAAGAGGTGTTGTGAAAAGACTTTTTTATATTGAAGTGTGAAGTGTTTTGTTTGCGTGTATCTTTTTTTTGACTGATTTTGTTACAAGTATATTCATCTTATAATAAAAAAAATCTAAATTTATTTGCGTTAATATTTGTGTTATTTGATACCCACTTTCCACAGAGATTGTATGAATCCTCATTAATAATTATACGAATGTAATTTAACCATCGTTAGTCAATCTTACTTGTATGTAGAATTATTGTACATAATGCCAAATAAAAAATTATTTGTAGGTCTTCTTTTATTATTATTAAATCTAGTATTCGATAAGATTAAACGAAATTAACATGAAGTAATACGTTCGAAATGAAAAGAAATAAAGTACATTAATACTCCCACACAAAAAATATGCCTCCTTTTTCCGCTATACAAAGATCTAACCTCTCGTAACATCGTTTTCTTGTAATTGCAAACGTCTCTGGTTCAATTCTTCCCGAAATAGTGACAATTTTGTTTCGCAACTCCTCTAAATTTGATGGTTGATCATCATTCTTACTCATCTGGTAACTCTGAATACAACCTTTTAAGACCCAGTTCTACCTGTCCTAAAACGCGTTTGCAAATAAAAGCGTTATTTATTGTTCAAAGTTTATGAAATTTTTTATGTAACTTCTTAGATAAATAACGAGTTGGGCTGGATGAAAAAAAATTTTTTTTAAGGATAAAAATCAATTTTACTTCTACATCTTTGGTTTTTTTCAAATATAAAACATTTAGCCCAACTCATGATACAAAAATAGATTTTTTATTTAAGTACAATTTTAATCTAAACATTATAATTGCGATAACAAAGCGTAATTGCCAGAAATGTATGTAATTTGCCTATATTACGGGCCCGGTGTAGACAGCAGACGTTAGGAATTTTAAACACCGCCTATAACTACGCCACGCCTACTGCTATTTTTTAGATTAGACTGTTCACAAGTCCGTAGCGTATATTGAATCGGGAGAACAGAGTTTTCGCATTTCACATTTATACGCACGGTCTACAAATTTAACACACGATAAAAGTCATATATACTGTATGATATTATACTTAGTGTAGGTATACCTGCTAGGTGTTAGGTACATTTGTTTAATAATGGGTAGAAGTCGTGGCAAAATACCTAAACATCCGCGTCTGTCCTCTAGACGAATTAGTAAAAGACGACTACGTACCACTTAAGTTAAAATATATGTATAGATAATCTAAAAGAACAATATTGTAATTATTTAATTACAAATGAGACAAAGAGACCAGAACAGGACTCAAATGAACATTTTATTTAAAATGTCGGTTTTGTGGACAGGAAGAGACAATTAGCAGTGACGAACTTGGGTCGGCTCTAATGGATATTAGTTCAGCGACTGTATTGGGCAGTATTACAGCGGGAATTGGATATAGCCAATGCCAGAATTTGTTTTCATTCATGAATCTTGCATTCATGGCGCCCAAAACGTTTATAAAATATAGCGAACTTGTAGGTGACAAAATATTTGGGATTTATATAAATGGTTTGGGGAACTTTGGACTATGTACTATGATTTTACTTTATCATACGTAGTATCTAAAGTATTGTAATCGTGCCAAACAATATTTTTGAGGTTTTAACGGAAATGTCTTTTTGGGTCCCTTGAACATTTTTGACCCAGGTAAAAAAACAATTCTGTGTATGTGTGTGTTTTTTTTGTGGCGACGATTCCGGAGAAACTACTAAGGTATCGGGACGAAACTTCATATTTAGAAGTTTCATAACCAAACTTAGAGCTGAAAAGCTTTCTGTTGAAAAGGATCCAAAGGAACTGGAGGTTTAGTCTTATAGCATTTTTGAAAGATTTTGCAAATAAGCCGCCATTTCTGGAAATTTGTCGAAATAGTTAAATAATAAATTAAAGTACAGGAAATTCTGAACAATTTATGACTATGGCATTTTTTGGTAAAATGAATAGTTTAGCTGCATGAGCAAATTCTATTTTATCGAGATCGCTGCATTAAAACTAGTTAGCCAGGATTTGTCAGATATTGTGATTCTAATGACAGTAGGTAGTGTCAAACGCTGGTGCTTTGACAATACCTACTGTCAATATAATCAAAATATCCGTCTAGTTCCAGTAGTTTTATTTTAATGCAGACATGGCCGATCTCGATCAAATAGAATCTCATGCAGCTAAACTATTAATTTTATATATGGTATGATAAAGTAATGTGCCTGAACGCATCAGATTAATTTTTTTTATTTTTGTCTTCGTGTCACTGCCGTGCGTTCGTTCGATATCCAGCATGTTTATAGATGTATTGGGTCCTCATTGCATTGCTCGATTTTAATTAATTCCTTTCTAAATTGAAGTCCATAATTCACCGATAAGTTATCATGAGTTAATACATTTTTGGCAATTTACTATACAGTATGTATGTCACCCTGTTAAAAAGATTAAATATTGTAATAGCAAGGGCGCTCTCTCTAACTTAAATCAATATATTTTCTTTTACCGCCTGGCGGCCGCCAGCCAGCTGTATGCAGTCCGGGATGCAGTGATGAGTGAGAACACTAATACATTGTAACTTGAGCGAAAGCGCCGACGCGCGGCGACAAACTGGCTGAGTACTTCCCCTTCGAATGTACTCGTGTCGACTATGCTCCGCCTTTGCCTGCTTCCTCTAAACCCCCAACTTCCCCTTATCGTAAAACTGTGGCCTGGTTGACGTTGGTGGGGGCCAGGCAGACCACTCCCAGCAAAAAAAAACATCGCAACGAAATATTCGTTTGGAAGTTGCGATGTTTTTAAAACGGAGCCTTAAATACTTCCAAAAGAAGTACCCGTGAGGTGCTAAATCCTCTGAGTTAGCTGGCCAATCTATGGGGCCCCCACTACCAATCCAGCGATTAGGAAACGTGACATTTAAAAATGTTATAATTCGAGTATGATCATCGGGACAAGTATCCGTCTGGAACCAGATTTCATCGATATTTGCACACTTTTTTAGAGCAGGAATTACGTCTCTTTTTAACAATTCCACGTACATTATGCCGCTTAAATCTCCAACCGTAAAAAAAGGTCCTATTATTTGGTCGCCGAGAATCCCTGTCCAAACGCTCAATGTTTTCGCATCTTGCGTCCAGTTCGGGATAGTTAAAATTTGCATTTCCGATTGAGCCCAATATCAGATTGTCTTGGTTTTAGTCCCAACTATAAGAAACGAGACCTCGCTGGTAAACAAAACGTTTTTTAAAAAGTTTTCGTCATCGTCACACTTTGCCTTTAACGTTTTGCAAAATTTCATTCTTCGAGCATATCTTTTCTGAACTTCTGTAGCTTGCGATTGCTTGTTTTGTGAAGGTTTACTCGTTTTCTGCTTTGGAATATTCCCCGATGAAGTGCTGGCACTACTTTTAGCATTTTTGGCCGGACAATCATTATTGGGATTTACCAGGGTAAAATTTGTTTCCAAAGACTTCACGGTGGCCCGAACAGTCGCTGCAGTAGGTATTGGACGATCTGGATATTCCTCTGCGAATAAATCTCGGATTTGTTTCGCTGTATTACCAGCATAGAATTTCTGAACCAAGAAAAGCTTTTCTTTAGGGGTGTACTTATTCATTTTCAAGAGGAAACATCAAAAAAAGTTGTCTCCGTGTACTTTTGAACCTGTCAACTGCGCCAAATACCAAACACAAACACGGTAACAACCACCTGCGTTGCCAACCTCTATGAATTGAATTACCTAAATGTCCTATTTGGAAGGAAATTATCCGCACATAAGAAAGAAATAGAATGAGCCAAACCTGCGCTAAGAGCACATGTTTGAACTCTATAATTTTTAACTTTCTTCGTTTTGTTTTGGTAAAACTAAACCAGGATGGGTATCTAAAATTAAATAATGCGTCCTAGAATAGCGGAGTCCCGACCTTGAAGAATAACATTTAGGACCTCTGCCCAAGTGAAGTTAGGTATGCAGGTTGGTGTCTAATAAAGTAAATATTCCTAACAAAATTGATGACATTAGGTCAAAAACCATACCAAATTCCCTGTGGTAATAGTAAACAGAAGTCTCGTCGAGAAGAATCTTTAAAAACAGGGAATTTGGTGTTTTTTGACGCAATGTAATCAATTTTGTAATTATATTTTTAAACAATTGATTAGGATTAAACATACCGTTAATTGTCAATGTCATTCATAAATTATAGTGTTTTCGACTACTCTTTTATGCACGCACTCCGTGCGAACTGGTTGTCCGAGCATAAATATTCGAAAACGCTATAATTTGAGAATGAATCTTGCTCAAAACATTGCCCTCTGGATGTGAAAGCCCCCTACTAAACCATGGCTGACTATCTATATTCGTTGATAATCAACGATTATACATATCGTACGTGTATCGTGCATGTTTTGTATTTACAAAACTGAAAACCCGTATGATACACGTAATTTTAAAGAATAACCACAATGACGAACGAAGGTATAATGAATAATAACAAATTTTAAATATTTAACGGATAATAATGACACGTATGAATGTGACTTGATTTAGTGTGACTTGACAAGTTTAAAAATGGCGCCGTTTCATAGGCACCGTTCAAAAATGCCCTTCAAAGTTTGAAAATTCTGGTAAAATTAATAAGATTCTTATTAAAAATTGTTCGCATTGGTTATTACATGATGTTTTTAAAATATATTTCTATAGACTTAGTGAATTCTGTATAATAGTAGACGATTAGTGGAAAGTAATATTGGTAATAGCTGAATGTAGCCGGTAGGGATGTGGATGTCTGGGGAAGTATTGATTCAATAAAATCTATAATTCCCGCACTGCAGGGCGATACAATTATATTTTACGATAAGGAACAGTCGGAACGAAACATGGTAAACAAATACACAATCTTCCTACGTTATCTTCAACAATTCTACTCGAGCAAAACACGAATGTAAAGGTTAAATTTATTTGTTTACAGCCTTTTAAAGCAACAAAGTGCCCTACAGACGAACTGTCACTAAGTAATTGTGCAATAGTTAACGAGAATGACTTCAGTTCCGATGTTAAGTAAGTTTATCACTAAAAAGTAAAAAAACCCGCACTTGACTTATCGTTTTCTTGTATTATAGGTGTGTCGATGTACATACCGGAGGAGGACAACACTATATATTCTCAATTAAATCGCACAGCGAGGTACCAAGAGGTCAGGTAGGATTTAGCTTGCCGCAGCGGAAATGGGCCGTACTATCGTTAAATCAAGATATCGACGTCGAACCGGTCAATTATCAATTGTCCTGTTTGACAACAGTTGTGTTGGAAGCTGATTTTATGCAAAAGAAAACGTAAGTACTGTAATATTTAGAAAATTAAACGAATACATCAATAATTAATGACATAAATGTGACAGCGTTACTCAAGAAGCTTACGATTCCGATGAAATGGCTAAAGAATTCTTGTATCAATTCCCCGGGCAGGCGTTTACTAAAGGGCAGCAATTAGCATTTTCTTTCAACGGTAAAAAGTTGCTATCGCTCTACGTTAAAGATCTAGAAGGTTAGTTTATCAATTTTTATCGAACGCTCCTACGTATTACTTTTTATTGGTTTGTAGCTGCGGATATAAAAGCTATACAACAAGGACGTGATGCTAAACCGCATAAAGTAGCAACTGGGAGGCTCTTACCGAATAGTTTGGTGGTTTTTGAAAAAGCTGAGAATTCCTCTTTAAACCTTACGGGGAAGGCTAAGGGGTAATTATTTTGTGTAGTAATGTTTTTGGGCCGTTTATTCATTTTTATGTGTGTTATTTTTCAGGAAGCAACAGCGACAGTCAATTATCAACCCCGATTGGGACTTTCAAAAGATGGGAATTGGTGGCTTGAACAATGAATTCAACGCCATCTTTAGGAGAGCGTTTGCATCGCGAGTTTTCCCCCCAGAAATTGTTGAACAATTAGGTAAGATTTGTATTGTAGTTTGACATTTTGTATCTTCAAATTTTGAATTGGCAATTTCAAGTGAATTCCAAGAATATAAATGGTGAAATTGTAAACATTAGAATTTAAATTCTAATATATGAAAGGGTATACCTTTATGAAAGGGTATACCTTTATGAAAGGGTACGTTTTTGATTGTTTTCACAATGATCTTATATTCCAAATAATATTACTAACCTGTTACCAGACAAGCTTTGTGCTTCTGTGAAAAAATTGTGTCCTAATGAAATCAATAAATATACAGAGTGATTCACAATTCTAGGCAAAAATTGTTATGGCTAAACACAATAAAATTATAATCATAAAAATGCTCTATTTTTGAAAACTGAACAGGGAAGTTTAAAGCTAAATAAAAAAATTTTTGACAGCCTTAAAAAAATATTTGAAATACGTAAAAATCATTAAAGTCTTCGTTTTTACTTTGTCGGATATGTTTTGTGTATTATATTCTTTTGTTAATGTTTTAAAGGTTTAAATATAAAGTATTAAACTTTACACATTAGGGTGGTTCAAATTGGCTATTTTTATTTAGAAAGCAACGATCCCCCAAATCGTTTCCAAATCCAAAAAAAGTGGACACGTATTTTTTTTTCTTCGAAATTTTGATTTTTAATGGTTCCTGTCGAGGCCTCAAATTTACATAAGAAAATGCATGGGAAAAAAACATTTTTTGGTATTTTTCGAATAATTGTTCGGGGTTTGGGAAAACTTAAGACTAAAGTTATAGGACTTGCAGAGAACTTTCCAAGGAAGAATTTGACCTATCATACATATGGATTTGATGCCCCCAACCCACCCCCACAGTGCCCTGAAAACTACTCTTAAATGAAAAAATCTAGATTCTTCAGAAAATTGACCCTTCTAATTATTTCAATCTCTTTTTTCTCATAGAAATCATTATTATAAGTGTAGTGGGATGTTTCTAAACATTTGTCAGTTAATTTCCATTTGTTTAAATAATTCGTTTTTCTCGAAAATCCGTCTGAATTCTGTTTTCTGAGTTCGAAATGGCAGTTTATTATCTTAGAGTGACATTATTCATTAAAAAAGTTCCTCTATTGTAAATGTCGACACAGATAAAGTAGACAATTACAGACCGATTAGTGTAATTTCAGTATTCTCGAAAATTCTTGAAAAACTAATATCATCGCGAGTTATTGCCTTTCTGCAAAAACATAAGATCCTGAACTCAAACCAGCATGGGTTTCTGAAGGGGAGAAATATCGACACGGCCTTGCTAGATTTTACGGAGTATATTCTAAAGGCCCTGGAGAGGAGGCAAATAGTTTCAACAGTAATGTTAGATCTCGGGAAGGCTTTCGACTGTGTAAACATTAAACTTTTAGTTGAGAAAATCGATATATATGGCATTAGAGGACCAGTAAATAAGCTGATTGAATCTTACCTCACCGGAAGAACGCACGCGTGTAAATTAAAAGATTCAAATAATAAAATGTTATATTCGGAGATTTTAGCAATCGATATTGGTGTTCCGCAAGGAAGTATACTGGGTCCACTGCTTTTTCTCATCTATCTAAACGATATGTTTTTGGTGCCAATTGATGGTAAGATTATCTGCTACGCAGATGATACTACTGTTGTAACCCATTCGGAGGTCATTGATGATGTTATGAGCACATCTGCAATGCATGTAAAAAATCTTGGAGACTGGTTCTCATCCAACCTGTTAAGTTTGAATACTAATAAAACCAAGTTTCTTTTATTCTCGAATAACGTAACAAATGCCACAGAATTGGTCTGTGGTGATGTTGAGATACAAAGAAATCAGTTCTCCAAGTTGTTGGGTTTAATCATGGATGATCAACTATCTTACAAAGAACATATCGAACAACTATGCAAAACTGTGCACAGAAACATTTACGGTCTCCGAATTCTTTCAAAAAATACAAACAAAAAAATAGCAAAGACATTTTATTACGCAAATATATATAGTTATCTTAGGTATGCTATAATTTTTTGGGGTTCAGTGACAACTGCAGAGCGGGCTTTCATTACTCAAAACGGGCTCTTCGAACTTTGCTTGGTTTACCCTACCGCACATCATGTCGTGGTTTATTTAGACAGGAGGGGATTTTAAAGGTTCCGGCAATTTATATATATGAAAGCATTTCTTTCCTACTGAAAAATCCTCATTATTTCCGCGAACACCGCAGTGATAACTTTTACAACTGTAGGCATGGCCAGCATTATATTCTTCCTAGGCACAGACTATCAAAGTATGCCCGTGGAGCTGTGTACTCTTGTCTCAAATTGTGGAACAGTGTTCCCTCTTTCATAAAAAACTTAAATCATCCACTTGCAATTCGTAAAGAACTGTTCTCGTACTTGTGCACTTTAGAGCCTTATCATGTAAACGATTTCTATTAATTTGTATTTATTTAATTATACCAAATGTATATTCTTTTGTGACACTATTTGTGGCTTGTGTATTGCAACCTATAAATAAAGATACTTTATTATTATTATTATTATTATTATTAATTTTCTGAAGAATGTACATTTTTCATTTAACGGTAGTTTTCAGGGCACTGTGGGGGTGGGTTGGGGGCGTCAAAGCCATATGTATAATATCTCAAATTCTTAATTGGAAAGTCCTCTACAAGTCCTATAACTTTAACCTTAAGTTTTCCCAAACCCCGAACAATTATTCGAAAAATACCAAGAAATGTCTTTTTCCCATGCATTTTCTTATGTAAATTTGATGCATCGATAGGCACCATTAAAAATAAAAATTTCGAAGAATAAAAAAATACGTGTCCACTTTTTTTGGATTTGGAAACGATTTGGGGGGATCGTTGCGTTCTATCATCACAAAAATTTTTGCAATGCATTTTTGAACCACCCTATTACACATATATCCGGGAAATCCCTTAAACATATATAATGTATCGGCTTGTCAATTTGACGTTATGGGACTAACGGACAGTATGATGTGACATAAAGTGGTCCCAATTTTAAGCTCATGACTCCTCCGCTTTTATACTATCTCTATGGGATCCCCTTAATACACAGACAAAAATGTTTGTAAAGTTACAAAAAATAATGTAATAGACTACAAGAAACATGCTGTGATAGAATACTGTAAACACTAATACATACTGTAAAATTATTATGTAATAAATTTCAGCAAAAGTCTCTAAAAGAACAATTTGCAGTTATTTACGTTTTTTTGTGTAATATTACTGGTTATTTTATACCAGATATATTGCTGTCCTTTTTTTTTACAAAACGTTCCTGTCATATTGATATATTCCTGTAAAATTACGGCGATAATGCTGTAATTTTACAGGATGCTTTTGCTATTTCAAAGTCTGTGTGTCTTTACAGACATGGTGCCGGTTAACAGATACATCAAAATTGCTTTAAAAAATGTTTTCTGTGTATAAAACTTTTTACTCATCATGACATTTACTCTCAAAAAAATGTGGAATAAAAGTACACTTTGTGCACGCAATTGCCAATTTTGAGTGCAGTTGTTTCTTATTAATGTGATGCTACATAATTTTTTGGATGTTAGCGATAATCATAACCATAATTTTTGTCTGCTGTCATCTCAACAGACGAAGAAGTCATGAAAAATGCCTAAATAGGTGACATTCGTCAAAATGACATCGGCAAATGGTTACTAAAATGTATTTTTCAATGTTTTCAATCATGAAAAGTAAAGATATAAATAAATTGTAGGGTGCTATTTACAATTTCGTATACTGAAAAAAAAATTATGAAAAAACTAAACAATCTAACTAGTGCTGTGGGTTTTCTGGTAATTATTTAGTCAATCAACTTAATCAAATTTTATTCGCAGGTTGCAAACACGTCAAGGGAATTCTGCTCTATGGCCCACCTGGTACTGGTAAAACCCTCATGGCTCGACAGATCGGCAACATGCTGAACGCCAGAGAACCGAAAATTGTAAACGGCCCTCAGATTCTAGACAAGTACGTAGGAGAATCCGAAGCCAACGTCCGTAGGCTATTTGCCGAAGCGGAAGAAGAAGAAAAAAGGGTATTTCTCGTCAAATTCTCGCTCCAAAATCACCCAAAAATCCCCTATAATTCCAGGCAGGTCCCAACAGCGGTCTCCACATCATAATCTTCGATGAAATCGACGCAATTTGTAAATCTAGAGGGTCCGTAGCTGGGAATACAGGAGTCCACGATACCGTTGTTAATCAGCTGTTGTCTAAAATTGACGGTGTCGAGCAGCTTAATAATATTTTAGTTATTGGTGAGGTTTGAGTTTTTGCGAGTTATTTTTTTGGAGGGTTAAAATTTTGGGTTTGTTTAGGAATGACTAATAGGAAGGACATGATTGATGAGGCTTTGCTCAGGCCTGGAAGGCTTGAGGTGCAAGTCGAGATCAGTTTGCCCAATGAGGAGGGGCGTGTCCAAATTTTCAATATCCATACGGCAAAGATGAGGTCGTATAAGAAGATTCATCCGGATGTGGATTCAAAGGTATGTTTTTTGAATTATCGGAGTCTATTTTACTGTACTTCTGAGTATGTGCTGTAATTATGTTAAAAAACATAATTAATTAAAAACATAAATTAATAGTTATTTAACCAACAAGTATGTTAAAAAGAGCGATTAATGATCGAGACTGTTTAACGCTCAAGCGCAGCGAGAGCGTTAATTGTCGAGATCATTAATCGCCGTTTAATATTCGAGTTGGTTACAAAATTTTTTCGTCGATCGTATTCTTCTAGCGTCGTCTACATAAGGCGATTTCGCGTGGCTAAACGGTTCGATTTGGTTCCGGTTGGCGGTTGGATGTGGTTGACAGAGCGGTTCTAAATCATCATCATTTTTAAAACGTCAGTAACCGCTCGACGGAAAATGATCCGGTTCGATTCATAGGTTAGGTGCCCCACTTACTGTTAAATATGACAGTAATGACATACGCGGTGGTCTACCGCGCATTCCGACAACGACGTACCTATCCATTTTACCAGCATTTTACAACTTATAACCTAAAAATGACAACCCAAACGAACCGATATTTCAAACCGGCTTGCCAGGCAGGTTCAAGGTTTTGACGGACCGAATCGAACCAACTGCAACCGCTACGTCATCAATCGCCATGTGAAAATGGTTGGTTCAACTCGGTAGTCGAACCGCAACCGAACCGTTCCACGCGAAATCGCCTTTTGATTTCTCTTCGCCAATGTCCTTTTAGGTTATATGACAATTTATGTAATTTGACACTGACAGTTCTAGAGGCGGTATGTTTTGATTGGAAGGTTTCATTTCACATATGTTTGATTGGCCAATGAAACGACGTCTTCACGTTGTGTGATTGGCTATAACAAATCATGCATTAATAGAAATCGTGCATTAATAGAGTTGTTTAATAAACGATTTCCTATTCATTAAACTGACTCATAAATAAACGATTGACGGAAATAGTTATTTAACCAACAAGTAAGTTACAAAGCCATATCAATTCTCAATGTTTTGTTGTTTAATTCATTCCAATATCTGAATTTTTGTAGAAGGTTTCATTTTGTTGTAAAATTCTGCATTGTTTTTGCATCGGAAACACTGGCAAAACTGTGAACTAAGAAACTGAAATGTTCTTTACAATGTATCAAAGAAATAAATATTTAAATATGAATGAATGCATTTCAATGATTAATATTTTTCAGTCATAATATTAATACACTTTCGCCAAATTACTGTCAAAAGCTGCTCATAGAGTAGATCAATTTCTTTATTATTAAAAATAATAATGTTAACTTGGAAATCATATAAATAAATGAATAATATTCTATGCAATAAATATTATATAGGAAAAGTCCTATGAACAGTATAATTGAAAAAAGAATCACCTACCTACCAGTTTTCTTTAAATATAGATTTTCTTAAGAGGAATCAGTACTGCTGGTACGTCCTATAAAATAAGCATCCATAGTCAGCTTAATGTTGTATCAGTTCTCTCATGTTATACATCAAATTATAGATAACTGTGTATTACTTGCTCTGGTAATGTATATGTATTACTTGTTGTTGTTGTATCCACGCTACGTGATAAAATATAACTTATTCATGTACTCGAAGAAGTAAAGTTTGAGTGAAAAAAGCATGTAAGATATTGATATTTTTACGTGAAATTTTGTACACTTATAGAGGAAGGTGTAACTTAGACCTATTATGTGGTACTTTTTTCAATTTTAACCTGACGTAAAAAAATTGCAAAATCAGCCAAACTAACAGAACTATCAAAAATCTACCACTAGACGCAAAATTATATATCTTTTATCTTTAATTTGGTGTATTTCTTTTACGATTATGTGAACTAATTGCCGAGAAAAAGCCTCAGAACTTTTGCGTGTTTTGCAAGCAAAACGTAGGGGGTATGGATTCCCCTTAACTCATATTAAATATATGAGATCTGCCACCCTATCCACAGTTATAGTTTGTCCCACAATATGTGGTAGTGACTCATTGATTTCAGCTGTTATTTTACATACACAGTCAGACTTATTTTAGAATGAGACAGAAAGCTTTTTTATGTGTTTGTTGTTACGATTTTGAGCCATTTTGAGTCATTCCTACTATTTGTGGAACAAACTACCTCACTATTTTACAATTTTAGAATTGTTTTTGCCTTTTTCTGACAGTTTCTACATTATTGAAAGCAGGGAAAAGGCGTCTTTTAAATTTTGGAGAAACAAATATACCATCTGTCATGAAATATCGCAGCTAGGAAGATTCTACTTCTATTAGTTTATACTATAATAATAGCCTTAAAAAGTATTTATTATAAGTTCCAACACACAACCATAACTGGTCCATCACAAAAAACATTACCCAAACAATTTTTTCTTCATGTTGCAACAAACCTATTACAAGTTTATAATATGGTGACATACAATGCTATTACTGCTTGTAAATCCCAAGAAAAAAGCCTAAAACATCTGTAATTGTATTTTTTTCGGATCACAGAACATTTTGATTATTGTTTTGTACAGTTTTGAACTTTTACCTTTACAAATCATCGCTCATAAGGGTCACAACATAATAACTAAAAACTCATTTCAAAATTTTTGTTTATTCAATTTGATCTACACAAAAGAACGAATACAAAGTAGATTCCTTGCGTTTACTTTTTAAGTTTGAGCAAATAGCTTTCTCACGTAACTTCCTGAGTACCAAAACATCCGAATAATCGACACCTTGTTGTTCAGCCCAAGCAATAACTTGATTGAGAGACTGTATAGCTTGTTCAGCGGTAACGTTATCTTCCACTTCATCTACATCTGAGCTGACATCACATCCGTCTTCTACTAATACTCCTAGATCTTCATTCCATCTCATAATATCCTCAGGACTATAATTATCCTAGAAAGAAATATGAATGAAAATTGTTCGAACAAAAATTATAGGTGTCATGCAATACCTCAGCATTGGAAGTCTTTAGTAAATCAATGATACTCGCTATTATTTCGTTGGAAACTAACAGTTTTTCTAACTCGCTAAGCGGAATATTATCTTCGTCTTCGAGTTCACATTCCAGAATTTTGTTCCAACATTTCTTAATGGCGTCCATTTGTAAACTTTCCCATGCAACGGCAAGATTTGTAACGCCTTCTCTAAGCGATACTTGTCTCATTGCTTCGACCAAATTTACGGGATTTTTAGCGACTACGGACGATAATAAATGTTTTCGATAGATTAGTTTAGTGATTTTGATAACGTGGTCCATCTGTTGAGCTAGTGGTGGCACGTTTGGCGGAAGATACATAACAAAAATGTTGCCGTCTTCACTTTTCAATTCATTTTCTAGCGAATGACCGGATGCGCTGTCAAGAAGTAGCAATGCTTTGATTGGTAAATTTCGCTCTTCTAGGAATGTTTTCACCTATAGAAATTAAAAGTGGATTTATTTGTTGGAACTAGGTAAAAAGAAAAGAAAATGACCCATAGTCTCAGTCTAAGAAATGATTGATGAATAACAAAAACTAAATGTTCCATAAACTGTATAATATAAACAAATGACATGTGTTCTGTATCTAAAAACAAAAACAGTATAATATTTACAATACCTGATATGATATCTCTAAATTGGCATGCAGAAGGAATTTTATATTTTTACTATCCATTCCAAAACACATGCGTGTTTTTGCGATAGAAGATATTTGAGTCACTTTAGACTAATTGTTATTATTAAATGTTATTTAATAACAAATAGTCTTGAGAAAACATGCCATCATTATTAGTAAAATTGCTTTGAACAAAAATGTGAGTTTTAATCATTCAACGCCAGACAAGTTCTAAGCTTGTGTGAAAGAAATCATATATAAAAATTAAAAAAAGTTCAAATAAAAGCTTGACAACGCAAAATAATGGTGGTACATTTAATTTTTGAGTTATAAATTACTATATTAGTGCAGTTTTCAACTTTTTATATGTATGAGATTAATATGTATGAGTGAGTATTTAACAAGCTTAGAGAAAATACATAAATAATCTATCATAGATAATATTAGGGTATAAAATAACAAAAAAAAATATTGTTAACTGGGAGGGAGGTATTGTTCAAGCATTTTTTTAGAACGTAAATGCCAATTTGAGTAAAATGTTTCATATGGACTTATTTATTTTTTTAATGTCTTTATGAAATAATTGAAAAAGCATACACAGAGAAATGTTTTGTAATTTTAAAATGTAAAATGAATGTAACCAAAAAAAAAATCTCAAGAACGGTTTGCTATTTTGAAAAATCCTCGAACACGTCGATTTATAATTATGTATCAAAATATACTACGGGGTCATTATAAATGATTGTAGTCAAAGCAGGCGATGCCCATGTTAATAAATTTTTGCCGTTATACACAAACAGCTGTCAAACTTGAAATAGGTTATGCAACCAATTGAACTTTTGCGTGTAGTAGATGGGATTCCATTCAAATAGAGCGGCAACCAGAAATCTTTACATTTGATATCATGGCCTACTTCGACTACAATCATTTATAATGACCATGTACCTTATGATATCAAAATAATTTTTTTACCTTCAATTGTTTTTAACAGCCATCGACATTTTTTCAAATAACAACCCGATATTTTTTAATGAATTTGACAGCATAATATTTTTATGCCCTTACATAAGAAAATTTCGAGAAAAAGACATTTGAAGGATATGAAATAAAAGTAACAAAATTTCCAGAACGGCTAGACCGAATTTAACGAAATTTTGGAATTAAGTACTTTGCAACCATGTGACTTCACTGACGTTATTATCGTTGATGCAACAATAACAGTTTATGAGATATAACCTCAATCTTCTGAATTTGAAATAGAACAACCCTGTATATTTTGATATTTTCTGTTACAGTCTTCATTATCATATCAAAGACATCTAGAAATTACCAAAAAACCGTTATTAGTTAGGTTTAAAAATTAACAAAGAAAAAATTGATAACAAAACATTATTACATTTTCTACTGCAACTACTCTAGTTGGTTTATGAGGATTCTCAACCACTGAGAAGAACACATTGTTTTAAATTTGATCGGTTCATTTTTTGTTGTTGTAATTTTCTGTTATCATTTTTTTCTTTGTTAATTTTTAGAACTAAGTAATAAAGGTTGTTGTTAATTTCTAGGTGTTTTTGATATAATACTGTAACAAGCGTAGTAACATTGAATACGCAATGGAAGACTGTAACAGAAAATGTCAAAATATACAGGGTGTTCTATTTCAAATTCAAAAGTTTGAGGTTATATCTGAGAAACTGTAAACGTTGCATCAACGATAATAACGCCAGTGACTTCACATGGTTACAAAATACTTAATTCCAAAAATTCGGTCGAGCCGTTCCGGAGATTTTGTTACTTTTATTTCATAACCTTAAATTGTCTTTTTCTCGCAAATTTTCTAATTTTCGTAAGGCCATAAAAATGTTATGCTACCATTAAGACAATTAAAAGATCTGTCAAACTCATTAAAAAAATATACGCTTGTCATTTTAAAAATATGTCGATGACGTCATCTGTTAAAAACAATGAAAGTAAAAAAATTAATTTGATATATTAAGGTGTCTTTTGATAATTATAAATCGACGGGTCCGAGGATTTTTTAAAATAGCAAGCCGTTCTTGAGATTTTGTCATGTTTCCATACTTTACGCGCGCACTGTATATAAAAGTTACCGACAAAATGCCGTAAAAGGAGACTTTTCAGTTATTTGCGTTTTTGTACTATACCTGATATGATATCTCTAATATTGAGGTATTCCTGTGATATTACAGCGTTACTACAGTAATTTTACAGGATATTTTGTCATTAACACAGGAAATGTACGGTAATTTTACAGTAGAAGTGATTTTTGCTCTACAATTGCTCTACAAATTTTTAATAAATTTACTACAAAGTATTTAATAATAATAATTTGGTTCTTGTCGTATAATGAGCATTAAGACTTTTTTTTACAAAATTTCAAAGGCAAAAACTAATCAAAATCAATCGAGAATTGGTAAACAAAAGTTATGGCTCATAAAATTTCTAGAATACGACTTCCTAATCAACATTTCTGTTAAAAAATACGATACATGACAAAAAGTTAAAATTAGTCCAAAAATATATTGTTTTTTGGTATTTTATTCAACTTAACTTACTTGAGGAATAAATGTCTTATGGAACCACTCTTTAAGTACATCGGCAGTTATCCAACTCGTATGGGAACTCATATAATCGACCGGATTTGAAAAATCCCTAAAACAACTTGGATTATTAGCTTTGCCGATAACAAACGGCTTTAACTTGTGAACCCCGGTCGCGTTAGAGCAAGCCACGAACGTGATTCTTCCCTTTTCACATCTCCTCAATCCAACACTTGTTGTAACCGGTAAATTCTTCCAGAACAAACCCGAATGTACAGCGTTATAAATCTGATGATTACACAAGTGAAGCTCCTCGATTTTCGCGCTGAGTTGTTCCTTAAACGGCAACACTGTCGGTACTGGTTTTTTGCCGGGAGTTTTCGATAATCGTATTCCGTATCTCTTCTTAAATCTTGCCAGCCATCCATCGCTAGCGTTAAATGAGTTTTTACCGTCGTAGAGCCTCTCGTGGATGTCTTTCGCTTTTTCTTTAATCATCGTTCCCGTTACGGAGGATTGATCTTCCCGTTGTTTTAAGTACCAGTTGTAGAGTCTTTGTTCCATCAGAGGTTCCGCACCGGCTTTTAAAGTCCTCCGTTTACCTGGTCCGCAAATTGTTTCGCTTACCGTTTGTAAGATTTGGGTTTTTTTATTTTTTATGGCGCATATTGTTGATTTTGCGACGCCGTATTTTTGTGATAGGGAAGTTACTGTGAAGCCTTTGTTTATTTGTTCGAGGATTTCACTTTTTTCTGCTAACGTTAAGCACTTTGGTTTTTTCGATGCCATTTTTAAGTATTTATAAGTATAATCGAGAATATCATTTGATATTCTACGAATTTCTAAATTAATGAATATTTTTAGTAGTATATTAGTATTGTAGGGATACTATATATTTGACAGCCCACTTCGTCGATCTCATACCGACCTAAGCGATAAGTATTATATAGGTGTGACCCATGTTTATGTTATCGAGGTGCGGTGTTCTAGTTAGGTGGTAGCCAATAATTTATTGTATAAGTGGTTCATATTAGGCAGAAGTTTATATAAGATGTGTTCAGTTTAAGCACAAGTTTATATTTGATTGTTTTGTCTTTAGCAAAATATTTTCAACTCGTAAAGTCAGCAGACCTGATCTACCGCAATCTAATAGTTCCATAAATGCCTTTATGATTATTATCGATACAATTTAAAAGTATATCTTTATTATAAAAATTTTAAAGTAAATATTTTTTATGAACCACAAACTGTTTAATATGTATTTTGAGTACACGATTTTTATAGTTATGACAAGTTATTAATTCTAACTATAATTATGATATTAAATAACCAGAATAGAATAAACATCATATTTGGCGTTCTATTGAAGAGCATGAAAAATTACAGAAAGTTCTTTGAATTTTTCTGTACAATTGAATCGGCGAGTTCAAAAACAGTCCAAAATTGTCCATTTTGAACTGAAATAGCCAAAATGTTCACTATGATTTATTCTATCGAATAGACCTAAAGAGGATGCTTGGGCGAAATAAACAAGTCCAGAACAGTGCTTTTTTGCTCCCTCATGTTTCTGCTCAGTTTCTACTGACATATCAGTCGTAAGCATTCGCCAACTTCGTAATTTGCATTAAAATCGTTGTTGAGATACGCCGATGTAATCAATATGAGTATCAATATCAAAAAGATGGATAATATTAAAAAAAGTCCTCAAGTATGTAACTGGTGAAAATTTAGAATTTTACTACCACGTGACATTCGGACCGACTACCGCCATAGAAGAGGAAATTTGTTACTATCATGTACATAATCATCAAACTCTATATCATACTCTATGATATCGCTATATACAGAGATAGTCAAAATTACCGGAACACCGAAATAATTTTCCAACCATAAACAATTTCGAAAAAATTTTCAAGTAAAGGTTGTTTTGCTTTAAACAATCTATTGTTTAAATATATTTTTAATATACAGGTGTTCATTTTATTCTGGATATTTGGTAACCTTACCTTTTTCAAATAGAACATCCTGTATAATTTTACATTTTTTTATTCTAAGATTAATTCTAAGAATCTTTTGCATAATTTTTTTATAAAATGCGTTATTTTTGAGTTACGAGCAATTAATCAAAAATAGACGAAATTACCGAAATACCTAAATAATTCTCGAAGTAAAAATCTTTTTTCTGTGTTTAAACCAGGGCTGTGGAGTCGGAGTTCAGACAAATTTCAGAAGAGTCGGAGTCGGAAAAAATGTACCGATTCTGAGTCCAGGTTTAATTACTGTAGAAAAAAATCATGCAAGATGGACGTTGCCTTAGTAGATAGTAAACAAATAAAACCCATATTCTATTAGGTATTTTACAAAGCACATACCTACATACACATATGTAAATCATCAAATTACAAAACACACTTTCCAAACGAAAGTGAAAACGATTAACAAAAGTAATGTGTCAGAAATTTGAAAAAAGAAATTTGAACAATAAAATGAGATTGAGAAGTAGGCTTGTAGTTCAATGTAGTATCATTTATTCAGAAGTTGTACCTGTACCCATAATGATTATTTTCAGCTTTCCAAATAATTAAAAATGATTGAACCCACAATAATTTTATAAACGTATATTGCACTTACTTTTTTTTTATTGGAAAGAATTTTATTTCATCTTATACACTGTCTTATGGGTGCTTTTCTTATTATTAGAGATAGAAAGTCGGTTAAATGGACAAAGTTGTCGATTTGTATGTTCTCTAATGAGAAAACTGTTGAATAGAGATATTTTGAATAAACAAAGAAATTACATTTTATAAATAACTATTTTATTTGTGGTCTGCTTATTTGTGTTTTTACATAACTTTTCTATTTGTGGGCCGATCAATACGTCATTTCGATATCTTATAGGTTGTTTTTATTTACATTTAGATTGTCAGTTTAAATACTTTTGCCAACAATTTCGCTAGATACAAATAAAACTTCTGTTTTTCCTATGTGTGCAGCAGTTGTTTGTGAGCAATTTGATATGAACAAGCCATATGTTTAATACAATCACAATACTCAAATAGAAATTTAATTTATTAAATTTGTTTCTTTTTTTTCCTGGTAGTATTTTTGTTTTCATAGCAAATTTAATATTGCTCGGTTGTATTATTCTGTGTCAAATTTGTGATTATTTACATGTAAGATATTTATTACACAGAATTATTTGAAAATATTTTTCTGGAGTCGGACCACAAAAAATATCTGGAGTCGGAGTCGATAATTTTTTTTCCGACTCCGCAGCACTGGTTTAAACTAACTATTGTTTATTCTGGAAATTTGGTAACTGATAGCACACCCTGTATATTTATACATTTTTTATTCTAGGATTAATTTTTTCATAAAAATGATTTTTTAATACAATATTATCATTTTTTAGTTATAGGCAATTAATCAAAACTCCTGGACTTCAAATTAAGAATATTTTCCCACATACACACATTTCTTTTAATTTGGCAGCTTGAATATTTAATTTAATTCTATTTCATAGTTTAGTTATTTTTTTTAATTCCCTAATGATCGATTAATTGCTCATAACTCATTAATCTTAGAATTAAAAAATGTTAAATATACAAGGTGGTCTATTCGAAAAAAAAGGTTGCAAAATTTCCAGAATAAAATGAACATCTTACATTGTATATTGAAAATATATTTAGACAATACGTTGTTTAAAACGAAAAAACTTTTGTTTTGAATTTTTCTTTGAAATTCTTTACGGTTGAAGAATTACTAAGGTGTCTCGGTAATTTTGACTAACCATGTATAATCCGCCATTTATAAATTTATTATGAAAAAGTGACATGAAATTTTTAATTATCAATCTTCAAATCCAAGATTTTTTACGTTTTCGGTCGCCACATTGATTCCGCCATTTTTTTTTTTTTAGTTTATTTATTGAACCCAAAAAACATAATATGTTTATAACAGGTTTACATATATTATATACATAGGCAGAGTAGTATAGTGTATATATATATACAAAGCAAACAACAAAGATAATACAATTTAATACAGTTTAGAGTTGTAAGTAATGTTAAATTTAGTGTTTTTGCATTAATAAATAGTCTATCACAGCTCTGTTGAATTTGGCAATATTTAGAGTTTTAATATTACACGGCAGTTCATTGTACCATTTCACAGCCATTGTTGTTATCTTCTTCTCCCCAATGTTTTTTGTATTTGGTAGCACATAAAACTGTTGCCTTATTGTTGTTGTTTGAATTTTGAAAATTGGACATTGGATTTGGAGTCTAGGATCTTCAAATATGACAGCAAATAAGTTACATAAGCGCCTGACATCTTTTTAAATTTTCTAGTCGCCATATTGAATCCGCCATTTTGAATTTAAAAAATATGACAATGGGTTTATAAACGGAACGTCAAAAACACTATACATCATAATAAAAATATTATTTAAATGCTTTAAATAAACTAATATTGTTAAAAATGTACGCTGTTTTTCCGTACAGTTCAAAAACAGTACACATGTCCATTATGTTTTTTTAATCATTTTTTTTATTTATATTTGCATTAAAAGCAGAGCGCTTTTAATGCAAATGAATAAATATGGAATACATTTAACTCTCTGTGAACTACTTTATATTTTGTCTGTTGGCACAAAATAGCTAACTGCTATACTTTTCAAGATATTGCACCGACAAAATTATTTTGTAAATTTTCTCAGAATTAATTTTTGGTCTTGTACTGTTTTCGAACCGACTGATTCAATTAAAAAACTGTATTTATCAGACAAGGTTGTAATATGAAAAAAAAAGCTCTAATGTACTTCTTTTTAGTTCAATTATGATTTGAAAAATACAAAAGTTCATATTATTCGAACATGAAAAATCTTCACAATTATTTACAGGAAATAGCAACGTTAACAAAGAACTTCTCCGGCGCGGAAATCGAAGGTCTTGTCAGGGCCGCTCAGTCAACAGCAATGAATCGGCTGATCAAAGCCGCTAACAAAGTCGAAGTTGACCCCGAAGCCCTAGAAAAACTGATGGTATCACGATCCGACTTCCTCCATGCTCTGGAACACGACATAAAACCCGTAAGTTACTTCCTCATCCCAAAAATAACAAATAAATAATAAATAAATAAATAATAAATAAATAACAAATAAATAATAAATAAATAATAAATAAATATTAAATAAATAATAAATAAATAATAAATAAATAAATAATAAATAAATAAATAATAAATAAATAATAAATGAATAATAAATAAAGAAACTCCCAACTAAATTATCCACATTTTTCTATTCCAAATTAGGCATTCGGCTCAGCACAAGAAGCACTCTCGCTATTCCTAGCGCGGGGCATAATAAACTGGGGAAACCCGGTCAAAAACATCCTGGAAGACGGCATGTTGTTCATCCAACAAGCGAAGGCAAACGACACAGCGGGTCTGGTCTCCGTTCTCTTGGAGGGGCCCCCGAATTCGGGAAAGACAGCTCTTGCGGCGCAGTTAGCGAAGAATTCAGATTTTCCGTTTGTCAAGGTGTGCTCGCCGGATGAGATGGTCGGTTTTACGGAAACTGCCAAGTGTCTGCATATAAGGAAGGTGTTCGACGACGCCTATCGTTCCACGTTGAGCTGTATTGTTGTGGATAATATCGAACGTCTGTTGGACTACGGTCCGATTGGGCCTAGGTATTCCAATTTGACGTTGCAGGCGCTGTTGGTACTTTTGAAGAAAGAACCGCCGCCCGGTAAAAAGTTGCTCGTGTTGTGCACTAGTAGCTGCAGGTGAGTGTTGGTTGTTTTTGTTTTTTTTTTTAGCATACTGATAGTGACAATGGATTTTATGGTCATAATACAGCAAACTGTCATGATAAAACACCAAACTGTCATCATGAAACACTAAACTGTTATCCACATAAATTTAGGAATATTATTTATCTCTGACTCATCGTTTATCTACAGAGATTTAAGCCCAACTCATGACAGTTCGGTGATTTATGGTGACAGTTTGGTGGTTTATAGTTTGACAGTTACGCTGAACTGATATCACTTGATTAATTTTTTTTGTAAGGTTTTTGCGTTATCTAATTTAGACTTTTGTGTTTTATGATCATATAACCTCAAACTGTCTTCATAAAATATCAAATAAAACACCAAACTGTTACCCACATAAATATATGATGGTTTATGATGGTATTGATGGTTTATGGTGACAGTTTGACGGTTTATGGGTGATGACAGTTACGCTGAACTGATATTACGTAATTTATTTGTTTCTTTAGGTTTTTGCGTTCTCTAATTTAGACTTCTGTGTTTTATGATCATAAAACATCAAACTGTCATCAAATAAAACACTGTCAACTGTCATTTCTGTAAATTTATGAATATTATTTATCTGCTACTAATTTATTATCTACATATCTATGAAGACTTAATCCCCACTTATGACTGTTTGGTGGTTTATGGTTTATGACAGTTGCACCAAACTGATAACACTGTATTTTTTTGGTTCGGTTTTGGCTTTCTCTAAATTAGTGTTTTCTCATATTATGTTGCTATTCACTCGTATAATTTATTATTTTTTGGGCTTTCACAGTAATATATAATTTATGTCAAAAATATTTAAACAGATAAACAGTTTTAGAAAAACTGTTCAGTACAGAATATTTCATACAGGTGTCCCACTTTTTCTCGCGCTAAAATTATGTTTAGAAAGTAAATGTCATTCTGATTAAAACTTTTCCTTAGGACCTACTTGTTTTTCAAATCTTTAAAAAGTTACAGATGCTTGACATATCAAAAAAATAAAAAAAGATAAATGAAAATGAAGAAATAACAATAAATATCCACAACAGTAATAAAAACAATACATTAAAGCAGGGTTGGGTAGGTATAATACATGAGGTAAAATACATGGTTTTCTACCATGTAGAAATCATGTAATTTACATTAGACAGTTTTCTACATTCAGGTACCTAGGTAATCTACGTGTAGAAAACTTAAAATATTAGTAACAAATATATTTTTTATTTTGTTTATTAAACATGAAAATACAATACCTATATGTATCTATCCTATTTAAGTTTAATATGTGATATAACAATGTAGAAAAAGTAATAATTACGAAAAAGATCGGTTAGATCAATTCAGTAATCATCACACTTGTTACCATCTTTTACTTTGAGAGAGTAGTAAATGTGTTAACTGCAACACTCTTGTAATAGCACCAATAAGTAGGAATGACTATCGCAATGTATACAAAATGGGGAACCACCGGCAGTGTTGCCAGATAGATTTTACGGATTCCACCAATTAACAGTATAAATTCCCCCAAAACCAACCGTTTCGGCAACAAAATCCCCCGATTTTTCTACCTTTTCAGAGAAACTTGTTCGGGAGAGGGGGGGGGGTGTAGATATGAGTTTCAATATTTGTATCACTGGTCAAACGAAAAAAAACGCCAAAAAGGAATGTTTAAGGATAAAAGTCCCCCAAATCTTCAACTTAACGTGGAACAGCTGTGGAAATAGCCTGTTGATGAAAATTAGTTATCAATGAAATATAAAATAAATTGATAATAAAATACCTCCAAAAATCCCCCAATATAAAAGTTTGCCCAGAGGAAATCCCCCAGACATTTTATACCGCCAAAACTTTCCCCAAACGCCTAAAAATCTCCCACTTTTGGGGGAAAGTCACCCAATCTGTCAACACTGACCACCGGCGGAGGGCTGTACTCAGCGCAGTATGATAGAACACCACAAATACAACACAAGACGGTGGTATTCTACGTATCATACGTATTCTACATTTTTAGTAGTTTTCGACGTCGTTTTCTACGCGTAATGTAGAAAACCGTTTTCTACGCGTATTTACCCAACCTCCATTAAAGTAAAAAAAAATCTAAATATTGAAAGTAAATTAAATAAACAAATGAAGAAAGAAACAAGAAAACATGAAACTTTTTAAAGATTTGTTGTTTTACAAGTAAATGTCATTCATTCTAAGTAAAGAGTTTCAAGTCGACATATTGGGCTTTTCAATACCTTAAGAAGTTAGAACCATCTAAAATACAGTTTTGCTATTATTTCAAACGTTTAAGGAATATGAAGACAAATACGTAATGACGTAATAAAACTTTTTGCTCAAAAGTTTGTTGGGGAAAAAATTGGGATGATACTTATAAAGTAAAAACAGTTGGTTTTTATTGTTGGTTTCTTTTAAATGGTAACACTTTTTTCTTAATTTTTTTTTTAGGTTTCTTATAAGTAATACCTATAGTTTTCTTACTAATTTGGTACCATTATAAAGATAAATATTTTTTAAATTGTTCTATAATCAAAAACAAATGTTGACGAGAAACACTAAAAATTGAAAACAATTACTTTTGCCTCTAAACTTTGCCGAAAATTTTTTATTGAAAAATCATTATTACCGCATTATTTCAATCTGACGCCTTTTGTTTTTCACTTCTGCAAAATGTAAACAATATTTATCTCAAAGACGGTACAGAATGGGACATCTGATTATCTGAAGTTTTATGGGATAACTGTTTCTACAACCTATTTAGCACACAAAATAAAACACCCTGTATACAGGATGTCTCACGGCACTGGTACATTAGAAGTTTCTCATGTTCTACTATTTCTGGAAACTTCAAATTTTGGAATTATAATTTCCTCGATCTGAGCTCTTCAGCTAAAATATTCTCAAATTAACTGTCACGTGCGGTCACCGGAAGTCGGTATCAACGTTATTATTTTAAACGGAATGATATAATTTTAATTTTATTTTTGGTTTCTACGTATCAAAATACATCATTTTTCATAAGGTTTCCCTATACCCAAATATCACCATTTTTGAGTTTTTTGATTTTACTAATTTTTTGGTGATTTTCGGGGTTGCGTTTAAAACTGAATATCTCTGTTATTATTGAAACTAGAAGTTTCATGATTGGTGGTCCAAAACTAGAAACATAGCCAAATACGACGATGTTTAGTTCATCATGATATCTTATACAGGCTGTTCAAAATTTACAACACAATAATTGAATTTTCAAACGTAAAACACTTTTTTTTTCAAATGGAACACCCTGTATACCGATATGCCATTCGATAGGAAATTTTATTCCCTATCAATCAATATTAGGGTTCCCTATATCTATCTTTAATAGTTTTTGAGATATTGTTACTTTTTCTTTAAATCCATTTTAAATACTCCCATTTAATATCCATTCAACTTAATCAGATGTTAGGTGACGGTAGGTGGTTCGGAAATAGGAGACCCTGGCGGTGGCCGCCAAGCTCACCAGATTTAACACCATTAGACTTTTATTTCTGGGGTGATGTGAAAAGTCAGATCTATTCCACACCAGTTAATACTCGAGAAGAATTGACTACTAACAACTACTAACAGAGTAGTAGACGTTCCATTGACATCGTTTGGATACCTTTTCATTTTCATTATTTTCATATTTGTAAAATACGTTTTTTTAGATACTTTTTTGGAAATTTCTTATAACTTTACTATCTTTGTTGCAAAACTTGATGTTAGCTGAACTTGTCATGATCATCCAGGCCAACAATATAGTGTATCAGCTCAAATTTCTCTTTAGTAAGAATTAGGTTCGGACTGTTAAAAATTGAAGATGTAATTACCAAAACTGGTCGAAGGAAGTGTAAAATTTGAATTGAATTTTTCAGAGAAGTTTTACAAGACATGGGTATGATATCGGCTTTCACCGGACTGCTTCATGTTCCCAATTTATCAAAACCAGAACATCTTCTTTCGGTTTTGGATAACTTGGAGATGTTTAATCCAGAAGAACTCAAGCAGATAGCTAGAAATGTAAACGGAAAAAGGTATTATTATTTTCTTTGGCTCCTATATCGGATAAAACAATATTTTAACAATTCCAGGATATTTATTGGCATCAAAAAATTGCTTGCGATCGTCGACATGGTCAGGCAGATACCCGAGGGGCATAGGGTGCTCAAATTCCTTACCAAAATGGAAGAAGAAGGGGGCCTAGATACAGGTGTTTGTTAAGTAATGGTCTTAGTCTAATCCAAACTGTTGTTCTTGTTGACATGAATGTATTTAGCAATAGTATTAAAGTCAATATGAGAATAACGTTAGTTAAATTATTAATATTTTAAAGGGCTATTTTTAATCGCAGGGGTGGATTAGTATAGAAGCCATTCTAAAAATGCTACGTTAAAAAGTTATATATAAACAAACAGCTTTGCAAATCGAAAAATGTTTGGTAAACACAAGTGTGTTGGACGTGATTGTATGTCAATAGTATGTTATTAATGTAACCTCAATGATATTCCAGCCAATTCTTAATTGCTTCCGAAAATTATTTCATCCCTGCTATTTTGTTAATAAATTAATTCGGGCCTGCGTTTTCTACTAACGGAAATTTAATTATACTTGGGACCTGTTCAAAGTATAAACTTATACACAGTGATAACCAAAATTATTTATTCATATGTTATAGTAGGTAAATTATACTACACAATAATGGTTTTCCTATTTATTTTTGTATAGTTTTTTTTTGTATAATTGCACACAATGTACTATATCTCTAATAATAATTGACTTTCTATAAGTAAAATATTAAATTCTTCCTTCAGCTTCTTGTGAAATAGTGATTGCTTTGTGATGTAATGTGATTCATGTAAAAAAAATGCTAATAATAATTATTAGAAGTGCATTTAATTCCTAATGCTAGGTGACACTATAAATATATGTAAACATGTACATTCCACGTTATGAGAAATTTTGGTTTTTCAAAAAACAGAATTATGTTACTACGTGAAATTTGAAATGTTAGACATTAGGAGTTATCTCAATATTGATGCATGTTTATTTCTGGTTACATATTGTAGATGAGATGTGATTATTTAATAGAAATAAATGATATATGAAGTTACTATTTTTGTATGTGAATAGTACCCAGTCATTTTTCTTTCAGGTAAATTATATAGTACAGTAGAACTCCAATTATCCGGATATCTGATTATCCGGATTAGAGAAATTTTAAAATTCTTTTAACTAAAACATTATTTTGTTTAATAGATTTTAGGTTAGAATACCAATAAATATTAACAAAAAGTTTTTTGTACAGTATAAAAGCGACTATAGCTGATTTGTAATGATGGATTCCTGAAACCCCGCGATGTATCCGTGCGGAGTTATAAAGTTATAAGCAGGGTTTCGAACCGTAACTGAACCGAAAACCGAAAAAACCGTTATTTTTGTCGGAACGAAAACCGTAACTGAACCGAAAAAAATATCGGTTTTGATTTCGGTTCGAAGCGTGTAGCGTATTTTGCCTACATTCGATGCTTGTTCATGCGCGTTCGTTCTCACAATCCTACCTACATTAAGTTGTAACGTAGTTGCAACTCGAAAGTGCGTTATGTTTGCGGTGTTGGTCGTGTTGATGTACCTACCGTCTGGCCGTCACCTTTATTTGTAATATAGTATACTTATCCTTATATACGAATCACGTAAGTAACATTTAATTTTTATTTATTTGGGTAATATAAGTTAAAGGTAAAATTGACATTTCTTTATCTCAAGGGATACATATCTACAGACTCTTCAACGAATATTTGTTTTTCAGTTTTATTATTAGTCTCCAATATTTTACTAACAATTTTAAAATACAAATTTAAAAAAAAATCTGTTAACGAAACTATGACAATAAGTGTCACCGACACGGTACACCAAGAGACTTTGATGCGGATGTCCAGGGCATCTCGTGCCCTGTGGAATCCGTATGTTACTTGTCAGGTTAATTCATAGATAAAATACAAAATGAGATGATAGATTTTAGTATGGACCAGGAATCGCGGAGTAGAAGTATTTTATCTATAAAAAGGGCAGATCAGTATATTCGCTAGTTTATTTAAGATTTTGTTCATCTAACTTCAAACAGCGTTTCAAAACAGTGCATTTTTTCTGCACGGTCGGCACGATAACTCAAAAAATGTTTTACGTATTTTTAGATCACTTCTTTTTCAGATTTTCGAAAAGCTTTATAGTCTGTCTAGAGAATTGTTAAAAATGTGTACCTAAATTTTTTGTCTACATTAAGAGAACAAAAATTGGGTTTAACGAACACAACCAAAGAATCCTGCATACTTTAACAGTTAATATACTGATTAGATTAGTTTATATTACATATTTTTATCTTGTTAAATTATGTGTAAATTATATATGCATGTACATATATATAATAAACTATATTATTACATAAGTATATTTATGTATTTCTAATTATTATACCTTTAACCTCTATAATTAGTATTTTATAAGAACATATATTATTATTATTAATATTATATTAATATATTATTTATATAAGTGCATGAGGTTCAATACAAACTGTACAACCAAAAATATATAAAACGCATTAAAAATTAATCACATGGAACTGAACCCAAAAACCGAAAACCGAAAACCGGAACCGAACCGAAATATTTCTTATGTATTGAACCGTAACGGAAACCGTAACGAAAAAAATACCGGTTCGAAACCCTGGACTTATAAGTATAACACATACACCCTTACTTGTATATACTGGGTGGACGTTTTAACTTGAGACTCCTAAATATCTCTACGTTGTACCATGAGCAGACATGACAGTCGTCGCTTTGACTGCTAGACGGCGAGCGCATTATGGAGCGCATCCCATGCAGTGGCAGCGGTTGTAACTACCGCAGACGCCACAAACTTCCATCGTCAATAACTTTTGATAGATGCATCGTACGAAAAAAATGTTCAGACAAAAGATTCTTCTTATTTAGCGTAAAATCATAATTTGATAAAAAATTTGGGTATTCCCATTTAAAAAACTTAAGTTAACCTCATTTTCACCGATTGCAGCGCCATCTGCAATGAAACTGATATCGCCATCTCATTTCTCCTTTTGCGCCCTACAAGTTTATTTAAGACACTTGTCATACCATGCATATTTCTTGAGATATTTATGAGTCTCAAGTTAAAACGACCACCAGGAATAAGCGCACACATTAGCTTTGTTCGCTGAGCGCGTTCGGAACGTGTTCGGGACGTAATTTATATTGGACCAGATGTGCTGTGTGATAATGGTAGGGAAATCATAGTGAGACATCGGATTGGTCCAATATAAAAGAGAACCTGAACTAGTTCAGGATTCGCTCTGCGAACAAAGCTACTATCAGATATCCGTAGTCTACTTAAGCTTTTGTTGTGGTCTGTAGTCCGGATTTGAAACTCTTTACTCATTAAATTGTAGAGTGATGGCACCAAAAAGAAAACGTCTTGTTTTAACCGCAAAGGAGAAAATGATAATCGTTGATGGTCTAGCAAAAGGTGAATGCGCGAAAAAGTTTGCCGATGAGTATGGTGTCGGAGTTTTAACGATTTCAAACATAAAAGAAAAAGCTGATGCGTTAAAAAATGTATTTCAAAATTGAAAATGAAGATGGAAATTCATGTAGAAAATCTATGAAATGGCCTGTAAATGAAACGTTGAGCATGCGGTTTACAGTTGGTTTGTACAAAACCGTTCTCGATGCTAGCCGTAGTTTCAGAAAAGGCATTATTGTTTAATAAAAAAAAATAGGAGGGGATTTGTAATTTCAGGCAAGATAAGGTAGGCTTAGAAAATTTAAAGAAAGGCATGATATTAGTGAACTCGAAATTCACGGCGAAAAAATGTCTTCCGGCAAGCATTCCGCAGATACGTTAGTTTCAGTATTTACAACAAAGTTTTCAGGACAATTAGATAAAGATTTTATCTACAATGCGGATGGCACTGGTTTGTACTGGAAAGCCCTGCCTAGAAGAACACTGGTTAAAAATAACTGTCTTCACCTGTGTATAAGAGCAAAGATTGTCTCACAATGAAAAATCCAGTTATCCGGATTTTTGATTATCCGGATCGGGTCTGGTCCCAATTAATCCGGATAATTGGAGTTCTACTGTACGTTTTTTTTATGAGAACCACCAGAAAAATCAGTGTAAAAGTAAGTATATTCTGAGGTTCTGAACTTCTTAAGTACTTCACCAATTTTGATGATTTTTTTGGTACAATGTAAAGAAAATTGCCATAATAAATTTTAAAACCAAATCTTTTTTAGTATAGGCAACAGCGGTCAGTAATAGGCTATGAAAAATCAGTGTTTTGTGATTATCTAAGAAACAATAACTTTTTCGGAAAAACATATCAAAATTATAACTAGTAGTATTTTCAATTATCATTTATTTGTACAACTAACAGTATCAAACAAACCATCAAACATTATTCTTCTAGCTTTTTCCCCCTGCAAAAATATTCAAGTTTTGTAAGCTATCCAAGGTAACAAATGTAATAATCAATAATAAATCTTATTTTTGTTCTGGTGAATTTTTGTCCAGTTTTTTAAAATATTTTTGAAACATTTGGGCAAAACAGGTACCTATCACCAAGTTTAAAGAAGTAGTCAAAAACATGGTTTATATAATTTTTGGTAATTTATAACGCAGGAACCCATAGGCTACAATAACTCCCAATGTTTACAACTTTTTACGTTATTTAAAATATGACAAACTTTAACATTTGGTAGTTTAAGAAGTAATAGAAGAACTCTGATGGAGTAGATATAGGGTTGCCAGATCTCATGATGAGTCTCATATACAGGATGTTCCTAAATCTCATGTAAATACAAAAAGGGGTAATTCTTTGGCTTATTTAATGACTAAAAATTCATATAAACATAGGTCCGCAAACGCTTCGTTGCCGATCTACAGGGTGTTGAAATTACAAGATTCTTTTATTGTTTTCTTTATAGCTCTTGTATCCTAGTTTTAATTTTTAACAGTTGGTGGCGAATAAAATGTCAAAATAAATACAAACAAAAGGTTATCTAAATCAAGCCAAGGCATACTAGACCAATTATTCAAAAAATTTTAATTTCATCTAGCGAAACACAGAAAAGCTTTTATTCTTTTTCTCGATAACGGTGGTAAATACGAAAAAACTACAAAAGATTAAAATGCTTTAGAACAAAACAAAAAATGCATTTTGTATTTTAGAATCCACCAGCGGCGCAAAAAAAGTTCATGGGGAGAAAAGGGGGCATGACCCCTGAAAAAATATCTCCCTGCAGATTCTTAAAACCATTTGGTATGCCCAAAGATGTAAGTCCTACAGCGTAACCCATATTCCAAATTAGAGCTAGATATCTCAAAAACTACAAGAGCTAAAAAACTAAAAAAATCATGAAATTTCAACACCCTGTAGATCGGCAACGAAGCATTTGCGGACCTATGTTTACATGAATTTTTAGTAATTAAATAAGCCAAAGAATTACTACACCCCTTTTCGTATTTACATATTTAGGAACACCTGTATTTTAAAAAAATTTCGTACTCATATTGAGTCTACAAAATCTCTTATATTTTAACCAAAACTAAGTATAAGAACATTTTTTCACTGAAAGAAAGTGACGAGAGTTGCCAGATTTCTAAAATCACGTCACCATTTCGAGTAAAAAAATATTAAATAAGATATTTTCCAGTTGTGCCAAATTTTCCATTTTTTTGTATTGTTCTTTTAGACACAAATATTTTTATTTATTTTTAAACTCTGAAGGAAATTTAAGTTATTCTTTGCAAATGGTTATTTAAAGATTCTTAGGGTAACCAGTTTTGCTAAGTAAATAATATTAGACCTGGAATTTATTGATATAATATAATTCTTAAAAACAAAAACAGTAAGAGATATATAATGAAATACTATAATAAGAATATCAAATTGAACACAACAATATAAATAAAAATAAATAGGTAAAGTTTGTATCACAATCAACCAACACCAACAAATTTTACTATCCAAGGATGATGCTTTACATCAGATAACCGCATTCGGTCACATGGTTTTATCACCAACAGCTGAAAAAAGTGTCCAAAGTCAATAAAATGTCTTAAAAAGTCTAAAAAATGAGTTTCAATGACATTAAACCAAAATTATACGTCACCTTCTTAATGAGATCGACCGCCCCGGCTGGCATAAACTCAGGAAATGACATGTCAAGGTTTGAAACCTTTTCGCGGGTGTCCTCAGAGCACTTTGATTTGAACGGTGGTGAGCCAACACAGAATTCGTAGCATAAAACTCCTGCAAATAACGAAACGTCAGCATTTAAAAGTTTATATGAAAATTTAAAGTATTATTCATTTTTAGTTTAAACATTTGCATGCAGCATCAGCTAAAAATTTGCGCAAGATACAAACCTAAACACCAATTATCAACTTCCGCACCATGTGCACTACTGTGCTTCATTTCCGGTGCCAAATAATCCAAAGTTCCGCACATCGTTGTCCGTCTCATTGATGGTGCGTGTACAGACCAACCAAAATCCCCTACTTTGACGTCGCCTTCGATAGTGAGCAGTAAATTCTCGGGTTTGATGTCACGGTGGATCACTTCATTTTTGTGGCAATAATCCAATGCATCTGCCACTTGGTATGTGTACTTTGCGGATCTACGCATGTGGTTAGAAACGTTGAGAAAAAACACACTGCTGAATGTTACAACAGTCACAACTCACAGTAACATAAACTTAAATAACAAATTAGGTCTGAAAATACATTAGAATTTCATTCATCATGTTAGAAACAAGTACTGGTAATTCACCAGTAAGTTACCGAAAATTTTAATTACAGTTGGTAATTTACCGGAATTTATCAATTAATTAAACTATTGTATTTATTTATTTTTTGTTAATTAAATGTACATACTAAACTAAATCAAATAGTTTGTATTTTTCGAAGTTTTCTTTATGTACAAATGCACCGCGCGCCACTGTTATGTTATGTTTCTATTATTTTAGAACTTTATTTAACAGGAAGATATTTTTCATTGCTACATTCAGACGCATATATTTCTGAAACGGTTAGTGGTATAAAAAAAGACAAGTTTTTAACTAAAATTGTGATAAGCATCATCTTGCCCAAAAATTAATAGTTTCCGAGATAATTATTGCAACCGTTCTCCAAGTAACTGTTCAAATGATAAAATTTTGTTTATCGTAGAAATACCCGAATATTGTAACTACAAATCTACGAATTCTGATTAACTTACAAGTTTTCGGGGAATCTACCGCCAGGACTATTGCGAAGGTGATCATACAATTCCCCTAGCCCAGCAAATTCTAATACTAAATAAATTCTAAAATCGTCATGAAACCACGTTAGCAACTGCAAAATATTTGGATGCCTAAAAGCAAACATTATAAAACCCGTATACAATACATGGAACTAGTTATTTGTAAATTACTTCAAATGTGATTGAATTTCGATTTCTCTCATGATCTGTCGTTCAACTCCGTGTTTCACTACCTCACTCTTTAATATCGTTTTCAACGCAACAACATAACCAGTTTTCTTCTCTCGAGCAGTGAAAACTCGCCCAAACTGTCCTCTGCCTAGTCGTTCACCTAACTCAAAATCATCCAATGACCACTTGTAGCTAAAACAACAATTTTTCAAAATTAATTGGGCTCGATCAAAACATGATAGTAATCAAATTAGCCAAATGGGTATTTACCCAGCATTGCCATAGGCCTCATGTTTCATCATGGCAGTCATAAGTTTCTTGGTGCCACTCTTATATTTATCTGGAATTCTGGTTGTCTCAAGATGATTGTTAACGAAAGCTTCAATAAGCTCGGATTTTACCGATTCCGCCATATTTCTGCTTATTACGTGTATTAAAAGATGTCATAAAATTATAATAAATTGTTCCTAAAAAAACTTTGAACTTCGACAAACATGTGGTAAAAATAAAATGATGGATGAAAATTCAAAAAGTATAGTGAACAGAGCGAGCAACTTGGAGTAACTACTTCCAACCATAACTGAAAAGTCACCAACAACAAATAAATTAAAACTAGAAAATAAAATAAGACCAATATTGCTTTTGGCTTTTGTGTATCGCCCCCATTACTTCACTACGACGTTATAGGTAGTTTACAATAGAATGACAAATACTTAATAATTCCTAAATCATGTCTAAATCAAACCAAAAGGCAGTGAGCTGACGCATTGCCAACGTTTATAGTATATTACATTACAAGAGCAGTAACTAGCATATTACGTACGAGTGGAAATTTAACATACGAGCCGCGAAGCGGCGAGTTTTGTTATTTTCCACGAGTATGTAATATGCGTTACAGCTCGAGTATTGTACATAATTTTACCTACGACCGACAATTTCAATAAATTGTATCAAAAATGACAAACACATACAGGTAAGAATATTTGACGGTTAACCAATCAATGTATTCGCGCGACATCTATTGCAACTACGGAGAACTTTGTCTGAAGTGTCGATCGAAAATTTCAGTACAAATTCAACATAAATTATCACGTGCAAGTAATAATATGTTACAGCTCGAGTATTGCACTTACTTACGACCGAAAATTTCAATAAATATAAATTGTATCAAAAATTACAAATAAATAATCAAAATATTCGCGCGACATCTGTCATTATGACATTAGGTCGTGCGTTAAAAACACAAACGCACAGCCAAAGGCACACGTATGTTATAAGCGATATACGAGCTAAGTAGTCCGTGACGTAAGGGACATTTACACATACGGTCGTAGGTAAAAGATTAAACACAGACCGCACTATTGGACCGCGCAATTTTCCAGTTTCAAACTTGTTTGTTATGCACAATGCGCGCCAAAAGAAAGTCGTACACCGTATAGCTTTGTAAATGGTACTTTTATAACCTATACGCTGTCATTCTGACATTAATCATTGGCATGAAACATGCACCAACTGTCAAGTTGACAAGCCAGAATTACATGATGTCAAAATTAGCTGTACGACTTTTTTTGGCGCGGATTGTACCAGACAAAACTGGGCTTCCAAATTTAAAATCACAATTTTTCCCATTTTTAAGGTACGATTTATTGGAAGGCACGATTTGTACATGATTTATATTCAGAGAGTAGCACATATCACATGAAACACGAATACAAGCTTTAAAGAAATTTATCGCCACATTTAATACGCCATGTTGAATTTAGTTCGAAAATCTGAGGATTCTGCAGACTTATTACTTAGAAATATTATGGGAAATAAGTCTCATGCAAATGCAACAA
Source organism: Aphodius sticticus (assembly GCA_963966075.1). Lineage (NCBI taxonomy): Eukaryota > Metazoa > Arthropoda > Insecta > Coleoptera > Scarabaeidae > Aphodius > Aphodius sticticus. The sequence continues at coordinate 68,922,247 of OZ014509.1, forward strand.
TTTAAAAATTTTTTGTCGCAACATTGGATCTGCCATTTTGAGTTTTAAAAATCCGTTTTCCACATAAGATACCATAGGCTCTTTAAATATCACAGCAAGAAAATTTCATAAAAATTTGAAATTTTTCTAAATTTTTGGTTGCCATATTTAATCCACCATTTTGGATTAAAAGTCTGACAGATTCGGAATCAGACTCAAAAACCCTATATGAGGCGTTTAGTATCAAAACCAGCTCAATCCTTTTTTTATAAATTTTACAGGAGAGAGAAAAAACGTTTAAACCATTTAATTTTTCCAAAATATTTTTTTTTCGTTTGCACAACCTATGGTGTGTGATTCCAAATATTTGATGAGTTTTAAGTTAGCTGTTCTGTATAATTATTCATAATTAAAAATTGTTTGGATTAAGCTGGTTTTGAAAAATAGCCCAGGGAAAATCTCTAAAAAGATCATTAGTCTACTGCTGGGAGGTATTAACACACTTCTTTGAATCATAACTATAAACATTTTTTTAAATTATAAACATATTTATGAATTTATGATATAACTATAAACATAATTTTATTATAATTATTATTGTCATTAGATCAAAACATGTTCATGCTAACGTTAGCAACACATTTGCCTTCGTCGAAGAAATTATATTGTTGAATATTATAATCATACTAAACTATTATTTAAATGCTTCATATACATAACTAATATGGTTAAAAATATACATTGCTTTCATATTTAATTGAAAAACAGTACTTACATGTTCAAGATGATTATTTTAATCATTGTTCTGCTTGTAATGAAAATTTAAATACAGTATATAATCCGATGTATTATCCGTAAACTACTTTATAAATTTTATCTGATGACACCATCGAGCGTATATGATCTTAAGGTTGACACCAATACCTATATCTGCTATAATTGTTTTTTTTTTTTCAAAGTGCAGTTCTTTTTTAACTTTTTTCGTTAATAATAAAGCAAATGGTGTAACTACTTAAACTTTATCTGACGTCTAAAAATTGAGCTTGCGCTGTCTTTACGTTAACGATTGGGCCACAAACCACCTGTAAGTCGCAACACGGCCGTCGCGGCGGGCGTCTAAACGTCAAACTCGCGTCTAAATCCATTAAAATTCGCATTAAAAAAAATCCGATACGATCAACAAATAATCAAAGCATAACAAAAGCGCGACAACATTATTTATACACCGTATTTGTTTTTCTTTCGTCAACTTTAACAAACACCGGTAACCACATCGACAGTTCAACATCTCTGGTTCAGCAGCACATTCAGCAATACCATCAAAATTCCACCGCACAAATCACAGCTGAAATCTGAAAATTTGCAAGGGCAATGTTAGTTTTGGATGAAGAAAAAAGCACGATACTCCATATCAAATAGTTTCGACGCATGTGCAGATTAAAGCTACCCTGTTTGATCTCCGAATGCGGGACCGCACCGTCGTTCGGCAAGTAGCCAGCGTACTCTCGGCGCGTGAGGTACGTCTGCCGACCGGAAGTCGCACACTCGCGTCCGCATATTTCGCGTTACACCATAGAGTACGCCCCTACAGTGTTTCAAAACTCGATTTTCACTCAAACCAAGCCTCAAAGTGCAAGTTTGCATCTATCGTTGAGTCGTGCTAGGCATAACACACCATAACAGGTGAATATTATTTTGCGTTATGCGTTTCCGTACCCGCTATGCGCGCTGCGGAACATGCGATGTTCATTCGGTGCAAATACGTTTTCAAACGGAATATTACGATGATTTTATTTGATACCGGCGTATTTTTGCTAGGGGTTGGCAGTATTATTTAATAATATAAGCGAAAAGGTGGTATTTGATGTACGGGAACTGGTTTGTTGAATATTACGCGCTTCATAGTTATCGCTTAAAAATATCTTTTATCCGCGTGCTTGTTTTTTAGCCGGGTGGTACTTTTTAAATGGTTTTAACTCCAAAAGCGTAGTTTCCAGGTATTTTCCGGTTCGATTTTCCTGCTGGGCAGATATGACTGCGGAAATAAAGTATAAAGAGCAAGTGCTAGATGCGATTGATCACCTGAGGAAGCGAAAAGCGCGCCCGGACGAATCTCGCATTTATAACCTTCTCGCGCGCCGTTCGGCTTTAAATTATACAGACGCAAAACTAGCGTTGGAAAAATGCGTCGAAAACGGTGCTGTTATAAGAGTCGATTATAAAGGCGGTACGAGTTATCGTAACGCCGCTAAAAAATACTCGCACCTAAAGCGCGATAGCCAAGGTGAGATTATTCGCGACGGCAGCGCCACCGCGCCGACGAAATTCACCGGGCTTCTGACGAAAGCCATAACCGAATTCGTCTTGGAGGAGCCGGATTATTTAGAATGCGGCGTGCCGGGCGCTGAATTAATTGAAAATATTTTATCGAAGGATAGCGTGCGGTACAATGAGGGCTACGTGCGAATACTTCTAGACAAAGAGGTCGCCACCGGTAGCTTAATAAAGATGGAAGACGACCGCTTTCTAGTCGGGCCAGCGAAAACAAATCATCAGCGATTAGAACAAAACACGGTGGTCAGTTACGAGGACGAGGTTATGAGTGACGCCGCGCAAGTATGCGATGCGTCGGACGCTTCGGAAATCAAGATAAAGAAGAAGCCTGGCCCGAAACCCGGGTTTAAAAAGGATCGTATTCATGATCAAGAAGGACGTTATAAGAAAGACGATAATGCCAAACGAGTGACAGGCAGGAGAAAGGTAACGGTTTGTGTTTTTAATTTTTCTATGACATTCCAAGTTCTGAAATGTGTTTATTTGTGCAGAGGGCTAAGAAGGTTTTTGATCCGTCTGATAATAATATACCGAAGAAGCGTGGCCGGCCTTTGGGGTCGTTGAATAAGTCGACTTTGGAACGACAAGCTAGGTCGAGCGATAATGATTCTCGACCAGCGTCCAGGACTTCGAGCAGTAGTTATCGAGATCAAGGGGTTTGCGGGGTCTGTCATTGTAATAAACGGGATAGGATGGTCGGGTGCAGAGATTGCAACGGAAAAGGTATGTATATGAATGCACATATTTGTGTAAAGTAGACCTTGGTTTTACTCATTCATGTGAATGTTGCATTTGTAACTAATTTCATTCTAATTAGCATTCATATAATTAGGTCTATTGATTAAATTTTGTTTGTACAAGTTGTGTTAATCATCAATACCGTTACGATAGGTGTTTTTTCAATATAATGTTCAATAAGTTCGTTATGAGTATTTTCTATCTTATATTTGCATACAGTGTGCACTATTTTAATCTTAACATTCAATTATCTTGAAAAAGATAGCAATAAAATAAGCTTTTGCTTTGTTTGGTGTGTCAGTTTGAGTGTGTATTGTTCTGACGTGCAGCTGGACACAAAATGTGCAGTTATTAATTATTCTATTTTTATAATTATTTATTTGTTGGTCTATAAACAACGCATAAATAACGCGCAGTCACTACGTCAGGTTTTCGGAAAGAAAAAAGGCATCTGAAATGCAAAAAACCTGTTTTTTGTAAAATTTATAGCGTAGGAATCTAGTGTCCGAGAAGCAGTGAAATGTATATACTACGTATAACTGGAAAGGACAATAAGTGAGGCAAATGCATTTGGTATGCAACCCGCAGTGATGTGGGCTAGCCATCTCTTTCTATCTCATACGATACTACGGCCGTATACGTTTTGAATTAAACATTTTTATTTGTAATATCCTTTTTCAATTAAATTGCAACAAATTAATCAATCTTAACTCTTGCAGAGACTGCAATAAACTAGATAATTTTATGTTAAAAAGAATTGAAGCATGTTTATTGAAGCACCTGTTAAAAAAATGGAAAATTAATTTTGTTTAAAAAATGGTATTTTGATAAAATGTAATACAATAATAATTATTAAATTATTACTAAAAAAATATGGCCTAAATTACCTTGCGTATTCAATCGAAGTAACTCAAAATCTACGTTGCAGCGCACTTGAGTTGCGTAAATGGTGACGATACGGCATCGCCAATGTGCCCAGACAACACGTGGCAATGCTTCGAATGCAAGACGTGCGTCCTCTGCCACACGACAGGACGTTCTGTAAGTTAATCGTCGCCCCCGCTCATTTGTTTGCGTTATTTTATTATTCGATAATATTGTAATCTTCAGGAAAGCATTGCTGTCTGTGGTATATGCGCTGATGGATACCACTGGAGCTGCTTGAGCTCCAGTACGGAGCGGATAAAGTCCGGAACGAAATGGCTATGCAAAAAATGTAAAATGCTGGACCAGCTGTCGATTAAAGATATTCATATGGGTTTTGAGAATGCGCGGAAACGTCAAGGTAAATTCACGAAATACCTTTGATTTTGTTTCAGCGTAAAAGTTTTTTTTTAGAAACACGTTATTACAGTAAATAAATACAGTAAATCATTGACATTGTTGTTATCCTTTGAGACATTTTAACACAAAAGATCCCTTATAGTACACGATTTGAACTATATTTTTACAGGAAATTGGCATTATAATTGATTATTAGCTATTTTTGAGATAGTTTTATTTAAAGAAAGCTTCCATCGGTCCTTCAGAGTTTACATCAAACTACCAAACACTGTATATTAGGTCAAAATTTGATTTTTAATACAGGAATTTGAGATCTTTAAGCACCTAAAATCAAGAATAAGTTTAATTTAAACATATTTAGAGATATAAAAACATTTTTATTTGGTTTAGCATAATATACTTACATACCACAGATGTTAATTTAATATAAAAAAAAATATAAAAAATCAATGACTCTAGACATCATAGCATTTCACATTTTTTCAAGTACTTAATTTGTCAAAAATACAATAATCTAACTCACTATCCTGGCTAACAACGAATAAAATCAAACAAGTCAAAACTGTTTCTTGTATAATTTTTTTCAGTAGAAACTAAAGGCAGAAATTCTGAATTGAGTCTGGTTTTTGAGAAAATCAGTGATAGAAAACAGCAAAGAAAAACAAAAATGCATTTTTGGTCTCAAAAACTTGACATAATTCAGAATTTCTGCCTGTGGATTAGCATGCTGAAATATATGAAATATTCTCTGATGTTTTCGATTTTTTTATTAATGACTGTAAATTTATTAGTAAAAGTAAAAATCTTATGTGGCCAGGCACATGACTTTATCATACTATATATATAAAATTAATTGTTTAGCTGCATGAGATTCTATTTCATCGAGATCGGCCTTGTCGGCATTAAAATAAAACTAGTAGAACTAGACAGATATGTTGATTAAAGCTGCGTTCGGATATTGTACTCCGTTGACACCGGGTACACCGTCCAAATGACACTTACGTGTTATTGGGTGTAAAAAGTGTAATACAATATCCGAACGCAGCTTATATTGACAGAAGTTATTGTCAAAACATTAGCGTTTGACACTACCTACTGTCATTAGAATCAAAATATCTGACAAATCCTGGCTAACTAGTTTTAATGCAGTACGACCGATCACGATGAAATGGAATTTGCTCATGCAGCTAAAACTATTGATTGTACCAAAAAATTTCATAGTCATAAATTATTCAGAATTTCCTCTACTTTAATTTATTATTTAATTATTTCGACGAAATTCCAGAAATGGCGGCTTATTTGCAAAATCTTTCAAAAATGCTAAGACTAAACCTCCAGTTCCTCTGGACCCTTTTCAACAGAAAGCTTTTCAGCTCTAAGTTTGGTCATGAAACATCTAACTATGAAGTTTCGTCCCGATACCTTTAGTAGTTTCTCCGCAATCGTTGCCACAAAAAATGGGTACACACACACACAGATTTTTTTTGTCACGATTACAATACTTTACGTGCTACGTATGATAAAGTAAATCCAAATGATTTCTTATTTTTCTTAAATTTAATTGAATTGAATTATTATTAGTATTAATTGATCACAAATGTCAGGACGTATTTCAATATGGATATTATAAACAAACAAATCGAGAGAGTCCTGAATACAAAAATTTTAAATCTTCAAAAAATTGTATATACATACTAAATTTGACTTACATCAGCAACTCCAATAGTATTTCAGTGGCCAAAATTATTCAAAGTTAAGTCGAAAACATACATATTCATGTTTGTTTGATAAAATGGTTTTGAATTTTTCAAGATAAAACGAGAGTACCAAAAACTGTCAAATAAAAAGTGGTAAACTTTCTCTTCTTCTTTAAATTTTAAAAAAGCACAGTGGGTGGCTTCCAAGGCATAAAGAATTTTATTTAGTCATTTTTGATTTGGGTAGACAAATAATTTGCTCGGCTATGAAAATAATACCAGTAGATTCATAAAAATGTCCTCAACATCACATCAAAATATTTACTGAATCTTTGATGATATTATCGAAATTAATTAAAAATTATCAATAAATAAAAATTATGAAATGTTTTCCACCTATGTTTGCAGCAATATCTCCGAAAGTATTAAGCCTAACAGAACAAATTTCTTACCATATTAACGACGAAGGATGTGGGTACATGATAAACAAGAATTACTTAATAATAATGAAAGATGCCGGTTTGGGAGAAATTCAAAAAAACGTGTTTTCAGAACCCAAATATGTCTCTACATTCTGGCCAAAAAATACAGAAGTTTTAATTAATTCTTTGTTAATCTAATATATAATTTGTTCTGCCAAACTTAATACTTTTGGAGATATTTTTATATATTTTGAAATATCATTCGTCTTAGAATTCGAAAATTGTTCTAAATGGTTAGGAAATTTCTTTCACTTAGGTTTGACCAAAAACTACTGCCAACACCAATACATAAACATACCTGTTTTCTCAATACTTTTTAGGTTATATAGTTTAACTCTGAACAAACCACAAGGTTACTGTTCTTATATTTCACTGTTTATTATATGCTTATTATAATTATACAAATAGATAGTTTTCAGTAGTTTTCCAACTCTAAATCTGGGTAATTACACAATTTTCTAACCTGTGTCTTATTTTATTATTTGTTTTTATTTGGTTCATTATCATTTCTTGAGCCTAGAACCCATGTTTATATATAACTTTATGTTTATTATGTTTTTAAGCATTTTTTAAGTAAAATGGCATGTGTTTGTACCAGTTTTGTCTTTACTGTCAATTTTTCATTCGTATTCTGTTTTTTTTTAGATGAAGGCATGTCCTCGCCATCGAACTCTGGAAATTCATCCATAGAGCATTATCGAACGCCTCCACTAACGCCAACACCACCAAGGTTAAGTCCCCAAGGCCACCTTAACGGTCATCGTGTCCACAGTCCCTCATTCTCTATAAAATCCGAAGACAGTCCCAGCTGCAAAGATATGAACTTTGAAGAAAATATCGACCCAAGTATCCCAGACGCTACCTATTGGACCTACGATGATGTTTATAATTATTTCGCTCAATATTTTCCTGAAGAAGAAGCTAAAGTTTTCAAGGAACAAGTAAGAATTGTTTTAACTAAAATATAGGTGGATATTTCTAATTTTTGTATTGATTTTTTTGTTTTTTGTGTTACTAGGAAATAGATGGTCGTTCTCTGCTGTTAATGAAACGTTCCGATGTCGTGAGAAATTTGAATTTGAAACTGGGACCTGCGGTAAAGATGTATAAGCATGTGGTTACTCTTCAGTTGCGAAGAGATGTTCCGAGGTTGTATTTATTGTAAGGAGTTATATCGTAGTCAGTTATTTTATATTTAGCCTTAAAGTATTTTACAAAACTTGATTTTAGAATGTTTACCATGTAACTGCTTACGTTCGTAGGTAGGTGTATTATCTATATGTGTAATTATTATGTATGTTCACTTTATTGTGCACATAATTAGCTGTGACTATTAAATAATATGTTTCTATAAATGGTGTTTTATTTATGAAGTTATCGATCTTAAATTCTCAAATGGAGTAGCCTGTTTTATATATTTTAACCTATTTATGGTTTTGACAGCTGTCAAATTGTTTAATTTAAAAGTCGTTTGTAATTTAGATTTGTCATTATTACGTGTCGCCAACTTTTAAAAATTGGAAGACTAATTACCGATAAAGTGCTTGAAAATGTGCTTTCTTTAAAACCTAAATACAGTAGAGCGTCGATAATCCGAATGATCCGAACGCCCCCAAAACTAACAATAAATCACTAAGTAACCGAGTAAAAAGCTATTTTTGTCAATTCCTTTTTACAAAAATATCTTGCTTTTGTTTTATAGCTTGTATCCAATACTCGATATTTGATAATCCGAACCACCCTCGGTCCCAATTAGTTCAGATTATCGACGCTCTAATGTAAGTAAATTTACTGAAAAAATACAGTTTCTAAAAACTACGCTTTATAAAAAGACTGCACTATGTATTTAAAATTTCAAAATCTGGAAATTTTTCTAATTTTTTTTATTATTTTAGTTCTCAGGCAAACCCACTAAACTATAAATGAACCAAAACTAATAAAAATGGATAAAAATGCATTGTATATTACAGAGTTTTTTATATACAGTGAGTGGAATAAAGTCAATAAATTGAAACTAGACATTTCTTAATTAAAATTCACATTAGTAGGTATACAAATTCTCTATTTTTCTCACTTACTTTAGTAGATGAAAATCAACACAAAAACAACTATAATTCCTTACATAAGAAAAATGTATACAAACACGAGTTGGAAACTATGAAATATTAATTACCCTGAAGAACACGTATAAAAGTACGGTCAAAATGAAAAGAATTTTATCAAAAAACAATTAAAATATGATTCAGCGCAAGGCATCCCAGGTTCCATTTGCATAAATATTTTATTAATTTTCAGTCTTTTCTCGAACAGAATCGTCATCAAAAAACTCAACCGGTGTTTGCAACCCTCAACATTTTGCCTATATAAGAGCAAAGAACGCATTTATCTTTTGACATTTTTAAAATTTCCTCATTAAAAATTAATTGAGTTGGTATTGCGTTCTACTGCGCGCGCTGCCAACTGATAAGTCTCTAAACTAAAAACTTTTTGTTTTGTTCCGAAAAGTTGAGTGTCATTTAGTGGCACCCGCAATCAAAGAACAATGTCCAAACCTTTCAAATTAAGTTGTACCCTGATGGGGCACTCCCTAGACGTTCGCAGCGTGGCATCCACGCGAGACAACGGCATCGTCAGCGGCTCCAGAGACAAGACCGCCAAATTTTGGAAGCCGAACGGGTCAGTTCTAGGTTATGTCCTTACTCATCACCCCCTATATCTTAAAATTTTAGTCTTAACAGCGGATATGATGAAGCTATGACATATCGCGACCAAAAGAACTTCGTTGCCAGCGTTTTATACTTAGACCCGACCGATGAATATCCCGATGGTTTAGTTATTACGGGCGGTAATGATAAGGCAATACTTGTATATAAACCAGGGGAACCTTTTGCTACCTCTACGCTCACCGAACATTCTAACACAGGTATTTTAGAATTATACGATTTATACAAGTCTGATTGATACTAATTAAACTTTTTAGTGTGTTGTTTATCGAAAGGTTTAGACGTAAATACGTTTTTAAGCTCATCGTGGGATACCACTGCGAAGATGTGGAAACTAAGTAACATGGGGTCGTCTCTTGTGACGTTTTCTGGTCATACAGCTGCGGTATGGTCCGTTATTCAAATGTCAAACTCTAATATCGCAACTGCGTCTGCAGATCGAACAATAGGCTTGTGGTTTAAAGACGGACAGAGGTTTTTGGTAATCACAGGCCATTCTGACTGTGTTCGTGGTTTAGCTGACTTTCCGGAGTGTAGTTATTTCGCTAGTGTTTCGAATGACGCTACTATTAAATGTTGGAATTATGCTGGAGAGAATATTGATACTCTGTACGGGCATACGAATTATATCTATAGGTATTTGGTAGATGATAAAAGTTTGTTTTGGTTTTCTAATTGTATTGTTTTAGTATTGCGAGGCATAAAGCTAGTGGGACCAATTGTTTTGTGACATCGGACGAAGATAGAACTGTGAGATATTGGATGGATGGCGTTAATACTGATACGTTTCAGCTTCCGACGCAGTCTGTGTGGTCTGTTTGTTGCCTGAAAAATGGGGATATTGTTACGGGGTCAAGGTAATTAAGTTTTTCTTGATTAGGAGTATATTTTTCACTTGCGTTGAGCAATTGAGAATATGATAAAAATTGGAATAGTAATTAGGTCCAACTGCTAATCCAATAGTTTTTTTCCAATTTTTGTCTATTGTTGAGCTAAGTCTTACTTCTAAGAACGGTGTTGAAATCTAAACATGTAGTTGGTTGCATAATTAAAAAATATTTGAACAATGATTTAATGTTTTTGAAGAATAATCGCATGAAATCGGTCTGAAATAAATTCGGACTCACTGAGTTGTATCAAACTATGTAATAAATGTGCAAATTTTAAAATAATCTGTCGAAGACTTGTCTCGAATATGTACTCGATTATTCCATTTTAAACATGGTGACTAAAGACTTGATTCTATTTCTTATGGAGAGTATCAATAGAAATTGCTTTGTTAGTTGCTTAGTTTATGGATGGTAAATTCCAACCATGAGGAAATGGTCGGAAAATACAATAATATTAAAGTAAAGGAATAGAATGTTCTTAGTTTTAGTTAGGACCTAAAAATACACATCAAATAAACAGTAAACAATAAACAAGTAAAAAGCGTCTTGAGAAAAATAAGGAAAACTATTTTTTGTAGAAAAGTCTGATACTTTGCTGATCAGTTTACATACCATTTTTCCTTATTTCAAATTTTCCTTCCACAAATATTGCTTTCTTGATAACTTTTAATGTTTTGTCAATTTTAAAAAATATGACTTATTTTTAATTATTTCTAAAGATGTTATTGATATTTTTTTGCTAAATGTTTTAAAGAGTACAAAATATTCCCTTCAATAATGACTTGCCTGTAGTTCAAGAGAAAAGTTGTATCAAAAGTGCCAAAGTAGTAGCCAATATTACTGTAATATTAGCACTGTTTATACTTATTTCACAGGAATTCAGTTCGAATCACAGTTTGTTGTCATCAAAACTGTGTTGAAAAAAGAAATACAATGTAAAAAGACAGTATTTCATTCTATATTAGTAAAACCCGGTAAAATAAAGCAAATTTGTGCGTTAAATTTACAAAAATAAAGTCAAATATTATTTCTTGACCAAATCCATAGATATACATAGATATACCGTCAAAAAAGGTGATTTTTTTTCATATTTTGAAAGTTTTCGAATGGATTCATATGTATATATTTTTGCTTTATCATACGTAGGATCATAAAGTATGTATTGTAATCGTTTGTAAAAAAAATTGAGATTTTAGCGGAAATATGTCCTTTTGGGTCCCCTGAACATTTTTGAGCAAGGTAGAAAAGAAATGTCTGTGTGTGTGTGTGTGTGTCTGTGTGTACCTGTTTGTTGTGTACACCGTTCAAATGACACGTGTTATTGGGTGTAGAAAGTGTGAAGGTGCGTTCCCATTGGTGGCAATGGTAGGTAATGGCGGTGGTAGCAGACGAAATTATAGTGTTTCTCACATGTCGTGATGAAATTCTATTAGAAATACTATAATGGCGTCTACTACCACTGCCATTAGCACTAATGAAAGCGCACCTTAACGGTGTTCAATATCCGAACGCAGCTTGTATTGACAGTAGTATTGTCAAAGCATTAGCGTTTGACACTGTCTACCGTCATTATAATCACATCTGACATCTAATCTGACATATCCTGGCAACTAGTTTTAATGCAGTACGACCGATCTCGACGAAATAGAATTTGCTCATGCAGCTAAACTATTCATTGTACCAAAAAAATGTCATAGTCATAAATTATTCAGAATTTCCTCTAGTTTAATTTATTATTTAACTATTTCGACGAAATTCCAGAAATGCCGGCTTATTTACAAAATCTTTCAAAAATGCTAAGACTAAACCTCCAGTTCCTTGGGACCCTTTTTAACAGAAAGCTTTTCAGCTCCAAGTTTGGCCATGAAACTTCTAAATATGAACTTTCGTCCCGATACCTTTAGTAGTTTCTCCGGAATCGTCGCCACAAAAAGCGGGTACACACACACACACACACACACACACATCCACACACACAGACATTTTTTTTGTACCTTGGTCAAAAATGTTCAGGGGACCCAAAAAGACATATTTCCGCTAAAATCTCAAAAATTTTTTTTGGCAAGATTACAATACTTTACATACTACGTATGATAAAGTAAAAATATGTTTTTTAAACAATAAACCGCAAAAATGCGGAAAAAAATCATAAAATTGAATAGAAAAATTAAAGTTAGCTATTTTCAAAAATCCCCCACCTTTTACCATACAAATTTGTAAATCAATTCAATATTCAACGTTAATTTTTCTTTTACTTATGACGTGATCAATATTTTTTAATAGTAATGTTTTTTTTTTTTTACTAATCACATATGGGTTTTAAAAAAAAGGTAAAAAAACATTCTAATTTTACATACTACTTTCATAATTTTAAAACATCTACTAATACATATATGTAATCTGCTCAACACACAAGATATTACAAGTTTTACTCACAAAATTAGCATTTTTTCTTCCAAATATCAAGTTTTATAAATCTTTAGTATTGATCATAAAACACAATAAAGTAATAGCAGGGCTGGTGGGCTGATATGGAATTTTGTAGCTGTGGCACTAAAAAAAACTGCTACAAATATTTTAATAAATAAGATAAAAGAGATGATTAGTCAAAGTTCTTTTAAAATTTATTTAAACATCTTCGTCGAAAACAAACCTATAAAAAATAATATGTATTACAATATCTCTTCCAAGTTTCTTGAAGAGCTGCCTCAAAGTTAAGCTCTGTTTCTCTACAAGAGGTTCTAAAATCATCCTTTTTAACGATTGCTTATAAGGAATATTATAAAAATTATTATATTTTATATCTCTGTAAAAACCGTTTAAAAAACTATAGGCACGTAGGTCATGCCATATAATTATATTACTGTTTTGTCTTTAGGATCGTACATATATCATAAAGGAAAAACAAAAACGGATTAATCTAGATACAAAAGTTTATTGTAACTACGTACTTATAAGCACACCATACAACTGACAAAACAAAGAAACAACCTACAATACTAATCAGTCCATTTTATTCAAAAAAAACAACAACTTGCTTTGCAATTTAAGACAATTCAGGTTTCTTGTCTTCTTTGGCATCGTCCAAAGCTAGTTCAGGCCCAGTACGATTGATCTTCAAAACCTTCTCTTCGACAGCGGGATCGACCTTCCGCGGTGCCGTTATAGTAAGAATTCCATCCGCAGACAAACTAGTTTCCACGTCCTCAAGATCGTGTCCCTGCGGCAATACAAACTTCCTCACCAGGTGTCTCGAAATGAATCCGGAACCTTCCTCGTTTTTCTCGTGTTTCGCCTCAACTTGAATAGCGTTTCCTCCGACAGTCTTGACCGTTATGTCCTCGGGGGCGAAATGTTGCACGTCAAACTTCACCTGGAATTTATCCTTGTCGTGGATAAGTTTCTCCGACGTTTCGCTAAGCGGAAATTTCGTCGGATTTCTGGTCATCTCGTACATGAAAGGTTCCAGCATTTCTTCGGTCATCCGCATCTGTTTTTCGAGCATACGGAGCGGACGCATCATCTGCGCCATATCGCGAAATACGAGCGGTAGGAGAGACATGTTGTTTACGGTCTTTACGGTTTTGGGATTTCGTACTTGCGGATTGCTAAACTCGCGGTTCGAATGAGCGTTGATTTGTTTGAAACTGACGCGCTATTCTCGCTCCGCCGGTATTTATTAGCGAGCGCGAGCGCCACCTCGAGAATCTAGAAACTTCCAGAAAGCGCGCGAGAATTCGAATTGTTCTCGGTGTTTTTCGTAATGTTTCATCATCTGTTGTCTACTTTTCGAGATCTTCTTACGTTGTTAACTTCGAGAATGTTTCGTTTCTAAAATAGAATGTAACCTTAGTAGTAGTAAAGAACATAATAATAATAATAATAATAACGGCATTGATTTTTATATACCTACTGTGTTCGGCGGAAAGTTGGACTAATGGAAACATTTTTTATTATCAACTTTTCAGAAAATTTTATTCTTTATAAAAGATTCTGGATTGTCTTAAACCTAAATTGCAAATATTAAAATGTAATTATCTGCTTGCATGTACCGGGTGTTACCAAAACTATGAAAAACCTTTATGACTAAAGTAACTTTATTTTAAAAGTTATGCAAAAGTGTTATTTGAAAAAATGGTTTAGAATTATTAGACGGCATTAAATACGAAATTATAATCTCTTTCGTCGTTGCATGTACCGGGTGTTGACAAAAGTATGAAAAGCACTTAAGACTAAAGTACCTACTATTATTTTAAAAGTTATGCAAAAATGTTATTTGAGAAAACTATTTAGAACTATTAGAGGGCTTTAAATACAAAAGTATTTCCTTCGTGGCTTAAGAGTAAGTACCTTTATTTTGAAAAATACGATAAATGTCATATAAAAAAGGTTTTAGAAATTTAAGAATGCTATAAATACGAAATTATAATCATATTCGTTATTGCATATACCGGGAGTATCAAAATTATGAACAAAATTATGAGCAAACTACCTTTGTTTTCAAAAATACGCAATATGTTTATCTGAGGTAAATGTTCTGTAATATTGGAAGGTATTAAGTACAAAAATACATTTTTTTTGTTATTTTTATTTTTAATTTTTTTATCACTAAAAACTAAAAGCAATAAAAATAGTTACAGAAATATTATGTTTTTATTAAAGCAACAGTAATACGTAATTATCGCAATCTACCACTTTACTGAAAAACTAGAAAAGGAACAAAAAAATTTAATAACAGAAACAAAATTATTATTAATAACAAGACAACACAATTTAACATTTCATATAATGTTCTATGCAGTGGCGTCCACACGCATTTATACATAAATATCAAAACTTCGAAAAATAAATATAAAATGTAATAAAAAGAAATGTTTAATGTCAAATAAAAACTTTTAATTTTACAAGAATATTTACTTTAGTACTAGTTTCGATCAACAGATCATCATCAGCCAACAGCCAGAAAAACACAAAACAATCAGAAAAAATCACGCAAAATTGTAACAGAAAAAATCACTTAAATATGCTTTAAAAATGTACAAAAATTAAAAATGTTAAACTTACAGTCAAAATCATTTATAAGAGGCACAGGACATCAGGCAACAGAATGATACGTCAGTGATTTTTTATGTTTCAATTTTGTGTTATTTATTTTGGTTGTTTTGAGTTTTCCTGACTTTTGGTTAATGATGATCTGTTGATCAAAACTAGTACCAAAGTAAATATTCTTGTAATATTAAAAGGGTTTTATTTAACTCCTATCCTTTATTAAACAATTATTACTATATTTACAATATGTGCACCACATGCATCGTGTTATCAGAATTATTGCCTTATTAAATAAAAATTATAAAAACGTGTACATAAATAATTCATACCTCAAAATCAAGAAACCCTTCCAACGCAGGATTAAAACATAAACGCTAAATGTCAACGGTGCATCAGAGCTGCTGCACGTTGGAAATACGTTTGCCCAAAGGCAAATTTATAAATTGACGAACAAACAAATGTGAGCGAAATAAACCAACAAAAAATTTGATCTGGGTTCCTCTGGCTATTTAATGTAGTTTAAAGAGTGCATAGGCAACAGTCCGATAAAAATTTGTTGGTACATAGTTTTTAAATTACACCTTAGTTTGCAATGTTTAATGTTTGTCTATGACCCGCCGCTGCACGCGTGACCGATATGGTTCCCTAATATAACATAATAGTAACGATAATTTCGAAATATGTCCCTTTAAGCTTTTAATGTTGTGTGAAAAAATACGGGAATATGGTCATTCAATATTCCGCAACAAACAATGCTGGTTTCGATTAATAATGGGGCTTGTATTATAGTCATCCTAATACATTACAGTTTAAGAAAACTAGTTGTTGTTAGTTTTCAAAAAAATATGCTTTATTTCTATTAAAAACCAAAATTACAATTGAATTTTATTCACGTCCTATCACGTGATTGAAAACGCTCTGTAATTGGCTTAGTCTCCAGTGACGTCATTCGTTAGTACGCTTAGAGCGCGTTCGGTTTGTAGGTTAGGTTAAGTTAACCTTAAGCTGTCAGATAATACCGGTTCGAAAATACGATAGATAACTTATTCTAGTCAGTTTTACTTATGTCGAAGTAATCTTCACAACAAAAAAACACTTGTATCGGCCGCTATTTATTTCATTTGGATTTCTACGAGCCAACCACTTGTTTCGCAGTTTCAAATCTTGCGGAACAGCTACAAATAGTTTATCCGGAGTTTTTATTGACGTATTTCTGTATTGTGGATTCATACACTATTTATAACCCATTTTTATGTAGAAATTGTGAAACAGCACATCATGATCATACAACACAATTACCAAACTGCGACGATGCCGATGCTGACAGACCATATGGGCCGATTTGACATCTAGCATCGTGTGACGTCAGACAACAGAAATTATCGTCTTGGCGGGACTTTTTGTGATACAATTTTTAACGCTGATTTTTATGAAATATTGAGGAAATAATTACGAAAAGTAATACATTTACAATGTAGAGTAAAGGAATAAACACACTAAGATGGTTTTCCAATAATAGTCAAATATCCTATTAAAATATTATTATATTTTAAATTTAATATTTAATTAATTTTAATGAAGGACAGCTGGTAGCAGCTGCTAGCAACCAAGTATTATTTTAAAATTTTGAAAGAAAAAGCGGGAACGTTTTTCAGGTCATAGAACATTTTGAAAAGGTGCTATTTGAAAAACGAAATAATAGTATCGACCAAATAAGAAAGGGCATAATGTAGTACATCCTTATGAATATTATTATATAATATTGGTGCATCCAAAAGTCAAGGTTAATTTGTTACTATTTGTTAACTATTTTTTTTTCTCTTTAGTCAGATTGAATTGCTTCCACTAAATCTTTAAAACGACCATCTGATTTGATGTTAAATAATGTAATCTTAAAAACTAAGTTTCTAATGTTAGTTTTTAAGATATCAAGAAACACAAAAATGTTTAATTTTAATTTTTACTTTTTTACTCAGTTCACAACTATATAGATAAATGTAACCGAAGCATTGTTAAAAGACAATTCACAATTTTCCTTGAACTTTTCCAGTGATGGTGCGATTCGAGTTTTTAGCCAAGATGATAGCCGTTGGGCCAGCCCCGATATACTGAAGGTTTTCGAGGGCGAAGTCCTGGCATTGCAGCAGCAGAGCAGCCAAGAGATCGGCGGCTACAAAGTATCAGAGTATGAGAATTTCACCCATCATCAAAATTATCATCTAAATTTTTTCACCATCTCTTAGCTTACCTGGAAAAGAGGCTCTTTTTGAACAAGGCAAAAAGGCTGGACAAATGAAGATGATACGTGAACCGCACGGCGTTGTCGCTTACACGTGGGTTGAAGATGGCGTAAACAGCCATTGGGAAAAAGTCGGCGACGTCTTGGGAGGAACTGATAAGTCAACGGAAGGAAAAACTATGTTCGAGGGCCAAGTTAGTTTTTTTTTATTATGCCTCGTTTACATCCACTGAACTTAACGTACAAAAACTTAAACATTAGGGATAGTTGAACTCCATTGAATTATATGTGTTCGTTTACATTCACTTAACGTAGAAAAACTTAACATAACGTACGGATTTGTTCAATCAACTTCAACTTAACAGAATCCGTGCCAATCACAAGCTCTCAATTTTGGCCATTTCGGACGATGGTGACAGTACTGACAGTAACATAACCTAAAAATTAACTCGTGCGACTTGAACTTTGTTATCTTTGTGTTGTTTTGCAATATTTTTAGCTCGATTAACGGATTATTAACACGGATGATGGAACCTTGATCCAACTTCCGTGTACATAAACATATTTGTATAATAAAAGCGGTAGATTTAATATTGATTTCATATTGTGTCACTGTCAAATGCGCATGTCAAACACCCCAACATAAGTGAATGTAAATGGAACGGACCTAAATTTCGTACGTTAAGTATAATTTTTCGTACGTTAAGTTAAGTTAAGTGGGTGTAAACGATAGTTAAGCCTCGTTTACATCCACTTAACTTAACGTAACGTACGAAAACTTAAACATTAGAGATAGCTGAACTCCATTGAATTATGTGTTCGTTTACATTCACTTAACGTAACGTACGGATTTGTTTAATCTACTTCAACTTAACAGAATCCGTGCACTAAGTGCACCAATCACAAGCTCTCGATTTTGACAATTTTTATGATGGTGACAGCGAGTGACAGTAACATAACCTAAAAATTAGCTCGTGCGACTTGAACTTTGTTATCTTTGTGTTGTTTTGCAATATTTTTAGCTTGATTAACGGATTGTTAACACGGATGATGGAACCTTGATCCAACTTGCGTGTACATAAACATATTTGTATAATAAAAGCGATAGATTTAATATTGATTTCATATTGTGTCACTGTCAAATGCGCATGTCAAACACCCCAACGTAAGTGAATGTAAATGGAACGGACCTAAATTTCGTACGTTAAGTATAATTTTTCGTACGTTAAGTTAAGTGGATGTAAACGATACTTTATAGAAGAAATTTTTTTGATCTCCTGTCTTTTTTGCAGGCTTACGATTATGTATTTTCTGTTGACGTTGAGGATGGTAAGCCACCGTTAAAGTTGCCTTACAACAAGGGTGATGATGTCTATAAGGCGGCAAATTTGTTTTTGACCAAGAATGTGCTTCCCGCTGTGTACCTGGATCAGGTATGTTGTTTTGTTTCCGATGTCGTTTATACGTATATTTACCGATGTAAAAGGTTGTAGATTTTATATTGAAGAATAGCGAAGCTGATGCACCAAAACCGACTGGAGAATTTGTCGACCCGTTCACAGGTGGTTCTAGGTATACGCCTGGTGGGAGCGGTAGTTCCGGGTTTGGTCAGAGTGGTTCTAATGTTGACCCGTTTACAGGTAATTTATGTGTAGTTTTCAGTTTTTGGTTTTTTAAGGTTAAAAATGACGGAAACTGTTTGTTGATGGGACTAATTTATGATTGTTGAGTTTTGTGAATGTTAAACGAATTAAATTTTAAAGCAATTAACAAACAAACAAATATTTTAAAAAATATTTCTTTAAGTTTGAAGGCTTTTGCGACCAGAATTGTTGTAAATTACTATGTATTATTGCCGTTTTTATGTATGAGCAAGCTTTTTCTTATTTAACAAACTTTACAAGAAGATACAGAAATCATCTCTTATAGATAAAATTAGTCTGTAAAAATATCAAACAAAGATATTTAAAATTATATATGAACAGTTTTTTTTCAGAAGTGTCATTGTGAGTAAAATGTTTCATATGGACTTAGTTATTTCTTCAATGCCAAAGCGACAACCCTTTGAAATTAACAAAATATGTTTTAAACGGCCGTAACTTATTAAGAAATTTAAATAAACAATAACTCTATAAATATGATTTTTTTACTTTATCATACGTAGTATGACAAAGTATTGTAATCACGCCAAAAAAAAAATTTGTAATTTTAGCGGAAATATGTCTTTTTGGGTCCCCTGAACATTTTTGACCAACGTACAAAAAATGTCTGTGTGTGTGTGTATGTGTACCCGCTTTTTGTGGCGACGATTCCGGAGAAACTACTAAAGGTATCGGGACAAAACTTCATATTTACAAGTTTCATGACCAAACTTAGAGCTGAAAAGCTTTTTGTTCAAAGCATTTTTCAACAATTTGGCAAATGCATTTCTGTAATGTCGTCAAAATAGTTAAATAATAAATTAAAGTAGATAAAATTTTGTATATCTGACATTTTTTGGTAAAATTACCAGTTTAGATGCATGAGCAAATTCTATTTCATTGAGATCGCTCGTACGGCATTAAAACTAGTTAGCCAGGATTTGACAGATATTTTGATTCTATTGACAGTATTGTCAAAACATCAGAGTTTGACACTGCTGTATAGTATGATAAAGTCATGTGTCAGCCACATCAGATTTTTTACTCTGACTTCTTTGTTTATTCATTTTATTTCTATTATAGTTATTTTTTTAACTTCTATAAATCTATATTTTATTATTTTAAACAGTATTGTTTGTAGAATCCTTGGTGTCCAATAAGGTATTGAATAATGAAAATGCAAATGTTGTCCTTATTTCGAATTTATTTCTGTTCACTTACATGTTTCGCATCTCGCTAGATGCTTCTTCAGGCGCTAAAGGTTAGAGAAGCAACGTTATAATTAGTTTAAGCGAATCAATCACAAATTTTTTTTTTTGCATCGACTTACATTTTGTCAGTTTCTTAAGATCACATACATATATTATAAACACACATTTACGCGCACAATACACTGATTTGAAAAAACTCTTATAAATGTAGTGGGGATAACTGGAGTTCTGGTTTCTAATATTTGATTTTCTTGATAACCAAACATTCGTCACGTGACGCGGGGTGGCAAACAGAAATAAATTCGAAATAAGGACAACATTTGCACTGTTGTTTGTGTTATTCCTTTGTTTTCGAATTGTTGAAACATTAAGGAACTGATACGTTTATTATCCTAGAAAAATAATAAAGTTATATTATTACAACAAATCACACTATAGTAAAAATACTGGGAAACGCACCTTAATTAAAGTAAATTATATGTAATTAATTACAGTAAAAATGCTGTAAAGAATTTGTGAAGAAGTTGTAGGTATTTGCATATTTTTCTACTATACAATCAATGGTTATTTGGTACCAGCTAATGCTGTATTTTTTTACAATATGTTTCTGTCGCTTTCTTTTCTCGTTGAGATATGCTTCTGAAATTCAAACATAATCACAGTGATTGTACAGAATATTTTCGTAATTTTACAGGAGTAGTAGGGTAATTGTAAAAATTGGTGAAAGTATTAAACACATTTTTCTTTATATATGAAACTTTTTACTCAGAACGAAATTTTTGTTTAAATACAAAATTGGGATAAACAATACTTTAAGGTCCCCGCAAGTAGATTCAGAAAAATGTCCTGAACATCATTTAAAATGTTTACTGAATCTTTGGTGATATTATTATTATTGAAATTAATTAAAAACTATGTGATTAAAAAATTCGTCATGTAATGTTTGCATCAATATCTTCGAAAGTATTAAGCTTAGCAATACAAATTATACACCATATTAAAGACGAAAGATATGGGTACATGATAAACAAAGAATTAGGTACTTAAAAATATTGAAAGATGTAGGTTTAGGAGAAGGTTAAAAAACAGGTTTTCAACCATGATATATATTTTATATTAAAAAAAGCTTAATTTTATTTAAACATTTCAAAAACAACAATAACTCAAAATAATGATTACAGAAACTAAAGTAAAAAAAATACTGTTAGCTCAAATTTCAGAAATAAAATAAATAAATAGTTATTGGTATGTTAAACCCTATCTACCAATAGAATTGATGCAAGTTAATGATTTTTGTCGTGCAAAAGGTGTTATCTTAAATAACATTCAATTAAAAGACACAAATAAATAGTTATTCACACAACAATTATTATTTGACCAATATTCATTTAAGAGCAGTTAATGTTCAAGACATATTTTGATGAAATAAATACCCGGGAAGGTAAATAAAGTATGAAGTTACTGGTGGATTTTTGGATGATTATTTGTATACAGAATACTTGTCATTTATTTATATTATACAGTTTGTGGGACATCCCTACCTACCTTAAATGAATAACAACCTCAACGTATGGTCTGTAATAAATGAATCATGAAAAATTACTAAAGAGAATAATTTCTGAGTCATTGTTTGACATTCGAGTAAGTAATGGCTATTACTTTCGAATAGAATACTATACTTTTTAAGTATTGACTAATAAACATTCATAATAAAGCCTAAATAGGAATAGAATAACCAATTTGCTTTATATTTACTTATATAAATGATTTTGATAATATTGTTGACTTTTTAGGTCAAAGCAGTTATTCGACGGGTGCGGGCACGTCTGTCCCCAAACCTCCGTCAGTAACGGCCGGTACGAACGCAGATCCATTCACCGGAAGTTCTAGCTACACGTCGCTCACGTCAAAATTCTTTCCCCTGCTAGAATATCGCACGTTCGACCTTGGCGATCCCGACGTAATTCTCAATAAACTTAAAGAATTTAACCAAAAATCGGGCGATAGCAGCTGCCAGATAGACGAATCTATGCTAGAGGATGTCGTCAAGCTATGCAAGCAACCCGTATCCGACCCGAAATGTTTCGATACTTTATTTGCAATTTTAAATTGGCCCGATGGTAAATTTTTTATTAAATTTTAATTTTTTTTTATTGTTTTGAATTTTTTTAGATATTGTTTTTCCGGCGATTGATGTTGTTAGATTGGCGGTGAAATGGGAGAATAGCAATAGGGTTATATCGTCGAGGGACGAAGGTGCCATCGTCGACCGTCTGAAGGAGTTCCTAGGTCCGAATAGTAAAGTCCAAAATAACATAGTTGTAAGTTTAAGAACGTTGTGTAATTTTTTCTGCCACCCGGCCGGCGAGGAGTTGATGTTCCGGAATCGGGTGGAAATTGTTGAGGATATCGTTGGTATTTCTACTACGAATAAAAATGTTGAGGTGAGTACAAAAATTAGGCACAACATTGATTCCATTTTACACAAACATAAATACAAAAGCTGAATGTACTCAAATCTAACTGAACTTTTATCATGAGTAGAATCCCATATAAGTACAGCTATTAATTTTTTTGAATCTGCTTAAAATTAAAAACTATAGGGCACCATACATCTTAAAAGTTTTTTCAATTGTATTTGTTCATGTCTGAATCACCGGACTTTCTACTCTATTTAAGGCTGACGTATTTATCATGGCACGGTTCAGGTTTCATTTGCGTTCCGTAAAATATTATAAACAAAGAACGATGACCTCTGCTCGAGACTAAGAAGTTTTGTATGACATTTCTAAGTAGAATGTAGAGTGGCTTATCGTGCCGAAAAATAATTTTGAAATTTTAGCGGAAATATGTCCTTTTGGGTCCCTTGAACATATTTGACGATTCTGGAGAAACTACTAAAGGTATCGGGACGAAACTTCATATTTAGAGGTTTCATGACCAAACTTAGAGCTGAAAAGCTTTTTGTTCGAAAGGGTCCAAAGGAACTGGGTGTTTACTCTAAGCCCTTTTCAAGGATTTTGCAAATGAGCCGCCATTTCTGTAATTTTGTCAAAATATTTAAATAATAAATTAAAGTAGATGAAATTTGGTATATTTTATGTCTATATTTTTTGATAAAATTAATAATTTAGCTGCATGAGCAAATTGTATTTGATTGAGATCAGTCGTGTCTGCATTAATATAAAACTAGTTAGCCTGGATTTGACAGATATTCTCATTCTAATAACAGTAGGTAGTGTCAAACGCTGATGTTTTGAAAATTCGCTAAAACGAACGAAAGAGTCGCCCCCTTGTGGTAAAAGTGTGAGTAACTCTAAACGGGATACGGTGTGACCAGTATTGGTAAATTAGTGCATTTGTAAACCTATTATTGATGAAAACATGGAAAGGGCAAAGAAAAAAAGCAATAAGAGTAGCAACTATTGTTGTGTTCCTCAGACCTCAGTGTAGTTCATTTTATCGTGAGGCAATGTCATTCCACAAATTTTGAAGTTAAACACTTTGCAATTATGTTCTCGCCAACATAACCGCAACCAATTACATTATTATTAGGAACAATACCATCTTGTAGCCTTCCAAAAACGTCTAATTAAAGTCATATCGTACTCGTATGTAAACAGAACAACAAGGATTTTATCCCGTTTAGAGCGGCCATAACTATTTTTTGCAGCTCCATCTACATTTGCTCGTTCAGGCGAATAGATTCGATATATCTGTCAACTCCTGGATAACTAGTTTTATTTTAATGCAGACACGAGCGATCTCGATCAAATGGAATCTCATGCAGCTAAACTATTAATTTTATATATAGTATGATAAAGTCATGTGCCTGGCCACATCAGATTTTTTGTGAAGTTTTGGGAAAGAAGAGGTGCTTTGTTATCAAATTGATAAAATAAAAGTGTTTTTAAGATATGTGAAAAGATATGCTTTAAAACTTAAAAATTATGATATTATTGGAATTGAAAGTGAGTGAAAGTGCGTTCTCTAGTACCAAGCAACATTTTCCACCATGCAAGCTGAGTTCAATATTTCTGTGAGACTTTTTCAAGGATTCTATTAAATTCAGTTCATCAGTTATACATTTTATGCATTAAAAAAATTGCATTTTCAAATCTTGTCGAAAAACGTAGGAGCATCTGTTTGCTCAATGTATTAGGAGCAGGTACTTATCTAAGCTAATTTGCTTTTATTCATACAAACTGGAACAACACAACTCAAAAAAGTAAAAAGAGCTAATTTTGAAGTTTCTTTTTGCCACAAAACAGAAAAAATTATACTTCCCAAAATTATGGCCAAGGTATCAGTTGATACCTCAGTTGAGTATAAACTTTGAGTATTGCTTATTGAATTCCTTACAGCCATTTAAAGTATTAACAAAAGTGAAGAAAATTCATCAAAAACACAATAAAAAACTGAAGGAACAAGACAGACAATACCTATTGCAATAGAAAAAACTAAATAAATTAATAAGTAAAAAATTAAATAAAATTAAGGAACATTTATTCTGAGTAAAAAGTTTAATGTAGACTTATTGGTTTTTCAATTCCCTAAGAAGTAACTGTTTTTTAAACACTTTTTTGTTAATATTCCAAAGGGCTGTAATTTTGTAAGGCATTGAAAAATTAAGGTTAAGGTTAACTCGGAATAACATCCAATAACATTCAGGTAAAAAAATGTTTTACACATTTGTGTTGAAAACAGAAATATTGAAAAAAGTAATGTAACATTTTGGCCAATAACTCTGCCAAGTGTTGTTGTTTGCTAATGATTATTAGTTTTTAAACAATATAATTGTAATCTTGTCATTTGAAGTCAATAAGTTGTGTGCCCATGAACCAGCAAACGTTACTGCTATTTGTTATTATTTTCACTGCCACCACTATGAAACAAATGTTTTTTAATTAGCTATGACAAGTACCTAAATTTAGTTTTTAGATTGACCAACTACTGTATTTTATTTTTGTGCAAGGAGTTTGAAATATCTGGGGTATCGATAATAATCTTTTGAAAAACTGATTTTAGCACTTCACTTTTATCTGTCATTTTTTAAATATTTTTAGTTAGATTTTCCATATTATTCATATTTCAGTAGCTGCACATGAACATGAGCATTCTTATTTTTTAATAAACAGCGCTCTTTCTATTAACCCTTTTGCTGCTCTTGAGGAATATATTTACCGTGTAGTCCAGAGAACACTTCCCTCATTCAAGTAAAAATAAGTTCAGAATGACCTCTCTCTAAAAATATTAAATTTATATTCTGACCAAATTTAACTATGATATAGTAACTTTAACTTTTATTTTCTATTTTATTTTAGGTGGGTATTGCGACATTATTGCTAAATTCAGCCGTATTAACACAAAAGAAGCAAGACGAAGTAGGAATCTACTTGCTAGCCAATGTCCTACCAGAAATAATTGTCTCACTCAGCGATCCAGAAGCCCAATTTCGGGGCTTAGTAGCCGTTGGTACCTTAATATCCTGCGGACCCATCAGTAACCGCCAACAAGTCAAAGCAAACATTTCCGAAAACGCCAAATTTAAAGAAAAGTTGAAGACGTTAACACAAACAGGAAGCCACGGCATCGAACTGAAAAGGAAAAACTGCGCACTACAAGTCGAAAATGAATTACTGTACTGATCAGTTAGTTGTGGTTTTGATATTTATTTAAATATATACAATGCTAAATGATTTTCTATCGTTTTCTTAACCCTCATCTCTACGAATCAGCTTGACGTTTCTTCTCTCTAACCATTAACCTTCGTTCACGTTCGTAATCTTTCATTCTAATGACAAAACTAAAGAATAAAATTAGTGGGGGAACTTTTCAGAATATTTATAACTTACTCATCGTATTGGCAGTGTAAATATGCGTGTTTCTCGTGTTCACACGCGACAACCCATGGGAAATTCTCTTTACGACATGCTTGGAACTTTAACAGATCATCCACGCAGTAATCTCTATGTTGCAGAGGGATTTTCGCTGATTCCATCTCCTCTCTAGTCGCTTTTATAGCTACAAAATAATATTGATAAGGGACATAACCTCAAAGATATTACATAAACCTACTTCTCTCTTTGCGGGCTTTCTCGAATCCCAATGAAGGATCAAACTGGGAATCTTTCAACGGATGAGGCGTTACATCCGGATGCAAATACAAATTTATCCCGTTTGAGGGAGTATGGCCCATTATATTTCCCATTTTATTCGCTTTTCGTTTGGCAGCTGACAGTTACCATCCGTAAAATTTGCGCTGACTACTTGATTTGATCTATTTTTGACGGGGCTAGGGTATCTACTTTACCGATGTTACCTAAATATACTAATTGAAAATACAAATAATAAAAATTATCAATAGAAATTATGAGTGTTCCGAGCATTATATTAATAAATTGTGATTTTAACTAGGTAATTGTATATTTTGAGTGATATCAATCTTTTTTTGTGTACAGCTACCTATGTTATCCCCTGCAATACCAACATACCAAATTTTGGCGCTAAACTAAAAATTCCTGGTGTTAGAAATCGTCAATGTTTTTGAATTTCTTGCAATGCCGGTTAAATTTCAGTAGTAAACGTGTTGGTGTTAATTATTGAGATTTGAAAATGAGTGATTACAAACTCAGTTACTCGGAAGTAGTGCCAGATCAAACAGTGGTTGAGAAATGGAAAGAAATAACCTTAAATACTGGTTCGTTTGTTAACCTAACCTAAAATTTAAATTGCAAAATCTCTTTTATTTATATTTATTTACGTTATAGGCGGTAGGCAAAGCACGTTACAAGATATAAAAGTGGCCGAGAGGTCAAATGGATACTGCTACAATGATTCTACGAGGCCAATCACGAGAAATCGATTTATCTACTGGTACGATTTGTAACCGATTAAAAAATATTGACAATATTTAATGGTTCTTGTTTCTAGGAGAATAAGTCACGATATCTTAGAACTGACCGAACAAAGTTTGGATGTAAACCTGTCGGAAAATTCTATAAGATACAAATTTGTCGATACGCCAATTTTAGATGGAATTACGATTCACGAAACTCACAATAATGTCATTATTTTAGTTCCGACGGTTTGTAGTGTTCACAGGCTAGTGTTCACGCATCCATGTAAAAGTCATCGGCAGGTAATTTATTTACGATTTGGTTTATAGTGCTGTTTTTTAATCGTAATTTTTCAGGATGAATATTATGGTTTTCATGTGGAATTGGAACTACCGTCAATATTTGCTGATGCTTCGGTTGCTCAAGCAAAAAATCCTACATCTTTTCATGTCATAACAAACCCAAGTGGTGCAGGTAAAATAATTTTTTAGTAATAAGTCATTAGAATTATTAGTCATATTATATTACTGGTAATTTAAAAAATTATAATACTACAGGGATACTATTATGTATCAGTAAATGACATAAATTTATTGTTGTATTTATGTAATATTACCAGTTAACATCACTAGGTTATTGTTTAAGTAAAGAAAAATGTTTCTCTGTTTTTAGGATCTCAGTTACCGCATTGTGCAACTTCTTGGTATACTGCTGCTAAAGATGAGGCATACTTTTTATTTGCGTACCCATCTAGTGATGTACTTCTGATAAAACACCATGACGGAGGAGATTGTGAAGCAATAGAGCTGGTTTCCGATTCTATTGTACCAAGATTTTTGTATGGCTTGGCTGATAAATTCAGGTTAGACTATTGTATTTTTGAATTTTCTCGTCTTACAAAAATTGTAAATTAAAAAAGAATAGCAAGGGGTTGGGTTGTATATTTGTCTGCATATTTTTTTAGTGGAAATCAAAAAAAAAATATATTTGTTTTGGATTCATTTAATTTGAGGTCAACAAAACATTTAGCTGGGTATTTTAGTTACTTATTTTAGAATATTATACAAAAATTAGCGTCGATAATACAAAAAAGAAACTATATTTAAAAATTCTTAAAATGAGATTGATCCATATAACATTTGCAACAAATTGTAGCAATTCTTACAATATTAAAGGGTCAATCCATATGAAATGGTACAGAAAATATTAAGTTTTACCATTTTAGAAATTTTTTTAATGAAGCTCCCTATGTTCTTGGAGTGCGAGGACAATTTTTTTATTTTACTCAGTTCAGAAATGTCAGCAAATCCGACATTTTTGACATTCGTATGGGTTTGCGTTAAACTAAATAACTTTATTTGGGTTTGTTATAGAGAGTTGAAATAAAAGCCATTCCATTTAGCACATTCTAAGCTATCTGTTAAGTAAATAATACATAGAGTTTACACTTATTATGTATTTTAAAAATTACTTAAACTTTAATTACAATAGTCTCGTTTTAAAGAAAGATTATTTTCCAAAATGAAGGGGTATTAAATTGTTAATTAAAGTCAACAACCTCATGTCGTCCTTACTTTTTGTGAAATTCAAAATTTTAACTCTCATCGGCCTATATATCTTTCATATGTCTACTTTTCTACATATAAATAGAGCCACCTTGATGAAGAGTAATAATAATTTGCACTCATACAATATATGGCACCAACGTTTCATCAAAGGAGCTATCGACTGACATTAACTGTAAACAGTCCTTTGTTTTATGGCATCAAAATCTACAATCATCTGCCAAGTAGTCTCAAAACCCTAAAGCTGAATGCTTTTAAAGTGAAACTAAAACAGTGGTTGGTCGTAAACTGTTTCTACTCGATGAATGAGTTTTTTGGTGTTTGATTACTTTGTATCCTTTGTACTGACGTTTGCGGAAATATTTTATGTATTCTCTATCACATAAATAAAGTTTATTATTATTATTATTATGATTCATAATACAAATTGGTCTATGGTATAAAACTATATTTTTGAGGTATACAATTTTTAAATATCTACCCCAATTTTCTTACCTTAAAGTTTGGCTTAAAGTAGTACATAATATTTTTTGTACAATTAATGTGTAATGAGTATTTGAAGAGAAAACACAAGAATGTTTTTATATATTTTTAAACATTATAATAAGATGAATTCATTGTGACAGTTACAGACTTTTAAGTCTGGTCCTACCAGAGATATTAGGCATTAAATATCTTTAAAATAATTTATTTTTATAGTTCAGCAGTTTGTCATTAAAAAGGGGAAGGAGTAAAAGAGCTGTTTTTATTTTTATCACCAGTCCTTTGCATTCAAGGTTGTAAATAAAAAATATGGAATGAACAAATAAAGTCCCCTTTCAAACAAAGTTGTATAGTTTTACGCAAACAGCTACTAATGTCAGAAATACATTTTCTTGTTTCTAAAGGCCATTTTTTTATTTGTTTAGATTAAATGTAAATATAAATATAGTAAATGAGTCTTAAATATTCTCGTTCTCCATAGATCGAAAAGCAGTGACGCCAACGTAGTGGTCAGCACGGTCCTACACACCATCGGGCTAGAGACGTACACGTTAACCTTATCAAAATGCGGACACTTGCGCGTCTGGTCGTGCAGCAAAGGCCAGTGCATCTACTTTACCGACATCCTCGCCGATACAGTTTCAATGCACAACCTTTCCCACGGATGTACGTCTATCACTAACAAACTAACCTAAAAAAAAAACTAATAAATTAATTCTTTCTAGCCCAAAATCACATGCTGAAAAAAGCTGTCGGAGGCACAGAACTCGACTTCCTACTCGTCGTTGTAATGAACTTTTCTCCCGACTACCAATTCCAGATTATGCAACCGACGATTAGCGGAAATCAGTTCCGTTTGGTTAAAGTTAACACGTTATATTCACCTGGGGTAACGATACGTCAAATTCGAACGTTTTTTTTTTAATTTACGGTTATGTTTTCATCTAGGTTGATCTCATCGATTTCTCGTTGACGATTTCAAGGATTTGGTCTGTTTGGCGGGGAGAAGACGGGGAATGCAGCGTTTACACAGCACCCTTGTTAATCGACGGTAAAAAAGGGTCACATTGGGTTCCGGTTACTCTAGAATCTTTACCGGACCCGAACGAGATTGAAGAGAATCCGAATTTGGACCCGAAGGAGGTCTATTTGCAGTATATTTTTTATCCGGGACGGTTTTCTTTGAATATTATTAGCAAGGCGCTTAGTGTGAGTTTTTTTTTTAATGATAGACGTAAATTTTTGTGCAGCGGGATTTTTATTGTGTTATATGATTGTAGATTTATCGGAAATCGTCTGCTATTGGTGATATACAGCTGTCGGCGAATGTTTTGAAGCAACAGGTGAGCATTGCCGTTGAAACTGAAATTCAGGCGGAGCTTCAGGAGTCTGAGGTTAGCGATGAGGAATATCTCGAGTGTGCTAATTGGTGAGTTTTTTTTTTATCATTTCATGTACTCGTATGGTATCTGTTTTGTTGATTTTGTTAGAAACCCTTCACTTTTCTTGAAGAGAAGAAATTGCTGTTAGAATGGAAAAAATTCTTGGTTTTTGCAATTTTATCATGAATAAAGTATTTCTTAAAGTTTATGCTTAGAAGCTTTATCAGAGTTTCTTTGTGGCAGTGTGCTAGTTTCTGCATATGTAAGTTTTTTAAATTTATACAGGATAAACGTGATGTGTTATAAAATTTTTTCCTTTGATCGTCTATTTATGAATCTGTTTATTGAATAAAAAATAGATTATTAAACATATCTATTAATGTACAATTTATTATAGCCAGTCAATTAACTTAATTATAACCAATCAAAGCCATGTAAAATGAAACAATCCATTCAAAACATCTTGTCATTTGTCATCTGTTTAAATTAGTATTAATCAAACAATGTCAGTGTTCCTTTGTGGTGACATATAGGTACAGACACAAAAAAATCATTTTTAACATTAAAGTTGAAAAAGTTTTAGGATAACAGCAAAAAAGCTCTAGAAAAGTAATAGCTTAGAAAATTCTCTGTTTATGTTTATTTTTCTGTCTTATGGGGTGGAACAAACATTCAGACTGTATCTTTGAAAAATGTATTTTTGTTCTACAAAATTGGTTATTATGAAAATTATAGCTTGTAAAATTTGTTACTCATTTGCTCATTATTAAAATTAAACAATAATTTTTCAGAGAAAATTATAGTTCCCGAGATAATAACAAAAAAACTAGATATTCGTCTGCTTATGCTATCTTCAGTATTTCTTTTTCTATTTCCATCTTATATGGCAGAAAAGGATTCATATAAGTGACTAACTATCTCACTGTGACTATCTCCCAAAGTATATTTTCTTTTGTAAAAAAATGATATGAAAATTAAATCTTGTAAAATCAGAGATAAAAGCACAAATCTCTAGAACAGCAATAGTTTAGAAATTGTTCTGCTTATGCAAGAATCAATATTTGTTTTTCTATTTCCATCTTACAGGGTGGAAAAGGGTACAAAATTTAGTGTCTCTATCTAAAAATGTATTTTTTTTTTGGAAAAAAAATGGTTATGAAAATTAAAGCTTGTAAAATTTGTTATCAAATTTGCAAACAGTTTTATAGGGGGTGAAAGGCAGAGCTTTATCAGTGACTGACAAACTATCAATTATAAAGAAAAAAAATCTGATGTGGCCAGGCACATGACTTTATCATACTATGTATAAAATTAATAGTTTAGCTGCATGAGATTCTATTTGATCGAGATCGGCCATGTCAGCATTAAAATAAAACTAGTAGAACTAGACAGATATGTCGATTAAAGCTGCGTTTGGATATTGTACTCCGTTGACACCGGGTACACCGTCCAAATGACACTTACGTGTTATTGGGTGTAAAAAGTGTAATACAATATCCGAACGCAGCTTATATTGACAGACGTTATTGTCAAAACATTAGCGTTGTCATTAGTGTCATTACTGTCATTAGAATCAAAATTTCTGACATATCCTGGCCACTAGTTTTAATGTAATACGACCGATCTCGTTAAAATAGAATTTGCTCATGCAGCTAAACTATTGATTGTATCAAAAAATTTCATATTCATAAATTATTCAGAATTTCCTCATCTTTAATTTATTATTTAACTATTTCGACGAAATTCCAGAAATGGCGGCTTATTTGCAAAATCTTTTAAAAATGCTAAGACTAAACCTCCAGTTCCTTTGGACCCTTTTCAACAGAAAGCTTTTCAGCTCTAAGTTTGGTTATGAAACTTCTAAATATGAAGTTTCGTCCCGATACCTTTAGTAGTTTCTCCGGAATCGTCGTCACAAAAAACGGGTACACACACACACACACACACACACACACACACACACAGAAATTTTTTTGTACCTTGGTCAAAAATGTTCAGGGGACCCAAAAAGACATATTTCCGCTAAAATCTCAAAAATTTTTTTTGGCATGATTACAATACTTTACATACTGCGTATGATAAAGTAAAATACTCTAGAACTCAATAGTTTAAAAATTCGTCTGCGTATGCTAAGTGTCCAAAATTCAGTGTAACTATATATGAAAAACATATTTTTGTTGTAGTAAAATGGTTATTATAAAAATTATAGCTTGTAAAATTTATCAAATTTGTAAACATTTTTAATGGGAGTGAAATGCAGAGTGCTTGGTTGGAGTACTTGCTAAAATATCAGTTATACAGAAAAAAGTACTGATTAAAAAGAAACATAATTTATTATAGTTTCCGAGATAATATCAAAAACTCTACAGAAAGCAATAGTTTAGGAATTCGTCTGCTTATGCTACCTTCAGTAGTTCTTCTTTAGATTTTTTCCTTATATTTATCTTTTTATAAAAGATAAAAAGGGTGCTAAATTCACAAAAAACATATTTTTTTTTGTACAAAATGGTTATTATAAAAATTATAGCGTGTAAAATTTAGAGGGTGAAAGGCAGAGTGCTTTAGCAATACTTGGTAAACTATCATTTGCAAAGAAAAAAATATTCATTTCAAAAGTTAAACGATAATTTTTCAAAGAAAATTATAGTTTTCGAGATAATAGCAAAAATAACTCTGGAATTGATATTACTATGTTAAACTATTGTTTATAAATTCATCTGCTTATGCCAGTGTGCCTATATCTGAAAAGCGTATTTTTTTGTACAAAAATGGTTAATTATAAAAATTATAGCTTGTAAAATTTGTTATCAAATTTGCAAACATTTTTATAGGGGGTGCAAGGCAGAGTGCTTTACTAACTAATACTTGGTAAACTATCTGTTATACATAAAAAATTACTCATTCTAAATATTAAACCATGATTTTTCAGAGAAAATTATAGTTTTGGAGATAATAGCTAACAACTGTAGAAAAGTTATATAGTTTAGAAATTCTTCTGCTTATGTTAGATTGGGTATTTATTTTTATATTTATATCTTACTTCTCACTGTAAGACAGAAATATAAAATTAAACAGGGTGCAAAATTCAGTGTGACTATGTATGAAAAATGAATCTTTGTTGTACAAAATTGGTTTATTATAAAAATTATAGCGTGTACCTAACATTTGTTATCAAATTATTAGGGGGTGAAAGACAGAGTGATTTACCAATACACTGTAAACTATCAGTTATACAGAAAAAATTACTCAATCAAAAAATGAAACCATTACTTTTCAGAGAAAATTATACTTTTAGAGATAATAACAAAAAGTTCTAGAAAAGTAATAGTTTAGAAATTCTTCTATGTATGTTAGATTGTGTATTTATTTTTATATTTCTGTCTTACAGGGTGGAACAGAGTGCAAAATTCATTGTGACTATCTCTGAAGATGTATACATTTTTGTAAAAAGATTGCTTATAAAAATTATAGCTTGTAAAATTTGTTATCAAATAGCAAAAGACTTTAGTAATCCTTCTGCTTTTGCTAGGTTCAGTATTCCTGTATTTTATACCATACAATTATTAAACAATGTACTTTAAAACAAACAAAAAGTAATAGTAGATAAATAATAAGAAGGCTTCTATAAAAACTAATCTAATAAATAATTAACGTTATTATAGGTGCTGGTCACGCTTCTACTCCTGCTGCATACAATACCACGTGGCCGGATTGCGGCCGCTGGGCATCTTACTTCTACCATCAGTTTCCGGAGCCGTACTTTTAAAAAAATCAACGTATTCCTTCTTACGATCGATAGACACATTAGAACACTTATACATGTGCAGCGAGTACATCACTGACTTGCACATCCATTCACAATTGGGCATATGTACGACACCTTAAGTTATATCATTATTACTATTATACTTATTTTATATTTTCGTAGCATACGAAGAAACCGACGACCTAATAAAACTCATCAAAGTCTTGGCCTACCTCGACCAACAATTGAACGAAATGTTCAAGCAGACATTCGAGAATGAAATAGCACTGCTAAGGTCACCGGAAAGTATCATGGACGATTTAATCGAGGAAATTACGCTTCACGCTAAAGATGAGGTACTAAAAACGAATTACTTAAGGTAAACGTGCCAAATTCACTGTCCGAAATTTCCACATATTTCTATTTTGTTGGTTAAAATAAGAAATCTACAATATTGAAGTATATTTTAGGACGTCCGGTTTGTGGATTTGACATTACACTTATCAACCCACAGTCGTTTCTTATTTTACGAATGTTCTAACGGTCAGAATATAACCTAGAACTTCAAACTGCAATTCGACTTTTTCTTTACATCGCTACAGGATAACAGTAAATAAGAAAATTGTAATAGTAGGTATCTATTTAGGCTGACTAAAAGTGCTTTATATTTTCATAATAATATGATGTACTGCCCTTTTTGCCACTATTATTTACAAGTTTAGGATCCAAAAAAAAGTGGACACGTATTTTTTTGTTGTTGATATTTTAATTTTTAATAGTGCTTGTTGAGGCCTTAAATTTAAAGGGGAAAATGCATGGGAAGAAGACATTTTTTGGTATTTTTCGAATAATTGGTCAGGGTTTCGTAGAAACTTAAGAATACTTACAAACTTGTAGAGGACTTTCCAAGGAAGAATTTGACCTATTATACATATGGATTTGACGCCCCAAACCCACCCCACAGTGCCCTGAAAACTACCCTTAATGAAAAAATGTACAATCTTTAGAAAACTGAACGTTCTAATCATTTCAGTCTGTTCTTTCTCTCCTTATCATCAAATTACTGTTCTTTCTCATAGAAATCATTACTATAAGTCTACTGGAATGTTTTTAAACATTTGTCAGTTACTTTCCATTTGTTTAAATAATTCGTTTTTCTCGAAAATCCGTCTGAATTCTGTTTTCTGAGTTCGGAATGGCAAATTATTATCTTAGAGTGACATTATTCATTAAAAAATTCTTCCTATTGTCATTGGTGTGATGTGTTATTTGATGAAATATTGAAAACGAATAATATTTTATTATTTGAACAGTGGAAATCATCCCAAAATATAAATGTCGCTTGAGAATAACAGATGGCCAGACCGATCTAGAAAAATAGGCAAGATACCTTGAACATGAAATTTATAAGTAAATTTCACAAAAAAGCTGACTTTCTATCAGAATTAGGAAAAAAATTGAAAATGAATAATTGATTGTTTAAACAATGGGAAGAAATTTTTTAATGAATAATGTAACTCTAAGATAAAAAAAATAAACTGCCGTTTTGACCTGAGAAAGCAGAATTCAGACGGATTTTCGAGAAAAACGAATAATTTAAACAAATAAAATTTGTTTAAACAAATGGTAATTAACTGACGAATGTTTACAAACATTCCATTAGACTTATAGGAATTATTTAAATTTGACGAACTATTTTGGTTGTAGTTTTGAGAGATTTAAAAGAGATGTACTTTATTTGATTTGTAATTGAGGAAATTGATTTATATTTTTGGATATTGTATAGTATTAATTTGTATTTATGTATTTGAAGCTATATGTTATACTGTTGTAAACCTGTTGTAACTGCTGCCATGCGTTAAATAAAGTTATTATTATTATTTCTATGAGAAAAAAGGGAATGAAATGATTAGAACAGTTAATTTTCTGAAGAATATAAATTTTTTCTTTTGAGGGTAGTTTTCATGGCACTGTGGAGGCGGGTTGGGGGCATCAAATTCTTCCTTGAAAAGTCCTCTACAAGCCCTATAACTTTAATCTTGAGTTTTCTCAAACCCCAAACAATTATTTGAAAAATTCGAAAACATGTTTTTTCCCATGCTTTTTCCCATGTAAATTTGAGGCCTCGATAGGCAACATTAAGAATCAAAATTAGAAAAAAAATACGTGTCCTCTTTTTTAGGATTTGGAAACGATTTGGGGGCATCGCTGCTTTCTAAATAAAAAATAACCACCCTAGTGTCCATAAGGGAAATAGTGCTATGTAATACATATAGTAACAAAACACGAACGGGGGCCCCCTCGTGCCTCCCCCTCGGGTACGCCCATGGGCCAAAGTAAGAAGCCAAAGAAAAAACGTTTAACATTTCTTAATAGTAAATCTCATTAACAATATTTAAAACACTTAATATTTACTTGAATGTTTTTATTTATCGGAATAATGTATGATAAGTGTCTGATTTAAGATCACAAAATATACGCTTAGTGTCGGAATTAGGTGCGATTGTTCAAGTTTTTAAAATAATATAAATTAAATATTTATCAATTTTCTTTAAAAATTAATAGCCAGATATCTTCAAGAGGAAGTATTAATTTAAAAAATGGTGACATAGTCATTAGCACCACATAAATATAAATTCTACAGTTAAAAATGTAACAAAATCCCTTTAACCTGTCTGAATTTTTGCCATTTACCCTTATTTTCAATATTTCTCTTACTATATAAATAATTCTGTTACTATAAATATTTCCGTTACAGTTTAGCTGTTCCATACTCGATAAGTTAAAAGACTGTCATGACGTATATAACGCCATGCATAAACTTTTGGAGCTCCTTACCGTACAACAGTTGGTCACCGATGATGAAAAACCGCCTTCTAGGTTACAAGCGTCGATTAATCATTTGTTTTCGTCGCGTTTGGGTACCTCTTTTGTCACGCAGTGTTTACGGCAACAAGTGACGACTAGATATTCGATTTGTCGTAATCTCCTCGCTTTGCAAAATATAATCCTCCACGCTAAACAAGAAAATATGGCTTTTGTTGAAGGCGTGCGTTCTATATGCATGCCGGACACAGTGTTGTTGATCCAAGCCTACTACAACATCAAGTGGTTGACCGGTTTGCCCGTACAGACCATAGTTGCGCTGTAAGTTGATTTATTTTGTTTCGTAGGTAATTTTAAAATGTAACATTTTTTGGTTATTCCAGGGAACAAAGTTTGCAAAAATTGGTTGCTTTAAAACTACCGCCTGTATATAACTTGAAGCTGTCGTCGAATATTTTGTTGATGGATTTGTTTGTTGGTTCAACGGGAGGTTCAAACGCTCATAAGTTGATGCTGAAAATGGACATTGATGAAGAGCAATTACCTCATTGGAACTTTTCTTTGTTAACGTATTTGGAGAAAATATTGTTCATCATGTATCCTTAAACATTATTGTACGGATTTTATTTGTTTCTTTTTGTATAAATTTGTATTAGTTTCTTAATGATTAACTAGGTGGCCTATAAATGGTGACTCGACATTTTCCGAATGGTTGTTATCGAGCGGGCAGCATATATGGTTACAGCAGTATGTCCGGTTTTTGATAACTTGGTGTGACCATAAATCACGTAAGTTTAATCACATTTGATTACTTTTAGAATTTTACAATCTTAAAAATCTTAAAAAAGAGAAGAAAAATAAAAACCGTAAGTTTGAATCTGAATTCTTAAAACTAGGTACTTGACTATAAGTAGGCGATACACTTATGTCCTGTATAAATCAAATTTAAATCAATTAATGCCATAAAACGTTTTAAACAATTCAAATATGAATTTAAAGATAAATATCTCTTTGCAGAATTAAAGCTGTTGCAATAAAACGATGCACAAAAATTTAATGGCATAAAACATTTTAAATAATTTGAATATTAATTTAGAGAAAACAATTTCAAAATATTTAAATAAAATTTAAATTGATAAATTCGATACATTTCTAAACTAGGCACTCAAAAATTAATTTAATGGCATACAATATTGTAAACAATTTGAATATTAATTTAAAGATAAATATCTCTTTGCAATTTAAAGCAGTTGCAATAAAACAATTTAAAAAAATTTAATGGCATAAAACATTCCAAATAATTTGAAAAATTAAATTAAAGATAGTAGTATTCAGTATTCAATTAGCTTTGAAGAAGCGAGCAACATGGCTCGCAAAACGTCAGCATTAACAAATCTTGACACACGGCATAACCCGGAAGCAGTTTATTTTCTAAATTTAAAGATAAATATCTCTTTGCAGTTTAAAGCTGTTGCAATAAAGCGATTTAAACAAATTTAATGGCATAAAACATTTCAAATAATTTGAATATTAATTTAGAGAACACAATTTAAAAAATTTGATTTATTTCTAAAGTAGGTAAATTGAAAATTAGTTTAATGGCATAAAACGTCTTACACAATTCTAATATTAATTTTCTGTTAATTCTAATTACTTAATTAATCTCTGGTTTATTCTCAATAGTCTATCTGATTTTACAGGGTTTGTCAAAATTACTGCAGCACCTAAATAAAAAACGGTAAAAATTTTTCATCAAACCCGATTATTTTAGGTTTAAATATATTTTTAAGATACAGGATGTTGATTTTATCATGAAAATTTTCTAATAGAACATTTTGTATATGTTAAAAAAGATTAATTATAAGATTTTCTTGTAGGAATCACTTAGATATTAGAAAATGCATTATTTTTTTAGTTATAAGCAATGAATCAAAACTCATCAACTTTAACTTTAACCAAACAGATAAAAAATAAAAAATTCAAGAAAAAATAACAACCCAATTAAATGGAATTAAATCAAATGTTCAAAATGCTTCTTAATGTTGAATAATAATAAATGTGCATGTGGGAAAATATTCTTAATTTCAACTACAGGAGTACTGATTAATTGCATATAACTAAAAATAATGCATTTTATAAATAAATTATTCCTTCAAAAAATTCTTAGAAATAAAAAAATAAAAATGTTATTATATTAGAAAAAGGTTTGCAAATTTCTATAATAAAATCATAAAATTTATTTAAACGAGAGCTTTTTTAAACCAAAAAAACATTTTATTTTTAATTTTTTACGGTTATTGAATTATTTAGGTGTGTAATTTGCCTAATTTTGATTAATAGCTTATAAATAAAATATGACGGCTTTTATAGAAAAATTATTCCTATACAAAATTCTTACAATTAAGAAATGTAAAAATATACAGGCTGTCTATTTAAAAAAGGAAAGATTTCCAAATTTCTGTAAATTTCGATATGTACAAAAAAATTAATTTAAATGATGGCTTGTTTAAAGCCAAAAAGCTATCGTACCAAAAATTTTTTGAAATTTTTTACGGTTGGAGAATTCTAGTTAGGTGCTTCGATAATTTTGGCTAGCCTCTATAGCAGTGGTTCTTAACCTTTTCAGTACTTTTACCCATATCACCTTTTTGAGATTAGGGTTTTACCTCTTCATAAAAAATACTATGCAGTTCAATAATAACGTCTTATATTTTTAACATAATTCCTATAAGGTTTACATAATTAATGTGAAGGTTGGTGTTGCTTTTTCTTAACAAGATTTATAATGTTTACTTTAGATTCTGATATGACACATCGAAAGTCATGCTTTACATTGAGCCGATTCTTAGATTTTGTTTTTATAGACACTAAAGTTATAAAGCCGCTTTCAAATTTATAACTAGTACCAATGGTAGAAAAATTCTTAAGGCCCTGTCGCCTAAAATGGAATATTAAGTCCACATTTTTGTCCAAAATGAACCTATGTTGAAATGAACCTATCTTGTAATTCCACATTTAATGAGGTGCCTTCGCGTAGTTCCAGAAATTTAACTTAAGCTAAAAGCTTAAGCTGCGTCTTTAAACATTTAGACGTCTGTAGAAAATGGTCTTAACACCCAGGAATAAGCTGGACGATTAATTATTTAGCGATTTAACGAATCTATCAAAAAAGATAGTTGCTGAATGATGGAATTAGTGAAGCAGCATTTTTTTCTTTGTTGTGAGCACTGATTGTCTCGGACAATTGTGCGAACATTGATATGTTACCAGCTTCAACTTTACATTCGTGCAGTTCTAGCTTTCGCAGAAAACCGGCAAATATTGCTCTTATGTCCTTGCAGTGAGACATTTAAACTGTTAATTTAACTGAAAAAAATTAGCCAAATACGCTAGCATATATGGATAGATGTTTTGTCTTTTATTTTTGTGTGAAGATTCTTCTCCTTTTCTGTTTTGGGATTTTCAAAAAACAAAGGTTGTTTCTTCACGCAGCTTAAGCTTCTATTCAACACTTTTTCCTTGACAACAGTTCAAAAATTCTAGAATTTGATCTATTATATGTATAGGGCCTATTACTAGAGCTCGGTTACCCATCCTAGATTGCAATTTTACCCCCAAGGGGGTAAATACCCACAGGTTAAGAACCACTGCTGTATAGGATGTTAGCTAATAGCCTAGATATAGATAGTCTCTAAAGCCGATACAATTCACACAAAATTTTTTACTATGAAATTTTTAAAATAAAAGTTAAAAAAAAGTAAAAAAAACGTAGACATTCCACCTTTTTTCTGTGAAGATGTGTTGCACCTAGATTTTTAAAACTGTTTTTGCTTTGTAGCTTTAACATTCTAGCTCTTTTAGTGTATGATTTTTTTTAATGAACCTGAGATATCAAAAAGGGCTATCAAAAAAATTAAGGCAAAAATTGAGTAGTATTTTTTTTCATAACTTTAGAAACAAAAGCAGTGTTTAAAAGATAAATACAGTAGAGCAAACGCCCAAAAAACAAATAATAAAAAAATAAATCACTGAGGAACCGAATAAAACGCCATTTTTGTCGATTCCTGTTTACATATATATTGCTTTTGCTTTATATGTTGTATCCAATACTCGTATTTTCTACTATTTAGCTCAATATTTGATAATCCGAACCACCTTCAGTCCCAATTAATTCGGATTATCTACTGCTCTACTGTATAACAAATTTTTGCTTTCATTGTAATTTTGCTACCAAGTAATATAAATATCACACAATATATTATACATCTATAATTTTATAGGTAACTTTTTACTGGCATCATCTTTCCTGACGTCCGGAGAACACGACAAAGCATACGATTTATTCCTCTCCGCAGTCGACGGTGTCTACACGGAACAGTACCTCATGAATCACGTCACAAACGTAGCCGCCGACAACGAAAATCTAGCCGTCCGCTACTTCCTAAAGGTACGACCTATGAAACCTCAAAAACAAACAAAAAAAAACTCATTTCTCGGTTTCTCTCGGTTCAATTTTCGCAGGTTATTCAACTGTTTGAAGCGTATGGAGCACGAAACTTTTCGATCAAGCTAGCCGATGCAGCGCTGGCCACTATCGAAAAAGATAACCCTCTAAGAGTACGTTTAAATTTTCTTGTATTGTTTTTTTTTTACAATACTACAAAAAAAATATTTTAAAATGTTTTAGGCTACTTTGTACTCCATTCAATTCAAACACCATTTGGGTTTGGGACACTACGAATGCGCTTACGAGGCTTTGCAGTCAAATCCCGATAAAGAACGGAAGAAGGATAACTTGAGAGACTTGGTGAAAACGCTTTTGGATAAACGGGAACTGGATATGCTTATGTCGTTTACTTACTGCGATATGGAACAGTTATTCTGTAGTATTCTGTTTACGAGAGCTAGGGCTACGGATTCCGTAGAAAATATTTTTTACGATTTCTTGTACTCGT
Organism: Aphodius sticticus; assembly: GCA_963966075.1. NCBI lineage: Eukaryota > Metazoa > Arthropoda > Insecta > Coleoptera > Scarabaeidae > Aphodius > Aphodius sticticus. The sequence goes on from OZ014509.1 coordinate 68,964,308, forward strand.
ATCAGATGAAGCGCGGAGAACCGTACCTAAGATTAGGTAAAATTCGTTTCAATACTATTTACTGAACTTAAAAACTCGTAAAGTTTATTCTAAATGAGTTTATTTGATTGGATTTTTAGCTGCTGCAATTATGTATGAGCAAGCGTTCAGGCTGAATAATCATGTGACTATTGAAGCCCTCGAGAAGCAGGTTAAATGTTATTTGGCGGCAGTGAATGCTTTCAGTCTTTGTGACCCTAGGTATGCCTGGGTGCTGAAACCGGTTGAACCTGAACTCCAACCGCAAGAAATGGTTTCACCGACTATAGCTGGGTCAAACACAGTAAGTATTAAATTGTTGAGTAAATTTTTTCTTAGATGTTATAGCAAGGTAAAATGTGAATCTTGCGAACATTTAGCTACAGTTTATTGCTTGTTTTAGTTTAGACATTGCAAAAGAGAAAAGAAAATGGCAAAAACTATCAGTTGCTACGGAAAAATGTTAATCTTTTGTTATAACTTTTGCAAAAATTGTTGCATAAATTTCTATCATACCTCAAATTGTAGGTAATTAAAAGTTCTAGTAGCCGTCAGACCCTCAGAGTTTGCCCCCTCGACATAAAGCCCTAAATCGCGATAATGTCCGTTCGAGTAGGAAACGTATTTCATTCAGTTCCTGCAGCAAAATGTCTATAACTTTTGAAAAAATTCTGGCATAAATTTCTATCATACCTCAAATTGTAGGTAATTAAAAGTTCTAGTAGCCGTCAGACCCTCAGAGTTTTGCCCCCTCGACATAAAGCCCTAAATCGCGATAATGTCCGTTCGAGTAGGAAACGTATTTCATTCAGTTCCTGCAGCAAAATGTCAATAACTTTTGCAAAAATTCTTGCATAAATTTCTATATTACCTCAAATTGTAGGTAATTAAAAGTTCTAGTAGCCGTCAGACCCTCAGAGTTTTGCCCCCTCGACATGAAGCCCTAAATCGCGATAATGTCCGTTCGAGTAGGAAACGTATTCCATTCAGTTCCTGCAGCAAAATGTCAATAACTTTTGCAAAAATTCTTGCATAAATTTCAATCATACCTCAAATTGTAGGTAATTAAAAGTTTTAGTAGCCGTCAGACCCTCAGAGTTTTGCCCCCTCGACATAAAGCCCTAAATCGCGATAATGTCCGTTCGCGTAGGAAACTTATTCCATTCAGTTCCTGCAGCAAAATGTCAATAACTTTTGCAAAAATTCTTGCATAAATTTCTATCATACCTCAAATTGTAGGTAATTAAAAGTTCTAGTAGCTGTCAGACCCTCAGAGTTTTGCCCCCTCGACATAAAGCCCTAAATCGGGATAATGTCCGTTCGAGTAGGAAACGTATTTCATTCACTTCATGCAGCAAAATGTCCATAACTTTTGCAAAAATTCTTGCATAAATTTCTATCATACCTCAAATTGTAGGTAATTAAAAGTTCTAGTAGCCGTCAGACCCTCAGAGTTTTGCCCCCTCGACATAAAGCCCTAAATCGCGATAATGTCCGTTCGAGTAGGAAACGTATTTCATTCAGTTCCTGCAGCAAAATGTCAATAACTTTTGCAAAAATTCTTGCATAAATTTCTATCATACCTCAAATTGTAGGTAATTAAAAGTTCTAGTAGCCGTCAGACCCTCAGAGTTTTGCCCCCTCGACATAAAGCCCTAAATCGGGATAATGTCCGTTCGAGTAGGAAGCGTATTTCATTCAGTTCCTGCAGCAAAATGTCAATAACTTTTGCAAAAATTCTTGCATAAATTTCTATCATACCTCAAATTGTAGGTAATTAAAAGTTCTAGTAGCCGTCAGACCCTCAGAGTGTTTTGCCCCCTCGACATAAAGCCCTAAATCGGGATAATGTCCGTTCGAGTAGGAAACGTATTTCATTCACTTCATGCAGCAAAATGTCCATAACTTTTGCAAAAATTCTTGCATAAATTTCTATCATATCTCAAATTGTAGGTAATTAAAAGTTCTAGTAGCCGTCAGACCCTCAGAGTTTTGCCCCCTCGACATAAAGCCCTAAATCGCGATAATGTCCGTTCGAGTAGGAAACGTATCTCATTCACTTCATGCAGCAAAATGTCCATAACTTTTGCAAAAATTCTTGCATAAATTTCTATCATACCTCAAATTGTAGGTAATTAAAAGTTCTAGTAGCCGTCAGACCCTCAGAGTTTTGCCCCCTCGACATGAAGCCCTAAATCGCGATAATTTCCGTTTGAGTAGGAAACGTATTTCATTCAGTTCCTGCAGCAAAATGTCAATAACTTTTGCAAAAATTCTTGCATAAATTTCTATCATACCTCAAATTGTAGGTAATTAAAAGTTTTAGTAGCCGTCAGACCCTCAGAGTTTTGCCCCCTCGACATAAAGCCCTAAATCGCGATAATGTCCGTTCGAGTAGGAAACGTATTTCATTCAGTTCCTGCAGCAAAATGTCAATAACTTTTGCAAAAATTCTTGCATAAATTTCTATCATACCTCAAATTGTAGGTAATTAAAAGTTCTAGTAGCCGTCAGACCCTCAGAGTTTTGCCCCCTCGACATAAAGCCCTAAATCGCGATAATGTCCGTTCGAGTAGGAAACGTATTTCATGCACTTCATGCAGCAAAATGTCCATAACTTTTGCAAAAATTCTTGCATAAATTTCTATCATATCTCAAATTGTAGGTAATTAAAAGTTCTAGTAGCCGTCAGACCCTCAGAGTTTTGCCCCCTCGACATAAAGCCCTAAATCGCGATAATTTCCGTTCGAGTAGGAAACGTATTTCATTCACTTCCTGCAGCAAAATGTCAATAACTTTTGCAAAAATTCTTGCATAAATTTCTATCATACCTCAAATTGTAGGTAATTAAAAGTTCTAGTAGCCGTCAGACCCTCAGAGTTTTGCCCCCTCGACATAAAGCCCTAAATTGGGATAATGTCCGTTCGAGTAGGAAACGTATTTCATTCAATTCATGCAGCAAAATGTCCATAACTTTTTCAAACATTCTTGCATAGATTTCTATCATACCTCAAATTGTAGGTAATTAAAAGTTCTAGTAGCCGTTCGACGCTCAAGGTTTTGCCCTATAGTAACAACCCCTAAATAGTGCCCAATCAAATAGCAAATAAATTTTGCCCACAGACAGAATTTGACACGGTCTACAGTGGAATTAAATGATGTTATTTGGATTGATATTTTAAAGACTTACGTACTCGGTTCATAGTTAGTTCTGCAGTTTCACTGAACTTAAGTCAAGAATAGCATATGGCTTCTGTTTAAACTAAAATTTTATTCAACAAATACATCATATTTCATAAAACTATTTATTTTTAGGAATACGAAACCATAAAGTGGTCAAAACAGGTCGAAGTAGTTGACGTAATACTCGTAAGGAAAGAGCTAGCTCTCGCAATAGCTCGTCTACGCCTGGCTAAGATCGACAAGAATTCCTTAATGACTTATACAAGTAAAATTAACATCGCCTACAAAACATTCAAAAGAAAATTCTAACTATTTTATTTTAGCGCCACACGAGCTAGTTGTGCTTCTCTCCTGTGCTGGAGTATTCAAAACAGCCTTGGAGATCTGTAAGATATTTAACGTGTCCAACAAAGCCGTTTTCGAAATCCTAACCCAACAGTGCATCTATCTAGACGAGGAGGATGACCAGGAAGCCTGGAACTGGTTAACGGAAAATGACTTACATGGTATGTTTTTATAGAAATTGATTCCGTTAATCAGGTCCGTTTATCCGTTAAGTTAACGGTTTAACGGCTTTTGTTAACGGATTAAAGTATTTCTGTTAACGGATTAACGGTTTTTGTTAACGGATTGGTGATTTTATTTGTAGATTTAGACGTGATTGGAAATTCTACCTCGGACGTCGCGTGGCAGTTGTTAAAAACGTTTTTGTTTGAATATGAAGAGGCTAATATGACGACGATCCATAGACACGTGGCTGATAAGGTGCTTGGAATGGCATGCTTTTTACCGCATTGGTTATTGGCTTCGTATAAGGTATTATTTTTTAGTATTCCAATTAAATATTTACTAATTTTTCTTTGGAAATTTAGCTGAGGAATCCAGCTGAATTGTTACGGTTATATTACTTCCATGGTTACTTAATAGAAGCAGCAAATTTAGCTTGCGAGCACATCTTGGCAGTTTTGGACTACGGCTGTGAATATTTTGGGTATAAAAATCCTCTGGTGCCTGGTTCTACGCCATTCTGTCTGCCAGTGAATATCATCGATAGTCTTTTACATGAAATGGAACTTCAAAACGAAATCGATGTGTCAAAACCGCTGGAAAAGGTGGGTTTTGTTTTTTTGTGTGTTTTTATGATTCTAACTAAATATTCTCTGATTTTAGGAACATTCGCAGTTGTATGAACTTTACGTAAAGTATTTGGAAGTATCAACCCGCATTTCGTTAGATACTTGTCGTTTAGTAATGTAAGTGGAAATTTGTGTATTTTAATGAAAGTTGAATAAAGTTTGTATGTTTTTAATCACTCTTTGCTTTTTATTTCTACACAATAATTACTTAAGGGAAATCCATACCCTCTACGGTTTACTTGCAAAACACGCAAACGTTCTGAGGCTTTTTCTCAGCAATTAGTTCACATAATCGACTTTAACACAATCGATTTTAATAAATACACCAAATTAAAGATAAAAGATATATAATTTTGCGTCTAGTGGCAGATTTTTGATAGTTCTGTTCGTTTGTGACAAATCTATTTCTGAATATGACATAAAATTGGCCGATATTTGCAATTTTTTTACGAAGAACTCAGGTTAAATTTGAAAAAAGTGCCACTTAATAGGTCTAAGTTACACCTTCCTCAGTAAGTGTACAAAAGTTCACGTAAAAATATCAATATCTTACATGCTTTTTTCATTCAAAACTTTACTTCTTCGAGTACATGAATAAGTTATATTTTATCACGTAGCGTGGATACAACAACAACAGGTAATACATATACATTACCACAGCAAGTAAAGTATCGTTTACATCCACTTAACTTAACGTACGAAAAATTATACTTAACGTACGAATTTTAGATCTGTTCGTTTTACATTCACTTACGTTGGGGTGCTTGACATGCGCATTTGACAGTGACACAATATGAAATCCTTATTAAATCTATCAGTTTTATTATACAAATATGTTTATGTACATGCAAGTTGGATCAAGGTTCCATCATCCGTGTTAATAATCAGTTAATCGAGCTAAAAATATTGCAAAACAACACAAAGATAACAAAGTTCAAGTCGCACGAGTTAATTTTTAGGTTATGTTACTGTCACCCGCTGTCACCATCATCCAAATTGTCAAAATCGAGAGTTTGTGATTGGTGCACTTAGTGCACGAATTCTGTTAAGTTGAAGTTCTTCTTCTTAAAAACAAACTATGGTGTTTGGGAAAAAAAGAAGTTGAAGTTGAGTGATGGTTGAGTGAACAAATCTGTACGTTACGTTAAGTTTTTCTACATTAAGTGAATGTAAACGAACACATATAGTTCAATGGAGTTCAACTATCTCTAATGTTTAATTTTTCGTACGTTAAGTTAAGTTAAGTGGATGTAAACGAGGCTTAATACACCTTTATCTATAATTTTATGCTGTGATTTGATGTATAAATTTAATGGATGCTTATTTTATAGGACGTACCAGCAGTATTGATTCCTCTTAAGAGTTACTTGAGCTATTACAATCAGAAATGTCATTATTTATTGATAGAATGGTGAGGTTATGTATGTGTTAAAGAATGAGTTGTCAACCACAAAAATGACTTTCCTGTACTTTGAATCTGTTTTATCAATACATATCTGCAAAAGTATTAAATTGACGAAAACAAAGTAACAATTTCGAGTTTCAGCATTCTTTCTTTGAAATGATAAATTTGCCTGTTAATTAATTTCATTCAACATTGGTAGTGCAATTGGTTAGACCTCCAGACTGGAAGTTGCAGTCAATGGTCTTACCATAATGGTGGTGTAAAACTAGTAATATTTTCAAAAAAACATAATAAAACTATTAAAATTGTATAGATAATTTAAAAGAATGGCTGTTGTTATTAATGCAACATTTGTTATAATTTTTAGTCCGTTATGTACTCTAGATTTTGCATACATTAAAATTTTTGCGCTAATGACACGTAGGTGTTTAATTGTTTCTCATAAATATCAGAAAGTAATCAAGTGTTCATTGTTAAAGGATACTAAATTACAATTAAGATTATGTATTTAATGCTGTCTAGATATTAGCAGCGAGATGAAAATTTTAGTACAATTCTTACTTGCTACCATCCTGGTAAGTCTATAGCTCTATTTTCTATTATACACCATTAGAAACACAGAATAATTATTACTTTGTAGGTTTTTGAATCAATTGAAACTAAAACAAACCCTGTAGACGATGAACCTGTAAAAACCATCCAGGAGATTTTTGAGGTAGAAGAACCTCACGTTAAGAAATCTCCAACAAACAACCAAGCACCGGTTTACGAACATACAAGCTATGTCAGCTATAAAATACAAGATCCCAATATGGTTTTGCGCAAGAACATGATTCCTATTCCACCAGAATTTGAAGATAACGAACTTCATAATCGAGACACTATGACCAACAGTGCACAGAAGAAGATTACCGATACACTACAAACCGAGAATTTGATTGAGAAAAATCAAACTTGTGTACAGTCCGTAGAATCACATTCTGACATTGTTATGAGAGCAACTGTAACTAAAGAGTTGTTAACTTTTCTGTTAGGCATGTTAACAAAAGAAGATCTGGATGTGATTTATTCTAGTGGTTCGAAGACCGGGGATTTTATTCCAGCTGATATTATTAGGAAGTTTATGAAGAAGTTATTGGAAAATCTTACACCGAAAGATGTTGGGTCTTTTGAACCTTTTGAAACCAAAAATTTCATCAGTTATCGTACCAAACATAAACTGAAAAAGGAAAAAGTTCCGCTAAATGTATTGCAGCCACTTCCTATTCAATATGTTGTTCCCCCACCAACATATGTCCAACAACCATTACCAGTTTACTATCCATTATCTCCATACTATGTTCCGACGTTACGAAAAGGACAAAGTAAAAAATTGAGTGATTTTTATAGAAGTGGACGTAAAAATCCTATTGGGGCGCACCCACCGGTGGGCGTACCAGATATCACAAAGTTGGAAAGGTTGCATTCTCCGGATTTTATGGATATGGAAAGAAAATTTCCGGCACATAAATTTCAGCATCACAACTACTATAGCCGAAGCAGGTCACCAAAGAATACGGTGAAAGCCGAACACGTTTCCAATGTGAAATTCGACAAGTTATATGACGATGATGATGATTTTTTGGGAGGTTTTTTTGATAAATAATTGATTGTGAATTGCTTTTTATTAATAATAAATGATGGTTCGATAACGAAATGTGATACTATTTTTAGTTTAATGTCAATACTTTTATTAAATAAAAGAATATTTGTTTAAGAGTTTTGTGTCTTTAACAGATAGGTGGTCAAAAAACATGAAATCGTTAAATTTGCTTTCGTAAACTATCATTTTTTTACATTTAAAGATTTAAATTAAACAGATATTAAAATTAATTCAAATTTTGCATGTGATCATCACGAGATATTGATCAGTTTTTTAAAATGTAATTTAAAACTTAGGAAAATGCAAAGAGCTTTCCAAATACAGTCAAACCGCTCATCAGGGACCTTTAATTTGGTTTAGCTTTCGGGCGGGAAGTTTTAATGAGTTATTTTCAGTTTATTGTTTTGATATGCAAATGTCAATTATAATCATTGAAATAAGTGACGTAGTCACTGGTCTAATGCTGTTCATGGTCCAGACCGACTAACTACTTGAAAACACGAAAAGAAACATCGCAATAACTACCGATCACATAACCAACAGATGTTCACGTCAAAACAAGTGTTGTTTGAGGTTAGAGTTGGCGGTTGGGGAAACAGCTGATTTTAAAATCCACGCGCTATTTTATTGATTTCTCCCGAGTACTCACGAATGGGCTTTAATCTGGTTTAGTCCTCTATCTCTCTCTCGAAACTAGTTCCTTTTTTCGAGTTGGCCTTAGCGTCAAGAGTGACAATTATGTGTAATTTTTACTTGATAACTCGAACTTCTATTACTCGAATATCTTGATAACTCAAACTGATTATTTGGCACAACCTTCAATAAGTCGAATTTTCTTGGGAATCACCTCACTCACTACGTGATTTAAATGCTCGTTTTATAGCATAACGATGTTTCTGTGTTACTTCTTAGCGTTATTAGTTGTTATTAAGTGGAAAACAATATATTCAGTTTGGTTCATCACACTACTTTTATTTGTGCTGATGTCAGTAAAATGTACTTTAAGGTGGCCTTTAACTCGGAAATGCAGTTATAAATTTCAATCGGTTGCTAATAATAGAAAAAATACCTGGCTCAATTCTGTCAAGTGTAGGTGACGAATTCTGTGAATATTGGTGTTTTTCAGTTGATCGCAAGAAGACTACGACATAGCCACCAACAATCTTAAAATCCGTCACCAAGACCCGGCAGAATTCAACCTGATAATTTTTGTATTATCGGTAAAGGTTCCAAGGTCACTTTAACTTAAAACTTGAATGGAATTACCTAATCATTTCGGTGTAAATCTTATTACAAAATTATGAAGTATAGTTGGTTGCCTACTCAATTCTTTCTCAATCTTAAAAGCTTTATCTATTGATGAAATATTTAACCTTATAAAAGAAGTGGTTCACGAAAGAATGGTATTGTGGCAAGAACGGTGTCTACTATTGATAAAAAAAAGTATACACAGATGATATAGTTGAGCTCTACAGATCACCATCCGAATATGTACAGCTTGACAATAAAAATGACAGCAAAATAGATGGAATAGAAAATGATGTACAGCAACCACCTTTAAACAAGCTGGTTGCAAATTCTTTGAAATTGTTGAACGTTTTGAGTTCGTATTTAGAAACCAATAAAAATACAACCAATTATTTGTAAATTGTATAATTGCTTAATAACAATGAAGCTTTTTTGAAAATGAAAATAAAAACTTCCTTCGTCGGTCACAAATAACCGAGTTTTTACCCAGAAATAAAAAGCATGTAGGTACATATGTACACTTTTGAGCATAGGAAATCCGTATCAAACTCAACTTTGGTGTTATTCTTGGGTAAAAGTATACATATGAGTACATTTTAAGGTACATATGTGTATGTAACACATTTTTACTCTAATAAATGCACACATAAATATTACATACATATTATGTCTTTTATTTAGTCTTGATAACTCGAAGTTTTTTTGTGGCAAGTCATGGTTTGAGTTATCGAAGTTCGACTGTAACATAGAAAAGTGTAAAACCTATTCCATAAAAAATTACCCTAAAGTAGTCATTCTTGTGTAAAAATTACAATTTTTTTTGGTGAAAAATAAACACATTAGGCCTCAAAACACAAAGGTTCTGAGGGGTTCCCTTAATTATTCGTAATATTCTTTATTATTACTGAATTTTACTGAAAACAGGTTATTGTTATTATTGTGACTCATCATTTTTACTATTTCTTGTTTTGCGACCACTCTATATGTTAAATAAATTTTTAAGACGTCCAAAACTTTTTTATAGAAAAATTTTTCTCGAGAAATGAAATGTAGATTTTGATCCATTATAGGTATAGTTAGGTCATTCTGAAACATACTGTATATAAACCAATTGTGTTGGAATAGAACTATATTCTATAAATTTTTTAATCTGACTATATTTCATTATTTTTCGGTATCATAAAAATTAGTACAGTTTGAGCAAATTAGTATAGAAACACATTTTCACCATAATCTTTATAAATTTATTTGTGAACCCAATGCATTACAGGTGATGCAAAAATTGTGACCGCAAACTTTGATACAAATACTCTTTACTACACACCACTACACAAAGACCCAAAAGATTTTATATAAATAAAACGCAACAATGAATAAAATGATAATTATATTTGAAAATTTCCAAAAAAAAAACAATACGGCAAACGGTATATCTATACATATAGCCATGATACGATGGTATACATATAAATATACATTGTATAATTATAATATAATCAAAATTTTGTACATTAAGTAATAAATAAGCAATAAATATAATGTTTAAACTTATGTTATCAATTAATAATTCCCTCAAAAAATTATCACAATGTCTATTATAACCCCCGAGGTAAAAACTAAAAATGTCCGAGCGCATTCCAACGCTTGACTAAGTACTTCCTAATACATACAAAATTGATGATCGAATAAAAGCAGAGTACACGTACAAAAATCTGAAGCTCATCTAAATATGTATATTAAAAAAAGTTTTACTAAAAATATACAAATTTCGATAGACCAAAAAACAAAAACAAAAAAAAAATAGTTAAGGCTTTTCGCTATGTCTTTTAATCTATATTTATCTAAGACTGTAAAAAACGTTCTCATTAGTTTATTTACGGTTATATGTGCCCATCGTTACCGCCGTTCTGCTTATGTAGATTATGACTATTGTAAATTTTTTGCAACGGTACATGCAATAACTCTACTATCCTCGTATAGTACGCCTCTAGAATGCATAAAACGGTTTTTGTTAGTCAGTGTTAATAGTATTACGTACGTAAAACGGCATGCATACCATTCTCGGGCGATATTATCCCGTGGCGTATTAAAAAGTCTAACGTCACCGGTATACTGGTCGTTTTAAAGTCGGTACTAAATAACCTCTCCAGACACTTCTGCGCTGGCAGCAGCTCGAATTTCTGAACCTCGCCGTCGGCATTCTTCGGAACAAAGTCTACCGGCAATTCCACGTCAAATACGAATTCGGTGTTCGGAAATAGTCCTTGTTCCGATTCGAAATAAAACCTAAAACACAATGAGAGACCACACAATATAGTAAGGAATGATAGTACTCTAACACAAATTTCTAGTAGTTGCAAGTAGTAGAATAAATTTGGTACTTTTTGGTACTTCTCAGTACTTTTTGCACTAAAATGTTGCAAATAATTCAAAAATATACAGAAATATATGCCATTTCATTCAAAACAAACTGTTGTTGATCTCGTTATATTCACATTGGAAATTTTTTTTTGCCCATCATGCTTATAAGTAAATACCACTCTTTTTCCTGCAAAACTTTTTTCAGATAGGAAATGTCATACTGAGTAGAGTTTCAAATGATATTAAACTCATTAAAGTTGTTGATGCTCCAAGTCATACTTATAGTTTACAACAATGTTTTAAATAAAAATATATCAAGTATTTTAATAGGGTATTTGACTGTATTAAAAATATGGCATGTTTTATAGTCATCCTAATAGATTACAGTTTAAGAAAACTATTTGTTATTACTTTTAAAAAGAAATATGCTTTATTTCTATGAAAAACCAAAATTAAAACTGAATTCTTTTCACGTCCTATCACGTGATTGAAAACGCTCTGTAATTGGCTCAGTCTCCAGTGATGTCATTCGTTAGTATGCTGAAGGCGCGTTCGGTTTGTCAGGGTAGGGTATGGGGAGAGCAATGCTCAGATAACTTGGGTCGGCTGTCTCTCTCTTATATGCAGATAAACGCCGTATGACGTTAGTCCGCCTATTATGCAGCGCGTCACTCTCACCGTACAATACCGGATTATCCGAACGCGCTCTTATGCTTCTCCCGTTTGAAGTTAGGATAGCCCTAACCTTAAGCTGTCAGATCAGATAATACCTGGTTCGAAAATACGATAGATAACTTATTCTAGTCAGTTTTACTTATGTCGAAGTAATCTTCACAACAGAAAACACTTGTATTGGCGGCTATTTATTTCATTTGGATTTCTACGAGCCAACCACTTTCTTCGCAGTTTCAAATCTTGCGGAACAGCTACAAATAGTTTATCCGGAGTTTTTCTTGACGTATCTCTGCATTGTGGATTTATACACCATTTATAACCCATTTTTATATAGAAATTGTGAACACAACACATACAACACAATTACCAAACGGCGTCAATGCCGATGCTGACAGACCATATGGCCCAATTTGACATCTGCTAACCGGTGAGGTCACACAACAGAAAGTATCGTTTTGGCGGGACTTTTCGTGATTCAATTTTTAACGCTGATTTTTATGAAATATTGAGGAAACAATTACGAAAAATAATGCATTTACAATGTACAGTGAAGGAATAAACACACTAAGATGGTTTTCCAATAATAGTCAAATACCCTATTGTCTTTTTTTTTTGGAGCAATCAAAAAAGGTAATAAAAATAAATATAAATTTAAGACAATTACAAATTCCTCACAACACACACACAATAATAACTATTCAGCATTATATTTATCAAAAGAAAATTATAATAATGAATACATTACTATAATCCAAATTGTTAAAAATAATGGATTCAAAAAACAAAATATCAATAAAATATCTAATTCCATGAAACAGACAATCGAAAAAGGTAATAAAAATAAATATAAATTAAAGATAATTACAAATTCCTCACAACACGCACACAATATTAACTATTCAGCACTATATTTATCAAAAGAAAATTATAATAATGAATACAATACTATAATACAAATTGTTAAAAATAATGGATTCAAAAAACAAACTATCAATAAAATATCTAATTCCATGAAACAGACAATAAAACAAATTTATCCACATATAAGCAAAAAAAATATGTATCCGGGGTCAAAATATATTTCTATTCCTTTTCACAAGACAATTCACAAAAACATTAAGAACATTCTACATAAATTCAACATTATGACTTCTGCTACAACACAAAATACTATTGCAGGTTTGTTAATAAATAGTAAGAACAAAATTTTTTTATTTAAAAAAAAAAAACGTGAACCAACATGTTCTGATTGCAATTTTGGAATACATTGGACAGACAGGGCAAAATTTAATAATAATAATAGAGGAACTTCCACTTTTAATAAACAGTTGAAAATAAGCGTAAAACTAAAATTGAAAACATTACCCTTTTACATCATTTAAAAAAAAATCTATCAAAATGGATTATTGCAAAATTTTAGTAATTAAAAAACATATTAAAGAAAATTGTAACATAATTAATGAAGTAATCAAATTTAACGATGAATACCGTTTGGAATTTTTCTTATAACAAATTATGCATTTCAAGTCAATTAAAAAAAAACAAATAAATATTTATTTGTTATATTATTAGGTATGTGTTTAACTTTAACATATTTATTTTTTTATTCCTTCTGATGAAATACTGATGATGAAATACTTGAAATAGATTGCTCCAATATTAAAAGAAAAACATAAATAAAATACTTGATATATTTTTATTTGAAACATTACAGATGAACTATTTTTTTTATTCTTGTAACGGGGTTCACATTGTTTGAAACATGTTTTGTTTTTAATTTTTTTTGTTTTATTAATATTTCATAACCGTAACTTCTTAAGGAATTTAAAAAAATAAATAAGTCCATATAAAACATTTTAATCAGAACGACATTGTTTTAAAAAATATAACTTTGCGGGGAAAAAGTGATACAACCTGTACAAATCAAATCATTTTCTTATGTATTAAATTTGTTTCTTGTATTAAATTATAAGATGGAAATTAAGTTAAAAACATTTATTGACTACAGCAAGATAATAAAATTAAGAACTAATTGACAACTAGTACCATTTCAGATAATTATTGAGCATTTTTCATTATTGGGCGTGTTTGAACAATACACCTTTTTCATTTATTTCCATTTATTTCTACAACTATCAATGTAAGAAAAAAATATAATAGAGACAACTTGTAGAAAACAAAATCAACAAAAGAATGTACTAAGAAAACTGAATTTGAAGAACTACATATAGCATCTTTTTACATGAAGATGCTGATATCTCTGAAACTGCTAATTCAATAAAAAAATATAATCAATTTTGATAAGCTCAATTTCTCCCCCACTCCACTTATATTGTCCCATATTGTTTAAAACATCTAAATAAAGTAATACAGAAAACTCAGTTTGTTAAAAAAATCGCTAATTAAATAAGTTTTCAAGTTCTGTATGCAAATAGATGTACAAACATTCTAAAACCTTGATATTTTATTTTTATATATCCAATCCTATTATAAATTTAGATGTGATATTGGCAAAGTGTCAAGCCTATTAGGTATGCATATTATCCATTTTATAAACAACATCAGCATGATGCAATGATTATTAGTATGCGAATAAAAATTTAAAAACGAATTATTAAGTTATGAATTGTTTTCTTTTCAGCATCTATATCTATTCGTGTGTTTGATTCATAAATGTTCCTTTACAAACAAGGATATAACTATGAACACTATTTCACACAATTTTTTTCTAGTATATAATTTCACCTATCAACATATCTAAAACATAAAACAAACTTAAACTTTGTTGTGCAATAGCTACAATTGTAAAGTAGTTCCAATTTCAATCATATCAACAAAACTTGAAGCTAAACTATCTCGAAAGATATGCATTTTTCTACAACTTACGAGATAGTGCCAGCGCTGGTAATTCTATTTTTCAATTCCTTTGGTATCGACGCCTCCTCGCTTGCTTCTTTATACGCCGTTTCTAGAATACCGTACCCGACTGATAAGCCTCCGCCCACCATATTATCCCATTTACCTAAAAAAAAAAAAAAACCACAAAACAATCGCTAATGAAATATGCCAAATAACAATCTTACCAGGCCATCTTTGTTTCGTCGCCGAGCGCTGTTGAAGCCATATGCACAGCCCTAGAGTGGGGTGCCTCACATAACCGTTAATATCTACGCCGTAATTTCGTATACCGAACAAACATGTCGCTGACCTATCCATTTTTAAAAAGCTCTTACAGTGGAATTCCGTTCTACATTCGTATTGCTAGAAAAAACGCGTTTTAGAGGAAACAGGAAGCTAGTACGTTCTAGAAAACATCACTATATTGAAGCATAGAAAAAAAAGTATTTCATACAAATGCTTTTTAAGTCGCCCGAGGGTATGAACATCAAGTAATGCCCGAGGTACATACAACATTTTATGTCCTACAATGGTTTTGTTCCTCCGTTTGAATAAAATTAATAAATATTTTGATGTATCAAGTGACATGCGTATCTACGGAGTTGAATAACAATACAAACAATTCGGAGTTGAGTGACAATACAGACAATTAATTGTCAAACTTATAACCTTAATTGCCAATAATTGACATTAATGAGTGACAATACAGACAATTAATTGTCAAACTTATAACCTTAATCGCCAATCATTGACATTGACAATTTACAATTTGAATGACAAATATTATTGCCCTCGCAGGCTATAAGAAGCTGTTTTCGCCCAGGTATCTAAGATGTAAAATGTCACTTTATGATCATTTAGGACACAAAAAATCTATCAAAAGCACATCCAAATAATTTTTGTATGAAATAGCTTTTCTATCTCTCAAGAGATAAATGCAGTATCGGCCACTGCGACTCTTGTGACTCACTCTGTATATCAATTAATAGATAAAGGTTTACTACACATTGTGGAGATGCCAATTTTATCAATCTTTGTTATCGTCTCCTTTTCAAGTGTCTGCAAAGATTTCAATAATTTCTTAGTAATATTTAGCATTTTTATCGTACATCACTGCAGAAAAACATAAAAATAACATTACTACAACAAGTATTGAGTCTTTAAGAATCTTAAGGCATGGATTATTATTATTATTACACCTTTAGCTATTAATTGATGTACAAGGTGTGAGAATTGATACAAAATTAAGCTTACTATGGGACGTACTATATTATAGGACGTACTAGCACTGTTAATTCCTTTTAAGATTATAAATTTAAAGGGGAGGGGTACAAACCTCATCTCGCCAACCGCGTAGCGTGGAGAACTTATTATCTACCCTTAATTTTTTTAATACTTCGTTGATTCTATTGCTTCGTTCCTCGTAATTCCGAAAAGCGGGATTTAGCTCTACGTAGCACGGAGTAATTCTAAAAACCTAAAGAACAGTTTTGTTTCGGTGGATATTGGAATTATTCAGGAGGCGTCTTACTTCGGGGAACGTGAGTAGCTCCTTCATGACATCGGGTCTTATGAGCCCAATCTGGAAGCCCTCTACGATGAATGGTTTGCATTCTCCTGAGTTTAGGCCTAAAACGCAAAAAGTCCGTTGTAAATAATACAAACTACGCTTGTATGGGCGGGTAACACATGATCAATATTGTTTAAATCGTCGTTTTGGACGATATTTGAGCCGTTTCATAAATGAAGCGGGCGCATCCGTACGTTTTTACGTAATCTAGACAACTTGCACTTGCCTGACAAATAAAAACAATTAAATTTATGTGCCAATTTTAGTAATCTTGACATGCTTGACTTTTCTTCGTTCACTGACATACTGGCGACGGGTGGTTGAATTTAACACACAAAATTTTCTAGTTACCGATAGCGGCGCTCGGTTGGCAGCACTTCAGGTTTTCAGATATTGACGTGTCAAAAACAATCCGGTGTTGTTTTAGTGTACAGTTTTACTGGTACAATTATTAGCTAAAATGAGTTCTTTTAAACGCGAAAAGAAAGAAGAGGAGGACGGTACGATTTTAAAAACATCAAATTTTAGCATTACTGATGTTCTATTTCTAGGAGGAGGAAACCCATTTCAATTTATTGAGAAAACAACTGTTCTCCAAGAAGCTCGTACCTTCAACGAAACACCAGTAAACCCAAGAAAATGCACGCACATCCTAACAAAAATCTTATACCTATTAAACCAGGTAAACCCCAATCTATAAATCACAATTAATTAAATCCAATCATTCAAAACTAACCTCATGGTTTTCAGGGTGAAGTATTTGGAAATACTGAAGCAACGGAAGCGTTTTTTGCGATGACTAAACTATTTCAATCGAAGGATGTCATCTTAAGACGTATGGTCTATCTCGGTATTAAAGAATTGAGCTCTTTGGCCGATGATGTTATCATCGTGACGTCTAGTTTAACGAAAGATATGACTGGAAAGGAGGATTTGTATAGAGCAGCTGCGATTAGGGCCCTCTGCAGTATCACTGACTCTACGATGCTCCAGGCGATAGAGCGGTA
Organism: Aphodius sticticus; assembly: GCA_963966075.1. Taxonomy (NCBI): domain Eukaryota; kingdom Metazoa; phylum Arthropoda; class Insecta; order Coleoptera; family Scarabaeidae; genus Aphodius; species Aphodius sticticus. Next base: position 68,981,451 of record OZ014509.1, read on the forward strand.
CATGAAACAAGCGATTGTTGATAGAAATTCAGCTGTTAGTAGTGCTGCGTTGGTGAGTTCCTTGCATATGACTAAAATGGCTGGGGATGTTGTCAAGAGATGGGTCAATGAGGCTCAGGAAGCAGTCAATAGTGACAAGTAAGTTTTTTTTGTGGGCTACTTTTTAAATTTTAGAACCAAAAGTTTTGGAAAACCTGACATTTATAGGTAAAATTTCAAACTATGGCATAAGTTTTTCTCAAAATCACGATTAAAGTACCAAAATGTATTAAATAAATATCTGGGAAGGTAAATAAAGTTTGGGTAAATACCGGATAGTTACCTACCAAGTTGGTAAATATTTTTGCTTGTTACTATAGGCAGGTATTTACTTGCAGAATTTTAAAAATAATTCACCAAATTAATGATAAAGAATGTACATTTTTTTGTCTTACAGCGTATCTTTTACATTTTTGTCGATTTTTGAGTTTTGAAATCAAGAATTAGAAAACTACTATACAACTGCCCCTAAAAATTTTTTATTAAAAGAAATTAGAAAATGTGGAAGAAAATGTTTCTAAATAATATCTAATTTTTGCCCTATTTAGTGGACAAAACAAAAAAATGCCCTAAAGTGGTTTTTATTGCATGAAAAGAACAATATTTTGTAAAAAAATCAACACTTTTAATCTTAAAATTCATAAAAGTGAAAAATTAGTAAAGGAATTTTACAAAAGAACTTCCTGATTTTAAATTTTTTTAAAATTCAGAACAGGCTATTGTTTATTATTGTGACTCAATTAACACTACACTAGCAAATTCAGTTCATTTATATTACTTTATTATACGCAGTATGTAAAGTATTGTAATCGTGCCAAAAAAAAAATTTGAGATTTTAGCGGAAATATGTCTTTTTGGGTCCCCTGAACATTTTTGACCAAGGTACAAAAAAATGTCTGTGTGTGTGTGTGTGTGTACCCGTTTTTGTGGAGACGATTCCGGAGAAACTACTAATGGTATCGGGACGAAACTTCATATTTAGAAGTTTTATAACCAAACTTAGAGCTGAAAAGCTTTCTGTTGAAAAGGGTCCAAAGGAACTGGTGGTTTACTCATAGCATTTTTCGAAGATTTTGTAAATGAGCCGGTATTTGTGTAATGTCGTCAAAATAGTTAAATAATAAATTAAAGGAGAGGAAATTTTCCATAATTTATGTATATGACATTTTTTGGTAGAATTTATAGTTTAGCCGCATGAGCAAATTCTATTTCATCGAGATCGGGCGTACTACTTTAAAACTAGTAGCCAGGATATGTCAGATTATTTTGATTCTAATGACAGTAGCTAGTGTCAAACGCCAATGTCTTGAAAATGCTACTGTCAATATAGGCTGCGTTCGGATATTGAACACCGTTACACTTTTTACACCCAATAACACGTAAGTGTCATTTGGACGGTGTACCCGCTGTCAACGGAGTACAATATCCGAACGCAGCTTTAATCGAGATATTTGTCTAGTTCTACTAGTTTTATTTTAATGCAGACATAGCCGATCTCGATCAAATCGAATCTCATGCAGCTAAACTATTAATTATATGTATGTAGTATGATAAAGTCATGTGCATGGCCACATCAGATTTTTTTTTTTGTTAATAATAATGTTGACTTAATAATAAATTTTAAAATAAGGAGAAACGATAAAAGCAAAAGATTAAAATATTAACATTGAGATAATCTAGTTAATTTAAATTTGAGTAAACAAATAATTCACGTAATAAATAAATAATGTATTGTCTAATAGTCGATTTTTAATATTTGTCGGTAAGTTGAATCTGACAAAAGAACTGCTTTTAACAAAAAAAACATAGTTAATACTAAAAAAAAGTATGTTTTCAAATTCATAATTTGATGTTTATAATGTTTGAGGGAGAACAAATGATAAAATACATAATAGAAAACGATAAAAGCAAAAGATAACATAATGGAACTGAGATAAAATATTAAAATTTTATATCCGAGCGTTACATTAAATTTAAAACACTTTTCCCTATGACATTTTAAGTTTAGTTGTAAAAACTTATACTTTAAAAAAGGCCAATTAGAAAACATGTAAGGAAGAAAGATTCTATTTTTTAAACATTTGCCAATAAATTACTCTAACTAAATAAGAGAATAATTTGTTAAAATTAAGTCCCATATTAATTGTGTTCATGCCACAGTTGTTATCGAATAAATTATATGTTATCATTTTTTTACTAATAATAATGCTTATTAAGTTGGAAAATTCCAATTCTTTTTACTGATTCATTATTTCTATTTTTTTTTATCTATACGCCCACATGCAAAATTTTAACTTGATTGGACAAATTTTCCAAATTTTGAAATTTTTCCTAATTTAGGAAAATTTTCCAATTTTTCTATTGATTCCTCCATTGTCACCGGAAATCTGTCCACATGCAAAATTTCAACTCGATTGGACATTGACAAGTATGTAAAATTTCGATTACAAGATTTGAACGAAACACGCAAACAAACAAGTAAAATTCTTGCCTCTGTTTAAACCCCTGAAAATTTTTGAAATTATGTAATTACAACATATCAACAAAACAACATTTTATATTAACACAATTAAACAACTGAAAATGGCGGTTTAACGTGTTAAAATGGGGCGGAGATTTAAATTTTTTAGGAATACAACGAGTGATAAATCTCACCCCGTGAAGTCAATCTCACCCCGTTTTACGGTATTTAATATCACTTGGTAGACTGACTGTTAACAAATTCAATGCTTTGTAATAAAATGAGTTTTCCGTGCTGTTTTTTTGTATATTTTGGTAATCTGAAGTGGTCCTTTTGCCGTGTATCGTAATCATGCTGCTGACTACTGTATGTTAAATATTTAGTCATAAAATGGCAATTTATTATTTAATAATAATATAATAATAATACATTTATTAACTCAGAAATTTCCAACTATGTACATGTCAAAAGAAAGAAAAGTTTAATTATACAATTTATGTGATTGTCTAATTTATACAAAACAGGTCCAAAAACAGAACCTTGTGGTACACTCAAGCTGTTTCTTAATACAAAAACCAGACTTGCTTGGTCTGTAACTAAAAAAATATCTGATTCTAATAACAAAATTATTTTATTACTCTTTTCTTTCAGCATAATGGTCCAATATCACGCTCTCGGTGTCCTCTATCACATCCGGAAGACTGACAGACTTGCCGTTACGAAACTAGTAGCTAAACTCACTAGAATGTCGATGAAATCCCCGTACGCCGTCTGCATGCTGGTAATACCCCCGTAACCCTAAAATTCCAACCCCACAAAAAAAAACTGATGAAAATCGAATTTCAGATACGCATAACCGCGAAATTACTAGAAGAAGACGACTCGGGCAGCGGCTCCACGCAACTCTTCGAGTTCATCGACTCCTGCTTGCGCCACAAATCCGAGATGGTCATCTACGAGGCAGCCCACGCGATCGTTAACCTAAAACGAACAACCAGTCGCGAATTAACGCCAGCCATAAGCGTCTTGCAACTGTTTTGCAGCTCCCCGAAACCGACTCTACGTTTTGCCGCCGTTCGTACGTTAAACCAGGTCGCTATTTCCCACCCAGCCGCTGTCACGGCCTGCAATTTGGACTTGGAGAATCTAATAACGGATTCAAACCGCTCCATAGCAACTTTGGCCATTACGACTTTGTTGAAGACCGGAGGAGAGTCATCTGTTGAGAGATTGATGAAACAGATATCGTTGTTTGTGTCGGAGATCAGCGATGAATTTAAGGTGGTCGTAGTCCAGGCTATAAGGGCGCTCGCGCTTAAGTTTCCGAGAAAGCACAGCGTGCTTATGAATTTCTTGTCGGCGATGTTACGAGAGGAAGGTGGCTTTGATTATAAGGCTTCTATCGCCGATACGATTATTACGATAATCGAGGATAATCCGGACGCTAAGGAGACCGGGTTGGCTCATTTGTGTGAGTTTATTGAGGATTGCGAGCATACTTCGTTGGCGGTGAGGATATTGCATCTTCTCGGAAAGGAGGGGCCTCGTACCAAACAGCCGTCAAGGTAATTGTTTTTTTTTTCAAAAACATTTTTAAACGTTTTTTTGGGGGGTTGCCATATTGCATTTTGACATTTTCGATGTTTGGTATCAGTTTGTAGACTAGTTGTATTATAATTTGTATTTGCAAAGGGTGCTTTGAAACTGGAATCGTCTTTTTTTGGTTAGATCAAATTATGACAGATACTATTTGACAAATTAAATTACAGCTGTCAAAAAGTACTTTCAAAGATGTTGAAATGCAATATGGTTTAAAACGAATTAATGTATAGAAAAGTGCTAACGATTGTTTGTCCATTAACTTTTAAACTTCTGTTTTGTTTTTGCAAAGAGTGCTTTGGAACTGGAATCGTCTTTTTGTTTAGATCAAATTATGACAGACAATATTTGATAAATTAAATTACAGCTGTCAAAAAGTACCTTCAAAGCTGTTGAAAAGCAATATGGTTCCAAAAGAATTACACCATAGGAAAATACTAGCCATGGGGTTTCCATTAACTTTCAAACTTTTTTTGTTTTTGCAAAGAGTGCTTTAGAACTAAAATCGTCTTTTTTGTTTAGTTCAAATTATGACAGACACTATTTGACAAATGAAATTACAGCTGTCAAAAAGTACCTTGAAATGCATCGAGCTTACATGACTAGAGGGAGCGTGACGGGCTTTGTTTGTGGCCAAAGATAATAAGGTCGAAAGTCGTATATTTTCTCGTTCCCAATGTAACGCACCAATGAGCGGTCAGATTAAACTGGCGGCTATATGTGAAATTTGAATTAGGTAGTCGCGTATGGCGTGAAAGGTAACCTCACAAAATAAAAGTCCTTTTCTGTTTTTGAATGTACATACATTTGTAGTACCTGTTATAATTGTGACATTTGTTAAAAAAGCAATTAAACCATCCAAGAGCAATTAATTCGCTATTCCAGTTCTCTGCAAAAATCTTTTTGAGTGACGTTTGTTCAACTTTTATATAGTAACAGAATCCATTTTTTTATAGGTTTGAACAAAATGTATTCTCGTGTGTAAGATTTTATTTGTTTCTGTATAGCTTGACCAGCGAGTAGTTGCATCGAGAGCGTTGCGCAGCACTCACGTCACGTACTCATTATATTTACGCTCTGCGCACCGCTGTCGAGTCAAGTTTAAGTTGGTTGTACTATACATGATTTGTTTATTTTCTTTAATAGGAGTATGGGTAATAAACTACAAGCAAAATACAACTTATAATAGGAAGATATTTTATTTGAACATAATTTAACTACTGGTTTTTAAACAAAATGGTCTTGGTGTAAGAACTACGTACTCTTTTTTCTGATTCTAATAACATGGTTTTACACAAATAATATGCTCCATTAATGTTGATAAATTACACACTTTTTGTCTTAATCGCATGTTGTAACGAGACAATTGGCGGATTCGAGCAATTTTCTTGCTTATGGTAGTTCTTACTAATGCTAAAACTGCCCGTGCTTGAGGAGACGAAGATAAGTCTGAAGTATGTACGTCACCCATATATCGAGGATTGTAGCTACAATAAAATAACGTTAAAATATACCTAAAACAAAGTTACATATTACATAAATTTTCTCCTTTTTCTTGGCAGTGCTGAAGGATGTTCCGTTGGTGTTGCGCTGTGTGGCACTTTCAAAGCTCGTAGCCGTGGCAGTGATTGTTGACTCTGTGTGTCCACTAGTGTCTGCTACAACTGCATCGCTCATACTATCTGTGTCCGTATTTTCATTTGGTAGATCACTCATAACAAAAATACTTGGCACCGCACTACGGGAGAGTTATGGTCTTCCGTCTTTTCCCAGTTTATAATCGCTATTAGAAAAGTGTCTTGAACACAACACAGTTGTTTTAAAACCCCGACATTTTATAGGTATAGCTTCAATCCGAGCTTGTTTTGACTCTTGAACTGTTGGAAATCTACGAGAAGGTATATGTTATAATTTAATATTACTGTATTGCGGTAATAAAGGTCATACCTGTGACACGTTATATTTTTTGATGCTGCCTTTTTACAAAAGCAGCAGTTTCGCCCCATTGTTACCTCTTAACCATCCAAGGTAACATCTACATGCAGTCATGCATCTACATAGGTAAACAAACTCATAACCTCGATGTAAACATATGTTCAAAATAATGGCGGTATCTAGCATCTGTGCGCATGCGCGAACAATGTGCACGAGAATCTACACGAAATTCGACCTTATTGACAAGGTATGTTGGGCCAAAACAAGCCAATGCATTGGGATAGGCCGTACTCCGTCTAGTTATAGATGGTATAAGTTGAAATGCAATATGGTTCCAAGAGAATTAATCCATAGAAAAATGCTAGTGATGGGTTTTTAATTTACTTTTAAACTCTTTTTGTTTTTGTCAGAGTACTTGCGAACTGTAGTCATTTGTTTTTGTTTAGATCAAATAATGACAGACACTATTTGATAAATTAAATTACAACTGCCAAAAAGTACTTTCAAAGATGTAACCATCAAACCCGCTAAACATGTTATATTGCGACACATTCTGTAACATTGTATGAAAGTAACTTTTGTAACATATTTTTGTTACGTTATTACAACAGTGTTGAAACATTCGCAACACAATGTTTTATTGACAACATTTTATATACATTAATACAACATACTTATACAACATCAATAACTCATTTCATTGAGAACAATTTATCCACAAACTGCATAAGTTAGGTAGTACTCCTAGCGACTGCTAGATGGCGCTGGTAAGTGCTAATCTCAATTCACAGCACCTTTCGGTATAAACACTCGAGCTATCTTCGTGTTGTTCTCGGTTTAATGATACCTTCAGTTCTATCTTCGATAAGCTTAAATAAATTTTGCCATCTTGTAATATGAACGTTGTAAAAATATTACAAAAATTGTTACAGACATGTAACATGTGTTATATATCTGCGGTAGGGCAAAAGAAGTTGAATAAATATAACAGTTATATTACTTTATATAGCATTACATGTAACAAAGTTACAAAAAGATGTTGTAAAATATTACAACAGTTATATTTCGTTGTTTAGTGGGAAGATATTGAAATGAAGCATGGTTCCCAAAGGATTAATCAATTGAAATATGCTAAACAAGCGTTTTTTATTAATTTTTAAAACTAGTTTCTTACAAATAAGACATTTTCGAAGAATTGTTTCTTACTAAATTAATATTTTATTTCGTATAGCATCGTCAAACTTGCCGATGTTTTTGCCAATAATCCTTGGGCCTTGTATCTAAACGAAGCAAATTATGTCAAGTGATAGTTCAACAATTCAATAAAATCCGTTATGTTTTAATTGTAGATACATCAGATTTATTTACAATCGGGTACTATTGGAGGACCCAAGATTCAGAGCCGGCGCTGTATCTGCGATGGCACAATTCGGCGCTACATGCCCAGACTTGTTGGACAACATTCAAGTGTTGCTCACTAGATGTCAGATGGACCCCGATGATGAAGTAAGAGACCGAGCAACGTACTACAGCAGCATCCTCAGAAAAGGCGAAAGAGGACTTTTCGGCAACTACATTGTCGAACCAATGAAGGTAGGAAAGTTGCAGAATTGTTTATTATTCCGTTTAATCGCTCGTGCGTTAACAGTCTCGATCATTACTCGTTTTAATATAGTCGTTGGTTAAATAACTATTCTTTTGTTATATAATTTAATTAAATTCCAAATATCATAGAAACTAGTCGACTTAAAAACAGCTTAAGAGGAATTAAAAGCAGGAAATAATATGTAGCATGTTCATCAAGACTAAAACAAAAACTCAAGAAAACGCTATTAAAGTATCTAATTTTTTTCGAAACCAGAAACTATCTATTAGCCTTATTATGCGACAATGTTGTGAGACAATATCTGCAAAAAAAGGGCTCCATTCACATTTTCTTAAAAGAACAATTGAATATCTAGGAAACTATTTGCTTTGCGGGATTTCAATCAGATACAGTTAGAAAAACAACTTTTTCAGTATTCGTATGTGTTATTAGTTATTTAACGTATATTAAAGTATATTATTTAAAGTATATTAAAAAGGGCGATTAATGATCGAGACTGTTTAACGCTCGAGCGTTAATGGTCAAGATCATTAATCGCCGTTTAATATTCGAGTTGGTTACAACATTTTTTCGTCGAATAGATTTTTCTTCGCCAATGTCTTTTTAGGTTATATGACAACTTATATAATTTGACACTGACAGTTCTAGAGGGCGGTATGTTTTGATTGAAAGGTTTCATTTCACGTATGTTTGATTGGCCAATCAAACGACGTCTTTACGTCGTGTGATTGGCTATAACAAATCATGCATTAATAGAAATCGTGCATTAATAGAGTTGTTTAATAAACGATTTCCTATTCACTAAACTGACTCATAAATAAACGATCGACGGAAAAATATATTTTTATCTTTCTGTTAAGGCAACGTAAATATCGCCTATTGTGACATTATTGAATCATCCTGAATCATGGACGAATGATGTTGACGTTTCCTTCATTCCCCTTCATTTCTGATACCAATTTTCCAAATCTCTATCATTAGGAACTTGTCAAGGAGAGATAAGTGGGAGCTACTGCTTAACAAACACTCTGTATGTTCTTGGAACCTTATGGTTCTTGGGTTCCATCATTATAACATCTACGATATCTCATACAATTATCTAACCTTAGTTAATTCTAACCTAACAACCTAACCCATTATAGTACATCCTATCATATCATATTAATGACAATATTTATCGTATTGTCGTAGATCTCGATCCCAGCATTGGAACGTTCTCTAAAAGAATACATCCAGGGCAGCACTGATCAACCGTTTGACATAAAAACAGTTCCAGTCGTCACTCCGATGACAAAAGAAGAGACACAGATCGCCGCGCAAAAAACCGAAGGAATGCTCATTTCGACAGGCCCGGCAAAACCGATACAAGCAACCAGGGAAGAGAACTACCTCAAAGAATTGGCGGCAATTCCGGAACTTCAACAACTTGGCCCGTTATTCAAGAGTTCCGATATCGTCGAGCTAACGGAGTCCGAAACCGAATTCGTCGTCCGATGCATCAAACATTGCTACGCGAGGCATTTAGTATTACAGTTCAACTGCACGAATACCCTCAGCGATCTCCTATTGGAAAAAGTCCGCGTCCAGATCGACCCGAGCGACGGATATACCATCCTCAAAGAAATCCCGTGCCCGAAGATTTCTTATAACGAAACCGGGACCTCTTATATAATCTTGCAGTTCCCCGAGGAGTTAAACGCTTCCGTAGGAACTTTTGGTGCGATACTTAAGTTTGTCGCTAAAGATTGCGATCCATCGACTGGAGTTCCGGATACCGATGAAGGTTACGATGACGAGTACATCTTAGAAGACTTAGAGGTGACGCCTTCGGATCAAATTCAAAGAATAAGTAAGGTTAATTGGTCGGGCGCTTGGGATGAAGCTACGGAAGCTACGAATTATACGATTATGAATATCGTGTTCTCTCTGAGCTCGGTGAATACTTTGGAGGAGGCTATCAAGAATATTATTCAATATTTGGGGCTGCAGCCCGCGGAGCATTCCGATAAGGTTCCCGAAGGAAAGAGCGTGCATTCTTTGCTCTTAGCTGGTAAGTTGTGAGTAGGTAGTTGGTGGGTTTTTGTTTGAATGGTTTTGTTTTAGGTATTTTCCGAGGAGGGATTGATATTCTTGCGCAAGCAAAGTTGGCTTTGGCGGAATCCGTAACCATGGAGTTGATTGTCAAAGCTACGGATGAAAGTGTCGCTGAGCTTATCGTTTGTTCTATAGAGTAGTTTTTATTTTAATGTTGTTTCATTATATTATTGTATAAATTGAGTATTCTAATTATATATCCTTAATAACTAGTTAATTTTGGATTTGTTTTATCCCGATATACAATGAAGATTTTTTGCTCATCCACTGTAATGATTAGAGAGTGGACTTGGCATTAATTTTTTAAAAATACGTTGGTTTAATTGGTAAAACGTGATATCACTTATAATTTGTTTATCGTCTAATAACATGCATTTTTTTTTAAGAGAAAGAAAAGAAACTAAATCCGTTTAATGCTTCAAAATATAGACAGTCTGCCAATTTGAAAAACCAGAAAAACGTGTCGGTTTTTCATGGACAGTAATAATTTCATCAACATAGAATCTAGATCTCTAAACATTTTTCTACACAAAAATTATAAATTAAAAGACACTTCCTAAAACTTAAAAAATCTGATGTGACCAGGCACATGACTTTATCATACTATATATAAAATTAATAGTTTAGCTGCGTGAGATTCTATTTGATCGAGATCAATAGTGTCTGCATTAAAATAAAATTAGTTAGCCAGGATTTGACAGATATATCGATTCTATTGACAGTAGGTATTATCAAAAGATCAGCGCTTGACACTACCTACTGTCATTAGAATGAAAATATCTGTCAAATCCTGGCTAACTAGTTTTATATTAATGCAGACACGACCGATCTCAATCAAATACAATTTGCTCATGCACCTAAACTATTAATTTTACCAAAAAATGTCAGGACATAAATTATACAAAATGATACTCATTTGCAAAATGCTTTGAGTAAACATCCAGTTCCTTTTTACCCTTTTGAACAAAAAGCTTTTCAGCTCTAAGTTTGGTCATGAAACTTCTAAATATGAATATAATTGCAATAAAAAACCTCTTTAGCCTTTGCAGATTATTTATTTCTTTATGTACCGGTTTCGATCAAAGATCATCATCAGCTTAAAATCTACAAATATAAGTACATCACTCAAGGTCATAAATTATATAATTTGAAACATTACAAACACAATAGAAAAACTATAACTTACGTCAAGTAATCCAAACCCGTATAAACAGTAAAATACATTTTTAAAAACTTCCAAATTCGCCAAGGAAGTCAAGGAACGACAAGTCATTAGTGTGTCAAGATGGTTGCGACGTAAATAGACGATATCACAAGTAGAGATGTTCAAATGCAACAAAACGGAAGGCATGCAACGAACACAGCACAAGAACATTGAGAAAAGAACATTTCCTTTCATTAATTTGAAATTTACATATTCTAATGTAGTCTTATCAAAACTAAACATCAACGAAAAGGACCTACACAATAACTGCAAGGGTTGTACAAGAAAATGAAATATGAATATGAAGTTTCGCCTTTAGTAGTTTCTCCGGAATCGTCGCCACAAAATCGGGTACACATATCTACACACACACAGACATTTTTTTGTACCTTGGTCCAATATTTTCAGACAAAACCCAAAAGGACATATTTCCGCTAAAAATCTCATAAATTTTTTCGGCATTACTTCGTACTTGCGTCTGATAAACTAAAAATAATGAAAAGCCATAGAGTCACCTATAATTAGGACGGGAAGTGCTGATAGCCTCAATTTATTTAAGAATATCAGGCATTTTTGGCCAAGTAGGGTTAGACAAACCACATTATTATTAGAATACATGTGCAAAATAACCAATAATAATTAATTTTCTAATACATTTTCTGCTTATATAAACCCTCTATTTTTACTTTGTTTAAAAAGAGCTTCCACATTTTTTAAAAAAGGATATTTATTACTGATCATAAAACAATATATCCACGATTTACACTATACGAATATCGAATTTAAAATACAAAATTGGTCTCCTTATCAACACTACAATAAAAAAAAAAAACAATAAATATAGAAGTATACTATAAATATTTACAAGTAAACAGTAAACAGTTAAACCATCTACATATTCTTATAGCAAGTCATTTTAATATTGGAAATACATCGAAGTACACGACTGCTCGGTGTCTTGTGTCGGTGGAAAATTCAATGACCAGAAACCTGAAAAAGTAACGTAAAAAAACATAGTACAGAAACAAAATAGGAACAATGACAACGAACCTGCAGGTGTATCATTAAGTTGTTGTCTTTTTGCACGATGCTTAGAGCATATATTCTGTAGTCGTTTTTTTTCCTGAGTATTGACGCCAAGCACTTCATAAAACTTTGCACATTCTTCACAATTCCAGCCTTCTAGCTTTAGTCTTGCTTTACCTCGAACTACAGGCTCCTTACAAATTATTTCACGTTTTGCTTTGACAGCATCACAATTTTTATTGCCAATTGCCCTATTTTCATCAGGAGGGATACTCTGATCAATATTGTCACAAAATGTTTCATCAGTAACATCAGCGCTGCAAAATATTTTAAAATTATCGTGTGAAATACACTATCGTATATTTTTACTCACATTTTAGGTTCCGTTTTATTCACTGTGCTTGACGACATATTAGGAAACATTTGCGTCAAAGTTGAATTATTATTAGTAGATGATTTTTTAAACCTGCGTAGGGATTTCTTTTTTGAAGGTTCTAGAAACGTACGGACCTTTTTTACATTTTTGTTTAAAATAGGCGTGCCTTCAATCATAGTACAGTTGATTAGATCATCTTCTTGTTTCGGTGTCGCTAATTTTTCTACCGGTGGTTTTTTCTTTTCAGCAGATCTGGCTATGGTACAGTCTAAAGCATTGAATTTTAATTTTCTCTTACTGAAATACTTCTTGTGCTTGTTCAGTTTCGGACTACTGTGTACTGAATCGTCGGATGACTCCAGTACGCTGATTTCCGATTTGATTGTTGATGGAATAGGTGAGCTTTTGATGCTATTTATGTCAAAAGAGTCTGAAAATGCGTAAAAGATTACTTTAAAATCAAAATAATGATGACGAAAAGTAAAATATACATCACGTAAAAGGTTAAATAGAGCTTACCATCGCAGATATTTGGTTTGTCCATTTCAATAGCTGCATCCATATCAACATTATTGCTAGTATCTACTATACTTGTATCAGGACTGTAATAAATAGTACCTCGTTACTTAAATAAAACATTTACTGTGAAGAAGGCTAAAAACGAGACACATTTTATATCTTCTAATTTTTCAAGCAAAAACATTTATCATATTGACTTCCGTATAAACCAAGATATGAGGCAGCTCAATCCTTTTTTATAAATTTTACAGGAGAGAAAAAAATTCAAAAATTTCATGCCCATTTAATTTTTCCAAAATATTTTTTTTCGTTTGCACAACCTATGGTGTGTGATTCTAAATATTTGTTTAGTTTTAAGTTAGCAGTTCTGTATAATTAATTATAATTAAAAATTGTTGGGATTAAGCTAGTTTTGAAAATATCCCAGGGAAAATCTCTCGCAAAACGTCAGCATTTACAAATCTTGACACACGGCATAACCCGGAAGCAGTTTATTTTCTAATTGATTCTGGCCGGAAAGCCTACATACTTATTTACATTTCTTCTTAAAAAACAGGGATTTTGGTGTGGATTTTACCGCAATATCACTAGTTTGTTAGGAACATTTATTATGATATGCACCAACCTGCATACTTACCTTCTTATTATTAAAAACACATTTTAATATTTTAAAATTGAGTGTCTCGCCTTTACCCCAACTTGTCGCTGGCCCCTTTTTTTACACTATACACTATAGCTTATTTTATTTCTTACCTTAATAGTATCTTATGTTTCTCGAATGTATCATACTGCTTCCGAAATTGAGACAATTGTAAATTAAAGTCGTCTTGAATCCCTAAAACAGTAAAATTTTTAAGTTTTTGTGTACATTCAAAACTAATTCTGTACGTTGATTAGCATACTTTCAAATTCCTGCCCAAGTATTTTCAATATCATAGCTGATCTACGCAGTTCTTTCCTTTCGGTGGTCCAAATTTCTTCCACATCCTTCGAATATAACTGCATCCATTCCCTATAAGCTTCCACGTTCATCATTCTTTCAAATCTAAACAAACGGTTTCTATAACCTATAAAAACAATTTATATTGCGATTTAGTGTTTAATAAACTTAAATTAAATAAGCTTACGTGTAACTCCGTGAAAGTCGTTGATTGTGAACGTGAAAGAAGTTTCATACCTACATAAAAACTGTTTTTCTGTCGATAACAACAAAAACTTTAGACAATCACATAACCTCAAACCTTACAAAACACTTCAAAACAACTAGCGGTAAGTTGGGGAAGTTATAAGTTTGAAGTTTAATCGCCTAGGAGACGCTTTTTGGCATTATTTTTGACATCTTACGCGCGTTTTCAGTTGAAAAATTCACATCCGCTCTTGTTTATTGTGCAGGTTATACGTTTTATAAATAAGCTTTTGTGTAGTGTTCTAAAATAGTGATGAAATGTTGCCCACAAAAATCAACAGTCTTATTACGTCGGTAAGTGGAAACGTTGGGGCGAAGGAAAATGCCAGATTGTACAACGAAATTAAAAAGCATTTGCGAAGCGCCGAGGTAACCTACAACGAACGTACGAAATTGGCCCAAATAATGAAAGATCATTTACGTAATGGGAGCCCCGAAGAGAAGGAAGAAGAAGAAGCTTTACAAGTTATTACAGCAATTTGTACCGAAGATTGGCCTGACAGCATAACAAGTACTTTCTTTTCAATAGTTATCACTGAAGAAAAACTGAACCTAGAAGAATGCTTGTGTGCACAAGGTGATTGGGCAATACGAAGCAAGGTAATTATCACTATTTAGCAGTAATTTGGTGTTAACCGTTGATTTTAGATATTGGAGTCTGTCGTCAAAGCCTCTGCTTCAATACCACCGAATAAATTTTTGAATTTTATTCATAATGCCGTTGTGAAAAGTGTGTTTATGACGGAGAATGAAACCATTCGAACTTTGCTCAGCGAATTTGTGTTGACGTTAAGTAGCAGTTACGGTATCCAGCGGTGTGACCGTGATATGCAACAAAAGGCGTTTGAGACTTTTAAAAATAGGTTTGTGCACGTTGTTTTTTAAGATTCCACGTCTTTTACGAACGTTTCGTTTTAGCTATGTGCCGGTGATAGAAGATTTAAGGAAAAATGACAATAGGGCCTGGTACAGGCTTTGCATGTTTACGTTGTCATATTTTGGCAAGTTGATTCACGCAGAAATAGATCTCCTCAACGTTTTGCTAAATAACATCGAGCATGGCTTTAAAAGCAAGACCGTTGAAGATAAATTGTTGTCGTTCGACTGTTGGAAGGTAAGTTTGTTTGATTTATACCAAAAGGCAAAAAAAGGTGGCGGGAATATTGTTTTTTTTTGTATAAGTTCGAATCGCTCTGTGTTTTCAAGTACTCTGTTGTATAGCGTAATCTATTATGAGCACTTGAGCTTTTGATTCATTGCAATATCTATATTTTTGTAGAAGATATATAGTTTCAAGTAAAGCTTTGCTTTGTAAACTGACAAAAAATTATAGTAACGATACAGGGTGGTATAAAACAAATGTAAAATTTTATAATAATGGGGACTTACAGTTAAGAAAGTTAAGGAAAGTTACAGTTGTTTGAAATATAAACAAATCCGTTTTTGAAACGGTTTTAACTTCTTAGGGAACTGAAAGGAAAACGTTAAGTACAGAAACTTTGTACTCAGATTGACGTTTCTAACAATGGTATAAAGATAGACCTATTACAACAATAACTTGATACTACAATATAACCAATAATAAAGAAATGCTGAGTAACCAGTTTTTCAGAAATGTTTTTCATTTAATGTTTTATTTAGTCATAGTTATTATTTATTATTTTAAATGTTTGGGCTAAGAATTATTAATTTAATTTCATTTAAGGGCTAAGGATTATTTATTTACTGACTGTATTATGATTGTTAGTATTGTCAGATTAGAAATATGCTTATTCGTATATTCTATATGACTTGGCTCACTTGTTAGTGTTATCGTTTTTATTTCTGTTATCTGCAGATCTTGCTTATGGTTCTCCCTTCTTATAATTTATTATTGTCGCTGATTTGAAACTAGTTTTCATCACTTATTTTTATTTCTATCATAAGAATAAGAACAATACTAAGTTTTATTAAGTACGTATATGTGTATACATATATTTTACTGCTTACTCATATTGATTTGGTCAGCAAAAATTTGAAAACCGGAATTTTAGAAATTTAAAATTCGAAAGCTGGGTTTTTATAATATTTTGTTTAAAACTATTTTGTTTTAAACATGTTTAAAACAGTATGGTTTAAATGTTTAAAACACTGTTTTAAAACATTGTTTTAAACATGTGTTGAAACATATTAAAACAAGTATTTTGTTTTAAACATGTTTTAAACAGTTTGTCTTAAAGGTTGTGTTTTAAATGTGTTTTAAACTACCGATATTTGAAGTTTTTGATGTTTTTCATAAAATATTCAGTGGTAGCAAGTACAAATAAAATAATTTCATAATTTAAAACATGTTTTACTCCTTGTTTAAAACATGGTTTTGTTTGTGTATGACTTAAAACTTTTTTTTATTTCATGTTTAAAACATGTTTTTTGCGAGGTGTTTAAAGACATTGTTTCCTTAAAAAGAACATCATTTTATAAATGGATTTATAAGTAGAATTAAATTGGAAAAAGTTGTCAATTTGTTTGCTGATCAATTATACAAAAATAAATGATCCTGTCCCTTATAGTTTGGAAGATATCAACTAAAAACTTTTTTTATATGATTTAAAATTTTTAATTTTTAACTAAAGATCCAATAGAACTAGAAAACTTGGAACAAAAACAATATTGATACACAATTTTACTAGGAATACAAAAGCACAATTTGATTTTCTTTATTTTATTTGTTTGTGACAATTTTACAATATATTGGGCTAAATATAAGAAATATTATTTTGGTGAACTTCAACAAACTGCCTATAATATCAAACCCTTAGTTGATTGAACCATTTTTCTTGTAAAGTGTTGTTGAAGTTTACGTTTTTGGTGTTATAACACAAATTATTAACTTTTTCTATGCAGTTAAAAACCAGTTTTTATGTCTACTTTCTAGAAAATTCAATTTCTATGTCTTAACAAAAGAATGTTTCTGATTAACCAATAAGAAACAATCTTTTGTAAAGTATTTTTTTATGCGGTTTGAGTTTACTGCATATTCTAATCAGCTAATCAATAAATGCTAATTATGCATTTTATTCATAGTTTCTATCGTAAATACTGCATACATTTGCATTATATGCATAAAAGAACTATAGTGTTTCCATTTATAGCGTTCAAAAGACCTACAAAGAACAAATTAGATTTAAAATTTACATTGTAAAAAGTTGTTATTACCAACACGGCTAAGTTTACTGAAATGAGTAAAAAGAGGTAATTTTTGTTTGTTGACCTTGGGTAGTTCATTATCCTTAAAAGCGTTCAATGACATTCGCCGAAAATACTTTCATATAATCTATTAACCTGCAAATTGCTTGTTGCGAAATAATATACATACTTTTATTCTACACACAAGTCGTCGTAAACTGTTTTACCTACAATTTATAATTGTAACCTCATTTTAGGTCGTTGTTCAACTTGGTAAAATGCTGACGTAGATATATGAATAATCAAAATTTTAACAATAACATTATTAATGCACTTTTCATTATTATTTATTAAACCAATACCTAGTATGTTGTCTTAAAGAGTTTTTTTTTATTTTGTATATAAAATTTGTAGCTCTTTTTAATTCAATTTAACTTTGTTGAATTTCCTGCTATATAGGTGCTGATTGATGTGACGAGTTTGGATCATAGTTACCTTTGTAGTTCGAAACAATTGAAGCTTCTGGTGAAGCCGTGCAAGGTGAAGCTGTCGAGGCACGATCAGGTGACCTGCAGGAGGCTGGATGTCTGGTCGCATCTGTTGGCGGCGCTGCAGGAAAATTCCACTGCTTCCCTGGAGGAGTTCATGAACTTCTGTTATGAGCCGCTGCCCGCCGACATGTGGACGAACGGGCACCCCGCCTGGTCGGACATGATCAAAAATTCGTGGCCCAAACGGACCGAGATTCTCATGAATTTAATAGGTACGCTAAATTATATACAGGGTGCAAATATATACACCTAGATAATTCTTCAACCGTACAATATTTCTATTAAAATATCAAACAAAGGTTAATTCTTCGAATTTTTTTTAGAAATTATGTTTTTATAAACTGCATCATTTTTTAGTTATAAGCAATTAATCAAAATTAGTTTAAAATTACCGGGAACGCCTAAATTATTCTTCAACCGTAAAAAATTTTAAAGATATATTCAAACAAAAGGTTTTTCATTTTAAACAAGACGATAGCTAGGAATCATTTTTTTTATATAAAATGCAACATCGTGAGTTATAAGCCATTAATCGATAATTAACGTATAAAAAATAAAAAAAAATGAAGAAAAAAAACAACGATGAAATTTAATAGAATTAAAAATGAATTAAATTAAAACTAAAAATTAACAACTAAAACTAAAAAACAATTCATTTTATTAAAAAATGAAAAAATTTTCAGAATAAAATGAAGATCTTTTATATTAAAAATGTATACAGGGTGTTCCTAAATATCATGTAAATACGAAAAGGGGTAATTCTTTGACTTATTTAATGACTAAAAATTCATTTAAACATAAGTCCGCAAACGCTTTGTTGCCGATCTACAGGGTGTTGAAATTTCAAGATTTTTTTAGTTTTTTCTCTATACCTCTTGTAGTTTTTGAGATATTTAGCTCTAATTTGGAATATGGGTTACGCTGTAGGACTTACATCATTGGGTATACTAAATGATTTTAAGAATCTACAGGGACATATTTTTTCAGGGGTCATGCCCCCTTTTCTCCCCATGAACTTTTTTTCGGTGCGCCGCTGGTGGATTCTAATATACAAAATGCATTTTTTGTTTTGTTCTAAAGCATTTTAATCTTTTGTAGTTTTTTTGTATTTATCACCGTTATCGAGAAAAAAAATAAAAGCTTTTCTGTGTTTTGCTAGATGAAATTAAAATTCTTTAAATAATTGGTCTAGTATGCCTTGGCTTGATTTAGATAACCTTTTGTTTGTATTTATTTTGATATTTTATTCGCCACCAACTGTTAAAAATTAAAACTAGGATACAAAAGCTATCTAAAAAAAACTAAGAAAATCTTGAAATTTCAACACCCTGTAGATCGGCAACGAAGCGTTTGTTTATATGAATTTTTAGTCATTAAATAAGCCAAAGAATTACTTCTTTGCGTATTTACATGATAATTAGGAACAGCCTGTATCCTGTATATACGATAGCTTGTTTAATCCCAAACAAATTTTGTATATTTTTTTTTAATTTTTCACTGTTCTTCACTGGAGAATGTTTATGTATGCCGGCAATTTTGTCTGATTTTAATTAACTACTGTCTACCGATAACTCAAAAAGCATTTTATACAAAAATGATCTCTACAACAGATTCTTAGAATTAATTTTAGAATTAAAAAATGTAAAAATATACGGAGTGTTCTATTTGAAAAAGGAGAGGTTACCGAATTTCCAGAATAAAATGGACTCTTGCATATTAAATATATATTTAAACGATTGCTTGTTTAAAGCAAAACAACGTTTATTTGAAAAATTTTATGAAATTCCTTACAGTTGGAAAATTATTTAGTGTTCCAGAAAAATTGACTAACCCTGGATAAATAAGTACGAATGAGTAGTAAAAATATTTACGGTTTTTAAACATAATAATAAAGATAATAAAGAACACAGAATAAACAAAATAAACATAAATTAGCTGTGTTTTAAACCATTACATACATTTCTTATAAGTATAGTGGTTTTCATTAAGAGCGACGCATTATGTTTTTTTTCTTCAATTAAAAGACTTGTGGGTTAGTTATGGAAATGATTTTCATTTCAAATGAAAGTATAATCGATGCCATTATTTATGGCATATTTTATTTATGGCAATACGACATCATTCAAATGTTGGCCGCTGAAGCGCTGGACGAGTGAATACGCTGGACCCAATTTTCCATGACTCGAGTACACAAATCGGTCGAAATACCAGGAATTTCGCGTTCGATTTTGGCCTGCAGTGTTTTAACGTTTCTGTCTTTAATCCCTTTAGATTTTCTTTGGGGTTACATTAAATAGCTGGTCTATGCCAACAAGCCAGAAACGTTAGAACATCTGCAGGCCAACATCGAATGCAAAATTCCTGGTATTTCGACCGATTTGTGTACTCGAGTTATGGAAAATTGGGTCCAGCGTATTCACTCGTGCCAGCGCTTCCGCGGCGGACATTTGAATGATGTCGTATTTCATAAATAATAGCATCGATTATACTTTCATTTGAAATAAAAATCATTTCCATAACTAACCCACAAGTCTTTTAATTGAAAAAACGAAATGCGTCGCTCTTAAAGAAATCCCTTGTACATAGCTACATATTTTTTAAAATAAACTTTGTATTAATGCATATATCCAAGCTAAAAGTCTTACGAGATAAGAAAAATAGAGGTGGGAAATAGAGGAGACGTAACCGCGGAATAGTGAAACAAACGGTAGGGGTTCTCCTATTAGTCCTGTTGGCGAAAATAGGTTAAGTTTTGCGGGCAGGAGACATCCGACTAGATTTTGTGCTGAGTGTTCGTTAATTGGTCGTTATAACCGAACTTGTAGAACTAAAAATGGATAAAAACGTGGTCGTAATATCCGGGCGGTCGTTATATATGCGTTCGTTATAAGCGAGCTAAACATACATGTAACTATACGGCGATCTGATGGGACTTTCTTTCTTGGTCGTTACAAGCGGGCGTTCGTTATATCCGGAGTTCGTTATATCCGGTCTCGACTGTAGTTGGACTTAAATCAGTTTTTACTCTTACTATCAGATTAATTAATTAATATAATTTTAAAAAGAAGCAAGTGTTATTTTTCACATTATTTATTACATTTTTATACGTGCTGTATCCAAAATGAGTGTATTAATTTCAAGGGCTAATAAATGGTTGATAAATGCAGTGAAAAATTCCAATATATTTATTTTTTAACTTGCACCAGTTAAGGGTAATTAATTAATTAAAAGACCGAAGCTCAGGAATGTCAAACTCATTTGATACCAACAATCAATTGACCTTATTTTCAAGTTAGGTTTTCTGCTACTCTAATTTTACGATTAATTTTATATATTACGATTGAAAATCAAGCAACCAACTTAAAATTTGAACATTATAGCAAAATATGCGGTTTGCAAGATGTAACCTTTCAACTGCGAGGAGTGACAAAAATGTATTAAGATTTTTTTCTCATATTGAGTTGTGTCACCCTTTAAAATAAATGCACTCATTTCGAATACACCCTGTAGTTTTGATGCATCACAAACTATACATATTTTATTTATAAAGAAATGTAGACAGTATTATTATTATTATTATTATTATTATACTATGACTAATGACGATATTTACCGCAAACAAAAGCAGTATTTAAATTAGCTAGGTGTATACTATATACACAATATTTACTATTTCTGTTACAGCAAATGTTTGAAATATCCTTTAAGAGTTCTACGCAAAACATGAAAATCCAAAACATATTAATTTTTTTTTTATTTTTTTTTTGCTTAAAATCAATTATTATTCTTAATAAATTATCTCCCGTACTTATTAATTTAAACATTGTAACACTCTTAAAGTCAAGTAGTAATAAAAAACTAAAACTTTTTTAAAATTATTAAATTGAACTTATTCTCGATTTTGAGTGCCTTACAAAAAGGATAAAACTTTTTTATAGTAAATTTATAAAACAGATTCTTTCTTATAAAAATTTTTTCCATATACCACCTTTAACAATTTGTTAAACCTATAATTTACGCAGCGTAAATCTATTCACTAAGAACAGATTTGAAGCCCACTTTAAACAAATTTAACAAATTTAAACTTTGTTGTAGGACACTATGGCCACGATGGGACCTGTATTCGACCGGAGACTTTCAAACTAAATTCCCCTGTTATAACGAGCGCAAACCTGTTGAAATACAAATCTCCAATATTAAACGCATTGTCAGTATGCAGCGAAAACATGCTATTTTGGGAAGTGAAAAGCGCAAGAGAGAAGGTAAAGTAAAACTGACGTTCTAACTAAATTTTTTTAACAATTTTCTACGTTTTCTTCCAGAAAATCAAATGTCTATGGGGATCGATATTCAAAATCATTTCAAACGTTGATCTCATGACCAAAGAAGTTGTTTTACGTGATATTTTCGTTATACTAAAGAATTTTTTAAAGGTACGTTATCAATAAAAAATCGATTTGAAGAAGCGTATTGTGACGTATCTTTTTATATGTTACAGAAAAGCCAGAATTCCGATTCACAAGATTACTTTGACGATATTCTCCAGCATGTTTTTAGTGTTATTGCATCCGAAGATGTTTCCAATTTTACGATACTGAACGATTTAATTGTTTTTCCGCTTGCGGAAGTCATGGTTGGTTGCCCAGAACTACTAGAGTACAAGTAAGTACAAGTAAATAATTATATCGACAAAATTCTGTTTGTAATGTTTTTCGATCATTTTTTTTAGGGTTATAACTTTTATGAAGTTCTTTAGAACTTGCTCGAAGACGGGAAGCAGGCTGGAATATTTCAACAGGTCGTGCGATATGCTGAAGACGTACAAGCACAGCGGAACGCAAATGTTATCGGCGTACATTTGGCTCGAATTGTCAAATGAGTTGCTGAGCATCTGCAAAGCTCCGAGGGACGTGTTTGAAGATTTTAAGGTTAACGCTCAGTTTTTGATGACCTTTATATGCCGGACTTACATTCCGGAGAATTTAGAACAGGTAAAAGCGATTGTTTTTTTGAGGGGAGATTTGGCATGGTGTGTTTTGTTTTGTAGAAAATTTTTGGCAGATGGAAAAGTATTCTGGTGGAGATTGATGTGATATCGGATTTGTTTAAAGAAAATCTTTTGGACGATATTGAGAAACTGCTCAAGGAGAATCCTGGTCTGTCGTCACAGATTTTGGGGTTTTTAAATTGCATATCAAACCTGATGACTGATAAAAGTACACACAAATTCGGTAAGTAATTTTTTTAATTTTGTTGGGCATTTGTTGATCTCCTATAAATAATATTTATTATGTTGAAAAGGTAATAGCAGAAAATAGGTACTTTTGGCTGGAACATTTTAATTTTAACATTAGATTGTCTTGAAATGTACGCCTGTAAAAATCTGACATCCGTTTAACATCCGTTTATCTTGCTAAAAAATAAATAAGTAATTATGTTACTGTTGAACTCGTTTGAATACATTACAAATAATTCTTCTAGTATTTTATAAATTATGAATTACCTTCTTTTTCCTAATTTAAATAGTTTTTTGCAGCATTTACTAAAAAATTGGTTCAATGTTCATTCTACGAAATAGTGGGTACCAAGGTTGCCACCTTTTTGTAATTGTTCACTAGGACAGTAAGTGGGTGAAAATATTATGTCGTATCCAACACGTCCACATCATACAGCCACATAAAACACAATCAAATAATAAAAACAAAATATTCTTGAAATTTAACAAGAAACAAATACTACATTACTTTATTAAATATGCGAAATAAATACCTTGCTGTGGTATATCACATGAAAAAAATTAGTTATCTTCTCAAAAATTAACATGTAGCCAGTAATTGTTGAATTTTGTATCTCGCTTAATTTTTTTAGATGGCGCATTCATCATTGCCGTAGTTAAGATAAGACGTAGTAGGTCGGAGAAAACGTAAAATATCAAAATCTTACCGAAATGTTCAAAGCATTTGTAGGTTAGGTTAGGTAGCACAATTTCATTCTACACAGATAGAAAACTTTGTTTAATTCAAATAAATATGAATTGAAATCTGCAATATGCGTCAAAGAAATTATCCAATACAGTTGGATGAGGTTTCACACTAAAAATTTATTCATTTGAATCAAAATATGATTTCTTGGCGGAAGTAAACCTATTTTTAAGCCAAAGCAAAAATATTTCTTTGAAGGAAATACACCTGTTCTTGTATACAAATATAAATATTTGAATTCAACAGATCTTAGATTTCCTTGGTGTAAAGAAACGTCTTTTTAAATCAAAACAAAAATATTACTTTAAAGGAAAGTAATTTTTGTTTGAATTAAAATATATTTATTTGACTTAAATAAATATTGCAAATAAATTAATCTCTACAAGCAAATAAACTAGAATATACCATAAAGTAAGTATTGTTGGCGTCAAAGAAATATGTTTTGATCAAAAACGATAAATTCAAACAATTAATTTCTTAAACACAAGAAATCTTTGCTATCCGTGTACACGAGGACAAATGGTATCACGCCAAGTGACTCTATGACTCATCACCGTTCCAGTAGGGTTGCCAGTTTTTTAATCCGCAACTATCGCGATCTGGCCACCTTACCCGGAAGTAGGGTTGCCAGATTTTCAATCCGCGATCTGGCAACCCTACCCGGAAGTAGGGTTGCCACATTTTTATTCCTCGCTGTCACGATCTGGCAACCCTACCCGGAAGTAGGGTTGCCAGATTTTCAATCCGCGATCTGGCAACCCTACCCGGAAGTAGGGTTGCCACATTTTTATTCCTCGGCTGTCACGATCTGGCAACCCTACCCGGAAGTAGGGTTGCCAGATTTTCAATCCGCTTACTGCCCCTATCTGGCAACCCTACCCGGAAGTAATGTTTGCAAATGTTAAAACCGCAATTTTTTTGCTAGTGGTAATAGTTTAATGTGTTAAACAGTAATACAATTTTTACAAATAGGCTACAAATTCAAGGAAATGTTTTAATTTATAATAAAAACTATTACTTTGTTTTTGATTATCTTGCACACAAAGTTCATATATATTTTTTAATTTCCCATTCAGTTACGAAACTTCTGGACATCATACTACAGTGCACGAAGAACCCCTGCCTCTCGAGCGCAAAACTGCGCACCATCGTACCTATCATAACCAAATTCCAAAGCCACATCTCCAAGACTGACAAAAATAAGTCTGAACCGTTAGCCGTAAAACTATTCGACTGCATCGAGAGTTTCCTCAAGCCGCATCAGGCGTACGAAACGCTGCTGAAACTCTTCAAAACCGTTTTACCAAAGCTGCCCCAAAACCTGAAGAAAAACATCCCGAGCACCTTACGCTCAATCATCAACGATCTCACCACGCACACGAACACAAACGTAGCCCAAGACGCAATCGCCCTTTTAGCCGAATGCGATAGAAACGAAGCGAGCGTAAACCAAACGTTTGCAAAACCTCTGGTATCGACGAGAGCAGCGAAAATCGCCAGCATGAGCAACGGAGGTGTTGCCAGCATGTTCGCCCAAGAAGTTTCAAAGTCGCCGGTGCGTGTCAAGGGCAGCCAGATCGCGAATAAAGTCCAGAGGAGTTCGAGAACGATGAAAATCGCTAACGCCATGCCTTCGTTTAAGTCATCCAGTATCGATTTAGACGCGAATAGTAGCGATTTTGTTTTTATCGATAAAGAGGTTAAAGTTGATACGAGTAAGCTTAACGCTCACCAGAAGGAAGCCATGTCGAAACGTAGAGAAGACATACCTGCTTTATATCAAGATTTATCGCAGAGTCAGCATACAAATGATTCAATGAGTAAAGGGTCTTCTTGTGCGATGGGTAACGAAGAAATTAAAAGTGATAATTTTAAAGATGTGTTCGGTAACGATAAAGGTGCTATTCTGGACAAACTTGCTGCGCACGCTTTGTCCCCAAAGGTTGAGACTGTTGAGGAAAAGGAGAAGCCGACATCCGCTAAAAAAGAGGCGAAGAAACGTGCTCGGTTAAGCTTGAAAGCAACCCCGAAACGAAACTTGGCCAAAACTCCAAACGTAGACGACCGAAGTCCTGAATTCACTGACGATGTCCTGCAAAAGGATGAGAAGCTAACCAATGAGAAACCAGTTGACCAGGAAGCCAAAACGCTCAGTTTGGAAACTCCTGACGTATCTTCAAAAATCCTCGATATCTCAGCGCAGAAAACAGAGGAAGCCACGCCCAAGAACAAAGAGGATCAAGTCCTCGTACCATCGGACGCCGACGAGACGCTCTGCAGCCAGGCTATAGAAGAAGCACAAAATTCCGAAACCAAAGTCCACACTTCCACACCCGAAAAAAAATCGACCAGCGTTCAGAAAAAGAGGAATAAGCGTATTTCGGAATTGATGAAAATCAAGATGGATATAGTAGGTGCTGATGAGTTCGTAGGCCTCGGACGGAAGCGACATTCCTCCCAAAAAGTTCTTGATGATTTCGTGTCGCCGTTTAGAAAGACCCCGAAGAAGGCCGACGAAACTCAGATGAGTGCAGTGGAGGAAACCCAAGCGAGCGAACCCCTCGTGCCGACAATCGGTAAAGCAGCTGCCCTCGAAGACACGCCGAGGAAACGTGGACGTCCTCAAAAAGCTAATTTGGACGAGAATACTGACGATAAGAGCGATAATATTTCCAGAAAAGTCGGACGTCCGCGAAAAAGTCTTCCGCCAGCTGAGCCAGGTAAGAAAAGTGCACTAAACGACGACGACACGAAGAACAATAAAGAAGTTATTGCGATTGTTTCTGAGATTATCATTTCTGAGGATAAAGCAGTTACGAATACTCCTGCGAAGAAGAAAGGCCAACGAAAGAGTATTCAAGCGGACCATGAGCCTCTAACTAATGAGGATATTGATTCCAAGATTAGCAATTCTGACGACACAGCTGTAAAGGATACTTCGAAACCTGCGAAGAGAAGAGCACGAAGAAAGAGTGCTCAAATGGATGATCAAGCTAAAGATAACGAAGCTAAAGATAACGAAGCTAAAGATAACGAAGCTAAAGATAACGAAGCTAAAGATAATGAGTCTAAAGATAGTGGAGACATCGCCAGTTCTGAGATTATGATTTCTGGTGATAAACCTCTAATAAATACGCCTTCTGAATCTGGCAAGAGAAACGCAAGGAGGCCAAGTGTGCTGATCGATAATAAACCCACAAATTCTGAAAATATTATCGGTAGTTTGGAGATTATCAACTCTGATGATCAAACTGGTTTAAATGCGAAAAACGCTGATAGTAAGACTGAAGACATGACGGAGAAACCAACAGAATCTGAAGCCGTAACCAATTCGGAAGCAGCCGTTGTTATTCCAAATACGCCTATGGAAAATGTGGACGCTAAGGATTCCACTGAGGAACTGGGCCAAATTGAAACATCTGCCGAGGTTAAAGGCCAGAATGATGAAAAAAGTGATATCGAAAATAAGTCAAGCAAAATTATAAAAACACCCAGTAATGGTAAACCCAGACGTACCAGGAACAGCTTGGCAAAAGAAGCGAAGGAAAAAAGTTTGGACGCGGAAACTGGTCAGATTTCCGGCAATAAGCGTGGTAAGAAAAGTGCGGTATTCGATAAAAGTGTTAATAAATCTATCGAGGCCAAAAGCACCAGCGAGGCCCCAATTTTGATCGATACGCCCGAAATCATGGAAACAATTCAAAGCGATGAGAAGCTAAGCAGAAAACGTGCAATAACTAAAGACCATGAAGGAGCAAACGCGGAGAATCCCACTTCTGATATTAGGAATACCGAAAACGAAAATACGTCCGTGGATATAATTATGTCTGAACTATGTAGCTCTAAAGATATTGTGGTGGGCACCCAGGAAGAAAGTTTAGCTCCAACCACGTTTAAAGAACCGGTATCGAAGCGTCAAAAAACTGAAGACAAAGACGAAATAGTCGATGATGATGACTATATCATCGAGAGTAGCCAACCAGTGGAGACAAGCATTTATACATTTAATAAGACTGGTCGCAAATCTATCAACGTTAAGGATATACAGAGCACTGTTTCGGATGAGGTGCTAAAGTGTATTGTTGGAGATCCACCATCGTCACCCATGGAGGATGTAATCAAAGAAGAGGAAGAGACGATTACCAATGAGGAAATTGTTGCCCCAACGGAGTTATCCGAAGCTCCTGACGGAGCGGTCGGAGTTTCGGACACTTTGGTGGCTTGTGACGTAACAGCGAGCTGTAATCCCGACGAAACAGTTGCCAGCGTTCAGGAGAAGACCGAAGATCCAGTTGTGGTGACAACTAACCGGGAATTATTCCCGATTAGAAGGGACCATATCCTCATCGATTTGGACTTAGACGCTCTCCCCATGGGTTTCGACGCCTTCGAAAAAGAAAACTTACCTGGGTCGCCGATCGCTGACGATACAACACATCGAACGTCGGAATTGCTAAACAACACCTTGGATATTTCACCGATAATCGAGACGAAAGAGGAATTTCCAGAAGGAAGTACGGAAGAAATCGTAGTGGAACCGAAAGTGGAGAATTCTGAGGACGTATGTGCGACTCCTTTGGGTACGCCTACTAGATTTATGAAGACCGCGAGTTCTCGTTCGGCCAAGTTGATGAATATGCTGCCTATTGTGCAGAGGGCTCCGAAGTCGCCGAAATCTTTTGTAAGGCGCGCGCAGGCTTCGATAACTTCGTCGCCGACGACAGATAGGATTAAGAGGATGATGATGAAGTGTAACGATAAGGTTAACGTGCCAGTCTTCGACCTTAAGGACGGTGCGGAAGCGCCCCATGTGCTGGAGTTCACGAGGGATGTTCCGAGTCCGTTTGCTACCCCGAACGGGAGTATTTTGAAGAGAAAGGCAGAGGACGCTCTGGAAGCTGGACTGTCGCCTTTGCCTAAGGTAAGTGTTATTGGGTTTCTAAAAATGTAACCTCAAAAATTATGATTTTGTAAAGATTATACTTTTTAGTCACATATGTTAAGTCCACTGTCAGTGGACTTTCTTTGTACCAGTGCATGCCCTACAACATAGTCAAAACTCATTAAAAATTGTATGTGTCCTTGAAGCACTGTCAGCGTTTCTTTGTAACATTGCAAGCGGTATAACTTACAGTCTCTACAGTATGTACAAAAAGAGACAAAGTTGTCAATCTCCTGTCTCCTGAAAAGTTTACAGGAATGTAATTTAAATCAAAGTTTTAGGCAATGGCATAATATACAAGTGTGAAGTATTTTTTTTTATATACAGGATGATTTATTTGCAAGAAGCAGACCAAACTCCATTTTTTTATACAGTTTTTTTTCCTGCAAAAACTATTTTTAGAGAGTAAATGTCATTCTGAGTAAATTTTTCATATGGACCTAATTGTTATTCAAATCCTTAAAAAGTTACAGCTGATTGAAATAGTAACAAAAAGAAACAAAAATAAACTATAAAATACAAACTTATCAAACAATGCGAAAACGAAGAAAGAACACTATCAATACCCATAACAACAATAAAAGTAAATAAAATTAGGTCAAAAATTCAAAATATTAAAAATAAACAAATGAAGGAAGAAACAAAATAAGTATGAAACTATTTAGACTTTTGTCATTTTTTGTTTGTCACAAAAATTCATATGAACTTATTCGGGTTTTCAATACCTAAAGACGTTAGAGACATTTAAAATACAGTAAAAAAAATACATAAAGAAAACAATTAGTCCATATGAAACTTTTTCCTCAGTGTGATATTTACCATCTGGGAAAAAAGGATATAGGGTTAGTCAGAATTACCGGAACACCTAAATAATTATCTGTAAACAATTTCAAAAAAATTTCAAAAAAATTTTAAACAATAATTTTGTTGGATATCGTTTAAATATATGTATTTTTAATATTTTTTTATTATGGAAGTTTGGTAACCTTTCCTTTTTCAAATAGAGCATCATGTATATTTGTAAATTTTTTAATTATAAGGATAATTCTAAGAATTTTCTGTAGGAATCATTTTTTCTATATCATTTTGCACTTATAAGCAATTAATCAAAACTTCTAAAGTTCAATTTTTGCAGTTTGAACATTTTATTTAATTCTAGTAATTGTTTTGTTATTTTTTTTTATTTTAGTCCGTTTGGTTAAAATCAAAGTTCACGAGTTTTGACTAATTGCTTGTAACTCAAAAATTATGAAATTATATAGAATATATAATTATAAAAATATACAGGCTGTTATATTAGAAAAAAAGAAGGTTACCAAATTTCCATAATATTTCAACAATAGATATTTTAAAACAAAAACACTTTTGTTTGATTTTTTTAATATTTTTACGGTTGGAGAATTATTTTGAATTTATATATTATATTATATTAATTGAATTAATAATGATGAAAAATAAAATGAAAAAGATATTTTAAGTAATTTTAATATATGGGGTAATACGTGATAATTTTACATCAATTTCAATATAATATTAAACGAAATATGCAGCAATTTTAAATAATTTGTTTAATTACTGAATAACTATAAAATATACATATTCATTTCAAATATACCGGGTGATTCAATTTTGAGGCTCACCATGGGGATCTCACTTATTAGTGGAGATATGTTCAAATTTGGTAAAAGTTTCGTATATTTGTGCTGAAATTTTAGCTATCATTTTCCATTTTAAAGATATCCGCAAAAAACGAAATGTTAAGATATCGTTTTTAATTTTTTATGCAAAACCAAACGTAGCTAGACATTTGAAACAAAAACAGCTACTTTTTAACAAGGAATGCAGTGTTATTTTTTAATTAGAAATAACATCAAAGATGGCGGCGTAACCATGGCCAACTTTTGTTTTTCTTATGGGCGCCATGTTGAATTTTGGCCATGGTTACGCCGCCATCTTTGAACTTATTTCGAATTAAAAAATTAAACTGCATTCCTTGTTAAAAAGTACCTGCAGAATGTTTTTGTTTCAAATGTCTAGGTACATTTGGTGTTGAATAAAAAATTAAAAACGATATCTTAACATTTCAGTTTTTTGTGGATATCTTCAAAATGAAAAATGATAGCTTAAATTTCTTTTCAGATAATTGACCAACACAAAAATACGAAACTTTGCCAAATTTAAACATAGGCTCTATCTCCACTAATAAGCGAGATCCCCATGGTGACTCGCGAAATTGAATCAGTGTGACACAGTATTTTAAACTTACTGCTACATACTTTACACTTAAACATTCTTACTTACCTAATACCTCACGACAAGCTGTATTTTTTTATTGAATGATGAAATGAGTTAATAAAACTCTAATTCTTATCCTAACCTTATTTACAGCGAAAAAGGGTGAACTTCAGCGACCCACCTACGACATGCGAGAAGATATACTTCAAGGAAGTCAACGACGAAGATTCCATGGACGGTATCTGCGCCATATCGGAGTTAAATGTAAAGAAGTCGAGCCCCATCTACCCACCTTTGACGGAATGCACAATCGACATCAGGGAGGTGCTCACTCACATATCACAGGAAAACCTACTCGACCATTTCCTCGCCATTGACATCAAAACTGTCGGAGACCTCGCAAAGTTGAATTCCACGCAAATCAATCAACTGGAATTCTTGAGTAATCCGCGGTTGTCGACAATCACGCAGGCTCTGTCCGCCTTTGCCGATAACTTACTGTCGAATGTCAATCATGAGCCATCGCCACCAAGGGAAGCGGCTAGTATACAGGAAAGTTCTCAATCTCGGGTGAGTTGTGAAAAAAATTCTTAAAATTAGTTTATAATAGGGTATTATTATGGTCATGTCGAAATATGACCTTGTCATCCTGAAAAGTTTTTATCTCTGTGCGTTGGTTCGTTTATGATAAAATCAGGGTTGTTATGTTTTAAAACATTGTTTTAAACATGTTTAAAACAGTTTGTTGTAAATGTATAAAACACTTTTTTTAAAACATTGTTTTAAACATGTTTTAAAACAAATATTTTGTTTTAAACTATTTTATTTTCAACTTGTTTAAAACATGTGTTTTAAACTACCGAAATTTGGACAACATATTTAATTATTTAATTAGAGTTGTATGCTGATCTTCAAGATTTTTATGCATGGATTAATTAAAAAATCAAAAAATATTTAAATATTGTATTTATTAATAAAAGGAAGTTCTTTATAAAATATAATAATACATTCAGTGATAGCATGTAACTACAATAAACAAAAACTTTTATAATAACTTAATAACATACTGGGTGACTCACGCCAGAGGTATTCCCGTTTATTTTTTTGTTTATGAAACTGGACGAATGGAATTTGGAAA
Source organism: Aphodius sticticus (assembly GCA_963966075.1). Taxonomy (NCBI): domain Eukaryota; kingdom Metazoa; phylum Arthropoda; class Insecta; order Coleoptera; family Scarabaeidae; genus Aphodius; species Aphodius sticticus. The sequence goes on from OZ014509.1 coordinate 69,013,508, forward strand.
AGTGTCAATAGACAAAAATTCCATTATTTGGGATACTCTTGAGGTTAATATGACTTCCGGTTTTTCTGGAAATGACGTCACCATTGAAATTTTAAATGGCACCCTATATTCTTTGTGTGATATTTTCTATTAGGATGACATTCTGAACACAAAAATGAATCGATGAATCGAATTTTTATCACGAACGCAACGCAAAAATACCTTTTTTTGTGTATTAACCTAGGTGGCCATGAGTTGGTGCAAGTAGTCGAAAATTGTCAAATAAACAATAACTAAATCGATTTGGCCGACATAGCATTACTGGCGCCCTCTAGCGTAACAACAGAAAGTCACTCACACAACAGATTTAACTCCAGTGAGAACTGACGTATGAAAAAACGCCGATGAAACTGTTTACAAATAAAACAATTGCGTGATTTAAACCATGTTTAAAACAATTTTTATTCCTTATTTAAAACATGTTTTTTTGGGTGATTTAAAACATGTTTTTTTTTTTCGTGTTTTAAGTTAAAAAAAAAACATTGTTTCGTTCAAAATAAAAAAAAAAGCGTTTTTATAACAACCCTGGATGAAATTGCAATTAAGGCTCCGTTGTAAAAACATCGCAACTACGAAACAAAATGTTTAGATTCGATGTTTTTCTGCCGGGGTTCGTGTCTATGCCGTGGTTTACGTATCGATTAAAGCTTATGGTGTCTGCGATGAGCTGGCCATACGTAACAGCCGAAATATGGCCATTATTTACATATCTGACAATTATCGCATTTTTCGCTTAGCGGAAAAGTTATAATGTTTGGGCTGAAATTGTACCTAGATAAAAGATCTATTATTGTAGTGAGACTTTGGCTAGGGGTATTATAGTTGAAAAAAGAGAAAGATGTAGAAGTAAAATTCATTTTTATCTTACTAAAAAATTATTTTTGGCCTAGCCAAACTCCTTATTAATCTGATTATTTTTTGACGTTTCTTAAAACCAATGAAATGCTTCTTTATTTGTCACAAGGGTAAGTTTCAACCAATTATGTCATTATTATAGTGGGAATAAATCTCTTGTGATTATTCTCGGGAATAATCACTGTAGCTTTTATTTGCCTAGCAACTGTCAGATACTTGTCAAAATAATTACTTAATTGTGTCAACGCGAAATGGGTGAAAGTCATCGGTTTAGTACCTTTTCTAATGCAGAAATTACAAAAAAGATTTTAGAAACCACTTCGAAAAATACTCTAATAAGTAATCAGTCTATATGGAGACAATTTAAGACCTTCACCAAAGAAAGAAATTATATTTTGGATCAATCTACTACAACAGCTACTCTGGCATTGATTTTAAAAGATTGGGCTGATAACATGAAAAGAAAAGACGGAAATTATTATAAAGAAGCAGTAATAAAGACAATGTGGAATAAAACGGCAAAATTAGTTCAAGAACTTTACTTTAATAAGTATAACAGGTCCTTTGATCCTTTCCATGATATAGAATTCAGAAATGCTCGGAATGCAAGAGATGCAAAAAGAAAAATTTTACAAAAACATCCTGAAAAGCACAAACAAAGTTCTGTGGCACTTTCTAATACAGAATTGTTGCAAATTTTTAACTATTGGGACGAAGATACACCTTGTGGATTGCAAAGAAAGTTTTTTCACGTAGCATCGTATGAACTAGCTTGGAGGGGAGGAGAAGCTACGAAATGTTTAGTTCATTATTTTAAAAAAGAAACCGACATAAAAAGATTAAATACTGGCCGCATTGAATACAATCCCATCTTTACAAAAACTGCACAGGGTGGAGCACAAAGGTGCGCTAATAGTAAATGGTTGACTCCAAACATAAATAACCCAGATATTTGCCCTGTTCGTCTTTTTGAAAAACTAATGAGTAAACGTGAAGAAAATATTAAACCCGAACGCTTGTTTCTTACTCCAAATCCGGCTTGGCAAACTCATGGTTTTTGGTATAAAAACGTTCCTGTGGGAATAAATTCCATTTCAAAATGGATGAAACAATCCGCAGAAAAAGTAGGTCTAGACATAGTTACTAAAAAAATAACTAACCATTCTGCCAGATCAAGTGCAGTAAGTAACCTTTCAAAAGCTGGTGTAGGAGAACAAGAACTAATCAAGGTCACTGGTCATAATTCTGCAAGTTCGATTAAACCATACTTACAATTGAACCAAGAACATCATTCAAATATAATAAATAATCTTAGAGAAAATACGCAGGAGGAAACACTTAATATAACAAGCAATTCCAAATCCTCAATAAATAATGAGTCTCGAAATATTTTTAATAATTGCGTTTTTCATTGTACTAATTTAAATTGTTAATTCTTTTAATATATTCACAATGTGTCAACGATATTTTCATATATTGTAAGTAATAATTAATTAAATCAAATTTTTCAATAATTTTAAGATAGTTTTATTGATCTTTTTTATTGTAAAAATTTGTGTATCCAAAAATAATCTAGTCAAATATAACTCGAGTTCCATAAATTAGAAAATAATTTGACAGATTTTGTTCAAACTTGTTGCCAGCTCTACAATTTTGTTTATACATCGCACCGATTTCACGTAGTCTAACCTCAATAACAATGCGGGTGTTAGTCTGAGCCGCCAACCCAATATCGGAGAACATAACTATCTTCTAAATGAAGCAGCATTGCCAAATAACTCATTATACAGGGTGTCTATTAATTCAGTGCAATAATTTGGAGGGGTGATGTAACTCAATAGAAGGAACAAAAAAATCTTAATAAAATTTTTCAAGATTTTGCAGTTGAAAATTTAATTGCTGCTACCCACATGTTTTCATAATGTGTAGTACTCCGTCGAAAACTAGCCCGCACCTATCTGTAGCACGCGGAGCTCACGAAATGCGTACAAATAACGATGTATTCAATGATTTAACAGTAAACATACCAAAAATTGTAAGGAAACTGCTCAAAGTGCGCGCCGTTTGCATCCAAACACGCTTCTGCCCGGCGCCTCCAATTCGCACATAAAGGGCGGCGTTCAATGTCATCGCGTACAATTTCAGCACAATTGAAAATTCGCTCACGGAGTTCAGAAAACAATGATTACTTCCGTCTTATACACTATTAAATAACCCCAGAAATAAAAATCCAGAGGATTCAAGTCTGGAGAACGACTTGGTCACCGTGTTTGTCTATTAATCCCTATATCCACTTTTTAAATGTTGCTCTACAATGCGGCTCTTATGTGCAGGAGCACTGTCGTGCATAAACCACATTTCACGGCGAACATCAAGCGGCACATTTTCTAACAAACCTGGTAGGCTTTTGTAAAAAATTCAAGTATTTTTCATCATTAACACGGGGCGGCAGTTCCATTGGCCCTACTAAACAATTGCTAATAATTCCGGCCCAGAAATCGGTGCTGAAAATTGGTACGTCGTATAATTCGCTTCATCAGTAGAAAGTACCAAATTAGGAAAGTTTTCATTGGTTTGACATTGACCACGAAACCACTCACAAAAGGTGACCCTCTGTAAATAATCCTGTGGGAGCAAATCTTGTACACGCGTTTCCCGATATACCCGAAGTAAGTTTTCACGTAGTGTTCTGTGTACTATCCCGTGGGAAACTCCGACTTGTCGAGCAATTGTTCTAGTGCTTCGTCGATAATCTTCGTGGACCATGTGCAAGATTTGTTCTTCGGTATCTACCATATTACGTACGCGTGGACGGCCTCTTCCTCCATGGTTAGGCAAAAATACCCGAGTAGGACTATTCCTTAACCACTGAACCACGGAAACAAATGTTCTGTTATTAGGGACGCGCCGGTTTCTAAATCGTTGTGAATAAAGTCTTTGAGCGGCCGCTGCATTTTTCCTGCTTTCACCATAAACAAGTAACATGTCCACGTACTCATCACTACTAAAATTGTCGATTTTGAAACACAAAACCACAAAATAACTACCAAGAAACCCGATAAACAGAAACAACTGCAGAGCGTAAACTAAAGCACGCACGGGACTTCCCCTCGCTCAGCTGTCAGCTGTTTCGCCACAGGCTCTAGGGCGGTACTACCCTTTCTAAAAACGTGCGGCGTCAAATTTTGCATTTTCAATAATTAATTACTCAATACTGGTGTCACTTAGAGAAACACCGTATTTGAATTTTGTACTCCAATTATGAATTTCTATAACCCCTAGAAATGATTGCACTCATTTAATATACAGCCTGTATTTGCTTCCCTTGAAGTCATTATTAGAAGCAATTGTCAGTCAAATTTCAAATGCCGTTTTTCTTAAATTGAAGTAAAGTTTGACATTTTATTTCTAAAAAAAGTATCAGTAACGCATAAGTTTTCTAAAACTATGTTATTTGCATAACGACGTAGTACATACCGTATTGAATTTTTTAAAACGTAGTTTTTTCTTTCGTTTTAGGTTTCTTCCGAGGATGTGATGGATAGGTCAAGAATAAGCAGCAAGGTGTTAAAGATGTGCTCGGATATGCAGGTACTCCCTAGAAATGAAATGGAGTATATCTATGATTTTTTGCACAAGACGCTGAAGAAGTAACTTCCGAATTTGTAGTTTTAACGAAAATATTATTTAGTTGGTACTTTTAATTATAATTTATTGTTCATGTTTCTGTAGTGCGAAAATGGTTTGACGAGTTTTAATGTTTATTATTACCATTTGTTAGGTATAAGCAATAAAATTATATTATATAAGTTATATTTTGTTTTTGTACCCTAATATCCTTTCCGATCTCATTTCATGAGAAATTATAGAAAAAAAGTTGAATGTATCATTCAACTTTTTTTTAACTTGTTTATTTTACGTCGGTCTATTTCCGCAACTTAGGCCAATCACCAACGCTGAGGGTAGGCTACACACACCCAGGAATTTTGTCGATCTGAAGGAATTCCAACCTCCAGTAAGAGTTTTTTAACGTGCACGTCGCATCATGACAGCACACGGGACCACCGCCTTTACTATGGAAGGCGGCATGCAAAGGTATTTGTTCCCTGCCTAAAATACCAGGACAGTCGATTTTAGCCCATGCCGGGACTTTTTGAGGTTAGGCAAACTAAAAGTTATTAAAATATTGTCAAACATTCATAGACGATCGTTATTTTGCTGGAAAGTAGATTATGTCGTTTCAATATTACAGTATTTGCTGTTTTTAAGACCCAGTTCTACCTCTCCTAAAACGCGTTTGCAAATAAAAGCGTTATTTATTGTTCAAAGTTTATGAAATTTTTTATGTAACTTCCTAGATAAATAACGAGTTGGGCTGGATGAAAAAAAAAATTTTTTAAAGATAAAAATCAATTTTACTTCTACGTCTTTGGTTTTTTTCAAATATAAAACATTTAGCCCAACTCATGATACAAAAATAGATTTTTTATTTAAGTACAATTTTAATCTAAACATTATAATTGCGATAACAAAGCGTAATTGCCAGAAATGTATGTAATTTGCCTATATTACGGGCCCGGTGTAGACAGCAGACGTTAGCAGTTTTAAACACCGCCTATAACTACGCCACGCCTACTGCTATTTTTAAATTAGACTGTTCACAAGTTACGACCGTATATTGAATCAGGAGAACCGAGTTCTCGCATTTCACATTTATACGCACGGTTTACAAATTTAACACACGATAAAAGTCATATACTGTATGATATTATACTTAGTGTAGTTATACCCGCTAGGTGTTAGGTACATTTGTTTAATAATGGGTAGAAGTCGTGGCAAAATACCTAAACATCCGCATCTGCCCTCTAGACGAATTAGTAAAAGACGACTACGTACCACCTAAGTTAAAATATATGTATAGATAATCTAAAAGAACAATATTGTAATTATTTAATTACAAATGAGACAAAGAGACCAGAACAGGACTCAAATAAACATTTTATTTAAAATGTCGGTTTTGTGGACAGGAAGAGACAATTAGCAGTGACGAACTTGGGTCGGCTCTAATGGATATTAGTTCAGCGACTGTATTGGGCAGTGTTACAGCGAGAATTGGATATAGCTAATGCCTGAATTTGTTTTCATTCATGAATCTTGCATTCATGACGCCCAAAACGTTATAAAATATAGCGAACTTGTAGGTGACAAAATATTTGGGATTTATATAAATGGTTTGGGGAACTTTGCACTATGTATATTATGATTTTACTTTATCATACGTAGTATGTAAAGTATTGTAATCGTGCCAAACAAAATTTTTGAGGTTTTAGCGGAAATGTCTTTTTGGATCCCTTGAACATTTTTGACCCAGGTAAAAAAAAAATTCTGTGTATGTGTGTGTGTGTGTTTTTTTGTGGCGACGATTCCGGAGAAACTACTAAGGTATCGGGACGAAACTTCATATTTAGAAGTTTCATAACCAAACTTAGAGCTGAAAAGCTTTCTGTTGAAAAGGATCCAAAGGAACTGGAGGTTTAGTCTTATAGCAGTTTTGAAAGATTTTGCAAATAAGCCGCCATTTCTGGAAATTTGTCGAAATAGTTAAATAATAAATTAAAGTACAAGAAATTCTGAACAATTTATGACTATGGCATTTTTTTGGTAAAATAAATAGTTTAGCTGCATGATGAAATTCTATTTTATCGAGATCGCTGCATTAAAACTAGTTAGCCAGGATTTGTCAGATATTGTGATTCTAATGACAGTAGGTAGTGTCAAACGCTGATGTTTTGACAATACCTACTGTCAATATAATCAAAATATCCGTCTAGTTCCAGTAGCTTTATTATAAGATGCAGACATGGCCGATCTCGATCAAATAGAATCTCATGCAGCTAAACTATTAATTTTATATATGGTATGATAAAGTAATGTGCCTGAACGCATCAGATTATTTTTTTTTATTTTTGTCTTCGTGTGTCACTGCCGTGCGTTCGTTCGATATCCAGCATGTTTATAAGTAGATGTATTAGGTCCTCATTGCTCGATTTTAATTAATTCCTTTCTAAATTGAAGTCCATAATTCTGCGATGAGTTATCATGAGTTAATACATTTTTGTCAATTTACTATACTGTATGTATGTCACCCTGTTAAAAAGATTAAATATTATAATAGCAAGCGCGCTCTCTCTAAATTAAATCAATATATTTTCTTTTACCGCCTGGTGGCCGCCAGCCAGCTGTATGCAGTCCGGGATGCATATGCGTCCGTGATGAGTGAGAACACTAATACATTGTAACATGAGCGAAAGCGAAAGCGCCGACGCGCGGCGACAAACTGGCTGAGTACTTCCCCTTCGAATGTATTCGCGTCGACTATGCTCCGCCTTTGCCTGCTTCCTCCAAACCCCCCAACTTCCCCTTATCATAAAACTGTGGCCTGGTTGACGTTGGTGGGAGCCAGGCAGACCACTCCCAGCAAAAAAAAACATCGCAACGAAATATTTCGTTTGGAAGTTGCGATGTTTTTAAAACGGAGCCTTAAGAGAAAAACTATACCCGAAAGATAATATTTTAAGCATCTCCATGTATTTTAAACAAGAACAAGCTTAATGCTGCTCATTTTTTAAAGCGCACTAGCTGTGAGCTGTGCATTTTATTGATTTGAGCATATTTCCATAATAAAGATAATGTTACGCCTCTATTTATTTATACAATAGGTTTTCTTTTCACAGGAGCATTGTTGTCAGTTATATACAGGTGTCCCATAAAGATTGCGACAAACTGAAAGGGGTTATGTTTTAGAGAACACCTAAACAAGCATGGCAAGGCTGAATTTTCAAAAAAGTAATGCCTATGTGCCCCAGTTCTTAAATGAACATTTTCGTAACCGGTGGATTGGTTGAGGCGGCCCTGTTTATTGGCCAGATCCATCACCTGTACTAAATCCACTTGACTTGCGCCACGCAAAAAGTCTGTTCTACAAGACACCCATTTACACAGAAGAACTGCACGCTAGAGTGTTGGCCGCCTGCACTCACGTGGTTCTGATATTGTTCCATGAGGTCCAAACATCCCTAAATCACCTTGTATTGTATTGGTAAGGGTACATTATGCAAAAATATATTGATAAAGGATAGGCGTTAATTAAAATCTTTAATTTTGCGAGAATATTTTACTTTGGTACCTACTAGTTTCGATCAATTCGATCATCGGCCAAAAGCTAGAAAAAAACCCTAAATAAACAAAACAAATCCCGCAACAAAAAACGGGGACATTCAAATTTGGACTAATTAAACTGGGCTTCGTAATGTCATGTCAGTACGTTTGTCATGTCATATTAATAGGCGATTTCGAGTGGCTAAACGGTTCGATTTGGTTCCGGTTGGCGGTTGGATGTGGTTGACAGAACGGTTCTAAATCGTCATCATTTTTGAAACGTCAGTAACCGCTCGACGGAAAATGATCCGGTTCGAATTATAGGTTAGGTGCCCCACTTACTGTTAAATATGACAGTAATGACATACGCAGTGGTCTACCGCGCATTCCGCCAATTACATACCTATCCATTTTACCGGCATTTTACAACTTATAACCTAAAAATGACAACCCAAACGAACCGATATTTCAAACCGTCTTGCCAGGCAGGTTCAAGATTTTGACGGACCGAATCGAACCAACTGCAACCGTTACGTCATCAATCGCCATGTGAAAATGGTTGGTTCAAATCGGTAGTCGAACCGCAACCGAACCGTTCCACGCGAAATCGCTTATTGACATCTTGAATTTTGGTTTGTAGGTTGACAGATACTGTCAAAGTTTCATAGGTTAACAAATACGGTCAATACTGTGGTCAAAGTAAATGCTACACAACTAAAATTGTTCAGAATATGTGCCTAATTTCACTTTGCTGTCCCCGTTTTTTTTTGCTCACGGTAGTACATAAATTTTGTAACATTTGCATTGATATTGCGTCAGATTTATCATATTTGATGAAACTTGTAAGGAAATTAATGAAGGATCTGTCAAATACACATCGTGTTGAACAAAATTGACAAAATTTTTATGGTATAAATCAGGACATAACATCAATTTGGAATAAATTTTAGCAATGCAAACTTTTCAGGATTTTAGCAGGTTGTTATATGGTTGTTTAGTAGTCAAAAATGCTTCCCAGCCATTCCTAGCACTGTCCACAGGTGTCTCACAGTTTTATATTTTCTATTACCGTGGAAACGTCATGATATAATAATCTGACATTTCGTCGTATACATCACCTGTATTCGCAAATTAAATCCGCGTGAAAAATGTTTGGTGTCTTAAATCGTTTAGTGCTATACCGTGTCTCTTCTGTTTATTTCTCAGCTTGTGGCTTCGCAGCTCTACGACGAAGAATAAACAAGACAACGAAAACGCAGACTCATCAAGAAATGATGAAACGTCACTGAAAGAGTTATCTACAAATGTAAACGCTTGTGGTCGTCCCGTATCTACTCGTTAGAGGAATTATGAATAAATAAATATGCACATAGTTCGATCATTTACTTTATTGTTAAGAATAGTCATAGAATTAAATACCTAAAAAGTTGTCATTAAAGCAATGATAAATACAGGGTTTAAAATAATTCGGTTGAGCTGCCCAAAGAGGTATCTTTAGGCAGCTAGTTTGTAGCTCTGATTATTTTTCACCCTGTAAATACATAGGTACATACAAAAATAGGATTAAACACTGCAAATTTTGTCCACATTTGAATATGCGGTTTGGTCCACATATAAGTAATGTAACACTACTCCATAGAAAAGAAAGGGGTCATACATAATTGACTGCAAAATCAAAACTGCAAGTATTGAAAAGAAGTTTAGTATAGATTGTTCTATGTTGGAGTTCAAGTAGTAATAGGTTTGTTCAAGCAGTAAAAAAACTACCCGACTAATTGGGTATTCTTCTACATATGCGCAATGGAGGTTTTGCGCCTCCAAAATTCCTTTGCGCATGCGTAGAAGAATACCCAACTAGTCGGGTACTTTTTTTATTGCTGCTCGAACAAACCTAATATTCAATGTCTGACTAGAATGATTCCATAAATAATAACACAAACAAATACAGGATGAATAAAAAAGTACTGATTTTGTGATTTTTGTTTATTGTATTTGTACCAGCCTCTATCTGACCTATCTGACTAAGGCACAGCTGGTTCTAAATTTCACCGCTAGGAACATGTAGTTTACTCAATAGCGGAGGCTGGACCTTGAAAAGTGACATATAGGACATCTGCCCGCCCAAGAGTAGTTAGGTGTGAATGTAGGTGTGACTAATAAAAAAAAATTCCTAGCAGACCTTGACATTTATTACGGCTACAGCCACACCAAATTCCCTGTTTTTAAAGACGAAGAAATGTAAACATAACCTAATTGTGTAAGTTTTGACATATGTATTAGTTAAGCGTCACAAAAGGTAGTGTGTTTTTCTAAAGAGTAGTGTTTTTATTTGACCAGTCACATTTGGTTACAGTCACGGTCCACTACACCGATCTGCTCACTTCGGTGTCCCAAATTCGTTCATTTCTGCGCATGACGTCACTGCGAGAAGGATGTTGACACTCAGGAATATTAGATTCTTACAAGGATTGCTCCAGATTGCTCATTGCTCAATCCCTATCTTCCAATGTTACCAGCGGCATGACGTCACGCGCGTTCATTGTCAAATTATCGGGACACCCGAAACAGTGATCGGATGATTCCGCCGAGTCGGCGTATCGGGTTGCCTACCCAAATTTGTTTATACTGTCACACTTGACCATAGACATAATATATAGATAGCTTATAAGGGATACAAAATGTGTTACATTTGAACGCCGCCAAGTTTGTACTGACCAGGCTGCCAACTACTAACTAACTAAATTTAAGTTGCAATCCTGAGTTACCTGACGTTCATTGCCAGGATTTATTGTAAACAAACAAACGCGGTCATCACATTTTTAGAGCGGTTGTTCTCAAGTAGTTTCTTATTGTTGGATGATTGTTAGTTGTTATTATAGTGTGGACGTTGTGGACATTTCTAATATTATAGTGCTTAAGGTGTTTTTTATTAGTTTAAAGTGTGTTTATTTAGGTTTGTGTTAGTGTTACACATAGGTTAAATTATACAATAGACTAAACATGTCTATTTGTTGTGTAAAATCTAGTCGAAATCGCGAGGGTTTCCAAAAGCAAAAGGGTATTTCGTTCCATAGGTAAGAAATTCTAATTCACAGTCAGTAACATATTGTTTGCATGTTTTTCGCGGCATACCGATTTGCTCATGCTCTATTTGCAGCCAGGGTTTGGAACCGAAAACATTACGGACTGATTTTCACTAGAAAAACTGGGTGGCAGGCCTGGTCAGTAGTAATATGGCAGCCTCCTTTATGTCACATGTGCAGAGGGATGCGCACGCGGTCAATAAGCTTTCTATCATTTCTGTGCACTTGACACGTAAAAGCGCGTGAATTTCAAACAGACCAACAGTAGCGCAATAATCAATGTGTGTGGTTATGTATGTTTGTTTGAAACGTCAAAAGCAGACACACCTGACAAGTAAAAACGCGGGGAATTCAAACAGACCAATCATAGCGCAATAATATACGTTGTGATTGTCAATATCTGAAACTTCAAAAGCAGACATGGGGACAAAATGCATTTGACGTTTGAAGTTTGAAATGTTTGTATTACGGTAACCCAGGGATGATGGCGTGAAATGCGTTCATTGTCAAAACTATAAAAACGGCCATTGAGCAATCCTTGTAGATTTAGTAGTCTTGGTTGACACTGACACCTAGGCAACCAAATACATCCTTAGTGTTTTACTTTTGTAGGTGATTTAGGTTAACAAGTTGACAACCATGTCATCGCTTTATTTGTCAAAAAAAACTTGAACACACAACAACATATTAGACCATGGCAACAAACGCTACTTCTCGCAATGACGCCAGCGCATAAATGTCATTACAACCGTGACAAGAACAACAGACTTCTGCTTCTTTCTCGCACTGACGTCACTTGTAGGCGTGGCCGATGCGCGTGAGCAGACCGTGGTGAACCGTGGTTACAGTTGAACAGGAGATGGCTCGATATATTATTTTACACAGTTCTATCGTGTACAGTATATGTAATAAATTATCGGAAAAGATGGAACCCGTAAGAAGATTCGGCACGACCGTTCAAGGCACTCAACATTATAAAAATATCACTGTACATTTTATTTAAATCAATTAAATCACAAAGTTTCTCGCTTACACTAAGGTCACCTCATTAAAAACCTAACCTAGCACGATATCATCCCGAAACACTATAAAAAAGTCAATTCCTACTTAAAATTAAACACAACTAGAACTACTCTCAAGGAAACCGCAGCTCTTTGATATAAGTTGGATACTGGAGGTTTTGGTACGAGCTCGCCCTAACTATATTTGGATTACTAAAGTGGTTTTGGTCAGGCGGCGAATATCTTCTTCTATACTTGTGATCACGAACGTTTTCCTGCGGCCTTCTTTCATAGAAATGACTCCTACTAGCTTGGCTATTCCTATCCCTTTGCCACTCAGGCCCTTGGGTATAAAGATCCAAGACTTGAGACGTATGGAACTCGCATTGAGGGTATCCCACTTCTGATACCGAGTTCCTTCTCCAACGCTCCTTATACATCCTCTCAATGATCTCCTCATCATTAGCCTTATTATTCGATCTATTAGAGCTAGACTCACTAGAGTTTTCTTCTGAAGTCCCCAAACCTAGATCCCTCTCCAAATCTTTGGCACTCTTTGATTTCTTTACCTCACCAGGAGGTAAGCTTTGCATTTTTAGGGAAGAAGGACCTAAATGCATGGAGGTCAAGCTCAGTTGTGGATGTGGTATGTAATAAGGATGTGGAAGGTCATCCATGGACGGTTTAGAATTATCCCCGTTCCTCCTGGTGCAAGAACCTGGACCGAATAGCGATAACAAAACTGGTAGGAGGAATAACCCATGCATGGCACCGAAAAACACCACCAAGAACACCATTTTGAAGAAAACTGAGAATATGTAGTTATCTGCTAATAGCAGCGCCACCATTCCTAATATTGTACTGAATGAACCTTGGAAAATCGGTAGTCCTAATGCGTATAAGCACTCGCGAACTTTTTCGTCTGGCGTCTTGGCTTTTGATGACATGTAGGCATAGCAGATATGAGCGGTGAAGTCCACACTGAATCCGATGCACATTATTAGGTTTATCATTGAAATGGAGTCCAGGTTTACTTTCCATAGGGCCATGTAGCCTACAACGCCGATCTCTATTGATATGATGCTGAATGCTACCCATAGGGAGCAGAGAACGTTGGGGATGAAGATGAAGGAGATTATCATCATTACTATTGCCCCGATGACCATGTTTTGTATAGACATTGGACGAACCAACTCGAACTGGAACAGAAAACGGATTTTGTTAGTTTTGTTATTTGAAAATTAAGAGTGTACAAGAGATTTAGATTCTACGGAAAAAGCATAACGGATTTTGTTCGTTGTTGACCAGGATAGTCACTTAGCTTAAATTCTTGTATGTTTGATAAATTAAGTACTTGGAAATATGTGCAGTTCTTTTATCACCAAGTTTCTAAAAAACTAGACTCAATTCAGAACTTCAGCCTTCAGATTCATATTCTCCGCTTTTGACTTGTACTATTTTCAAACTCACCATTTACAATAGTGAACAATTTTAAAATATAAAACAATTCTGGTAAATACTCAAGCAACAGAAAGAATAATAATTTTTTTTTAAGTATTGTGATTTAATTTGTTTTCAACGCTTTTTTCCAACAAACATGTTTGTAATTAGAAAAATAGGAGTATCCTAATAAGCAAAATCCTCATTTTATTTTGTGTCCATAAGAAACTATAAAACGTTTGTTTTTTTGTCTAATCTACCAATCTCAAGGTTTACAAATTAAAAAAATTGCTAGTAAGTAATTTTACTGTTTTATCTCCACTCCAGAAATACACAAGTTTCACATGTGTACTTTCGTGTTTGCCTATACCTACTTCTAATTAGTATTTTTGTTTAAAATAAGTTATTGGTGTATGTAGTTATTGTGTTATTGTATTTAGAAGAAAGTTCAAATACAAAGAGGCCGACTCGTTTTCTATTCAATTACAGAATAGCCAACCTGTTCGAATCAAAACAATAATTTCAGCATTGAGGTTATTTTGTGTGGACTTATGTCATTTCTGAAACATTGGTACTTCAAATAAAATCACTATACCTTTTCAAGTTCAAATTGGCACTAATCAAAATCAAATTGGCACTAATTAATATCAAAATGACAATTAACAAAATCAAAATAACAATTAACAAATTGAAGTTGTCATTAAATAATTTTAAATTAGCAGTATCATACGATTAAATAGAACTAGGTAAGTAAATACTTAATGTTATTTATACTATATTTTAAAACAATAACATGGACATATTAAATAAACAACATTTGCTAAATTAATTATTAGAAAATAATATTCTCCATGTTTAATGCTGCTGGAATATATCTTTGAATATGGGCTATGAATCTTGCACAGTTGGCCACATTGATTGTGTTAATATTATTCTGACCAATTTTTTTGTAACCGGCGCATTCTGTATTCCGTTTGGGAGATATTATGCTGATCTTCTCCTGTTAAAACAACAGGTTATCTGCCAAATCTGATTTTACACTAGCCTTTAATACAGACCATGCTTGCTCAATCCGATTTAACATGGGACTGTATGGACTGAGTCTTATTAATCTATGGTAAAAAAATTCCTCTTCTGCAAAAGCTTCAATAGAAGAATGACAGGGTGTATTATCGATAACCATAACTACTGGTTGTTGGTATATATTTTGGGAGTTTCTCAAACATTGTTTCACAAATTCGTTTGCTTCTGCTTTTTAAATGATCCCCGTCTTAGCTCATAATGTATTAGACCAGAAATACCTATGCATCCAATAAGATGTATATTTGCGCCTCGGCTACCGGCTGCTACAAATGTACATCAACTTCATTTCTTAGAACGTCCTTGCGCCCCCGAAATAAACATTAAAATTAGTTTTGTCAAGATAAACTAGTGGCAAATTCTCTGCTTGAAGATTAAGTAATGTTCTTACATATTTTAACCTTTTTGTTTTATTGTCTATATGTACTGTTGGCTCTTTCTGGCTCTCGACGTACTTGTTTTATTGTATACATAAGACCGTCGAGGCGTTGACGAATACATTCTTTAGTGACATTGATTTCATATGATTGTAAAATCTTTTCTTTTAATAGGGTATTCCGGTCATGTCAAAATTTAAGCAGATATTCGGTTTAACCTATTGTACAATTTATGAGGATTCATATAGTAAAGCTATGAGCTTTTTGATTTAGTTTTTCTATAAGATAATTGCAATTAAAAGTGCATTTCGTTTGAATTCACCGACCACCCTCGGAAATACACGATGATTACCGATCCCTAGTAGCGGTGGCAACAGCGGACAGCTCTCGAACAGCTGATCGGCCAAGTTGACGGTTGGCGACCCTGTTGTTTGACAACGAATAAAGGTAACTTTTTTGAGAGATGATTTGATCATTGAAACTTGAAGCCAAACATCTCTCATCTCGCTAGTCGGCAATGTAAAGAAAATCTTATCAGGAGTTACTGTTCTACTGCTGTTACAGCCCGGCACAGAACAATGTCGGCGTTGGAGTTTATACATTTTGACCAAGTGTTTGATATAACCTCAATAACCAAAGCAGGTGTCAACAAACGAGCGATTCTAAACGTTGACACAACAGAAGACAAAAATTTACTACGTGCACCCTAGATATAGCAACGTTGTCAAGTCGCTCACTTTGAGCGGTCTTTGTGACGTCACAAAGACCAATCCTAATTCAAACTTCAAACAACGATTTCTCTTAATTTAAAACAATGTTTGATATTTTACTTGTGAAGTAGCAAACAGTAGCACCCATACTTTGTAAAAAATGACTATTTCAAAAACACCGGAATACCCCATTGCTGGAGAGTTATCTTTGGATTTCTTTCAAATTCACTTTAAAAAAAAACGACGATGTTCGTCTGTGATTTTAAGTCTGCGTGTACAGTCATGGAAATAAGTAAGTTCGTATCGCTATCGCAGGATTTGAAAATAGTATGTCGGTATATATTCGTGTACTGTTCTACCTCGACCCGGCCGCTTCGCAAAAAGTTGTCCGTCACGAGGTGGTTTTTCGATGGATGTAATGTAGCGGAATTTAGTTTATTTTTAGCGTGTCCGACCTTTTCCTTAATGTGATATCGTCATTGCAATGTAATAAATGAAATATGATCACTACAGTTAAGTTTACGAGGAGGTAATGCATTTAATTAAATATAGAATTACTTTTATAATAATATTAATAAACATGAAATTTGATAATATGGTACGAAAAGCTCATTTTAAGATATTGCGTAATATCATGACACATTATATAAATTTATGTTAACTAATACACATATTAATTACACAAGTAAATGCATTTGCCCAGCAGTAGGATGACTGGCTTAAGTAAGTAAGTAAGTAAATGCGCAAATCAACTTGAAGGATTATCACTAAATATAGACTATTTCAGAATTGTAATATTAAAATATATTCACTAAATGTAAATAAATTCTCTAAATTTAATTTAAATTTACATTTAGGACGAGCATGTATTTTGTATGAAGGACAATGGAAATTTTATATCTGTATTTACTTTACAGCAGTTAATGTTCAATTATCTTTCATGACATCTAATACATGCTTGACAACCAAAATAATTTAAATTATAGCAATATATACAGGGGCTGTCCCACGTTTCTTCCGCAAAACAATTTTTTTCAGAAAGTAAATTACTTTTTCAATTCATTAAAAAGTTACAGCCGTTTGAATTATTAACAATATCTTATTTTAAACGGCTCCAACTTCAGAAGGAACAGAGAAAACCAATAAGACCATATCAAACATATTACTTTCTACTTTCTAGAAAAAAAAACAAAACATTTTGGTATTTTCTTTTGTTCGTTTGTTAAGACAAATTATTAAAATTTTACTTATAATTAATAATTTTTTATTGTTGTAATATGTATTTATTAAGTTTCATTTTTGGTTTTGCATTGTTTGATAACTAATTAATTTTTTATTAGTCTTCTTTTGTTAATATTTCAAAGAGCTCTATAGAAGTTTTATTGTAATATAGTTCCAGTTCAATAAGCACACATTTTTCATTTACTATATATTAGCTGGAACATTATTGGAAATTTTATTTCTAAATTTGTTTTCTAAATAAATTAAGAGGCGTGCATTAACAACGATAATAAGTTAAAAATAACATTTTGACTTATTAATTGTGTACTGTAAGGTTAGGTAAAATGCATATACATTAAAAATGAAGGTCTTTTTAATTTCCAAAGAATATAAACTATAACTGAAAATGTTTAACGACATACTTTGTCAAAGTAATATTATAAGTTAATAATATGGTAACATACAGGCGGGATGTAAATTTGAAATATATCAAAAATTACAGCCACAACCTGGATTTGAACCAGGGCCCTTTGCGTCGCTAGCACAATGTCAATAGCTCAGATGGGAGAGCATTGTGCTAGCGACGCAATGGTCCCTGGTTCAAATCGTCAAGTTGTTGGTTTCTCTTACGTATAGCTTTTATTGCATATGATTGTGAGTAATTAATATGCAATAAATGCTATACGTAAGAGAAACCAACAACTTTTCTTTCTGAAGCGTATCCTTTTGGGAAATTTTATACCCGTTACCAACACAATTTATACTCATCCCAGGTCAAATTTGATGAAATAATTTTTATGTTGCATAAATGTTCTTTTAGATGGTCGTATATTTTGGTTTTTTTTAATAATAATTATAACATATTTACATTCCATCAAAATTCGTCGAACATTTAGAGCTTGCTTCCAAATTTGTTTGTAAATTAGTGATATACATAATTGTCATTATTTTCAGTTGTCAGATATTTGAAACATATTGCTGTAAAGTAAATACATAATAATAATATAAAAAAAATAGTAATGATACATTTATGCTATACGAAATACATACTCCTTTCTGTTGATTAAGTTAAACACTGCAAAATATCGTTGAAGCTAAATATCTCGAAAACACCAGTAAATCACAATTAACAAATTACCATAAAGACAAATTTAAAGCAATTTAATTTTAATTTATTTCTATTTTGTGAATAAATGTTAATACATATGTCAGTTCTCAAATAACCTGAAAAGTAAAAATATTGACAACAAATTGATTTTTGTTGTTATTAACACAAAAAAAGCTATTAGATGCAATAAGGTTGTAAGTATAATTTGTTGTGTTGTATGCAATATCTTGAAATGCGATTTTCATTTCATGTAATCGAAAACTTTTATGTTTATTAATATGAAATTAACGTCATATTTAATAAAAACACAATTACATTGCAATGTAGGAATTACATTAATTAATTACACATTAAGCTAATAAATAGAAACATATAAATCATTATAAACCAATTCCAAGCATTCGAACAAGATTTCGCCAATAATAAATTTCCGATATACGAGTTGAAGCGTAAACGGACAATTTTTTGCACTTAGCGGCCGAGCGGTCGACCAGAATAACAAAAAACTTGTACTTGGATGTATCATCGACACACTGCTAAAATATTTATAGAACTTACTTAATTCCAAGAGTGTACCTCCATGCTGTTTCTCTGGAACGTCTTGATTTTTCACCCATCTATATGCCGTTCTTTTTGGAACTCCGAGATCATTTGCAAGATTACGCCAATCCCCGTTAGAATAATGAACAGCGCAAATTTGTATTTTTGTGTTTACGGCGTCAACTTTTTTTATATAAGGCATTATAAGAACGTGGAAGGGTTCTTTTAAGATGTTAATTTGAATTGACAATTAAATTATTTGATGTCAACTTGAATTTGTTATTTGTCAACTTTTTGATTTTGATTAGTGCCAATTTGATTTTGATTAGTGCCAATTTCAACTTGAAAACGTATAACCGGTTTTTTATATCCGATGTCCATTTCTACCCACCTTTTATTTCAAAATGATTCAAGAATTTTTTCGATTTCATAACATACGCGACGTATGCATTATAGGTTAGATTATGGTTAGATTTTAAATACTAAATAGTAGCAAGTATAGAAAAAGACGAACGTCAACAATAATTAGAATCCAACATTCTACTATTTGTTTTTACTTCTATCAAACGTAGAGGGTCTGTAGATAAACAATAAACAAATAATTGTAACATTACCTGATCGAAAAATACGAAATACGGATGAAAAACTGAAACATTCAATGGAGACTCCTCGCACAGTTTTCTCAGAGCACGAACCATTTCCTTCTCATGCTCCGTGCCAGAAATATTAACAGCCTGGATGAGAAACCGCATTCCAAGTATCTTGTCATTTTCTGCATTGAATTTCACATCTAAAGCGAACGCGTTACCAGGAAATAACCAATACTAAAAAGCAAAAGGAGCATGATCAGTATCAATCACAAATATGTTACCATACTGTTAAACAAACCTCTTTTAAAGTCGATATGAACGATTCTGGAGTGTCTATTGATATATTCAGATAATCTTGATTCGTTTCGACGTATTTTAAAAACCCTCTCAACCAAGACTCAGAGTAAAGTGGGTTTGAGATGTAGGAAGTATTCTCAAACGTTTGTGTGATATTCTCCACTAAAAATTGGATTTTTGGGTCAGAGTAGTCGTATTCACCTTCAACTATGACCTGAATCCTAAAAAAAATAAGACAAATCAATGAAATAATGAAAGACAATCGCATTTTTGGATGATTTCACTAACCTGTATGGGAATTCCCTAAAATAATCATCCTCCCTATCAAAGAATTCAATGGCGTATGAATCCGACTTAGCTACTTTACGTCTTTCCAAGCCCTCTTCGATCTTGGTCACTCCATAACCAGCACCGATCAAATACAAGGCGAATATGATCAAGACGGATGTCTTGACCAGACCGTTGTTGAGGAATTTGGCGAAATAATCCCTGAAGAAGACCATGGCTCCATGTTCTTTGTTGTCGTCTGGATTGTCGATGTCCGTGGGGTCAACACCTCCGCTGCAGAAGACCTTGTAGAACCATGACCTATTTTCTAAAATGAGAATTGAAATGGTAAATGGTGTTTATCGTTAGATTTGGTAGATTTGGTAGAAACTTTTGTGTGGAATGGATGAGAGAAGTTGTTCCTGGCGTATGAGATATGTCGGAACAGGGAAGGAAGTGTAAAGTGTAATTAATAATGACTGTGCATTTACATCAGTTGGTTGCGTCATAGTGAAAGCACAAAGCGTGTTCACTTCTAGCTGTTGATCTTGCTGTTACCGTAGCAGAAGAACCTTTACCGCTAATGGTGTGGCTCATTGTAGTTTACTTCAGTAAGATAGGCTCATTATTATGTAGATATGAATAGAGTCATTTCTTTGGCTACGTTGTTTGTCTTCATAGATTAATACCTTTATTACATAATACCTATATTATCATAATTTTGATTATGTATATTTTAAAGCACCAATAGTAATAAGTTTTCACAGCAATGAGCAAGTTGATGGACATAGTTTTAGTGTCATCAATGTCATGTTTGTTTTGAATTTTATAAGATTTTGGTTTGATGAAATTAACTTTGTATTTAAAGGAGCATGCATATATGGTTTAAAGACGCTGTTTTTTTAATGATTATGGCATAATATATGCAAAATTTCTGTTATTTGTGTCACCCTATTTGTGTTGATAATAAAAAATAACATGTGTGTGTCTTTTGAATGATTTTATACGTTTATAAGACTTACAACTTGTGAGATGTGGTTATAATTATTATTAAAAACAAAATCCGCATTTTTGCCTTTAAAGCTGTTTTAACTATTGTACCAAAAGTTGTATAACACATCCGAATGTGTTTACAACAGGGTTCATAAAGGTTTTCATATGTTTGTGACGATATAATGCAAATTAAAAGTAACGTTTTCTTGAGTATGTTTACCAACAAAATTTCGTGTCATCATTTACAATTTTTATGAATAGATTTTAGTTGTTTGCGACTACGTAAAATAAACAAACAACATAATTCATATTCAATAACGTCAGCTTGACAGTTCCACTGTTGCCAATATTGAAATAAAAAAGAATCGAATTGACACAGACATTGCAAGGTATCAAACATAACAAAATAAAAATTATGTAACTACTTGTACAATATAACAGCTGATTTCTTAAACAACTTCTGCTACAATATCTAGATAGTGTAAAACAACTTCTGTTTTTCTGAGTATGTCAAAATTTAGTGTTTATAGAGTTTATTGCGTATTTTTTTGTTGGGATAACTCTAAAGTTAATAAAAACAATGTTTTTTTCTTTTAAGACATTCATTCTTTTCAATTGTTGTGATGATAATCAAAATATATTTGTTTAAACAAAATATATTTTATGTCCTACATGATCATAAAGAGAAATTTTACATCTTAGTTACCGGGACGAAAACAGCTACTTTTTGCGCCCTAGGGCGATAAAGATTCTTTATGCGCCCTAGGGCATAAAGGATCGCCATGGTCATTATTATTATTAAAATATTTTATACAAAAATTATTTGGAGGGGTTTTTGATAGATTTTTTATGTCCTAAATGATCATTAAGTGACATTTTACATCTTCGATAACAGCTCGATGGCAATAAGGATTCTTGTTGCCCGCGCGGGCAATAAGGGCCATGGTTATATGTCAAATATATCAAATATTTGTCATTCAAATTGTAAGTTTTAAATCATCAATGTCAATTATTGGCGATTAAGGTTATAAGTTTGGCAATTAATTGTCTGTATTGTCACTCATCAATGTCAATTATTGGCGATTAAGGTTATAAGTTTGACAATTAATTGTCTGTATTGTCACTCAACTCCGAATCGTTTGTATGGTTATTCAACTCAAGGGGGTCCAAGCTTATGGGACATACGTAGCCAATAATTATAGTTCATATAGCCTACGAGGGATGGCGCAATCAGTCTATTTTAGCGATATCTATTTCACTACCGTAAACCAACATAAGATCCGACAGATGGCGCGGTTCGCGCTCCGGCGGGAAACTTCAAGTAATGAATTTGTCATAACATGACATGCATTAAGTAGCCCGTGGTAACTGGTAACTACTACGGGCTACTTAATTCATGTCATGTTATGACACATTATGACAGTTATCAAACGGCATAATACAAGTATTTTGCTACGTTAGCAACAATTTTTTTTTATAATGCGTGTGAGAAAGTGTTCAGTGCCATCATGTACGGTGCCACAAACAATGGCATACATGTCGTGTCTTTTATATACATAATAGGTGTGTTCGTGCAAGTTCTGAATTTGTTCGGAAATAATGTATTATGGGCCATGTGTAAGTCAATGAAGAATTCCAGCATTGGTTCAAAATAAAAGCTTCCACACACATTCCTAATACGCCTCGCGAACAGACCTATTGTTAAAGACAACGAAATGATTGGTATATCATAATCTAAATGGGAAAGAATACAGAAGGTTGAGTTCAAATTTCCCGCTAGATTTTTAGTTCTGGGGTCCGAGGCTTCGCGTCGCTGAGATCGCTAGTTGGCTAGACATTTAACCCATAAGATGGCGTTCTATATAAGAAGGTATTCTATGATTCAACTCCGTAGATACGCCGTCACTTGATAACGTCAAAATATTTATTAATATTATTCAAATTGAGGAACAAAACCATTGTAGGGCATACAATTTTGTATGTACCTCGGGCTTTACTTGATGTTTATACCCTCGGGCGAGGGTAATTCATTAAATAACTCATACTGTTTTGCCATATATATTTAAATTAGATAAATATTGTTTGATGCAAGAAAAACTGTATGTCGTTATCGTTTCTTATAGGCATTCAAGTTGGCCTAGAACAATACGTTAAAATATGTCAAGTATGAGTCAAATATGATGTATGTATGAGTTATGTAGTAATGATGTTGAATATATCATATGGATATCGTGAATATACCATATGGATCCAAAAAGGGCACCACAGTATTGGATTTATTCCCTTATTTTTGCTAATTTTACTGTATTTTATAAATTAGATTTGGCCATAGAAACATGTAGGTAAGCTAAGTACAAAACATAACTGGCAAAGGTCGTTTAAAAAAAAATCAGGTATATTTAAAAACATCACGCGGTAAAATTCAACAATAAATTATTATTATTCAATGCAATAATTTATTAACCTATCTCGATATTTTCCAGGCAAAAATTAAATATAACATAATATACATACAATGAATTCGTAAGGAATGTCTAATTCGAAAACAATTTCTTATAACTACAAAACTGTATTTTTCTTTGGACAAAATTGCAACGCTCGTCGAATATTTTACCTAAAATGTTTTCATCAAATCCATGTGATTCATGTGAAAGGTATTTCCAGTGCCAATAAACCGAAATATTTTTGTGGTGCCTCGAAAATACGTTACTCGTTTTTCACCAAAATTGTGTTCTAGACTGGATATCTTGAAAACCACATGTTCGAGCAACGCACAGTGTTTTTTGTTATTCTCACGTCGACCACTCTGCTCAAAGATTGTCCATGCCGTGGTTGTTTATTATACTGCATAATATGTTGGGGATTTATTATTTCATACTAACAGTGTCCGATCTTTTGCAGATGTTTTACAAAGATGATTTTATTTATAATTGAATGTATAATTAATGTATTACCTACAATGTAATTATGACTCCTACAGTTAAATTTACGGTTATATTCTGCTTTTGATTAAATATAACCATATTTTTATATTATTATTTATTAAACATAAAAATTTTATTTTAAAATTATAAAAATATATTTGACGTTTATAAGCTTGGTTGACTATAGAGTAGTTTTACATGAGACATACTCACATACATAACCTTTAATTATGATGTTCTACGAGCAAACAGACACCCACTATATACAGTTAGCGCGTAAAGTATGGAAACATGACCAAATCTCAAGAACGGTTTGCTATTTTAAAAAATCGTCGTCATTGACGACATTTTTTTTAAAATCAAAACTCTATATGTTTGTAATGAATTTGACAGATCTTTTAATTGTCTTAATGGTAGCATAGTATTTGAATGGCCTTACATAAGAAAATTTTCGAGAAAAAGACAATTGAAGGTTGTAATAAAAGTGTTAAAATCTCCGTAACGACTAGACCGAATTTAACGAAATTTTGGAATTAAGTATTTTGCAACGATGTGAAGTCACTATTATCGTTGATGCAACGTTTACAGTTTCTGAGATATAACCTCAAACTTTTGAATTTGAAATAGAACACCTGTATATTTTGACATTTTCTGTTAGTCTTCATTATTCAAAAACATCGAGAAAGTAACAAAAACCTTTATTACTTAGGTCTAAAAATTAACAAAGAAAAAATTGATAACAAAAGATTACATTTTCTACTGCAACTACTCTAGTTGGTTTATGAGGATTCTCAACCATTGACAAGAACACATTGTTTTAAATTTGATCGGTGTATTTTTTGTTGTTGTTATTTTTTGTTATCAATTTTTTCTTTGTTAATTTTTACACCTGAGTAATAAAGGTTTTTGTTAATTACTAGATGTTTTGATATAATACTATATATAACAAGCGTAAAAGCAAGCGCGTAAACTATGGAAACATGACTAAATTTCAAGAATGGTTTGCTATTTTAAAAAATCCTCGAACACGTCGGTTTATAATTATCAAAATACACCTTATGATATCAAATTAATTTTTTTAGCAGATGACGTCATCGACTTTTTTTTGTTTTTAATGAATTTTGACAGAGCTTTTAATTGTCTTAATGGTAGCATAATATTTTAATGGCCTTACATAACAAAATTTACGAGAAAAACAAAATAGACGTTTCTCGTTCTGGTTTTTGATCTCACGATGTGCGCGCGCATTTTTCCCAGGACCACCCAGGACTAAATTAAGTTGGCAACTGTGCTTTGTAAAAAGCCTAATTAGTATCAAATGAAATGTAATTGATAAAAGATAAGTGTGAGAATGACATGCATTCATTGAAAACTGGATAATTATATGGAAGTGAACATGAAAACCAAAATACCTACTGTGTTTTTAGGTTAGGACAGCTCAGCAAATTTTCCAAAGTACATAAAAACAGGTACACCCGCGGTAAGCTTCCTTGAGTTGGGATACGTAAATACAGAATACTACATGATTAAAGCCGAAATTGGTAATTTTACATGGAATGCGTATTTTCTGGGGATTTTAAGCAATATTATGTTACCAGATTTGACAGCAGCGCCAAGTCTTCTGCGCATGCTGTCTAACAAAACATAATTTGGTATCATGAGGTATATTTTGATAATTTTAAATCGACGTGTTCGAGGATTTTTTAAAATAGCAAACCGTTCTTGAGATTTTGTCATGTTTCCATACTTTACGCGTTCACTGTATACTATGTACGAAATTAAGCCGAGCTTTTATTTTGATAATTGAACGGAAATAAAGAAAAGGAAAAAAATAAAGAGACAGGTAGGTAATTTCTATTCAACTATTCTCTCTGGTACTAATAAGAAGAAGTGGATTATAATGGCTCCTTGGTTCCGTTGGAGACGTATTTGACAATTCTAGTAGAAACTTTTCTCTTACAATTTACCATTCTGACGTCAGCGTACTCGCAACGTACGTGCGTAATTATTAATATTCGAGCGAATTACATTGGGAAATGACGAATAAGCTAACGGAGAAAGTGTGGCAATTGAGCGTACGTACGACAGTTTATTGCGATATGCCGAATGCTTCTAGGTGATGGCTGGTTCTTGCATAACAGCAAGGCATCGCCTCAATTACATGTGCCATAATGATACCTCCAAGCCATATGCCATTTAAATATAATACAACATGGTGATGTAGACACTCTTATGTTTTTTTTACTTACTTGATTTAGATTTTGGGTCAACTTTGAAGCACAGCACCGAATGAAGATTCTTGCTTTCGCAGTAACCAGAAACAGCAACGCATCCAGAGAAGAAAGTCAGATGCCAGAAGAATGTGAAAAATGTTGCAACACCTAAAATTACAAACATAGATATTAATAAAATTCATTCTATCACTTGGTGGAAGATCAACACCAACAACACCTTAGACGAAGATTGCATCTTCTTATCAAACTTTATAATTAAATGTGATGACAAGTCTTTACCTGAGTATAAACAGAATATGGTAACAGATGGGAACGGACTGAAGACACCTATGAAGAAGCTGACCATGTCAGTGACGGAAGTGATGGTGATAGAAACAGCAGCCTCGCTTAACATTTGGGCCATCCTCTGTGGGACTGAGTCCTTGATGGAAGTTCTTCTCCACGCAGCCAGCATGACAAAGGTATCATCAATACCAATACCTATTAGATAATTTGTTAAATATCATAAAGAAAAGATGTAACGCCATACAAGGACCATACCTATCATCAAAAATGGAGCTGCCAAGTTGATACCAATGAAATCAATGCCCATATACATGCACAATCCAAATGCAGACAGAGTTGCCATAGTGGCACTGATGTTTCCTAAAAGGCCCAGCCATGGTTTTGATCTCACCCAATCTGTCATCATACAAGTAACTGAAAGGAAATGATAATAATATGTAAACAATAAATTTGTATTTAGACTTTGGTTTGAGGTTATTTCCAGTATACTTACGGACAGAGAATATTGCCATTATAACGAAGGTTGATGAGAAATAAGGAATTACAGATCTTGTGTTTTTCTCAAGTTCGTGGTCAAGTGTTCTTGAAGCGAACATGGCAACTCGTATATGCTTGAAGGTGCCGGCATTTTGGGCCTTCTGGACAACATCCAGAAATACATCTTCCCATGCACCACCCCTTGAAAATAAAGATCATAAGTTGATTTCTTGAAGATGGGTGGTTGTTTACCCAATAGACCAGTAAAATAAGGATTTAATTTCGGAAAAATTGCAACCATACTGTAGTTTTCTATCCACCTTTTGGTTGGGCACCACAAATATACAGTGTGCGCCAAAAAGTAGGAACCATATGGGAAACTTATTTATTATTCATTTCTCAGTAATAATATAACAAGAGAGTGAGAATAAATTGAAAATAATTTGACAGATTGTTTGAAAACTTGTCACGAGAGCCCGCAGGGCTCGAGTGGCTATTGCCAAATGGCAACAAGTTTGAACAAAATCTGTCAAATTATTTTCTAATTTATGGAACTCTCGAGTTATATTTGACTAGATTATTTTTTGATTCACAAATTTTTACAATAAAAAAGATCAATAAAACTATCATAAAATTATTGAAAAATTTAATTTAATTAATTATTACTTACAATATATGAAAATATCGTTGACACATTGTGAATATATTAAAAGAATTAACAATTTAAATTAGTACAATGAAAAACGCAATTATTAAAAATATTTCGAGACTCATTATTTATTGAGGATTTGAAATTGCTTGTTATATTAAGTGTTTCCTCCTGCGTATTTTCTCTAAGATTATTTATTATATTTGAATGATGTTCTTGGTTCAATTGTAAGTATGGTTTAATCTTGATCTGGCAGAATGGTTAGTTATTTTTTAGTAACTGTGTCTAGACCTACTTTTTCTGCGGATTCTTTCATCCATTTTGAAATGGAATTTATTCCCGCAGGAACGTTTTTATACCAAAAACCATGAGTTTGCCAAGCCGGATTTGAAGAAACAAGCGTTCGGTTTTAATATTTTCTTCACGTTTACTCATTAGTTTTTCAAAAAGACGAACAGGGCAAATATCTGGGTTATTTATGTTTGGAGTCAACCATTTACTATTAGCGCACCTTTGTGATCCACCCTGTGCAGTTTTTGTAAAGATGGGATTGTATTCAATGCGGCCAGTATTTAATCTTTTTATGTCGGTTTCTTTTTTAAAATAATGAACTAAACATTTCGTAGCTTCTCCTCCCCTCCAAGCTAGTTCATACGATGCAACGTGAAAAAACTTTCTTTGCAATCCACAAGGTGTATCTTCGTCCCAATAGTTAAAAATTTGCAACAATTCTATATTAGAAAGTGCCACAGAACTTTGTTTGTGCTTTTCAGGATGTTTTTGTAAAATTTTTCTTTTTGCATCTCTTGCATTCCGAGCATTTCTGAATTCTATATCATGGAAAGGATCAAAGGACCTGTTATACTTATTAAAGTAAAGTTCTTGAACTAATTTTGCCGTTTTATTCCACATTGTCTTTATTACTCCTTCTTTATAATCATTTCCGTCTTTTCTTTTCATGTTATAAGCCCAATCTTTTAAAATCAATGCCAGAGTAGCTGTTGTAGTAGATTGATCCAGAATATAATTTCTTTCTTTGGTGAAGGTCTTAAATTGTCTCCATATAGACTGATTACTTATTAGAGTATTTTTCGAAGTAGTTTCTAAAATCTTTTTTGCAATTTCTGCATTAGAAAAGGTACTAAACCGATGACTTTCACCCATTTCGCGTTGACACAATTAAGTAATTATTTTGACAAGTATCTGACAGTTGCTAGGCAAATAAAAGCTACAGTGATTATTCCCGAGAATAATCACAAGAGATTTATTCCCACTATAATAAAGACATAATTGGTTGAAACTTACCCTTGTGACAAATAAAGAAGCATTTCATTGGTTTTAAGAAACGTCAAAAAATAATCAGAAAATTTTATTCTTCATAAAAGTTTTTACTTGGCCTAATACAAAAAATTGCAGTTATCAAACTTTAAGCTTTATTAGCCAAATACAGGCTGGTTCAGAAATTTTGAATTAATGATAAGAGTAAAGTTTCATTATTAGTTTATTACTGACAAATGTTATTTGGAAAAGATAGTTAGTAGTAAAAATTTGGTGATTTTGGTACGATTTCTAATGAATTTTGAGAATTATCACAAAACTATTACTTTCTTGATTAATTTATGAGCAGTTCATATGTTCAACAGAATCACGTAGGCAGCATGTGAGATGGCTATGGATTGTTCTATAGGTAAAACCACGAGAGCTGCAAATGAGTCATCGATTTTAGCTGTTATTTCGGTGATACGTTACAGACCATTCCCGTGCGTTAGACAGAAACGGCGTGCTTTTTCATGCGTCTGTTCTTACGATTTTAAGCGATGACTCACTTGCAGCTCTCGTGGTTTTACCTATACTGTGTAATTTATTTTGATGTTATTATTGTCATTTTTTATACTGTTATTGTTATGTTGTATTATTCCTTAAAATCATGAAAAAAATATTAGTTTTAGAATAAAGGACATTGTTAGTCTAATTTGTCGTCAGTTATTTTAGTAGCACATTGCAGATAATTATTAATAACTTTTAATAACTAATCAGTTGTGGTTTACATATTATGTAGGTACATAATGAGATTATGGATTTTATCTAAATCACAATGTTACCGAAACGTCTGACAATAATTCTCAAAACTTGTTAGGAATCGTATCAAAATCACCTAAAAAAACTTTATTCTCAAAAAATACATCAATAATACAGTGTGTGTATAAATTGGCGGAAAAGCTATACGTGTTCTTCGTAAAATTCTGAGTCAACAATCTTTATACTAAAATGTTGTAGCGTCATTATTGTGCCCTCAGGAGCCATTTGAAAGAAACATAGATTTGGCAACGCTGAATCCAACAGGTGTTCGTGTTACTATGCACTGTAAACAATGGGTCCGTATACCATATACATATCGGCATACTCATTAAACGTATATTCCATGTTGAACGAACGAAAAGATAACGTAAAATACAATAACTAATAAACTAATTAACTAATGAACTGTAGGAATAATCAGGGTAGAACGGTAGAACTGACGAAATTAGCACAAACAAGTCTAATTACTTAATTTGATTATACAACTGTCAAAAGTGACAAATGCCAAAATTAAGTTACCCATGTTCTACAGTGTTGCCGAATGTATTTTTATGACAAAATTAACGAAATACCGAAATTAAAAACAAACTTTTTAAGGCAGAAAGATAACATTTAGGAAAAGAAAAATTTTCAATATTGTTCTTTATTCTAAACTGCAGCTTCTCCATCAATAGATTTCAAATAATAACACCATTCAAGAGATTGGATATCATGACTTTGGAGACCTCGTGAAGACTCAAGAAGCACGGTACAACATTTTAGATTATAGATTGTCCACTCAGAATTTTGCGAAGAACACCGCCACGTGTAGCTTTTCCGCCAATTCATACACACCCTGTATATTAATAGAATCAATATCAGCCATAATAATTTTATTACAGAAATAAAAATTTAAAAAAATATCAAGGTAGGTGCTGGTGATACATAATTTTTAGTTCTAACCAACTTTTCCAAATAACATTTGCCTGTAATAATGAAAATAAAGGCACTTTACTCTTATCATTAATTCACATATTCTGAACCAGCCTGTATATGGCTAAAACAACTTAAAATTTGATAACTGCATTTTTGGTTTTAAACCAAGCAAAAACTTTTATGAAGAACAAAATTTTCTGAGAAATGAATAATAAAAGAGCTTTCCATATGGTTCCAATGTTTTGGCGCACACTAAGTCATTGAAAATGTTACAGTCTACAGAGCATCATATTTTATAATAAGAAAACCAATAGCTACAAGAAGCAATGAACGCATTATACACAAACAGTAAATGTATAAAAAAATCCCGCTGGGTTGGAATTTTTCCGAATGTTTTGTCTTATTTTACTGGGGTACAATAGCTATAAATTTCAAAACTATTGTTTACTTCCGGAATTTACACTTACTTGTCTTCGAGTTTCTTGTTATCAACATTTCCAAAATACACCAACTGAACTGAAGGAACACTCTCGATGAACCCTTCCTCGTCCAATTGTGTCCCACCGAAGAACACCGGAAATGCGTGTGCATCCCACGTCACAGGGTTGATCATCAATGGAAAAGTTAGCTTTAATTCACCTTTTACCACCTGTAAACAAAAGTTATATTTCAATTTAACGTTTTATAAGTTCAAATCTACCGCGTCAATCACCGCTACACCGGCGAAAAGTATAATCATACGTTCAAAATATCGCGCACGCGCAGGACGCGCAGTTTCGCCTTAACCGTGTACGACGCGGCGGTCGGCAATTTTGCGATGCAAAATATGGAAGAAAAACGTGTGGTGCAATCGATATTACGGACAAAAAGCCGTCGGTATTATTCCCGGTCGCGTTTAAATTCGGTCATCGGCCGTGTCGCGTAAAATTAGTGTCATTATTATTTCCCGGGAAGTGAGGTTACGTTTGGTGGTAGTTTGCGCCGCTGTATACGCCGAAAACCAGAATCATACATTTAAAATACCGCGCAAGCGCAGTTTTGCCGTAACGGAGCACGACGGGCGGTCGAAAATTTTGCGATGCACAATTTGGAAGAAAAACGTATGGTGCAATCGATATTAGTGACAAAAAGGCGTCGATATTATTCGCGGCCGCGTTTAAAATCGGTCATCGCCCGTGTCGCGTAAATTTAGTGCGTGTATTATAATTTTCTGGGATTTGAGGTTATGTTTGGTGGTATTTTGGATTCGGGCTCGCCTAAAACACCCAGAACGGTGGTTTGTCTCGTCAACAAGTTATAACAGGATGCGGTAAGTACTTATTGGTGAATCCATGCATGTACGATTACAGTATTACGTACTTTTGTTTTACTCGATAATGTCGCGGTTTTAATACGCTAATAGGTCCTTCATTTTTGTATACCTATAGGCTGTATAAGAAAACAGCCCAAGCCATAACATCAGCACTGACTTTTGTTCTGAATCCAATGATGTTTAAATTGTCTAGCTTTACATTAGGGTGACCAACTTTTTAAAACTCCAAATCGGGACGCTAACATATTGCCAATAACTGAAACATAGTTTTATCTTAAGTATTGCAAGGCTTTTTTATTAGCGGGAGATAAATGGAAATAAAGTTGAAGCTAGGTTTCTATGCTAGTGCTTTGTTCTTCTTTAATTTTTTTAAAGTTTCTTTTTACATTTTTTTAAAGCATACACTTGGAAAGATTGTACGGGCATTCCGTAATCACCAACTGAAATAAGTATTGTAAACGCAAAAGTGGTTGACACTTGTATTTGATTAGCATTGAATTACTTGGGTGCCAACGTTTTGGAGTGCCAATGACTGCATGTGTACTTTACCCTATAAAGCACTAAAACAGCATATCATAGGCCCCGATAGCATAGATATTTGTGCAATGTTCTGGATACCACAAGATGCCTGGTTTAAATCCAGGTGTTGGCTTTAATTGTTATTAATTCTATTTAATTTAAAGTTTACGTCTTGCCCATGACTCATCGTTTGCTCTTTATACTTTTTAAGAAGTTTGATGAGCTAACCAATGATACTGACATAGATAATGACTAGAAATGTACCAGGAACATATTTTTTCTTCCTACAATTTCACCTCCACCGCCAGAATTTATATGTTCTATTTAATAATTATCAATTTTCAAGACCTTGTAACTTTAAGGCATTATTTGTACTTATTAGACGCAATATATTTATTGTATTTCACTGTCTTCGCCGCTAGAAAACAACACCAACGCACGTGATTTGTTTCCAACGAATTTCCAAGAACGGAGTTTCTTTTCTGAAATGGTCTTAAATTTTCGTTTCTGGACTATTTATCCAGATTGTGATTATTTTTACATTAATGAAAAATATCTGTAAAAATATGTGATGTTAATTACAAGGTCATTTTGAGTTTAAA
Organism: Aphodius sticticus; assembly: GCA_963966075.1. Taxonomy (NCBI): domain Eukaryota; kingdom Metazoa; phylum Arthropoda; class Insecta; order Coleoptera; family Scarabaeidae; genus Aphodius; species Aphodius sticticus. The sequence continues at coordinate 69,046,263 of OZ014509.1, forward strand.
TTTTGAAAGAAATTGTATGAACAATAAAGTAATGCTATTTTTCTTTATTACAAATAAATATCGAATAAAATTTAAAATTAATCAAAATCAGTTTGACCAAATTACAAAATTTAAAAATCGTTTGAATAAGTTAATTATTATTTTTGTGAAAGTGTTGCATTCCTATGACTATAAAATGCCATTCATTCACCCAATCAGGAGCTCAAAGTAGTACGTTGTCCGTCAGCAATATTTAATATAGAATTTGTCTATCCTGACTGACTGAAATTTCTATACACCAGATCTGTTCTTTTACAGAATAAACGATTCTCTAAACACAAGGTGAATCCGTATCCCCTAATCACAAAACACGTAAAAGTTTGGAGGGGTTTTCTTTGCTATTAGTTCACAGAATCATAAAACCTATACACCAAATTAAAGATAAACGGTATGCAATTTTCCGTCTAGTGAAGATTTTTGAAATTTTTGATCGTTTTTGACAAAAAGTTACTGAATCTGACATAAAGGCAATTTGCGATTTTTTGTACCGAGAACAAAACTTAAAATTGAAAAAAATATCACATAATATCTTTCAGTTACACCTTCCTGTATAAGTGTACAAAATTTCGCGTAAAAATATCGAAATTCCATAGGTATATCAAAATTTCACTTCTTTGAGTCTTCTACATGAGTCAGACATATTTTATCACATGGCATGGATTCAACAATAACAATTAATACATATACATTACTGCAACAAGTAATACACCTTTATCTATAATTTGAGATATTACATAAGATCATTAATACAAAATTAAGCTCGCTATGGATGCTTCTTCTATAGGGCGCACTAGCTCTATTGATTCCTCTTAACTAAATACGCTACTGTTCTCAAAATTGGCTAGAAAATCGGGACGGTTGGTCTGGTCACCCTATTTTACATGAGATTTTCTTTTGTAAAAGGGACTATTGGAAAATTGTAAAATATTGGCTAATATTAATAATGAATTAGCTATTGGTAAACTTTCTTGGAAGAGGGGGGGGGGGGTGCGAAAACTAGGTTAACTTTTTTCAATTATTTGCTAATTTTAGTGCTAACATAGTGCTAAACGCCCTATTCGTTATAGTTTTTGAGTTTATGCTTTGGTATTTGTCTAAAAAGCAGTATCTTAAGAACGACATTATTTCTGAACCACAAAAAAATTTTTTTAGTGATTTATGTTTATTATTAATTTTATTTAGAATTGATGCTTTTATTAATTTTAGGACATCTCGTTTTTAACCTTTTCCCAAACCTTCATCTTTCGTCTTTAATATGCAAACATTTCACGACGAATTCAATAATATCAATATTAAATATTCGACATTTCATTGTTTATTTAACAGACATATTTCATAAGTATTATCAAAAGATAATTATAATAATGGATATAATGCTACCATGTAAATTGCTAAATAAATGGATACAAAAATACAACAATTATTAAAACAAATTTATCCACATATTAGCTGCGTTCGAATATTGTACACCGTTTGCACTTTGTACACTCAATAACACTTTGTTGTCACATGGTGTACACCGGAATGAACGGTGTAAAATATCCGAACGCAACTTTTGTAGGCAAATCAAAATATATTTCAATTCCTTTTGAATAATCAAAATATCTGTCAAATACAGGCTAACTAGTTTTAATGCAGACACGACCGATCTCGATGAAATAGAATTTAGTCATGCAGCTAAACTACTTTTACCAACAAATTTCATAGACATAAATTATACAAAGTTTCCTCTACTTTGATTTATTTCTTAACTATTTTGCGACATTACAAAAATGGCTGCTCATTTGCAAAATCGTTGAAAAATGCTAAGAGTAAACCTCTCAGTTTCTTGCTCCACTTCTTATATCTCTTATAGGTTGTTCCATTTAAAAAAGCATACGTTTGGGTTGGTACTACCTTATGGAACATCCTGTATACACGCTAATAATTTTAAAATGTGCACCTCGGCGTTGTGTATATATGAGTGAAATCAGTTTTAAAATATCTTCATTAACTGAGGCAAAATCTTCCGAGATCGCACTGTTGAGACACCCTGTATATATATATATATATATATATATATATATATATATATATATATTAAGTAAAATAGGTCACAAGAATAGTAAAAGTATCTTTCATTTAACAATTACATATCAAGTTGTGTATGTATTATATAATAACGCTGTACAATAAAACAACATTTACCGTTACCTAAAAAAACATTGGCCATTACCAAATGAGAGAGAAAAGTTCGATTTATTATGTGAGCACACCATATATTGTTTTAATTTATGTGATTTGTATTTTCTTTTTAATTATGTAATGGATTTTAATTTATAATAATGATATACAACTACATAAATACAGATAATAAAATCTCCAGCAGTAAGCAATAAATAGAAAAAGTTTGTTAACATATCAATTAACTTACTCGAAACAACAACAATTTAGACGCACCTCATGCTCCTGAAAATTGTTACATTGCAACAGTAAATGTACGTGCATTTTATGCAAGTGTTTACCTTAACACGAAGAAATTTAGTACGTCAAGGAGTTCGTATGACGTCCGCTAAAGACCGTCAACAAACACCGCTCCAGTGAAAGTAGAACAAAAAGCAGAGCAGTCTCTAAAGTCAAAAGTATACATAACACCGGTGTGTTATGTATCCGGTGATCAGCGTATACGTAAGAGTGATCATTAAGCATCAACATTCAAGAATTCGAAACGGTTCATTACGCAATGGTTTTCAGTGCAACCGTGACGCAATATTGATTTTCGTTCGATAATAAAGGTTTTCATTGCCGTGAGGATAAACCCGGAAGTTTTGTGTTATTTTTTATATTATCTTGGGCGTGAAAGCAGTCAAAGTCATTTAGGTAAACGCTGGCTTACAAATTAATTCATTTTTTGTTCTGTTCTAAATTTTGATATGTTTTCTTGGTGTGAACTGAGTAGAAAAAGTGGTATAGCTCGACCTTCGGAAATTACGAAATTCATTTGAAATTGTTCCTGGTAATGATTTTATGTAAATTAGGTTAAGTGCTTGATTTGGTAAGAATAATAATGTACCAGAAGGTGTTTACTGGAATATGTGTGGACATGCAGACAGATAGAGGAACTGCACTTATCCTACGTTAAGTACTTTTAACTATAATGTTGTTCAATTAATTATATGTGACTTTTTATGGTTTTTACTCAAAACTGCAATTCCTGATGGTTTTGTCCTTCTTGATTACTACAAGAATCACATTTTATATTACCTTCTTCTTCAGGCATGTACACACAGAAAAGTGATCTCTCGAACGAAGAGAGAATTACTTGGCTGAAGTAGTTGGTAGGTTCGTATATACGCGAGAGATTACTGACTTCAACCAAGAAATTTTATTTCTTGGAATAATTACTAGATTTAAGAAAGTGGTTACTCTGGTGAAGTAAGTAAACAGTCTTCAATGAAGTGTATATTTTTATTCCCGGTAAATATTTTTAGCTACTTAATGTAAGAATTTTAAAGATTTGGCACAAACACGTTTTCTATTGCTAATTAACAAGATAGGTATGTTATATTTTCTTACTCGTTCTAAACTGTTGCGTGCGTTACATCAAACTATTCCGTGTTGAAACGTTTATTGTACACTATAAATCACAATACACATCCCCAATAAATCACAAGGCACATCCCCTATGGGTACGTCGTTGTTGTTTTCGTACTAGAGGCTCCTATACGGCGCCAGCACCACGCGCGGGCGCGCGAGCCTTGACAAAATCACGGTGCGCATATTTATTCCAGAGAAAGGGATTACTTGAAAGAAGTGAGAATTACTTCAGTTAAATAATTGGTGGATTTTTATTCAGTAAACAATACTTACTTATATTAAATGTCTTATATTTTCTTGGATCAAGTAAGTACGCACTTGGATGGATTTACTATTACTTCGTTGGAGAAATTAACATTTTTGGGACGAAAAATTCAATTACTTCTTTCAATACAATATTGGTTCTTATAAAGAATGAATTTATTATATTGGGTATATGGTATTTCTTGTATATACCTAACTTTCTACATCCAAGTAAATATGCATTTGAATCTAGTAAATAAATTCAAGAAATTATGTTTTCTCGTTCCAAATAATCACTTTTCTGTGTGTATAAAAAATCTGTAAATACTGCATCTAAATACAAGCCGATTTCGTATTTTTATTCGATTAGTCATGGTTTCGGACCAATGGTTTTACCTTGTTTCCTAATAAAAAGAAAAGTTGATCATTAACATTTTTAGATTCGATAGTATAGACAAGAATTCCGGGAACTTAAAATTCTAATGATAGATTAAATATTCTGGTGAATTTGAATCGCATTTATATTAGATATTTCAAAGTTTAAACTATTGGAAATTGTAAATATAAAGAAATTGTACATATCTTATGTTAAATAATTCGACCAACAATAACTTGTGAACTGTATACTCTGTAATTTGCTAAACTTTGATGTTTAATAACTTTTGCAATTAATGGATTTAGATGATTTTTGTCAACATGTTGACAACAAGTTTTTTCCCCACAGGGATTCTTACACTTGAACCACCAAAACATGACGTTGACTCTCCCGGTATAGCAACTATTAGAAGTTACTTTTACAAGATTCCGAAGGTAGGTAATAATCATGATGAATTTGTTTACTATCCCCCGAAAGAATCATTAAAATCGGTAAAAGATTACAAAAGTTATTCAACATCAAAGCTTCAAAGTATTTGCACTATTTACATTTATCACAAAACATGCCATAATTTCGAACGGGGCAGGGGGGGGGGGGCAGCTAATTCTTTATGTTTCTTCAAGGACAATAATTATTACACAAACAAATATCCAAAAATCAGAGACTTGTAATTTCATGTATTTTTTAAATCGTTACAAAAGAACAGACTACAGTAAACGTCTTATTATAAAAAGAATTTAACGAGCCTGTGGGTGATGACGCCATATTAAATAATAAAGAAGGAACTGTTAACACCAAATTTTCAAATACAGTTTTCGCACTTGCATTGCTGTCGAATATGTAGTCGCTAACATGGGCGTATCCAGCTCAAATCGGAAGGGTGGGGGGGTAGTTTTCTAAATTTAACTTGCTGTATGGGGGAAGGGTCCCATTAGGGTGGTTCAAAAATGCATTGCAAAAATTTTTGTGATGGTAGAAAGAAACGAATCCCCAAAATCGTTTTCAAATCCAAATAAAGTGGACACGTATTTTTGTTGTTGAAAATTTGTTGCATGGGGAAATGCATGGGAAGTAGACATTTATTGATATTTTTCAAATAATTGTTCGGGGGTTGGGAAAACTTAAGAGTACTTCAGGACTTGTAGAGGGTTTTCCAAGGAAGAATTTGACCTATTATACATTTGGATTGGACGCCCCCAACCCACCCCCATAGTGCCCTGAAAAATACCCTAATATGAAAAATGTACATTCATCGATAATTGATCCTTCTAATCATTTCAGTCTCTTTTTTTTTCATAGAAATTATTACTATAAGTCTAGTTGAATGTCAACAAAACATTTGTTAGTTAATTCAGTTGTTTAAACAAATTCTATTGTTTAAATAATTCTGTTTTCTGAGTTTGAAATGGCAAAGTATTATCTTACAGTGACATTATTAAAAAATTGCTGCCTATTGTTTAAACAATCAATTATTTTTCATTTTCAACTTTTTTTCTAACTATGGTAGAAAACTCAGCCGTTTGTGTAATTAACTTATAAATTTTATGTCAGAGATATCTAATATACCTATTATCTATATTATCTAATAAAACCCACATTGTTTGTAATAGGGTATTTGACTTATTGGAAAATCATCTTAATGTGTTTATTCCTTCACTCTACATTGTAAATGCTCTATTTTTCGTAATTATTTCCTCAATATTTCATAAGAATCAGCGTTAAAAATTGTATCACAAAAAGTCCCGCCAAAACTATACTTTCTATTATGTGACGTCACCCGATAGTAGATGTCAAATCGGCCCATATGGTCTGTCAGCATCGGCATCGTCGCCGTTTGGTAATTGTGTTGTATGATGTGTTGTTTTCACAATTTCTACATAAAAATGGGTTTTAAATGGTGTATAAATCCACAATGCAGAAATACGTGAAGAAAAACTCCGGATAAACTATTTGTAGCTGTTCCGCAAGATTTGAAACTGCGAAGAAAGTGGTTAGCTCGTAGAAATGCAAAGGAAATAAATAGCGGCCAATACAAGTGTTTTTTGTTGTGAAGATTACTTCGACATAAGTAAAACTGACTAGAATAAGTTATCTATCGTATTTTCGAACCAGGTATTATCTCATCTGACAGCTTAAGGTTAGGGCTATCCTAACCTACAAAGTTATGCTTACATGGCACTTTAGTGCTATTAAATTCAAACGGGAGAAGCATAAGACCGCGTTCGGATAACCCGGTATTGTACGGTGAGAGTGACGCGCTGCATAATAGGCGGACTAACGTCATACGGCGTTTATCTGCATATAAGAGAGAGACAGCCGACTCAGGTTATCTGAGCATTGCTCTCCCCATACCCTACCTTGACAAACCGAACGCGCTCTAAGCGTACTAACGAATGACGTCACTGGAGACTGAGCCAATTACACAGCGTTTTTAATCACGTGATAGGACGTGAATAAAATTCAATTTTAATTTTGGTTTTTAATAGAAATAAAGCATATTTTTTTGAAAAGTAATAACAAATAGTTTTCTTAAACTGTAATCTATTAGGATGACTATAATACAAGCCATATTTTTAATATAGTCAAATACCCTATTCACCCAAAATTCATTTTATTAATCAGAGATCTTCCGCCATTTCTTATTCTGATTTCCTACCCACGTGTGTGTCGCAAGATAATGTTGATTTGTTGCTGTCTGTAAACTGTTCCCTGTACTCTAATTTGATGAAATATTGAAAACGAACTTTATTTTCTTATTCAAACAATGGAAATCGTCCTAAAATATAAATGATGTCACTAGAGAATAACACATGGCCAGATCGATCTAAAAAAATAATTTTAAGCAAATTTCAAAAAAAATGTTTAATATTTGGCATTTGTTTAAACACATGTGGGTTTATTAGATAATGTAGGCTAGATATCTCGAACATGATATTTACAAGTTAATTTCACAAAAAAACTGACTTTTCTACCGTTAATTAGAAAAAAGTTGAAAATGAATTATAATTGATTGTTTAAACAATAGGAAGAAGTTTTTTTAATGAATAACGTCCACTGTAAGATAATAAACTGCCATTTCGAACTCGGAAAACAGAATTCAGATGGATTTTCGAGAAAAACAAATTATTTAAAGTCAAATTCATATGTATAGTAGGTCAAATTCTTCCTTGAAAGTTCTCTACAAGTCCTATAACTTTAACATAAGTTTTCCCAAACCCCGAACAGTTATTCGAAAAATACCAAAAAATGTCTTTTTCCCATTTAAATTTGAGGCCTCGATAGGCACCATTAAAAATCAACCCGATCATTAAAAATCACTCGCAACACGATTTTCAGTTTGTGTGTGATAAGCTATGTAATCCTACTATCGTTCAAGCAAATATTGGAGGTTTAACGCAATTTTTTATTTTGTATGTTATTCCAAGAATGCATGTTTGGCCCCTGTATGCGTCGGGGGCCTTCTAAGTTTAAATCATCTTCTTCTTATCTCTTAAAACCTTAAAACAAATTTATATTTACCTCATCCAAAATTTTATCCAGATTCAATATGTCGTTCTTGAAGCAATCCGTTTCCCATTTGGCGCAAATATCCTGGTACGTGAAATATTCTTGTTCGAAAAAGACGGTGGCTTTCTGGATCATGTCGTCAAGAAGGCGAAGCTCCTTCCATACTTCCGGTCGCAGCATATTCTTGGTGCCATCGTTCGCCGTGACAATTACCCGTCCGAAACGACCTACAAAGGTCACAACGGTAATTAATGGACGCGGGCGTCTTTTGTCGCAAAAAATAGAAATGAAAGTTGTGATTTATCGGCGCTGAATTGAAAAGCATCTCGCTTAAAATAAATTATGCTATTGTGAGAGAAGTGTGGCAGTTTTTATTTTATGTGGTAGTGGGTGGTATAAGTGAAACTGGTATACAAGAGTGGGTGTAATGGTAAGATGTATCGAAGAGAAATTCTTGGGTAAAATGGTTATTTATGTACCTATATGTTAAGTTAATTTTAAAGATGAGTAAAGAACAGCAGTAAATTTCTATTGAAGAACTTGGATTTTTTAGGTTTTTAGGTTGGTGCCGTTTAAATATAAAACTTATGATGCTCTCAAAAATAGCAACAGTATTTGTAAAATGTACAAATTGTAAAAATTTTAATATAAAAACCAAAAATGTTTGGATTATCCTAGAATTTACGGTTGGTTGTTTTTAAACCACAATTGTCCCCTTTTATGTCTGTATTAAAATGCTAAAAGTAAGTAATTCTTTTAATTTGCTATTAAAATTTTTAGCTCCTGTTTATCTATCCCGATTCCAATAAAAAAACTAATAATAATTTCACCGAATATTGACTTTCTATTGTTTTTTAATTAATTATTAAAATTTTTTATCGAGTCCAAGTCAAATGAATATGATTATATAGTTTTATATTTATTAAAATTTCTCTGTTTTTTTTCTGTGTTTTAAACATTAGCCCTCGATAATTTGAGTGAATTCCAACTGATATTGTTGCCTTTCTATTGTTCTCGATAAACACGAGCCAGCAATTCTTATAGCAAATTAATAAACATTACAGAAAGACGGGAATATAACTTGAATTCTTGAGAACTAGATGTCAAAATTTTTAATAGAGGTCAAGATTTTTACTCATATCTTGCTTTCTATTGATACACAGATAGAAATTTTTGTTTAATCCAAAATAAACATGCGTTGACTCAAAGAAACCTGGTGTTTCAATAGAGAGAGAGAGAGAGAGAGAGAGAGAGAGAGAGAGAGAGAGAGAGAGAGAGAGAGAGAGAAGAAATACCTATTTATTTGCGGATAAAAATACATTTGTTTGAAATATTTGTTTGGTAGAACGAACGTTTATTTGTGCCAAACAACTTATGTCTTCGGTTAAAATTTACAATTTGTATATTATAACGAACGATATTTATTTAATTCAAATAATTATAATTGTGTCGAGTGTAAGAATTACAATTTTTTAAATTAACGAAATTGTTGGTTGCGTTAAAATCAGGGTTGTTATGTTTTAAAACATTTGTTTTAAAACATGTTTAAAACAGTTTGTTTCCAAACACTTTTTTTTAAAACACTGTTTTAAACATGTTTGTTTAAAGTTTGTTTTAAATGTTTAAAATACTTTTTTTTTAACACATTGTTTTAAACATGTTTTAAAACGAATAAACTATTTAAACTAAACTATTTAAACTATTTTGGTTTCAACTTGTTTTAAATGTTTAAAACATGTCTTTTAAACTATCGAAATTTGGACAACATAATTTAATTATTTAATCAGCTGGTCTTCAAGATTTTTATGCATGGATCAATTAAAAAATATTTAGATATTGTATTAATTAATAAAAAAAAAGTTCTTTATAAAATATAATAATACATTCACTACAATAAACAAAAACTTTTATAATAACATACCGGGTGACCACGCCATAGGTACTCCCGTTTATTTTTTTTTTTTATAAGACTGGACGAGTGAAATTTGGGAAAGTGTTAATAGACAAAAAAATTTCGTTATTTGTGATACTCCTGAGGTTAATATGACTACCGGTTATTCCGGAAATGCCGTCATCATTGAAATTTTAAATGGCACCCTATATTCTTTGTTATATATTATATCAGGATGACATTCTGAACAATAAACACTATCTATATTGTCAAATAAACACTATCTAAATCGATTTTGGCCGACATTGCATTACTGGCGCCCTCTAGCGTGACAACAAAAGTCATTCACACAACAGATTTAACTCCACTGAGAACCGACGTATGAAAAAACCCCGATGAAAATGTTTACACATAAAACAATTGCGTGAATTAAAACATGGTTAAAACAATTTTTATACCTTATTTTAAACATGTGTTTTTGGGTGTTTAAAACATGTTTTTTTTTCATGTTTAAAACATGTTTTTTTTGCGAAGTGTTTAAAAACATTGTTTCGTGTTTAAAAACATCATTTTATAAAAAAATATATGTTTGTTTTGTTCAAAATAAAAAAAAAACGTTTTTTATAACAACATTGAAGCGTATACGGTGATTCAGAATCGGAATATACTGCCGATCACGCGGTCTTTATATAAAGAACATCAACTGGTGGCTTTAACCTGTCTACTATTTATACTCAAGATAAGGCCGAACTGCGAGGAGAGTGTTTACACCGCCATCTAACAATCTAGCTGGATGAGGTATTCACACTAAAACCATATTTATTTGAAACAAAAAATGATTTCTTTGGCGGAAGTAAACCTATTTTTAAGCCGACGCAAAAATATTTCTTTGAAGGAAATATATCTCTTCTTGTATACAAATATATTTGTTTGAATCAAACTTAGATTTCTTTGGTGTAAAGAAATGTCTTTTTAAATCAAAACCAAAATAGCACTTTAAAGGAAAGTAATTTTTGTTTGCATCCAAATATATTTATTTGACTTAAATAAACATTCCAAATAAATTAATCTCTACAAGCAAATAAACTAGGGTATTCAATGAAGTAAATGTTGTTAGCGTCAAAGAAATATGTTTTAATCCAAAAGAATAAATTCAAAACATACACTTTTTTCTTCTGAAGAACTTAGCTCGAAAGCCGCCAATACATTTTAATTGTTTTTTGATCATAAAATATGATTCTACTTAATATAACGTTGTTTGTTGATGTTGACGCTTTTCAGTCGTATAACATAAAAACGGTTACTCGTATGAAGAACGTGAATAGAGCCTTTATTGTAGAAAATTAAAAGATATATCAATAACGTTTATTGTCGTCAAACCAATATGAATCAAAGTAATGTCACTTATACGATTTTGCCCATCTTTCCAAATCGAGACTGAAAGTTGGGATAAAATTCCTAAATCTTTTAATCATTTACTATAAATGTCCCTACACCTACACGTAAGAAAAATACGGGACATACTGTATACAAGCTGTCACCTCCTCAGTCCTGAAAATGTACAGGTAATTTAAAGGAGCATCATATGTTAGGATTCCAATAAACATGTAAAAGTTCTTTTCAAAACATATCTCTACATATCACCCTTGTTTTTTATGGGACTTTTCGGTTACTAGTATCCTTTACTAGCGTACGTATGAATACATAGTTTAGTTACAGAAGTTGTATTGCATTTCCGCAAAAAAAGAACAAAGTGACTATTACATAAGACACTTCTTAACCTTCTGATGGACAAACTTGGAAATGGTCAAGCTTTAACAAAATGCTATTGCTTTTTTTGTTATAAAATATGATGTTCTATCATGTTTTCAATGACGTGGGAGCTGAAAGGTTTATCCAGCACATAAATAATTTGCCTCTCTTACGTGCTATTGAAGTTTTTCCAGACCTATAACTGGAAAATGCCAACTCGTCTGTAAACTACGTAGGCATAGTCACTTTTTGTAGAGAAATTAAATACCTATAAATTTTCACGATATTGATAGGGACTTTTTGCTCGATATTTGTAATGCCCAACCAAACGTGTACATATATACAAATCCAGCTGGATTTGAACTTTTCCGAAGTTAAATCCCAATTTTACTTAAGGCTATATTATACTAACAAACAGCGACAATATTAGGTAAAATAGACTGAATTTCTAATAGTTGCTAATGTATACGTTGTTACAAAATCAGGGTACAATAATTGTGGCTTTTAGAAAATAAATCTGAGAATCAAATAAAGTAAATCTAAATATGACATCAATATGTTTATTATTTACTGATCTCAGTAATATTAACATTAACTTTTGCAAGGAAAAAGAACTAGGCCATTTTATGTATAATGCGGAACAAATGAACCTTGAGAATGTCAAAATATTGCATTAAACGAAGGATTATGTACATGTGAATATGGTTTGAAAGGTTAGCCTTTTAATTAGTATAGTTATATGCTGCTATTAATGAAACATATTTTTTAAACACTATAAACTATAAACACTTTTTGCTCTAGTTTAAAATACAAGGAAGTTAAAACTGTGGGTTTATACCTCGAGGGTAACCGCAGTTTAGTGTTTCAATTCACCATTTAGATCACTTTATAGATAAGGTTAGACATTTATAATTCCGTAATCTTGAAAAGAAACAGGAAAACTAAACATAACCTTTGCTGGCAGCGCATAGTGTGAAAAATTCCCAAAAAGCTGGCCAAGATTCACATTTTATAGTTTTCAAAATAAACAGAATTGACCCTACATAACAACTCTTTGATCACTCGCGTATCAGAATCGTAAATTGTAAAAATGTTCGCTGAACCGGTTAAGAATGGTATCAGTTCAAAGTTGTCGATTTGTGCAAAACGTATGTTTGGGTGTTTGACACCATTGCAATTGTAATTTTCTGTGGGCTTGTTGACAATAACTTAATTATTTTTCTAAAATGAATAGTGTTCCTCAAGGTATGTAAATACGTTTTATAATTTATTCTGTGGAGTTAAATAATTTAACATGTTTTTTGCAACTTTTATTGCAACGTAGCAAAAACTTTATAAACTTAAAGTTCGCCTAGACTTTTAAAAAATTCCCCGCATATCCCCGGTTTGAATTATAGCTCATTGTAAAGAACAGAGTTTGTACTTTTTGAATATGTAGACAGTATCTCCTCATACTTACTCAAAATGAATTTCTGTTTATTTTTAGAATGTAATACATACAATTTACGTATGCGTCTAAACACTAAGGGAAGGCTGTTTAATTAATTTTTCGTATTAGGCTAGCCGAATCAACTTTGTTAAAGGATTTCTAGTTCTGAGATATTCTTGAGGTTGGATTGATTTTTTCTTGCCAAAAATTGCGTCATCTTTTAAATTTTTTATTGTATTTCAATAGGACGACTTGAAAAACTGCCGACAACTGAGCAGCTTTGAATATTATATATAATTGTAGCAATAAACTACAAAAAATGAGTTTTGCTAATCCTGGTGATAAAAATTGCTAAAATGTCGTTTTTCGATGCAGGATATTGCCTGGATATCGCCTGGATATTGAAAGGGACGGATTCCAAAGCCGAATGATTTTAGACGCAAAAAGCAGTTTTAAAACTCTGAAATTAGCCATAATGACAAATATTCAGTTAGTTATGAAGAAGCGAACAACATGGTTTGCAAAACGTCAGCAATTAGTTATTTTGATGCATGGCAAAACCCGGAATCAACTTATTTTCTAATATCATCACAATTAGTACCAAAAATTGTATCAACGCAACTTGAAAATTAAGAAGACAGTTCCGAATATGAAGTTGTAGAAAATGAAGTATAGATGAATAGGTATAGTGAAGCTGATGATGAAGATGAAGAAGACCAAGACGAATGAACAAATACTATTCTCTTTTATAATTTTATAGTATTCAATAGGCACAATATGTTTTTATTAACTAAATTTTTAAAATTACTTATTTCATTCATATTTCAATTGTTAAAGAAGAATACTAAGCAAAACCATATTTGCATTTTAACCTTTAGTGCCTAGAATAAATGCTCTGTTACATTATGTATGTTCACACTATGATAGAAACTTAATTAAATGTGTTTCCATTTCATAATACGGGAACAACCGGATTTAAACCTGGTTGGGACATACTTTTCGGGATTTGTCGTTGTTATTAGGTTATCCGATTAAAATTAATTTTGGAACAAATGTCCGCTATTTTTATACTCTTCTAATTTTCGGTTTGTAATCACCAACTTCGAATACTAAATTTCAACTAAATTCAAAATATAAAAACAAATGTCAGCCAATATATGATCCGCTATTTTGCTTTTTTATTTTTTGTTAGAATTTATAATCATCTACCTTAAATGCCCACAAATATTGAATTTCCACTAAATTGAATGTAGTTTTCGTACAAATGTCCGTACTTTGAATTCAGATTTATGATCAGCGATCTCAAATCACCGTCTAATAACAAATTTTAGCTAAATGGAAAGTAATTTAAGAACTGATGTCCGCCATTTTGATTTTTTGTTGATTTATTTCGGATTTATAATCAGCTACTCCAAATCCCCCCAAATACTTAATTTCAACTAAATTGAAAATAATTTAAGTATTGATGTCCGCCATATTGGATCGGCCATTTTGTTTTTTCAACTTTTGAGTTCGGATTTGTAATCGGCGACCCTTCAAATCTTAGATTACCGAGTTTTACCTAAATAGAAAATGTTTTCTACTTTTGGCCAGGTTTTTCGAAATTTTTCACACTGTGGCAGCGGTGGGATAGAAATCCCACTGCTGCCACCAAAAATTGCCTTAAATATCTTCGCAAAGAAAGAAAAGCAAAACAATTGTTTAATAAAATATCAACCAAAACTTACCAGCTCTTGTAATCCGTGCGACATTAAACTGACTTGTGTAATTCACTTTAAATAATGTTTCAACGACAGCCCTTTCGTGTTTACCCGCACCATCGAGAGGGCTGAAGAGGTATTCCGGATCTATGTTGTAGTGAATTTGTTGATAACCGGTCACGAATAGGAAAGTCAATAAAATAGGCACTATTATGAAATAACCAGGATGTCGACCGACAAACAGACCCAACCGAAAAAACGCTTTATTTAAAAGATCATCGACACATCGTAGCTTCATCTGAAAACAAAGAAACAAAACATTAGTCATCTTTAAAAACACATAGCAATTAACAGTTTTGATTTATGATGAAATTAAAATGTAACAGGGTTGCATGTAAACATTAGATATTAATTTATTTATAGCTTTCGTACGCATGGTTGGGTTTTCTTATTTTCCTTTTAATTAATTTAAAAGGTGTAAAGAGGTATGGACCAGTTATTGCTCTGAAATTGACAGTTAAATCCGTTTATGGTCTTGCCAATGGGTGCTACTATTAAATAAATTGTTTACGATCGTCTAGTCGTAATATGCAGATCTGTGTATCCTATTTACTGTTGGAAAATTGATTTATTTATTTATAATATTAAGAAGGTTAACATGCATGCTTTTAAGAGATTGTGTTATTACTTATTACTATGGTGAATGTAATACTGTTTGCATTAATTAATTTATTATAAGCGGATTACACAATTTATTCTTGTTTCCATTTCAAGTCCATTTTGATAGAACGTTATTATTAAATATTAAATGTAATAAAACAACTTTTGTTTGTTCAACCCCTTAGCTTTTGACAATCTATTGTCGTCATCGTAGGGTTAGCTACAGAAGAAACAGTTGAAACGGAAATAATTTAGACTTCTGACGTTCACACTAACAGTTGTTTGAACTAAAATTCTGTTCTGTCAAACTGCATTGTCTGGTAGACATCACATCAAGTACTGCGTGATGAGTCCAGTAGCCGGCCAAAAATGTATATTTTCCAGTGTTGTGCATGGGACACGTGCTGGTGGGGCCGCGACCAGCTAGTCGGTCTGGCTTCGGCTCATGGTGTACATACCACTACACCTGCTTTGGCGTTGATCGAGTACAGTCGCTTGCCTTGTTTAAATTTCCGCTTCGTCGATAGATAATTTGAGCAGTTTCTTTCAATTGTGTTGTTTCTTGAAATTTTGTGTGAATATCTGTTTTTATTTTCCATTTCGAATTTGTTCTTCTGTTTTATACTTAGCGTTGAATTATTTTTTTATTTTATAGTTGTACTTAGTTTGAAAATCTTGTAATGAATCGTTTGCTAGCTGAGTTTGGAAATACTTTCACGTTCGTTAAGAAAGGGGTTTGCAATTTCTGCTCACGAAATTTAATTATTCGTAGTAAACAATGTCTTCGGGCTCATGTAAAAACAAAAAAACACACTTTTTTGATGATTTATGTGAAACATTTATTTCTGCTAATATACCGTTCACAAAAATTAATAATCCCGTTTTTAAAAAATTTATCAAGAAGTATACTGGACGAGACTTACCCGATGAATCCACAATTAGAAAATATTACGGACAAGGGCAATATGACAAAACAATTTCTAAAATAAAGTCAAAACTATCCGATAAATATATTTGGGTTTCTGCAGATGAAACTACGGATATGAAGGGTAGATGTGTGGTCAACGTCGTTGTCGGATTGTTGAACCCGCAAGACATATAAACCCTATTTGATATCTACTCAGTTTCGCTGTACCGTCAAAGCTGAAGAGATATGTACAATAGTAAATGACGCCATAAAAAATGTAGGAATCACAGACGCTACCAAAGTATTACTGTTTGTTTCTGACGCTGCTGCGATTATGTTAAAAGTTGGAAAATTACTTAAACAACATTTTTCAAATATTCTTCATTTGACATGTTTTGCACACGCTATTCATAGAATTTGTGAATTTATTCGGGAAGAATTTCCAGACGTGAATACGCTAATAAGCACATGCAAAAAATTTATTGAAAGCTCCTTCCAGATTGTCTCTTTACAAGGAAAAATGTCCTAATCTACCTTTGCCACCACAACCAGTTATTACGAAATGGGGTACATGGTTAGAAGCGGCAATTTTTTATGCAAGAAACTTTGATATCATCAAACCCTTCGTCTTAAATTTGCCTGATGAAGCAGTTAGTATTAAAGACTGCAAAAAAGTACTATCATACAAGATTTGCATGAACAATTAAAATTTATTGATACAAATTTTGCGCAAGTATTGCCAACCATAAAGTTTCTAGAACAACAAAATGTTGAACTTGCAAGCAGTTTTCAAAGGATTGAATCTCTGTACGAAAGGTTACGAAGCATTGAAGCACCAATCAGTAAAAAATTACAAAAAAAAATGATGCGGTAGTACATAGAAATCCGGATTTTAATATTTTAAAACAAATCTCTACGAATTCATTTACGGATGAAGGAATTTCTCAAAAATATTCCAATTTGGTGTTGGCTTATTCTTTTGCGTCTGTGACTAGCTGCGATGTAGAAAGATCATTTTCAAGGTTTAAAGACATTTTAACATCTAAGCGAAATAATTTTACTGAAGATAATTTAGAAAAATATGCAGTAATACAATCGTTCAATGCATATCCAAGAAATGAGTAAAATATTTCAGTGGGCACGTGTTGCCATATAGTTACGACAAACATTTAATATTAAATTCACTCGGTTTACTACCGACCGCCAGGCGCTTCGCGCCTATGGATATCAATCCAATCGACCACATAAGTTGTCATTGACTCATGCGTGCCCGCTACGCACACTCATAGCTGGGCGACTTCTAGCACTGCGAGACATACATTTTTGTCCGGCCTGATAACAATAATGCTTTTTCATGTTAATCAAAGAACACAAGGATTTATGAGTATTTATAAAAAAAATAACAAGCAGTACCAAACTGAAAATGACCCAACCGGTGATATAATAAAAAATTTATTTAGTTTCAAAAAAATTGAAAAAGACATAGATTAACTAATATTGCAAGTTAGCGCTAATAGAGTTTGTAGCATGTCTACATTATATTTGTGGTTACTTCGTCAGTGTTGTGGAAAATGATAGGCCAAAGAAGTTTTACATAAAATATTTTTGTCGTAAATATCAAATATTGCGACTCTAATAATATGTATTATTATTTATTACACAGATAGAAAATATTTCTTCTTCTTTGGAATTTATTCTTTTGGCTCAAAACCTATTTCTTTGACAATATTTACTACATCGAATAATCTACTTTATTTTCTTGTAGAGACTAATTTATTTGGAATATTTATTTTAGCGAAATAAATATATTTGGGTACGAACAATAATATTATTCTTTTGATATAAAGTTTCTTTGCACGAAATAAATTTAATTTTAATTCAAACAAATATACCTTGTATACAAAAAGAGATTTATTTCCTTTAAAGTTTAAAGTAA
Source organism: Aphodius sticticus (assembly GCA_963966075.1). Taxonomy (NCBI): domain Eukaryota; kingdom Metazoa; phylum Arthropoda; class Insecta; order Coleoptera; family Scarabaeidae; genus Aphodius; species Aphodius sticticus. The sequence goes on from OZ014509.1 coordinate 69,064,279, forward strand.
TATTTTTGCACTGGCTTAAAAATAGTTTTACTTCCCCCAAATAAATCATATGTCGATTCAACTAAATATATTTTTATTGTGGATACGTCAACCAACAGTATTGTTAGATGGCGCTGTAAACTCTCTCCTCGCAGTTCGGCCATATCTTCAGTATAAATAATAGACTCGTGAATGCCTGCTGGTCAGTTGATGTAATGCGTCTGGCAAAAATGCTAAAAAGGCCGTGTGATCGGTAGTGTAGAGTACAGTGCATGCAGTTCAAGTTTCGATTCCGAATCAGCGTACACTTTGCTACCCTAACCTTGACTCTATGTAGATCTGGGAAGACCTACACTGGTCGAGGATGTGCGACATCCGAAAAGGCGGTGACACGTGGAGATTTTACAGCAACTTTAAAATATCGTCTGTTAACTCAACCAACAACTTTGTTAATTTACAAAAAATATACTTCTTTCACTCAATACAATCATAATTATTTGAAGAAAATAAATCTCGTTATTTATTTATTTATTTATTTATTTTTACTTTATCATACGCAGTATGTAAAGTATTGTAATCGCGCCAAAAAGAAAAAATTGAGATTTTAGCGGAAATATGTCGTTTTGGGTCCCCTGAACATTTTTGACCAAGGTACAAAAAAATGTCTGTGTGTGTGTGTGTATACCCGTTTTTTTTGTGGCGACGATTCCGGAGAAACTACTAAAGGTATCGGGACGAAACTTCATATTTAGAAGTTTCATAACCAAACTTAGAGCTGAAAAGCTTTCTGTTGAAGAGGGTCCAAAGGAACTGGCGGTTTAGTCTTAGCATTTTTGAAAGATTTTGCAAATAAGCCGCCACTTCTGGAATTTCGTCGAAATAGTTAAATAATAAATTAAAGATGAGGAAATTCTGAATAATTTATCACTATGACATTTTTTGGTACAATCAATAGTTTAACTGAATGAGCAAATTCTATTTCTACGAGATCAGTCGTACTGCATGAAAACTAGTAGCCAGGATTTGTCAGATTTTTTGATTCTAATGACAGTAGGTAGTCTTGGTGTCAAACGCTAATGTTTTGACAATAACTTCTGTCAATATAAGCTGCGTTCGCATATTGCATTACACTTTTTACACCCAATAACACGTAAGTGTCATTTGGACGGTGTACCCGGTGTCAACGGAGTACAATATCCGAACGCAGCTTTAATCGATATATCTGTCTAGTTCTAGTAGTTTTATTTTAATGCAGACATGGCCGATCTCGATCAAATAGAATCTCATGCAGCTAAACTATTAATTTTATATATAGTATGATAAAGTCATGTGCCTGGCCACATCAGATTTTTTCTGTTAAATGGGAGGTACCTCCTATACAAATTTATTGAAAATAATTTTTAGAATACAAAGTTAGGTAACTAATTTTTTGTTGAAGCCAAAATATTTTTAAAATAATAGAAATTGTTTAGTCGCTAAAAAAATGACAATTATGTGTCTTCATAAAAGTGTTAATTTAACAAGTTAGTTTACTTAGTTAAGTACATAATAGTTAATTTATTGTGGTCCAAGAAGGATTTGTGTAAAAGGAGTGACTTACAATAAACGCAACGTGTTAAACTGTAAAACTTAAACCCTCTAAAACAATTAACTATCACATAACGCTAACATAATCACGTAGCATAGCAATTGTTTCATTGTAATTATCAAATTAAGTCCATTATATTTGCCCAGCTCGGCATGGAAATTATTTCCCGTGTATTACAAGTCCTTTCTCCGTTTTCTCAACAATAAATTATCAAAGTTTGCTCCGAATTTTTACCTACTAACGGTTACGAAATTTGTAAATGTACGGATCTAACGTTTTGGCCTTAATCTTACAAAATTAATAACAGTTTTCGACCACAGACCGCAGCAATTTTGCATTAGAAAGTGAATTAATCCAAACTACCGTAAACATACATTACGTTCCGCATGTTGAATTGTTCTAGTAAAACGTTTAATGAGAGCAGAATAACTATGCGTGTTGACCGAAGATTACACACATTACGTTAAACTGACAGGTCATCAGTGGCATTTTAATACATGGAATTATGTGATTGAAGGTGAAAAGATATTCTGCTGGAAGGTCGAAATGCAAACCGATCTACTTTCGTTTTCTATTCTATAGAACAAGCATGTTTATTCAAAATGTTTATTTCCGTTCATATTTGTGTCATATAAGATATAATGGGGCCAACTTTAAACTTAAATATCTTCTGAACCAATTGTCCAATCGGTAAGAATTTTTGGTTTGTGGTTTGTCTGACACAACCACACGTTATTAACTATAATGAAACAGTAGCCCTATATTTTCTGAACATTTTGATTTTAATGATTTACATCATTTTCGCTTTTATTAAAGAAGCTACAATAAGAACAGTAATAACATGACGCAAAGGGGTTTTTAAATTAAAGGCTGTTTTTTAACGAAAGGATGTTTTTAAACACTTCACAAAAAATGTTTTAAACATGAAATAATAGTATATTATTTGACGAGCACATAACTAAGGATATACATCGCGAGCATGAAGTTTATACGCGAGCCGTAGGCGAGCTTGTAAACATGCGAGCGATTTATATCCGTTGTGTGCGAGTCGAATACGACGTTTTATCTACGACTCACAAATTCCATTTTATATCAAATATTTTAAATGTATTTGTCAATGATGGCGAAGCGAACTGTCACATAACTCTCATCCACGTAGGTTTTGACAGTCTTTGACACTAGCGTTGTATAATGATGACAGTTCGTTCAAATAATGAAGTCATTATTGATGAACAAACTGTCATTATTATACAACGCTAGTGTCATTATAATCATTGGCATGTATAATGATGGTGATTATATAGTCATGGATACGTATGCAATGAACGTATTATATGTGAGTCGTAGATAAAACATGTTTTTAACCACACACACGCACATACAAAACATGGTTTAAGCAAGGAATAAAACTTCTTTTAAACATGTTTTAAATCACGCAATTATTATATTTGTAAGTATTTTGATCGGTGTTTTTTTTTTCATTTCTTACTTTACTTGCTAACACTCTATTGTATTACTATATTTTATGAAAAACATTTTATGTGAATAATAAAACAAAATTTAAAACAAAATAGTTTAAAACAAAATATTTGTTTTAAACTAACAATCCTGGACCAAAGTTCGATAAAGAATTAAACTTAATTTTACATCATCTACATACTCAAAATAAAAAATCTGATGTGGTCAGGCACATAACTTTATTATACTATAAAGCAGTCAAATGGTGTCAAACGCTGATTTTTAACAATAAGGCCAACAGAATCAAAATATCTGTCATATCCTGGCTAACTAGTTTGAATGCAGACACGACCGATTTTGATGAAATAGAATTAGCTCATGCAGCTAAATTACAAAATTTTCTCTACTTTCATGTATTATTTAACTATTTCGATTACATTACAGAAATGGCGGCTCATTTGCAAAATCTTTGAAAAATGAGTTCTTTCAGCTCTAAGTATGGTCATTAAATAAATATGAAGTTTCTTCCCGGTACCATTAGTAGTTTCTCCGGAATCTTCGCCACAAAAAGCTGTTACACACATCCACACAGACATTTTTTTGTACCTTAGTCAATAATGTTCAGGAGACCCAAAACGACATATTTCCGCTAAAATCTCAAGTTTTTTGATACGATTACAATACTTTATCATACTATCTATGATAAAGTAAAAATTTCAATAAAAAGTATTACATACCTAGCGCTGTTGTAGAGGAAACGAGTCAATAATAAAAATTGAACAATTGTTTCAAAATTGGCTTACATTTTAGGTGGGCCGATATTTTTGTACGCAAGTGTTTATTTATTTAAAACAAAATTTGGCTTATTTGGCGAAAGGTATTTTTAGATAAAAGTAAAAATCGTACTTAAAGAAAATGATCTCTACAAGGACATCTACATCAATTCAAAAGAATATATTTCTTAAAAACAAAAACTATTTTCTATTTGTGTGTAGATGTCCAATTGCATAATTTAAAAATACAATAATTGGACAAATAATGTTTACTAATGATTACAAATAATTAAACAAATGACTGTTTTACAGCTTTTTTTTAGGATCTGGACCAGAAGGCTCCAATTGTAAATTGAGTCTAGTTTTTGTAAACATCAGTGCAGTAGATTTGTGCACTGATTTTTATAAAAATTGACTCATTTCTGTTAATTTCTGCTCTCAGATATCGATTCGACCTGAATCAGTTTTGGAAACTCTAAAAACTTCATAGCCTTGGTCAGAATTTTGATTTAAAAACAGACTAGTCAAAAAATCAAAATAGTTCAAGAGGTAAAAATAACATGAAGGAGCCATTTAGTCCGAGATTACCAACAACGATAAGAATTCAGAATATAGGCAAAACCGGGAGAGGTGAAGATTACTCATCGATTTCAGCTGTTATTTTCGACATACGTTACAGATTATTTCTATAAATTGACGTGTGTTAAAACGAAATAGCATCCCTTTCATACGTCTGCTGTATAATTTAAATGGGCAAGACCAAAAAGTACGTCTGTTCTTAGAACAGATGACAGCGGTACTTGCAACCTAACCTCCAGTTATTATAATAACACAGCGCGAACGTGTGAATTAAATGTGAGGAATATGTTTTCGTTAAAAGGAAAGGCCCTAAATACGAAATCGATGGTAATGGTCATGAACGTATTAAATTATTTTCGTCGCACGTCTGAAAATGTAGGCGAGACAAGACTTATGGAAGTAAGTCATTTTATTTAAGTTGTTACCTCAAAAGACCAATTTTATTTTATTTTTTTTTTTAATTTAGAGGACTCCTGATGCTTGTGGTGTTACCGTTTCAACAGTATATCGTACAAAACTAAGATTTCAAACGGCAGAAACAGAAGGTACCTCAATATCTTCACCGCAGAAGAGACGTTGTCGACCAAAGTTTAAATCTGTCGATGTTGACGATTTTACAAAAGCTGCTATACGTCGCAAAATTTACAATAAACATAAGAAACGTAAGTAACATAAATTATGAATATTGCGGAATGCTGTGTTTTATCCCAGTACAAAATCTGTGCTCCGTTGGTGGTATATACGCAAGGCTTTAAGAATATTAAAATAATAGAAACAATGATTAACAAATATTTTTGTAGTACTTCCTGTTACTGTACAAAGTCTTGCACAGGAGCTTCGGGAAGATGAGGTGTTTGATTTTTCCGTGACAAGCCTTCGACTATGCTTGCAATCGATTGGATTTTCGTATAGTATGGATGACGGACGAAAAGGATTACTGGAGCAGCCAAATATCGTCGCATTAAGAGCGAACTTTTTACGGGGGTATATAAGAAATAAACGTCTAGACCACTCAGAAAAGGAGGATGAGATTGAAGAAGAACATGTTTTTTTGTTATATATATATATATTTTATTATTATTTATGTCTGTATATACTGGACAATGTTGTCGAAGAAGACCATGTTTTTTTTTAAATATAATATATATTATTATTTATGTATATATGTTATATATTTTATCAAAATAAAGTAATTTTCAGTTCATATTTCTTTTAATCCATTATCAAAACACGTATTAAAAACATAACCTCACATTTACAACAAACTTTACCACTGTTTTGTGAAATACTTATCCTGAAATATTCAGAAATGAATTTCAAAACATATTTAATAATGTCTACACAAACAGAAAAGAAACTCCAAGTTTAAGCACTCAGTCACAAAATGATTATTTCTGAGCTAATTCCAACCGCACAAATACACTGTCTTAAATGGGCTAGTTGGTATGTTTTCACTTTGCTTCTGTTAAACATGGTAATGATGGATATATAAATTAGATTGGATATTATCACAATTAAATGACCAATGATAGTATTTTTAGTAATTAAATATGTATTAATCTTTAACGAACTACCTAGTAGGCAACCAAATATACACAGCAATAGAACCAATCCGCGCGGTACGTCCATATCTTGGTTCATACGATTTTAAACGATGAGTCAACTTCACCTCTCCCGGTTTTGCCTATATCGCCAGATGGTCATAAATATAAGCATTTCCTTAATCGATTATTCGTCTACGTTAAGGTGAAACCATTTCATCAATCATCAGGAACTATCGATAATACAGTAACTATTACGGAATACTATTAACTATTAAACTTTACCTGTACTTTACAGATAAAATTATGGTTCCACGACCAAGTTCTGCGCTTGGGCCTGCACCACTTTACTGTGCAGTTATGCGCATATTGATTAAATCGAAAGACACCCATTCTATAAGTATTCTTTAACCTCGATTGTCGGTACCATTCACTTTTACCCATTAGCTCATTACTCCATTTTACCGTATGACCAATTGCGATTAAAACAACGGTTTTTTGCGGCAATTTAGCAACAACAACAGCGCTCCGATCGGTATTCTTATCGCGGTCGATATCTCAATTGATATTCCATTCATCGCGTAATTTTGTCCATCACATACTTAAGCGGTATTGAATGGAAGACCCAGTAAAACGACTGGCCTCTAATTATTCTTTAGTGAGTTGTTAATTTAATACAAATTTGCGACAAAACGAAGCCATTGAGAGAATTTATAGAAAATTTGTATTCATTGTAGTAGTTGGTGTAGTTGAAATGTAAAAAAGAATGTATTGTATAATGTAATATTTATTTAATTCAACTAATTATTCATTTAGCAGTATTGAAATTGTATTACCTATTTCTCCGTGTCCGAATGTAGATTGCCAAATCAGCCACATACCTACTTTCGCTGAACTAAAATGTAATTATCACTATTAAAAACATGAATATCCTTTCACATGCATAGCGATTAGTGTATTTTATATACAGACTTGTGCCAGACTTGTACCATCAGATTCTATGCTTGTACCAAATGCACATAAATTATTTAAAGTTGTTTACGTGTTGTTTACGAACAATTTATGAACAATTATGAACAAATTTTATAAGTTGTGCCAGATATTTTAGTGTGGATAAAGCAGAAAAATATTTTCATTAAATGTGTGCTTTTCTTTCTTTACTATTTCTTCATATTATATATTAAAAAAAAAAAGAATGTGTTTAAATTGATATAATACCGGTCGAGATCCTCTTTGAAAGACACTATTAATGCAAGAAAAGCTACTTTAGGGTCAAAAGTTTGAACAATATAGGTGCTTACTGTAACCTATTCAGTATTCTAGAAGTACGTAAAAGACATTTTAAACTAGAAGGAACCCCAACAAACAATATTAGATATACAGGATACTTTTTCCCCGCATTTTTTAGAACGTAAATATAATTCTGAGTTTTTTTTTGTATCAAGTAGCCAGCGAAGTGTGCCTGTCAAGAAATAAAGCACAATTGTAAATATGTACATCACTTCTACTGTCAAATTGCTGTACTTTTATTGAGGAAATACCAAAATATCCTGTAAAACTACTGTGATAATGCTGTACTTTTACAAGGATATCTAAATACGTAACGCATTAAAAAATACATATTAATTATAAGTATATTAAGTATTTATTACATATAATTTAGTTTAATTTCACAGTACCTACTTTACTTCTAGTGTCAATTTGTTTTTCATTTTCTTCAAAGGTTACAGCTGTTTAGAATATTAACAAATGAAGGAACAAGAGAATACATATCGAAATGTGTCGAAGTAAAGGAAGAACACAAACAATACTCTTTAGAATAATTACAATAATAAACTGTAAATAAATTAATTAATTAGTTGAAAAATTAGCAATACTGATCTATTTAATTTCTTAAAAAGTTAAGAAATACGTTATTTTTTCAATTAAATAAGGTAACGAAACTTTGAATTTCATTTTTTTGTCGGCTTCTTCAGAAAGAAAGCAATTTTTATTACAATTTTATTTAAGTTTTGCCCAAAGGGCCTAAAGGAACCGGAGATTTTTTCTTAACATTTTTCAACAATTTTGCAAATAATCCGCCATTTCCGTAATTTCGTCAAAATAGTTAAATAATAAATTAAATTAAAAAAATGATTAAACATTGTAACAACTTGCCCCAATCTTCCCTGCATTCGGTTGTCCATTACCTATGCCTACCGTAAGCATATCTAATATCTGACGGATTTAATCTGTTTTATAAGGCGGTTATTATAAAAGTGTTCATCACCAACAAAAAAAACTTTTAAATACATTTTTTATTTAGATATATGAAAAAATATAACAATAACAAAAACACAAAATAATTCTCAAGTCCAGGAATCAGTTTAAAAATAAAATATATTCTTAATAAATAAAATTAACAGTAGGTAACTCAAATAAAATCTGTGTCACATTTGTGCACTTACAAATCAAAAATAAACAATATTCATAGTAAATAATCAAATAAAAATAAAATACAGGTACAGTTCACATTTGTGAACAAAACAAAAGAAGATGACGTCCTATTGTTACAAACTCTATCTTGCTTTATTTTTACAATATAAATGGTGTAATTGTTGTACTACCACAAAAAAAATAAAGGTCTAGACGGACTTTTGTATTCAAAATTAAATATAAAACATTTTTTTAAAGTTTTGTATTAAAAAGATAATAAATAGTAACTTGCCACGAATTGCAAAATACAAAAGCACTATGTACGTATGTACTGGCAGAATAATACAAACCGAGTTTCTAGTTTATTACTGAAGCCTCAATTACATTGAGCGAGTTTACACGCTGCTAGTTGGCGAATTCACTAGTTGCTAGTAAACTCGCCCAGTGTCATCATGTTCACAACGTTACTCGCAGCTTGTAAACTATCTGCGAACATGATGACACTGGGCGAGTTTACTAGCAACTAGTGAATTCGCCAACTAGCAGCGTGTAAACTCGCTCAATGTAATTGAGGCTTTACTTAGCTTTTAAGAATTGCGCAAATAAGCATGCCCCAAAGAGTTACACACTCGTGCATGCAATTTGTATGGATTGGCATTTTTTAGTCTCGTTTTGATAATCTTCCTTATTTTAGTCATGAGTAGTAACTAAATAAGTTAGTCAGGACTAACGTCACTAAAGGCCCAACACTGAAAACCCAGTGAATAGATTCGTTGTGTGGCGATTATGTAGATACTAACAGAATTCCAAATCTGAGGCTCTATTATATTGTAGCATCACCTTAAGGAGCAAGTATACCCCACTAATGAAAATTTTTGTTAGTGTTTGGAGAAAAACTATTTGCAATGGAAACTAACCACAGGTGATATAGGACGTAAAAAACACATGAAACAAACGGTGAAGTCAAGGGTGTCTTAGAAAAACCATTTTTTTTCTTAATCGCGGGTTCGAAATCACGTACAAACGATAAATAATTCAAACTAAGTTCATAGGTAAAACCTTTCTATTTTTTTATGTTCTATTTTGGAAAGTCATTTTCATAAAATAATAATGTATACAAAAAAATCGTTATTTAATATTTTATTACTTTTATATACTTTCCAATATGCAATACTACATCAGAAATCCACTGTAAAAATGTCATATCTCTACAACGCGTAATAACGCTAGGATTTCGAACCTACTGTACACTTCCGGTAGACTACATCGTTAATGCAATATCGAATTGAAATATATCACATTGACCACAGCATGCTGGAATATATTAATAATAGCCGGCTCATGTGATAAATTCTTCACTTTAACCTCGCCACTCGGCTATTATTAATAATAACCGGTAATTATTAATGATAACCTATTTATCACTATGGCGGTAACATATATACAATAAATAGTTTAGTGAAGCGTTAGCCGTTTTATTCGAACCAGCGCTAACCCGACTACACACATCAACACATTGTATTTTATTGAGATCGCTCGTACCTGCATTACAACTAGTTTCCCAGGATTTGACAGATGTTTTGATTTTATAGACAGTATTGTCAGATCATCAGCGTTTGACACTGCTCTATAGTATGATAAGGTCATGAGCCTGGCCACATCAAACTTTTTTCGACACGATTACAATTCTTTGTCATACTACGTATGATAATGTAAAAAGAAACAACAGATTGACGGCGTTATTAAGTTATATCCATATTAGTTTTTAATTGAGTCCGATTCGATAAACAGGAGTCAGAAATGCTTATTGCAAATTAAAATAATTACAATCAATAAATAAAGGCAATAATTTTAGGTTAAAAACAGAAGAAATCGTAAATTCTGTGTAAGAGTTTAATGATTCTGAAATACATTAACTGATTTTCTTGTTTGTTCAACTTCAATTAGCATTCACAACCAAATTCATCAACCTACTTCATCATACCAACTGATATCGTATACCTGACGCCTAATTAGTAATAACACTATCCAATTTGGGCGGTATTTATTATTCGTAAGCAGCACTACCTACTTTTACTCAAAAATTCAGTTCAACAACCGCATTCGTTATGTACAATATGACCTGCGAAATCAAAATGACATAACCGAATATTTCGGCCACATGCCACACTCACACAGGAATTTCCTACGCTACACTCTTTGGTCCACTTAGCGCACCATCGCTAAATAGAAAGCATTACCTCGATAAAACACCAAAGTAAATATTGGTTTCCGACCTGGTCATTACTGTACACATTGTATACTACCCGAGGAAGTCTGCAAATGGAAATTATACATCAGACACTGACAGTATACCTACCATTGAATGGTACCAATTCTTATATGGCTAGTGGCTATGCTCGAGAACCCAATTCGTTTAAGTTCCCGAACAAATTATGTAGGTACTTAGTTTTTGCGTCATGCGCGCGTTAGATTGTTTTTTTTTGCGGGAGGTGTATAATTTATGCGGCTTTCGAAAAGACGTGCGTGCAGGACTGCAACAAAACGCGAATGAAATGGTGCAAGTAGGCAGTCCAATTGCGCAAGTGTCTCTGACATTGTAATATTCCTCTGGAGATATAATTGCTAATTAGAATAATGTGTGCAGAAAATGCATCGATTGGAAAATAGAATGTCCCATAGGTTCGAGTTTGCTCTTGACATTTACTGGTTTTAGTTTCTAGAAAATTGCTGTTTTAATTTTAATTGTGTTTGTTTTATGTGGTCTAGTGCGGCGCTAGTTTGATCGTTTCAATTGATATTGAGTTAATTGCTATTATGTAGTGTGTTAGTCATAAATTCAGCTTAGTAGAGCTGCGTTATGAGTTAAACTTGCTAACAAAGAAATGAAGCAGGCATTGTTTTCGAGAAAAATGAAATATTAAAAGTGTCACAATCATGGGCGTATCCAGTTCAAATCGGAAGGATTGAGGACTTCTAGTTTCCAAGATAGAGTTTGACCTATTATACATATGGATTTGACGCCCCCCAACCCATCCCCATAGTGCCCTGAAAGCCCGTAAATGAAAAAATGTACATCCTTCAGATAATTGATCCTTTTAATCATTTCAATCTCGTTTTTCTCATACAAATTATTACTATAAGTCGAGTGGAATGTTTAAAAACATTTGTCAGTTAATTTACATTGGTTTAAAGAAATTCTATTTGTTTAAATAATTCGTTTTTCTCGAAAATTAGTCTGAATTCTATTTCCTGAGTTCGAAATGCCAAATTATAATCTTACAGTGACATTATTATTCGTTAAAAAATTTCTAGCCATTGTTTAAACAATCAATTATTATTAATTTTCAACTTTTTTTCTAACTATGCTAGAAAAGTCAGTTTTTTTGTGAAATTAACTTATAAACTTCATGTTCGATATATACAACAAACCTATTATCTATATTATCTAATAAACCCACATTTGATTAAACAAATTCCATTTGTTTAAACAATTTTTGTTTGCAATTCACCTAAAATTCATTATTTTTTTAGATCGGTCTGGCCAACTGTTATTTTCAAGTGACAGAATTTATATTTTTGGATGATTTCCATTTAAATAACAAAATATTCGTTTTCAATATCATTTATTCGAAAAAATTAAAATGATTTGAAATCCTTTTTTTTTCGGAAAATTGGAGAGTTATATTTCTTTTTAAAATATTAAATTTCCTGCAGTCAACAAATTTTATTAATCACATTTCTTTCTCCATTTCTTATCCTGATTTCCTACCACTGTGTGTCGCAAGATAATGTTAATTTGTTGCTGTCTGGAAACTGTTACCTGTACTCTAATTTGATGAAATATTGAAACCGAATTATTATTTTATTATTCAAACACTGTAAATCATCCCAAAATATATATGATGTCACATCAGAATAACAGTTGGCCAGACCGATCTATAAAAAAATTAATTTTAGGCGAATTGCAAAAAAAAATGTTTAAAGAAATGGCATTTGTTTAAACAAAAAAGTTGAAAATGAATTATAATTGATTGCTTACACAATAGGTAGAATGTTTTTAATGAAATGTCCCTCTAAGGTAATAAACTGCCATTTCGAACTCAAAAAACAGAATTCATGTAAATTTGAGGCCTCGAAAAGCACGAGTAAAAATCAAAATTTCGAAAAAAATACGTGTCCACTTTTTTTTTAATTGGAAACGATTTGGAGGGGATCGTGCTTTCTAAATAAAAATAACCACCTTAGTGTCCTGAAAGACTGCTATGTAATAAACATAATACCAAAATACGAAAGGGGGGGCTGCCCCCCTGGATACACCCATGATCACAATAAATTGTTCTAATCTAATTTTTGGGAATCCGCAACAATAAAACTTATTATTAATAAACTTAAGTTTTTAGTTTCTTTTTTAATTTTCTGTATTTTGCCTTCATCAAAGGCTTCCTCAGGAAATCTACAATAAGTAAGTAATTTTTGTATACAAATATTATAACAAATTTATAAATACTTACTAAACGCGAACAATATAATATAAAATACAATATATGTGAACATAATGAATGAACATAATAAATTAATCAAAAATTATGACGACCCTGCAAAGATTTTAATAGCATTAATATTTTTTTTAAATTATACTTAATTTTCAATGTCTGTTTTAAAATTACATGTATTTAATTCATCAATCAACAGCACTTCCAAAAAGTTTCTATTTCGTTGATTTTTACAAACACCCAAAATGTTGACATTATCAAAATCAAAACTATGGTTTTCCTGAAAAGCATGTTGAGCTAATGCACATCTTAATTTGCTATATAGTTTTTATGTCTGACTTAGGTAACGAAATTCTAGTTTTTAAATAATTACCAGTCTGATGAACATACCATAAATGACAAGAAGAACACGGAATAGAATAAACAACCCCAGAATTTAAAACCAAAGGCGTTTTATCTTTAACAAAAAAAAAACTTTAAATTTTTAACATTATATTTTGCAAATGTAACGTTATTACATTTTAAAATTTTAATTAAACTGGATGTTAAACCCAGTTGTTGAAGGGAAGAAACATTATTTTTATGATATGACCGAGAACCAAATAATAAACGATTAAGTAAGTTTTTTGGAAAACCATTATTCAAAAATATTGAAAACAATATTTAATATGTTTCTGGCTAAATTTAGAATTGTAATTTTTTGCTATTCAGTTTGATTATAATATATCACTATATATAATTCATAAAATAAAAAAAATAATAAATACTATATAAACATATTTTTTATTTCTTTTCTCTGAATACGAGCCTGAAAGTTGCATATAACGTCAGGTTTTTGCGTTTTTGTTGTTTCTTTTATGGGGAACTTAAAGAAACGTTGAAAATGCTTGAAAAAAATAAAGCTGAACAAACTTCCAGGATTTTAGGTAAATGTATAAATCTGCGTAGTTTTGGAGGTCCTTTTGAGGTTTATAGAACTTATTATAAATTTGCATATTACCAAATTCACGCTTTATTTTTTTCGATAGAAAAATGTTGAGTTCGAATTCGTCTTCAGGATCATTTATACCCGAAACACAATTTTGTATTCTAATTATCAGTATTTTTCTTGAAAGTTTGTTTGATGTTCTGCCATAAAATGTTTCCTTTACCACTAATACAATTAATAAATCTACCAAAATCAGTAAAAAAAATAAGGGGTTGCCATTAAAAAAGTGTCGATGACGGCATAAGCAGTAACAACCACAAAAGGAATTTTGATCGATTTTTCTCTGATTTATTCCTTGTATTATAAAGTATTCGCATGGAAAGTCTGACAAAAATTCATTAAATAGTTCTTTAGATATATTCTTCGGAAAATATCTAAGTTATTAAGTTCCTAAGTTTCTTTCCGCGAGTTTTGTGGTGTTCAAGAATTCTGTTCGTTCGTTAATATGAAGAACAAAGTAAAGTATAAAGGTGACCGCAAATAGCGAGCAGAGCGAAGCTAAGCTACGGCTTAGAAAAAGACAGATTCCACTAAATTCCATGAGAGCGAGCGTGAGATGTGTATCGGGCCAAGCTACGCTAAGCGATACCGAGCTCGGCTGTGCTGTGCGAAACGAAGCAGAGCAGAGCTGAACGAAGCTGGCATGATTCTACTCATCTTCGCACAGCGTGGCCCAGCTTGGAACCGCCCCGCTCCGCTTTGGTCCGCTGGCGATTTTCTTTGACCGGTACTGAATTTTTTTCCTGAAAATGTGCATTTGCTATTTTCAACACGTGGTTTTAACACTTTTGTTCAGTTGTAAATGTAAGCACTACAATGGCGAGCGAAGACATCGACATAATCGAACAAATTATTGAATTGGTTCGAAAAGAACCCATTTTATATAATACTGAACACAATGGTACCATGACAACAAAAGAAATAATAGATTGTGGGAAGTGATTCGTGGTGAATGTAATATAAACACGGTTAAGTAATTTTATATTGTTTGTTTATTATTATAAAATTTAAATATCGTTTTGCCATGGAACTTCTCCTAATGGAGAGATGAAAAACCTAGCAAACTAGTCTCGTATTAGAAATGCTTCTTGTCTGGCATTTGCAGGTTGTGGTTGTAAATTGTTCGATTGTTGGTTGGTCTGATCAGTGTCATTGTTGATACCATACAGACAGCAAGCGAAAATTAAACGAATTATATTTGAAGCTGTTTCTAGGGCGGATGAAGAATATGAACAAACGAAGCAATTAGTTCAATTTAATTCAGTTCCTGGCAGCAGCACGTCCAGCTCTCCTGTATCCGTTGACACAAGCGGACGGTCTTATTTAAATTCATAAAATCTATATAAATTGATATAGCTTCATATTGTTTTTTTTTCATCAAAAAGAATAAATTTTATATTTATCGTTTAATGTGCTTTATCTACTTTTCCTAAAATAATTAATTAATATCATCAGACTCTCCTAGTGTCTATGCATATACAAAGCAATTTGTGTCTTCAATAAAATTTTAAAATAGGAAATAGATAATGTGAAAGAAATAAAATAAAATAGGTACAATAAAATTCAGGTAGTAAATCCTTAGTTTGTTATAATTTTTGTATAATTTGTTCAAGCAGTAGCGCAATGATTTTAAAATTTGTTATTCATTTGTTCCCTTTTATTATGATATAGAAAACGATTATCTCAAAATCTTCTGCTTATGTAAGGCATTCAAATAGTGGCACATCAAAAACTTCTAATGGATCATTTTTGCGAATACCCAGTCTATTCCTTTAGTTAGGTATATGTACACATACACATACACATATACTTTATAAAACATATAAATATAAGAGTGATATTACCTTAAGCATATAGCAAGTCTTTCTTCTGAGGACACAGGCTTCTTAAAGTAAGTGACTTTCTTTTCGATGTCGCACTTTATTATTCCATGTATTTGATTGAAGTCACTTTTACACATCCGAAAATAATTTTTAAATTGTTTGTCATCTAAATCCTTGACCAAAGCATTAAATTCGCCAAATTCGCCATATTTGCGCAAATGCAAACTCGTCCCTGCTTTTCTCAGCGTTTTACGACGACAGAACACAATACTTTGCATAAAATCTTCAGCACTGGAGTCTGATTCCGATTGTAATAACAAATATAACTTCTCCATTTCTCTCAACCTAGTCAATAAGTGAGCAAATAAATAGTTTACAGGTCCTGCTCCAGTCCGCCCTGAATCGCTCATGTTTGCTTTGTGTAGCTACGTTTCGCATAGCTTTGCTTCGCCCAGCTTCGCTTTGCCCAGCTTCATATCGCTCACTACAGCTTCGCTCCGCCCAGCTTAGCATCGCTCGCAATTTGCGGTCACCTGAAGACTTGTTTTAGTAGCAAATGTTGTTTGGAAAAAATACACACTGATTTTTATTCATGTTTGTACACAATTCATCCTGATTGATACACTGATGGGCCCACCCCTACTGTATATAGTTGTTACATGTGAATAAGAACACGAAATCTTTTTCTAAAATGTTACTTCACATACTATTCTACTAAAAAGTTAATTCACATACTTTTTATTGAATTACTACATTTAGAAATGCCAATTGGTAAGAAAAATTAAACGTCATAGGTAATAAAATACAATACCTGTCAAAATATCAAATTGTGATACACGTTTAATTTCACATTTGATCACCAACAACAAATTTCTACCGTATTTTTAGCCTACAGTGTATATTTTCTGTAGTCTGATGAATTATGATTTTGTATGTACCTACAATATAAGCTTCTGATCATATTTTCAGACATCAAACTTGGCAAGTATTCAGATTTATTGATAAACTCTTCATATTGTGATAGGAGTAACAGTTGCAAACATAACCCGCGTGGTTTTTAGTTTCGTTTACGAATTTTAAAAAAAATTGACTAGTGGTGTAACAAAAAGTAGTGAAAGGACTAACGAACAATGCATCACAGATTAATTATCGTATATTTTCATCTGAAACTCACTTGTATCAAAGCCGCACATTGTGCAACAATGTAAGTTCGTTGGCAGCAGATTGTTTGTATTCGTTTACCTGTAGCCTTGGGCAAGGTAACTTCATTTTTAGAAGTGTGTTACTTTCTTTTTCATCGGTAACACCGGGTCGGAAAAAACACGCCACAAGTTATTTACATCTCGATTAATCGATTAATCTTCGGCGTCGCTGATATGAATTCGATTTTTAGTAGATAAAATGCACTAACTGTGGCAGGTGGATGACATTGTGACCCAATTTTTAACGCACTCATTAATCTAGACGGTTGCCGAAGACTTTGAATCACCTTGAATAGTTTACGATACAATGTTATTAATTAGGTTTGTTAAGGTTGTTGTAAAATAGAAACTTTTTACAACTGTAATTAAGTGGAATTTAGGAAATAATATGATTTATGTATCTATTGGGAGGAGATGATATTTGGGTCATTGTAGTAGGCAGCATTAAGTGTCTCCACAAAAAAAGGGACAGTCTAATGGCCTCAGATCAGGGGACATAGCCGGCCATTCCATTGGGCCTCCGGAACTTTTATTTGTGCCAAACAACTAATGTCTTTTAGTCAAAATTTACGTTTTGTATATTATAAGGAACGATTTGTTCAAATAATTAATTATGTTTCTGTTGAGTGAAAGAATTATAATTTTTTTAATTGACCGAAATTATTGGGCAAAAAATGGGACACTCTGTAGATGTGTACTATTGATTACAAATAATGTAAAATATTTGAGTTATATAAGAACATTCACTACATTTAGTTGGATTGATAGCAAAATTAGAAATTGATTAACAACGACAAAAGCCGCTAAATTGACATATTAAGTTTCTGCTAAATCTTCTTCGATAACAGAATCAGAAAATATGGAAGATTCACACGATTGAATGGACGATGATGACAAGAAAATGTCTGCTGTTGATATATCATCAGATCAATCAGATGACACTGACATTTTTATTCTTTGTTTTAAAAATGTTTGTATTTTTATAAAAATAACCTTTATTTTCTGTTAAGAAAATAGCTTTTGATTTTATGATAAAAGAAAAACCTATATTTAATAATTAAAGCTTTCCTTTTACTGATATTTTTGATAATAATATTATGTTTATAAATACCCCTATAAATTTCCACTTTGGGTAAATACCCGGGTATTTACCCTTGATAATAAATACCCGGGTAATGAACATCACTGGATGTCGCACATCCTCGACCAGTGGTTGGTCTTCCGAGACCTACATGTAGTCAAAGTTTTTGGAAGATTTTTCACATTATCTTGTTGTAGAAATTTATTTTCTAAGTTGCTGACTGTGGATTGGCCGAAGACTTTGAATCACCTTGAATAGTTTACGATACAATTTTATTAATTAGGTTTGTTAAGGTTGTTGTAAAATAGAAACTTTTTACAACTGTAATTAAGTGGAATTTAGGAAATAATATGATTTATGTATCTATTGGGAGGAGATGATATTTGGGTCATTGTAGTAGGCAGCATTAAGTGTCTCCACAAAAAAAGGGACAGTCTAATGGCCTCAGATCAGGGGACATAGCCGGCCATTCCATTGAGCCTCCGGAACTTTTATTTGTGCCCAACAACTAATGTTTTTTAGTCAAAATTTACGTTTTGTATATTATAAGGAACGATTTGTTCAAATAATTAATTATGTTTCTGTTGAGTGAAAGAATTATAATTTTTTTAATTGACCGAACTTATTGGGCAAAAAATGGGACACTCTGTAGATGTGTACTTTTGATTACAAATAATGTAAAATATTTGAGTTATATAAGAACATTCACTACATTTAGTTGGATTGCTAGCAAAATTAGAAATTGATTAACAACGACAAAAGCCGCTAAATTGACATATTAAGTTTCTGCTAAATCTTCTTCGATAACAGAATCAGAAAATATGGAAGATTCACACGATTGAATGGACGATGATGACAAGAAAATGTCTGCTGTTGATATATCATCAGTGGACACTAACATTTTTATTCTTTGTTTTAAAAATGTTTTTATCTTTATAAAAATAACCTTTATTTTCTGTTAAGAAAATAGCTTTTGATTTTATGATAAAAGAAAAACCTATATTTAGTAATTAAAGCTTTCCTTTTACTGCTATTTTTAATAATAATATTATGTTTATAAATACCCCTATAAATTCGCACTTTGGGTAAATACCCGGGTATTTACCCTTGATAATAAATACCCGGGTAATGAACATCACTGGATGTCGCACATCCTCGATCAGTGGTTGGTCTTCCGAGACCTACATTAGCCAAAGTTTTTGGAAGATTTTTCACATTATCTTGTTGTAGAAATTTATTTTCTATGTTGCTGATGTGGATTGGTTTATTTGCCAATCAAGATACTTACTTGTCTCTGAAAAGTTGACATACTTCGTGATGAGTTCAGTTCGATCTCTATACCCAATCATCATTAATCACGAAAAAATAATACACTGCTCAAAAAAATTAGGGAAACACTTTTTTCGAAATCTGTAACTTTTTAAATAGTTCTAGGCCAATCACATTTGGTATACTTCAACGGCATATATTTAACTGAAGAAAATTACAAAAACAATGTTACAACTCTTAGTTACTTCTAAGTTGCACTTAAAAATGTAAATTAATAACGCAAAACAAAATGGAAATGACTGTCATAATATCGATGACAGTCGGGTTCTCTGTGGATTGGTGAGGTTTAAGAGGCTGGTTCAGCCTAACTTCAGGTCTGTTCTGCTCAGCTCTGGCGGTCCCCTATTGGTCCAATTATTCAAACAGTTCAATGCTCCTGTGGGTTAATTATTGAATAATGATAGCATCTTATAAGATTACAACAATCTGAATTAACTATTCTAGTGCGCCACATCTCCATATTTATTATACCCATGCCCAATTTTAAACAATTGCTGCTCAAAGATAGACGTATAATTGGAGGACGAGTGATATCCTGATTTCAGGAATAACATTTCAATTATGTATTTTTGCGATGCGCCGCAGTAGTTCCACTTTATGTCAATGTACAATTTGAAAAAATCCAATAAATGAAAAGAAATAAAGCCACACCTTTGAAGAATCGGCGTCGTATTTTCCCAATTTTTCCATCCATGTTCGAGTCTGAACAGTGTGTCCATCTAGGATGTTCTCGAGAACTAGTCGTCATTAGACGAAGATAATAGTAATGGGTCTATCTCTATCTACCATATACCACAAAAAAAGGCTGTTACTCGCTAAAATTCACATTTATATTTACTGGGACAGATTTCGAGAGTTCTAACCTACAAATCCGATATAATCTGAAAATGTAGAAAACTTGGGGACACTGCACAAAGAAGTATTCTAATCGAAATTAGGAGATTACATAAAAATTCTACTATTATATCAGACATCAATCCGGTTTGTGCCTAAAGAAGTATACTGTTGTTTTTTAAAATTTCCTTTTCAATTGTTAGGTTAGTTAGCAGAATATACATATAAACAGTGCTGTTTTATCCATTCTACTACCAGAGAATTCAAGCTCCAAGTATGGTATGATGCAGAAGATCATTACGGGTTTTGTAATTGGATTCAAATCACATTACGAGGAATCAAAATCCTTACGTACTATTTTGTTGATCGAAGAGGATTTCTAGACAAGAAATGTGATTACTAATTTTCATAATTTCCATGAACTGACAATAAAATTATCTAGGTATGCTGAAGATTACCGATTTTTTATCAAATTTTTTGGTAATATTACTGGAAGACGTGTATAACATTATTATATGAGAAATGTATAATGAGACATCGTCGACTTGTCAACCACCGACTCCAGATGTTTTTCTTCTCAAGTGCAAAGTGTATGGAGGATTACGTTTAACACAACAAACCGCAGATAGTATTGCAATTAGCCCCGAAGAACCGAACAAGCATTACGACTCGTATGCGTGTGGTCTCATGATAGCGAGGATCAACATTTTTGTGATTTTGATATTATAATATAATATTAATAAAGCTTATGTTGTCTATTTGTCTTTTATAAATAATATATGAATTACAAATTGGTAAATAAAGAATAACTTATTAACTGTTTTGTTTTTCTTATACGTCATCAGATCCCTGTGCTGTGGATGTACATACGTATGTAATATCGACCCATGCAACAAAGACTATAATAACTACATTTAGTATGTTAGTTACGATAGTCTTCGTTGCATGGGTCGATATGTATTTGTTTTTCAGTAGCTAGGCATAAGTGTATTATCGGCTGAGAAATGAGTGCATAATCTATCGTACCAAGAGTAAGTAATCTGTGACCAAAGTTATTGGTACGGGGTTTGTTTTTTAGGAGGTATAATGTATATGGGCGCATAATCTCAATACACTTTCAAATATTCCACATATTCATAGTACGTGTGCGTGTATTCATAGTACGTGTGTTTTTGCATATATCACTTCATAAACCGTAGACAAATGTTGAAGTTATTTATCATATAAATATATGATAAATATCTCACATACTCCATATAGGTTATGTCACGGTTATGTCAACAATTTATCACAGTAATTTTTAGATCTACCATGTTATGTTGGTCAGCGTTGTAAAATCACTAGACGGCCTGCTTACGCGTGCAAAAATAAATTGAAACAGCGTTAAAGACGTTAGATCATATAATGTTGACCGCACGTCGGCAAAGTCTATCTTGTTCCAAAGTAGCTTTAGCGAAAACGTCGACATCCCCACGCAAAGACCAATTCTCGACTGATTTTTCTAAACTTATCAAAAATAGCCAAGCCTCCGTCGATCAGCTGTTGGACAACGCTCTTAATACAGTGTATTCCCTCCACGCGCACAAATCACTTCCTCACACATGCGTGGCATGTTTCGCACTAGTCTGCGAAGAGATTTTTGGGGTATGATTTCCCATTCCTCAATCAGGTCCTGCGATCAGTTCCTGTATGGTTAGTGCTGGATTAGGGCGCTTGAGAACATCGGTCAAACTGATCCAACACGTGTTCAATAGGATTCAGGTCCGGACTTAACGCCGGCCATTCCATGACCTGAATTCCACGATCTTATAAAAAGTTTCTGGTGATGCCGGCGGTATGTGGCTTTGCATTGTCCTGCATTAGGATGAAATTTTGACCCACGTCATATGCAGCAGGCACCACATGATCCTCCAAGATGTTTTCGATGTAATTCATGCCATTTAGTCGACCAGGAACCACAACAAGATCAGTTCTGTTGTCTATACTGATTCCAGCAAAAACCATCACAGATCCACGATCAAATCTATCCACTTTTTGTTAAGTAGCGGCTGCGTAGCGTTCACCAGGACGTCTATATACACGTACTCGACCGTCGCAACGAGTTAAACGCAAGCTGGACTCGTCTGTAAACTGTACAGGCGTCCAGTGACGAAGTTGCCAATCTCGGTGATCCACAGCAAACTTCATTCGCGCTGCTTTATGATGCTGAGTAAGGCGTGGTGCGCGGACAGGTCTTCTTGGTTTCAAATTCGCTTCTTTTAATCTGTTTCTAACAGTTTGATCAGAAATTTCTATTCCATGTGCTCGTCTTAGGTCGTTTAGGAGGTCTCGTGCTGTGGCAGTACGCTGAGTTCAAAGCATACTTGACATTCTTTCCATTTTGTTTTGCGTTATTAATTTACTTTTTACTTTATCATACGCAGTATGTAAAGATTCATGCCAAAAAAAATTTTTGAGATTTTAGCGGAAATGTCTTTTTGGGTCCCCTGAACATTTTTGACCAAGGTACAAAAAAATGTCGGTGTGTGTGTGTGTGTGTATGTGTGTGTGTGTGTGTGTGTGTACCCGTTTTTTTGTGGCGACGATTCCGGAGAAACTACTAAAGGTATCGGGACGAAACTTCATATTTAGAAGTTTCATAACCAAACTTAGAGCTTAAAAGCTTTCTGTTGAAGAGAGTCCAAAGGAACTGGAGGTTTAGTCTTAGCATTTTTGAAAGATTTGGCAAATAAGCCGCCATTTCTGGAATTTCGTCGAAATAGTTAAATAATAAATTAATGATGAGGAAATTCTGAATAATTTATCACTATGACATTTTTTGGTACAATCAATAGTTTAGCTGCATGAGCAAATTCTATTTCTACGAGATCGGTCGTACTGCCTGAAAACTAGTAGCCAGGATTTGTCAGATTTTTTGATTCTTATGACAGTAGGTAGTCTTGGTGTCAAACGCTAATGTTTCGACAATAACTTCTGTCAATATAAGCTGCGTTCGCATATTGTATTACATTTTTACGCCCAATAACACGTAAGTGTCATTTGGACGGTGTACCCGGTGTCAACGGAGTACAATATCCGAACGCAGCTTTAATCGACATATCTGTCTAGTTCTAGTAGTTTTATTTTAATGCAGACATGGCCGATCTCGATCAAATAGAGTCTCATGCAGCTAAACTATTAACTTTATATATAGTATGATAAAGTCATGTGCCTGGCCACATCAGATTTTTTAAGTGTAACTTAAACTTAGGACCATCTTCACCTATAGTCATTCATCTTTACCAGTAAACCTTTCGTGATTTTACTTATGTACCTTATTCAAAATTTTATACTGCTGAATTTTGTTATCTGACAACCTTATATCCATAGCAAACATACTGAGATTGCGTCCATACTTTCGCTGTTACTGTACCTACTATACATAAGTCTGTTGTTGTGAGTCCAGATTTGGCTTACCCATATACCACCAGCAAATAAATAATAATTTAAACAAATGATATTAAACTAGATGACGAGAAAATTTGTCTCATCCGGACACTTCTCGGTGCTATTACGTCATAAAGAGATAAGATGAATGAACTTACACATAATTGATAGAGCGGGCTCTTGCTATAATGCTGTGCATAACTCAACAACTCAACTCAGTGCCTACTTTAAGTTGTGTGAGCCGCGACGAGTAATTTTGTAATGCATGTGTTTATGAGTCCACTTTCTACTTTTATTGTTCGGAAGAATTAGCAAATGAGATGCGTTTTGTTCCGCATGCTTATTGTGGTTTAACACTCGAATGCATCCAAAAGTTTTTGTCGTTAAGTACTGTGTTGAGGTAAATTATAAGATAGTGTCGGGTAATATTTATAGATTAGCAACTATTAAAGATTCTTTTTGAATAAAATTTCTTAGTATTATTGTTATCTAATTACATTTCCTTGTATTGAGTAACATTTGATAATGATTACTAATGCATTATTGAAATATCAGAGTGAACAAACCGTTGAATACAAATTTCAAGTTTACCATAACTTTAGTGAGGTCAAACGTA
The DNA here is from genome assembly GCA_963966075.1 of Aphodius sticticus. Classification (NCBI taxonomy): domain Eukaryota; kingdom Metazoa; phylum Arthropoda; class Insecta; order Coleoptera; family Scarabaeidae; genus Aphodius; species Aphodius sticticus. The sequence continues at coordinate 69,088,407 of OZ014509.1, forward strand.
TGTGCGATGGGGAAAGCAGAAAATTTTTATGTTTTACGTACATGAAGTTGGTGAAGGTATACCTCAATTCTGTGAAGGTGTACAGACACCTATATTTCGTACAGTGCCAGTAAAAGATAATTGAATCCGGAGAATGTTAATTTCTTAAATTACTTCCTTTCAAATATTGCTACAAATTATTATTATTAGTTTGTACAGGTATGCATTTTTATTTCATTCTCATATTTAACTTATTTTCTTTAATTTTCAAAGGTATGTTATGTATGACAAATTTAATAATTGTCTATGTCCCGGGACGATAATCGGTCAAACATTACAAAGTTTATTTTTAGTTTATTTCCTTTAATTGTGCCGGACAGTGGACATATCAAATATTGATATTTGTTGGTGAAATTTTGTGCGCGTATATTGTTATGGTTCTGTTTCGTGTTAAGATTCTGTTGTATACTTGTTTTGCGACTAAAATGGCAGTAATGTCAGTAAACTAATCCCAATAAAACTTTGATATTAATATAAATTTTACTTGCTTATTATCAGTGCAATATTGTTGTCGCCAAATTAATAAATATTAAGTTTATATTTAGTGTATTACGTGAGGTAGCGGAATTGACTAATTCATATTTTTCTTTGAAAAAAAATACTAATTTTGAAAACCTTTTGTTTATATTCTCTGCAATGTTATCAATTAATCCGAATAGAAAACACTCAATGGTTGATCAATTATAGATTGAATGAATATGAAAAATCTACACCTATACGGAGCCGGCATGAGTACGTTAGAAAGTAGAGATTAAAAAAAAATGCTGTAATTAATGGTGTCAGAACTCTCGTTAGAAGTACAACAATGCGCAGCCTCTGAGCTTTAAAGTAAATTAATTTTAAACTTACCAAAATAGTGCCTCACGGGACGTAGGATTGTATGGGTACTTTTGTTATTTTTAGAGATAGAAAGGCGGTTAAATGGACAAAGTAGTGCAAATTTATATGCTCTTTCATAATCTGTTCAGAAAACAGTTGAATTCCAAACGGTTCCTATTTTGAAAAGAACCAAAAATTGTTTTTTTGGTTATGGTCATAACTTCTTTATTTGTGAACCAATCAAAAAAGCGTTTTGACATTATAAAGGCACTTTTTTGTCTACAATTTGATTGTCAGTTTAAATTTTTTTTTCGCCAATATATTCTTCAGAAACAAACGAAACTTTTGTTTTTCTTATGGTTTTATGGTTTTATACATGTTTGGATTCATGATTTCGTTCTGAGGAATTTGGTATGCCACATGCCACGTTTTTAATACAATAAGATAATAGAATTGACTGAACATTGTACACTTCGAGAATTGCTGTAAATCGCATGGTACCATGGAAGACATTTTGTGAAACAATGTGATATCTACCCATATGTACCCATCTGTTGAACAAAAACGGTGAAAAACCAGAATTTTATAAAAAAATAAATATTATGGTCCGATGAAACATATTTTATAACTGCGGTATTTCCAAAGAAGACGCACTACTGGGTACTGGGACCGCGAAAATCAGCACCTTTTTGCACCGTGCCATAATCAGGTGCGGTTTGATTTTAATGTATGGTGCGGTATAGTGGCAAACTGATTAATCAGGTCAATTTTTTTATAACAAAAATTTAACTTCGGAGAGGTATCGAACTATTTAGATAGGTATAAGACATAAACGGAGAGTACTTGCTACCAATTCAGAAGTATCATGACCATCAAGATAGCCGGATCTTACCCCTTGTGATTTTTATCTATGGAGTGACTTAAAAAATAAGGTGTATGGTGGGGAGTTACGTGACACCGTCATCGCCGCTTTCAATTCGATTGACAGCAGAACCATCGGTAAGGTCACCGTATTACGGAATGCTGTGAAAAATGCCTTCACGAAAATGGCGAGATTTTTGAAAACATTATTTAGTTTGTTAAAATGTTGTTAGTTTTTTATGTTGTGTAGCTAGTACAAATAAATACATTCCAAAATTTTACTGTAACTTGACTATGGGCACATAAATACTGTATCACTCAAATGTGCACCATGTGATTTTCAGATATTAAAAAAAACTTCAATTTTGTTCATATTTAGAACAATTATTGTGTTCTAAATATGACATGTTGCATACCAAATTACTCAGAAAGAAAATCTGAATGCTAACATGTATAAAACCAATATGGCGTCCATAAGAAAAACAAAAGTTTCCGTAGATAGTAAAGTGCCTTTATAATGTCAAAACGCTTTTTAGATGGGATCACAAATAAAGAAGTTATCACCATAATCAAAAAAATACATTTTCTGGTTTTTTCAAAATAGTTTGGAAACCATTTGGAATTCAACCGTATTCTGAACAGATTATGAAAGAGCACATAAATATGCACTACTTTGCCCATTTAACCGACTTTTTATCTTTAATAACAAGAAAAGTACCCATACAATCCAACGCCACGTGAGACACACTGTATACTAGAGAGCGTTATTACAGTTGACAAACATTTTAAAATTATTTTCTGCAATTTTAGAATACGATATGCTAATTTATTATAACTACAAGGTACATAAGGACAACAATCCATTTATTAAACGAATTCCCTACCAATCTAAACTGTTTCTTATAATGATTAATGCAACATTCAACTAACTGACATATTATCTAGGTCACTCGAAACGCTCAGTAACTACGAAAGCAGTACCGGGAATTTTTATTAAAACCCAGCTACAAATTTTTAATTCACTGAACAGGTTACTTGGTTCTATAGCCCATAAGCACACCACATACTGACGCACGATAATGCTCGGCCATTCGGTCATTAAATCATCTAAAAGTGGTCGTTCACACGGTCTCCAAGGAATTTTTATGCGTCGATGGGGTCCAGGATAAAAGGGATGCCCTTTTAGAAAAACCACACGTTAATGGGCTCCATTTATCATGGAGTTACTCTTGGACCCCAACATTATCTCATTAGTAATTCCGAAGCTAAGCGAGTGCCTTTATAAGTGCCTATTTATTACTCACTCATATTCATATCGAAGGAATACAAGCCGTTTCAACTACCTACCTCATGTATGTATATTGATAAGGTCTTGGTGTTTAATGACTTATCGCTAATGAAACAGTAACAGGATAAGTGACCAGCACTCAAAAATATTTATTGTGGTACATGGTAGATAATTTGATCTGTTATTGTGGCGTCTAGTTGGTTATTTGTAACATTAGTCGTAAAGATTAGGTCTATTGTAAGTGTAACGTTTCTTTTAGTTATTACCATTCTTAAGAATACGAAGATAAAATACGACATTACACCTGTTTAAAAACTAAAGATAAATATATAAATATAACAGAAGCACTTTGAACTTATTGAAAAATTATCAGAAAACAATATTACACTTACAAGAATATTTTTTACTTTATCATACGCAGTATGTAATCATGCCAAAAAGAATTTTTGAGATTTTAGCGGAAATATGTGTACCCGTTTTTTGTGGCGACGATTCCGGAGAAACTACTAAAGGTATCGGAACGAAACTTCATATTTATAAGTTTCATCACCAAACATCACCAAAAAGAGGGTCCAAAGGAACTGGAGGTTTAGTCTTAGCATTTTTGAAAGATTTTGTAAATAAGCCGCTATTTCTGGAATTTCGTCGAAATAGTGAAATAATAAATTAAAGAAATTCTGAATAATTTATCACAATGACATTTTTTGGTAAAATCAATAGTTTAGCTGCATGAACAAATTCTATTTCTACGAGATCGGTCGTACTGCATGAAAACTAGTAGCCAGGATTTGTCAGATTTTTTGGATTCTAATGACAGTAGGTAGTCTTGGTGTCAAACGCTAATTTTTTGACAATAACTTCTGTCAATATAAGCTGCGTTCGCATATTACATTACACTTTTTACACCCAATAACACGTAAGTGTCATTTGGACGGTGTACCCGGTGTCAACGTAGTACAATATCCGAACGCAGCTTTAATCGACATATCTGTCTAGTTCTAGTAGTTTTATTTTAATGCAGGCATGGCCGATCTCGATCAAATAGAGTCTCATGCAGCTAAACTATTAATTTTACATATAGTATGATAAAGTCATGTGCCTGGCCACATCAGATTTTTTATAGTAATAGACAGTGTTGTATATATTTTGTTATAGAAGAAGGTGCATCTCTGCAATGCGTTGCCACTGGTAACCAGTTTCCTAATTTGTACACAACGACTTTTGACCGAGATTGGAATTCTAGTCGTTCATAGATTCTTCTAGTGTAAGTTACCGAATAAAGAGAGATGCTTTACCGTTTGACAGCTGTTTCGAAGAGTTTATCTTATCAAAGGAGCATTTTTATACAATGTTGTACTATCGTGGCCATATATTATGGCCGCTCTTTTGACGTCGATTTTCTCGCAAATCTAGGAGCGAAAAAGTTTAAAACAATTCTGATCCTGTCCTTGATTAATATGCTGCAACTCATAAAAATTTGAAAGCTGTATATGTTGGCGTTTACCCGATTTTTCCAAATTAAGAAGAATTGGCGCTGTTTTTGTCCCGTAAATTTCATTCGTTTAATTTTAGCAGTTAATTATGCCGGAAATAATCCATAGATTTCAACGAATTAAAAAGTAAAATCCCCTGCGGAATGCTAGCTTTCAATGTGCATTTTTGTACTAATAACTAAATATTGTTGCCTTTATATTGTTTATCAATTTGTTATTAAGAATTTTAAGAATCGGATGCTTGATGAACAAGATTATAGAATTTTCCATTGTTGTGTCCCATTGTGTTGTGGTTTTAATTTGCTCTCGATAGTGTTGATAATCTTCTTGCATTTCTGAATTGTTGGCTCGTGTTCATTAGGAACAGTAGAAACAATAGAATGACGGCATTATTAAGTTACATCCATATTAGTTTTTAATTGAACCTGTTTCGCTAAACAGGAGCCAGCAATTTTTATTGCAAATTAAAAGAATAAAAACAGACAAAGTCGTAAATTCTATAATAAGAATGAGATTATATGCATGGTGACTGCGTTGTCCCGTTAACATTCGTTACTGATATATCCGCTCCATCAAAATCTTGTTTACAACCTTATTATATAAAAACTGAAATGATTGAAGAGTAAGACATAATTTATTTCAATTTTTTCTGTCCAGTAGTTTTAGAGTTATGAGCCGTCAAACCAAGGCTGTGGAGTCGGAGTCGGAGTTCAGACAAATTTCAGAGGAGTCGGAGTCGGAAAAAATGTACTAACTCCGACTCCAGGTCCATGTCTAAATAATGTAGAAAAAGACATGCGAGATGGCCGTTGCCTCAATAGATAGTAAACGATTAACTAAACATTATTAGGTCTTTTACAAAGTAGATATAGTTTAACTACAAAACACACAGGTCGGTGGTGAGTGATGATTAGCAAAATGATTATTGTGAGTCGCTTGCCGCGTCGCATATATAGTTTATGTATTTCTCATTTCCAATAACCAACTTCAATATGCTAATTATGATAGCTAGATCATCTACAAATAAAAAAATCGGACTTCGATGCATACTTAGCGTCAACGTGTCGTTTTCCTTATTCATCAAAATTACGAGAATTTGCTGCTATTCGTTCAGCCACAAAGAACAGCTGAACAGTTCATTAAATATTGCAAAAAGTATTTTAATGATATTCCCTTGCAATTTTAAAAAGAAAAAACAGTTTCCTACAGCTTTTGTACCAGAGGAAACAACGTGATGGTATCACAGTCGTATTATCAACTCTCAACATTTTTTTTATTTGTATTTGTCCCAATATCTGAATGTTTGTAAAAGATAATGCTTTACTAGGAAAGCTTTGCAATTTTAGCTTTAATGTTTGATAACTTTAAACGTTTAACCGAAATAGACTCTTTTTTTTGGCACATGAACAAATTTATCAAAAGTATCACCCTTGATTATACAATATTATGGTATAATCACATCCTTTTGTATTTAACAAAATATGTAGAGATTTTAAATTGTTACTGATTCTGTCGAGTGTAGGTTACGGCTTTTAGGATTATTGGTGGCTATGTCGTAGTCTTCTTGCGATCAACTAAAAAACACCGATATTCGCAGATTTCGTCACCTACACTTGACAGAATTGAGCCAGATATATTTTTTATATTAGCAAAGGTATAAACTTCATTCTAACGTAATTTTTAATGCATTAACTTAATCATGCATAATATATGTATAATAGCCGATTAAAAATTGTAACTGCATTTCCGATTTAAACTCTACCTTAAGTTGAATGTCGGAATATCCATGTATGCAAGTCATACTCATTGCAGCCAGAATTGTGACGTCATTACCACTAACAGAAGTAAGAGTTGAGATTACTTTGAGCTTATTTTGCACTTAATGTTGCATTCATTGAAATAAATTTTATTTTGTACTATACAGTGGTTTTGTTGTACTATACTTTTGTTATTATTAAAGATAGAACATCGGTTCAAGTGACAAACTAGTTCAGAATTATGTGCTCTCTAATGAGAAAACAGTTAAAGTTCTAATGATTTCAGAGATATTTTGAAAATATAAAAATCCTTCCTTTTTAAATATGGCCATAATTTTGTGGTCCGATCAACAGGCCTTTTTGATTTTATTTATGGAAAAATTTTCTATGGAAAATGCAAGATAAACAATGATTATGTAATAAACTTTAAACATATGAATTATTGCGTGGGTTACAGTCTATATTTCATTATTCTAGCTCTTCTAATAACGGAATTGCTGGCATTGCGTAATATAGTTTTTTGTGGGTCAACCACTAATCCGAACATTTTACAAAAATGCGCATTGAAAGCTAGCATTCCGCAGGTGATTTTACTTTTTAATTCGTTGAAATCATGGATTATTTCCGGAGTAATTAATTTGCTAAAGTTAAACGATTGAAATTTACGGGGCAAATAATATCAAATAAAACTTTGAACCTTCTTTAAGACCATTTTTTTGGCCATATTACAAAGGTTTGAATAATTTATGTCATAGGAAAGAGTCAATATTTACAACTTGAATCTATAGAAACGATATGTCTACTATTCAATATTCAATAACAAAAAAAAAACGTATTAATAATAATTTTTGTGTTTAATATTTATCAAAATCCTATAATTTATCAATTTTTGCGAGGACGTTAGTGTTTTAATCAGTCGCTACCTTCACAGAATTGGGTTACTTGGGATTTAACAAACAACTATTCCATCCGACTTGAATATTCTGTTTCATAATCATTCCATATCCCTGTGTTTCAGTCCTTGAACTGATATTCATATATGTATTCACATTCTTGATTAAATTATACAATTTTCAATTAATGATTTATTTGACATGTTTGACAAGCAGTGATATTCTGAGATAATCTCGAAACACTTTGATGTCAAAAAAATACCGATGAAGGCATTCGCTCAAACGGATTAAGTAACACAGTAACGTTCAACTGTTTATACTCGCACATACATATTCCTTGCTACACCGAATTATGTAAGCACGAAATAAACTTTCTAAATATTGACACAGGTGATGCAAAAGTTCCATCAAATCGTGGATCCGCCACAGTGCATTAATTATTAATTTGTGTATTTGCTTAATATTAAATTTCCTCCAAGGAGACCTAATATTTAATTTGGTTCGAAAATAAAGTAAAAAGAATTGTATCAAGTTCGGCAATGTTACTTAACTTCACGCTTTCACAAATAATTGATCAAACCAGAGGCGATACTGGAAGTACATAAGTAAGCCTACTTGTCGGAATTCGCCTTTTGTTAATTGTTTATTTAACGAAATCGGCGTATCACTTTACGGAAATAACTCTTTTATTTTGTTTGCGCTAAAAAAATAATGGAGTTGTATCTCAAACTATCGAACAGAGATTATGGACGTTGTTAAATGCATGTAAAAGTTGTATAGAAAGTATTTTTTATGTGTATTTAATTACGAAATTCACGTATATTTTATTTTGCAATTTCCCATGATAAAAACTGATTCATGCCAGTTTGAATTCTTAACTGGAATTCTTAAGAAAATAAATCACTTATGAAAATAAATCGGTTGAGAAAATAAATGATAGATTCCTATCTTCTAGGTTACGGTAATTACTGCTAATTAGTTTTAAGTATACATGACTAAACTGCTGTATATGTGATTATTTATGTGAGGATTTCTGCTGATTATGCTAAATTCTTACAGATGTTAAATTGTAGTGAAATTCAGATTGAAATCTCTTCGATCGGAAATTCTTAGTTTTTTTTCGTAATGTTATTATTTACTACTACTTTTATACCTTGGTTCCATGTAAAAAAAACATTTCAAGATATCGGTTTTAAACTTTTAAGATAGATATAGTATTGCGAGAGTATATTATTGGCTTTTCTGTATACACATTCATATAATATACATATTCGTCCGTATTACAATTTGTTATTTAAAAAAATCAAACATTTCAGTCACTTAAATTAAAAATCTGTTGTGGCCAGGCATATGACTTTATCATACTATATATAAAATTAATAGTTTAGCTGAATGTTTTTCCTCGAATAATTAGGATACTTCCTTCGAGTATACAGGTTGTTCCTAAATATCATATAAATACGAAAAGGGGTAATTCTTTGGCTTATTTAATGACTAAAAATTCATATAAACATAGGTCTGCAAACGCTTCGTTGCCGGTCTTTCCAACTGTGTAAGATGTACTTGTGTAAAATAAATAGTTTCTAAGATATTCAATTATTTGTAAAAAAATTGGCAATTGCAGGCTTTTCTTAAAAACTACGTTAATACTACATTTTTGCACATATTGTCCTAAAAATTTTGTCCCATAATAACTAAACCCATAGCTAGATGCTGATGTCATGAAAAACTTGATGCGCAATACAGGGTGATCGTAGCATGCACTAGTTTTTAAACATTTTGAAATCGCTTTTTCTTGAGATTTTTAAATGGAACACCCTGTATATTATTTGCTAATTGAAATGTCCCTTAAGTTGTTTGTAATTTATATTCACTATATCGTATATCAATTTTTAATAGTTTTTGTGATATTTGGAATTTAAAGAGTAGTATGCTATTTAGTATCTTAATATTGCTTTGTATACAGTGTGCAGCATGATGTAAAATATTTAAATGCGTTATAGAAGAAACCATTTAGAACCTATTTAACTTGTTTTATTCATAGAAAAAGTATTACGGTTATCAATGTATTACACAATTTTATAGTATGTTTTGCAATTTTTGCATACGTACAGCGAGCGAACCTGAAGACCTAGTAACTTCAGTTGGAAGTTCCGAAGGGGGACTATCGTGAAAAATTGTTCACGTTTGTGGAAATTGTCCGGAGACGTTTCATTGTAATAGTATGTACGCTACTACACAAAATCAAACAGAACCGCTAAAACCTGTCTTGATGAGCTACGTTTGAGAACGAATTTGTGTTCAGTACAAAAAACAACCAACAATATCTACTTACTATTGTTAATTGGTTTAAAATAGGTTATTTTTCTGGAGAGACAGTTCAAACTTGGGATAATATGAATGATAGTATGAGTAATATTGATAATGTGAATGGAAAGTGGGTTATTTGGAAGTGTTTTTAATAGATTTTTTGCTATGAATAAAATCTGAATCTAAAGATGCCTATCAGTTTGTTTTTGTTGCATATTTGGTTTTTGAGTGCAAGCACATAAATCACATCAAAGAAAATCTGATTTTCAACACTCAGAAGTCAATAAATTTTCACGATGGATAACCTAAAGGTACAGGGTTTAGGGTTTACTTCAGCAGTAATTAGAAATTTTTAAATCGCGTGTTTGGTTGCCTTACGCTAGACGGTAAAATATACTTACAAATCTTCATATAAAATTATTGATATGTTGATAACGGTAATACTTTATAGTATCAAGCTGGGTAAATCGTTTCTAAATTATCTCTTCTATCGCCACTTGAAGACTTTACGTCAAACTACCAAATACTTTATTCACAGCATATTAAAATTTACAATTGCATAACATTTTCGTTCAATTGCAAATCACACAAAAATAGTAACATTCGGTGTATGACATACTAGATGTAAATTGGAGAGAAATAAAGGGTTATTACGGCCAACACATATTATACAGGGTGTTCCATTTAAAAAGCTCGAGAAAAAGTCATTTGAAAAACATCAAAATTTACTAAGTTCAATGAACACCCTGTATAGTGTATCTGATATCTTTGGATACTATCATCTACCTACTGGCTTTGACTAATGTCTCACATAGTTTAAAGGTAAAATCTGCAAAAATATCGTTTTTACATAGTTTTTAAAAAGATCCTGCAACTGGCATATTTTGGACAAACAGTTGAATATCTCTGGAACTATTAACGCTGTGACTTAGAAACATACACGGTTGGGTAAACAAATTTAGTAGTGTTTATAGTATAATAAAATATACATGGCGTTCCATTTAAAAAAATGTACATACTTTCCGTCACACCTAAATGCAACACCCTGTATAAATGAAAATAATTTTACGTTATAGAAAATGGCGGGTCAAACAACTTTTGTATAAAATATTTTTTTCTTTCTCAAACGATTTATTAACTATCGACCGCCGAGATACTAATAACTCACCCTGTATAGAAAACATCTTTGCGACTTCAATGATACCAAATACTTAAATTGAAATTTCATTTGACGTCATTTCCGGAAAAACCGGAAGTCATATTAATCTCAAGAGTATCTCATAGAATGCCATTTTTTGTCTAATAACACTTTCCCAAATTTCATTCGTCCAGCTTTATAAAAAATAGAAATAAACGGGAGTACCTATGGCGTGGGTCACCCGGTATATTTTTCCTGGGCACCAAAGAAAAACCACCCACTCAATTCGTTCAAAGTATAAGAGTCACAGTTATTCATACTACATGTCATACTACTTGTCATACTACGTATGATAAAGTGAAAAGTCTGATGTGGCCAGGCACATGACTTCATTATACTATACAGCAATGCCAAACGCTGATGATCTGACAATACTGTCAATAGAATCAAAATGTCTGTCAAATCCTGGCAAACTAGTTGTAATGCAGATACGAGCGATCTCGATCAAATAAAATGTTTTGATGTGTGGAGTCGGGTTAGCGCTGCTGATTCGAATAATTTTGATGAGTATCTGACAAACAATTTCTATGATGTACTTATTGCTTGAACTGTGTAACTTTTCGTTTTGACTTGTGTAAACATTTTGTATGTATAATAGCACCAATAAAGACTATTATTATTATTAATAAAAACAGCGTACGCTTCACTAAACTATTTATTGTATATACATAATGGACAAAGCGGTGAGTGACCAACAGAGTCAACAGCAAAAATTTCATAGACACACATTATACAAAATTTCCTCTACTTCAATTTGTTATTCAACTATTTTGACGAAATTTAAGAAATGGCGATTTATTTGCAATATCGCTGAAAAATGCTAAGAGTAAACCTCCAGTTCCTTTGGGCCCTTTTGAACAAAACTTCTTTCAGCTCCAAGTTTGGTCATGAAATCTCTAAATATGAAGTTTCGTCCCGATACCTTTAGTAGTTTCTTCGGAATCGTCGCCACAAAAACGGATACACACACACATACACACACACATACACACACATACACACACATACACACACACATACAGAGACATTTTTGTACCTTGGTCTACTAAATTTTGGATAAGAAATATACTGACCGCTTCAGATAAATTGAGCGCTCTAAAGTAGTTCACAATTATTAATATGGTGCCGAAATAAATTTTACGAATATTAATAAAGTGATAGATAAAATATCGGTAGCAGATATATTTTGAATACAGCAATAGTTAAATACTACATTTCGGTTGCGATTTAAATTTAATCGTGCATTATTTAAATAGATATGTGCATTAAAATAAATGCTTCGTGCAATAGATTTAACAGTTTGAGCATTAAAATAATAAATGTTGTACGATAAATAAATATGAATATGCTACATAAAAGTTGTCATAAAGAACAATATGTTATTCAAATTGTGCCCTAGAATGGATAACTTGTGCATTAAAATAATACATCTTAAGTATTATATAAATATTATGACGTTACAGTTTTTGAGAAGTTGGCACAATCGACGGTGACCTTGAAACGATTTTTACTACTTTTAACGCTTCGTTGTAATTGTTTATTTCCAAATCTTTTGCATCCACGTAATGAATACTGAACTAAATACAGAACCAATTCCTAGTAACAATTTGCACCACAACATGACGCCAACCGTCAACAAGCATGATTACACTACATTGTTTAAGCGATTAATGTACAAGACGGATTAATTGTATATTATTTTAATGTTCAGCTAAATTGTAACTCTTAACAGCTGTTTTTCATCTACTCCTAAATAATCTTTAATTTGTATGATTTTCTTACACCATCAGTATATTTAGTTTCAACTATTTATTATAAGTAGGTACTTAGTAAAATTTGTCACTAGTAAAAATTTCAAAACTACTCACGTCCGTTAATTTTTCTATTGTGTTATAGTGGATAATTTTTGACTTTAGTAAAACTTTCCACCCTTGAAAATCTCAAAAATCATTAATTCCACTCAAAGGGAGAAATCGTTGTGCTTGCTACAATTAACCTTGTGCTCTTATGTGATGCATATTTGACAATTATAGTGTCTATTATCGATAACATATTTAATATCTTGCATTATCTAAAGAGTTGATTGATATGTGCCAATGTGACATCCAAGAAACTGCAAAACGTGATTGTAAATCTCATTAAGAAAGTATTCAACTACTTTGGTGGAATTTCCATTGCGAGATACATTTGTAAAGCAACAAAGACATAAGTCAGTATGTTATGCAAACCCTAAAATGAAAGAAATTCAAATATAATTCGTTCGAGGAATTGTCTTAATGCAAACGTTACCTGTGCAATCAACTTCAGCTGCAGAATTATTATACCGCCGCCCGGTCTTATTATTAGGACCCTGTGGTTTAATGTTTCGAGCACAGTTTCAACCTACCAACAACACAGTTTAGCAAAGAAAAACTAAAATCTAATTAACAACGATCACCATCAATCTTTCATCCTTTGCAAGTCGAGATAGTGGACATCGAAACAAAAATGAACGCAAGTCATCGCCCTGCAATGAGTTCAAGAAGTTAAAGAGTTACAGATTTCAATAATATGTAATAGACATACCAATGACAGTGCAGTATACCCGTCAGAGCAAATAAGCAAATTCAAACACGTGAACAATATGATCAAATATATTGCAAGTATTAGCAGTAATGGGGATGTTATTATTATTGTATCGGGCATAATTATTAATGCAAACATGGCCAAGCTAAGTGTGAAAATGATCTGAACAGCCAGATAATAAATGAGCACAGATGCCCCCATCGATTTATTAGCTAATTCGTGATTTTTTACAACTGAATTTTGAAAATCGAGGAGTCTGCAACCGATGAAACGTGTTTATTCGCACAACATTTTCGTCTGACTTCAAACTGAAACATTTCTTGATATCGGTGTAGCAACACTTCAGTACACTCATGTGTATTTTGAGAATCACAAGCACAGTCATTAAATATTGGATGGTAATAAATAGACTTGTCGATAAAATTAGTACCTCTAATTTACATCCGCTTGGTATGTAGAAGCCAAACATTATGCACGCGTTTATAACAGCAGTAAGCCAAGAAACTGTCACTATCCAGTACGTGTCTTCCACCAACTTTTCCTCCATATTTGACCAGGGTGAGATATATTTATAACATTCAAGCAGCTCTGCAATGTTTTGTTCGAACATCCTTAAGGTATTTATCTTAGGCATGGTTATCAATATTGCTGAAACTTCAATAAATGTTATACCATATCCAAGGATTTGAATAATCATTTCCATGTCCATCACTGATTTACAGCTTACAATGCGATATATATCGTAAATTGCCATTGAGAGGCGGAGTAGAATAAATCCCAAACTCAAAGCAACAAATGTGCAGCTAATTTTCAATTTTACTTTTCGTTTGGTGCACGTGCACAAACCTGTGAATGGCATCACCCCACTAAGGGCTCCGCAGAGAAAAAAAGCACTAGCTGTGCAGAAAAAACATTTTTTCCGGACCATTCTGGCAGAAAATCTGTATGCATGTGTAGAAGAGACTGCACGAATGCACTAATGTACTTTGTTCAAATGTTATGAATTTTAATCACTATGTATTGATTTTGTATCAAAGTATGAAATATTTATACCAGCTTTGGAAAATGCGCCCTGTAGACTTTTCGGTGACGTAGCAACCGGGCCGCATGGGCGACCGCAGATAGTGGAAAGGGGGTGCGCTTGCACCCCCCGGCTGTTGGTATAGTGGGGAAAGATCAACAAGAAAAAAGTCAATAAGTACATGCTGACTTATAACTAGTATTAAAAATTGAAAGCCCACATTACTATATACAAAACATAATTTTAAGACAACTTAAGATTTGAACAACCAGTGAAACAAAACTATACAGCCAGTACGGAGGGAATAATAATAATAATAATAAGCACGTTTATTGCATACTTGAAAACAAAATACAATATTAAAAATTAATCTAACAAGTAGCATGTAGTGTATTCATGTAATACAAAAGGAACATGAAGCAGACTGACATTTTTAAAACAAGAATAACAGCTTCATCTAGTCATCATCTAAGCTAAGCACGCGAAAACTGTGTCTGGTATGCTTTTCTCCGAAATCTGAATAAGGAGGCAGACATTTTGAATTATCTAATTTTTGAGAAAATCACTAGAGAAAATTCAGAATTTCTGCTTAAGATTCAGATTTCACGGACAAAGAACACTAGAAACAGGTATCCTAGTTCGATTTTGTTTTAATATTTAGACTCAAGGATTAATTGTTTATTTTTTTTGTTAAATTAGTATACACGGTTAGCCAAAATTACCGGAACACCTAAATAAATTTAGGACTAATTCTAAACATTTTTTATTAAAATAATCTTTTTTTAAAATGCATCATTTTTTCGTTTTAAGCTATTAATTAAAATTAGTCAAAATTACCAAAACACCTACATAACTCCCCAACCGTAAAAAAATTAAAAAAACATTCAAACAAAATTTTTGTTGACTTTAAATAAGCTATCGTTCAAATATATTTTCATAAGTTCATTTTATTATGGAAATTTTTTAAACTTTTTTTTCAAATGGAACATCCTGTATATTAAAAATATATTTTAATGATAGCTTGTTTAATGTCAAAAAACGTTTGTTTGAATGTTTTTTTGAATTTTTTTACGGTTGGAGAGTTATGTAGGAGTTCTGGTAATTTTGACTAACTTTAATTAATTGCTTAAAACTCAAAAATGATGCATTTTATAAAAAGATTATTGTAATAAAAGATGTTTAGAATTAGTCCTTAAATTACAAAATGTAAAAATATACAAGGTGTTCCGTTTGAAGAAGAAAAAGTTTACGAAATTTCTATAATAAAATGAACTTATGAAAATATATTTGAACGATAGCTTATTTAAAGTCAACAAAAATTTTGTTTGAATGTTTTTTTAATTTTTTTACGGTTGGGGAGTTATGTAGGTGTTCTGGTAATTTTGATGTGTGTTTTGATAATTTTGATGGATTGTTTAAAGTCAAAAAAGTTTTATTTGATTTTTCTTTTTTAATTTCTTACCGTCAGAGAATTATTTAGGTGTTCCGGTAATTTTGGTTAGCCCTGTATATGTACTGGCCCATGTAAATTTATTGTACTAAAACAAAATTAATGTTTTTAATATTATTAATTTAAAATTATTGTCTTAATTAATTATGGATATAAGGGGACTAATCAAGAGGGTTCTGCATAAAACAGTTGAAAAAATGACCACCCGAATACATAGGTATGTATTTTTGTGAGTTATTAATTAAGTATTAAAGATACAAACAAAAATTGTTAGGCAAACTTTCCGAAACGATAAACCCATTACTATGACATAATTTTACATAATTAATAAATTTTTTCATACTGACCTATGGCTTATTTAAGCTTATTTATTAGCAAAACACAAAATTTAATTTGAAATTTTATGTAATACCAGTGATAAATGGACAAGACATAAATTATAGTCGAATTCTGTACATAATTATTAATTTATTCATGAAGACATAAAAACAAAATTATTTTTTAAGAATTTCTTGCAAAATATTATTCCTAATATCCTATTATTAATTATATTAATTTTCAACAAACATCTGTTTCTAATGTTGCTGCGACTAATGCAATTACAAAATAGAAATAATGCAAACCCCTGTAACAAACAAGGAATCTAGTCATGTATAAGTGAAAGTCATGCTCACATTGCTCACTATGCAAAGGTTGTACCAGGTCGGGGTCATTATTATAAAACTCCATTTTCATCGGAGTAAACAAACAAACTAATACTAAATATGTACTAAATCTTCATCGTCTCCAATTAACACTTCTAACCTGGTACCTAACGAAGCAAATGCCTTTAATTTCTTAATTACTGTACGTACATTTTACAATTACATGAAATCGTTTAAAATAAACTTAGTTTATTGGAGATTATCAATTAATTTAATAGATATTAATTTAATTTTACATTTGATTACTATTCACAGCAGATAAGGAAATATTGTGTGATGTTCGTAATCTCTGAAAGAGTTCCTTGCCTTCGCAGTGAACTTTTACATGAGATGATGATCCTTGACTTTGTTGAATGCATAAATTGTTCTTCTGAATAGCAAATCGTCGTGGGATTATGTGCTAACATGGTTGAAATTTCTAAATGTAAATTGTCGACAAATTTAGTGAAATCTGGTATTATTGACGGAGCCGAGGTTACATTTTGCAATTACTTATTTGGCAAGATTTTGTACGCCTATTTTCCATGTTAGAGTACAATATGCGTGAGCTAATTTGGATAAATTACTTGTAAGTAGACGTTTGTGTAGCATTTGTTATACAATAAATTATTACTTGTTATTTTAGCTACTAGATTTAATAAAAAGAAAGCATCTAGAATGTAATAGATACTAGAATAATACGACACAAAAGAATATTTGAAAATAGGCAAAGTAGGTTGACGCCCAAGATTGTGTTTGACTTTAATTATAGAGTAAAAGTTGTAAATAAAAGATTTTTTGTCATAAATGCTCCAAGCTGTGTTGAAGAAAATGGAGCTGTAAATGCATGTGGACAATCTCTTTGAGAAGAACGATAATGTATTGTGCATGTTTCACAACAGTTTTCAAGTATAATAAGTAGAACATTTCTTAATACAGTCATGCAAGAAAGTACATTCATTTTAATAATTGTTTTTAATGCCTATAAAAACTAGATAATTGTAAAGTGAGTACAAAATAGTATACGGAAATTCGATGATGTATTTTTGTTTATGTGGAAGATTTAGAAAAGCCCCTTGAGGAAAAGCAAGAAAAACGAAAATGTAGACGTAAAAGTTTGTCGATTTAATGATGATTTGGTTTTTTTAAGGAAAATTGCAATGCCGCTAGGCAACGTATTTTTTAGTACACCACGTTTAAAATGTTTCTACGGGTCTTACAGTTTAAAGTTTATTTTTTGAAATGTTTTTGAAACTATCAGAGAATATTTTTTAATTTTTTACGCTAATGGGAAACTTTTTATTATCTTTTCAGAAAATTTTATTCTTTAATAAGGCTTCTGGATTCGATTTAAACTAAAACGCAATTATTAGCATGTAATTATCTGCTTGCAGGTACTGGGTGTTACCAAAACTATGAAAAACACTGAAGAGTAAAGTACCTTTATGTTCAAAGCTGTTCAAAAATGATATTTGAGAAAAGTATTTAGAAATATTAGAGGTTATCAAATACGAAATATACACACCTTCTCCACTGCATATACCGGGTGTTTTTATTAACAATTAACATTTTTTATCAATTTCTCACGAAATTTTATTCTTCTTTAAAGTGTATTGTTTTTGTTAAACCTAAAATGCAAATATTAGAATGTACATAAGTATTTGCTTGCATATACCGGGTGTTAGCAAAACTATGACAAACACTGAAGAGTATAGTACCTGTATGTTCTAAGCTACGCAAATATGTTATTTAAGAAAACTTTTTGGAAATATTAAGTAGTCTTTTAAAAATGAAAATGGCAACCCTATGCAAAAATATTATTTGAAAAAATATTTCAAAATATTACATTAAAGGCATTAAGTATGGAATTATAGTCACCTTCGAAGTTCCTTATACTGGGTGTTCATGCAACGACGAAGGAGATTATAATTTCGTATTTAATACCCTCTAATATTTCTAAACGTTTTTTTTTCACATAGCAGTCTTGCATAGTTTTTAATATAAAGCTACTCTTATTACTCAAACCTTTTCATAGTTTTGGTAACACCTGGTACACAGTGGATAATTGCATTATAATATTTTTATTTTAGGTTTCAGACAATCCATAAGCTTTTATAAAGAATTAAATTTTCTGAAGTTTTCTTAACGTGTTAAAAAAAAATCCCATTAGTGTCTTTCTGTCAAAACTTTCTGCCGGGCACGGTATATCGACAAAGCAAAGAAAAATAAAATACAAATAAAACAATGCAAAAACAAAGATGAAAGCCTAAAACAAAAAAATCTGATGTGGCCAGGCACATGACTTTATCATACTATATATAAAAGCAATAATTTAGCTGCATGAGATTCTATTTGATGGAGATCGATGTCTGCATTAAAATAAAACTAGTAGAACTAGACAGATATTATGTCGATTAAGCTGCGTTCGGATATTGTACACCGTTGACACCGGGTACACCGTTCAAATGACACTTACGTGTTATTGGGTGTAAAAAGTGACGGTGTACAATATCCGAACGCAGCTTATATTGACAGTAGGTGTTGTCAAAATTACAAACATTAGCCTGACATTACCTACTGTCATTAGAATCATAATTTCTGACATATCCTGGCTACTAGTTTAAATGCAGTACGACCGATCTCGATGAAATAGAATTTGCTCATGCAACTATACTATTGATTGTACCAAAAAATGTCATAGTCATAAATTATTAAGAGTTTCCTTATCTTTAATTTATTATTTAACTATTTCGACGAAATTCCAGAAATGGCGGCTTATTTGCAAAATCTCTCAAAAATGCTAAGACTAAACCTCCAGTTCCTTTGGACTATTTTCAACAGAAAGCTTTTCAGCTCTAAGTTTGGTTATGAAACTTCTAAATATGAAGTTCCGTCCCGATACCTTTAGTAGTTTCTCCGGAATCGTCGTCACAGAAAACGGGTACACACACACACACACACACACACACACACACACACACACACACACACACACAGACTTTTTTTGTACCTTGGTCAAAAATGTTCAGGGGACCCAAAAAGACTTATTTCCGCTAAAATCTCAAAATTTTTTTTTGGCACGTTTACAATACTTTACATACTGCGTATGATAAAGTAAAAAGTTTGTTCGGATTTTCGAAATTACAGTATATTTCTGAAATTTTTAGGAACTATTTTGAAAATCTTTTAGAACAAATATCCAAAGTAAAAATTGTACGTTGCTTTTTTTTACTTTATCATACATAGTATGATTAAGTATTGTAATCGTGTAGAAAAAATATGTCTTTTTGGGTCCATTGAACATTGTTGACCAAGATACAAATTTTTCAACGATTTTGCAACTAAGCCGCCATTTCTGTAATGTCAAAATAGTTAAATGATAAATTAAACTAGAGGAAATTTTGTATAATTTATGTCTATGACATTTTTTGATAAAACTAATAGTTTAGCTGCATGAGAAAATTCTATTTAATAGAGATCGGTCGTGTCTGCATTAAAACTAGTTAGCCAAGATTTGACAGATTTTTTGATTCTATTGGTCAAAACATCAGCGATTGGCACATGTGGGTGGCCACAGATTTTTTTAAAAGTAAAGTCAATTTGTAGAGTGTCTTTCAGAAACTATCAGACAATTTAGTTTTTAAAACGGAGAACATTAAGAAAAGTTGGTCGGAATCTTCATTCGGAATACCTTTTCTTAGTAATTTTTCAGAAACTTTCTTTTTGTTTTCATATTAAATTACTGTAAAATTTTCATTTTTATGCGATCATGGCATAAAAACTGTAACGAGTTAAGTTCTTTTCAATTATATTTTTTTTTAGAAAGAAAGTTATTTTGATTAAAAGGTTTCATATCGACTTATTTTGACATTAATTGTGTATTTTTCTTCGTCATTAAAAAGTTACAGACGTTTGAAGTGTATTAACAAAACAAAGAATCATACAATGCTCGTATAAAACAATGCGAAAACAAAGAACACAAACAATTAAACAAAGAATTGAATAAAGAAGCGACGAAAAGATAACTTATATACACTAATTTGTTCATAAATTAAATTAATTGCAATAAGAAAAAAATTATTGACTTTTTGATCCTCAAATTCCCAAAAACTTTTACTTGTTTGTGATCCCATTTAAGTTAAGAAACGGTTTACAAACATTCTACTAAACATTGTAAATTTTTTCAAATAATAAAGTCAATATAGCTACAAAAGCAGTTAACCTATCCTTTCTTGTTGCACATAATTGTACGCAATACCAGAATAATATCACTTTATACCTGCAGTGTTTTGTTCTGCAACCTGACTCTATTGACGGGGTAGCTACCTGCTCACTTCTATAGACCTCCAGAATCACAAAAGCATCCCTTACAATAATACCCTATTCGAACATGTGCGTTTAACAAAACTAAAGTCACAAACAGTCTAACGTACTTTACTATTTTCAGTTATTAATTCCGGAATTAAAACACGGAAATGGGGCGATATCAATGAGACACATAAGAAATCAAAAAGGTTATAATATTAAGAACGAATAAAGCATTTATGGGCAATTAGATAACTAGTTAGAAACTTTCTACTACGTCTTTAATTTGAAGTCGTTTGCCACAGGTTGATTTGAATTTAGCAATCTGGCAATCAATAATTATAATCTTGCAGAATTATGTGTAGAGTAGTTTTTTTTTATTTTTAGTATCTTAAACATAAAACTGTTCAATATTCTACCAGCTCTGTTGACATAAAATCATATTAGGTGCGATGTTGCGAAACAAGACGCGATAGCACTACAAATAAACAGTTTAAAATCATTCTATTTGTTACTCACCGTGTAGAAGAAAATAATCCAGCAACACTTAAAAAACCTGGTCGAAATTATCTTTCACTTTTACTGATGAGGACACCTTTTACCGAATAAAAAATCTCACAAACACATTCGATTATTGTTCAGTTCGTTTTAGAGAGTTCTTCTGGCACCACTTATATTATTGAGTAAGGTTGACGACTGAGTGTGTCTGTAGAGTGAGTCTTCTGGTCACTCAGTCACTGCATAGTGGGCCTATGCACACTGCTGCTACCACTATGATCGGACACTTTCTGCAAGAGCTTGGCCTGGTGTTGTGAGCCCCACTACTCTGTATATCTCAATCATATATCCTTCCTTATTAGAATGAATTTGTAACCATTTCAATGTTCCATTATCACATTGGGTGCTGTAATCATAACACTCGAGTACTAACAATAGTTTATTGTTTTATGTACTACGGTTGACCCTTTTAGAGTTAAAGATTTGTTTTATTTGTTGAAAGTGGTGTTCTAGAATGATATGCAGGCGATTATTTTTTTGTGGTGCATCACGTTTGCGAAGTGTTGGAAAGTGATTTATCAGCAGTGACTCCCGCATAGGAAGTAGTTATCGTTGAAAAAATGGATGAGAAAGTGTGTAATTGTTATTTGGGAAATTTGTTTTAATATTCGTATGGTGGTGATTAGTGAAATAGTAGTAATAACCTATAGAAATTGAGGCAAATAAAGCTATTAGTTTAATTTTAAGTTTGCCAAAGCTTTGGATCACCATTTAACGTCTTCCATGAATATGATTCTTTCTCAAATTATTACATTTGTGAGTTTGTTGAATTTCTTCGTACCAAGATATTTAATATTAATTTAAGAATTATTGTGTATAAGTTATAAATATTAAATGAAATGTCTCTAGTGTGGGACAGCCTGTATATACATACACTTGCGTGCAAAATTATCTGCCCACCTACAATGTACGTCAACTTTAAAATTAAGTATCTTTTGAACCAATTGTTCAATTTTTATGATTGTTTCTTTTAATGGAATATTATTTTCTCAACAATAGCGCTTGGTTGGTATTATTTATTGAAATATAACTTTTGAGCATATACAGGGTGTAGGAACTAAGGTAAATTTTTTTATCGAAATTTGCAGTACTCTCTGGGGTGTATCTGATACAACCATACACAGATAATTTGTTTAATTCAAATGAATATGCATTGCCTCAAAGAAATCTGGTGTTTCAATAGAAGTAAAGAAATATTTCTTTGCGGATAAAAATGCTTTTTTTTAAATATTTTTATTTTTGTTTATCAACTTATGTTTTCAGTTAAAATTTACAATTTGTATATTATAACGAACAAGATTGTGTTTAGTCAAAGATATATAATATAATTGCGAATGGAATACTATATTTTTTCTACGACGATGCAATGAAATTTTATAAATTAATTTATTGCACATAGGGACGGCTGTATGTCACTATGACGGTTTACAAAATTTTGACAGATTAAAATTGTTTGGTGCTCTTGTCACTTAGCGACGTTGTCAATGGCTTGACAACATCGAGCTTATATGACTAGAGGGAGCGTGACGGGCTTTGTTTGTGGCCAAAGATAATAAGGTCGAAAGTCGTATATTTTCTCGTTCCCAATGTAACGCACCAATGAGCGGTCAGATTAAACTGGCGGCTATATGTCAAATTTGAATTAGGTAGTCGCGTATGGCGTGAAAGGTAACCTCACAAAATAAAAATCCTTTTCTCTTTTTGAATGTACATACATTTGTAGTACCTGTTATAATTGTGACATTTGTTAAAAAAGCAATTAAACCATCCAAGAGCAATTATATATTTATATAGTAACGACAGAATCCATTTTTTTATAGGTTTGGACAAAATGTATTCTTGCGTGTAAGATTTTATTTGTCTGTATAGCTTGACCAGCGAGTAGTTGCATCGAGAGCGTTGCGTAGTACTCACGTCACGTACTGATTATAGGAATATGGGTAATAAACTACAAGCAAAATACAACTTATAATAGGAAAATATTTTATTTGAACATAATTTAACCACTGGTTTTTAAACAAAATGGTCTTGGTGTAAGAACTACGTACTCTTTTTTCTGATTCTAATAACATGGTTTTACACAAATAATATGCTCCATTAATGTTGATAAATTACACACTTTTTGTCTTAATCGCATGTTGTAACGAGACAATTGGCGGATTCGAGCAATTTTCTTGCTTATGGTAGTTCTTGCTAATGCTAAAACTGCCCGTGCTTGAGGAGACGAAGATAAGTCTGAAGTATGTACGTCACCCATATATCGAGGATTGTAGCTACAATAAAATAACGTTAAAATATACCTAAAACAAAGTTACATATTACATAAATTTTCTCCTTTTTCTTGGCAGTGCTGAAGGATGTTCCGTTGGTGTTGCGCTGTGTGGCACTTTCAAAGCTCGTAGCCGTGGCAGTGATTGTTGACTCTGTGTGTCCACTAGTGTCTGCTACAACTGCATCGCTCAACTATCTGTGTCCGTATTTTCATTTGGTAGATCACTCATAACAAAAATACTTGGCACCGCACTACGGGAGAGTTATGGTCTTCCGTCTTTTCCCAGTTTATAATCGCTATTAGAAAAGTGTCTTGAACACAACACAGTTGTTTTAAAACCCCGACTTTTTATAGGTATAGCTTCAATCCGAGCTTGTTTTGAGTCTTGAACTGTTGGAAATCTACGAGAAGGTATATGTTATAATTTAATATTACTGTATTGCGGTAATAAAGGTCATACCTGTGACACGTTATATTTTTTGATGCTGCCTTTTTACAAAAGCAGCAGTTTCGCCCCATTGTTACCTCAACCATCCAAGGTACCATCTACATGCAGTCATGCATCTACATAGGTAAACAAACTCATAACCTCGATGTAAACATATGTTCAAAATAATGGCGGTATCTAGCATCTGTGCGCATGTGCGAACAATGTGCACGAGAATCTACACGAAATTCGACCTTATTGACAAGGTATGTTGGGCCACAACAAGCCAATGCATTGGGATAGGCCGTACTCCGTCTAGTTGTAGATGGTCTAAGCTTGACAATGTCGCTAAGCAGTGTATCAAAGCACGATGAAAATGAAAATTTCAGAGCTGTGATTGGTTCTGGAGCAGTGAGAAATGAAATATTTCTCACGACTCGCGAGGTATGAGGAGCCAGGAATGAAATATTTGCCATGTGTGTGGGGAATGGTTAGTATTACTTATCATAAATTGCCATAATAATGAATGCATTCATCAATAGGAGTAGAAAAAGATAATTAATTAAATATAGATAATATGACAGCTCAAAAAATTTCAACTGTAAATTTCAATTTACAATTTCGAACACTTTTTTCGAAACCTGTAACTTTTTAAATAATAGTACTAGGCAAATCAAATTTTGTATGCTTTAAGGGCATATATTTAACAAAAGAATTACAAAAATAATGTTACTAATAATGTAACTCTTAGTTAGTTCTAAGTTACACTTAAAAATGTAAATTAATAGCGAAAACAAAATGGAAAAAATGTCAAGTATGCCCAGAATCTACGTATGAAAGCCTACTTTAAGGTGACAAATGAATTCAGTTGTCAATTTTAGTTGATTAGAAACGTCATTAGAAGTAAAATGTGGCACCTTAGTGAAGTGGAAGTTGCTCGTGCTGTCGCCCTTGTTGAGCATGGCCACTCTACTCGACATGTTAGCAGGGACCTTCGAGTTTCTCCTTCTGTTATTCAGCGTTTATGGAATCAGTTTCGGGAGACTGGCCAATATGTTCGAAGAGCTGTACAAGGTCGAAATCGAAAAACTACTCAAAATCAAGACCGATTTCTGTCCTTTCCTCTTTACGTCAGCGTACTGCTACAACACGAGACTTCCTAAACGACATAAGACGAACACGTGGAATAGAAATTTCTGATCACACTGTTAGAAACAGAAGACCTGTCCTCATACCACGCCTTACGCAGCATCACAAAGCAGCGTGAATGAGGTTTGCTCTGGATCACAGAGATTGGCAACTTCGTCACTGGACGCCTGTACTGTTTACAGACTGGTCAGATTTCGTTTAACTCGTTGCGACGGTCGAGTACGTGTATATCGACGTCCTGGAGAACTCTACGTAGCCGCTACTATACAGGAAGTGCATAGATTTGGTCGTGGATCTGTGATAGTTTGGGCTGGAAACAGTATAGACAACAGAACTGATCTTGTTGTGGTTCCTGGTAGACTAAATGCTATGAATTACATTGAAAACATCTTGGAGGACCATGTGGTGCCTGCTGCATATGGCGTCGGTCAAAATTTCATCCTAATGCAGGACAATTCAAAGCCACATACCGCCGGCATGGCCAAAAACAAGAACGTGGAATTCAGGTCATGGAATGGCCGGCCGGAATCCTGACCGGAATCCTATTGAGCACGTGTGGGCTCAGCTTGACCGACGTGTTCGCAAGCGCCCTAATCCACTACTAACCGTACAGGAACTGACACAAGCCCTGATTGAGGAATGGGAAAACCCCAAGAATCAGCATGCCACGCAGATGTGAGGAAGTGATTCGTGCTCGTGGGCATACACTGTATTAAACCTCACCAATCCACAGAAAACCCGACTGTCATCGATACTATGACAGTCATTTCCATTTTGTTTAGAGTTATTAATTTACAGTTTTAAGTGTAACTTAGAAGTAACTAATAGTTGTAACATTGTTCTTGTAATTTTCTTTAGTTAAATATATGCCGTTGGAGTATACCAAATTTGATTTGCTTAGAACTATTATTTAAAAAGTTACAGGTTTCGTAAAAGTGTTCCCGTATTTTTTAGCAGTGTATTTATGTTACCTTCACTGCGTTACTATGTAGGTATGTACGCCTAGATTTTGGTATCGCTAATGCTTTTCCTGGAGCAAAAATTGTGCAGAGGCATGTACCAAGAAATTAAACGTGACTTGCAAACGTTTAAGTGCATTTTAACCAATAGATTACGCAGAATATGTGTTTTAGATTGGTTTCTACAGGTCAACAATACAACGTAATCTAAGCAATACTCGTAACTATAGGTAGTATCGCTATTTTCAGAAGTCATTACTAATACATATTACTAATACATGTTACTAATACTCAATACAATAGTTTAGGATCAATTTTAAACTTCATATACATAATGCATTTTTAACTATTTAAATTAAGTTTTGACCAATAATTTCTGATCATATTGTTTTTGAACTAGTGTGTCAACAATATTCTGACGACCAGAAAAAAATAGGAAAATATCAGTTTAATTAACATTTTTAGTTGAAACTTTAAAGCACGTAATGTAAACAGCGTATTTACATATATTCTGGGTAAACCCTTCCGCTACCAAAGTCTTGAAAGAGCTAAAATGATAGAGCATTATATTTTATAATAAGAGAAACAATACCATCCAGTTAAAAGTTGATGGTATTTATACATATTATAACACACTTCATTCTTCTTGAAGAACATATATCGAAAACTTTTTACTACATGGTTAATGTTCTTTTTTTATCATAAAATATGATGCAACTATACTTGCGTGCAAAAATATAACAGAAAGATTGAACAACTTCCCACAAAATTGTAATATTAACTTAATTAATTCAATCACTAACCGCATGATAACTGTTGTTAGAGCACGAGATCACCCATGTTATTAAAAAACTTTTTCGAACTGCAATGCTTAAATGCACCGCTAACATCCCCACTGCGAATACAATAATACAATGTTTTTTGACAATATTTATTTCTCCATTAGTCGATTAATGCAAGAAAATCTCAATAATTGACGCATTCATTTCCTAAATTTTTTAACCCGTTCGCGTCATGTCATTGCTGTTCTTATTGTAGCTTGTTTATTAAAATCAAAATGTCCAGAAAATTTCGGACCACTGTTTGATTCCAGTTGATACATACACAGAAAAGATATCTTGTTTTTAAGAAATATATTTTTTGTATTTATTTTTTTTGGATCAAAACATATTTCTTTGACTCCAACAATATTTACTTTATTGAATACTCTAGTTTATTTGCTTGTAGAGATTAATTTATTTGGAATATTTATTTAAGTCAAATAAATAAATTTGGATACAAACAAAAATTACTTAATTTCAATATAAGAATGGCAATTTTTAAACCGGTTTGTGGAAAAAATTTAATTGTTGATAGAAATGCCACTTTATCTTACTTTATTATCTCTTATCTTTTGTGACTTTTTTTAATTTTTTTGCGTTTTTTATTTTATTTACTCTAAAAACAAAACACCAACCCACCCCCTTTGTTTTTGTTTTAATAATTAAACGAGTAATAATATATAAAATTTTTTGGACATTTCGAGTATTTTGCGTCATAGTTCTAACGAAAGCGCTCCACTACACTAGAACATTCTTCACAACTTCTAATTGCACTTTTTCTAGTCGTTCAGACATGACGTTCTGCATATGTTCGTACAAATTAAATTGTCCATTATTGCGAATTAAATTTAGAAGGACTTCATTTTTATTCTTAACTTCACGAAAAATTATCAAAAATACTTGTATTACAGTGTATTACAGTAATGCCCATGTTTATGTAAAAATAGGACATTATTTATGAAATAGGTAGTATGGTAACCATATAAGTCACACCTTATGCCAGTGATGTTTATTGTCATGAACCTATTATATTAGGTACTGGTTTGAGAAGTCTTTACATGTTAACTATTAGCTATGTTAACCGTGAAGGAGAAAATGTATTTAACAGTGTTATGATACCGGTGAATCATATTTTCGTGTCGTTATAGCAAAATTCCAGCAAATATATCCGGATACAAGAATATCTCACATTGGTGCTCGTAAACTTATAAACACATTTTTGGAAACTCGTTCTGTATTAACCATAAAGAAACAGAAAAGGAAACTGAATGGGGAAGAATCTGCTTCACTAATAGCATTACATTCCATTAAAAAAATACCAAAATTATCCCTTCAGGAAAGAGCGTTACAAATTGAAATTAGTAAATCGCGTATGTATAGAATTTACAAAGAAAATTAAATTCAACAATTTAGACCATGATTTAGACCGACTTTTGACGCCGGCTATGATGTAAAACGTTAAATAACCGAAAGTTTCATAAATTGATTGCGTTTATTCGGTTGAAAGCACCTTTTTAACAAATGGCATTGTTTCTTCACAGCATTGTCGTTACTGGAGTGATGTAAATCCACATTTTACACTCTCTAGACGAAGCCAACATTTCAAAAAAGTAAACGTGTGGTGTGCTATTACATAATACGGGATAATTGGGCAATATTTCTTCGATGCAAATGTTAATTAACAGAAATATTTGGATATGTTACATAAATATTTTAATGGACAACTTGAAAAATTACCTTAAATATTATACGGTCAATGTACTTTCAGCGAGACGTTTTTTAAGTCTAATTTTTACGTAAAAACTGTACCTAATAATTAATTAGCGGTTTGAACATATCCGACCCATTATTTATGTTGATATATGTTGAAAAAAACAGTATTTTTTTTGTCCTCTTTGTAACTCGATCCGGGAATTACTTAAGACTTACTTACTTAGAGAATTACTTACTTAATTACTTAAGATTTTGTTTTGCATAAACTTCATTATCAAATACAATGAGAAAAAATTTAATTTGTTACATTAAATTCAATAAGAATTGAAAATATTTATTATTTTTAAAATTCATTGGACACGTCATTATTAATGTCTTTTTCAAAAGTTTCTTTTCGTTTTCACAACAATAGCGAACATAATAATGAAAGCAAACATATAATAATAATTACCTACCTAATACTACTTACTACTCCTGTAAATCGAACTTCAATAAAAGATGAAGAAACAAGTCCAATTCCTTTAAACGTTTCAGTTGTTTGAGGAGCT
This sequence comes from Aphodius sticticus, assembly GCA_963966075.1. Classification (NCBI taxonomy): domain Eukaryota; kingdom Metazoa; phylum Arthropoda; class Insecta; order Coleoptera; family Scarabaeidae; genus Aphodius; species Aphodius sticticus. The sequence continues at coordinate 69,117,536 of OZ014509.1, forward strand.
AACAAAATCGTATTTTACTTCTTTAGGAATTGAAAAGAAAAACACAAAGACCACATGAAACTTTTGAATAACATATAACGTCTATTAAAAAAATCTGATGTGGCCAGGCACATGACTTTATCATACTATACAGCAGTGTCAAACGCTGATGATCTGACAATACTGTCAATAGAATCAAAATATCTGTAAAATCCTAGCAAACTAGTTGTAATGCAGATACGAGCGATCTCGATGAAATAGGATGGTTTGATGTGTGTAGTTGGGTTACGGCTGGTTCGAAAAAAAACTGCTAACGCTTCACTAAACTGTTTGTTGTATATGTGACCCCGCACGAGAGAATCGCCCTAACTGCCATATCTCGTTTCAATAATATTAACTCCTGTGTTTGAAGACGCATAACTCTAAAACTACTAAACAGAAAACATTTAAATAAAGTATTTCATAATCCTGAATCATTTCTACATAAGGGGTATGACTGTCCACGTTTTTTGCCTCTCGGTGTAAATATGAACGCGAGAGAAACGAGAAAAGGTACCCGATTTTTGTTCAGGTTGCATCTAGAGCCTCGTCTATAGATTACCGTTTTTGTTTTCTTCAGTTTGTGTGTAATAAAGGTTGCGAACAAGATTTTCATGGAAGCGGATATCTTAGTAACCAATATTAGCACGATAACGGGATATGCACGTAAACAATCGTCATATTTTAATTAATGCGACTGTAGAAAAAGAATTGCATAATAATTTTTAAGTAATTTTTAAAGCGATTTGATATGAATGATATAAATTTCGTACAGCGTGCACTACGTCAATCGTAACGGTAAATGGAAACGTAGCTGGGACAGTGGAAGTTTATTTACTATTAGTACGATACGATCAGAACAATTTAATTTCGGAATTTTGAATAGCAGTGCGAGTTAAATATAGATAATGAATTTAGATGTACAATTAATTATACCCAACAATATTTTACAAACACGGATTCAAACGGATTCACTGATCGCGTCAAAACATCGCATCTTGTTCGACTGCCTCCCACCAAAACCCACAAGCGAGGGAAGCCGAACTGCGCAAAATGTTGGTCATGTTTATTTCGGTCTTAAAAATTAACAAATAGTTGGAATGCTATTAAATTCAAGGGATGTGTATCGCAGTAAATAAGGCTTATTTGCATGCTAACTGCGTTGTCCTGCTAACATTCGTTACTGAGATATCGAGATATCTGAGATATTTTTGTAACTTTTTTTGTACCATGGTCAAAAATATGCAGGGGACCCAATAGGACATATTTCCGCTAAAATCTAATTTTTTTCGTCATAGTATACTTTATCATACTACGTATGATAAAGTAAAAAGCAAATACATAATAATAATTTTAATACTTAAAAAGAAATTTAATAAAAGATGGAGAAACAAGTCCTATTCCTTAAAAAGTTATAGATATAAATGGCTCTAACTTCTTTAGGAATTAAAAGAAAACACACAAAGACCACATGAAACTTTTCATGATAACAAAAAGTCTCTATTTAAAAATAAAAAAAAAACAGTAAAAGTTTCATGTTAAAATACGATTTTGTTAACATTTCAAATGACTATAACTTTTTCAGGAAACTGGTCCGCGTTTCTAGTACATTTTCTTCGAAATTTTCAGCATTTACGTCATAGCTCTCTCAAACGTCACGACATCACTGCAGTTTTTTATTCTGAAAGCGTCTTCCACAATAGGCTATAATTAATCTAGTGCCTTCTTCATTTTTCCCGAACAAAACTGACTTACGACAGCGTCTATCACCTTGTAATTTTCAAGCACACACTATCAGCGTACATCGTCTGGTGATTGGTGCCATCTCTTGCATATTTATTTTTCTCCTGGTGAATCTGGTGACTCACTAATCACGTTCTCTATATAGCTCCACTTTTACACGTATTAACATTTCTCTTGTCGTTAATTACTCAATACTTGTGTCAGAGAAAAAACGTACTTTTTACTCCAATTATGAAGATCTATAATCCCTAGAAATTATTGCACTCATTTACTATACACCCTGTATATATGAGTATGCATGACTCTCAAAGTTAAAGTTTGCTCATGCAGCTAAACTATTAATTTTACGAAAAAGTGTCATAGACATAAATTATACAAAATTATTAATTACTATTTTGACAAAATGACAGAAGTGGTGGCTCATTTGTTAAATCGTTGAAAAATGCTGAGTCAACCGCCAGCTCGTTTGGGCCCTTTTGAACAAAACTTCTTTAAGCTCTAAGTTTAGTCATGAAATTTCTAAATATGAAGTTTCGTCCCGATATCTTTAGTAGTTTCTCCGGAATCGTCGCCACAAAAAGGGTACAATTCCTTTCGTGTTTTATACAGTAAGCATGGTCGATAAATTTCAATAATGCGTTGAATGTTCGTCAGTTTTCATAACAATAGCTACCACAATAATAAAAAGCAAATACATAATGATAATTAATACTTGAAAAGAAATTTAATAAAATATCAAGAAACAGGTCCAATTCCTTAAAAAGTTACAGTCGTTTGAGATGTTAACAAAGTCGTATTTTAAACGACTGTAACTTAGGAATTGAAAAGAAAAGCATAAAGATCACATGAAAGTTTTCAGAATAACATATACTATCTATCTAAAAATAAAAAAAAACAGTAAAAGTTTCATGTTAAAATACGATTTTAAAATCGATTTCAAACGCCTGTAACTTTTTAAGGAAACTGGTCCGCTTTTCTACTACATTTTCTTCGTAATTTTCACCATTTTACTTCATAGCTCTCTCAAACGTCACAATATCGCAGCAGTTTTCTATTCAGAAAGCGTCTTCCACAATAGACTATAATCAATCTAGTGCCTTCTTATTTTTCCCGAACAAAACTGACGTACGATAGCTTCTATCACCTTGCGATTTTCAAGCACACACTATCAGCGTACATCGTCTGGTGATTGGTGCCATCTCTTGCATATTTATTTTTCTCCTGGTGAATCTAGTGACTCACTAATGACGCTCTCTATATCGCTCCACTTTTACACGTATTAACATTTCTCTTGTTGTTAATTACTCAATACTGGTGTCACTTAGAGAAAAAACGTATTGGAATTTTTTACTCCAATTATGAAGATCTATAACCCCTAGAAATTATTGCACTCATTTAATATACAGCCTGTATATATGAAGTATGCATGACTCTCAAAGTTAAAGTTTGCTCATGCAGCTAAACTATTAATTTTACGAAAAAATATCATAGACATAAATTATACAAAATTTCAATTTATTATTTAACTATTTTGACGAAATTACACAAGTAGTGGCTTATTTGCTAAATCGTTGAAAAATGCTAAGAGTCAACCGCCAGTTCGTTTGGGCCCTTTTGAACACAACTTCTTTCAGCTCTAAGTTCAGTCATAAAATTTCTAAATATGAAGTTTCATCCCGACATCTTTAGTAGTTTCTCCGGAATCGTCGCCACAAAAAAAGGGTACAATTCCTCATGCTTCGTGTTTTATACAGTAAGCATGGTCAGAAGCATGGTTCAGAAAGCGTCTTCCACAATAGACTATAATTAATCTACTGCCTTCTTTATTTTTCCCGAACAAAACTGACATACGACAGCTTCTATCACCTTGCAATTTTCAACCACACACTATCAGCGTATATCGTCTGGTGATTGGTGCCATCTCTCGAATATTTATTTTTCTCCTGGTGAATCTGGTGACTCACTAATGACGCTCTCTATAATGCTCCACTTTTACACGTATTAACATTTCTCTTGTCGTTAATTACTCAATTTCTGGTGTCACTTAGAGAAAAATAGCATTTGAATTTTTTACTCCAATTATGAAGATCTATAACCCCTAGAAATTATTGCATTCATTTAATATACACCCTGTATATATGAGTATGCATGACTCTCAAAGTTAAAGTTTGCTCATGCAGCTAAACTATTAATTTTACGAAAAAGTGTCATAGACATAAATTATACAAAATTTCCTCTATTTTAATTTGTTATTTAACTATTTTGACAAAATTACAGAAGTGGTGGCTCGTTTGCTAAATCATTGAAAAATGCTAAGAGTAAACCTCCAGTTTCTTTGGGCCCTTTTGAACAAAACTTCTTTCAGTTCTAAGTTTAGTCATGAAACTTCTAAATATGAAGTTTTGTCCCGATAGCTTCAGTACTTTCTCCGGAATCGTCGCCCAAAAAAAAAAACGGGTACAATTCCTTATGTTTCGTGTTTTATACAGTAAGCATGGTCGATAAATTTCATCAATGCGTTGAATGTTCGTCAGTTTTCATAACAATAGCTACCACAATAATAAAAAGCAAATACATAATGATATATAATACTTAAAAGAAATATTATAAAAGATGAAGCAACAAGTTTAATTCCTTAAAAAGTTACAGTCGTTTGAGATGTTAACAAAGTCGTATTTTAAACGACTCTAACTTAGGAATTGAGAAGAAAAACATATAGATCACATGAAACTTTTCAGAATACCATATACTATCTATTTCAAAATAAGAATAAAACAGTCAAAGTTTCATGTTAAAATACTATTTTAAAATCGATTTCAAACGCCTGTAACTTTTTAAGGAAACAGGTCCGCTTTTCTAGTACATTTTCTACGAAATTTCCAGCTTTTACGTCATAGCTCTCTCAAACGTCACGATATCTATGCAGTTTTCTATTCAGAAAGCGTCTTCCACAATAGACTATAATTAATCTACTGCCTTCTTTATTTTTCCCGAACAAGACTGACGCACGACAGCTATCTATCACCTTGCAATTTTCAAGCACACACTATCAGCGTATATCGTCTGGTGATTGGTGCCATCTCTTAAATATTTATTTTTCTTGGGGAATCTGGTGACTCACTAATAACCCTCTCTATATCGCTCCACTTTTACACGTATTAACATTTCTCTTGTCGTTAATTACTCAATACTGGTGTCACTTAGAGAAAAAACGCATTTGAATTTTTTACTCCAATTATGAAGATCTATAACCCCTAGAAATTATTGCATTCATTTAATATACACCCTGTATATATGAGTATGCATGACTCTCAAAGTTAAAGTTTGCTCATGCAGCTAAACTATTAATTTTACGAAAAAGTGTCATAGACATAAATTATACAAAATTTCCTCTATTTTAATTTGTTATTTAACTATTTTGACAAAATTACAGAAGTGGTGGCTCGTTTGCTAAATCATTGAAAAATGCTAAGAGTAAACCTCCAGTTTCTTTGGGCCCTTTTGAACAAAACTTCTTTCAGTTCTAAGTTTAGTCATGAAACTTCTAAATATGAAGTTTTGTCCCGATAGCTTCAGTACTTTCTCCGGCATCGCCGCCCCCCAAAAAAAGTGGGTACTATTCCTTATGTTTCGTATTTTATACAGTAAGCATGGTCGATAAATTTCATCAATGCGTTGAATGTTCATCAGTTTTCATAACAATAACTACCACAATAATAAAAATAATAAAAACAAGTCCAATTCCTTAAAGAGTTACAGTCGTTTGAGATGTTAATAAAGTCGTATTTTAAACGACTCTGACTTAGGAATTGAAAAGAAAAACATAAAGATCACATGATGCTTTTCAGAATAACATATACTATATATTTAAAAATAAAAAAAAACAGTAAAAGTTTCATGTTAGAATACGATTTTAAAATCGATTTCAAACGCCTGTAACTTTTTAAGGAAACTGGTCCGCTTTTCTAGTACATTTTCTTCGAAATTTCCAGCATTTACGTCATAGCTCTCTCAAACGTCACGATATCGCTGCAGTTTTCTAATCAGAAAGCGTCTTCCACAATAGACTATAATTAATCTAGTGCCTTCTTAATTTTTCCCGAACAAGACTGACGTACGACAGCTTCTATCACCTTGCAATTTTCAAGCACACACTATCAGCGTATATCGTCTGGTGATTGGTGCCATCTCTCGAATATTTATTTTTCTCCTGGTGAATCTGGTGACTCACTAATGACGCTCTCTATATCGCTCCACTTTTACACGTATTAACATTTCTCTTGTCAGAAAAGAATCGTCAACATCGAGAATGCACTAGCGCGGAGGAAGGCACGCTCTCGCCACCTCATTGGTCATAGTTTTGAGGATACGAGGTTCCGCAGGAGGAAAGCTTTGCACCGGTCCGCTACAATAATCGTGGCGCCATCAACAAGAACTGTTTCGAGAAAGTGACTCCTCGCGAACGAGCGCGTTACATAAACGAAAATATTAATGGTATAGCTTCACGTACCGGAGAAATTTGTGTTATCCAATAGTTTCGCAATGCCTGCCGGGCAATAGCTTAATGGAATGTTTTCCTCAAACGTGATAGACGGTTGTTCCGTTCGGGCTTGGTGTGTTACAATCAAAGACGAAGAGGAACGATAATCATGTCGCTAGCCAATTTGAACGAAGAAGCATTTTAGGCCAGACTGAAAACCAATAAGTTTGTGAAGTCTTACTGGCTGGAGATTTGACGTATCTATTCAAAAGGACCGAACTCATTTTGCATACGGAAAACTCTGCAGATGTTTCAATGGAAAACCGTTGATATGATGTTTTGCACCTCTTCCTAATGGTTAACCCATATCGGTTCTGAGGTCACTGGCAATAGTAGAATTGTAGACATTTTAGCGATCATATTCATGTTACAAATTCATTAGGAGAAATACACATCGAAAAATACATATTGTTGTGATGAGGAACCGAGATGAAGATTATAACGCTGTCCAAAAAAATGTTTATACACCCTATTGTATCTTTATTTATCTTTATTCAATCTTTGAGATAATTCACGTTGTAAATTTAACTCTATTCCTTACCATAATGTAAATATATATTTAGCCAGAAATAAATGCCATGTAATTGCCCGTAATGAGGTAACTTATTTACTTGAATTATACAAGTGTAAGATTGTCTATTAAGGGAACACTTAAATGCTAAATTTGTGGTGGAGGTACGACGAAAGACTAAATATTAAGTTCCAAGGAGATGGTACAGAAATAATACAACAAAATATGCTAAGTTGAGAGATACGGTCTAAAAAGCATTTTTGTCATATTCCATTACAGACTAAAATACAAAACAAAAAATTATAAATATCAAAAATTATATAAAATAAAAAATCTGATGTGGACAGGCACATGACTGTATCATACTATTTAGCAGTGTTTCCCCACGCAAATGCTGATGTGATAATACTAAGTTTAGTCATGAAACTTCTAAATATGAAGGTTTGTCTCGATACCTTTAGTAGTTTCTCCGGAATCGTCGCCACAAAAAAACGAGTACATATACAGGGTTAGCCAAAATTACCGGAACACCTAAGTAATTCTCCAACCGTATGAAATTTCCAAAAATTGTGCAAACAAAAGTTTTTTGGCTTTAAACAAGCTATCGTCTAAATATATTTTCAATGTACAGAGTGCTCATTTTATTATAGAAATTTGGTAACCTATCCTTTTTTTTAAATAGAACACCCTATATATTATTACATTTTCTAATTCTAAGATTAATTCTAAGAATTTTTTATACGAATATTTTTTTATAAAATGTATTATTTTTTAATTAGAAGATATTAACCAAAAATAGTCACTTACCGGAACACCTAAATAATTCTCCAACCGCAAACAAATTCGAAAAAATTTTCGAATAAAAGTTTTTTGGACTTAAGCAACCTCTCGTTTAAATATAGTTTTAATATACAGTGTGTTCGTTTTATTATGGAAATTTGCAAACCATTCCATTTACTAATAGAACACCCTGTAAATTTTTATTTTTTTAATTCTAAGATTAATTCTAAGAACGTTTTATAGAAATAAGTTTTTTTGAAAATGCATTATTTTTGAGTTATGCGCAATTAAGAAAAACTACTGAACTTCAAATTAAGAATATTTTCCCACGTACAGACACATTTATTTTAATGTGACAGTTTGAACATTTAATTTAATTCTATTTAATTGTGTTGTTATTTTCTCTTGATTTTTTTTATTTTTTACCCGTGTGGTTAAAATAAAAGTTCATTAGTATTGATTAATTGCTTATAACTAAAAAATTAAAATTTTTTAAAGAAATAATTCCAACGTAATATTCTTAGAATTAATCTTAGCATTAAAAAAATGGTAAATATACAGGCTGTTCTGCTAGAAAAAGGAAAGGTTTGCAAATTTCCATAATAAAATAAACACCCTGTATATTAAAAATATATTTGAACGAGAGGTTGTTTAAACCCAAAAAACTGTTCCGGTAATTTTGATTATTTTTGGTTAATAGCATATAAATAAAAAATAATGCATTTTAAAAAAATATGATTCCTATAAAAAATTCGTAGAATTAAAAAATGTTATAATATATAGGGTTGTTCTATTTAAAAAGACGATAGGTTACCGAATTTCTGTAATAAAATGAGCACTCTGTATATTGAAAATATATTTAGACGATAGCTTGTTTAAGCCAAAAGCTTTTTGTTTGAACAATTTTTTGATATTTCTTACGGTAGGAGAATTATTTAGGTGTTCCGGTAATTTTGGCCAACCCTGTATATACACCCACACAGACATTTTTTGTACCTGGGTCAAAAATGTTCAGGGGACCAAAAATACATATTTCCGCTAAAATCTCAAAACTTTTTTCGGCATGATTACAATACTTTGTCATACCTATGATGAGTAATTTAAAATTTGTTTAGAAAACATTTTAACTACAATAATAAAACTATTGTTACTGCTTTTTATCGAACGGTTTGAAAAAGAATGTTTGGACCAAATAATAACAAATATGTACCTACTAATGGATAATGTATCTACACCAATTTTAAAATCTTCCTAAAAAGCGGGACATTTTTAAAACAACGCGGGACGCGGGACTAAACGTGAAAATGCGGGACCTCAGTTATTAGTGAAATAAATACATGATAGGGTAAAATTTGTTGTTATTCTATGTGTTTTTGAATATGAAAATGATTTCTTGTAAAGACTTTTACATTGTTATATGTAATTCGAAAAGATGTAAAACCGTCCTCTTTATTTTTATAGTTTTTATATTTATAGTTTACTCCCAATATCTGCCGATTAGATTTGCATGTTTACCTATCTTGTACCAACTACACATAAATTAACTAAAATTCTATATATTCAAAAACTATATCTACAACAGTTGTGGATATTCAATATATATTTGATATTCAACAACTTTCAGTTCTTTTGTAAATCGTTAAATCTGATATCTATTGAGCTAATATAATCCTTAATTAAAAACAATTTTAGTAGAACCAGTAAAACAGTATTCTAAAAAAATTGCAATATCATTTGTTGAAGAAATCACATAAATCTGATAAGTTGTCTTATACCCAGTATATTATTCTATTAGTCTTAGCAAATTGGACAGTAAGATCGATATTTTATAAAATAAGTCAACGCTTGAAAATACCTAAAGTATAAAAATGTTATATCGATTCAAAACAACGCACATTATTTCCAAAACAGGTACCAAGTATTCGAACCACTGCGACCTGTTGGACAAAAAACGTGTTGTTTTATGGCTCTACGCCGAATGTTGCTAGAATATTTGAGCAAAACAAACTGACACCGTCAATGCTCCACAGAAAAATACGTTTTTCTAGTTGAAAGAAATTGTTATCGGGCCAGTACAAGATTTCCTTTTATATTTCAGTTTCGACGCCAAATATAATAATATGCAATGATTAAGAAATGTTTTTAATTAATTAATTATTAGATTTATTTAACGCAACGGGCGCAGAGCGAATAAAAACAAACAAAAAATATGAAATATAAAGTTCAAACTGCAATTTATTTCCTATCACAATGATCACAACTTTGTAGTTACGTATGTAATTCATTCACAATGCCTTGTTTACACCAAATGACTGATGAAATTAACAACGTTCATTCATTCATAACCGTGAATAACTGAATAAATCAACCGATAAATTGTAATAATTAGTATACAATTATTGTTTAAGTGTACACACATCATTTCTCTTTCTAATTTGTCAAATTACCACCGTGGCGATGATTGAGAAACGCGCAGACATAATACTTAAGCATTCCCCAAATGTAAATCGAAATTGCCCAAGTGAAGAAACTATTTGCGAAACAATTGACGCTACATTGAAGACGTTCATTAGCGTAATAATCATTACTCCATTATCTGCATGCCATCTCTGTCGATATTACATACATATAACGTACATAATATATTTTTCGTATAATATTTCACTTTTGCAACAGCGGAAGTCTTGTTCGTCCGGAGTTTCGAACTCGATGCATTCAATACACATTCTTTCACTAGAATAGATTGTTTATTAGATTGTTTTTTTTTTGTTTTAGAAAACTTATTAGCAATTATTCTCGAATTTGTTATAGAAAGTAGATTGGGCTAATAAGGCCCACCTGAGAAATGATTGTTGAACTATATAAAACTCACTTGGCTAAGTAAATTTAATAATATAAATAATAAATAACTAATATCCTGTGCTTTTTGTATCTGTATCTCATGTATCTCATATGACACTGTATCTTATGTTTTCGGGAAATTGAATTTATCATTAAAAATTGTGTTTTAACCATTGTTAATCAAGTTAATCAAGTGTTTTTACTCGGCTTTTGGCTTCCTTAGTACTAAACTTATCAACTTCTTAAAACTAGCCAATACATATACCCGACATGATGTTTTAAAAAGATTTAGCGAATTACTGTATTTAATATCACTTGATAGGCTGCTAAACATCTTCAGTGATTTGTAATAAAATGAATTTTGCGCACTGCTTTTTATATATTTTGGTAATCTGATGTGGTTCTTTTGCCGAGTATTGTATTCATGCTGCTGACTATTGTCAATTTATTATTTATATTATATTTATATACAGTGTGTCTCACGGGACGTTGGATTGTATTAAAGATAGAAAGTCGGTTAAATGGGCAAAGTAGTGCATATTTAGGTGCTCTTTCATAATCCGTTCAGAAAACAGTTGAATTCCAAATGGTTTCTAAGCTATTTTGAAAAACCCAAAAATTAATTTTTTTAATTATGATCATAACTTCTTTATTTGTGATCCCATCAAAAAAGCGTTTGGACATTATAAAGGCACTTTCTTGTCTACAATTTGATTATGTCAACTAAAAATTTTTTTCGCCAATGAATTCGTCAGAAACAAACGAAACTTTTGCTTTTCTTATGGACGCCATATTGGTTTTATAACGGGTGGTCCATATAGAGGTTTCTCTTTAAACATTCAAAAAAATGAACAAAAGTCAATTTTTTTCGGTATATTATTAGTTTATGCGAAAGAGCAAACATTCCCATTATTTATGGAACACGATTTCACTCATGTGGCTGCATCGGCTGGCTTCGCAGTAGCGTATCCTGTTAACCCAGTTTTCCAAGACCTTGGTGACGGTTTCTGGCTCTATCTCACGAATGGCTTACTCGATATTCGCCTTAAGGGCCTGAATCGTTAACGGATTGTTCGCATAACATCGGCTCTTCACGGCACCCCACAAAAAAAAATCTAATGGCGTCAAATCGCAGCTCCGAGGTGGCCAATTGCCGAGACGGCTGATAACACGATTACCGAATTTGGCGCGCAAAAGATCGATTGTGGCATGGGCTGTGTGGCATGGCGCGCCATCCTGCTGAAACCAAAGATCGTCCAAGTCCATGTCTTCAATTTCCGGCCACAAAACATCGTTTATCATGCCTCTGTAGCGCTCACCGTTGACCGAAATGGCGTTTCCAGCAGCATTTTCAAACAAAAATTGGCCAATGATGCCACCGCTCCAAAATGCGCACCAAACTGTCACTCTCTGAGGATGCATTGGCTTCTCGACGATCACATGCGGGTTTTCCGATCCCCAGATGCGGCAGTTTTGCTTGTTAACATAGCCGCCAAGATGAAAATGCACTTCGTCAGAAAAGATGATTTTTCGAGCAAAATCGTTGTCCATTCTGAGCTGTTCTAAGGCCCAAACTGAGAAGCGATAACGAAGCGGATGGTCGTGTGCCTTCAATTGCTGAGTCAATTGGACCTTGTAAGCGAATAATGCGAGGTCTTTGTGCAAAATTCGCATCAGGCTTGTGCGTGAAATGTTGATTTGTTGATATCGATGTCGAGTCGATGTTCCAGAACTGAGTCGCACACTCTCGGCTACGGCAGCCACATTCTCGTCAGTGCGCACAGTACGACGCCGGGGACCGTGAGTGTTGTGAGTGGATTCCAGTCTCACGAACTTTTTGCACAAACTTGCATACAGCAGGCGCGGTGGGTGCCTCATTTCGGCCAAAACTTCTTTTCAATAAACGCACTGTTTGGGCTACACAACATTGACTTTGGAAATAAGCTTGCAATATTTTCCAACGTTGCTCAAGAGCAAAGCGATTCATTTCGTTCCGCGGAGATATGATACTGATTTTCTGTCAAGATTTCCAGCATGAAAGAGCTGTCACTGTCAAAATAAAATGATTTAAAAAAAACCACTAGATGGACCACCCGGTACATCTTTGGATTCAGAATTCAGATTCAGAGTAATTTGGTATGCCACATGTCATATTTAGAACACAATAAGCCGACAAAATTAAAGTATTCTTGAATGTTTGAAAATCGCATGGTGCCATGAAAAGCACATTTGAGTGATACAGTATTTATGTGCCCATAGTCAAGTTACAGTAAAATTTTGGAATGTATTTATTTGTACTAACTCTACAACATAAAAAAGTATTAACATTTTTACAAACTAAATAATGTTTTCAAAAATCTTGCCATCTTCGTGGAGGCATTTTTCACAGCATTCCGTAATACGGTGACCTTACCGAGGGTTCTTCTGTCGATCGAATTGAAAGCGGCGATGACGGAGTCACGTAACTCCCCAACGTTTCCAAAATTATAAACACCATACACCTTATTTTTTAAAGTCACTCCATAGATAAAAATCACAAGGGGTAAGTTCCGGCAATCTTGGTGGTCACTATATTTCTGAATAGGTAGCAATTACTCACCATTTATGTCTTATATCTAAATAGTTCCTCACAATTCGGGCATTATGTGCAGGTGCTCCGTCTTGTTGGAACCACATACCTTAGTGTAAGGCCAACGGTATATCGTCCATTCTTTCTTCCACGTCCTCAGAGAGCAATATTGCCGATACCTCTCCTAAGTTAAATATTTGTTTCGTTTGTTTCTGACGAATACACTGGCGAAAAAAAATTTAAACTGACATAATCAAATTGTAGACAAATAAGTGCCTTTATAATGTCAAAGCGCTTTTTTGATTGGATCACAAATAACGAAGTTATGACCATAATTAAAAAATTAAATTTTTTGGTCTTTTTCAAAATAGTATGGAAACCGTTTGGAACTCAACTGTTTTCTGAACCGATTATGAAAGAGCACCATAGCACATAAGCTTGCACTACTTTGTCCATTTAACCGACTTTCTATCTCTAATAATAACAAAAGTACTCATACAATCCAACGTCCCGTGAGACATACTGTATATATTTATATATATATATATATATTATATTTATATACCAAATATACTGTTCATTGTTTAATTTTCAAGAAATTTAATTTACTGACTCGATACTGATTTACCTGGAGCATAGTAATCTAATTCTGAGTGCTCGATTTTGTGGTACTTGCATTTTTTAAATGTATTTGTCGGTACACAAAATTATTGTACTGCTGCAATAATAAAAAATATGGTTCTATAATCGTAAGGTATAACGATATTCTAGCTTTTAATGTTAGTTTATTAGATATTCTTCTAAGTAGCTGAGCGTCCGGCTCACCTTTTTAACTATATAATCCATATTAGGTACTAGTAAATTTCAACGTATTGCCTAATACGTGTCATATCAAGAGACATAATTTTTGTTAACAAATTTTGTTTTTCTCAGTTGCTATAAAAATACTACTATACTATAATTAGCATTTCACACATTTCCAAGTCAATATTTTGTTAAAATCACAATAATCTAAGAGTTAAGTGACTATCCTGGCCAACAAAGACTTAAAACGGAGTCAAAACTCTTTCTGGCATGCTTTTTTGTCGTACATACTTATCATCAAAATCTGTAAAATATTAAACAAAAGTTATGGATCATTAAATTTTAGCCAAACTTGTGTGGCCCGTGTATTTTTGTTGTTGTAATACACATGTACACTGCTGCTCATGGAAGTTCGGACACATAGTAAACATATAGGAAATAATGATAAAGGCACTGATCACGTAGCAGGCACCTCTATTTCTACCAAATAGCGAACACATTCTTAACGTTGATTCCAGTAACATACGACATCATTATATGTGCTAATTTAAAATAATTTTTATATTTAATTATTATGCAACATTTATGCTGTTTTGTAACTGGTTGTTGGGAATTTTCTAGTTTCCATTAAAAAGGATTAAATACGAAATAACAAATAGAGTCATAAATACTGCATCTCAGACACATGATGCGACCCCATTTCCCCATCTGTAGTTTGTACAAGATAACTCTGTCACGCGGAAGACATCATGCGACGCGGAAAGCCAACAAGCAAGGAACAGCGTTCTCTAATTATCGCTTTTCATCAGGAACGATTGTCAGTTCGAGAAAATGCAAGACATAAGTCAACGATAAGTGACACTTTTCACCAATATGATAATAATAATATGGAATTTGGAGGACGTGTTCGGCCGGGACTATCCCGAATAATTTCCCAAGCGGATGAAGAACGATTAAAATTAATTTTTAAGCAAAACAGAAAATTGACCGCACCTAAAATCACCTCTGAAGTCGATCGCGATCGTGAAAGACCAATTTTCGTAAGCATAGGGAAACGACGTCTCCAAGCGGAAAATCTGCATGGACGCGTTGCCGCACGAAAACCATTGCTTCGTCGGGGAAATCATCAGAAACGACTTCAGTGGGCACGAACACATCGAAGTTGGACAAATGAAGACTGGAGACAGTAGTGTCTGACGATTTTCCCGACTAAGCAATGGTTGTTAGCGTACGGCAACGCGTCCATGCAGATTTTCCGCTTGGAGACGTCGCACAGTGCGGTATTTGGCCTCAAAACCTGGCCATAAATGAAAA
This sequence comes from Aphodius sticticus, assembly GCA_963966075.1. Classification (NCBI taxonomy): domain Eukaryota; kingdom Metazoa; phylum Arthropoda; class Insecta; order Coleoptera; family Scarabaeidae; genus Aphodius; species Aphodius sticticus. The sequence continues at coordinate 69,132,656 of OZ014509.1, forward strand.
TTGCTAAATGGTATAGATGTGAGTAAGCTTTGGTTTCCGAACAGACAGATAGACTGGACGTCACATAGTTTCCATAAAACCTGCGATTCTCCCACCACCGAGATGTACCACCGAGTCGAAACTTGACATTCGTTGAAACGATCACGTTTTGTTTTTGTCACGCAGTTGTGTGTAAACTTTTCGTTTCTTTTTCTATGTTCTAAGTGTTTTTTGTGGAAAAATCAATATGGATATTGAACTTCGAGGTATGTAGATTACATAAAATAGATCTGCATGTGTCATCCAATCCAATTATTACCTATTTGATGGTAAAACAAACGCTTAACACAGTGTTTGATGTTTTGTACTTCTTTGCCTATATTAGTATTTTCAGATACGTTCAACTCATTGGAACTCAAAATGTTATATGCCATATTAAACCTTGGAGTTTCCTTTAACAGTCCTATATCATCTTTTCTCCCACAATTTTCCCATTTTTTTGTAACAATTTTTTTACTATGTTGTTACAGATTCTGATGAATCAGTCAACAGAATTACTGTAACTCGCAAACAACTCCACCAGTTTATTACAGAAAGTTCTGATAGACTGTTTAAGCAGAAACAGAAGCACCTGGATGATAAAATTCGAAATAAATGTAGAGAACTTCTCTCGATTGACAACGGACACTGCAAAACATTATATTAAGTTATACAAATCGCAGCTAATGTCACCGACACTGCATAAAATATTGACTCATGCACCGAGTGTCAGTCATCTCACATGCATTACTGCCACTTGGGGAATTATTTGAAAAAGCTGCAGAAGCAAGGAACATTTCAGGAAATACAGGGAACATAAATCTCGGAAAAGTTCCCGAGAAAACTGTAATCAGGATGTTCTGAACAGACTTTTATTGACCTCAGATCTATTCTTGACAAGTATGAGGTCTAAAGTAACAAGAAAAAAAGCTTCCGTTCTCAGAGGATGCAATTGAACTGTTGAAGCAAGCGCAATTATAAATATTCATTATTATTGTTACATTAATAATAATTTAATAATAAAATTTTACTAGTAATAATTGTTCAGAATTGCCCAAAAACCATAAATCCAAAATTTCATGAAAATTAAAAAATATTGAAACTTTCTTAAAAAATAAGTCCGTAAATATTATTTGCATAGGCAGCTGCGCTTAAAAAAGTGTGCTGTGGAAATTTTGTTTGAAATAAAATCTGAACTGTCAAAGTGCTTCAGCTGCTTCCCTTGCTGATCGCGCATTATCACCGACTAATCTTATTATTTCCACCTTTTCGGCGAGTGTAAGCATTGTTATTCAGACAATAATTAAATACCACAAAGCTCTTTGACAGTTCATGTTTTATTTCAAATAAAATCTCCACAGCACACTTTTTTAAGCGCAGCTGGCTATGCAAATAATTAGTTACGGATTTATTTTTGAAGAGAATTTCAATATTTTTAATTTTCATGAAATTTTGGATTTAGTGTTGTTCGGCAAATCTGAACAACTATTACTAGTAAAATTTTTCGATAAAAAAATCCCTAAAGCGATTTCTTGATTTTTGCCATTTATTTTGCCATCACAAGGTGCTTTGCATTTAAAGAAGACTATTGTTTTTTTAGCAGTAAATAGAGCAATATGTGTTCTATATTTGAAAAAAAAATTACTAAAATTGAATTAAAAATAAAAAAGTGGGACACACTGTATAAAATATATATTCAAAAATAGGTGGTAACTTCCCTCTGTATCCTTTAGAAACAAATTATCTGAATTATATTTGAGTTTAAATCACGTTAATATACATTTTCTTTTTAAAAAGCTAATGAAATATTTTTGGCCAGGTTTTGAGGCCAAATACCGCATAGTGCGTCGTTTCCCTGTGCTTACGAAAATTGGTCTTTCACGATCGCGATTGACTTCAGATGTGATTTTAGGCGCGGTCAATTTTCTGTTTTGCTTAAAAATTAATTTTAATCGTTCTTCATCCGCTTGGGAAATTATTCGTGATAGTCCCGGCCGAACACGTCATCCAAATTCCATGTTTCTTCATATTGGTGAAGAGTGTCACTTATCGTTGACTCACTTATCGTTGACTAATTTCTTGCATTTTCACGAACTGACAATTGTTCCTGATGAAAAGCGATAATTACAGAACGCTGTTCATTGCTTGTTGGCTTTCCGCGTAGCATTATGCCTTCCGCGTGACAGAGTTATCTTGTGCAAACTACAGATTGCAGGCACAGACTCGTTTGAATACGAATTCGAGCATTTGATGCAAAAATCTGGTAAAAATGGGGTCGCAACATGTGTCTAAGATGCAGTATTTATGAGTCTATTTGTTATTTCGTATTTAATCCTTTTTAATGGAAACTAGAAAATTCCCAGCAACCAGTTACAAAAAAGCATAAATTTTGCATAATAATTAAGTATACAAATTATTTTAAATTAGCACATTTAATGTTTTAATGTATGTTACTGGAAATCAACGTTAAGAATGTGTTCGCTATTTGGTAGAAATAGAGGTGCCTATTGCTACGTTATCAGTGCTTTTATCATTATTTCTTATATGTTTACTATGTGTCCGAACTTCCATGAGCGGCAGTGTATGTAGAGATAACGGGTGTAAAGCTCATTTTTTCATTCCTATCTTGAATGCAGTTTCGGGGTTTTACGCTATCTACGGGGTTTCTAGGTGAGTTTCCAAGAAACCAGCATGAGATTTTACCTGGGCAATTCACTAGGGACACGAAAATCACGTATAAATGATCAACGTAAGGCACCTACCTGGATTATATATTGTTCGAGAACAGGGTCCGTTTAAACAGCAGGACTTCTGTAACAGCACGTGATGATCACACGACTGGACTGGTGATATTTTGTCCAGTGTTATTAGGCATATCAAAATCACGCATCAGTTATTCCTCTATGTTCATTAAGATTCTATCTGTTTCAAAATTATTTAATTTCCTACCACTGTTCACGTGTAGAATTAGTAATTACATAATACATATATCAGATATGTATGTATTACTCTGGATTGGTATTTTTTTTAAATGTTGTAAAGGCATACTAAAAGTGGGTCTTCAAATGCACTTTATAAAAAAATAATGCTTTTGTAACTCTGGATTCTGACTACAGTCATACTTTTACAGTCTCAATACAACGGTTTAAATCTTATGGTTTGGATTAAGTTGCTTTAGAAGACAGTATACTATGTGATATACATAGTTTGTAAACTAAAAAATGATTGCTATGATTTTAAAACTACATTTGGAGAACAACTATGCCATTATCGTTTTTTCATACGGGCGATTACTCACAATGGTACCTAATCTATATATCTATGAGTAACAAATGCCATTGGCGAATTCAAAACAATGAAAACATCATCGCGTCCAAAGTTATGGAGATATCATCAACCGCATTTTACCTTGACAGTAATGACAATATTTTTTTATAATCACAAATCTGTATTTACAATCATTACTCACTGATATATTATAATGAAATAAAAATAACTGGTTACCTGCAACGAATTCTTTCAACATGTGACAGAAGAACTTACTTAATTTTAATTTTCTATTTTCCAAATAGACCAATATGCCATTTTTTGGTATGTGACGATCTCAAAGTAAACCTTAAACCTTGGACTTTGCCTTGGACGTGTTTTTAAAGCTCCTGGACACATGTATCCAGCTCAAAACGGAAGGGGGGGGGGGGGGCAGTTGTCTAAATTTAACTTGCTGTATGGGAGAAGGGTACCCATTAGGGGTTTCAAAAATGCATTGCAAAAATTTTTGTGGATAGAAAGCAACGGTCCCCTCAAACCGTTTCTAAATCAAAAAAAAAAAGAAGAAATTTTTTGGTATTTTTCATATAATTGTTCGGGGTTTGGGAAAACTTAAGATTACTTAAGGACTTGTAGAGGACTTTCCAAGAAAGAATTTGAGCTATTATTATACATACGGATTTGACGCCCCCAACCCACCCTCATAGTGCCCTGAAAACTAGCCTTAAATGAAAAAATGTACATTCTTCAGATAATTGATCCTTCTAATCATCAGTCTCTTTTTTGTCATAGAACTTATTACTATAAGTCTAGTGGAATGTTTATAAACATTTGTCAGTTAATTTACATTTGTTTAAGGAATTTCTATTTGTTTAAATAATTCGTTTTTCTCGAAAAGCAGTATGAATTCTGTTTTCTGACTTTGAAATGGCAAATTATTATCTTACAGTGACATTATTCATTAAAAAATTTCTTCCTATTGTTTAAACAAGCAATTATTATTCATTTACAACTTTTTTTCTAATTATGCTTGAAAAGCCAGCTTTTTGTGAAATTAACTTATAAATTTCATGTTCGAGATATCTAACAAACCTATTATCTATGATATCTAATAAACCCACATTTGGTTAAACAAATTCCATTTGTTTAAACAATTTTTGTTTGCAATTCACTTAAAATTCATTTTTTTAATAATTAAATACTATTCGTTTTCAATATTATTAATTCGAAAAAATTGAAATGATTTGAAATCCTTTTTTTTTCGGGAAATTGGGGAGTTAAATTTTTTTTTAAATATTAAATTTCCAAAAGTTGACAAATTTTATCATATTTCTTTCGCCATTTCTTATTCTGATTTCCTCCCACTGTGTGTCACAAGATAATGTTGATTTGTTGCTGTCTGGAAACTGTTCCCTGTGTTCTGGTTGAATGAAATATTGAAAACGAATATTATTTTATTATTCAAACACTGGAAATCATCCCAAATATAAATGCTGTCTCTTCAGAATAACAGTTGGCCAGATCAATCTAAAATAATTATTTTAGGCGAATTGCAAAAGAAAATGTTTAAAGAAATCCCATTTGTTTAAACAAATGTGGGTTTAGCTTGAATAAATGTGGGTTTATTAGGTAATACACTAGATAGCTCTAGACTAGATATCTCAAACATGAAATTTATAAGTTAATTTCACATATAAACTGATTTTTCTACCATAATTAGAAAAAAAGTTGAAAATGAATTTATAATTGATTGTTCGAACTCAGAAAACAGAATTCAGACGGATTATCTAGAAAACCGAATTATTTAAACAAATAGAATTTGTTTAAACAAATGGAAATGAACTGACAAATGTTTATAAACATTCCACAAGACTTATAGTAATGATTTCTATGAGAAAAAAAAATAATGAAATGATTAGAACAGTGAATTTTCTGAGAAATGTACATTTTTTCATTTGGGTAGTTTTCAGGGCACTGTGGGGTGGATTGGGGTCGTCAAATCCATATGTATAATAGGTCAAATTCTTCCTTGGAAAGACCTCTTCAAGTCCTATATAACTTTAACATAAGGTTTCCCAAACCCCGTACAATTATTCGAAAAATACCAAAAAATGTCTTCATCCCATGCAAATATTTCAGGCCTCGAAAGGCACCATTAAAATCAAAATTTCGAGAAAAAAGTACATGTCCACTTTTTCTGCATTTGGAAACGATTTCGAGGGGATCGTTACTTTCTAAATAAAAATAATCATCGTTTAAAATCGTTAGGACTGACATATGCAAAAGAATCGCTAAACATAGTAGATCTAGATATTTTACCGGTAGTAAAAGCGCCGAAGTACAGGCAACTAACATTACACACGAGTATATTTGCTTGCGTGTGTGCGAAATGACAACCTGCGTTATTTTGAGTAAAAAGATTTATTTTAAACACACTATGGAAAAATACCATTAGGATTTAAGAAGTCAAAAGAAAGATGATGGAAAAAAGAGCATCAAAACCAGAACTTTAGACGGTATTTATTACAGCCATCAAAAAGAAATTTTAATTTTTGTCTTTGTTGTATTTTCTTATTTGAGGCTTTTTTCTATGTTTATAAAGCTGTATTTAGATCTAGGCAACAGGAGAATGTTAGAATCTGATTCTTAAGTATTTGCGTAAATAGAAAATATATGAAGCATAATTTAATGTAAAACTACATTTAAACAAATTGTAATTCTTCCGATAAAAGTCACGAGTTGCCATACATATTCCTATCACTTGCGGCAAACAATGGAATAAACATGCAAATTTTAAAATATGCTTTCAGAGACTTGTCTTGAATGTCTGCCCGATTTTTTGTTTTTTAAGAGCACCTGAAGACAAGGGCGTAGCCAGAAGTTTTTACAGGGGGGGGCAATGAGTCAGAAAAATACCAAAATTTAAGTAAATAAATATTTCTTATCGCATATCTTTTTGTTTATAAAAATATATGTATGAGGTATGTACATAATATGAAATATGCTAATAAAACATTACGTAATGTTAAGTTTACGTTTGTTTTCGGAAAACTTCTGCAGGACAGATTCTTTGAATTGATCTTGGTCTTCATTTGCAATGTTGCGATGAACGCTGAGCATGCTACCGACGCAAATATTCTTGGAGGACATGTATCAAATGTGTCAAAATGTACATATAAGTGTACAAGAACAGTAATATATCATAATTTCCAAGATATTTGCGAACAGCGAATTAATGCTAGAATCCATAGCGCCATCTATTGCTTAAAAGACAAACTATAGGTAAACGGGTTGACATTTGCCAAACGAGACCAAACTCGAAACTCAACAAAATTAGACTAATCTAAAGCAATATTTAGCTATATGCACTTAAACTGCAATAATTACGTGATTACAGTGTTACGGATACAGTGATAACACTGTAGTCACGTAATCCTATAACTGAAATACTCTTTAGGACCAGTAATCCTAATCACCCAATCATACAACGATATAACACTGGTTTCCAAATAATAATTAATACTCAGTAAAATACTTTCTTATATCCATTGACACAGACTCCAGTAATATGCAAAGTTGATATGTGATTTTGGTTGCCAAACCGACAAGTAAATTGAAGATATAATTTTAGATTGCTTTATTACAAATAACATGTATTATTACATAAGGTTATTTGTAATAAAGCAATCTGAAATTTTTACTTCAACTTACTTGTCGGCTGCATAAACAATTCCTTAATTAATTCCCAATAAATCAACTTAACAATAAATACCTCACCCTGTATTGAGATTTGGAGGTACTGGTATTTGAGTTGCATACTCGACGGTAATTTATTAAATTACATTTTCTCATAAAATAAGCACAACTGGCTTTTACAGTACATGGTATGTGTCTTTGTAAATTTATTATGTACCTAATACAATTTTGTGCATTTTTATTTTGAGCGCCAGGGGGGGGCAGGTGCCCCCCCTGCCCCCCCCTGGCTACGCCCTTGCCTGAAGATATGAAAATCGACACCTTTTACCTAGAATAATTCAAAAGAAATGCTTTTGCAGTTTATTGATGACCAATTTCAAAAATTAGGAAACTTTTGAAAAGTGTAACTATATTAAAAAGATGATAATTGTTGGTCTGTTAATTTTGTTTCGACATTGGAATTATGGTGTGTTGACAGGTGGTTGATTTTCTAAAGTTGTTCTGTTCCTTTTTTTATTAATAAGCATAAGATGCTTAACATATTGAAACTAATCTAAAAGATTAACCATCAATTTAAATCTGAATTCTCAAACCTAGGTACTTGTCTCTAATAGGCTATCCACTGATGTCTTATAGGTATTTACTTTGTCCTAAACAAGAACCATTAACAAACAGTTCACTCACTGTATTCTGCTTTTTACATATTTCACTGATTCACTAGTTCGAAGGTTTTAGTTCCTTTTAGTCTTCTCACTAGATTCTGGTTGTCCAGTAGCTGCAGGGCCTCTACGTTGACGTGATGGCTTAGGCGAGATTCATGCTTAGTGGCGAATCTATTATCTCTTGGATGACTTGTGGGACACCAAGATCACTGCGCCAAGGAGCGTTAACCATATTCCTTAGTACTTTATTTTGGAAAAATTGGATTCCTTGTATATTGGAGTTTCTCGCGCAACCCTAAAGCTACTGAGAGTATCCAAAAATTATGCAAATCTAACCTAACAATATCACCACCACTAACAGATACCTTCACTTGTTTAGCTCAGTTTTCATAGCCTACAGGGTATAAGTAAAATTTTATTTCAAATTATAATATTTAATTGCAGATGTGATGAAATGATTAGATTTATTAAAAAAAAAGATGACATCATGCGAGAAAACAGTAATTTAGGTAAATACTTAGCCGGTTTAATGCTTAATGTAGGTGTAGAAGCACTTAAGGTGCTCTTACACGACGCCACTTTTCGTATTGCGCAAGTTAAAAAATGGCGCAATTCTTGTATTGCAATGTGTGAACAACGCTGCAACTATAAATATTGCGAGACTTTCAGTACAGCGCGCATTTTTTTTAAGTTGCGTACAGCTGAAATGTTGCTGCGTGTAAACAGGTACAAACACGGTACTAGCGCCACACAGAAATGGACCGACGTGTTGGTCCACTTCCACTTTAGTGGCGCAACATTTATAGATGTATATACGGTAGTGTTGGTTAAACATCGATAGTTGGCGTGTCCGATAGTTATTGTTAAAACTATCGATAACTATCGAACTTCAACACCCTTTAGTAAAAAACTTATTAAATTGTAATTTTGTAAATAAAGGATGCTAACCGATAAATACTAATTCTCTAAACAGAAAAGAACATAAATAAATATTTATTATTTCAACATACAATGTTAACAACAGAAACAAGTTAAAATAAATCCTTCTTCTCTAAAAAGAATTTCGAATAAATATGTCATTCTAAAAAAAACAGGCAAATAAATATTACAATAAATATTCCATAAAGTCCTCGTAAATAAACAACTGATTTTATATTTTCCGCATAATTCACATTTAGCAAAATTTTCTTTCTACTTGTTAAAGTAATTCCCAACCCAACCCAAGACGAGACTTTTTGGTCGAATAATTTTTTTACGATCGTAAAAATTGACAGTGATGGGAATGTTAGGTTAAACTTAAAATGAAATTTCTCTACATTTAGATCCTCCTATCATTCTTGGGGACTTCTACTCTCCTGTAGGTTCGACAAAATATGCAATAATACGCGGCAAAGTTAAAATTTCAATAAGAGCCTTTTCCTACAAAAGCGGCCTTGAATAGCTCATTAACATTAGCTCATAACACGCACTTGCTCTAGTCCTCTCATCGGCATCAGAATCTGAATCCATTTTTTATGAAATAAACAACAACACAGTATCACTATCGCCGCTTAAAACTTAATGAGGCAGAATATAAACACAACCACTACAAGTACGAGGGTGCGCAGTCGTTTCTTGACCAATTCTAGACATTCGACGTGCCACTTTTACAAGTTGCAGCAATGAAAAATGGCGTGTACTGTGTGAATAGCATCGCAACTTTAAAATGTGTGGCTGCCACTTGGCGCTGGCGCTAGTCGAAAGTGGCGCAACTTTTGACTGATTTTATCTCACGTGTGAACACAACATGCCATTTCATAGTGTCGCAATAGAATCTCGCGCAACAAAAGTGGCTACGTGTAAGAGCACCTTTATTGATATCAAAATCGATGTTTTTATGAAGAAGGCTAGTTTTCTCTGCAATTGTTTATTTTAGCACTGGTGTGTGCTAGTACTTTTTTGTGCAGAACGATGCGTAGAATTAAAAAAATTAATTAGATACATGGTAAGTACGTATGATTCACGGCCAGAATCATTTAGAAAATCAACTGCTTCCGGTACACACTGCATAACCCGGAAGCAGTTTATTTTCTAGATACACTTATTAACTTTTTTACGAAAAATTATTTGGTTAATTTTGTTGCAGATTATGATCACCCTGTACACAATTTGGCTATGGTAGGTAATCACGCTAATAGAACGCTTCCCACTTAATCATAATCTAAGCGTGCACAATAAAATTAAAAACAGTTATTGAGATATACAATTTTTCTTAGACTGCTCTTTTTCCATAAAAATGCCAATAAATCAAAAAGTGTAAAGTTTAGGGTAGGTAATGTTATTTTTCATTATCGTAAAATTTTGCGAGGAATTCAAAATTGTGCCGAAATATAGGTTGTTCCATTTAAAAAACATAAGTTTGGGTTGGTACTACCTTATGGAACATCCTGTATACACGCTAATAATTCTAAAATGTGCGCCTCGGCGTTCTGTATATATGAGTGAAATCAGTTTTAAAATATCTTTATTAACATAGGCACAATCTTCGAAATCGCACTGTTGAGACACCCTGTATATTTGTTGTTCAGTAGGTTGTGATCAAATCCATAATTTCTCTTGTCTTCGCCGTTCTTGTCCTTACCTTATAGATCTGCAGTTCCATTTGTCATAAAACCATATTAATTACTTTCCCCACTGTCTACAATAACCATTAGCAGGTCAAGTCAAATACTTTTTTCCACTTCCAATCGTCCGCGTTTTACTCTTTCGTAACGGCAAACGACAACCAACCAAGGTGGGCAACCTCAAACCTCAACAGTACGTGTTACAATTGTCGGGGGTTTGCGACCTCAAGCAAGGTCGTCTCGGCCGTACACATTACCGAAGAAAGCCCGGCGTCTGCGTCCGCCGTAATCAATGATGCAGCGACGGCGGCGGCTACAGCGGCGTCGGAGGGCGTCCGAGGGCGTCGACAGACGGGTCAATGTCATTGCCGTGTTGTCTCGCCGGGACACCGTCGAATATTTCGGCGGAACGGGCCCCCGATAAAGCGGATTATAGGCCGAGGTCGTACCGTGTCTGTGCAGGCAGACGCGAGCCCGTTGCGTCAAAGACCGGCCGGCCGGCCGGGGCCGGTCAATTTGCGACGCAACTACTGTACAAACAAACAAACAACGCCGATTGCAATGTACGCACTGTTGTCTGGTTGGTTTACGCACTAGGTGCGGTGAGTCATGGCGAAAATTGGGCTGCGACTACCTCAAGTAAATATGTGTTATTTATTGGTTAAAATTTTCTGAATATTTGATGAAGTTATGAATAAGTAGAAGGAAAGAAGAAAGAAAATGAATATGTTTGGCTTTAATTCTTAAATTGCAACAAAGCTAACAATAATAAACAAAATAATCTAGTAGATTTGCAAAATATGTACCTACATACATACATATTATGTACGTACGTATCAGGGTTGCCACCTTTTTGCTATTGTTCACGAGTTATTGTTCAACATTATGTCATATCCAATATGTTCACATCATACTGCCACATAAAACACAATCAAATAATAAAACAAAATATTCTTTAAATATAACAGAAACAAATACTACATTACTTTATTAAATATGCAAAAATCATACTTTGCTGTAGTATCACATAAAAATAAAATTTAGGTATATTTTCAAAAACTACCAAAAAACCAAAATTTTGCAACCTAAATTGCAACCTAGCATAATGTACAGAAGGCTTTAAACTCGTCGACTTTTTGGAGCCAACTTCTGGTGGTTAGCCAGAAATTGTTGAATTTTGTATTTCGCTTAATTTTCTTAGGTGGCGCAGTTCATGCATTTATTTAGTTCAAATAATTATGATTGTGCTGAGTGAAAGAATGATAATTTGTTTAATTGAAGAAATTGTTGGTTTTGTTAAAATGCGATATTTTAAGGTTTCGATAAATAGTTCTTTGATTAAGGAAATTGTTAACCTATTATTGACTGGAACTTTTCTAAAGGAACAGTAGAGCAAAATCTCCACATGTCACCGCCTTTTCACATCCTTTGTCACATCCTCGACCAATGGTTGGTTATTTTTCGGTATATTAATAACCTTGATAGAAACACCAATTATTGACTTAGCTAGTTGACAATATTTTCAGAAACCTCCCTCCATATTTATAATAATTATGTGGAATTCGAAATAAGTGTTTCCAAAAACTACAGCTTAATTAAATTTCTTTTAGATATCTTTTCCTCCATGCACAGATAGAAAAGATATTTTTTTGTTTTTAAGAAACATTCTTTTCAATTTATTGTTTCAGCTCAAAACATATTCCTTTAGCACAGCAAATATTTACTTACTCCATTCAATAGCCAATATTATTTGTTTGTTGAGATTAATTTATATGAAATATTTATTTAAAACGATATTTGAAATAAATAAAGGTATTTTCATACAATCAAGTCCTTTCGCTAAAGAAATCCAAGCTTGATTCAAATAAATCTATTTGTATACACGAGGAAGTTTCTTTCCTATAAGGTTATATGTTCGCTTTAGTTTAAAGATCCCTTTACTTTTATGAAAGAAATAAAATTTTGATTAAAATAAAAGTATTGTTTGTGTGAATACCTCATCCAACTGTATTGTTAGATGGCAATGTAATCTCTCTACTCACATAACGGCCTGATCCTTAGTATATAATACATAGTATACAGAGTCAGTCAAAATTACCGGAACACCTAAATAATTCTTCAATCCTAAACAATTTCACCAAAATTTTCAAATAAAAGTTATTTTGTTTGAAATAGGCTATCGTTTACATATATTTTTAATATATTTTGGCTGTTCATGTTATTTTGGAAATTTGGTAACCTTTCCTTTTTCAAATAGAACACCAAGTATATTTTTACATTTTTTTTTACTTCTAAGATTAATTCTAAGAATCTTTTGTAGGAATACATTTTTTTTTTATAAAATTCGTCATTTTAAAGTTATAAGCAATTAATCAAAATTAGACAAAATTATCGGAATACCTAAATAATTCTCCAACCGTAAAAATTTCAAAACATAGGTATTTTAATTTGGCAGTTTGTTTTTCATTGTTTTGTTTTTTTCTTGATTTTTTTTATTATTTATCCGTTAATTATCGATTAATAAGAAAATAATTCCTACAAAGGACTCTTACTATTAATTAATCTTAGAATAATGCATGTAAAAAGATACTGGGTGTTCTATTAGAAAAAGAAACAATTAGAAAAGAAAAGACACGATAGCCTCTTTAAAATAAAAGCACTTTTTTTTGAAAATGTTTATCAATTTTTTTACGGTTGAAGAATTAGATGCTCCGGTAATTTTGATTAATTTCTGATTACTAAAAAAACGATTAGCAGTTTATAAAAGCAATATTTCTACAATAAAAAATTAATCTTAGAAATGAAAAATGTAAAATAAATAATAAAACATAAATTGTTAGCGTTTTTCTATTTCTAGAGTCAATGCCCATTTATATGAATTAAACCAAATTTTCTTTCTGCGTATTGATATACGTTATTATCTTTTTTATTCCAGTTTTATACTTCGAATTTGAAGTCATCCAGTCCCAAAAACCTCAGAGTTGTTTTACTTCAATTGGAAATGCTTTCGACTTCTCGACAACTATTTGGGATGTATACTCTGCACAACACCAATTGGAAACAAAATGCACTAAGGTAAAAGTTATTAAGATAGTATTGTCTCTAAAAGATCATTACTATTAGTAGAGCGCTGAGAATATAGTATGTATATCTCTGAGATATATACAGGGTGTCTCACGGAACTGGTACATCTCATCTCATGTTCTACTATTTCTGGAAACATGAAATTTTGGAATTACAATTTACTCGATCTGAGCTCTTCGGCTAAAAATGTTCAAGTTAACTGTCAAGTCCGGTCACCGGAAGTCGGTATGAACTTTGTTATTTTAAATAGAATGATACAATTTTAATTTTATTTTTGGTTTCTACGTATCAAAATACATCACTTTTAATAAGGGTTCCCTATACCTAAATATCACAATTTTTGAGTTTTTTTGATTTTACTAATTTTTTGGTGATTTTCGCGGTGACGTTTAAAACTGAATATCTCGGTTATTATTGAAACTAGAAGTTTGATGATTGACGGTCCAAAACTAGAAACATAGCCAAATACGACGATGTTTAGTTCATCATGATATCTTGTAAAGGTGTTCAAAATATACAACACAATAATTGAATTTTCAAACGTAAAAACTCATTTTTTTCAAATAGAACAACCTGTATACCGATACGCCATTCGATAGAAAATTTTATTCCCTATCAATCAATATGACGGTTCCCTATATCTAACTTTAATAGTTTTTGAGATATTGTTACTTTTTCTTTAAATCCATTTTAAATACTTCCATTTAATAATAGGGACGAAATTAGATACGAAATTTACAACGAAAAATTAAATAGTGATAGATATTTAGAAATTTTGCGTGTATGTTTGAACAATTTTTGCGATACTCTTTCCCTCAATATTTTACGCGGCTGCTTTTATCAAATGGATGGTGCACCGGCACATTCTTCGCATGTGGTATCCATTCAACTTAGTCAGATGTTAGGTGACGGTAGGTGGTTCGTAAATAGGAGACCCTGGCGGTGGCCACCAAGCTCACCAGATTTAACACCATTAGACTTTTATTTATGGGGTCATGTGAAAAGTCAGGTCTATTCCACACCAGTTAATACTCGAGAAGAATTGACTAACAGAGTAGTAGCCGCCATTAATGGACTTCAGCGACAAGAAATCCGAAGAGCGACGATGACAGTAGTACAGCGAAGTGTTTTAAAATGTTTGGAGCAGAACGGGCAGCATTTCGAACAACATAATTAAGTTTTAATTAAAGTTAGATATCCCAAATCTATTATTTTAGTTTTAAGAAACCTTTTCAATATTTTTCTGTTTTCCTGCTGTTCCAAAGTTGTTACATTCCTATAAATAAAGAATAAATCGTTTTGTATTTAGTTTGCATTCTTTTATACTGACAATATCTCAAAAACTATTAAAGATAGATATAGGGAATCCTAATATTGATTGATAGGGAATACGATTTCCTATCGAATGGCGTATCGGTATATAGGGTGTTCTATTTGAAAAAAAAGAGTATTTTACGTTTAAAAATTCAATTATTGTGTTGTATATTTTGAACACCCTGTATAAGATATCATGATGAACTAAACATCGCCTTATTTGGTTATGTTTCTAGTTTTGGACCACCAGTCATGAAACTTCTATTTTCAATAATAACCGAGATATTCAATTTGAAACGTAACCGGGAAAATCACCAAAAGAATAGTAAAATCAAAAAAACTCAAAAATGGTGATATTTAGGTATAGGGAAACATTATCAAAAATGATGTGTTTTGATACGTAGAAACCAAAAATAAAATAAAAATTATATCAGTCCATTTAAAATAACAAAGTACCGACTTCCGGTGACCGGACGTGACAGTTAACTTGAGAATATTTTAGCTGAAGAGCTCAGATCGAGTAAATTCTAGTTCCAAAATTTCAAGTTTCCAGAAATAGTAGGACATGAGAAACTTCTAATGTACCAGATCCGTGAGACACCCTGTAGAGACATACGATATAGTATCGCTATCAGAGCTCTACTAATAGTAATTCTTAATAGTAAACTTTACAAGTTTATTTTATTTAAATAAGCATGTTTATTTGTACGTGTTTATTCGTTATATAGCCCCACTCCTTTTTCAATTATAGCAAAAGAAAACCTTGTAGAAAATGTAGTTTGAAGACAAATCACCGATTACAGATAGTTCAAGTTATCAACTATTACTGACAGATTGTGGTTGCTTTTCAACTTATTTAACCTCCTTTATATGGTTTTGACGAATACCTATTTCAGATTCTTTCCTGGACCAACATTTTCATTGCTTTCATGGGCAAAAACAGAGTAGTTTAAACGCAAACGAAAACAATCGTAACTAAGGTAAAATAATGATAACGTTCCTCACAATAGTACCTAATTAGTATTACTCGCAAATTGGTACATACTAGCACTCTAGACGATGTACGTATGTAAATCGTTTCGCGGATCAAGCAAGGTCACATAGTCTCGTGCACAAGAAAAAATAAATAACCTGTATGACAACAAAATGCGTTGCATGAGGTAAGGGAACTGCCCACGCCTACTAAGCACTCGAAAAACAACCCACTCCACGTATGGAGACTTGTTTACAACTCAGTAGCACAATAATACGTATGGCCATCTTAGTGATTCACCTTTTAGAAGTTCACCTTCAAGATAATGATCGCGTAACATTCGCAAAACAATTGGAGAAATAACCTCATATAATTGCAATCTTTGGAGCGTAGCCGCCATTTTATTATCTTTTGTTTCGTGTATTACGGTGCGAACTAATTAGGGTTTTTCTTTTTTTTTTGTGGAATTTATGCATCGCGAGTAAGAATTATACGTTTATATTCATGGAAATGGTGAAAACAGGATGGGCATACATTTTCTTGAGCGTGAAATTACCATAAATGAAATTGGACGGAAAATATCTGATCAAATGTCAGTACTAATTAGTTTTCCCTGTGTTATTTCAGATAAAAAAGAGAGAAAAACTGACATGGTAATCATGATGGTGCAGGTTTTACCGGAAAGTATTTTGTTATCCAGTTTTTAATCAGTGTGAGAAATATGAAAGAGCAAAATTGCTGCTGTCCTACACAGATAGAAAAAGGTGTCTTGTGTTGGATCAAAACATATTCCTTTGGTAGGTACTAAATATAGCGGAAATGCTAAAAAGGTGGAGAGAATTAATAATTTCTTTAATCAAAGAACCATTTATTGCAACCTTAAAATATCGCATTTCAACTCAACCAAAAAGTTCGTTAATTTAAGATATCATAATTCTTTCACTCAACACTACATTAATTATTTGAAGTAAGTAAATCTCGGTCGTTATAATATGCAAATTGTAAATTTTAACTGAAAACATAAATTGTTTCATTGAAATAAACGTTCTTTCTACCAAACATTTTATACAGAATTGAGATTTTTATATGAAACGCATCTTCTATAAAATGCCACATCATTGTGCGGTATAGTTTTATTTAAATTTCAATAGATAATCCAAAAATCCCAGTTCCACAGAGTGTTAATTGCTACTTATGAAATGCTGGCTCAAAACCATATTTTTTTGAGCACTATGGATAATCGCTACATGAAGAAATCCATCCTGCAATGAACATTGTTTTGGCTGTGTTGGAACAGACCTTACTATATATACAGTGTGAGTAATAACATCGCAGTGGTTATCTTTAGTCATAGGAAAAAATGCCTTGTACCAAAGTGTTTTTCCCATCATTTTCCGCAACCTAAAACTGTTTTCATTTATACAGGATGTTGCATTTAGGCATGATGAAAAAGAAACTTTATTTTTTATGGACCATATGGTATTTTATACCATATGGGGGATACTAATAAAATTATCTTTTCAACTGTTTAGGTTGTACACATAGGTGATTATTTGGAACGAGAAAACATAATTTCTTGAATTTATTTACCAGATTCAAATGCATATTTACTTGGATGTAGAAAGTTAGGTATATACAAGAAATGCCACATACTCAATATAAGTAAAATAATTTCTCAGATAAATGCTGTCAACAACTAAATTCTTTCTTTGTAAGAACCAATATTGTATTGAAAGAAGTAATTGAATTTTTCGTCCCAAAAATGTTAATTTCTCCAGCGAAGTAATAGTAAATCCATCCAAGTGCGTAATTACTTGATCCAAGAAAATATAAGACATTTAATATAAGTAAGTATTGTTTACTGAATAAAAACCCACCAATTATTTAACTGAAGTGATTCTCACTTCTTTCCTTTCAAGTAATCCCTTTCTCTGGAATAAATATGCGCACCGTGATTTTGTCAAGGCTCGCGCGCCCGCGCGTGGTGCTGGCGCCGTGTAGGAGCCTCTAGTATGAAAACAACAACGACGTACCCGTAGGGGATGTGCCTTGTGATTTATTGGGGATGTGTATTGTGATTTATAGTGTACAATAAACGTTTGAACACGGAATAGTTTGATGTAACGCACGCAACAGTTTAGAACGAGTAAATAAATATAACATACCTATCTTGTTAATTAGCAATAGAAAACGTATTTGTGCCAAATCTTTAAAATTCTTACATTAAGTAGCTAAAAATATTACCGGGAATAAAAATATACACTTCATTGAAGACTGTTTACTTACTTCACCAGAGTAACCACTTTCTTAAATCTAGTAATTATTCCAAGAAATAAAATTTCTTGGTTGAAGTCAATAATCTCTCGCGTATATACGAACCTACCAACTACTTCAGCCAAGTAATTCTCCCTTCGTTCGAGAGATCACTTTTCTGTGTGTACCTGTGCAAAGTAATATTTTCTTGAATATTCAATTGTTTCCCAATAAATTGGCCTTTTGCCTTAAAAACCATTTAAAACTACATGTTGCATGTATTGTCTTAAGATATTGGTTTGTCAAATAATAACCAAAACCAATAAGTATTGAGGAATTCTAGTATGTAGTTATGTTATAAACTTTTAAACAAACTTCTTTCATGACTTTTTAAATGGAATATCCTTGTAAACTATTTTTAATTGTGTATGTTTTATACTTTATCATACGTAGTATGTAAAGTATTGTAATCGTACCAAAAATTTTTTTTGAGATTTTAGCGGAAATATGTCTTTTTGGGTCCCCTGAACATTTTTGACCAAGGTACAAAAAAATGTCTGTGTGTGTACCCGTTTTGTTGTGGCGACGATTCCGGAGAAACTACTAAAGGTATCGGGACGAAACTTCATATTTAGAAGTTTCATGACCAAACTTGTTTATTGTTTATTGTTTATTGTTTGTCCTGATTGAAAATATCACACAAAGAATATAGGGTGCCATTTAAAATTTCAATGATGACGTCATATCCGGAAAAACCGGAAGTCATATTAACCTCAAGAGTATCCCAAAGAATGGCATTTTTTGTCTATTAACACTTTCCCAAATTTCATTCGTCCAGCTTTATAAACAAAAAAATAAACGGGAGTACCTATGGCGTGGGACACCCGGTATAGCATGATAAAGTCATGTGCTTGGCCACATCAGATTTTTAATTTGTAAAATTAGTAAAATTAGAATTTATCGAGTTATCGTGTGAGAATGTTTAAAACCGAAAATACAGAGTATCATGAATAGAAAGTCTATATTTTAAGTGTTAATTGGACCTCCGATAAAAGTTCTTTTAATAATCAATAAACAATAGAAAGGCGACAGTATTAGTTGGAATTGTTTTAATCAATTATGGAGATAGTTCATATCAGTTAAAATCAAAAGGTCCTTACATAGAATTATGGATGGAGTGTGAAAATTCTTTTTTACGACTGCTTATTTTTATCATTGTAATTTTTTACAATAACTGTTGGTACTTCTTACGAGTGCAACACGTTTTAAATTTAACGGCATTCTTTATCATTAAACAAAATGTCTGTCAAGAGATTTAATTCGTACGAAGTAAATGTGTTGCAAACTCGTGCTTATCCGCATTAAGATGCATTATCGCGTTTCGATGAAACTGTTTGCCTTGATGTTTTCCTCGGCACATACGTTCCGATCAAAATAACAAATGCACATATTGAATGCGATTTGTGGAAAGACACAATCGGGCCCGTGCATTGACCTGCTTATCATTTCTTATCAGTCTGCCGATAATAACACAAACAAAAATTGTGTCGCGCCGTTTTTAGTACAAAACCGTTTGTATGCGTTTCTAACCTACTTTAATTAATGTATTTTTTATGGATTAAGACAAACAGGACGGATACCGGTAGCCCAGATATGAGCCGATATATCTCTTATCGTCTAGCAATCGTGTCGACATAACGCAAATAATTATGTAGGTCTACGCATATAGGTATGTAGTGGATATTCAACTTACTATTATGTGTAAATTTGTATGTGGGATAGCGTAGTATAGTGGGATAGCGGAGGTTTCATGTTAAGCCAAGTCTCAGTTTTCCAAATAACTATTAGATTACTAAAATTAATAATACAAAGAAAATCATATTATTTTAATTGCATTTCATGTGGATGGGAAAATAACGAGATGTAGAAATCGTGAATGTTATGAGCGAGCTCTGTACAATCAACAAAGAATACGAATTGATAAGATAACCCTGGTACCACTGAACTAATTATTCAACAGTATAAAAGCGAAGTATACAGTGCGATCGGTTGCCAGATCTCATTTATATTATATAGGTTTCATACTAACTACAATGTTTGCCAAAATGCTTTTTTGTTAGTAAGTAAGTAAGTGTGTAAACTTTATTCACCCATCTCAGAAGACAGGACAATTCAGAGCAAATACAACTAAAAATAGATACAGAAAGTAATACAAAATTACATAAAACTACAAGGTAAAATAATAATTTAATTACTTAATTCAATAAGCAAATTTCTCATCGATTAAAAGACCAAAAATTATAATAATAATTATCATAATGATACACTGCTCAAATAAATAGGGAACACTTTTTTCGAAACCTGTACCTTTTTAAATAATAAATCAAATCAAATTTGGTATGCTTTAAGGGCATATATTTGACAAAAGAAAATTAGAAAAACATGTTACAACTCTTAACTACTTAATAATAATAATAATAATCCTTTATTTGTCGTCTCATCTGCACTGATAAAACTGAAAAGGTAATTTTACCGTGTGGATCGGCGGTCATTTTTAACCTCCTTGTATCGAAGGGAAAATACCATGTGGTTTGTAATTTTACTTTGAGCTAATAAATTTACTTCTCATATGACCTCATTTCCGATGTGTACGGTTTTATATATATATACTTTTGTAAGTAAAATTACTCACGTTCAGTAAATTTACCGTAAACACGGAATTGCAATTAATTGTTGTACAGTAAACTTTCTGCAACTTTAATATTAGATTTGTCCAAGCAACTGCAAAACCAGTTAACAATCAGTACTTTTGTGATGGACCACATATGCTGCTATGATAACTCCACTATAAATACCAATGAAACATTATCTGGTTTCTCACAAAAGAACTGTTTGTAAACTAGTTTTGCGACTGCTCGGGCAAGCCTGTATTGTCAACTGTAAAATCACTAGTAAAATCTACATATTTTTTATAAATATTTCATGTTTTTAACATTAAATAAATAGAAGTTCTTGACATAAATGTTCTATATGTAATCATAAGTAAATGAAATAAAATAGGAACCCATGGACTATACTTATCTACATATCGTATAATAAAATGAATCGAATTTCCAATCTGCTTCACAGAGAGAAATATATCTTTTAAATATAAATTAAGTATTATTTCAACAATATTAAGTTGGAATACCTATGGTAAACGTACGTCACACACTTACTTAGACTGCATACAAACATTTACTTATTTAATTTCATAATAACTTTGATCACCTTTCAGTGGATTTGGTTTTATCGTTATTCGTTTTTGAACCCTGACTTGGAAAAATTTTTAAAAAGCTAAACCGTCTAAAGAGTAAGGGAACCTGGGGATACTCCAACCACAGCATATAATATAGTCTAAAATGTGTGACCTGAAATCAAAATAAGTACATGAAATACATGATTACATCATATACAGGGTATAACAATGTCAGCAGCTGCTTTCCTTTGAGGTACAGAGTGTGTTAAGTTATTAATGAGTATTTGTAGAGAAGTATTTTTTATATTGGTGATTGAAATGATGTGTGTTACAGGTATAAGTTAGTAATAAATTTGATTGTAAGACCACATGTACGAGAAAGAACAATCAACGAAATCTTACCTATGGACACCACACAACTGGAATTTGTAGAATGTCAGTATCGTCAACACTTGTATCCTAAAAAGAAAATCCAATTAGTGAAAGTGGAATTATACATATCAAGACTGCAAACTTTTACCTGCACTTTGTAGTATATATTTGCAAAGTCCTCCAGAATATACAAACAGATGAATGTACCTATATTATATCTTTTAATACTATAGAACCATATGGAGCAAATATTCCACACGACACTGATAAAGGATAAGTCACAAAGGCACTAACAGTGTAAATTAGTTGTATTTAACAATCGCACTCAATAAAACTGCAACTTATCTGCTGTAAACATGGATGGCGAACGGAACTCGAACTGTATATCCCATTACAGCGCAAGCGCGATAAAAATTCGCTCGGTAGCACTTTACCATCTAGAGGAAAATTGCACGAGCAGAAGGCAAATTTACATATCAGACAGTAGTTAAATTCGCACTCATTTTTATCAGTGTGGTTACAGATATTGACAATTGTCACATTCTACAAAGCTTTCTATAGCAAATATACAAAGTAGTGCAAAAAAACCTCGAATCTATCAAAATCTATCGAAATATGCTCTCTAAAATAAGTAAGTCAACCGCTTCAAACAGAATTAAAAACATCAAGCCACGGTTCTCATTGTTAAAATCATAGGAAATACAATATAAAATAAATAAATACACAAAATATGTAATAGTTAGCGGCGATACGTGTAAGATGATTTTTCCATCAAAAACTCCTTAAACTTTCTTTAAGGGGTCATATACCTTTACCTGATTAAATATTGTCTATTTCCACGATACTTTTTTCAAAAAAAGGAAAGAAACTATAGAGGTGGGGGTTTTTGTGCAATAATGTAAAGGCTTTGTACTAATCAAAACCATTTTAATTATCGAGAATTTGTTTGCAAAATCCCCACGTCACCCCTTCTGAAATTGGTCGTGCTGGTGAAGTATGGTTTTGCGGTACCAATGATTTCTGCTATCTCGTTCATCTAAACCAAAAAATACCAATGCTATTTTAAAATATGTTAAATTATCTAGTCCTTGTCGTATCCGATTTTAGAATTTCCATTTTTTTTTAAAATAGTGGGCTTTCAAACTTAAAATTCCCATTTTTTGCAACAAATTTCATTTGTTTGCGCAAGAAAAAAATATAAGGAATGGGAATTTTAAAAATCGGATACGACAAGGACTAGCGAATTTTACAAGCTTTTAACTAAAGAAAAAAATTGGAAGTTGCTTGATCCGTCTAGAAGGAATCATTGGTGCCGATTTTGAAAACATGGTTTTGAGAAAACACGGTTTAAACTCTTGAAACAAGTTTACAGTATTATAAAATTAAAATTTTTCAACTTTCTTATATAATTTAATCCAGGTACGCCTTGGCAAAAAAGAAGCGATCGATTGATCTGATTGATGTGATCGATCTTTTCGATCAGATCGATCTATTAATGATATGTACCTCGCAGTCGCCGGACACGTATCGTACGTAAATGGAAGATCTAATAGATCGATCATCAAAAGATCAATCTTATCGATCTGATTGATCTGATCGATCATCAAAAGATCGATTTGATCGTTCATCAAAAGATCGATCTGATCTATCATCAAAAGATCCATCTGATCGATCACCAAAAGATCGATTTGATAGAATCACGCTTCTCTTCAAGTTATTTGGACTGGGCCATACAGCTTTAGAAAAAAAATGTGGTTTGGTGCTCTTATCGTCAGGCAAAGGACTCCAGTGGTTTGACGGACTATGCTAGAGCTGGGCAAAAAACGATTGATCCATCTCTCGACCTTTTTATTTGAAGACCGAAAGATCGATCAGATTGAAAAAATCGTAAAGATTGATTTGATCGATCTTTTGATGACACGTACGTTGCCGGAAACGTATCATACTTGCATGTGGGATAGCTAACAGATCGATCATCAAACGATATAGATCGGTCATCAAAAGATCGATCTGATCGATCATCAAAAGATCGATCTGATCGATCATCAAAAGATCGGTGAGCAATCTTATCGATCATCAAAAGATTGGTGTGATCAATCACCAAAAGATTGGTCTGATCAATCACCAAAAGAACGACTTGATCGATCATCGAAAAGGTCGATTTGATCGATTATCAAAAGGTCGATTTGATCGATCATCAAAAGATCGATTTGATCGATCATCAAAATATCGATTTGATCGTTCATCAAAAGATCGATTTGATCGATCATCAAAACATCGATTTGATCGATCATCAAAAGATCAATTTGAACGATCATGATCGAGCAGATCGATCTCCTATTGTGATCGATCCAATTGTGAACAAAGATCGATCACAAACTTCCAAGATCGCCCACCTCTAGTCCATAGATGCCGAATGGCTGAGCAGCTCCTGACAAAAAGGATTGTAGCTTCTTAGTGTTTTGATTTTTTAAAATAGTTTTAAGACCAACATTCTTAAACGTTTAAACTATCAAACAATACAAATAATATTAATTATCTGATCGATCTTTTGATGATACGCACGTCGCCGGATACGTATCGTACATACATGGAAGAACTAAAAGATCGATCATCAAAAGATCGATCTGATTGATCATCAAAGGATGGATTTGATCGATCATCAAAAGATCGATTTGATCGATCATCAAAAGATGGATTTGATTGATCATCAAAAGATAGATCTGATCGATTTTTATCAAAAGATCTATCATGATCAATCGACGATCATGATCAATTGATCGATCAGATCGATCTCCAATTGTGTTCGAAGATCAATCTCCAATTGTGATCGAAGATCGATCACAACTTTCCAAGATCGCCCACCCCTAGTCCATGGCATGCCGAATAGCTGCGCAGCTCCTGACAAAAAGTATTGTAGCTTCTTTAGTGAATTGATTTTTTTAAATAGTTTTAAGGAAAACATTCTTAAACATTTAAACTATAAAAAAATACAAACAAAAAAAAAATCATAAAAAAAAATATTTCAAAGGTATATAACCCCTTAAACAGACGTAAAGAGTTGGAACATAGAATATGGTTACGTAGTGCATTGTAAGTTTTGACCACCATAAAATATGAACCCTTCTCAAAAACGGAGGAGGAATGTCGAGGAACCGACAACTTACCCCAATTTCGCGTCCTTGCAGAAGTTGAAATTTCCGCGTTTGTCAGAAACTGACCCAAATTCGCTCTACTTCTAAGTTACACTTAAAAATGTAAATTAATAACGCAAAACAAAATGGAAAAATGTCAAGTAAGCTTTGAATTCACGTATGAAAGCCTACTAAAGATGACAAATGAATTCAATTGTCAATTTTCGTTGATTAGAAACGTCATTCTAAAATGAGGCATCTTAGTGCAGTGCAAGTTGCTTCTGCTGTCGCCCTTATTCAGCATGCGGCCACTCTATTTGATATGTTAGCAGGGACCTTCGAGTTTCCACTTCTGTTATTCAGCGTTTATGGAGTCGGTTTCGGGAGACTGGCCAATATGTTAGAAGAGCTGTACAAGGTCGAAATCGAGAAACTACTCAAAACCAAGACCGACTTCTTGTCCTTTCCTCTCTACGTCAGCGTACTGTCACAACACGAGATCTCCTAAACTACCTAATACGACCACATAGAATAGGAATTTCTGATAAAACTGGTAGAAACAGATTAAAAGAAGAGAATTTGAAACCAAGGGGACCTGGCCGCGCACCACGCCACACGCAGCATCACAAAGCAGTGCGAATGAGGTTTCCTCTGGATCACAGATTGGCAACTTCGTCACTGGATGCCTGTACGGTTTACAGACGAGTCCAGACTTCGTTTAACTCGGTGGTTCCTAAACTTTTCCTAGTCGCGGGGCCCTTTTTCTATTAAAGTACTTCCATGGCGCCCTACTCTAAAGTCTAAAGTCTAAGTTGATAAATAGTTATCTCTAACGTTATTTTGGAAATTCAAAGTTTCAAGTTGATAAATAGTTAGGACCCACATATGCCACAAAAAATTGGCCTATTTGAAAAATATTTAGGTCTCCCGCTGGAGGCCTAAAGTTTGTATTCTCTTTAAAAATTTGAATTTGTTCATATTTTTTCAGTAATAATATAACAACAGAGTGAAAATAAATTGAAAATAATTTGACAGATTGTTTGAAAACTTGTTGCCAGGCAATAGTCACGGGCTCGAGTGGCTATTGCCAAATGGCAACAAGTTTGAACAAAATCTGTCAAATTATTTTCTAATTTATGGAACTCTCGAGTTATATTTGACTAGATTATTTTTTGAGTCACAAATTTTTACAATAAAATAGATCAATAAAACTATCATAAAATTATTGAAAAATTTAATTTAATTAATTATTACTTACAATATATGAAAATATCGTTGTGAATATATTAAAAGAATTAACAATTTAAATTAGTACAATGAAAAACGCAATTATTAAAAATATTTCGAGATCGAGACTCATTATTTATTGAGGATTTGGAATTGCTTGTTATATTAAGTGTTTCCTCCTGCGTATTTTCTCTAAGATTATTTATTATATTTGAATGATGTTCTTGGTTCAATTGTAAGTATGGTTTAATCGAACTTGCAGAATTATGACCAGTGACCTTGATTAGTTCTTGTTCTCCTACACCAGCTTTTGAAAGGTTACTTACTGCACTTGATCTGGCAGAATGGTTAGTTATTTTTTTAGTAACTGTGTCTAGACCTACTTTTTCTGCGGATTCTTTCATCCATTTTGAAATGGAATTTATTCCCACAGGAACGTTTTTATACCAAAAACCATGAGTTTGCCAAGCCGGATTTGGAGTAAGAAACAAGCGTTCGGTTTTAATATTTTCTTCACGTTTACTCATTAGTTTTTCAAAAAGACGAACAGGGCAAATATCTGGGTTATTTATGTTTGGAGTCAACCATTTACTATTAGCGCACCTTTGTGCTGTTTTTGTAAAGATGGGATTGTATTCAATGCGGCCAGTATCTAATCTTTTTATGTCGGTTTCTTTTTTAAAATAATGAACTAAACATTTCGTAGCTTCTCCTCCCCTCCAAGCTAGTTCATACGATGCAACGTGAAAAAACTTTCTTTGCAATCCACAAGGTGTATTCTTTTCATGTTATAAGCCCAATCTTTTAAAATCAATGCCAGAGTAGCTGTTGTAGTAGATTGATCCAGAATATAATTTCTTTCTTTGGTGAAGGTCTTAAATTGTCTCCATATAGACTGATTACTTATTGAGTATTTTTGGAAGTAGTTTCTAAAATCTTTTTTGTAATTTCTGCATTAGAAAAGGTACTAAACCGATGACTTTCACCCATTTCGCGTTGACACAATTAAGTAATTATTTTGACAAGTATCTGACAGTTGCTAGGCAAATAATAGCTACAGTGATTATTCCCGAGAATAATCACAAGAGATTTATTCCCACTATAATAATAACATAATTGGTTGAAACTTACCCTTGTGACAAATAAAGAAGCATTTCATTGGTTTTAAGAAACGTCAAAAAATAATCAATGAAATAGTACGAGATTATTCTTCCTCAAAGCCCACATGGATGCACATAATAAAATATTTAATGATAAATAAACTTTTATCAACATTTAAACATATTTTTTAAATTATAAGAAAATGGTCATTTTTCTAAAATTCTAAGAATCTAAATAAACTGCAGGCGATTTAAATCTTGTTAAACTTTTTCTACTTGAAAAAGCAAAATCACTTAATCTTTCAATAAAAAAAATCGAATTTTTAAAGAAAATTATAATATTTAGGCCTCTTGCGGGAGACCTAAATATTTTTCAACTCGGCCATTTTTCTTTGTGGTATAGGTAGGTCCTTAGGGAGAACTCTTTATCAACTGGAAATTAAATAAAATTAAATATTTAATAATATTTAAACGTTTTAAACGTTTAAACGTAAAAAACGTTTTTTCGATACACACTCAGGAATAATGCAATGGGTCCGCAGTGCATTTGGTGAGTTGCTTCGAATAAGCACCTGTAAGCGAGCTCCATTAGTACAGACACCAACGTATTTAGGACAATTCAAATTTTTCAGATATGAATCTCGAACAGGTCCTGAGCCTTCGCTCCTGCAGTGATATTTTTACAAAACAGAAGATCTTTAATATTATTAAATACGTTTATAAACCGTAGATAGCATATCAAATTAGCATCTTTATTATTATCCGTGGCCTCATCTAACTGCAATCTAAATTCAACTACTTTATTTTGTTCAATTAATTGATCTTTGACATTTATCTACCGCCGTTGGAAGTATTATTTGACTAATTGTGTTATTAACTTATTAGACAAAGGCACTTGGAATTATGAAACTTTTACAATATATCGCGGCGCCCTTGTAAAGACGCCGCGGCTCCCCGGGGCGCCGCGGCGCACTGTTTGGGAAACACTGGTTTAACTCGTTCCGACGGTCGCGTACGTGTATTATAGACGTCCTGGTGAACGCTACGCAGCTGCTACTAAACAGGAAGTGGATTGATTTTGCCGTGGATCTGTGATGGTTTGGGCTCGAATCAGTATACACAACAGAACTGATCTTTTTGTGGTGTAGAATATACGGTATTTTTTTATATGGAATGTAAATGTTTTCATAACATAGATATTTCAAAAGTGGCGTTGATAACTTTTTTTTAATAATGTTAAAAACCATCTATGTTTTAACAGCTACGACATTTTTGAGGTATCAGTGTCTACTAAAAATTTTAGATCATCATCAATGTGATGATAAAAATTTTCTTAATAAAGACCAAATATACATTGTACAATGTACATCCTGACATGCGTCAGTTATTTACATACGCCACTACTATGGACATTGGACATCTATGTTTTAACAGCTACGACATTTTTGAGGCATCAGTGTCTACGAAAAACTTTAGATCATCATCGATGTACCAAATTATTTGAATAAAAAATAAATTAAATAGAATGTTCCCACAAGTGATGATAAAAATTTTCTTAATAAATACCAAATATACATTGTACAATGTACATCCTGATATGCGTCAGTTATTTACATACGCCACTACTATGGACAGCTAAATCAATGGTCAGATCCACGATACGTAATTCTAACGGGACTGACCTAGATACTTCGAACTTCGAAGCGTCCCGTGCTAATTGAGCTGGAACCTAGGTAATCCTTCAACCCGGGGTCCCGGATAATCCCGGTATAAATATTTACCGAAGCAATGAGGCGCTGGATCGCTTGTTTTCGAACGTCCCTCACCAATGTTTCCAAGGATATTCGCGATATTTGCACAAACTCGCGAATATCCAGTAATCGGCATACATATTCAAGGACTCTGCCTACCTATATAATTCAGCTTATTGTTTGCATACGCCTATAGCTGCCTACTGATTTGATCCCCCTGCAAAATGGTAGTATGTATGTCTTTAAGGCTTTAATCAAGGTCTGCGTACACTGATTAGTTTCCATAATAGGTACTGTTTTTTTTTTATTTTTCCTATTTTTTTCTCCAACTTATCTCTCCTATTATAAAATTCATTTGTTATTGAAAATGTTTAACAAATGAGCAACAGGTCTAAACAAAACTGTACCTTGGATCATCTACAATTTTTTCATTGTGCAAAATGACCATTGTGACTACTGTGCTGCGGAGATGAAACAAATGAAATCGGGCGCATTGTTAGTGGATACCGTGATATTTTGTGTAGTGTTTTTCAGATGTACACGCTATGAAAGCATAACCTGATTTTCAAACCTGATTTAAAAAATAATAACGTACACTTGTTTGCTTTTATTTTTCGATAAAACGCGGCGTTCGATGTCATCAACGGAACGTTTTTCAATTTTTGATGATTCTATTGGTTAGACTGTTTTTGCTAGAGTTTAAAATTAATATTTCATGTAGCAACCAAAGATGTATAGATTTTTTATATGTAAAAGTATTGTATTCTTGCTGTAATTATTAAATTAATAGAATAAACAATATAAACAATAACAGTGATAAGATCAGTTGGAGTTAAGTTGACTAATTTTTTTTCAATACCTTAAAAAATAACAAAATATTAATAAAACAGTATTTTAAATGGGTCTAACTTCTTAAGGAATATGTTATCAATAGATCCATATGAAACTTTTTACTCAGAATAAATGTTTCTTAATTTTTGTATTTTGACAATTGATTTTTTTTAAATTTTTTAATGAATTTATTTATTTAATTATTTGTAAAAGGTACATTTTGTGTTCTTCGTTTTTGCATTGTTTGTTTTATATTTCCTTCTTCCTTCTTTTGGTAATACTTGAAGGAACTAAAAAGAACAAATAAGTTTATACCTAGAGCGAAATATCGGCAATGTTACAGAAAATAAGTGCAATAAACTACCAAAAGAGCTGTCAAAGAAGAATTAACTGTAACATCGCAGGTTATTGGATACCAGCTAAATTTCTGTATTGTTTTTACAGAATTCACATATTCCACAAACATATTCTTGTGAAATTAGAACAGCTTAATTTCACCTTAATTTTACAGGGCATTTTTTTAATTTTACAGAAAAAATACTTTAACAAAAATAAATACTTCACAGTAGTAAGTAATATTCAATCATTGAACTGCGTTTTTTTACAGACTTGTATCTGGTTACTTGTAAACCGTTACACGTTTTTCTGTACGCAAAAAATACTCGAAACGCCTTGTAAAGGACATTGTATATTTTTCCAAGAGGTTCCGCACGAGTTAAAAGGTTGGGAAACGCTGGTCTTAGCCATACGGTAAATAAATAATCATACATTAAATCAAAAATCATTCTGTATTTTATTAGAATTTTTTTATTTATTTATTTTATTAGTATTGGCGCACTCGTTCCAATGTTTGTCTTCTAAAACTTGTGTTATAATCAGTGGCGGATTACCCACTAGGCGCAAGAAGCGCGCGCTTAGGGGCCCCCGCTAGTGGGGGCCCCCAAAAGCTAACATTACATTTTGACGAAATATAACAACATTTTCAGAATAAAACAGTTTTATCGTAAACGTTCATAATGTAATTGGTGATGAGTGATGACCTGATGACACACCTTTATCTGAATTAAATAACAGGAAAGCAATTTAGCACTAAATTGTAAAAGATTACCATGCAGTAGTAAATGTTAAGGGGGCCCCCAAATTGCATTTCTGTTGAGGAAATAAGAAAAAAATCGAACATTACATTTTGACCAGGCATCGCCTAACAACATATGTATCTTTCAGAGTGAAACAAAATTTCATCATATACATACATAATGTAATTTCTAACACATTTATATCGAAGTTAAACCATAGGAGCAAGAGCAAGAAAGAGCATTATACCACAAAATAGCGCAAATTTAAGGATCCCACAAGCGTGGGATCCAAATTAAATATTGTTTTTAGACTTTTAAACGCACGAACGAGAGCAAGTTTGTTAATTGTTGAAATACCTAGATAGTATTGATAAACAGAAATGCGAAAATGTATGAAGTTTAGCTATTGGATAAATTGTCCAAGGGTATTTAATGTAGAAAGGAAGAGACAAAATTGACAACATCGGAAATTCCACAATAACTTCATCGAGTCTGCAATAAACAATTATAATAGCGAATTAATAAACAATAGAAAGACGGCAATATTTGTTGGAATTCAATATAATATTATCGAGAGAGAATCTAACACGCAGAAAAAATGACAACATTGAAACAATTCTTACTGACAAAAAAAATTAATAAGCAATAGAAAGACGACAATATTAACAAAATTGACAAAATCATAACAAGACATAACTAAAAATAAGGCCTATTTCCTACTATTTCTTCTATGTTTTTTTAGTCCCTTTTTACTTTATCATACGCAGTATGTAAAGTATTGTAATCATGCCAAAAAATTATTTTGAGATTTTAGCGGAAATATGTCATTTTGGGTCCCCTGAACATTTTTGACCAAGGTTAAAAAAAAATGTCTGTGTGTGTGTATGTGTGTGTGTGTGTGTATGTGTGTGTGTATGTGTGTGTGTGTGTGTGTGTGTGTGTGTGTGTGTGTACCCGTTTTTGTGGCGACGATTCCGGAGAAACTACTAAAGGTATCGGGACAAAACTTCATATTTAGAAGTTTCATAACCAAACTTAGAGCTGATAAGCTTTCTGTTGAAAAGGGTCCAAAGGTACTGGTGGTTTACTCTTAGCATTTTTCGAAGATTTTGTAAATGAGCCGCTATTTGTGTAATGTCGTCAAAATAGTTAAATAATAAATTAAAGGAGAGGAAATTTTCTATAATTTATGTATATGACATTTTTTGGTAGAATTTATAGTTTAGCTGCATGAGCAAATTCTATTTCATCGAGATCGGTCGTACTGCTTTAAAACTAGTAGCCAGGATATGTCAGATTTTTTGATTCTAATGACAGTAGCTAGTGGCAAACGCTAATGTTTTGAAAATACTACTGTCAATATAGGCTGCGTTCGGATATTGAACACCGTTACACTTTTTACACCCACTAACACGTAAGTGTCATTTGGACGGTGTACCCGGTGTCAATGAAGTACAATATCCGAACGCAGCTTTAATCGAGATATCTGTCTAGTTCTACTAGTTTTATTTTAATGCAGACATAGCCGATCTCGATCAAATAGAATCTCATGCAGCTAAACTATTAATTTTATATATAGTATGATAAAGTCATGTGCCTGGCCACATCAGATTTTTGACACATTTATACGCTATCGGGTAAAGAAATGTTATAAACTTAAATAATTAAAAATAAGTAAATAATTGTTGTAAATTCGCAAATTGTTATCGTAAAAAAAATTAGTACTTTCGCAAACTTACCAACCTAAAATCGAACTAAAAACGACTTTCCTAAACTCTTAATCTGGTCCACCTTTGCTTTTATCAATTCTTATACAGACATTCTTATAAATAAATATGACAAATTCGTCTATAAATGTCTTCCGATCTTGATAGCTCAATTGATTGGAGCTTTGCACGAAAATTCCGGAGGTCCCTGGTTCAAACCCAGGCCTAGGTTATTTTCCAAAAAAAATATCTATATCTGAATTAATTCTATAATCGCGATATATAATTATGAAACGATCAATAATAATAATTAGCCGTAATATTAATTACAAGTTCAACATATTTCCAATTGTGTAATAAATATGTTTAAAAATTAGCTTGATTATTTTAGAATTTATTGCTGAATATATAATAAATAATGCTTGATTAATGTTATTACATTTTGTCAAGCATGCGGATAGGATATTTTTACCATTTGCTTGCGAATAATAATTATTTTTGGCAATGAACTATTTTTCGTGCCCTTTTCTTTCTGTTTATTATTTTAAACGCGACCGCAAACTTATTAAAAAAAAGGAATTTCTTATATTTTATTTACAGTTTGGTACTAAATCTATAATTTATTGTTTCTTAACGTTACAAATCACAATGTAATTCTTCTAATCTTACTTAAAATACTAAAACTTATAAAATCTTTCTTGATTTGTTTCGAAATTCAGTTCCATCTCGCTTAATTTTATGTTATATCGTTTTGTAATACAAGATGATAGTAATAATATAATAAATATATAAATATATTTCATTTTATATTTTGCACTACTTTTTATAGATTTTCTTAATTTTTGTTACAAAGATGTATATTTATTTTATTACATGGTTTAATTTTTGTTTTCGAATGGATAAAGTATAGGGGCCCCGAAATCAGGTTGCGCTTAGGGCCCCCAATTTAGTTAATCCGCCACTGATTATAATAATATACTATTTTTTTGCACGATAATATAAGCATCGCGACTACTGTGCGGCCGCTACGAACCAAACGAGACCGGCCGGGCGCATTGCGAATGCACCGCGCGCTGTTGACATTTTCGCGGTGCCTCCAGCCGCCGCGCCGCAC
This sequence comes from Aphodius sticticus, assembly GCA_963966075.1. Taxonomy (NCBI): domain Eukaryota; kingdom Metazoa; phylum Arthropoda; class Insecta; order Coleoptera; family Scarabaeidae; genus Aphodius; species Aphodius sticticus. The sequence goes on from OZ014509.1 coordinate 69,166,075, forward strand.
CGAGGAGAGCCGCTGTATCGCCGGCATGGCGCATGCCTGTCCACCATTGCGTCGCGAATTGCGCGATACCAGTGCGCGCCGCCGCTAGTTTCTCGTGGCCGTCGGTAGTGTATAGTTGACGTTCGTTGCGGTAACCGCGGATACCGTCGTTTGTGTGTTGTTTATGCGCTACCAATCAGCCGTGGCGAGCGCGCAGATGCATAAATAATTTGTTCCGATTTCGGACCGACCTATGACACGACAGTGCGTTCCCGAACATTGCCGTAGTCGTACAACAGCTATGGATTAAAACACCGACAGTTCCCTTTGCCGGTGAGTGGACAAAATGCACTTTTTACAACACTGCGAGCGAGATTACCGCAGTTCTATGTTTAGATGTACGCGAAACGTAACTCTAACCTTAAAATCTGATTTTTTGAGTTAAGAATGCATCGAATGATGCATATTGCACATGCAATTGACCCCAAAAGTATCTTTCAAAGTCAGGGTCGTTGTAATGATCCCACTTCTGACTTTAAGTTACCATTTTCCATGCCTAGTGCTTGTTTTAGTATCTTCTGTGCAAGTTTTGCATTGCGCAAAACTGCAAGAAGATACGGTTCCAGATTTCGGCGTATTTATATAGCCGGTGGCCTAGTTTTGGGAGGCTCGATTACTACATATAGGCTGTCCCAGATATCGATTCCACAGAGCATGTAGTTTTTGCTTTCGTTTATTTCATAATATTTAATTGGCTACCGTGTTAAATTTAGGTATGTTGTCTTGTCCTCTTAAAATAAAACTCCTATGTTGTGTTGGACGCAGTGCAGGCTAGAACCGGCGTTTTGCAACTCGTCGATATCAATCTGGATACCAGTTTGGTACATAATTACGTTGAACTGTAAATTGTGATTGTTAAATTACTTCGATTTGCTGTCCACTTAGCAGGAAATAGAACTTTTTGAAGGATGTTATTTGTCGTAACCTATAGAATTTATTAATTACGGAGATCGATATGATCTGTAGATATTTAAGTTCTATCACATACAAGGTGAGTCATTAGCCCCGTTGTGGCCGATATTTCCGTTATCTATATGGACTTATGTTCTAGACAAAAGGTGTTGTTTTTTTTGTCAGATTTTTTTTTTTATTAATAAGCATAAGATGCTTCACATATTGAAACTAACCTAAAAGATTAACCATCAATTTAAATCTGAATTCTTAAAACTAGGTACTTGTCTCTAATAGGCTATCCACTGATGTCCCTATATTTACTTTGTCCCAAACAAGAAACACTAACACTTCACTCACTGTGCTCTGCTTTTTACACATTTTACTGATTCACTAGTTCGAGGGGTTTAGTTCTTTTTAGTCTTCTCACTAGACTCTTGTTGTCCAGTAGCTGCAGGGCCTCTACGTTGACGTGATGGCTTAGGCGAGATTCATGCTTAGTGGCGAATCTTTTTATCTCTTGGATGACTTGTGGGACACCAAGATCACGGTGCAGGTCACTATTCCGTATGTACCAAGGAGCGTTAACCATATTCCTTAGTACTTTATTTTGGAAGATCTGGATTCCTTGTATATTGGAGCTTTTTGCGCAGCCCCAAAGCTGGATGCCGTATAACCAAATCGGTTTTAGTACTTGGTTGTAGACTTGTAGTTTGTTCTGTACTGACAACTGAGAGTTTCTTCCCAGAAGCCAGTACAGTTCTCTGTATTTGAGGCCAAGCTCTACTCTTTTCTTCTTAACATGTTCTTTCCACCTTAGTTTTGTATCCAGTGTCATACCCAAATACTTTGCAGTGTTCGCATATGGAACTATGGCGTCGTTAATCTTGACATGAGGTATGTCCTTGATTCTTTTGTTTGTAAAGTTAATGTGGACAGATTTCAGTTCGTTGAGCTTGGTCTTCAATTTTTTTGGAATCCATTTATATATTTTATTACTAGCTTGTTGAAGATTCCTGGTAGATTCACCAATAATTGATCCCACTGCCATTAGAGCCGTGTTATCTGCGAATGTGGCGACTGTTACATTTTCCATTTGTGGAAGGTCACTTGTATATAGTAGATAGAGAATTGGTCCCAATACACTACCCTGGGGTACCCCAGCTTTGACTTCTTTTAGTTCCGAGTATTCATCGATCTGTTTTATTCTGAATAGTCTATCAGATATATAGGATGTTAGCAGCTTGACGTATTGTAAAGGTAGCATACTCTTTAGTTTGTGTATCAATCCTTCGTGCCAAACCTTATCGAAAGCTTGTGTCACATCAAGAAAGATTGTTGAGCAAATTAGCTTTTCTTCTAATGCTTTCTCTATGATATCTGTTATTCTATGGACTTGATCTATAGTGGAATGCTTTTCTCTAAAACCAAATTGGTGATTAGGAATTAGTTCTTTTCTGTCAATGATAGGGTTCATTCTCTTTAGAAGCAAATTTTCAAAGAGCTTCGATATCAATGGTAACAGTCATATTGGGCGATATGATTTGGCCTCGGTCGGTGGTTTGCCTAGTTTTGGTATCATGATAACTTCTGCTACTTTCCAGACATGTGGGACGTATTTTAATCTGAACGATGCATTTATTAGGTACGTCAGCATAACAATACCTTTCTTAGGTAATTGCTTAAGAACTTCTCCTGTGATAAGATCATATCCAGGTGCCTTCTTTGGATTCAGGTTTGTCTTGATTTCTCTGGCAACTTCCTTTGGAGTAACTAGATGGACGGCTTCTTCATCATAGGTTATATCTTCATTCGTGATTGGCTCTGATTCGATGGTGTGGGGCTGGAAGATTTCTGTCAGAATGAATGTACAATTTTGTGGAGAATATTGTCAATTATTATAGAAATCTTGCGGATTTGAACATTTTTTCTACCTTATTCGATCAGTCATAATTTGTTGTTAGTAATAATAATCTGAGCATGAACAATTTCTTGTTTTATAAGACTCAAGAACTTGTTGAAAGAATGTTTTTTTCTCGGGAATATTTTTCTTAATTCATTATCGTCGATGGAAATTCATAATGCAAAAGAAGTGACAAAATTGAGTATTTTTTTTACTGTTGTGGTACGATATGTATCTCAATGTAATTGAAATTTGCTTTTATTTCATTTAAAAACGAAAAAATGCATTTCAATAATAAAAATTAAAATGCGTGAGAAACATCTCTACCTGTCCTGCATTTTCTCCTTTAGTCATAAAACAAAAGCAAACAAATGAAATTAAACCTAAAGACCTTTCTTAAAAATAGTTAATTTTTGATATTTTTATTGGTTTTTAAAGTATGTTCGACCAAGAAGAGTTTTTTCCCCGAAATATACATTAGGGTAGGCCGATTTTTTTTTACATTTTCATATTTGGGAATGTGCTATCATTGAAAAGTTGTGAGTTAATGAATTAAAGAAAACAGCTAATTTATTTTGATGTTTTGTACTGCCGCAAAAGCTTTAAAATTATTTTAATTTTTGATATTTGTGTATTTTGTTTTGTTTTGAGGCAGGGACGTAGCTACGGGGAGCAGTAGTAGCAAACTGCTCCAGGCGCACGAATAGAGGGCGCGCAAAACTAGAAGGGCAATAAAACAAACTTTTGTGTAAAAGAATTCTATTGGCCAGATTTTCTAAATAAAGCTCTTAAGGACCAAAATTTTTTGTTATCTTTGATGTTTTGAACTGCCGCAAAGGCTTTAAAACTATTTTAATCGGCCCACCCTAATATTCATTTATCCATATAAATTACAACTTTCTCTGTAGGGTATGTTCAAATTGCACAAACAAAAAAAAATAAGTTGTTATAACTTAAATATGTTGAATATGAACTACTGATTCTTCTTAAAATATTTTTTAAACTACGTTTTAAGTTTTAATTTTTCTGTATGGCTTTATTAAGAAAGAATAGCAACTAATTTTTTTCGAAGTCAAAATATAATTCAATTATAGGACTAAAAGGTATCGGGACGAAACTTCGTATTTAGAAGTTTCATGACCGAACTTAGAGCTGAAAAGCTTCCTGTTCAAAATGATCAAAAGGAACTGGATGTTTACTCTTAGCATTTTTCGACGAGTTTGGAAATGAGCCGCCATATCTGTAATTTTATCAAAATAGTTAAATAATAAATTAAAGTAGAGCCAATTCTGAATAATTTATATCTATGAAATTTTTTTGGTAAAATTAATAGTTTAGCTGCATGAGCAAATTCTATTTGATTGAGATCGGTCGTGTCTGCATTAATATAAAACTAGTTAGCCAGGATTTGACAGATATTTTCATTCTAATGAAAGTAGGTAGGATGTTTCGACAATACCTACTGTCAATAGTATCAAAATATCTTTCAAATCCTGACTAACTAGTTTTATTTTAATGCAGACACGACCGATCTCGATCAAATAGAATCTCATGCACCTAAACTATTAATTTTATATATAGTATGATAAAGTCATGTGCCTGGCCATATTTTTAAAAACTACACTAAATGGGCAATCTTTTAAAATAATTTGCCAGGTTTTATTATTTGCCAAGCAAATAATCAAAAGAAAGCGAAATTTACTTTGTAAAACTTATCAGCACTGTCGGATCTACAATAACCGCAAAAACTGGTTTTGATAAGAAACCGCGAAAAAAAAACAGTATATTCATAATGTGGTAGCAACGCAACACCAAAAATTATCCTTGAAATGAATCATAATAACGACAAATTAGCTGAGTTAACGAATCGATGTGACATTTTAATGTGAAATATGAGTAGGCGTCAGATGCATTGACAGGAAGTTTGTATCCATCTATACATACGTCATTCGTCTGTTTCAAGATACATAAATAAACGTTTGAAAGCATTTTTGGTTTAATTGATTTTGGGGAGTTGGTGCCAAGATAGTACAAATAAATGCCAAGAGATGTTTCAGAGATTCTGAATAGAAAAAGGTAGCGTTAGTATCTTCATCTCCGTTCAACATATTTTACGATATGTATTTCCGCTTATTTCTCTACAATATTACTGTTGCCACTATTACAGCCAGTGACCTCCGAATCTTAACCTTCGTATCTGCAAAGTATAAAAACCCTTATAATACCCAGCCTTACTCGTATTGTAAAAGTTGTATATTATGGAGCTTGAATTGAAACGTATTAAGCTGTCTATATCGTTATCGTAATTGATATGTACTATTATGTACATTGATATATAGTATAAACTATTAGGTATGTAGTATTAAGTAAGTAGACGGCATTTTTATAATGATAACTTTATGAACTTTGATAGACGAATGTGATCATTAATCAATTAGTTTTAATTCGAATTTGATTGAGCTTCAGTGATTGTTATTGTTTGATATGAAAATAACGGCAGGAAACATATATTCATTTATAAATTGTGCATAATAGACTGTGGAACTGTGTTTTTACTATAAACGCATTAAAATTGAAACTTTTTGTTGGTTTTAAGAACTTTTCGGACATGTCCATTTTAATTTGTAGAATAACACACATTTTTATATCAAAATTGAATTTTAACAAATTTTTTGTTTACTATTAATACATATTCACATTTTTTATTAGATTTTGTATAAAAATATAACTTTTCAAATTAAACAATGTAAACAATGTAAAACTGTTTGCAACATTCATTAAGAAAACATTAACGTTAATACAGCCAAACTTTAAACAAACTCTAACTCGAATTATTCCATAACTAGAATATTTCTTTGCCAACAAAACGTTTAAACAATTTTTATACAGAACTTTATCTCAAGTCGAATTTCTGTTTTTCAAATTTTTCTGTTACTCGAACTAATTTTTTGCGGAGGTAAAATAGGTGAAATGAAAAATGAAGATATTGCGGAACATTTTGAACCCCCCCCCCCCCTTACACATTGTCGACAATTTTGAAAAACAAGAACAAACTTTTAGAGAAAACAACGTTATTTGTTTACCAGTCAACAAACAATCCAATACGATTTATCGTATTTTTACAGGAGATGGACGAACTATTGCCCCTAATTCCGACACCTAGCGTATATTTTCATCTGAAATCCGACACCTCAGTGAACCTAATTCAGACAGTGATCCTAAATCAGACACTTGTGGTACATTATTCCGACAAATATAAACATTGAAGTAAATATTAAGTGTTTTAAATATTGTTAAATAAGATTTATTATTAAGAAAAGCATAAGATGCTTAACATATTGAAACTAATCTAAAAGATTAACCATCAATTTAAATCTGAATTCTTAAAACTAGGTACTTGTCTCTAATAGGCTACCCACTGATGTCCCTATATTTACTTTGTCCCAAACAAGAAGCACTAACACTTCACGCACTGTGCTCTGCTTTTTACACATTTCGCTGATTCACTAGTTCGAGGGGTTTAGTTCTTTTTAGTCTTCTCACTAGATTCTTGTTGTCCAGTAGCTGCAGGGCCTCTACGTTGACGTAATGGCTTAGGCGAGATTCATGCTTAGTGGCGAATCTTTTTATTCCGTATGCACCAAGGAGCGTTAACCATATTCCTTAGTACTTTATTTTGGAAGATCTGGATTCCTTGTATATTGGAGCTTTTTGCGCAGCTCCAAAGCTGGATGCCGTATAACCAAATCGGTTTTAGTACTTGGTTGTAGACTTGTAGTTTGTTCTGTACTGACAACTGAGAGTTTCTTCCCAGAAGCCAGTACAGTTCTCTGTATTTGAGGCCAAGCTCTACTCTTTTCTTCTTAACATGTTCTGTCCACCTTAGTTTTGTATCCAGTGTCATACGCAAATACTTTGCAGTGTTCGCATATGGAACTATGGCGTCGTTAATCTTGACATGAGGTATGTCCTCGATTCTTTTGTTTGTGAAGTTAATGTGGACAGATTTCAGTTCGTTGAGCTTGGTCTTCCATTTTCTGGTCCATTTGTATATTTTGTTACTAGCTTGTTGAAGATTCCTGGTAGATTCACCAATAGTTGATCCCACTGCCATTAGAGCCGTGTCATCTGCGAATGTGGCGACTGTTACATTTTCCATCTGTGGAAGGTCACTTGTATATAGTAGATAGAGAATTGGTCCCAATACACTACCCTGGGGTACCCCAGCTTTGACTTCTTTTAGTTCCGAGTATTCATCGATCTGTTTTATTCTGAATAGTCTATCAGATATATAGGATGTTAGCAGCTCGACGTATTGTAAAGGTAGCATACTCTTTAGTTTGTGTATCAATCCTTCATGCCAAACCTTATCGAAAGCTTGTGTCACATCAAGAAAGCTTGTTGAGCAAATAAGCTTTTCTTCTAATGCTTTCTCTATGATATCTGTTATTCTATGGACTTGATCTATAGTGGAATGCTTTTCTCTAAAACCAAATTGGTGATTAGGAATTAGTTGTTTTCTCTCAATGATAGGTTTCATTCTCTTTAGAAGCAACTTTTCAAGAGTTTCGATATCATTGGTAACAGTGATATTGGGCGATATGATTTGGCCTCGGTCGGTGGTTTGCCTAGTTTTGGTATCATGATAACTTCTGCTACTTTTCAGACATTATTAAGAAATGGTAAACATTTATGTTTTACTATTTTTAATGAAACACAGTATAATATAAGTCGTCAGTCTTCTTCAGTCTGCCCTCTTTACCTCATCTGTATTTTAATGTTTCTTGCATCTAGAATTTTTAGTGTTCCATTTTTCTTGGCACAGCTTCTTATTCTGTTACTCTTTCGCTTCCTTTCTTATTTATCTAGAACGATTTTCTTTTGTGCTTCCTTCTATTTTATTAACAAATATTCTCTCCAAGCATCAGAGATAATGCTACAGAAGAACAGTTTCTACAGTTTTTAATCAGTTTTTACAGTATTTGGGTGTTTCAGACCAAAATAATGATTTTTTTAAATGGAGATGGCATGAGTTCAACTGTTATCTCCAAAAGTTGTATATTAATGCCAAAATCGCTACTCTCTGCTGCTAGTGCATGCACATTCTGTCTTATTTCACCATGATATTTCACCTATGATGCCTGTCGATATTTATGACGGAATTAAGGACTATTGATGATCATAATTCCGACACTGTAATAATTAGGGATTATTGATGTCCGTAATTCCGACACTCGTGTCGGAATTTGGACAAAATGCGTACAATTAATTGTAATATAGCAAACGATGTAAAATATGTTAGTTTTTTGTGTAAAGACAGCAATAAAGCCATATGTATTACTTCTAACCATGTACACAATTCCGACACACATGTCTGATTTACGGACGTGCTATATTTACATGTACCTAATTCCGACACCTTTAAATTTTTAAATAATAGTTGTTAAAAGAGTAGTACAACGTATTATTATGAACATAGGTATTTTTAGTCGGCCTATGTAGATATTATTAGAATTTTCTTAATTATTGTTAAATTAAAGATGTTTTTTCACGAAGATGTTTTTTTGTCATTAGTTGGTACAATTGTAACCTAAAATTCTAATTTTCTTTTATTTATATTATTGTAATTGCTAGTGTTCGACATCAAAACCAAAATAGGGAAAGTTTTGTGGATCTATTTTTATGATTTCAGATAAAAATTGTTTGTTGTTGCATTGTTATTGTTCAGAACTCGTATGAGTTAAACACATTCGTGTTTAAACACGCCAAATAAGACCTTATTTACTTACTGTAAACATCCAAAGTAAATCGTTCCAATGTCAGTGAATGCATAAATTTTTATCATCTCCAACCTCGTTTATCTCTGAATTTTGAACTCTTCTACTAAATATAACCCCACGTATCTTGTTTGACCTCATAATTTACCCTACTGAAAGACCGATATCAAACTTTTGAAACGCCCAACATACATATACACTAAAAAAATGCTCAGATCATAAAATTACATACAGGCATAATTAAAAGTTAGGTTATATATATCGTATACAAGCACATGGGCCTTGAAATTGCTCCGAAACATCTGCAACCTTGACATTCACCCCACTAGTCGAGACTCCCCTCGTACAGTCATCACTCGCATGTGTGCAACTGCGTCTGTATATGTGAGAGACCGGAAGCGAACATTTGCTTTTTACGACATACGAATCCGATATCATATCTCCATATGCTCCTCTCTCCGCGTTGCCTCCGCGCAGCGGGTGTCTTCAATGAGTCCATTATGGTGTAAAAAATGCATGAGCCAAGGGAATTTGACGGTATTAGATGGCAACCTTGAGTTGAGCCTAGGGAAAATAAGGATGGATTGGCTGTGTTGTGTAATATTCATTGTATGTCGGTTATGTGAAATTATCTATGTTGGTTGGTTGGTAGTTATTGGATCAATGTCTGTCTTCTTGGTCAAATAATTATGATCGATCTGAAAACAGAAGTTTTTTGTTTAATTAGTTAATTAACAGCACTTGACTTGCATATAAGGTACTCGCATATAGCTCCTAGTTAAATGACGATGTATTAATCTAATATGAATTGCTATGTATAAAAGTGTTCCCCAACTCAAAAGGTTTAGTTCTTTTGAGTTTTCGCGTATATCACTATTATCAAGTAGCTGGTTTGCCTCGACATTCGTGTGCTGAAGAAGTCTGTTCTGATGATGTTTATTTGAAAACTTTCCAATTTCTTTGGTTACTAATGCCATGTCAAGATCCCTGTGGAGTTGCTATTTCTATTATACCAATGGACAACATTGTGTCTTAGCACTTTAGCATCTTATATTGGAAGCTTGGATACCATTGGTCCACACAGGTTTGAGTATCTGCTTGTAAAGTAGGAAAAACAAGACATCAATAAGACCAAAAGTATCAAAAATAAGCAGCAAAAGAGTAGCTTAACCTATAAATCATGGTAATAGAAAATTTCAATGGCAAAAATAAAAAGCTATACTTACATAATAAATTTATTTCTACGCCATTGTTGATGAAGAATTTTTAATTTTTCAAACACTCGACACTGATGCTATAAATTTGTAAAATTTCTGCGAATATTGAATAGTCATACATTTTTTTTCCTGTAAAATTTATAGAGCATTTTTTTACAGAATTCAACGATAATGTTCTAATTTTATGAATATTATTTATATAAATTCAAGGGAAAATGGTTATTACGTAAACTCGTCAGTCATGTAGGCTCAACTAAAGAAGCGAATGATAATTAATCCAGGTGAGGATAATTTTTGGAACAAGCACCTTTATATAGTGTGTTATCGTCGGCCAAACTTCTAAACGTTGTATCTGCTGCATTAGGATCAAAAATGAGGTTTTATTATAAATATGCGCAAAAAGCGTATTTTTGTTGCCTTTATTTCATTTCTTTTGTAAAAGAGTGGCCAACTATGATTCAAATGGAAAGTTGTGTTTCAAATAATGTCATAGAACAAGCAAACAAATATTTGAAAAAGTTGAAAATCGCAAAGAAAGCCTAATTCCGCAGTTTCGCAAAAATTTTTAATTTTTTTAAAAATACTTTACAAAGAATTAATTAAAATGAGGTAACAAAAGTAAGCTAAATAAATGGCATAGCTATTAAAATGAAATTTTTATCTTATTTTAATTAATATATCGTAGATTGTTACAAAATTAAAAAAATAAATGAATAATTTCTTTAATATTGAATCATAGTTCAGTCAGACTTGTACTTTAATAGTATATTATTATACAAGTTTTTACAAGCAGGAAGCCGACGATCCTAGGTCACGTGGAAGGAACAGTCCGTAGATGTATTGTAATGTGTTTCCTACTCGCAAATACCATTTCTTAATTTGTTATAAACAAAAAACCTAAAAAATCGTGTTATTTTCGTTTTTCGCTTGTAAAAACTGAACCGATGATTTTGCGTTAAAATGTTGTGAAATAGGTGAAAAATGCTTGCAAATATGACTGAAAACTGCCGCGCGCTCCGAACCGATCGAGTAGTGGGGGTAGGCGGTCGACGTGGGGAAGCGCGTATCTATAGTAATACCGTATTACTATATATACGTTTCCCCTCTAATCGCACACTTCCCCCATCACTCTAGCCGCCGCGGGCGTTTTCGCTCATGTTCTCAGTAGTTTATTTCCCACTTAAACGAGTCTTATTGAAAAATCAGAATAGACGTTTTATTGCTGTTCACGTCTAGTTTCCAAATCCGTTTTTTAAATTGCAATCGGACGACCTCAAACGCATCCAGCTCTCCGCAAAAATATCGCCAAAAAAAATTCAAATGGTACATGTGAATAGCTACCACTGTGCAAAGTTACGGATGTTAATATTAAAAAATGGCGGAGTTATGAAAAAACAAAGTTTTTCGGTTTCTCCAGCATTTCTCCGGTTCTAATTATCCCATCGGATCGTTTGACCTGTCATTCTCTTCGTGATTTAATTCTCTACAGGTCATCCCGTTGCACCATTAAGATTGCTTCAATAGTTTTCCTTTTACAATAAAAAAAGTAAAAAAAACCCGATTTTTTTGTTGATAATTCTTTATCAAAAATTAAGGCAGCTTCCTGGTAGTCTTTATGTCAAAAAGCAATCATTTGTGGCTCTATTGCTTGGCCTAACTTATTTAGGCGTACCACCTTAAAGTGTAACAAAAAGTTTACAATAAAAAATTGAGAAATAAGAAGACAATTGAAAATTTTAAAATATTAAAATATTAATTTAAAATAACTCTGAGGAGACAAGATTTTGTGAATGGAAAGTGCGCCTACTCACTTTTGATAGATTTTCTTGTGCTGAATACGAATGCGGACACATATCTTAATCAGCAAGCTTTTTTCGTCTTTGTTTTCTTTTGCATTATGTCTTTTTCGAAAACCTTACGCGATGGAGAAGTGTTGAGTGCATATTCGTATGCAGCACAAAGAATTCTATAGAATAAGCGTAATTTGAAACATTCTCCGAACTTAATTTTGCTTCATACAGATTATAAAATTGACAAACCGCATTTATTCATGCATGATCAGTTGTATTATGTATAGCATGAGGAAAAACTACCTCTCAGCTACCAGTCCAGCGTCTTGCATTTGTTGTTATTTCTGCATTATCTATATTCGATTTTTAATCTTCAATTTGAGTTTTGAACACCCTCCAAATGTACCACCCGAAAATATTGAACCATCACTTACGTCATAACGAATTTAGACCGTAATAAATTCCGGCACGTCCCGTTCTATTTCCATTTTAATCAGCAGTCATCGGGTCATTCTCGCATCGCAACACGATTAGATATGGGCCCGAGATAGAAATGCATAGTGTCGTTTTGTCGCCACTATTTTCATTCCTTCGCGCAAACCTATTTATAGCGGTGCGTATCTCATGTGAAGATGTCGTCGCTGTCGAAAGACAGCGACGGAGGTTTCGTGTTCTCTCAGACCCGGTTCGTCGTCTATGCTCGACTGTGGAGATAACGATACACGAACACGATTCTATCCATCGTGATCGCGCGCCAACGTCGGATGTATGTAAGTCGGCGACGAGAGTGAATGATCCACTCGGAAAGATTAACTGATAGCGAATGCACTGATAACGGTCTGTTTACGATGTGGACTGTATACACGGAGTCACAAGGTAAACTCTCTCTATCGATGTGGAATAATATTGTTTGGGTGCTTAAATCTGATCGAAGGAAACGTGACTTACTCAGTTTAAAATTCTGTTTTGATAATGCTGTCTTCTGCTTATAGTTGTTGAGATGTATAATTATGGATGGACATACAACTTTACTTACATGACCGGGTGTCTAGTCAGTATCTATAATCAAAGATATGTGAAAATTATCCAACACAAGTCCAACAACGTTTAGATGTTCGGCATGATAAATATTAATCAGAAAAAGGCTATCGTTCTAAATAGTGTGTTAACTATTTTGTTTAACAATTTTTTGTATCTCGTATCATCATAACAAGGCAAATTTTGTACTACTCCAAGTTTTCTATGATAAAGCTATATACAATTTTAATCTGGAGCCTTATTCTACAATTATAGCGATTAGCGACATCGCTATACCGTTTCGATTCGACATGACGTCACGTGTATCGATGTCGCTAAAATTCGGTAAAAGAATACCTTACTGACAGTAGATTTGCTGTCAGATGTGACAGCAGTTCGATTCGTGATCAGGAGGTTATTATGTTGTACAGCCGAAGAAAAAAGGATCTTTACATGAGCGCGGCAATCCTACACCAAGCGTAGGTCGGAGATTGTCGGTCGTCGTATATACCTGTTAAAGCCATAAAACCAAAGGGTCACTTCTGTTTCATTTCATTTTAAGTTTTCTGTATATAGATGGCATGAAATTGAGTTTCGTATTAATATAATATATTTTCGATATTTGGAACGAGCGAAACTGCCGCTCGTAGCTAAAGATTGTGATTCGTTAATATTTTTGTTTCGATTTGCAATTGCAGTATTATTTCATTTATACTGAAATACATAGTAACGTTAGTTATAATTATAAAAATTTGACTTAGGCACATATTAAAATACTTCATCATCATGGCTACGTTGCCTAAAGGCAAACCGATTACTACATGGGTTTCTACTTCGTCGCAGACCGAGATAATATACTTTTATCTACAAATTTTTTATATTTATTTAATTTAAGTTATGATAAGTATGTAATTGAAAAATGGCAACTCCGTAAACTACAAAAAAATTCACTTAGATGGATATTATATATTTTATTTATGCATATAATTATGTATACAACAAAAATTATATAAATATAAAATGAGAATAGTATAGATAAAAATAATAGGTAGGTAGATATATAACAGTAAAATATAATATATGTAATAACTTAAAATAAATATATGTAATAACATAAAAACAAACATTTAATAATATAGTAATAACATAAGCATGTATTAAATAAGAAAAGTGTTCTGTTAGGTTGGAGGTGATATAAATTTGGAGTGCCTTTATTTCATATTTGTTGAGGTTGGTATGACCTGCTGTTTTAGGAAATGATACATTTATGACAATCTAAACACAGAACATATGTATCGTCCATTTGTTGCACTAAGAAAACAAACAAAATCCTTTGTTGTTGTATCAGCCAAAGTTGATTTAATTATGGTTGTCCAACAAATTTATGATTTTTAATCAAATAGCTGCCTAGATTAATAATTGAAGTGCTTTTTGTTTGTTTCCTTGGTGTTTTAATTACACTAATGGAGATTTGTTAACGACCTTTTAGATGCTCATTATAATTTATAGAAGTTTTGACTGTATTGCACATTTATTTACTTAAGTGTTTAAAATATATTATAAAAGGAACATTCACATTTATTATATGTCCCACATTTTGCCCGCATAAATTATTTTTAGAAACTAAATGTTTCAGAGTAAAACTTTTCATATGGAACTAATTGTTTTTCCAAATCTTTAAAATGTTACAGCAAACTTGAAATATTAGCAAAATAAATTTTTATATAAAATATAATTCCGGGCCTTTAATTTTGTAATTAACCGAGTTTATATTACCAATTGTTATGCAGCAACGGATAACTTTGAATACAACCATTTTGTTTTTTATGTCAATTTTCTGATGTTCAGATAAAAGGTTCAATGTTTCAAGATTACTAAGGGACCCTTTTGAGGTGTCTAGAATATTGGAGTCAGCCAGTATAAATTTTTTCATCATTACAAAAATCAAATTAGCGATGAATTGACTGCTCGTCTTTTCCACTAAAATCAAAATTGAAATACTTGGAAAATCAAATATAAAACATACTAATAATCCTTACCATATTCACAGGCCACTCACAAAATATGTTATCAATTTTTTATACTTGTGAGTAATTTTATTACACAAGATTATAAATGTATTATATCGAGACAAATAAGCGATACATATATCAAAATCAGTAAGAAAAAAGGGAATGGCCATTAAAAAACTATCGATGACGTCATAAGTAAAAACAATTGAAGGTTGGATATTGAATTTTATATAGCTATGTATATTTACGTATATTTTGATAACTACAAATTGACAACTTGAAGGATTTTTAAAATAGCAATCCGTTCCAGAGATTTTGTCGTTTCCATACCTTACATAATAAATAATAAAATTCAATTGATTAATTAATATTAAAGTAAATAACAATTTAATGATAATAAATTGAGTACCATATATAGATTCAAGTTTAAATAAATTTTAATTTTACAATTTTTTGAAAGTTATCGACATATTATTCTGATGTGATATCATTCATATTGGATTGTAAATCCTAACCCTTACTTATCACATATAAGAAAATGCGTATGGATGCTATTATAGAACGTCAAAATATAATTTTAATAAACAAAAAATAACAACGTTTTTATAATTAAACTAAAATGCTGAACAAGAGTTCTGAAGGTCATATCTGCAGCAAAGTAGAAACCGGGACAAATAAGATTTTCAGTTACATGGAAAATTGTAGAAATCTTTTAAAAATTATTTAGGCCGAATATAATGATCGGTTTTGTGTTCAGACATACGCCGGCCGGCGGCGCTCTGATGATCAACGACTTCAAATTGTGCTTTACACAATATTCAGAACTATAACGGCAGTATACCGACTGAAATTGTCGGTATACCTACTTACAATAAGAATTAATTTACTGTGTATTTTAAAATACATTAAATATTACAATGCACTTTTGTCAGGTTCGGATATCGGAAACATATATAAATAGACGAAATTCGATTTCATTCCATACATACAGAAAAATAAAACGAAACGAAAAAAAAGTGACCCTTTGGTTTTATGACTTTACCAGGTAGGTATCCGACGACCGACAATCTCCGACCTACGTTTGCTAGCTGCGGGCATATTAAGACCCAGTTCTACCTCTCCTAAAACGCGTTTGCAAATAAAAGCGTTATTTATTGTTCAAAGTTTATGAATTTTTTTATGAAACTTCTTAGATAAATAACGAGTTGGGCTGGATGAAAAAAAAATTTTTTTAAAGATAAAAATCAATTTTGCTTCTACATCTTTGGTTTTTTTCAAATATAAAACATTTAGCCCAACTCATGATACAAAAATAGATTTTTTATTTAAGTACAATTTTAATCTAAACATTATAATTGCGATAACAAAGCGTAATTGCCAGAAATGTATGTAATTTGCCTATATTACGGGCCCGGTGTAGACAGCAGACGTTAGGAGTTTTAAACACCGCCTATAACTACGCCACGCCTACTGCTATTTTTAGATTAGACTGTTCGCAAGTTATGACCGTAGCGAATATTGAATCGGGAGAACCGAGTTCTCGCATTTCACATTTATACGCACGGTTTACAAATTTAACACACGATAAAAGTATATACTGTATGATATTATACTTAGTGTAGTTATACCTGCTAGGTGTTAGGTACATTTGTTTAATAATGGGTAGAAGTCGTGGCAAAATACCTAAACATCCGCATCTGTCCTCTAGACGAATTAGTAAAAGACGACTACGTGCCACCTAAGTTAAAATATATGTATAGATAATCTAAAAGAACAATATTATAATTATTTAATTACAAATGAGACAAAGAGACCAGAACAGGACTCAAATGAACATTTTATTTAAAATGTCGGTTTTGTGGACAGGAAGAGACAATTAGCAGTGACGAACTTGGGTCGGCTCTAATGGATATTAGTTCAGCGACTGCATTGGGCAGTATTACAGCGGGAATTGGATATAGCCAATGCCAGAATTTGTTTTCATTCATGAATCTTGCATTCATAGAGCCCAAAACGTTTATATAATATAGCGAACTTGTAGGTGACAAAATATTTGGAATCTATATAAATGGTTTGGGGAACTTTGGACTATGTACTATGATTTTACTTTATCATACGTAGTATGTAAAGTATTGTAATCGTGCCAAACAAAATTTTTGAGGTTTTAGCGGAAATGTCTTTTTGAATCCCTTGAACATTTTTGACCCAGGTAAAAAAAAAATTCTGTGTATGTTTATGTGTTTTTTTTGTGGCGACGATTCCGGAGAAACTACTAAGGTGTCGGGACGAAACTTCATATTTAGAAGTTTCATAACCAAACTTAGAGCTGAAAAGCTTTCTGTTGAAAAGGATCCAAAGGAACTGGAGGTTTAGTCTTATAGCATTTTTGAAAGATTTTGCAAATAAGCCGCCATTTCTGGAAATTTGTCGAAATAGTTAAATAATAAATTAAAGTACCTACAGGAAATTCTGAACAATTTATGACTATGGCATTTTTTGGTAAAATGAATAGTTTAGCTGCATGAGCAAATTCTATTTTATCGAGATCGCTGCATTAAAACTAGTTAGCCAGGCTTTGTCAGATATTGCGATTCTAATGACAGTAGGTAGTGTCAAACGTTGATGTTTTGACAGTACCTACTGTCAATATAATCAAAATATCCGTCTAGTTCCAGTAGTTTTATTTTAAAGCAGACATGGCCGATCTCGATCAAATAGAATCTCATGCAGCTAAACTATTAATTTTATATATGGTATGATAAAGTAATGTGCCTGAACGCATCAGATTATTTTTTTTTATTTTTGTCTTCGTGAGTCACTGCCGTGCGTTCGTTCGATATCCAGCATGTTTATAGATGTATTGGGTCCTCATTGCTCGATTATAATTAATTCCTTTCTAAATTGAAATCCATAATTCACCGATGACTTATCATGAGTTAATACATTTTTGTCAATTTACTATACTGTATGTATGTCACCCTGTTAAAAAGATTAAATATTATAATAGCAAGCGCGCTCTCTCTACATTAAATCAATATATTTTCTTTTACCGCCTGGCGGCCGCCAGCCAGCTGTATGCATCTGCGACCGTGATGAGTGAGAACACTAATACATTGTAACTTGAGCGAAAGCGAAAGCGCCGACACGCGGCGACAAACTGGCTGAGTACTTCCCCTTCGAATGTACTCGCGTCGACTATGCTCCGCCTTTGCCTGCTTCCTCTAAACCCCCCAACTTCCCCTTATCATAAAACTGTGGCCTGGTTGACGTTGGTGGGGCCCAGGCAGACCACTCCCAGCAAAAAAAAAAACATCGCAACGAAATATTTCGTTTGGAAGTTGCGATGTTTTTAAAACGGAGCCTTAACATCTTATTTTCTTCGGCTGTACGTTTGAGGCAGTGAAATGTATATACTACGTATTTTCTGGAAAGGACCCGTAATGTTCAATAAGTGAGGCAAATGCATTTGGTATGCAACTCGCAGTGATGTGGGCTAGCCATTTTTTGTATTTCATTCAGTACTACGGCCGAATTACACATTTTTATTTATAATATCCTTTTTCAATTAAATTCCAACAAATTAATCAAGTTTAACTTTTGCAGAGACTTCAATAAACTAGATAATAATAGCAGATTTAATAAAAAGTATATTTTATTCATATATTCCGGCTAAATAAAATTTACTGTCTACATATAGGTACTCCCAAATTATATATTAGTAGTTCAATCCAATGACTAAATGCTCTTTGTATTACTGAATTAAGGAAACGCATTCTCATATAAAAAGTAGTCCACATGATGCTGATTATATTTATTGGATAATATTAATTATAATAAAAAAATTATTTTTCACATTTTAAAATTTTTATTTATTAGAAATGTTATTTAAAACTACATTAATTACTTACTTAAGAATATAAAAAGCAATGTTCTTATCAACAATATTAACAATATAATTCGACGGCCTAGCTGCAATACCACGTATCATCTATAACACTCAGCAAAGCATCAAGTTTCAAAAATTTCTTGCTACATCTTTGTTTGATTTGATAATCAGTTTCTAAAAAATGTTGTCCACAATTCCTACTGGGTCTAGAAGGATACTTATCTCTTCGGATAGCTATAATCCACCGTTTTAAAACTTCTTGACGTTTAGGCGGGAACCTATAGCATAGTTTGCTGCTGAACCATTATTAGCTGTTTCGATATTCTAAACCTTTGACACACTGGTTGTCACTGGGTTCACACAGTCCGTACAGAATGAACGTAAAGTGACATTACGCATAGCGATATCGAATCAACTTATCGACACCTCCGAAGCTGTCGTTAAATTTAGCGACATGTCGGAAAGTCGTGACGTCAGTCGATATCGATAAAAACGGTAGAATACGGCTATCGATGTCGCTAAGTATTCGATGTGACGTATTGCGATATCCCTAAGTGCTGCAGAATAAGACTCCAGTTAATGAAACACGGTATATGTGGGTATTTTTAATTATAAAAACCTTTTCTTAGTAACGTTTTAACGTATCCTCATTCCGAACAAAATTACAGGGTGAATACATAGAACACTCTAATTTATAGTAATAAGTAAGCCATACATCGATTCTACTACACCTTTTCCTGTTGATATTCAGAAAGTAGCAACTGATTTTCAGAAAGTAGCAATTGATATTCATATATTACAAATGATATTCAGATAATAGCAATTGATATTCAGATATTACAAATGATATTCAGACAGTAGCCATTGATATTGAGATATTACAAATGCTATGCAGATAGTAGCAATTGATATTCAGATATTACAAATGATATTCAGACAGCAGCCATTGAGACTGAGATATTACAAATGTATTCAGATAGCAATTGATATTCAGATATTACAAATGATATTCATATATTACAAATGATATTCAGATAATAGCAATTGATATTCAGATATTACAAATGATATCTAGCCATTGATATTAAGATATTACAAATGATATCCAGACAGTAGCAATTGTAATTCAGAAAGTAAATTTAAATAATTACATATAACTGTATTATAACATTTTATTTTGACAATTCCTGAGAAAATTAAAAATATATTGTTATCTCTTGATTTTACATCAATTATGCTAGAATTATAATGTGACATTTTAAAAAGAAGAATTGAAATTTATATCAATGCGCATTTGAAAATTATATAATAAAAATAAAATTAGATAAATATGTCGAAATATATAATCATTTTAAGAAAAGAAAATGTTGAGAATTACATACAATTATCAAATATCTACTGTATTATTATTATAAAGGGTCATTATAAATGATTGTAGTCGAAGTAAGCCATGATATCAAATGTAAATATTTCTGGTTGTCGCTCTATTTGAATTGAATACCATTAATTTTCACACAAAAGTTAAATAAGTTGCATAACCTATTTCAAGTTTGACAGTAGTTTGTGTATAGCGGCAAAAAGTTATTAGCATGGGCATGACCTACTTTGACTACAATCATTTATAATGACCCTGTATAACAATAATAAGGCATGATTCATTAATATATACCTACTTATTAAATTCAACATTGTTTAACTTGTTTGCTACTTTCTGAATTACAATTGCTAATTTCTTAAAATCAATTGGAATAACTGAATTATAATTGCTACTTTCTGAAAATCAATTGTGATATCGGAATTACAATTTTTACTTCTTAAAATCGATTGTATTATCTAAATTACAATTGGTACTTTCTTAAAATCAATTGTGATATCGGAATTACAATTTTCACTTCTTAAAATCGATTGTATTATCTAAATTACAATTGGTACTTTCTTAAAATCAATTGTGATACCGAAATTACAATTTTTACTTTCTTAAAATCGATTGTATTATCTAAATTACAATTGCTACTTTCTTAAAATCAATTGGAATAGCTAAATTGCAATTGCTACTTTCTGAAAAACAATTGTGACTTTCTTAAAATCGATTGTATTATCTAAATTGCAATTTTACTTTCTTAAAATCAATTGTATTATCTAAATTACAATTACAGAATTACAATTTTTACTTTCTGAAAATCAATTGTGACACGACAATTGCAATTTTTACTTTCTTAAAATCGATTGTATTGTCTAAATTACTAAATTAAATTGCTACTTTCTTAAAATCAATTGGTATAGTTGAATTACAATTGCTACTTTCTGAGAATCAATTGTGACACCAGAATTACAATTTTTAATTTCTTAAAATCGATTTTATTATCTAAATTACAATTGCTAGTTTCTTAAAATCAATTGGAATAGCTGAATTACAATTGCTACTTTCTGAAAACCAATTGTGACCACCAGAATTACAATTATTACATTCTTAAAATCGATTGTATCATCTCAATTGCAATTGCTACTTTCTTAAAATCAATTGGAATAACTAAATTACAATTGCTACTTTCTTAAAACCAATTGGAATAGCTAAATTACAATAGCTAATTTCTTAAAATCAATTGGAATAGCTGACTTACAATTGCTACTTTCTGAATATCAACTCTAAAGGAAGTAGTTTTTGTGATATTTGCTATATAACGAAAATATAATGTAAGTACAAACGCTAATATTGCTCTGCCAGATTAATCTCACACGATGTCATCGTTGACAAGAGAAAAAGAACACATTTTCAATTGTAGTATAAGAAAATCAATTTTTTAAGATAAAAATATAAACAAAAATAGATGTAGATTTTGTTGTTGTTTCACCTCGCATGTTCTAAACGCAAACAGATACTGTGATAGTAACCATACAACTTTGTGGTTTTGGCAAAGAAATCTATCAAAAACGGCTATGCATTTTAAATTTACAAAATCCACGTAAATTGTGTCTCCTTCAGTGTGGTATTTTTTATTTTTACGATTAAGTTAGTAAGATTCGAGGAAAGAAGGATTTCCGTGCAAAAATAGCAAATCATTTTTATAAAATTTCGTAATAAAACACGGTATACAGATCAATTTTAAGTTACTATAATAGTGTACTACTCTTTAAAATTTAAATATCACAAAAACTAGTAAAAATAGATGTAAGACATACTTAGTTAAAAAAACTTAAGGGGCATTACTAGTTAGAAAATAATATACTGGATGTTCCATTTAAAAACTCAAGAAAAAGCTATTTGAAAACGGTAAAAAAATACTACAAGCTTATTCGACAACGTTTTTAGGACAAAATCTTAAACAAATTTAATATTTACGTTGTTTTTAAAAAGGTCTGCCATTGCCAATTTTGTTACAACCATCTGTACCATATGATACACTTGGAAAGACAACAGGGCACAAACTAAAAAAGTCTCGTCGACTTCCAAATCTACTTGTTTAATTTTGAGACAGTAGTGTCAAATCTTATTGAGTAACACCGGTCGAGATTCTAGATTTCTAAAAGTCGGTCTATTAACTCTCTAAAAATACAACAATAAGGTCGACTCGCTCGAAACCGTTAACTTCAGCGGCTGTAACATGAAAAACACTATTTTCGCTTTTGATGTACGCGATAGCAAACGGCAATTAACTCATTTTTAATTCTCTTGCCAAAACATAACTCACTAGAACCGACAACCATTTTAATGAAATGTAGCCCAATTAATGTTTAGAAAAGAACAGAGAGTCACGTGGTCTCACAAATTATTATCTGTGGAGATGAGGAATGAGTTTGTTATTATTTTGGTGTTCTAGTAAATTTATAGTAAGTAACTTTGGATATTCGATATAGTATTTACTTTCTGTTGCCAAAACTGACTAGCGGGTCTTGTTAATAGATAGATAAATGGACAAATGCGACGTTTGGAAATTATGTTGGTATGCGGGTTGTCGAAATCAATATGTCTGTGATATTTGTGAATGTGGAACACGTGAATAGTCTTTCAGTGTGGATATATCGCTCGTTCCCAACGGTTATAATGTTTTATTCATACGTTCATAGATTAGCTTGTGAAATTGCCGTTTTTGTAAGTGTTTATGAGAATACAGCGTGTGTTGATGTAAAAAGAAAACAATAAATTACATACACTAACCATTGGCCGCACTGAGTGATTTAGAACAATCAGTGTGTACAAATTAATATCTCCGTTGTTTGTGTCTTTATGTATTTATTTTACCATGGTACGTTACTAATGGAAATATGGTATTTCTATTATGATAGAGTAATTACTTTTTGATGATCTTTGTTTTTTGTTTTTGCCGAGTACATGTGAACGTGATGACGGACGAGGTTTCAGCAGATAATTCATTGAAGTTGCCAACTAACATTTGCCCGTCACATGTTGTCCAGTTGTAATATTATATTCTGCTGAAACGCAGGAAGTACATTAAATGATCCTCATAATCACAACAACGAACAAATACAGTGAATATACTATTCTGCAATATTACAATCTTTCAAAAATTATGTCATACAAGTATTGAGCCCTCTGTTTGAAGGCCCGTAACTGAAATGGCTGAACAAAAAAAAATAAAGTGCGTTATACTCCTGAATCATTTCTACATAACAGGAGTGACTATCAAATTTTTCTGCCCATTGGTTTGGCCACAATTCTTGAATTTCCGAATTCTTTTCTCGTAAACTACTTAACAAAACATTTTTAATTTTTGGTCAGCCTACACCTAGAGTCTCTTCTATAGATTGGCGTTTTTATTTTCTTGATTTTGTATGTAATAAAGTCTGTAAACGAGCTTTTTATGGGGGCGGATATCTCAGAAACGATCAATAGCAGGGACACTCATCCATTGATGTATAACATTAAAGTTATTTGGCAATTTTTAAGAGTGAAATGAATGTAAGCGATTCTGTGCGCAGGATGGTTCCCCTCGGGGAAAGGGGATTACGGGCGGGATGCGATGCAAGTCTTCGCGCGACGATTTCAAAAGGTATCAACTCTCAGGACCGTATTCAATATTTTTGTCATTTTCTCGTTCGGTTTTATCTTTTAAACTAGCATACGTGATTTTTTTTCTTTATTTGTGGAATTGTATACATATTCTGTTTTGTGATTTATTATTACTTCGCAATATTATGTCTGCCGAAAATCAGTTGTTGATGATATTATGCAACACAATCTTGCCATATCTCTTTTGATACAGTGCTTCGTTGCATAAATTTAACATATCTTTAATTTTAAATGTACATATTGTGGCTTTTTGCAACTTTATTTTTTACGTAAGCCCAGATTAAACTCGCAATGTGCTACAGGTAACCACAATAATTTTACTTCATTGCATCTGATTTTTTTTTTCTTATAAAATCTAATAGAAGTACCTTCTCTTGATGGTGATTTTTGACAGATACAACAGCTGTGCTGTAGTTAATTGAGAAAGAAATTTCTGACATTGATAATTAATTGTTTTACTTCCTTGGAATAATACTTCAGCATTGTTGCTGAAGACTTGCAAAACACGTACGCACGCAACGCAGTTCCTCAAGAAACTTTATGCAAGAAATTAGTTATTAATGGAATATTTATATAATCTTGATTTTACCCAAACTCAACATGTTATGCACAAACCTACACTGATAAAACTGAATTTAATTTTAACCGTGTAATTTTACCGTGTGGATCGGCGGTCATTTTTAACCTGCGTGTATCGAAGGGAAAATACCATGTGGTTTGTAATTTTACTTTGAGCTAATAAATTTACTTCTCAGATGAAATGAGGGTTCCGATATGTACGGTTTTATATATACTTTTGTAAGTAAAATTACTGACGTTCAATAAATTTACCGTAAACACGGAATTGCAATTAATTGTTGTACAGTAAACTTTCTGCAACTTTAATATTAGATTCGTCCAAGCAACTGCAAAACCAGTTAACAATTAGTACTTTTGTGATGGACCACATATGTTGCTATGATAACTCCATTATAAATACCAATGAAACATTATCTGGTTTCTCACAAAAGAATTGTTTGTAAACTGGTTTTGCGACTGCTCGGACAAGCCTGTATAGTCAACTGTGAAATCACTAGTAAAATCCTATTAATGTGGAGATCATAAAAAAGAACAAAAAATAATAGTATGAAGTTTTATTATAATTTTAACAATAAATAACATGTGGAACATATTTATAATATATATATCTACATATTTTTTATAAATATTTCATATTTTTAACATTAAATAAATAGAAGTTCTTGACAAAAATGTAATCATAAGTAAATGAAATAAAATAGGAACCCATGGACTATACTTATCTACATATCGTATAATAAAATAAATCGATCTGCTTCACAGAGAGAAATATATCTTTTAAATATAAATTAAATATTATTTCAACAATATTAAGTTGAAATACCTATGGTAAACTTACGTCACACAGTTACTTAGACTGCATACAAACATTTACTTATTTATTTTCATAATAAGATTGATCACCTTTCAGTGGATTTGGTTTTATCCTTATTCGTTTTTAAACCCTGACTTATAATAATTTTTAAAAAGCTAAACCGTCTCCAGAGTAAGAGAACCTGGGGATAATCCAACCACAGCATATAATGAGTCCAACATGTGTCACCTGAAATCAAAATAAGAAGTACATGAGTCATATATCATATACAGGGTATAACAATGTCAGCAGCTGCTTTCCTTTAAGGTACAGAGTGTGTGTAAAGTTATTAATGAGTGTTTATAGAAAAGTATTTTTATATTGGTGATTGAAATGATATGTGTTATACATGTTAGTAATAAATTTGATTGTAAGACCGCATGTTCGAGAAAGAACAATAAACGAAATCTTATCTATAGACACCACACAAGTCCTTGAATTTGTAGAATGTCAGTATCATCAACACCTGTATCCTAAAAAGACATCCAATTAGTGAAAGTGGAATTATACATATCAAGACGGCACACTTTTACCTGCACTCTGTAGTATATATTTGCAAAGTCCTCCATAATATACAAAGTGATGAATGTACCAATATTATATCTTTTAATACTATAGAACCGTATGGAGCAAAGAAGTTTCCAGTTTTCCTGATGGCAAATACCTCAAAATACCAACATTGGCAATGGTATTTACCATCAGGAAAACTGGAAACTTCTTTTTTTTCTACTTCTGTTCACCGTGAAGTGGATTTTAAAGAATTGCACCGAGTGCGTGCATGAAATTGTATAAATCGACAACGCTATAAGTAAGATAGGTGTTATATTTTTAAAGACAAACTGTTAAAAGAAAAAACATGTAAAAGTACTGATAAATTTTACGAAACATTCTAGTTTGAAATCTTGAAAAAATATTTCTGATGGTTCTGAAAAACATTGAAAGATGTGCGCATGGGAGGTGGTTAAAAGAGGTTCCTACAATTGAGATAAAATCGGCTTCTGCGGGCAGCTCGACTTTTTGGCTGTGGAATCGTTAATTCTTCGAATTTCTTTCTGAAATTCTTAACGTATTCATTAATTATTTAAAACGTTCCACCAGAATGTACCCTTAAGACACCACATAAAAAGGGAAGTTATCCCAACAGCGCGCCACCCTTTCAAACTCCAGATAATTTTCGCTAAGTGGAAGGCCCCATTGAGCAAAAACAGCGGAACGTCGCCTGCTGATGGCGAGCAGGGGCGTTCGTTGCCGGAGGGGGGGGGGCGGGCGCGACAGGGGGGATAAAATAGGTTAAATTGTGCAGCGCCTGCAGCACGATCTCGCCTGCAGGAGCCTCGCCCCCTCCCAAAAACCGGCAGCACCGGCCGTCGCTATATGCGCGGCAGTAAAATGTTTAAATGAATCCACGCACAGCTCGGCTCAACTCGGCCCGGCTCGGCGCGGCTCGGCTCAACTTCGCTGCGCGTCCTACGGCACGAGATCTGTTGCCACGACAACCACGGTAAACGAATTCGCTTTCAATGCTTACTTATATCGATGTGTGTATGTATTTATATATGTATTGCAGAGCTGGCCATGCACTGGTTGGTATGTAGGATTTCGTTATGGTGGCGTGAATTTGGCACGAATATATTGTTGTAGTATTAAATATAGTGTTTGCTAGAAGCAAATTTTCTTTTCGCTTGGTTAGTTATTCGTAAAGAATTTCTACAGCTTGAATAAGGTTTTGTTATAGACTATTTTGAAAATGTTTTTTAAAGTAGGGAAGAGAATAAATTCTTTTGTCAGTCCGAAATCTAAACATGACAGGAAAAAGCAATATACGACTGTTCCACTTACTTCCCGCAAAAATTTAGGCAGCAAATGTCATTCTGAGTATCACTTAATATGGACTGGATTACCTAAAACGTTACAGACGTTGAAAAAATAAACAATACTAAGAAACATAAAATACATGTGAAAACAATGCGAGAACGTTTACCACTAAAACAATAAAATATAAATAAATATGTGAAAGAATTAAAAATCAAAGGATTAAAGTCCATATGAAACTTTTTACTCAGTACGACAAAATTACTACCTGAAGAGAATGGTGTTTTATAATAACTTTGCTCTCTGTTAACATACAAGTATATAAAATAGCAGAATATTTTTTACACTTCCATTAGATTCGTACCAGAAATCAGTTATTTTTCAGTTGTTTCTCCTGTAAAATGTACCTACTTTTTGTACCACTGTAATCAGCCGGGGCTACACATTCGTATACTTGCCAAATATGAAATATTTGCCAAGTATTTGAAGTGGGTATAGCAAATGCAAAGGCGACAAATATTGGTGCATTTATTTGTACTCGATGAACATTTTAGTACGCTGTTTAATTATTCCATTTTTTAATTTCGTTTGTGTGTGGTAGGTCGTATACGAAGATTGACAGTAGATTTGTAATTATTAGTAAGATTTTTGATATATCTAAAGGGCGAAAACCGCATAAAATTGTAATTTTGTGAAGCCGTCAGACAGACAGTTTTCCGGAAACCGTCAGACAGAAATTAAATACAATTGTTGTTTTTACCTGTACACTTAAACGCAATGTTATTTCTTTCCAAGA
Source organism: Aphodius sticticus (assembly GCA_963966075.1). Taxonomy (NCBI): domain Eukaryota; kingdom Metazoa; phylum Arthropoda; class Insecta; order Coleoptera; family Scarabaeidae; genus Aphodius; species Aphodius sticticus. The sequence goes on from OZ014509.1 coordinate 69,193,676, forward strand.
AAAACCTACACCATATACAGAGTGTATCCTAAGTTGATGCTTTTCTATGAACAATATAGATGATACTCATTTATGAGCTTTCAAAATATAACCTTTTTGTTCAATAAAAATGCTACACAAAATTGTCTCTACAATTAAAACATTAAAATATTTAATCGTTTTCGTTTTTCTTCAAGTAATAAACATAAAAATTTTATAAAATAATTTATTTGGAAAATTATACTTTATTTGCTTGTATTTATATATTTGTCGATTTTTATGATGTTTATTATTTGAAGAGGAACGAAAGCGGTTAAAAATATTTTAATAGTAGAGACAATTTTGTGTAGCTTTTTTATTCAACAAAAAGGTTATATTTTAAAAGCTCATTTGTTTAAATTTTTGTTTCAGAAGCTAATTGATCTGTATTTCAGACAATATTATCAGTTTGATTGGAAAAGGCTAATGTGCAAATGAGGCAAACTAATAAAAAAATAGCTAGTGCCCATTCGGTACGCACATGTAGCAAGTCCTCAAAGAAGATTTTCACGTATTAGAAAATGCTATGTGACGATGCATCAATGTCTTTATGATGCATTTACTGTTGCAGTGCAACTCTGACGGTCCGAAATTACAAACGAATATTGTACAAATTTGTTGGTATGTCATAGATTTTTTTGAGGTTTATAAAAATCAACCGGTAATCAAGGATGGATGAAAAATAATCGGTGAACGACCTTAAAAGGAAAAATAAATCACTCATGACATCGTTTAGACCAATCAATAACAAAAATTTTCGATTTGTGTGGCAAATATATTTGCCAAATATTTAACATGTGGCAAATATTTGATATTTGGCAAGTATACGAATATGTAGCCCCGGCTTTATAGAAAACAAGTGATATCATAGATGAAAAACTATAACTATACAAGAAATGCTCATGGGAAACTCAAAGGCACTGGAAAAATTAATTTATAGGGCATTTTAAGAACCTGGAGATCTAATATTTCGAAGACACTGAATGCGAACATTTCAGTATTTTCAGTATTATTGTTTTTGCCTGCAAACATTTTATTGGTTTTAACCGTTTTTTCTTGAAAAAATGGGAATTCTAAAAGATTTTTTTAAAGTCGACTCTGTGTAAACCTACTAACTATAACTATAATGGACCAAAAGTATAATTTTTTGATAAAAAGTTATTTTTATAATGTTACACACAGCCACAGTCAGAATATTCATTTAACAAATAGGGTGGTTGCAATAATACCAGAAAATGCAAAATTTGGTAAGTGTTCATCACAATTAAATGTTAATTGTCATAGAGAAAAGTTGTAATCAATTTTAATATTTTATCTTTTTCTTATCGTTCGTTCTTATTTTATAGTTTGATCTTAGTCAAAATTATTATTAACAACAAATTACGGCAACTGTATTTAATAATGTACTATTGGTAGTGTTAACTGACGCAAAAACCTGTTTTCAGTACTAACTTTTAAAAACCGGCAAAAATATCAACAGTACCCACTATAACTCGAAAAATTGTATCTTTTCCTTACAAATTTTTTACAATAATAACTACCTACATACTTTTCATGCGATTATTTTTTTCCATATTATAATTTCTTGTTTTTTGACCACATTGTGTAGAGTTTTAGAGCACACAAAATTATTATTAAAGATTTATTCTCGAGAAATAAACGAATAATGGACTTATTATTCGTGTAGTTAGATCCATCTGGGACACACTATATATGATGAAAAATCGATCTAAATTTCTTAAGATCGCATATGCCTAGTTCAGATTCAAAAGAATCCAGTATTTGCTGTTTTTGCTACTCTTTTTGCAATTTTGCAACAAATCGAACATATCCGAAAAACAGTACTTTATTTTTTCTTCGACTGTACATTAGCTGCTGAATTTTGGAGAATCGGCTTCATAAGCTGTTATAACAGTTTCAATAGTGTCCACAGCATCTTTGATTGCAAATTTGTTCCAAAATGCTACAGAACTCTGTAAACACATACATATTTCTTGTTTAGTTTTGACATCGCCACAAGAAATGTTGGCATGGTATCTACAATTTTTTTTTCGTCGACTGTACATAATGCAGTTTTGAACGGTCGCAGCACAGAAACAATGCAACTATTAGATCGTAATGATATAATGCGCGACAACAATGGCCTGGTAGCAGATGGTCTTTAACGATCAATTACAGCTGATAATTGGAAAATCGCTTGAGAAAAAATCGAGACCACGCTAGTTTTAAAGATTAAAAAAGCGAAAGCATATGCTCATTCCCTTGCAAATGTTCACATTTCAATTATTCAAGACTTTAACCTTCAACTTAATTAACGCGTATCCAATAATTTAGCTAAAAGCTTGATCATCGTTACGATATAGCCACAAGTGACACAACAAAACTGGTCACGAATCCGAAATTTAGCAGAACAAGGTAATTGCATTACGATTCTAATGACCCAGTGAGTTCTTTCGACCGTGGTATTCGTGCCTACATCCATTACATCATATATTGCCGTATCATCCATTTCTGAGTTCCATGAGTCCGTTGCCTTGACTGCAGGGAATGCGGGGTGATATCGATTGCAATTGTTTCCCGCCCACGAAGTGCAACTCCAAGCTATATCGACTACATACTTCACAGTGCGTCAGTTACAACTTTGAGTGTACTTGAAAATCTATACAGTAGAACCTCTTTAATCCGAACTATTAATTGCATGATTGGTCCGGATTTTCGAAATATTCGGATTATCGAAAAGGGCAACGATCTAATTCAACATTTCCCAATCTTCTTACTCTTGCAGAACCCTTTAAATAGGGTCGGAACATGGCGGAACCCCAACAAAAAAAATACAATGTAACGTATTTCAAGTAACCAGATACAAGTCTGTAAAGAAACGCAGTTCAATGATTGAATATTACTTACTACTGTGAAGTATTTATTTTTATTAAAGTATTTTAAAATTTAAGAGGAATCACTAGAGGTAGTAGCGTACTACAAAACAACACTACATAAAACCAAACATCCTGAGCTTAATTGTGTGTTAATAATCACGTGTAATACATTAAATTATAGATAAAGGTGTATTACACCGGGTACGAATGCCACTTTTTTTCATTTGCGTTGTTGTTTTGTTTTTTACCCTTGCTAAAGAAGCCAATAATTGGTATTTTTTGTTATTTTGTTTTCCAAATCTGAACCAAACATCAAAAAAGCAATATTACAACATTTTGTATTGAGCCTTCATGAACTTCTGTAAAAAAAAATGACAACAAAATATGAATGTTGTAATGGTTTAACCGTTGGTTTTTTGATCATGTGAATGAGACGAGAATAACATATTTATAGTCGTACGGTGCAGCCATCTGTTGGATAAACACCACATCATTTTCTTCGACCAATCAAATTCAAATGGTACAGTCTGAAGCAGCAGCTTGAATACGTAGCCAGGGGAATCACAAATATTGAGCAATTTCGGCCTAACAAAAATATTGATCGCATGTTGACACGGGAGGTGTAGCGGCGCCGCGCCCGGCAAACGAAAGCCATACGAAAAATAAATTTTACCGTGCTGGTGCTACGTAGATAGCAACGACTCGCTTATAAATTAGGACAGCATATTCTTGCGGAAGTGTATGTGATCAACATGAATTGTTGAATTTCGACCAAAATAGGCTAGAAACCGAATACGAGAAATAATTTTTTGCCGTCCTGATGGACTCTACGCAGACAGCAAAGAGCGAGTTATAAATTAGGAGCGCATGTTCCCGCGAGCGTTTATAGTGCAGTCCCCGTACGACACACGGAACGAAGAATAATCAACAACCGCAATACCTACTTACAATGTTACAACTACTAAATAATTAATAGTTAAATAAATTATTACTAAGGAAATACAGGTAATTTAATTTTTAATCAGTCATTTATTTTTCGTCATAGAATTTCAAATATTTTCGTATTTAGATTTAGAAAATAATATTAATACCAAACACTTGTCGCTTGGCAATGCATTCAGGGCAATCGCAATCTATGTAGGATGGTTGGCTTTAGTTCGACTTGTTGTACAACAGACGTAGAACAGACGCTAGAAATATGGGCAAATTAAAAAATCAGCTGCCTTTATGTGGCCCGCGTTCTAAGAAAACTAATAACTTGCGAGAGTACCTGCGGTAAGTGTATATGTAGATATTATACGTGTAGTGTAATTCTTCGCTAATTAACTTCGCTAGTTAATTTGGGCAATACTCTCTTATAGGTGTAAGCGTGTCGGAATACCATATATGGCAAAAAACTTTTATAAAGGTGTAAAATATTTGAACATGTATCTATATAATATATAATAAATGACTTATACATATACATAAAGCTGCCTGTTTTATCGAAATCGCTATTTTTTCTCATACCTACAATTGAAATTGAAGTACGTATACCAAGTCTATACATAGCAATAATAATTTTGAGTAAAATTTCAAAATGCAGTATCCAACTGTATCTAGAATTAAAATAGGAATATTATATTTACTAACACCTACTTGCGTCGCCCAATAAAAATTTGAATTTTTATATGAGGTGTGTTTTACCTGAAAGTATCGATCTCTGCTAAGTACGAACGAGACATTCGAGATTATTGATGCACAAAGAAAACGTTAAATGGATTTAAATAAGTATCTGAGTACGAATGCTTTCACGGCGAGAATCGTTTAAATTTAGATGATAAATAGTTACCGGTTTATGCCGTGAGTAAAAATTCATACTTACTGTCTTCGCGAACCATGCTGTTCGCTTCTTCGGAGCTAACTGATAATTAGTTACTAATTCTAATAATAGGGTTACTAATTTATGTAAGAAAAGCTGTCTGTTTTACCAAAACTACAATTTTTTTCAACATACAAACGGTAAAATGTTCAACCATAGTTAGGATAAAATAGGAATGTTATAATAAAGCAATTAATTAATTTGTATCACTGTATTGTTTTGTGGAATTATATTTGTATTTAAAATATACAAGAAAAGCATTTCAGAACATGCGATAGTCACATACACAAAATTATTAGGAAACGGTTCGGCGCCAGTCGACACCGCACGGCCCCTTTGATCTTCGCCGCCAAAGAACGATACCGCCTGTGGAAACCGCCGTTCCCCTCATCTAATCAGTGCGTTGCTTGCATTTTCTGCGGAGTGTACAGTGGGCGCGGCTTGTTCCCTCCTCTCGCGCCTCAGTTTCGTCGAACTTTTGAGGCCGGTGACTAACATTTACTCTTAAGTGAAACTGTTCTAATTTCACAGGAATAAGTTTGTGGAATGTGTTAATTCTGTAAAAACAATACAGAAATTTAACTGGTATCCAATAACCAGCGATGTAACAGTTGTTAATTCTTCTTTTACAGCGTTTTTGGTAGTTTATTACATTCATTTTCTGTAACTGCAGATATTTCTCTCTACACTGAAAAAAAATTTGATGTGAATTTACAGTAGGAATAGTTGGTTTTTGTTTGCCCTGCGGCAATCAGTGTAATTTTACATCTCAATTGTATTTTTACATTGTCATTATATATTTACACTGTGATTTTACAAGAATTTGGCTGAAATATTACACCGATTTTAATGTAATTTTAAGTGATATATGGGGCAATGCGTAATATTTGAACATCAATTTAAATGAAATATGAGGCAACGCGTAATAATTTTACATCTATTTCAGTGTAATATTCAATGAAATATGCAGTATTTTTGATTTGTATAATTTTATTCTGATCTTGAGTAGGTATTAACATTATCTATCATATAATACAAAAAACATTAACATCATGCACACAGTCAAACGTTACAATAGTACAAACTGTCAAACAAAATGGTATAGATAAAATTACTTGTAAAAAAATAAATATGTAGACGTACATACAAGTATAAAATAGTTTGAGGGACATAAAAATACATTAAAACTACAGAGAAACAATCAATAAATACTTAGCGTACGCAAATACTTAAACATAGAAAACACACGGATAAATATATAAATGCACTTCGGTCAACCATGAACACACATACTTGTTCACTCTTTTTCTGAGAAACACACTTGGTGCAAGATGTTCCGCATCTGTATCTGTAAGAACAAGGAAACATATTAGACAGACACAAAAAAGTTAACCTACCAAGAATATTATCTTTCTGTTGGTATAAAACCCTTCAATCTTAAAGCAAATTTTCACAAAGAAACTTAGAAGACTGTACTTACAGCTTTCATTCAGGTATGGCGTTAACGTTAAGACATCAATTTCTAATGGCTAATTGTCGTCGTTGGTGATCTACAAAGCCAATACAATTGTTCTGCAGTGTGACATGGTATTTTAACATACACCTACATGGTATCTAGATAAGTTTTAGTTCACTGTATCATTGTTACTTACCGGAGACAGAAATACAACGCGCCCAACTACATATTGCACTCGATGGTATGCGTGCTGGCGTTCGTTTGCAAAGCAGCTGATCAAACGTAGCGCATGCGTCTGGGCGTTACAATATCAACAAACCCGCTGTTATAATAGTAAAATCACAACATACGTTGTAATTTTACGATTTTAAGGTATATTTCCATTGTATTTTTACTAAAAGATCATTGTAATTGAAATAAAGCAGCAATATCGCTGCAATAGTACACAGACTTGTAAAAATAATTGGAATTACGTGCAATTTTTATACTTACCACATTTCTATTGTAATTTTCACAGTGATTTATGTGTAATTTTACAGCCATTTTTCTCAGTGTAGGTATAAACTTGTAACAAAAATTAAGCAACATTTATTCTGAGTAAAAAGTTTCATATGGACCTATTGATAACAAGTTAATATTCCTTATGACGTTTGAGCCATTTAAAAATACTGTTTTATTAATATTCTGTTATTTTTTAAGGTATTCAAAAAATGAATAAGTTCTTATGACTCATTTTAGTCAGAACAATAATTACGTTCTGAGAAAAAAATTATGGGAATAAACACCCAAGTAGAAGATATTTGTACACACTTATTTTATCTATATTTTCTATATCTCTTCTATATCTATATCTCTATATTTTCTCTTAAAGTTTGTTAAATAAGAAAAACCTTGCTCATACATACACAATGTTGAAAACTGAACTGATACAAGGTAATTTATAACTCGAGGTGAAAATTAAATGCAAAAACATACCAAATCAAAAATAAAAATATGTGAAGCACTTTTAAATTTCTTTCGTTGTCAAAATTCGTACTTACTTCAATTTAGTTTAATTATTTTTTGTTTAATTAAATGCAGTCACGAAATTTGAAATTACACTTTAGTTTCCTGTCCGCATATCTACATTTTCGTCTATGATTGCAAATCACTTTGTATATTTATTGATTATTATCTGTGAATGGGACAAACATAATTTTCGTCATAGAAGCTCAGAACTGGTGATAGGTTAGTTATCTTATCTGGAATGTAAGATCACATTGAAATCCACCACCTACAACTCTGTTCTTCTTCTAAAGTATCATTATGCACAGCAGATTCAAATTATAGGTTTATTTTGTCACACATTTGGAAAGTCAAAAATATTGAAAACAAACAATGTTAGAGTTTGACCAATAACTTTGCCACATTGATATTTTCTAGAGGTTATTTTGTTTTTATGTAACAGATAATTGTAAGTAATATTGTCAATTGAAGTTAATGAATGGTCTCGAGTGTTGCCCGTTGGATGTAATATCGAAATATGAAATATTGGGTTAGAAGGGCTCCAAACCAAAATTATTCATGAACTGACCTTGTTTATTAATCCATTTTGCATTTCGGATTAAGGAGTCCTTGTTCTGATTATGTCTTCGAATTCCCTCTGCTCGTATTAAAAGTGATGACGTCAGAGCATCTTCTTAGTTTAAATCATCTCTACCTATTGAAATTTGGAGGGCATATAATACATACATATTATAAAACTGTATAATTCTGTATTTTGCCCACTTGGCATTGAAGTGGTAAACAATGAGCACTATCAACATTTATCAAGTTGTTTTGTCTTGGCAACTTAGTATCAGCTGTTGTAATAATATTTGTACGAATCTGCCATGGGCCAAAGTTAGGAGAGACCAAAATATTTGCTAGGAGATATTTTTAGCACTGTGTTCAATATCACACACTAAGAAAAAAGTGTTGCCCTATTTAGTTTTTCTTCCATTGTTAACTATGTTCGTGTCGACATAGGATGTAAATTTAGATGTTAATAAATTTGATGTTTTGTAGTTTCTGTTTGAAATTGCCTACCGTAACTATTAGTGACGTTCGTGTTTATTTTAATTTTAGTTATTTTCTCATCTGTTGTTTTGTTGTTGTTCTGTAAGGTATAATTTTTACCGTTTAAGATGAAATATAACTATGGGGGAATAACGGGTTATGCGTAGGTACAATAAATTGAGAATTATTTTTCTGTGGTTTGTGATTTACATGTTCCATCGAGCTATAAACAACATTATTTAATGTGTATGTTGTTTCGATACCTTGTAAGTATGGGTAATTTATTATAATATGATTCCTTATATAACTTTTATGAATTTATTATTCGAGTTTGTTTTGTACAGTTAACATTTTTATTATCAATTTCACTGAATATTTTATTCTTCATAAAAGGTCTGGATTGTCTTAAACTGAAAATGCAAATATTAGAATGTATCTAAGTATTTGTTTGCATGTACCGGGTGTTACCAAAACTATGAAAAACACTGAAGAGTAAAGTAGCTTTATGTTCAAAGCTGTGCAAATATGTTACCTATTTAAAAAAAAAGTATTTGGAAATATTAGAGGTCTTTAAATACTTTTGACGTGTCGTATACCGGGTGTTCATGCAACGACGAAGGAGATTATAATTTCGTATTTAATGCCCTCTAATATATAGAAACACTTCTTAAATAACATTTTTGCATAGCTTTTATAATAAACGTACTTATTCTTAAGGGATAATCTCTAGTCTGATTTGTTATTGGCTTAAATGGCCTAAAAACATGTCATGAATAATGTTTGAAATCATCCATTGTTGAAAAAATTCGCATATATTACACTATATAGTTTCTAAATGAGGTACAGATGGCGTTAGTTCGCAGTTTGAAGCAAATATTGAATACACGTTGCTTTTGTTAGCCCTTTTAGCCGTTGGTATAGAACTGCGAACGCCGTGTTGCAAGCGTTGTGTAGTTTTCACGAAACCATGTTTTCAAAAATGGCTAGCAGTAGAACTCGAGTAATTTTTATCCGATTGACTTGAATTTTGGCTGTAATAATCTTGGATAGATTTTATCTATAGAATACACACGATTTTTGAGTTTGATAAACTATCACGATTTTTATATAGACAAATGAAGACCGATCTGTTAGTCAAAAAATCGACTTTTTTGTTCAGAGTGCTCCCAAATTTGCAAAAATTAATATTTCTGAATATCCATGTCTATTTCTTTAGCTATACTCGTGTATATCAGTCGACCAGATAGTTTCGATCTCACAGAACTGTCCGTTTACCGATAGCAGTTTTTTTGCTTATCGCATTGTAACAGAAGCCGATAACAGTAAAAAGTGAATCTAGTTACTCATGTATTTGCAAATAAGCGTGTTTATAATCTTCTATCGCTGGCCCAATATCTGAATTAATCCAGGAAATAAAATAATTCCTAACACGGCTAATCCTAACTATAGCTTTACTCTCAAAGCCAGTCTCCAGAACTATTGTCCTCAATGATAAACTTGGTCTCAGTAACACATTCAAGCTTCCATTCGACAATTCATAATTTGCCGAAATTCAAAGGTGTTACTCAATCAACAATAATCAAGTTGCCAACATGTATTTCTTTTCCTTTAGCGTTCAACACGCTAAAATTTTTAATTTAAAACGTAGTCAAATAATTGCAAAAAGCAAACCACCTTTCAGCTCAGCTACATATATTAGCATGTTAAGCTATAACGTTTCAGCTCAACAAAATAAACAAATATTAGCAAGGGGTTATCCTTTCAGCTCATGAACATAAACAAATAAGCAAAGGACTAATCATTCAGTTTAACAGGATAAACAAATATTAGCAAAGGGCCGACCTTTCATCTCCAACAATATAAACAAATATTATCAAAGGGCTCATCTTTCATCTCACAAATTAAACAAATATTATCAAACGGACAACTATTCATCTCAAGAAGATAAACAAATATTAGCAAAGCGCTAACCTTTCAGCTCAACAAAATAAATTACCTACCACGCCAGTAGAGGGCTGACACAAATAAGTATTCGCAAAAGGTTAGCCTTTCAGTTCAACAAAATGAATAAATTTTAGAAAAGGGCTAACCTTTCAGCCAAACAAAATAATTTAATATTTTAGTAAACAGCTGATCTTCAGCTCAAAAAGATAAACTAATATTCGCAATGGACTAACCTTTCAACTCAACAAGATAAAAATATTAGCAAAGGGCTATCCTTTCAGCGCATACCCAATCATATATGTTAATATTACTCGTAGATAAACAACGTAGGTAGATGAACAAGTTGTTTCAGTACGAGATGAACTCCCACGATCTACTGATGGATTAACAAAATTTAAAAATCAAATTTTCAGCTATACTGTGCATTTTTATACTCTGCAAATATGAAACGTTGAGACCTTCTTTCCGTGCACTGCTGGGCCGTCATTTTGTGATAGAAATTAAAATAAAAAATGTTTCTTTGCACCTCAACACAAGTGTAATGAGCCCTCACAGTTTCACATTGATCGATTCATTAGTAGAGTCACAAGAAATTCACAAAAACCTTCTCATGTTTTGCTTCAGACTAGCTGTTTTGGTAATACCCGGTATATGCAAGCTGATAATTACATTCTAATATTGTCATTTTAGCCCTAAGACTATCCAGAAGCTTTTGTGAAGGATAAAATTTTCGGAAAAGTTAATAATAAAAATTAGTTTCCCAGATATTAGGTATATTTTATGAAAATACGCTTTCTAATACCAAATTATTTTTTTACCTTCAATTGTTTTCCAGTTTAGCTAAAAAAAGTATTGAAAAATGTAAGTGTTAAAACGCACAAATTTGAAAAATGTCTTAAAATGTTTGATTTGAAAGTTTTGTGTATTTTTTTTTAAATGTAATCGAACAAAATTCTGATACACTATAATTCAAATATTCTGCTTTCGAATTCTTCGAATGGTTTGTATGTTGTTGTCAAATCATTGGAATTTCCAGTGGCATGTTACTGTTCTTAAAAAAAACTATTCATAACGTCAAAATGTAGATACTAAAATTTCAATTTATGTGTAGGTACTCTTTTCGAGATGTATTAAAATTGTATAATGTACGCCACTGTAGGTAGTAGCATTATAAAATTTTACGCAACGATTGCATAATGGTGTCTTGCCTGTGCCGAATTTCAGTCGGTTAAAACGCACAGAGTTTTCGCTTATTCGCAGTTTATTCATGTCAGAGAAAGGATAGCGGCTCGCAGTTACAAACTAGGTCAAGTGAAACACAGACCAGTCTTCTAGATAAATGCTCCTTGTTTATTATTATCTTCGTTAACTTTTTTAGATGATAACTCGTTATCTACGTTCGGAATTTTATTATTTTTTAATTTGGGTCAGTTCCTCAACCACTTGGAGCGTGTCCACTTGTTAAGATAATATTCTGAAGTGTCGTTTTCGTAAAAATGTCATGTAGGAGACATAAATTACAATAAATTTGGTACGGTTGCCACCTTTGCACGTCAGCGCTGACGCCGAGATCTACTTAGCCCAATTTCGTATACCGGCAAGCTTTATAAATATCTTTTTCTACTTTGCATTCACAATGCACACATTGTGACACTGTTTTCGGTGTCACAATTAACAAATTGTAACACCGGTTTTAGTAACTTTTTCACAAACTGCCTCTTTAGAATAGCTTGCAATCGCATAAACTGCGAAATATCTATATTCTTTGGTAAGTGATCGTGCATCATTCTCATCAACTAAACATCAAACCCCCTTTCAGATACAAGGACCACATTACCTGAATAAGGAGTTCTGCATAGATCAAACCTACATCGTAGATATGATCGGGTTCAAATACTGCCGCGGGATTGTATATGCGCAATAAATAATTTATTGAATATCAGCATGCAAATAGCAAGCTATAGTACATCTAAAGTGTTGAGGATTTCCTAGTTTATCTAACGTATATGTTTTCGGTAAAATATTAGACAGAATTCTGGTCGTGCCAATACCGTATTCGAATAATTCATGGCTATTAAATTTTTTGGTACAATCAATAGTTTAACTGCATGCGAAAATTCTATTTCATCGAGATCCGTCGTACTGCATTAAAGCTAGTAGCCAGGATATGTCAGATATTTTGATTCTAATGACAGTAGGTAGTGTTAAACGCGTTCGAATATTGTACACCGTTACACTTTTTACACCCAATAACTCGTAAGTGTCATTTGGACGGTGTACCCGGTGTCAACGGAGTACAATATCCGAACGCAGCGAGATATCTGTCTAGATCTACTAATTTTATTTTAATGCAGACATAGCCGATCTCGATCAAATAGAATCTCATGCAGCCAAACTATTAATTTTATACATAGTATGATAAAGTCATGTGCCTAGCCACATCAGATTTTTTTTCTTAAAAACGCAGGCATTATTCTAACGTGCAGCTAGACACAAATTGTGCAGTGGTAATTTAAAATTGTGCGGTGGGAAACTCAAATTTGTGTAGTAGCTTATCAATTGTTCAATTTTATGTTTTGGCCCATAAATAAAGAACCCAATGACCCAAAAGGTTCAACGAAAATCTTTCTAATTTTTTTTTTAAACTGTACGTACTATTTAACTTATTTGTGATATGTATTAAGCATAAAAATAATAATTTAAAAACTTTCCATTCGCAAAATCCCTGTTTCTCAAAATTATTTTAATTTTCAATTGACTCTTTCTCGAATAAGTTTTTACGTGGTATTTTTTTCGACAAAAATTAATAGAAAGATAGTGAATTACTATGAGAATAAATAAATTTTACAATAATGAGATAGATGTTGCTGTTGTTTTTGCAAGTAGGTAATTATACACTTGTTTTTATTAGAAAACTACTTTATTTCAAATTTTACTCTTAGTAAAATGAAGAACCACAGGGTGATATGACTTAAAAAGAGAAAATACAGTTTATGTTTGTAATTTATTGACGCTGACAGTTTTTATTGCTATGAATTGGAGTATTTACGCCAATACATTGGCATCAATTATATACAAATTTTTATTCATGTCACCAATTTTGATAGATAGTCTAATAGTATGAACACGCATTTGAATTTAATCATAAACAGTGATGTGGGCCTGGTAAATACCCGGCGGGTGGGAACTTATAAAATGGGTATTTACCCCTACTTAGGGTAAATACCTAAATTTTGGATATTTATCCTTTTTATTATTAAAACACGATTTAAAAACATTTCAGAGATATTTATACATGGTATAACACTTTTTTCCCGCAAGAATTATTTTTCGATAGTAAATGTCATTCTGAGTATAACTATTCATATGGACCTAATTGGTTTCTCAACGCCAAGTTACAGCCGCTTGAAATATTAACTAAATAAAGAAAAATAAACTATAAACTACATATCAAACAATAATAAAACTAACAAAGAGCACAATCAATGCCAATACCAATAACAAAATTAAAAGTAAATAAATTTAAGTAAAAATTCAAAACCTTAAAAATAAACTAAATAACAAATGAACGAAGACATAATACTCATGAAACTTTTTAGACATTTGTTTTTCTACAAGTAATTGTCATTCTGAGTATAATGTTTTTTTCTGGCGACTTATTGGGTTTATCAATGCCTAAAGAAGTTAAGTAATTTATTATTATTTAATAGACAGTTATGCAATTATTTTACAATTATTTCAAACGGTTGTATTTTTTTAAGGAATAAAGAAAACAAATAGGTCAATATGAAACTTTTTACTTAGTGTGGCATGTACTATCTGGAAAAAAAGTTATGCGGGAAAAAATGGGACACTCTGCAGATGTGTACTCTTGATTACAAATAATGTAAAATATTTGAGTTATATAAGAACATTCAGTACATTTAGTTGGATTTATAGCAAAATAAGATATTGATTAACAGCAACAAAAGCCGCTATGTCAACTATACTTTGTGATAAGTGAATACCTTGTGATTTTGTGATAAAGGAAAAACCCCTTATTTAATAATTAGATATTTCCGTTTACTGCTATTTTTAATAACAATATTATGTTTATAAATACCCCTATAAATACCCACTTTGGGTAAATTTCCGGGGTATTTACCCTTGATAATAAATACCCGGGTATTTAACATCACTGGTCATAAATCACTTCAAATAAAGTAGTTCCGAAGTAATTTGGTTCTAAAGATGCTGTTTTTAGACAAATAAACAGAAAGCTTAAAAACTTTGAAGAATAGGGTATGTATTTTATTACTTCATGCAAAAAAATTTGCAAAGAATTCAAAACTATACAGAAATATAGGCAATTTTATAAAAAAGAAATCTGTAGCCAAGCTGCTCATGTGGTCATGTGGCCAAGCACATGACTTTATCATACTATTTAGCAGAGGTTCCCAACGCAAACGCTCAGTTGTGACAATACTGTCAATAGTATCAAAATATCTGCAAAATCGTGGCTAACTAGTTTTAATGCAGTACGAGCGATTTCGATCAAATAGAATTTGCTGATGCAGGTAAACTATGAATTTTACCAACAAATTTCATAGGCATAACTTTTAACTTTTAAACAAAACTTTTTTCAGCTCTAAGTTTTGTTTTGTTGTTTTTTTTACAATTTGTACTATATTTATGTCTCACTATCTATGTAGGTATGCACTACACATAGATACGTATTATGTATTTTGTTTTTATTTTTCGCACCTGTTATCTTACTGCGATGTTCTGTAAAAATAAATATACTACGGAATACTGTTATGAACGTATTTTTCCAGCCGATTGAGATCAGGATTCATTATTTTCACCAACCTACCACTTTCCAAGAAACTTTACTGTATCTCAGTAGTTTTAAAACGTATCGTTATACAATTATTTTCTTATTCTGATCTTTAAATCAGTCACACCATTTGTAATGTCTACCAGTTACGACCCATCTTTAATTTTCTGGAAGTCAACAACCAAGCTTTACCACCTTCCTACCATCACGATCAGTTATATTCCTTTTAACCCACATAAGCTACCTTTCTTATGGCGGCGCACAAAGACTATAGTATTGACCGAAGAATATTCCACGGGCCATTTGTGTCATTATGCCGGCGCAAGAACACACAAGACCTAACCAAATATCACCATCCTTTCTTACCGACCGTAGAGCGTCTCGTTCTATACCATGATCGGTACCAGCTCGGCGTTTGTTAATTTATGGTAATAGAAATGACCTCCAAGGAGATATTCTAATTCCGCGACTTTCAGCGGTGTGTTGACCCTTTTCAAAGATCAATAAACACGTGAACGTCCGACCAACCTGACGTCCACGTCATACCGCACTAACGATTTCCATGGCACGCTTTCCCACTTGCGTGTGCATGACTATTGATCGTTATAATTGATCATTTTCGGGAGATGGCATCTCATACGCTATGCTTGCTAGTAGAGATGTTTTAAACTTAATAAATAACGGTATGTTCAAAGACTTAACAGTAAACTTAATGAAAAATTTAAACAAATTGCTCAAACAAGTTTCTGCATGGCCAATTTGCACTTAAGCTCCGTAAATGAGCATCATGTCTACTCACTACTTGTCAAATTATCCATTTTTATCACACAAAATATCAAAATCCGATGCGGACAACCAGGAATCATTTCCCAGAAAGATATCGCACAATGAAATTAAACTATTCCAGGCTCGTCTTTCTATATCATTCAGTTTAGTTGCAAAATCGTTGTCCCGCATAATTTTCCGAATTTGTGGCCAAACAAATAATCCTGAAAATCGATCAGTTGAAATACTTAAATTCTTAGTTGAGGGGCTATCGACTGTGTGAAGTGTTGAGGAGGGTACAATGAAAAGCTTGTCAGTCTTTGATATTTTATTCTCTGGGCTATTCACATTTGCCTACGTTTCGCCAATATATGTCTTCGGCTTCTTCAGGGCTAGTGTGGGTGTGAGATTTCGTCACTGGTTGGGGGTGGAGGCCTTTGCGGAGGCAGTCATGTTCGAAATGTACAAACAGCGGCATCAAGCCAGTACAACTCTAATTTGGTGGATATATATAATATTAATACTAGTTTTAATTCAGCTAGACACATACGCACTACAACAGTAATGAATTACTGTTATCATTACTGTCGTTCTACCAGTTCAACAACATAGTGTAAGTTGTTAGTGTAAGCTCGTGAAAAGTATATTTTCACTATAACACAGTGATATTTTAAACTAATTAATGTTAATAACATTATTCTAAAATGTAATAAGCTTAAATAATTGTACTTTTCCAAACTCATGATCGAATTATCTTATTTGTTAGTAAGTGTAGGCTATTCCGATTAAGGAAGCGTTGTTCGGATTTTGTCTTCAAATTCCCTCTGTTAAGATTACTGGAGATTCGGATTTGGGTATGTTCGGATTAATTTCGTACTAGAAATGCTTGTCAACAGAAAAATCTGATTATTTCTTTTTTGAATCTGACACAGTTTCATTATTCCACACCATAGAAATTCCTGACCATAATTTTTATTGTGTGGTACCTAATTGGACACAGTTTTTCTTTATTTAATGGGTAATGTCGACATTTTTTGTCATTTCTCTTCGGTTTGTGCGATTGCTAGGCTCTAAAGTGTAAATTAAAACCTTATTTAGAAAACGCCGAAATGCCGAAACAGCCGCTACGCTTTTGTTTGTATCGTGCGGTGAATAAGGAGTGGGCAGCGGGCATATCTACCTTACGTCACGAGGTTTATGTAGGTCAGCGGGTTCGATCGAGGCCATGCTGGTGTTCTTGCCATTTCAAAAACTCAACCATTATCAATTCGCTGCGTTACAACATGCGGGCGGATCTGCATATTGCGGTTTATACTGAGGTCTATCTAAAATTTTTAACGAACGTGATGTAATAATTAAATTGCAACTCAGTTTGGAAGGAGATACTCATTAGTGACAATGCGAAAAAAATTGACCGCGGTTCGCAACAACTGAACGAAGATGTTAACCTCATTTGCACAATACAACGTTGATTTCTGTAGTCCTATAGTCAACCTATAGTCCATTTAATAATCAGCATGAATAAATCTCTTATGGTTAAAATTATAACGATGTTTTTCAATTCTTAAGACTGTAAAGGCATAAAAAGTGCCTAAATATGTCAAAATGAGCCTTGTAGAACATAAATTAGTATAAGGTAAACAGGTTAAGGAATTTTTGTTACATTTGTAACTGTCGAATTATATTTATGTAGTGCTAATGACTATATCAACTTTTTTAAACACATATTTTCTTCTAAAATTATCAGTTTATTCATTTTTAAAGAAAATTAATAATAGTTATGTAATTTATATTATATTTTACAAGTTTAACAATTGCCGAATTCCGACACTAATTTAAATATTGTTAAATAAGATTTATTATTAAGAAATATTAAACATTTGTTTTACCATTTTGGTGTGTTTTGAACGTATGTATTTTTAACTGCCGAAATTTGAACAGAATATTTAGTTATTTAATCAGAGTCGTATGCTGGTCTTTAAGATTGTATGCATAGATCAATTAAAAAGATCTGAAATAAATTAAATTTTGTATTAATTAGTCAAATAAGAAGTTTTTCAATAAATATAGTAATAAAATAACAGTGGAGCAAGTAAAGCAAGGAATGAAAAGATGCATGATTGTGTGATTTAAAACATTTTGGTAAAATGTTTTATTCGTTGTTTAAAACATGGTTTTCTTGTGAGTGTTTTAAGACATGTTTTATTACATGTTTTTTTTTAACATTGTTTCGTTAAAAACATTTTATAAAAACACATGGTTGTTTTGTCTAAAAGAAAAGAAACATTTTAACGTTATTAAACGGATTTTTAAAATTTTAAATGGATATTTAAATTAACCATGGGCACGCCACTGTCCTTTCTGTGGTTTCCCAAGCCTCGTAACCGAGACTGCAAAAGAGCGTCCAGGTTTATATATAAACTGGTGTCCTTCCTAGAAAATGCTCAGTACCTACATTCATGCTGACCGAACAATTTTTATAGCTTGACAAACGCAGCATTTCATTCGCAAAGATGTAATTTAATATCTCTCCGTCAGTAAACATCTAACTGAAAAAAAGTCAAGGTTTTTAATTTTAATATGTTGGAATCTCTCATCAACAAGTTTGCACACGGGGCGGTATAACAAATTACGAGATTACAGAGAACTGCGCTCTGCGTGGGAGATTTGATATTAAAAATTTGGGATAAAAGCGAATTGTAAAGAGCAAAGTTGATGGATTCTCAAAGTTGCTAAGGTAGTTTTTTAAGCCAGAATCTAACAAAATGTTGATGTACGTATTATAGAGATCAAAAGAAGTCAAATCAACATATGTCCTAAAATGAACCGATGCTGAGATATGGAAGGAAATGTTGACACATCGCAAATATCGCAAATTATGATTTTGATGTGGACATACTTTCATAGGGCATTATCTGGCTATTTGGAAATTATAAACGCAACAGAAAATTGGCTTTTAGAGCTTTTGCCAAAATTGGTTCAACCTTTCTAGTTCTTATTTAATAAACAATTATTTAACTATATTTCTTTTTTTAATATTTCAAACGGCCGTAACTTGTTAAGGACTTGGAAAACCAAATAACTCCATATGAAACTATTTACTCAGCATTTAGACATTTATTTTATATTATCATATGTTTGACTTATTTTCAGTTTGTCTTCTTAATAATTCTATTAGGTAATAGTATTTTTTGTACCTTACTTTTTGACATTTTGAGCCATTTTTTTGTTACATATCGTCGTTCGAAAATTCGAAACTGGCCAAACTTAATCTTTAGACAAACCGATATTTTTTTATACAGGATGAGTTATTCTTGACATTAGATTATCTTGAAAAGTTTCTAGCGAAAAAAATACACAAGATTTTCCTTGGGTAAAGGGGCACAAGCACGTATTGCTGGTTTTGTTATTTGAGTTTATACGAAAGCCGTCTTTTGAAAATAAAAAAGAACAGTTTTTGAATTCCGAAATTTCAAAGAAACTGTTAGAACAGGTTTTCGAATTTTTTAGACGAAATTAATATAATAGATAGATAGATGATAGCAATTGATAGCTTATGGTTCAAGTTTTAACATATTAAAATATTTAGGATCATGGTTTATAGGAATTTTTTTAATTAAGCGATGTTTTTGTTTGCTGGGAGTGGTCAGTCTGTCCCCCACCAACGTCAATCCGTAGTCATCAGTTATAGGCGGTGTTTAAAGCTCCTGACGTCTGCTGTCTACACCGGGCAGCAGTAATAGTGGCAAATAATGATTGAAGTATTTTTTTTGCGATTTCATGTCTACCCGTCAGATGATTAGAAAAGTCTGTTCTAATGTCAAACGATCGGTTGACGTGCAATCGCCAAAAATTAGTTGAATCAATTGTAATTGATTATACTAATTTAACCGTTAATTTTCACGTATAGTTTCCTGAATCATTTTGATAGTAAATTTTGTCCGCTACAATGTGGTATTTTTAGCTTTGCGATTAAGTGAGTGAGATTCGAGGAATGAAGGATTAAAACCTGACTAAGGCACAATTTTTCAATGATTTTAAATTAATAAGATATTTTCCTAGGATCTGTAACACTAAACATTTTAATATGTCACTACTACTGCAATTAATCTTCTGAATACAACATATATAAAAATTCTAGAATTACTGGACTAATAACCTAATAGAATACAAAAAAACATAAGATGTTCTGTGAATGTAGTTATGTATTCTTCATTTTCCACGTACGAAAAATAAAATATATAAGTAATAGAAAACAGTCTCCACAGAGAAATGTTATTATAAAATACGTCGAAAAAACGGCAAAAGGAAAACGAAGGAGCCGGCTTTAGGCTACTCTGTCAGGAGATCATTTTTTTTAATTTTCTTTTTATTTTGTTCTAAGACAGAGTGTTTGTGGCATAACACCTAGTCAATGAAAAACAAGTTATTTTCACTTAACCTAAACTGATAAAATAATGAGTGTTTCTACAATTTTGCCTATTGGCCCAAGTTGTTTTAGACTGACAATTTTTACCACTCAAGTAGACGGCGGTTGTTTTCACCTACACTATCACTGTGAATACACTACGGGTGCTCTGCTTTTCGTCACTCCCGCACTAGTTCGAATGGTTTAGTTCTTTACAGCCGACGCACTAGCGCACTGTTGTCTAGCAGCTGGGTGCCTTCAATGTTGTCGTGGTGGAGTAGACGATCCTCGTGCTTCTTAGCAAATTTTGATATTTCGCTAGTTACCATCTCCGTGCGAAGGTCCCGATGAAGATTGGTGTTTTTGATGTACCATGGTGCACCAACAATGGCCCTTAGAACTTTATTTTGGAACCTCTGAATGAGGTTGATATTGGACTGTTTAGTGCATCCCCATAACTGTATTCCATAAACCCATACTGGCTTTAATAATTGCTTATATAGTAGGAGCTTATTTTGCACTGACAGGACTGACCACCGTCCCATTACCCAATACATTTTGCGGAATTTTAGGTCGAGTTCGTCCCGCTTTTTCTTGACATGTACTTTCCATCTAAGCTTGGCATCCAGTGTCATGCCAAGGTATTTCGCTGTATCCGCGTATGGAATATCGTTCCCATTAATGGTTACTGGAATATAGTTAACTCTCTTATTGGTGTAGTTTACATGCGTAGATTTTCCTTCATTTAGTTTGATGCGCCATTTCTTTGTCCAAAGGTTGATTTTGTTTGCAGCTATCTGTAATTTTTCAGTTGCTTCTTCGACACTGTCACTAATCGCCAAAATAGCCGTGTCGTCTGCAAATGTTGCCACAGTGCTTTCTCCCGGAACAGGAATATCATAAGTATACAGTAGGTACAAAAGTGGTCCCAATACACTTCCTTGTGGTACTCCGGCATTGATATTGCGTAGCGAGGAGTATTCGTCATCTTGTTTCACCCTGAAGTGACGGTCCTTCAGATATGATTTTAACAGTTCTGTATATTCAGTAGGAAGCTGCTGTTCCAGTTTCTCAAAGAGTCCATCATGCCACACCTTATCGAAAGCCTGAGCCACGTCTAAAAATATTGCTGAGCAAATCATTTTATGACATATTATTTATAGGGGGTGTCCCACTTTATTTTCACGAATTTAAAATTAAGACGAATGGTCCATATGAAAGGTGTTACTCAGTTTCCATATAAGAAATGAATAATATGGATACTATTGTACTTATTTAAAGACAAAACGGTATTTTTAATATAATACCTAGTTGTTATATGGAAATATGACGAGGTCAACATCAGTTCATTAAATAGAATTGACAATAATTCTGCATATGTTTGAATTCTTTGCAAAATTTTAGTACACGAATTACTAACATAGTGCTACCCTATTCCGTATAGTTTTGTTTAGTTTTTGCTTTATTAGTCTAAAACAAAAACAGCATCTTAACAATCAAATTATTTCTGAACTAGGTACTAGAAATTTGTTTTTCGTGATACTATGCATACAGTATTGTGTATTTTCTTTTGACAAAAATCTTACTTATACGATCTAGGGTTGGTGAATCCCACTTCTGATATTAGAAACTTACCCAAAACACCCTAACTAATGGATAACTACATCACAATTATTGCTATTTTAATATATTTCAACCTTAACACCAATACTAATTCCACATTTCTTTTTCAGATACCGACATTGGTGGCTGAGAATACAGTGGATGATGCCGAGCTGACCACAAGCAACGAGACCATTCCCCAAACCCTCCCTTATTCCAACGCACGCGATCTAACTTTCCACCGTTCACCCCCACCCCAGTCAATCCTGGAAGAGGACACCCCCCAGCTCCCCAAGTGCAATATACATATATATCTTTAGTTCAGCATCCAAAACTAAGTGACTTATTGTGTTCCTCAATCGCACGGATTAGAGAAGACGGTGACTGAAGGTCTAAACGCGTGAACTTAGGTGTGGACCTCGATGCTCGATCCTGCTGGATTCTTGTGCGCTGCGTGCTTGTATAATGGAGTTATTTGTTAGTGTTATCACGGACATTCTGTTGTGCTGCGTTACGTGCGTAGACTAGAACGAGCAACCTTAAGTTTTGCTGTACGTCGTCTGATCGCTGCAACGCTTCTCCCCGCTTGGAATTGTTTGGTGTACGCAAGATTTGCGGATAGCTTGCTTGGTGGCATCGTAGAAGAGGTGAGGTGATTTTTTCTAACGTTTAAGGTTCGTTCCCACCGTTGGTACTCCATGGGAGCCAATGGTGATGCTTTTCTTTGAGGTAATGTCAAAGTCTGTCCAAACGAGGCTTAACTATATCAAGTTTAGGTAAAAAAAAAGCCATTAAGGTTTTACAGTTTAGTTAAGTTTTTGGTTTCAAAATTCAAAAAGGGGTATTTTAGTACAAATTGGGTTCATTGCTGCTCGTGCTATGAATAATTTTCTTTTGATATTGGAATTTATCAAAACCATGAAATTTTTAACTATTGGTTTGTTTCAATGCCGGATTGAACGTGGGTTTTGTTGGCACATTGTTGAACTTTGAACGTTCAGAATGTCTTTATTACTGATGATATTATAAAGAAATGTTTCTCAAAAAATGTTGAAGACGTAGACATTGGTATTTGGATTATATCCTTTAGTTTAAACCTAGATTCTTTAGATTTTGTTACTACTATTTTGTTACTAGAATAAATTTGCACTCCACAATTATTAGGTACTTAAGTAACTCAACAAAACAAATAATTAATAAATCTTTTTGTGAGATACCAGAGATTTCCTTAATTTGCCAAAAATACAATACTAAATTCACGCTAAATGATAACAAAAAACCTGACAAGTAATTCTGCTGTACTTTGTTTCGTAGAATCTGAATCTAAAGGCAAAAATTGTGAATAATTTTCGAAAATCCTAACTACAAAAGCACCAAACTACAAAAAAAACATCGAAAAGATTGTGGGTTTAGTTCAGTTTTTGAAAAAAACTAAAAAAACTAGACCTAATCCACAATTTCTGCTTTCAGATTCAGATTCAACGGAAGAAAGCATTACATTTTTGACAGATTAGGTAATTAGGAAAGTTTTTTTATACCCCCCACATTTAATGTGGTGAGGGTATATTGAGTTTGATTCAACATTTGTAACACCCTTAAGGAGGCGTGGTAGATAAAGACTATGTCCGTCGGTCCGTCTGTGTACACGATAACTGCCGTAATTTTGAAGTAATTGATCTGAAATTTGGTATACAAGCTTATCTCTTAAAAAGTAAGGATAAATTCGTGAATGAGCAAAATCGGTTTACTTGTTTTTTTTTTATATATTTTACGCTGGGGGGTATTTTAACTTCAGCACGGCTGAAGATAATTTTCTTACTAGATTTTATTAAGTATGTAGTTATAAAAATATTTAGTCTTTTATTAATACACAGTAAATTTATTTTTCTTAACTTTGCCAGCCAATAGCAACCCCTAAATATTTCTCATCGTAAAGAAAGGTAGATCAATGCTTAAGCTATATTTACATCTCTGCAATGCGAATCTGCAATTTCAACCTTGCTCTATTATTAAATACAGGGATGAGAAAGCGTAATTTACCGCGTAAATTACCATATTAATTACCGTAATTAATGGTAATTTACCAATTTTTAATTACCGTAATTTACCGCTTAAATTATCGATGGTAATTTATCGTCAATTTAAATTACGGTTGGTAATTTACCAGTAATTTACCGAAAATTTTAATTACAATTGTTAATTTACCGGAATTTATGAATTAATTTCAAAAACCTTCCATCAGTACTTGCGTGCAGGTACCCCACCACTCCTAAGCTGTCAACAAGTGCACTGTTGTTTGTACTTAGGGATGTAAGAGCGTCATTTATCGGGTAAATTACTAAATAAATTACCGTAAATAACGGTAATTTCTGTATTTTTAATTACTTAATCCAGCGAAGCAAATAATGCATATTTTAAATCAGAACCCATCTACCTACTATCGAATTCATGATCTAAAGAAATGTTCTGGTGATCCTGAATAAATGTGGATCATTGTTTATGAAACCGGGCGTTGTCGTTTTGTGAGTCGGTAATAAATGTATTTTATACTATAATTATGTTGTTAGACTGTCCATTTTATAAATTGCTGGTATAGAAAGGCATCAACGATTGGTGGTTTTCTACAATATAATGACTTACAAGGCTGTACCCAATTTTTTTTTTACATAACTTACTGTCATCGGTAAATTATCATTTTGAATTATGCGGTAATTTAAGAAAACATAATTTACCAATTGCAATTTTTAATTACGTGGTAATTTAAATTTGAAAGTAAAATTTAAATTTCAGCGGTAATTTACTGAAAAAATTAATTACGGAAATTTAACATCCTTAGTCAGATTGCTAATTATCTACAAAATAATGACTTTTATTTACCAAACATTTTTATTAACATAAGTAGCATTCATAACCTACTGGGATCGGTATTAACGCCGGTTTAATTTAACATTTTAAATTTTATATTACCCGGTAATTTAAGCCAATAATAATAATAATTGTAATAATTGTACATAATTTAATATTTGAAATTAATAATTTTAATTTCAACGTTAATTTTAATTACCGTAATTTAACATCCCTGATTAAATATTTATTAACGCTTTTCTTCCACACTAAATGTGTCTCTTCTCGTACGCTTCCTTAAACATTTTAAATCACAGCCACCAATACCGTATATATGTTGACATATGTGACATTCAAAAACCGGTTTTAGAGACCAATTTACAATTATTACAATTAGAATGTAAAAATAAAGAGATATTTGATAAAAAAATTGCCATTTTGTCTTTGAATAAGTAGAATGTTGTAATTTTTTTCATTTCTCTTGGATGGATACTGATATCGATAGATATACATACGGTTTTGTTAAGATTTCAAACGGCTGTAACTTTCCAAAGACTTTAAATAGGAAATAAGTCCGTATAAAAGTTTTTACGCAATACGTCATTTACTATCTAAACAAAGTTTTTAGGGAAAACAGTGAGACGGCCTGTTTCTCCTGTCAATTTTAGCTAATTTTTACTTTATCATACATAGTTTTACAAAGTATTGTAATCGTGCCGAAAGAAATCTCTTTTTTGTTATTTCAATAATTGTAGAAATTGTATCATTAAAATAGGTATGTGTACTAAAACAGTATATGGCATCAAACAGTAGATGATACTGTTAAATAACACAATTTTGCAGGACAATAAGAAAAGCATTCACATTTGGTATCTGACTATTAAATTAAATTTAAATCACCTTTCCGCTGACATTATAAATTTAACTGTAAAAAACTGACAATCTTGGGCATATTTAACAATTTTCTTGTTTTGCGACCAGATCCTGTATATTGAAGATCAAAATTGCAACTATGGCTATGGATGGCATTTCTCTTATGGACCTGTTCCCCAAACACCAACAGATACACTTTATTAATGTTTATTTTCGTGATCTGAAATCAAATACCGCTAGATTATTTTATATGCACAATATTTACGTGTTATTGGCTTCGTGTTTATTTGTTTTCGTAGTCGTCGTACTAGATGTGATATCGCGCTGCTGTTCGGAAGCACAAAACAATGAATAATAAAGAAGCCGGCGTTTCGTTGGTGGGGAGGCCATATAGCCTACAGTTTCAGCCGGTTTGACTATAAACCCGTTAAAGATAAATACACAAAGGCCATATGCATCTCATTATCGACGGAACGCGTTCGGTTCGGTGTTTGCTTGCGCTCTCCCACTCATGCAGCGCGGCAACGCGATCGCAACGACTCTCAACGCGCGCATTTGCCAGATATTTGTATATTTTGCTAGGGTATCAGTGACCCTACCGACTCCAGACGTAAAAATATGGAATATTTGTTTTCTGCGAAGGGTTTGGAGATACATTAATTGTGCATAATGTGTATATCGAACCATATTCTCGCATACAGAATCAAACATAACCTTACTTTTTATAAATCAACGTTTTATTTGTTTATCTGACCCAGCCGAGAAAGCTACTTTCAAAAACATGCTCTAAATTTACTGAACTATTAATTGCTGCAACGTCATCAATTATAGCACCAAAAGAAGACTAATTTTCACCTTTTTCTGCTGGATAAAAGTATGGAAACGTACGAAAATCTCTTGTTATTTTAAAAATCAGTCATCAACACTTTTTAATGGTAATGCTGTTTTTTTTCTTGGTGATTTTAGTAATTCTAATTGTCTAGAAGTGGTAGTGGACAAATTTTATGGCCTTAGGTAAGAAACTTTTCGACAAAAGGGTGATTGAATGTTGTAAAATATTGATAACCTTAGGGAACATGAATTTTGTGAATTTGAATATCAATTAGCGTATTGGGTAGAATTAATTGCCCTGAAAACGAATTATGACAAACATTTTTTATTGGGTTAGGTTTTCGAAAAAATGTGCGGTCAAAAAAGCCATAAAAGTACAGTTTTAAATGTGATTTTTACAAATTTACGACGAAAACCAGTTGAAGGTCTGAAATTACGTTTGTTATAAATGTGACATCAGATTTGGCATCAGGGGACTTATAAATATCGCAGAAAATAAGATTCATGCGTATCTAAGTAATTTTTTCTACTTTGCATTCACAATGCACACATTGTAACACTGTTTTCGGTGTTACAATTAACACATTGTAACACCGAAAACAGTAACATTTTTGTCTAAGATTGCCAGGATTGGTACACATTGATATCAAATGCCAAATGTCAAACGTACAATACATAACCACACACTGCCTCTTTTTAATCGCTTGCAATCGCATAAACTGCGAAATATCAATATTCTATACATATTTAAACATGCGTGTAGCCTGCTATAGTATGGCCAAAGGTTGTGGCTTTCTTAATTTTGCTGTGTTCATCAAAATACCCCAGCATAACGTTTTCGGTGATGTTTTACGACTCTGGTAAGTGATCGTTATCATTCTTTTCAACTAAACATCAAATCCCCTTTTCAGATATAATTCAAGGACCACATTTACTTTAATAAGGTATTATGCGAAGATCAAACCTACATCGTAGATATGAATGATTTTAATTACTGCTACGAGATTGTATATGCGCAATCAATGGTTTATCAGCATACACGTATGAAGCTATAGTACATTAAAGTGTAGAGGATTTCTTAGTTTATGTAACGATAAGTTTTCGGTAACATTTTGGACCGAATTCTGTTCGGCTCAATTCGTATTCATTTTTGTCCGTCGCTTTCGACTTCGTCTTAGTTCTGGTTGTGTGCAACATATTTGTATTACCTCCATCACATGTAATTTTACTAAGTATAATTTATTCTAATAAACTACTTTGCCGAAATTAAAATTGGGTTTCAATTATAAGTGCTTGTAAATATATAAGCCGCAACGGCTACGTAGCGGAATTAGGTAGACACCGCTATTAAACGTTAGGTGGTTAAAACAATTCTTTAGTAAGTTCTTGTTCTTCGAAGTAACTAATCAGTCACCGCCAAACACTTCTATTCTGATTATTATACTTATGAAACCATAATTAAAGTTGTTGACTTTTTAGGTTAAGTTTCATATATTTATCACAGTAGGATTAAAAGTGTTGCCCCAAGCTCCATTATGATCATCGTTGAGACCTCGCTGAATATTTATTCAAACTTGTAGGCTAAAGTAGAGTAATTTTATTCACAATTAGATTTTGTCAAGATTTTATCTCATAGATCTCATCCTTAACGAAGTTGACAGTTACTACAGTGCCGCCACGTGGTACCCGCGAAATTCCCTAGATTCTAATTTAGCGCAATATAGTAACCACAATTTCTAAATTTATTTAAAATTAATGACGCAAAGTAGAAAAAATAGTATATTACACTCGTTTTATAAGACGTATTGGCGCACTCGTTCCATTTGGGCACTCCTCGCTACGCTCGTCGTGCCCAAAACAACTCGTGCGCCAATTTGACGTCTTATAAAACTTGTATAATAATATACTATTTTCTACTTTGCATTCACAATGCACACGTTGTAACACTGTTTTCAGTGTTACAATTAACACATTGTAATACCGAAAATAGTAACATTTTTGTCTGATTGGTACACAGTGATGTCAAATGCCATATGTCAAATGTACAATACATAACCCAACATAACCACACACTGCATCTTCGTAATCGCGTGCAATCACATAAACTGCGAAATATCAATATTCTATACATATTTAAACATGGGTGTAGCCTGCTATAGTATGGCCAAAGGATTGGGGCTTTCTTAGTTTTGCTGTGTTCATCAAAATACGCCAGCATGACGTTTACGGTGATGTTTTACGACTCTAGTAAGTGATCGTTATCATTCTTTTCAACTAAACATCAAATCCCCTTTTCAGATATAATTTAAGGAGCACATTTACTTTAGTAAGGTATTATGCGAAGATCAAACCTACATCGTAGATACGAACGATTTTAATTACTGCTGCGAGATTGTATATGCGCAATAAATCAGCAGTTTATCAGCATACACGTACGAAGCTATAGTACATTTAAAGTGTAGAGGATTTCTTAGTTTATGTAACGTATACGTTTTCGGTAATATTTTGGACGCTTGGATGCTCGGTTCAATTCATATTCGTTTTTGTCCGTCGCTTTCGACTTCGTCTTAGTTCTGGTTGTGTGCAACGTATTTGTATTACCTCCATCACATGTAATTTTACTAAGTATAATTTATTCTAATAAACTACTTTGCCGAAATTAGAATTGGGTTTCAATTAGGTAGACTGGGAATTGGGCTACGTAGCGAAATTAGGTAGACACCGCTATTAAACGTTAAGCGTTATAACAATTCTTTAGTAAGTTCTTGTTCTTCGAAGTAACTAATCAGTCACCGCCGAACACTTCTATTCTGATTATTATACCTATGAAACCACTATTTTAAAGTTAACTTTTTAGGTTAAGTTTCATGTATTTATCACAGTAGGGTTAAAAGTGTTGCCCCAAGCTCCATTATGATCATCGTTGCGACCTCGCTGAATATTTATTCAAACTTGTAGGCTAAAGTAGAGTAAAATTATTCACAATTAGATTTTGTCATGATGTTATCTCATCGTTAACGAAATTGACAGTTACTACAGTGCTGCCACGTGGTACCCGCAAAATACCCTAGATTCTAATTTAGCGCGATATAGTAACCACAATTTCTAAACTTATATAAAATTAATGACGCAAAGTAGAAAAAATAGTATATTACACTCGTTTTATAAGACGTATTGGTGCACTCGTTCCATTTGGGCACTCCTCGCTACGCTCGTCGTGCCCAAAACAACTCGTGCGCCAATTTGACGTCTTATAAAACTTGTATAATAATATACTATTTGCCGTATTGGACCGCCTTATTGTATGTATATCTGGCTTCAGATTTTGATTCAGGAAGCTTTGGATATGACAGGAAACCAGCTTCATGCGAAACCGACGGTTATTTTAAATTTTTTTGTGGATATCTTGATCCCTCTATTTTAACTTTTGATAATTTGATTTCAATGTGAATTATGTGATTTAAACCGCAGTTTTGAATTTATTTTGATAATCTGACATATTTGGAACCTGCAATCTTCAAATGTTACGGAAAATAAGTTTCATGCATAATTTTTGTCGCCATATTGGATCTGCCATTTTAAATTTTGAGAAAAGCGAACTTCTGATTAGGAATTTAAGTTCTTCAAATATCACAGCAAATAAGTTCTATAGGAACTCGCCATTTTAGTAGATACATTTTTGTCGACATATTTAAAGCGAAAATCAAAAAATGACATATTTGGAATGATTATTAAAATATTAAGGGACCGAAGTTTTATGTAAATCCAAAATTTTTGTCGCCATATTGGATATCCTATTTGAAAGATTCCAAAAGGCGGGCATCCGATTTGTCTAAAATCTAAAAAAAAAATCTGTATCTAAAATCTCCAATTGTCACAGCAAATAAAGTCCTCTACATAATTCTGGGTTATTTACTTAATCCGCCGTTTTGATATTTGAAACTCTGACATGATATTTGGAATCAGCAATCTTAAAATATTGTGGTATAAATATCTGACATCAAATTTGGTATCTAGGCTCTTCAAATATTACAGCAAATAACTTTGATTGGAACTGATTAGAAATTTTTTTACGTTATTAGTCGGTATTATGAATCCGCTATTTTTATTTTTCTCTAATAATCCGCTGAGAAAGCAGTTGAATTTTTAATAGTTTCAGGGATTCAAGAAAAATAAAAAGGGTTTCGATGTTGTTTTTATCCCCTTAACTTGAACCCGCCGATGATGATGAGATTAATTATTGATATAAAATAAAAAGGGTTAATTTTTAAATATTAAGGAAAATTCATGCAAATCCAACATTTTTTACATTTTTGGTCTCTATATTGGATTCGCTATTTTGAATTTAGCTTATCAGTTTTGGAATCTTGGCTCGTCAAATATCACAGCAAATAAATTTCATGAGAACCCGACATTTTTAGTCGCCATATTGAATCCGTCATTTTGATTTGTAAAAGTCTGACAATACATTGGGAGTCAGACCCCAAAACCCCAATATTGTCATACTAAAAGTACCTAATATTTGAATGTTTTAAAGCAACAAATATTGATCTAACTGTACGTACAGTCGAGACCGGATATAACGAACTCCGGATATAATGAACGCCCGCTTGTAACGACCAAGAAAGAAAGTCCCGTCAGATCGCCGTATAGTTACATGTATGTTTAGCTCGCTTATAACGAACGCGTATATAACGACCGCCCGGGTATTACGACCAAGTTTTTATCCATTTTTAGTTCTACAAGTTCGGTTATAACGACCAGTTAACGAACACTCAGCACAAAATCTAGTCGGATGTCTCCTGCCCGCAAAACTTAACCTATTTTCGCCAACAGGACTAATAGGAGAACCCCTACCGTTTGTTTCACTATTCCGCGGTTACGTCTCCTCTATTTCCCACCTCTATTTTTCTTATCTCGTAAGACTTTTAGCTTGGATATATGCATTAATACAAAGTTTATTTAAAAAAATATGTAGCTATGTACAAGGGATTTCTTTAAGAGCGACGCATTTCGTTTTTTCAATTAAAAGACTTGTGGGTTAGTTATGGAAATGATTTTTATTTCAAATGAAAGTATAATCGATGCTATTATTTATGAAATACGACATCATTCAAATGTCCGCCACGGAAGCCCTGGCACGAGTGAATACGCTGGACCAAATTTTCCATAACTCGAGTACACAAATCGGTCGAAATACCAGGAATTTTGCATTCGATGTTGGCCTGCAGATGTTCTAACGCTTCTGGCTTGTTGGCATAGACCAGCTATTTAATGTAACCCCAAAGAAAATCTAAAGGGATTAAAGACAGAAACGTTAAAACACTGCAGGCCAAAATCGAACGCGAAATTCCTGGTATTTCGACCGATTTGTGTACTCGAGTCATGGAAAATTGGGTCCAGCGTATTCACTCGTCCAGCGCTTCAGCGGCCGACATTTGAATGATGTCGTATTGCCATAAATAATGGCATCGATTATACTTTCATTTGAAATAAAAATCATTTCCATAACTAACCCACAAGTCTTTTAATTGAAGAAAAAAAACATAATGCGTCGCTCTTAATGAAAACCACTATACTTACAAGAAATGTATGTAATGGTTTAAAACACAGATAATTTATGTTTATTTTGTTTATTCTGTGTTCTTTATTATGTATTCTGTTGATTTTATTTCATTTTTATTCAATTTTAGTAACGTTTTTATTTATTAACCTAGAAAAAACATCAAATATCGCATGTCTGCTTATAACGAACGACCGCTTGTAACGAACTAGCGACATGGCCCCTTGAGTGTTCGTTATATCCGGTCACGACTGTATTTTGTACATTGAGTTAAAAAAGAAACAATACATGCCCCAAGTGATTGTTTTATTCATAGGTCTGATTTGAAATGATTTTTTTGCCAATGATTGCTTTTATACATATACATTGTTCAATTTGAAATCCCATTGGTTGGAAAAGACGAAATGTCACATAAGTAGGGCAAATATTGCTTTTTCAATCAATGCTCGTTTATGAATTTATATGAAATTCTACAGTCGTGTTTCCCAATCCTGCACAGTACAATCGCAACTTGCCCAGAGCCAATCGAAAATAATTTGGATATAAATTGCTAATTCCAATACAGGTGTATAATTTTCAATATTAAGCTATAGTTTCACCTTCATGAAACCAACGTATGTTGTCCGAATGTACTGAAATATGCAATAATGAGGCGTTTATTACTTTATCATACGCAGTATGATAAAGTATTGTAATAGTGCCGAAAAGAAAAATGAGATTTTAGCTGAAATATGTCCTATTGGGTCCCCTGAAGATATTTGACCAAGGTACAAAAAAATGTCTGTGTGTATATGTGTGTGTGTGTATATGTGTGTGTGTGTATGTGTGTGTACCCGTTTTTGTGGCGACGATTCCGGAGAAACTACTAAAGGTATCGGGATGAATTTTCATACCTAATTAGAAGTTTCTTGACCAAATTTAGAGCTGAAAAGCTTTCTGTTGAAAAGGATCCAAAGGAACTGGAGGTTTTCTCTTAGCATTTTTGAAAGATTTTGCAAATAAGCCGCTATTTCTGGAATTTCGTCGAAATAGTTAAATAATAAATTAAAGTAAAACAAATTCTGAATAATTTATGACTATGAAATTTTTTGGTACAACCAATAGTTTAGCTGCATGAGCAAATTCTATTTCATCAAGATCGGTCGTACTGCATTAAAACTAGTAGCCAGGATATGTCAGATAATTTGATTCTAATGACAGTAGGTAGTGTCAAACGCTAATGTTTTGACAGTACCTACTGTCGATATAAGCTGCGTTCGGATATTGTACTAACGGTGTACAATTTTACACCCAATAACACGTAAGTGTCATTTGGACGGTGTACCCGGTGTCAACGGAGTACAATATCCGCACGCAGTAATCGACATATCTGTCTAGTTCTACTAGTTTTACTTTAATGCAGACATAGCCGATCTCGATCAAATAGAATCTCATGCAGCTAAAGTATTAATTTTATATATAGTATGATAAAGTCATGTGCCTCGCCACATCAGATTTTTTTCTTTCAGTAACGTATTTATCTTAAACTCTTTATTCCTCATTCCAATTTACAAAAAGTTTGCCATTGTTTGACAAGACAAACTCCTGTGTTTACTTGCGCCTGATTGTTATCAGCTATCACTTGCATCAAACAGAACAGAAAAAAAATACGGTCTATAGATATCATATAAAAATACACCAGTAACCTACTTATTGTGTTGATAAGAGATCAGAGCGATAAAAATGCGCTTTATCTGTGTATAGCGTGGATTCTAAACCTGTGCCAGTTGGGTTTAATAACTTATGTACCTTATCGCGACCTAAATACGTCTATCGCCAATTGTTTTTTTTTTCATTACTCTTGTGTATGTATACTAAGAAAAGCACCCAGTATTACAAGAATAGAAAATTAAAAAAGGAACAAAAACATGGTTATATCTACGTGTTACTATATTTATGCCTACATATAATATTGACTTACAAACTGACATCATTCTTTATTTGAATAAACAACAAACCGACGCGGTTATCATAGGAGAAATGGAAATGCATATAGGATGAGACATGAGTGGTGATAATTTGTGAGATATGTGTGACTTAGATATGTTAGGAGGCGATAAAAAGTAGATAGGACAAGATACATACTAAGAAATATGTTCTATCATTAATTTACATTAGGTGTAAAGATAGCAGATTATTTTTAACATGCAGCCAGCAGTGTTTTCTTGGATGAAGTTTTGAATAATCCGGCTGTGGGCGTTATCGTTGCCAAATTTAAAGATCGTTTAGTTTGTAAACAACATATTAAGGTTATCAGCACATATTGCATACATTGTAATGTGGTGAGCGCAGTTTATAATTAGGTTATCCATAAAACCGATTCGGGAGTATAAGAAACGTATATTTGGGTTATTTTCCTAGTCTTTAATGTTCAGTTGACTTTTTCTCGAAAATTTTTTAATACGTAACGCCATTTTGTAGGCTACTATGCAGACAATTAAAGGGTCTATCAAAATCAATAAGTGTGCAATTTCTATTAATAAGCAGAAGATGCTTAACATACTGAAACTAATCTAAAAGGTTATCATGTTGAATCTGAATTCTTAAAAGTAGGTACCTACTTGTCAAATTGTAGTTTTCTCTTTAACTGTGCATCTTCCGAAACATTCAGATATTAGGACGAAGACAAAAACAAAAATTTGGAAATTGATTTTGCATTGTGAAAGGTTGAAGCAAATTATAGATAGGTGGTTGTTCTTCAAGAACAAGTTGATAAGAGATTTTAGCGGTTTTCCAAAATTGAGCCGGTGGTTTTACAGATTTGCGGATTTGCGTTTTCGATAGAATTATTCATTTTTTTACATTTATTTGATTTATATGATTTTTATCTTGATTTTTCAATTTATTTATTTAATTTATTTAAATCATATTTTATTTCTATTCCGTATATAGATTTTCGTAATTCCTATCTATAATTTGTCCACCTAAGGTAAACGATCCAAATTCAGAGACTGTCCTAAATTCCGACATATTTCTGTTTAGTTGGATAAAATAAGAAATCTACAACATTGAACTTTATTTTAGGACATCCGGTTTGTTGATTTGACATTACACTTATCAGCTCACAATCGATCCTTATTCTACCAATGTTCTAACGGTCAGAATATAACCTAGAAGTTTGACTGATCATGATAATTGAGTGTTCTGCTAAAAGTTGTTTTTTTCTTTATAAGGTACAAATTGAATTGATATAGATAACCAACCTTGCTGGAATCAATGACTTTTGTATTCTTTGACCAATGTCCACTATTTTTTCACAACATGTAAAGTAAACTTACCTACTTTTGAAAGATACAGAAAATGATGTTCCTGCTTATAAAGAAAAAATGTGTTTTTTGACTAAGTTTGAGACATCCTGTGGGGTAACTAACGAAGTAGTTCTCAAGCATGTTCTCAAGTGTTCAGTTACAAAAACCATATGAATTCTCAGCATCTTATTTTGTAATTAATCCCAATATCTGAATTTTTGTAGGAGATGCACATTTGTAAGTAAAATATTGCATTGTTTTTGGACCAGTAACACTGGCAAATCTGGCAGGCTGAATATGCTGCAAGGATCAAAACCGAACTTTGAAACGTATCATTTAGATTTCATGTCGACTTGCTGTTATTTCAACAAGTGCTGTTATTTCATCACACATTATTAAAGTATCACATACACGTTGAGTTTCGCTTAGTATAATTTAGTTTTTTATCCATCTGTTTATCTGTAAATTTCTGGTCATTATCTTTAAATTAATTCGTTGTTGGTACTAAAAACAATAGTAAAAATACTTTTAATCAAGTAACATTCGCTGCAAGGTTGAACATTTTAAATTGCAACAGTTTACTTTAAATTATGTATCTTCTAAAAAAATGCAGATATGGGAATGAACCAAAAACAAAATGTTGAGAATATCGATCAGATCAAAACTATCCTTATAGTGTAATCGGATGTAAAATATGAATAAAAAATTATGTAAGTCGTCAAAGATTACAAAAGCTACTTAACATCAAAGTTTAACAAAATAGGCGTTCCTTTAATATAGGCTGGTAAGTTTCTCGATGATTATATGTATTCTTAGTGATTAATTGTTTTGCTTAACGGATTTAAAATAAATAAATATTTAATAGTTGGGTACAAGAAAAAAAGTACTTCGTTATCGTTTCTGATTGGAATTGAAGTTGTAAATATTAACTAAAGTTGTAAATATTCCAAATTTAGGAGTACGTTTTTGCGAGTACCTATGCAGTGAAGTACATATATTTTGTTTAAACAAGTATGTTTTGATGAAAAGTACTAAAATTTAAAGGAATATGTTATACTGTGAAAAGAATCTGTATAAAAAACTATAATTTTTGTGTAGAAATATGAAGTACTCTAGAAATATGAAATATGAAGTACCCTTACCCTTATATTATAATTTTTGTGTTAAATTTGTCGTTTTGCGTCTTTTGCAAAGACGAATACCCCCCCCCCCCCCCTTCCCGCTTTACTACAACAAAATTCTGGTCACCTTATTGATACACCACCTTTGGAGATAACAGTTGAACTGGTTGCCTACATCAAAATATCATTATTCTGGCCTGAAACACCCAAATAAAGTAAAAAGAAACTCTTTTTCTGTAACACTATCTCTATTGCTTGTAGAGAATATTTTTGTTAATAAAAAATAAGGACGCACAAAAGAAAATCATTCTAGGACTATTATAATTTTCTTTAAAAACGATTAGACAGATATCTTTAAAAGGAAATATTTGTTTAAAAAATATAGTCATTAGCACCACATAAATATAAATTACAGTGAATTTGGGGCGTTTACCTTACAATTGACTATACCTGTAGTAGATATCCCGGCTCCAACTCCAATCTTCAATTAAAACCGACTGATCGTTTCGACAAGATAACATCCAAACCACCAATTCATTACGCCAGTAAATTTCGACTAATCAATTCCATCAAACTGATTCCAATTAACAAGCAACCTTTGGGCAAAATTGATCACATGTGGTACCATACTCGTCCTTCCAACGTATAGCATGTGCGTAATTATATTCCCAAGCAATTAGTAAGCACCGATACCGAGTGAATTACATTTGCTCAACTTAACCTGTGTACTATGCTGAGGCGGTCATGTTAACAACTTGGTGTATCTTTACCGAAAATTGGACGCAAATTACGAATTGTACCAACCAAACTTTCACCATTTTGATAGTAATATTTAACAAGAAGAACACGTTGTTGTCTGGTGCAGCGCTCCATACTTACTAACTCTTATCTGTCTCTTACCAACCTGTCTCACTCGTTGACCAATGGAATCATAACAGCAAAAATAGCGCGCAATTCAAATCTTGGTCTGCTATTGAGACAACATTTATAAATGAGGTGCAATATAAAGTGGGTATATGATCACTCTCTCGAGCTTACTTTCTCACACATTCTCGTGTACGCACACACCGTTACACGGCAGGTCAGTATTGCTGCCGAGGCTTGTGGCTTCTGGTGCTAGTGCTCGGCGAGGCCTCGAGTGAAAACTGGGGCACCAAGTGGTGACCCAATAACTGAACTCGCTGGCTGTCGCTTGATCTTGGTCTTCGTGTCGCTGTTCGCTTTCTGATCTCTACAATTCTACAAGATGTTGTGCTAATTTGTGTTCATGGTTGTTTATACATACGATGAATGTTGTTGGTGTTGTGTTTAGATGATAAACTTATGGAAGTAGGAGATACTTGGCTGCTGATGGTTATAGATAATGTTGTTTCTTGCTTATTGTTTTGTTGATACTTTAGTTGCACTTAAGGAATTTCAAAACCAGTGTGTTTATCATGTTTATGATGCAATACCTACAGTCATCTTAATCAAATCAACAAGATTTTAATTGTTTTTTCTATAATCTGTGGGAAGTACGAACACCAGATAGTGTGTGAGTATTTTGCAGATGGGTTGAATGATAAATTGATAAGAGAAGAAAAGAAAATGTAGACTGTTCTATAAAAAAGTATGTTGTTGAAGTATGTACTCACTAGTGTACACTCTTGGAATTAAGTAAGTTCTATAAATATTTTATTTAAATATTTTAGTGTGTCGACGATACATCCAAGTACAAGTTTTTGTTATTCTGGTCGACCGCTCGGCCGCTAAGTGCAAAAAATTGTCCGTTTACGCTTCAACTCGTATATCGGAAATTTATTATTTGCGAAACCTTGTTCGAATGCTTTGAATTAGGTTATAATGATTTATATGTTTCTATTTATTAGCTTAA
Organism: Aphodius sticticus; assembly: GCA_963966075.1. NCBI lineage: Eukaryota > Metazoa > Arthropoda > Insecta > Coleoptera > Scarabaeidae > Aphodius > Aphodius sticticus. The sequence continues at coordinate 69,231,851 of OZ014509.1, forward strand.
TGTGTAATTAATTAATGTAATTCCTACATTGCAATGTAACTGTGTTTTTATTTAATATGACGTTAATTTTATGTTAATAAACATAAAAGTTTTCGATTACATGAAATGAACCTCATTTCAAGATATTGCATACAACACAACAAATTATACTTACAACCTTATTGCATCTAATAGCTTTTTTTGTGTTAATAAATACAAAAATCAATTTGTTGTTGTCAATAGTTTTACTTTTCAGGTTATTTCAGAACTGACATATGTATTAACATTTATTCACAAAATAAAAATAAATTAAAATTAAATTGCTTTAAATTTGTCTTTATGGTAATTTGTTAATTGTGATTTACTGGTGTTTTCGAGATATTTTAGCTTCAACGATATTTTGCAGTGTTTAACTTAATAAACAGAAAGGAGTATGTATTTTGTATAGCATGAATGTATCATTACTATTTTTTTATATTATTATTTTGTATTTACTTTACAGCAATATGTTTCAAAATCTGACAACTGAAAATAATGACAATTATGTATATCACTAATTTACAAAAATTTTTGGAAGCAAGCTCTAAATTTTCGACGAATTTTGATGGAATGTAAACATGTTATAATTATTATTTAAAAAAAATAAACCAAAATATACGACCATCTAAAAGAACATTTATACAACATAAAAATTATTTCATCAAATTTGACCTGGGATGAGTATAAATTGTGTTGGTAACGGGTATATAATTTCCCAAAATTAGACGCTTCAGAAAGAAAAGTTGTTGGTTTTTCTTACGTATAGCTTTTATTGCATATTAATAACTCACAATCATATGCAATAAAAGCTATACGTAAGAGAAACCAACAACTTGACGATTTGAACCAGGGGCCTTTGCGTCGCTAGCACAATGCTCTCCCATCTGAGCTATAGACATTGTGCTAGCGACGCAAAGGGCCTTGGTTCAAATTCAGGTTGTGGCTGTAATTTTTGATATATTTAAAATTTGCATCCCGCCTGTATGTTACCATATTATTAACTTATAATATTACTTTGACAAAGTATGTCGTTAAACATTTTCAGTTATAGTTTATGTTGTTTGGAAATTAAAAAGACCTTCGTTTTTAATGTATATGCATTTTAGCTAACCTTACAGTACACAATTCATAAGTCAAAATGTTATTTTTAACTTATTATCGTTGTTAATGCACGCCTGTTAATTTATTTAGAAAACAAATTTAGAAATAAAATTTCCAATAATGTTCCAGCTAATATCTAGTAAATGAAAAATGTGTGCTTATTGAACTGGAACTATATTACAATAAAACTTCTGTAGAGCTCTTTGAAATATTAACAAAAAAAGAAAAATAAAAAATTAATTAGTTATAAAACAATGCAAAACCAAAAATAAAACAATAAATACATATTACAACAATAAAAAATTATTAATTATAAGTAAAATTTTAATAATTTGTCTTAACAAATGAACAAAAGAAAATACCAAAATGTTTTGTTTTTTTCTAGAAAGTAGAAAGTAATATGTTTCATATGGTCTTATTGGTTTTCTCTGTTCCTTCTGAAGTTGGATCGTTTAAAATAAGATATTCTTAATAATAGAAACTACTGTAACTTTTTAATGAATTGAAAAAGTAATTTACATTCTGAAAAAAATTGTTTTGCGGAAGAAACGTGGGACAGCCTGTATATATTGCTATAATTTAAATTATTTTTTAAGGCTTTCCACTACAAACTCAAAGGTCCCTGGTTCAAATCCAGGTCAAGGCTGCAATTTATAATTTTTAGAAATTTTACAAATGTGTTTTAATTGTTAATCACCATTCTTCTTTGCATTAGTATTAAAGCTAATATTGTAAAGTTTTCCTTGTAGAGCTCTATCTTTTACAAACATTTAGATATTGGGACGAAACAAGAACAAAAGTTGGATAAGGCTTTGTAACACGCTACTTGGGAAGCCTGTTACAAAGCCTAGGGATAGCATCAGCCTACAGATGCTATCCCTAGGCTTTGTTACTTTCTTACTTTTTCGAAATTGCAAAGATGGGCAAATTTTTTCTAAATATTTAAAAGGCGTTGATAATTTGAAGATTAATCAATGCACTGAAAAAAAAATCAAAATCGGTGTAGATTCCAAAAGATTGAAACACTTGGAGACCATTGAGACAGATAAACAAAAAGCATGCATAATTACTAAAATGGCTAACTGCATATTCAATTTATTAGATACAAAACTTAGATGTCTTCTCAAAACGACTAATGAAAAATAAATTAAATACACAACCAACAACTTTGCTTCCATAATACAAGAGACTTGATACACCCAAAGTAAATAAAATTCTAGACGATCACCGTTTTATTTCTGTGACCTATATACACTCCGAGAGGCAGTTCATCGCGCAAGGATCTGCCGCGATCGCGTCCTGGATTTCAGGTCCACGTGCGTCCGGAACTCTTCCGTGGAGGCCCGCGCCCAGTAGCACGCATCCCAGCCCACAGACATCCGCACCGATTTCGGTCTCAGTAGGCCAAGAGGTCGACGACACCCGGGATTCTCCGTCTCAGCTGTTTTGTTTAATAATACGTTCGGTCATGCCTAATTTACCTGCCTTCCGGAAATCGAACGTCCGTCACATGGACACACGTGAGGGCACGTGAGATATATATGTATTCCCTTCGTGCTTTCAAGTCTACACGCGTAAAGGAGAAAGGTGATTTCTTTTTTTAGTGTTGGGTATATTTAGGTTTTTTTTTGTTCTCGGTGCCTACAGGAGTACCAGTGACATATATTTTTAAATGTAATTATCATCCGGGCAATGCCCGAGCCAACTGAACTGAGTCCAAGTATATAATTGCGGTTCGTATTTTTGTTGCCTGGACAATGAATAAACTGACAGTTTTGTTTAAAACATTGTTACAAAAAAAATTAAGTATGTTTGGAATTTTGACAGCATCATAATAATAGGAAGAATAATATCAATAAACAATAAGAATACTAATAAATAATAAGAAATAATAAAGAAATGTATAAAGTCAATCAAAAGGAGATTATTATTATTGTGCCTCATCTCAACATTGTTTAGGAAAAACAAGCATTTTTTCGCATTATTTTCTATAAGATCCTGTCAATTCCCCAATTTTTAATATTTTTTAAGTATTCAAGGTTACGTGATAGCTTGACTCGCTACGAATACAATACCGTAAGAATGTTTTAAATCGGCCCGTAAGTTTTTGCAAAACTGTGTCAACCGCCCAATACAACGCGGTTTTGAGAAAATTGCGCTTAAATTGTAGACGTGTAACTACGTTCGCGAACTTTTAATCTTGTCCAGTCATATTTTTATCGATATCTCCAAAACTATTAACGTTATCACAACAAATAATACGTCATTTTAATAGTTATTTAACCAACAAGTATATTAAAAAGAGCGATTAATGATCGAGACTGTTTAACGCACGAGCGATTAGCGAGTGCGTCAATTGTCGAGACCATTAATCGCCGTTTAATATTCCAGTTGGTTACAAAATTTTTTCGTCGATCGTATTCTTCTGGCGGCGTCTACATAGCTTTTATTCGTCGATGTCATTTGAGGTTATATGACCATGTATGTAATTTGACACTGACAGTTCTGGACTGTGTGCCTGGATAACCGAATGTTTTCATTGGATGGTTTTATTTTACGTATGTTCGATTGGCTATAATGAAGTCGTTTGGCTATAAGAAATCATGCATTAATAGAAATAGTGCATTTATAGAGCTTTTTAATAAACGATTTTCTATTCACTAAACATACTCATAAATAAACGATTGGCAGAAAAGATTATTAAAGATTTTATTTTTTGAAAATGTTATACCAGAATGTACCTTTAACAAACTCTATAGAAATCATCTGTTATAGATAAAATTAGGCTGTACAAGTAATTTCTTGGGTGGCACTAAAAATACCTTAAAAAATTACAGTCATTTGGAATATTGACAAAACCGTATTTTATAATTATTTATAATATGAATATTAATTATATTTTTTATTTTATTTTTAGAATCATTATATTATACAATCTGATATTTTTTTAATAACTTATTAGTGAATTTATTTAATTATTGTAAAAGTTACTGTTTGTAGTCTTTGTTTTCGCATTGCTTGATTTGTATTTTCCCTTTCCTTCATTTGCTAATACTGGAAAGGAGTGTGACGAATTGAAAAGAACACATGTTATAAGAATTAACTGTAGCATCGCTGGTTATTGGATACCAGCTATATTGCAATTATGTTTTTACAGAATCAGCATATTCCACATACATACATGTTCCTGTGAAATTACAGCATTATCAGCGTAATTTTACAGCATATTTTATTGTGTACTACTCACCTGATTTAAATTTCAAATTTTTGTGGTAAGCGGTTTAGGATAAACAAATCTTTTAAAATCCACTTTTAATTTATTTTGAATTATTGTAATGACTATAATTTATGTTCTATCTTCTTTTTCGTATTATATGATCGATCTTCTGCCATTCAATTTAAATTTTCACATAGATTTATTTATTAGATTTTTAAATGAATTTCCTTTTTACTTTATCATACGTAGTATGTAAAGTATTGTAATCGTGCAAAAAAAAAAATTTGAGATTTTAGCGGAAATATGTCTTTTTGGGTCTCCTGACTAAAGGTATCGGGACGAAACTTCATATTTAGAAGTTTAATGACCAAACTTAGAGCTGAAAAGCTTTCTGTTGAAAAGGGTCCAAAGGAACTGGAGGTTTAGTTTTACCATTTTTGAAAGATTTTGCAAATAAGCCGCCATTTCTGGAATTTCGTCGAGTTAGTTAAATAATAAATTAAAGAAGAGGAAATTCTGAATAATTTATGACTATGAAATTTTTTGGTACAATCAATAGTTTTAGCTGCATGAGCAAATTCTATTTCATCGAGATCGGTCGTACTGCATTAAAGCTAGTAGCCAGGATATGTCAAATATTTTGATTCTAATGACAGTAGGTAGTGTCAAACGCTAATGTTTTGACAATACCTACTGTCAATATAAGCTTTTTTTTTAGTAATATAAGCTGCGTTCGGATATTGTACACCGTTGCACTTTGTATATGTATATGTATATGTCATATAGCTATATACAGGGTTAGTCAAAATCACCGGAACACTTAAATAACTCTATAACCGTAAACAATTTCAAAAAAAAATTCAATTAAATATCGTTTTGCTTTAAACAATCTATTGTTTAAATATATTGAAATATGGTAACCTTTGCTTTTTCAAATAGACCACTATATTTTAAAATTTTTTAGTTCTAGGAATAATTTTAACAATCTTGTGTAGGAGGCATTTTTCTATTAAATGCATCTTTTTTAGTTATGAGCAATTGATAGAAAATAGACAAAGTTACCGAAACACCTAAATAATCCCCCAAATGCAAAAAATATCGGAACAAAAAATTTTCTGTGTTTAAACAAACTATCATTCATTCTGGAAATTTGGTAACCTTTCCTTTTTCTGATCGCATACACCATACAGGATATGTTACGTACATTTTGACATTTTGTTAATTCTAGTATTAATACTTATAATTTTTTGTAGAAATAATTTTTAATTTATTTTGAATAATTGTAATGACTATAATTTATGTTCTATCTTCTTTTTCGTATTATATGATCGATCTTCTGCCATTCAATTTAAATTTTCACATAGATTTATTTATTAGATTTTTAAATGAATTTCCTTTTTACTTTATCATACGTAGTATGTAAAGTATTGTAATCGTGCCAAAAAGAATTTGAAATTTTAGCGGAAATATGTCTTTTTGGATCCCCTGACTAAAGGTATCGGGACGAAACTTCATATTTAGATGTTTCATGACCAAACTTAGAGCTTTCTGTTGAAAAGGGTCCAAACGAACTGGAGGTTTAGTCTTACCATTTTTGAAAGATTTTGCAAATAAGCCGCAATTTCTGGAATTTCGTCGAGTTAGTTAAATAATAAATTAAAGTAGAGGAAATTCTGAATAATTTATGACTATGAAATATTTTGGTACAATCAATAGTTTTAGCAGCATGAGCAAATTCTATTTCATCGAGATCGGTCGTACTGCATTAAAACTAGTAGCCAGGATATGTCAGATAATTTGATTCTCATGACAGTAGGTAGTGTCAAACGCTAATGTTTTGACAATACCTACTGTCAATATAAGCTGCGTTCGGATATTGTACACCGTTGCACTTTGTACACCCAATAACACGTAAGTGTCATTTGGACGGTGTACCCGGTGTCAACGGAGTACACTATCCGACCGCAGCTTTAATCGACATATCTGTCTAGTTCTACTAGTTTTATTTGAATGCAGACATAGCCGATCTCGATCAAATAGAATCTCATGCAGCTAAACTATTAATTTTATATATATAGTATGATAAAGTCATGTGCCTGGCCACATCAGATTTTTGTTTATTGTTTTGTATTATTGTAATGGGTATCATTTGTGCTCATTCTTTGTTTTCTCATTACCTGATCTTCTTCCGGTATTACTTCAATTTTCATATAGATTGATTTGTTTCTTGATTTCATTATTCGTTATATTTGCAATTTGTTATTGATTGTCTATAATTGATTCACAGTTTAATATTGTAATAGTACCTTTTATCGTACAGTACGTTTTTGTTATCACATTGTGAAAAGAAGAAAATGAAAACCAAAGACCATATGAATCTTTTACGCTGCATGTCATCTAGGTACTTTTATTTAATGAAATAAAAACGCAGGTGAAAAGTGGAACACATTGTATTATATAAATCCCAAACATAAGCATCGACACCATGGAATAATTTTTCACGTTCCAGAGTTAACATTGAGGGTGTAACAGGACTTTATCGACACGTTACGACGCGGTGTTTCTATTTCCTTGCATACAGTCGGCAAATCCATTGTACAAAAGCGGTTATGTACCGGAAACGTCTGCTGTAGATTAGATAGAAACGCTCCCATCTACAATGTAACACAACTATACTCCATGTTAGGATGTTGGCCACCAACAACATACATAGCTTGTCTCTGAAAGAAGTATTCACAACTTTTATTATTGTTATTGGTCAATTATGCTATGTTATGTACTAAAAATAAAATTAACGAAATTTGTTTCTCGTAAACTTTCTTATTTTTATTAACTAGAGGGTTAATAAAATAAATAGTTAATAAAAATAAAAAAGTGTACGAGAAACAACTTTCGTTAATTATTTCTAAAGAAAAACGTACACAGTATGGATAATCAAACATATAAAAATAAAATCATTAGTATCTGTCTAAAATGTCCATGTTTTTCAGGATAGAGATGTACCATAAGATCTACAGCATTATTTATCATAGTAGGCAACCAGTGCCCTAGTTTCCAAGAATTTTGTATTTTTAACTGCGTCCTACTTAAGAAAAAAATGTCAGCGGTTGATGTATTATTTTTGAACGGTTGTCGTGCGCCGACACAGTATATTTTTAAACTGTCCCTATCTGCTTCTATCGCAGTTGCACAACAAACGCAATCTATCAACACATCGACCTGAGTATTCACCATTTTTCTGCGATATTGTAGTCTTCATTCACTGGAATAACGTCTAGCAACATGAGACTGTGACCATTCTGCGGTTAAATATATACATATAACAATTTCCGTTTGTCATATCAGCAAAAAAAAAAAGTTATAACTGGGTTATCGCGGTGACCCAATAACAAAGCCATATATTATCGCATATTTGCCGCTCAGACGGTACGTATGCACGTAGAGCTGCAAAAACATCACTGTAACGATCAAATTAAATACAATGTTTAACCACGATTGCCGACAAGGTTTTGGTAACATTCATGACGCTATATTTGTTTGATATCTATTTTATTGCCACTGAAGCCTAGTGAATAAGGTCTATACTTATTTTTCTGATGTTTTCTATTAGTTATGATGCTGGGGAAAATTTTTAAGTAAGTTTGAGTCAATTTTTTGTTTAATTGATCAATCTACGTACAAGAGATTATTGTTTGGAAACGTGTTCTATAATAAAACACCAGTTTTCATTTATTTCATTTATTCTTGACTACCGGTTTCGTGCGAGGCGTGACCTGAAGATATGTTTTGTTATAGAACACATTTCCAAACAATCGTATTGTTTTCATTACAAAGGATGGAAAAATTTATCTAACACATACAAGAGATTAATTTATTTGGAATATCTATTTATGGCAAATAAATACCTTTTTGAAGTCAGGGAGCACTTTTGATCATAAGAAAAATTCACGGAGCACCAAAAACTAGACATAATTTGTATTAAAAATTAAAGCGACTATTACATAACAGTTAAAAATAACATTAATCAGAAAAAAAGCATAAATATACTAATAGTCTTCATTTTTTTCGGCAAAATTAAGTTTAAGAAATCAAATGTCATGTTTTTTCTATTTTTTAAGAAGTTACAGCCATTTGAAATGTTATAAAACTGTTATGTTATAAAATAAAAGATAAAATACATATCAAACAATGCGAAAACGATAAAATAACACAATCAATACCCATTTCAACAATAAAAAGTAAATAAATTTAAGTAGACCAGGCAATAGAGACTTTTTCGTGACGAAAATAGTATCAGCAAGCCGCCGGTCCCAGGTCACGTGGAACAGTCCATAGATGTATTGTGATGTGTTTTCGACTAGCAAATATCATTACTTAATTTGTTATAAACAAAAAACCTAAAAAAATCGTGCTTTTTTCGTTGTTCGCTTGTAAAAGCTAAACCGATGGAGCAATCTTGATACTGTAGAGAATGAAAAGACGAAAAAGATGAACCCTACACGGACCCGATCAGATAATATTAACGGAGGAAATTCGGAAGAACCGGAGAAATCTGCGTATTTTTAAAAAATTCATAACTCCGCCATTTTCAAACTTGTAACGCAGGCTTTTCGCGAGAAAGTAGCGATTGATGGGTACTTTAAGTGTGCACAACCCAGGCGTTGTCCGATGATTAGTTTTTGCACAATTGCGATTTGAATTTTTTTTATGCAATATGGTTCGGCGAGCCTGGATGCTTTATAGGTGGTCCAATTTTTATTTTTTTTACGTATTTCGAAAGTAGAAGTATTGTGCTACAAAACGTCTATTCTGATTTTGCGTTAAAATTTTGCGAAATAGGCGAAAAATGCTTGTAAACTTGACCGAAATCTGCGGCGCGCTCCAAACCGGTCGAGTAGTGGCGGTAGGCGGCCGACGCGGGGAAGCGCGTATCTATAGTAATCCCAACGCGCTGCGCGCTTCCCCGAGTAGGCCGCATACCCCACTACCCGACAGCGTTTGAGCGCGCGGCAGATTTCGGTCAAGTTTGCAAGCATTTTTCGCCTATTTCGCAACATTTTAACGCAAAATCAGAATAGACGTTTTGTAGCACAATACTTCTACTTTCGAAATACGTTAAAAAAATTAAAATCGGACCACCTCCGACGCATCCAGGCTCGCCGAACCATATTGTATAAAAAATATTCAAATCGCAATTGTGCTAATCATCGGACAACGCCTGGGTTGTGCACACTTAAAGTACCCATCAATCGCTACTTTCTCGCGAAAAGCCTGCGTTACAACTTTGAAAATAGCTGAGCTATGAATTTAAAAAAAAAATGCAGATTTCTCCGGTTCTACCGAATTTCTTCCGTTAATATTAATCCGATCGGGTCCGTGTAGGGTTATTTTTTTCGTCTTTTCATTCTCTACAATTCGTCTGTTGACAATATCAAGATTGCTCCCTCGGTTCAGCTTTTACAAGCGAACAACGAAAAAAAGCACGATTTTTTTAGGTTTTTTGTTTATAACAAATTAAGTAATGATATTTGCTAGTCGAAAACACATCACAATACATCTACGGACTGTTCCACGTGACCTGGGACCGGCGGCTTGCTGATACTATTTTTGTCACGAAAAATTGCCTGGTCTAAAGATTAAAATCCATAGTGCATAAGTGGTCTTAAATAAGTAATAATATTAAAAATAACGAAAAATATCCATATAAAACTTTTTACCGAGTTTCTTCTAGAAACTAAATGTCATTCCGAGTAAAAAGGTTCATATGGACTTTGGTTTTCTCAATTCCTTAAGAAGTTGTAGCCGTTTAAAATACAGTTTTGTTACTATTTTCATCAGCTCTAACGTTTCACCGAATTGAAAAACTCCAATGAAATTTATTTGCGGCGAAAATCATTAATGTGATATAGAAAAGAAAGAGATATATTTGTGTATAAATTCCGAAAATACACGGGGATTTTGGAATGTATTTCTACAAACGAACTCTTAAATATTTTTGAGGGAAAAAGCGCTCTCGATGTACCGAATTGCTTCCGAAGTTTTATTTTTGCCCGTATTCACATATTTTCCACATTTTGTGTGTGAGTGTGTATGTTTTGATCTTCTGGGCCCACAAAATTTTGTTCGTGGACTATCACCTGGTGGTTACAAATGCCACCACCTATTTGCTACCTATATTGTGATAGTTCCTCTAAGCAACATGATAGTTGTTCGCCTTAATATAAATCCTTTCAAAACCTAATTTGGCAAATATTTAGCTAATTTGGCTGGATTCTTTAGGTATATTAGCAGTTATGTACCACCTACTCAAGTTGTTTTGATAAGCCCATTTTTGATACAGCTTTATACTATTATAAAACTTAATAAATCCGCACATAACATGTGGATGATATGTAGATGCGGGCAAAAATATATATTATCAAAACATCATATTAATTATGTTTATTTTAGGAAATATATTTCAAAATGTTTGCGTATTTTTCGAACTTTTTATGTGACATGGGTAGCAGAGCTATACTCATTTTGATTTTAATTGTATTATATTTAGAATTCTTTATTTATTTTATTCATATTTATTACTATTTGAAAATTGTCAATATTTTAATTGTTAGTTTTGGTGAAGTTATAATGTTTTGTACGTTAATAATATACAAATATTATTATTTCAATCACATACAGTAGATGAGCCAACATTAAATGTCGGCTTTCATAATTTTACGGAGTACTTGCAACAAGCTCGCGGAGCACCAGTGTTCCGCGGAGCAGCGGTTAAGTACCACTGCTTTAAAGTAATATTTATGTTTTGATTTAAAAAGACGTTTCTTTACACCAAAGGAATCTAATTTTGATTCAAACAAATATATTTGTATACAAGAAATTTACTTCCCTCAAAAAAATATTTTTGCTTTGGCTTAAACATAGGTTGATGTGTTGAACAAAAAGTAGTTCAAAAGTTATCAAATATCAACATCAGTTATCAAGTTATCCAAAATCAATCTTACTGTAAAGGCATTCATTTAAAAACATCGCCAAACATCAAATTTTCTTATGATCTCTCTTATAATCTGATAGTTAATCTTAGTTATTGGTCTGATGTAATTTATTGTATAAGCAAGCATGTAACTATAGGAATTGACACCTAATTAAAGACAAAGTAGTGAACTAAAAAGCCGTTGTTTAGGAAACATTCGGTGCTCGAGTCAAAATATTATGGTAAACATTTGGCGCGCAGATAAGCTATCGGCAATTATTATGAGAGTGTGCGAGTGTATAAAATGCTGGTAAACAGTGTCACAGACCGAAGAAATCAAGATGATAAATTTGAGGCCAACTCGAGCTATTGCATGCATCTAATGATACAGTGTTATAAGGTTAATGATTTATTTAATTTATAAATAGATTTAATTTAGATATTACAAAGTTAACTTTCTTGGCAAGAGCGAATACGAATTCAGGCTCAAAAGTTAGGTAACTCGTTAGTTATTACTGTTGATTTTCCGTTATTACTACTGTTTTTTAACATTTTCTTTTTGGTCTTTTTTTACTTTTATGTTATTTGCCATCTACTAGTGAATTAAATTATAGAAGCCACACTTATAGAAGACACACAGAAGGATTTTGGAGCATTTATAAAACAAATATCAAGGCGATAGCACAAATTTTAGTTTAGTCTCCAAGCAGAATTGTTTGTTGGTGACTTTGTAGCGAAATTGGAAAAGGGATAGATGAAATTTAACAACAGAATTGTTATTGTGTTGAATAGGGGCACATCTTCTTTTTATGGCAATTTTACGCAGTTAGGTTATAGCCCAGTCATTTTAGACTAAATATAACCAAAAGTCACCATTTCCTGAAGTACAGGGTGTTTACGGTCTTGTGATTTTATTTTCAAGGGTTTATAGAACATCCTAAAAGAAAGCCATTAACGTAAAAATATCTTAAGAAAAGTTGCATAATAAGGGAGATATTACTGTTAATATTTTTTGTTTTATTTATTAGGGGATAATTCAACACCTTGAAAAAAGTTATTAAAGCTAAAACAATTGATCAACCACTTGTACAAAGTAAATCTAAATTCAAACGATTAAAAGTTATCATTGAATTTTTTACTAAGTAGGCTGATGTCACTAACTTTTCCCATCTGTCAAGCTATTTCATCAGTTGTTACTGCTCGGTTGGTTTGACATAAATTCTCTCGAATAAATTCTAATAAGGAAAGTAAAAACAGGTCCTTCGCACCAATAGTGAATACGTTGACATGTCAATTTATGGGGAAGTACGCCAGAATTCTGCTGCTGCCTGTAGATTGTATGCTGTGCGGTTTCCTAACAGATCAACACCTATTCCACAAAAATTTACCGCTCTAGTAATCCGTGCACGAGAAACTGGTGTACTGCAAACACGTCAAGGTCGGGATAGTGGACCTAGCCGACCCCGACGAATTTTGGATTCCGAAGAACAAATTTAAAATCTTGTTGAAGAAGATTCTTCTACAAGTACCCGACAAATATCTCGCCAAGTAGATGTCTCAAATCGAATTGCCTGGCGAACACTGCTCGAGGATCAATTGTATCCTTACCAACTACAAAAAGTACAGGCATTGCAACCTGAAGATCATCCTTTACGTTTACAATTTTGCCGATGGATTCTACAAAAACATGCTGAAATTCCAGACTTTTCTTCCATTGTATTAGCTACTGATGAAGCAACGTTTACACGTAACGGCATAAATAACTGTCATAATACTCATATCTGGGCTGTCGAAAATCCACATGCTGTTCGTCGTAATCATTTCCATCACAGATTTTCGATAAACGTTTGGGCCGGGCTAGTCAACGGACAACTTATTGGCCCATTTGTGTTCCCAAATCGATTGACTGGAAATGATTATCTCTTTTCTTGCAAAATCATTTGATGGAACTATTGGAGGAAGTTCCTTTGAATGTAAGTCCACAAATGGGGTTTCTTCAAGATGGCGCACCGCCGCATTTTAATCGTTTAGTTCGCCAACATTTAGATAATGTGTTTGACAATAAGTGGATTGGTCGAGGTGGACCTGTTCCATGGCCTCCTCGGTCACCCGACCTTAATCCCCTGGATTTCTATTGATGGGGCGTTATGAAGACCATGGTATACACCAACGAAATAATTGATCTAGATGATCTTCGTAACTGCGTTGAGGCAGCTGCGGCGACAATTCGACGGCAAGACCAAGGCCTAGTAAATTATGGTAATTCATGGATACGTAGAGCGAGACGTTGTGTTCAACAACACGGCGATAATTTTGAACAACTAGAGTGAAATGGATTCCATAAAAAACTAAAAAATATGTTCCGTTTAATATGCTTAATCACCACTTAAAAATAAAACCAAAAACAAAATTAGCAGCCATATCTCTCTTATTGTGCAACTTTTGTCGTGACATTTTTACGTTAATGACCTTCTTTTAAGATGTATAATCATCCCTTAAAAATAAAATCACAAGACCGTAAACACCTGTATAAATATTTTTTATTTCTGGTTCAATAAGCAATAACTTCTTGAGTATAGAAAATAACGACATTTGATAATTTAATTTCAGACCACCTTGAGTGAAGAAATCATTTTAACCACAGACCGCCGATTTGCACGCATTGTCATGGTCGAGGCAGGTTTGCGGGCTTAGTTTTAAATGAATTTTTATTTGTTTTACGAAATACCAAAAATGTTAGTAAATATGTGTCCCAAATTTGGAATCAATTGATTGCATAATGTCGTCAATAAAAAAATCAAATGAATGCCGTAATTTTTGAATAAAAAATCGTGATTCTCCCTTAATTCTAATTTTCTGGTCCGCTATTTTGGAACTGCCATTTTGAATTTTGCCATGTTTATCCCATATTTTTGTTCAGCGTCCTTAAAACACAATAAAAATGCTCCCTATCCACACTTGATATGGTGCGGAAATACTTTCTAGTTATATGTGACCCCGCACGAGAGAATCGCCCTAACGGCCATCTCCCGTTTCGATAATATTGACTTTCTCGGTTTGAAGGCGCATAACTCTAAACCTACTGAACAGAGAAATATTAAAGAAAGTGTCTCATACTTCTGAATCATTTCTACATAAGTCTTTTGACTGTCAACATTTATTGCCTCTCGGTGTAAACATGAACGCGTGAGAAATGAGAAAAGGTATCCGATTTTTGCACTTTTATATTAACGCTCGTCTTTCCATTTTTTTCCTCATAAACCGTTCGCCACAAAAATTTTAAAACAATTTAATTTCGGAATTTTGAATAGTAGTGCGAGCTAAATATAGATAATGAATTTAGATGTACAATTAATTATACCCTACAATATTTTACAAAAACGGATTCAAACGGATGCACTGATCGCGTCAAAACTTCGCATCTCGTTCGACTGCCCCGCACCAAAACCCACAAGCGAGGGAAGCCGAACTGCGCAAAATGTTGTTCATGTTTATTTCGGTCTTAAACATTAACAAATAGTCGGAATGCTATTAATTTCAAGGGATGTATATCGCTGTTTATTAATGCCAAGAAAATTATAGTAAATTGTTCGTAGCGGTTCACGCGCAATCATTTCTGGTGGTAAGTTTGTGACAATTAGGAATCGAATGACAGCTCAACATTCTGATGACCTTGACGTTCCAATAGTTACCCAATCAGAATGTTGTATCTTCACAACGGTTGTTTACCTGACAAAACGTCAAACGATCTGTCAGAATTATACCGAATAACACCAAACGCTCCATAATAATTTTAATATCTACGGTCCACTGAGAATATGGAGGCAGTAAAGAAGTTTATAAATAATATCGTCTGCAAGATCAAAGGCGCAATTCCAAAAGGTGCAATGCCTAAACTACCAATGGATAAAATACCATTTATGAAGGTAAAACCGAATTTTCAAAATTACTTCTTTGATTATATACTGGGTTCTAAAAGGTCTAAATCTTCAAATAATACTATAGGGTGCTGCTGGTAAAGGAGCGGCTGGTCCTGGTAAAGTAGTGGTTGATCCAGGGTCAAGAAAAATGAAATTTCCCTATACATATTCGGCAAAAATAGCGCAATTCCCGTGGTTATTCTACATAAAAAACAACTGGATCTGGAGATATTATTTCATAGCTGTGGTCTTGTGCCTTCCCATTTTTGCAAAAATATCCGAAATGGCCAATTCTCCAGGAAATAAGCAGAATTGGGCCGATCAAATGGCCAAAGACGCACAGCATCATGGATAGATTTTACTTTTAATAAAAGTTGACGTGGTACTATTCACTAAAAGTCTTATGCTATTGTATTAAAATGTATTGTCTTTTACACTTGCTTGAAATGCTGTTGCGGATAAAAGTATATATAATTTTGCTTCAAATATGTTTTTCTAAAGTATTTGTTTTGAAATTGAGTCAGAAGTACGAGTTTATTTTACAAAATATAATATGCGTTTGTCCCATATACAATGGAAAAGTATTAGGTACTTATATTTCTACTACTGACTACTCTAGCAGTCTGATTGAAGTCATTCGGTCGCGATCGTGATTAATGAATGATTAACTTATATTTAGAATGGATGGTTCAATTTCGACTCATAGAAAACTAGTTTGCATACAGCGTGATCATAATATTGAACTACATCTATCAACCAATTTTCAGTAATAATATAACAAGAGAGTGAGAATAAATTGAAAATAATTTGACAGATTGTTTGAAAACTTGTTGCCACTCGAGCCCTGCGGGCTCTCGTGACTATTGCCAAATGGCAACAAGTTTGAACAAAATCTGTCAAATTATTTTCTAATTTATGGAACTCTCGAGTTATATTTGACTAGATTATTTTTTGATTCACAAATTTTTACAATAAAAAAGATCAATAAAACTATCATAAAATTATTGAAAAATTTAATTTAATTAATTATTACTTACAATATATGAAAATATCGTTGACACATTGTGAATATATTAAAAGAATTAACAATTTAAATTAGTACAATGAAAAACGCAATTATTAAAAATATTTCGAGACTCATTATTTATTGAGGATTTGGAATTGCTTGTTATATTAAGTGTTTCCTCCTGCGTATTTTCTCTAAGATTATTTATTATATTTGAATGATGTTCTTGGTTCAATTGTAAGTATGGTTTAATCGAACTTGCAGAATTATGACCAGTGACCTTGATTAGTTCTTGTTCTCCTACACCAGCTTTTGAAAGGTTACTTACTGCACTTGATCTGGCAGAATGGTTAGTTATTTTTTTAGTAACTGTGTCTAGACCTACTTTTTCTGCGGATTCTTTCATCCATTTTGAAATGGAATTTATTCCAACAGGAACGTTTTTATACCAAAAACCATGAGTTTGCCAAGCCGGATTTGGAGTAAGAAACAAGCGTTCTGTTTTAATATTTTCTTCACGTTTACTCATTAGTTTTTCAAAAAGACGAACAGGGCAAATATCTGGGTTATTTATGTTTGGAGTCAACCATTTACTATTAGCGCACCTTTGTGCTCCACCCTGTGCAGTTTTTGTAAAGATGGGATTGTATTCAATGCGGCCAGTATTTAATCTTTTTATGTCGGTTTCTTTTTTAAAATAATGAACTAAACATTTCGTAGCTTCTCCTCCCCTCCAAGCTAGTTCATACGATGCAACGTGAAAAAACTTTATTTGCAATCCACAAGGTGTATCTTCGTCCCAATAGTTAAAAATTTGCAACAATTCTGTATTAGAAAGTGCCACAGAACTTTGTTTGTGCTTTTCAGGATGTTTTTGTAAAATTTTTCTTTTTGCATCTCTTGCATTCCGAGCATTTCTGAATTCTATATCATGGAAAGGATCAAAGGACCTGTTATACTTATTAAAGTAAAGTTCTTGAACTAATTTTGCCGTTTTATTCCACATTGTCTTTATTACTGCTTCTTTATAATCATTTCCGTCTTTTCTTTTCATGTTATAAGCCCAATCTTTTAAAATCAATGCCAGAGTAGCTGCTGTAGTAGATTGATCCAGAATATAATTTCTTTCTTTGGTGAACTTCTTAAATTGTCTCCATATAGATTGATTACTTATTAGAGTATTTTTCGAAGTAGTTTCTAAAATCTTTTTTGTAATTTCTGCATTAGAAAAGGTACTAAACCGATGACTTTCACCCATTTCGCGTTGACACAATTAAGTAATTATTTTGACAGTATCTGACAGTTGCTAGGCAAATAAAAGCTACAGTGATTATTCCCGAGAATAATCACAAGAGATTTATTCCCACTATAATAATGACATAATTGAAGTGTATGTTTAACGACTGTGATGGTATTCGAAAATAAAATTCACGCTGTTCAGTCATGGGATGATATATTTCTCTCAATACATTTGTACAGAGCCGACGTTTCGCTGGTAAGTCTCCAGCTTCATCAGGGCCTAGAATTATACATATAATATAGAAAACAATACAAGAAGAGATAAGCTCCTCCAACAACTTACACGATACGAGCAACAGAGATCGTCAATAAATAAACTAACAAATTCATACAAGGCAAATAGGGGAGTCTTTCCATTCACAATGAACATATAATTCGCAACGAGCGGATTCAATCTAAAGCGCAGAGGATATATACACATATACGATTCACAACTATAAATCATCCGTGCAGACACCGTAATGGCGGAACGAAGGAGACGCACACGAGAAACACCACGCACGCCGGCAACCAGAACGACGAAAGCACGAAATAACTTCGCAGTCGGTAAGTACGGCAACATTACATCTGTCATACAGAGGGCGCAATATAACCAAACAAGCAGACGACATAACCTACCAAGTAGGTAGGTAAATAAACAATTTTCGATATGACAACTCACTTCAAAATTCACGATGTTTGGTTGATTC
Organism: Aphodius sticticus; assembly: GCA_963966075.1. Classification (NCBI taxonomy): domain Eukaryota; kingdom Metazoa; phylum Arthropoda; class Insecta; order Coleoptera; family Scarabaeidae; genus Aphodius; species Aphodius sticticus. The sequence goes on from OZ014509.1 coordinate 69,250,071, forward strand.
TTGTTATTAGATCGGCGTACGTGGTCATCACGAGGTGGCCGTCGACATCAGAATTCAGGTTAATATTGTCAGTAGTTGTGAAAATATGTATAGCCTCCCTAAATAATCGTTTATAATAGTTTGGCTCTCTATCTATGATTTTAGCATCAAGATACTGAATGTCATGGTCCGGGTTGTCTTCTATATGCTTAGTGACTCCAGTGTGTTCGCCAGACCTCAGCTTACCCTCCTTTAACCTCTTTACTGAAGCACGATGCTGCTGGACACGATCTTTGATGTACTGTTTAGTTTGTCCAATATAATGATGACCACATGAACAAGTAAGTCTATATACTAGTTGGCTCTGCAACGGTGTAGGCAATCTGTCCTTGGTGACCGTATATAGTGCAGAAGTCGCCATAGGATGATAATACACTATATCGTACTGTTCTGTTTTTAGGGTCCTCCGTAGGGCATCTGACAAACCCCTAACATAAGGCATTCGTATATAATTGATCTGGTTAGTCACTTCATTGTGAGACGGATCCAACACACCACCCGTCAAAGCTCGACCCGGTAGAACGTCAATCCGAGGGACATCAACAGCATCCAATCGTAGATATCTATCAATGACCCTGCGGGGGTAGCTATTTTTGGTCAATATGGTCCTCACTCTATCCAATTCTGATTGTATCATGGATGGGTGTGAAAAATGAAAAACCCTCTTCGCCAACATTTTGACGATGTTTGTCTTTTGGTGGTAGGGATGATTGGAGTAAAAATTCAAATATCTCACCGATGCAGTAGGCTTCCGATACCATCCAGTACGAATGCTTCCATCTGGGAGCCTACTAATGGCCAGCTCAAGAAAATTGATCTTCCCACCAACTTCCTTTTCCATGGTAAATTGGATCTGGGGGTGGAAATGATTGAACCGATTTAATACTGCATCGATGCTATTCTCAGGCACAATTAGCAACAAATCGTCAACATAGCGTCGGAGGAAGAATATATGTTCCGGGATACCATCCGCTATACCGTCGATGAGCCTGTCCAACACCAAGTCAGAGAGGACTGGCGACATGGAGGAACCCATAGGGAGTCCTTCCCTCTGTCTGTAACACTGGTTGTTAAATGTGAAATAGCAATTATCAAAAATAAATTGTATTAGTGAAATTAATTCTTGTTCTTTGATTGTAGTGAAATCCTCCAGTTCCGTCCACCTTTCATGAATGATTTGAAGAACCAAGTCCGTTGGTATATTAGTAAATAAATTCACCACGTCAAAACTGACAAGTACATGTTCAGGCGGAATAGTTAGCTGTTTCAGTTCATCTGTGAGTGTGAAACTATCCTTCACGTAGAATGGGGTGTTACCAGTAATATTTCTGATCAAATTGGCCACGTACTTAGCTGTCCTGTATACAGTGGTACCAACAGTGCTAATAATTGGTCTAAGGGGCTTTTCCTCCTTGTGTAGTTTTACCTGACCGTAAATCCTGCCCAGGACACCATTCCGACATTTTAAACTCTTCCCAATCTTCGCATCAATCTGACTATCTTTTATCAAGTTGTCAATAATTTTGTTATGCTCTTTGGTGACTCTATTTAACGGGTTAGTAGTAACCTCTTCGTACGTCTGTTCGTTACCTAAGATATTCAACATTTTGTTATGGTAATCCTCCCGGTTAAGTATCACGGTTTTGTTACCCTTGTCAGAAGAAGTTACTATGATCCCGTCGTTCTGGGTCAACCATTTTTTCGCCATGTAGAATTCCTTCTGTAGAAATTGATCAGTCCTATCTCGCATCTGGGGTCTTTTTAAAAAATTGGTGACAATATTAACGGTCATTTGTCTCTTTCGGTTCTTCAACACATCATCCTCCCTATAAATGGTGGTAACAGCTGCTTCAAGATCTGTAATGAGGGACAGCATAGTGTGTTTATCTGATGTCGGGGGGTTTAAGGCAAACTTACGGCCCATCGATAACAGAAGTTTTAACCTTTCCGGTATTTCAGTAGTTGATAGGTTGATCGTTGATGATTCATCCACTGAGATGGTAATGTCCTGGTGTCCAGAGTATTTGTCTCTGGTAAGGAATTCAATCTTAGCCATGTTATTTCTTCTCAGGGATTCATTCACTCTCCGCTGTTTGGATCTCTGGGATTCTATAAATCTATCAAACACCATTCTTGGTAATTGCAGTCTCAATGCTTCCGTCAGTGTGGACACCATATTTGTGTACGTTTTAAGAGTATCATAACAGATCCTTATTTCGAGGTTGAGTATTGATCTCTTGTAACGGTTATTTATCTTTTCAGCGTCCTTGATGTAAGAGGGGTGGAGGTCGTAGACTTCATGTAGACAGTAAGCATGTGTTTGAATGTGTCGGGGTATTAAACCCTGGGACCTGCATTTTACCAGAAATTTCTTTCGGTTCTCAGACTTAGTCAGTTTATCGTGAACATCCGCCAGTCGCTTAATGGTGGAGTGCACCCCTATCCCGTACTGCATTCGTATATCGTCGAAAAAGGAGGCGTGGGGAGGCATATTCATAAGCTTAACGGGATTGAAGTGTATGTTTAACGACTGTGATGGTATTCGAAAATAAAATTCACGCTGTTCAGTCATGGGATGATATATTTCTCTCAATACATTTGTACAGAGCCGACGTTTCGCTGGTAAGTCTCCAGCTTCATCAGGGCCTAGAATTATACATATACAGGCTCATCGACGGTATAGCGGATGGTATCCCGGAACATATATTCTTCCTCCGACGCTATGTTGACGATTTGTTGCTAATTGTGCCTGAGAATAGCATCGATGCAGTATTAAATCGGTTCAATCATTTCCACCCCCAGATCCAATTTACCATGGAAAAGGAAGTTGGTGGGAAGATCAATTTTCTTGAGCTGGCCATTAGTAGGCTCCCAGATGGAAGCATTCGTACTGGATGGTATCGGAAGCCTACTGCATCGGTGAGATATTTGAATTTTTACTCCAATCATCCCTACCACCAAAAGACAAACATCGTCAAAATGTTGGCGAAGAGGGTTTTTCATTTTTCACACCCATCCATGATACAATCAGAATTGGATAGAGTGAGGACCATATTGACCAAAAATAGCTACCCCCGCAGGGTCATTGATAGATATCTACGATTGGATGCTGTTGATGTCCCTCGGATTGACGTTCTACCGGGTCGAGCTTTGACGGGTGGTGTGTTGGATCCGTCTCACAATGAAGTGACTAACCAGATCAATTATATACGAATGCCTTATGTTAGGGGTTTGTCAGATGCCCTACGGAGGACCCTAAAAACAGAACAGTACGATATAGTGTATTATCATCCTATGGCGACTTCTGCACTATATACGGTCACCAAGGACAGATTGCCTACACCGTTGCAGAGCCAACTAGTATATAGACTTACTTGTTCATGTGGTCATCATTATATTGGACAAACTAAACAGTACATCAAAGATCGTGTCCAGCAGCATCGTGCTTCAGTAAAGAGGTTAAAGGAGGGTAAGCTGAGGTCTGGCGAACACACTGGAGTCACTAAGCATATAGAAGACAACCCGGACCATGACATTCAGTATCTTGATGCTAAAATCATAGATAGAGAGCCAAACTATTATAAACGATTATTTAGGGAGGCTATACATATTTTCACAACTACTGACAATATTAACCTGAATTCTGATGTCGACGGCCACCTCGTGATGACCACGTACGCCGATCTAATAACAAGAATCAACCAAACATCGTGAATTTTGAAGTGAGTTGTCATATCGAAAATTGTTTATTTACCTACCTACTTGGTAGGTTATGTCGTCTGCTTGTTTGGTTATATTGCGCCCTCTGTATGACAGATGTAATGTTGCCGTACTTACCGACTGCGAAGTTATTTCGTGCTTTCGTCGTTCTGGTTGCCGGCGTGCGTGGCGTTTCTCGTGTGCGTCTCCTTCGTTCCGCCATTACGGTGTCTGCACGGATGATTTATAGTTGTGAATCGTATATGTGTATATATCCTCTGCGCTTTAGATTGAATCCGCTCGTTGCGAATTATATGTTCATTGTGAATGGAAAGACTCCCCTATTTGCCTTGTATGAATTTGTTAGTTTATTTATTGACGATCTCTGTTGCTCGTATCGTGTAAGTTGTTGGAGGAGCTTATCTCTTCTTGTATTGTTTTCTATATTATATGTATAATTCTAGGCCCTGATGAAGCTGGAGACTTACCAGCGAAACGTCGGCTCTGTACAAATGTATTGAGAGAAATATATCATCCCATGACTGAACAGCGTGAATTTTATTTTCGAATGACATAATTGGTTGAAACTTACCCTTGTGACAAATAAAGAAGCATTTCATTGGTTTTAAGAAACGTCAAAAAATAATCACTGTAATAATATCGTTTTTTTTTTATCGAAACATCCTGTACATTCTTCCATATTTAGAAAAATTAAGTTCATGTTAAAATTAACATTATAATAATAGTAATAATAATAACAACTGTAAATACACTAAAATGATATATGTGACCTCGTACGAGAGAAGGCCTATAACTCTAAAACTACTGAACAGAAAAAAATTAAATAAAGTGTGTCATACTCCTGAATCATTTCTACATAAGTTGTATGACTGTCAAAATTGTATTCCGCTCGGTGTAAACATGAGCCCGAGAGAAGTGAAAAAATGTACCTGATTTTTGCTGTTTTAAATTAAAGCTCGTCTTTCCGATTTATTTTCTCTTAAACCACTTACTACAAAAGTGTCACTTTTTGTTCAGGTTGCATTTAGAGTCTCTTCTATATGTAATAAATGTTGCGAACAAGATTTTGATGGAAGTCGTTCCTATTTTTTTGTGATTTCTTTTAAAGAGATTTTCAACATACCTAGTCTGCTTGAATTTTCTGATTATCTTAGAAATGGTTGAATGGGCAATTTGGTTATCCGGGTGTATTTCATTAAAATATCACCAACATCGAGATAATCGGTTGCTGTAGATGGATAACTACTATTATAATTATATCCAAAGTCATTAATTTTAATTGAACTAAAGGTAAATCACGCTCCTGTATTAGTTATTGTATGATCTATTATTATCTACAGGGTGAAATATCAACTTTGCATCAAGAAAATGAGTAATTTTGCGCTAGCTCTAAATAAACATTAGTTATACCAAAATAATAAAAATTGTACTCAAATTTCTAAAAAATTGATTAAAATGGACGTTTTAGGATCACTGGGATTGACTAATATTTGTAATAAAAGTAATTTAAAAAAAAATAGGAATAATTTCAAGATAGGTGGTTGTGACTTCATATTTGAATATAATTTTTACTTCTAAACAACATTTCAAGATAAAGTTTATCGATAATAATGAAAATAAAGGTACTTTACTCTTATCACAAATTCATATATTCTGAATTGCTCGGTATATATATGGCACTGAAATTTACATATTTGACTATTGCCGTTTTAGTTTCATACAAGCCGCCAACTTTTATAAAGAATAAAATTTTCTGGGAAATGGATAATAAAAAAATTTCCATATGATGCGGACTTTCCTGAACACACTGTATAAAAAAGATAAGTACTAATGGGATGGTATAATATTTTTATACCTGCAAATATAGGTAGTTGTATCGCAGTTAAATACATCAGATAAGCTTATGTTATGCCAGTTACTTTCCCGAACCTCTATGATGTCATATAACCAAGAAAAAATCGTGTATATGTAGATACAGTATGTCCCCGGTTCGACATACGAGGAAGAAAATTTTTCTAACAGATCCTACTTTTATGTAAAAATTGGACGATTTTTCAAGTTTAAATTAAGGTATGTAACCATAGAAAGCAAATTTTATTCATGAAATTTGTAGTAGGTAGTAATCATATAAGTAACCATATAAATCATATTTTATGCCAGTATCGTTTTGTTAGTTTGAGAAGTCTTTTCATGCGATGTTAACAGTGAAAGAGAGGTTTTATTTGCTACAGTGTTATGGTATTGGTGAATCATGTTTTTGTGTTGTGATAGTTTATTTTCTTGTAGAGATTAATTTATTTGGATTATGTATTTAAGTCAAAGAAATATATTTGGAGACAAACAAAAATTACTTTTAAACTTTGTTATCTTAGAGCATAAATAATGGACTGAAAGCCTATCGCTCAGTTGATGCCGTGCGTCTGGCTCAATTGCTAAAAACAGGCCGTGCGATCGGCATGTTTTTATGATTCTTATGTAATTAGCAAGCTTATGGCCTTACACAACAAAATTTTCGAGAAAAAGTTAATTGATAATTGATAATAGTATGTATAGATAACTATTTGTTTATGGAATGCGAATAGGCGTTATCGATTGAGCTTCAATTTTGCATATCACGTCAGGTTACTGCGTTTTTACGTTTTTTTTTAGGGAGCTCTCGCACCCCTACACAAGAATTGCTGTAAATGCTTCAAAAACATTTGGGAAGAAACTTTTGGGATTTCAGGTAAAAGTGCAAAGATTAAGGATTACTATGAGACCATTTTTAGGTTTCTAGGACAATATGTTCACCTGGTATAAATTCGTCAAAATTGCGTTTTTGATATTTTTATCCATCTTTTTTCGAGAACCTTGCACGATAGAAAATTAAATTATTTTATTAGATTGGTTGTAAGGGCAATGAATTCTACCCAAAACGCAATATTACATTCAATTTACAAAATTTATTTTCCCGAACATATATTTTTCAATTTTCAATTGACTTTTTGCCAAAAATATTGTTTTGTAAGGCCATAATATGTTTCCGCTGCCATCTACACAATTAAATAATCTACCGAATTCAGTAACAAAATAATGGTGTCACCATTTAAAAAAAGGGTGATGACGTATAACTCAAAAATGTTCCCATACTTTACGCGCTTACTGTATGTTCGCTATAGGTTGCAGAACTTAATGCACATTATATTCTTTCTAGTGCGATTCTGATTTATTTAAACTATTGGAAATATATTTTTTTCAATGAACAAATATTTTTTGAGTTGCTCATTATATTTTTATAGAGGTAACGATTGTATTGCACATTTATTTATTTAAGTGTACAAATATATTATTAAAGGTACATTCAAATGTATAAGTGTACAGTTATTTATTCTGATGTACATTTATATAAATTTATTGCACATTTATTTTTTTAATGCACAAGTAATTTTTTTATTGCTCAAATATTTATTGTATTGGACAAATATCTTTGGTATTGGTCAAATACTTTATCAAAAAAAAAAAAAAAAAAAAAAAAAAAAAAATGCTTACAATAAATGCACGTTTTATTTTATTTATCGCGCATATAATTTGTACTGAATATTAAATATCTTAAAGTAAGCAATCAGAAAAATTTTGCTAAACTTGCTTCTAGTTATTGCAAAAAAAATCTGATGTGGCCAGGCACATGACTTTATCATACAATATATAAAATTAATAATTTAGCTGCATGAGATTCTATTTGATCGAGATCGCCTATGTCTGCATTAAAATAAAACTAGTAGAACTAGACAGATATTATGTCGATTAAGCTGCGTACGGATATTGTCCACCGTTGACACCGGGTACACCGTTCAAATGACACTTACGTGTTATTGGGTGTAAAAAGTGACGGTGTACAATATCCGAACGCAGCTTATATTGACAGTAGGTGTTGTCAAAATCATGTCAAAACATTAGCCTGACATTACCTACTGTCATTAGAATCATAATTTGACATATCCTGGCTACTAGTTTAAATGCAGTACGACCGATCTCGATGAAATAGAATTTGCTCATGCAGCTAAAACTATTGATTGTACCAAAAAATGTCATAGTAATAAATTATTCAGAATTTCCTCATCTTTAATTTATTATTCAACTATTTCGACTAAATTCCAGAATTGGCGGCTTATTTGCAAAATCTTTTAAAAATGCTAAGACTAAACCTCCAGTTCCTTTGGACCCTTTTCAACAGAAAGCTTTTCAGCTCTAAGTTTGGTTATGAAACTTCTAAATATGAAGTTTCGTCCCGATACATTTAGTAGTTTCTCCGGAATCGTCGTCACAAAAAACGGGTACACACACACACACACACACACACACACACACACACACACACACACACACACACACACACACACACACACACACACACACACACACACACACACACACACACAGACATTTTTTTGTACCTTGGTCAAAAATGATCAGGGGACCCAAAAAGACATATTTCAGCTAAAATCTCAAAAATTTTTTTTGGCACGATTACAATACTTTACATACTGCGTATGATAAAGTAAAAACGGGAAGCTTAATCAAATTTTCGAACAATTTCAACATAATTTAACTAATTGAAAACTAAGTTTTTAGATTTATTGTGTTACTCTTCTACTCAATTGTATCTACACCTAAAAATATCTATTTCCTGGACTAATTAGCCAACACAAAAAAAAACTGAAAACACCAACAAATTATTTATTTATTTCCATAAATAATGCAAACTTCTTTACGTACGTGACCCTTTTTCGCAAATCACCATCTGCGCAAATTCGTGCATTACATACAATCTTTTGGGCTTGAAATAATAGTACATACCAAGGTTACAAGCATGTGGAAGACCGACAAACCGTCCACTTTGTATTCAGACCCCGCCGCAAGGATTGAATGTTTTAAATACATTACACAAAATCCTTCGCACGTGTCACGCCAGGAGACCTGATTATTTTCCTTTTTCCTCTTGGTCCTTTTTTTTTCACTGCCACATGACTGGTCAACGTTTCGTCTTTGCAATTCTATTTCATTCGTTTTATTTCCAAATTTGCCATCGCATTAATCATTGTCGGGGCCCGCTGCATGTCAAAAAGGTAGTGGTCAAGGTCAAAACAAGTACATACAATGTGTCCGCTGCGACGCTTAACACCGACGCACGGTCATTATAAATTTATAATCAAAGACACAAAGGCGCGTTCACACCAACACGAAAACCTAATTTCCGTTTCTTGGGTTGCATCGCATGCTGCGATGTTGACATATTATTGCAATGATTGATAATTTATGTGACGTTTGAATTGCGGTTTGCATAAGCATAAAATGATATATAAATGTGTCTTTTAATTTTTTAAGAATTTTTTAGGGTATCTGTAAATTTAAAGAATGCAATCTATTCAAATGGAGATGGGTTATTTTATCACTATCATATCAGTATTACTCAATAGTTGTTTTAATTTTTTTTTCGATCTTTATCTCTAACGTCATTTTTCTTCCTTCTTTCTGGTGTTCTTGACAATTTTTCCAATTTGTGCTGAAAAATAGGTTTGACGTCCGTTTAATTATATGTGGTATTTTTAGCTGCTGCCCTCGTTTTTAATTTGCGTAACATAATTGCTGAAGCTGATATCTGTATGAAGCCACGCACTTCGTGTTTGCAGCACGACAAAGCTCAGACTTTGTCATTTTTTGTTGTCATTGTTTTTTCTATTTCCCTGATTTAAACGACAATTCCATGATAGATAGATAATTTATTTATTTCATATATGCAATGCACAACATCTCACAATAAAGCACAATACAAAATGAAAAACGTCAAAAAGGTTGTACAACAATAATAAACTTAACTAAAATATTCTCCTAAACTATAAGGTCTAACAATTGCCTTATTTCGCGATTAAACATCTTATACAAAATCTTCTATTCTTTTTATGCTATCTGGAAGTTGATTAAACATTTTTACACACATATAGGAAGGGTTCTTTTCTGTTTTGGAAAGTCTATGAATCGGGTATTGGTAATTTAATGTTCTTGTATTGTGGTCGTTGTCGTTTAAAGGAGCAAACGAATTTTTATGTTTAAAGAGGAACAAAAGACACTCCATCAAATAAATCCCACACACTGTCAGTATTTTTTGCTGTTTGAATTTTCCCCTGCATGTCTCCCTATATTTTCAAGTCCATTTTCACAGAGCGTATGACATGTTATTATTAAATATTGAATTAGTTATTTTTTTGTGAAAAACAGCCAATTGAGTGTTATTAATAAAACAACTTTCCTTGGTTTAAGTCATAATTTGTCGACAATTTTATTGCCATCATCGATGAGTTAGCTATAAATGAAATAGTTGAAACCGAAATAATTTAAAAGCTTGACGGCCACACTGCATGAAGAACAGGGTTGTTATGTTTAAAACATTTTGTTGTCAAACATTGTTTTAAACACGTTTTAAAAAAATATTTTGTTTTAAACTATTTTGTTTTAAACATCTTTAAAACAGTGTGTTTTAAATGTTTACAACACTTTGTTTTAAAACATTGTTTTAAACAAGTTTTAAAACAAATATTTTGTTTTAAACATGTTTAAAATACTTTCTTTTAAATGTTTAAAACACTTTGTTTTAAAACATTGTTTTAAACAAATGTTTTAAATTATTTTGTTTTAATCGTGTTTAAAACAAGTTTCCTTATTTATTGATTTATTGATTCCTTTGGGTGATTTAAAACACGTTTTTGTTTCATGTTTAAAACGTGTTTTTGCGAAGTGTTTAAAAACATTGTCTCGCTAAAAAACATCATTTAATGAAAATAAACATGTTTCTTTTGTTTTAAATAAAAAAAACGTTTTTTATAACAACCCTGATGAAGAATTGTTTCCTCTTTGGGCGCTACAGTCTATATAATTATTCAAAAGGAGTAGAAATTTCAGGTTTCAGTGCAGTAGCGGTCATGATATCTTCTGTACTTTCCACATGACCACAACATCCCTTAAATTATACTATCTAAGGTTCTGACATGAGAAAAGGCACAGACCTTTATAATAAATGCAGTATTCAGAAAATGGTAATACACTAAGAATGTTATTGACATCTTGGGGCATGGGCGCCGTTTGAAAATGTTCCAGGGGGGGCAATTTTTTTTTTTTTATGAAATGGTGACGTAATATTAAGGACTATGCCATTAACTGTTTTGCAGCATTTTCGTCTTGTGTTATTTTGCATACACTCTGAAAAATCTCTATCGCTTTAAGGTAGTGAAATGTTTTTGTTCACATTTTTGTGTGTTAATAGCCATGGTTAATAGCCATGTTAGTAGCCATGGTCGTGATCCCTGTATGCTCGACAACACTTACTTATTATATATTGATATTCGTTCAATTTCAAGTCATTTTGCAGTCTTTCTATCGTTTATTAATGTGGGATTAATATTTTTAATTAATAATAATTGTTTGTGAATATATTTTGTTTCTGAATCATTGAACTCTTATTCTCAAATCAGGAGTTAAAGTGGAGGAAGAAAAGATTTTGTATAATTTTCAACCAATATTGTAGCCTTTTGTATTACCTTTTAATACGTTAGGAGAAATTGTTGTTAATTTCCTATAATAATTTCTAGCTCGTGGTCATCGAGAATCTGATACAATATCTTAATAACAATTTGATAAACAATAAAAAGGCAACAATATTATTTTCAAATTTACCCCGTTAACGAGAAATAATGACTAAATGTAGAGAAAAGTGGATTAATTTGAAAATTCTGTGTTAAGGATAATCGACGACGAAATAATATTTTTTTATTTTACTATTATACTTGAACATTTTTAAGGCGACAATGTAAGGTCAACTACTAACTTTTGAACGAACTCATGTACGGAAATGGATTGTGTCAACGCTGGAGAGAGTCATAAAATGCAATATTACAAACAGCCTAGAGAATCTATTGTCATGGATGGCCCTTTTAATACCAAATAACTTTTGTCTGAATTTTTTTAATTATTTAACGTTTTTGAAACTCCCTTTTCATTAACCGACGTTTTGTAATTTTAGTACCAATTTTGGCCAATAATGGGTTATCTATAAATCTTTTTAAATTATTTGATTGTATGATACTTTATACAACCTACTTTACTAAAGCAATTTCTAAAGTTGGTACAATATTCCGGCTCTCTGCAGTTCCTAAACGGTTCCTATCTGGACATGAGTTCGTTATCAAAATTTGGTCTACTACCAAAAGTTGACTATTATACCTTATCTATATATTCTACGCTTATTAGTTTAACACCTAGTGTATTTAAGATAAACTGCTCAGCAGTGCCAAAAATTGCGAAGTAATGGAAACTAATAAGTACGATAAAATAAAAGTGCATACAACAATACTTATTTTGGACTGCAGCGCAAAATTTAGATACCGTATCTTGTCATCTTGTGGCTCTTTCGCGACTGTTACGAGAGGGCAATATCGCAATATCTAATAAAACTGACATTGGTGACAATAGCCGATAATAATCGGAATAGTCATCATTTATCTAGTAATTTTTTTTTCATCCTGCAGTATACGAAAATGTCATTTTTGCATCTTTGTAGGGACACGAAAGATGCTAATTGCCCGCTAGGCGTTTAGTTAATAACTTTCAAGCCTAGCCGCGAAAATATTTTACATACAGGCCGAGCGGCGACTGACCTGTCTGTTAAATAAATACATAGCTTTCAATTCGGTTTGATATGCGAGATCCATCTGATCAAAAAGATCAACCTGATCTATGATCAAAAGATCCATCTGATATGATAATAACCGATTTATCGATCAGATCTATTTATCGGTCTTCAATTGTGATCAAAGATCGATCACAAATTTCTCGCCCACTCCTATCTTTTTCGTTTTTCGCGTAGCGGTAGTTGGGTTCGAAATCCAGGGGGGGGCAAGCGCTCCCCCCCTGCCCACATGTAACGGCGCCCATGTCTTGGGGTTATTGTATTTGACTCTCCCGAATTCAGGCAGACTAAACTGTTTCTAAACTGAGGCTTGACGTAATCATTTGGCAATGACCTAGCATGCCAGCAGATTTGCTCACGGTCAAAACCTATTATTAGCCGAAGCGACTATAGATAGATCTATGAGTGCATGTGTTAATGCAAATCATTTAGAATCTCTACTGTTCCAAAATTTAAAGCGAAATTTCAAAACATAATGGTTTAAGTGGGCCATTTTCTCTCTACTTTTAAATAACTCTGAGCTTTGAGGGATGCGCTAAAGGTCTCGCTCAAGGCGAGACACCTAAATAAGTATCTTTTTGCGTTGTGGAATGTTTTGATTAGTGGTTGTGTTCAAATAAAATTGTCGATTTAGGAAATGTGGTGCAAAAACCAGAGCAAAGTGTGAACTGCAAGACGTTGAATATAAACAGATATAGCCGATATATTTGTAGATTTTCTCGTTATCCGAATGTAAATTTATTCGAAGCCAGACCGTGTAAACACATCGGCAAGCAGGGCAATGCATCACTCCAAGGTTAAAGAGTAAATACGGAGACCTCGGCTGCTGCTGTAACGTCAACGTTTGATTTAGAACGCAGTCTAAGTCCGAACGCGCCATTATTATTAGAATGCGGTTTCGCACTGAGTTTAGCCGACCCAAGCGAGCGCACAGGGCACCAGCTTGGGCCCAGCGTTATTGACTTTTTCGGCCTGTATTTAGCGGCACGCATGTTGCTAAGTACTGCGTTGCATTGCTGGGAATGACCTATCGCCGTCTTACATTGTTCGACATTGAACCGACTTGCGATAACATGAAAATGGCGGTAATAAGTGTATGTACTTATTGCCTGGTATTTACTTTGTCGCGACCTTTCCCAAGTTATGCCATGTTTATTATCTGGTCGGCATATAGGTTTATTACGTACTGGATTTTTGCTAGTATTGTCGATAGTGTAGCCAATAACCAGGTCTATGATAAACAGCATAATTATACAAGCGATTACCTATATTGTTGTGTCTGGAGAATCATTGAAACTATTTTGTTGGCATCTTTTTGTATTGTTTGTGTATCATTCTGTCAGCAACTAAAGGGAAATGCAACTTCAATAGGTTCAATAGGTAAGAAACCTTTTATTTTTATAGTTTTCTTTCCATAGTTTTTTCAAAATAACTTAAATTGTTTTGTAAATCGGTTGCCTTTCGGACAAACGGCAAAACAACTGTGTTCTACACTGAGAAAAATGGCTGTAAATCTACACATAAATCATTGTGAAAATTACAATAGAAATGTGGTAAGTAAAAAAATTGCTCGTAATTCCAATTATTTTCACAAGTCTGTGTACTATTACAGCGATATTGCTACTTTATTTCAATTACAATGATCTTTTAGTAAAAATACAATGGAAATATACCTTAAATTCGTAAAATTACAACGTATGTTGTGATTTTACTATTATAATAGCGGGTTTGTTGATATTGCCCAGACGCATGCGCTACGTTTGATCAGCTGTTTTGTAAACGAACGCCGGCACGCATACCATCGACTGCAATATCTAGTTGGGCGCGTTGTATTTCTGTCTCCGGTTAGTAACATTTTTTTTTTATTAATAAGCATAAGATGCTTAACATATTGAAACTAATCTAAAAGATTAACCATCAATTTAAATCTGAATTCTTAAAACTAGGTACTTGTCTCTAATAGGCTATCCACTGATGTCCCTATATTTACTTTGTCCCAAACAAGAAGCACTAACACTTCACTCACTGTGCTCTGCTATTTACACATTTCACTGATTCACTAGTTCGAAGGGTTTAGTTCTTTTTAGTCTTCTCACTAGATTCTGGTTGTCCAGTAGCTGCAGGGCCTCTACGTTGACGTGATGGCTTAGGCGAAATTCATGCTTAGTGGCGAATCTTTTTATCTCTTGGATGACTTGTGGGACACCAAGATCACGGTGCAGGTCACTATTCCGTATGTACCAAGGAGCGTTAACCATATTCCTTAGTACTTTATTTTGGAAGATCTGGATTCCTTGTATATTGGAGCTTTTTGCGCAGCCCCAAAGCTGGATGCCGTATAACCAAATCGGTTTTAGTACTTGGTTGTAGACTTGTAGTTTGCTCTGTACTGATAACTGAGAGTTTCTTCCCAGAAGCCAGTACAGTTCTCTGTATTTGAGGCCAAGCTCTACTCTTTTCTTCTTAACATGTTCTTTCCACCTTAGTCTTGTATCCAGTGTCATACCCAAATACTTTGCAGTGTTCGCATGTGGAACTATGGCGTCGTTAATCTTGACATAAGGTATGTCCTCGATTCTTTTGTTTGTGAAGTTAATGTGGACAGATTTCAGTTCGTTGAGCTTGGTCTTCCATTTTCTGGTCCATTTGTATATTTTGTTACTAGCTTGTTGAAGATTCCTGGTAGATTCACCAATAATTGATCCCACTGCCATTAGAGCCGTGTTATCTCCGTGGCGACTGTTACATTTTCCATCTGTGGAAGGTCACTTGTATATAGTAGATAGAGAATTGGTCCCAATACACTACCCTGGGGTACCCCAGCTTTGACTTCTTTTAGTTCCGAGTATTCATCGATCTGTTTTATTCTGAATAGTCTATCAGATATATAGGATGTTAGCAGCTCGACGTATTGTAAAGGTAGCATACTCTTTAGTTTGTGTATCAATCCTTCATGCCAAACCTTATCGAAAGCTTGTGTCACATCAAGAAAGATTGTTGAGCAAATAAGCTTTTCTTCTAATGCTTTCTCTATGATATCTGTTATTCTATGGACTTGATCTATAGTTACTCGCCTACGGCTTGTGTATAAACTTCATGCTCGCGATTTATATCCTTACTTATGTGCTTGTCAAATAATATAAGTACTATTCTTTTATCCAACATTTTACTAGCAACAGTTGCCCAGAATTCCCAAGCAATTCAACAAAAAAAACTTGACAACACATTCACAATTTACGTATATATTTTTCAAAAACGGTTTTGTTTATGGAATTTTTGATATATTTGAATTTACATAATACTTTAGATTTAATAGTTTTGAGCAATTCATGAATTTTTTTTAACAATTGCCGTTAAAGAGAATCTCTAATGTATTGCAATGTTATTGATTTTTTTAAATTTATTTTGATATCACTGTAGCAAATGTTTTTTCCTAGATATTAAGGGAACCAGTATCCCATGTTAAAAAAGGAAGAAGTAAAACTGCAACTGAAACATAAAAATAGACGAGGGTATTCAGTCTAAGTGGGACAGTCTGTATGTCTGTATCGTATAAACTGCGTCCATAGTTGTAATCAACACACAGGACTCTAGGGCTGGATTTGCAACAACAAGGAAAGCGACGAAAATCATTTCCAAATATTTCCAAAATTCTAGCTAAGAATGAAATACAACACTCCTAAAACTTTTGAGTTTCAACCAATCATACAACAAACAATCGCCAAACCACAAACTCGAATCAGAACCATCTTCCGGCTCGATTATTTCTAAACCTGACTCCACAATGACGCCAAAATTAACGATCAATTTCGCTCAATTAACCCCCTTTAAATTCGGCCGACTTCATCACTCAAAATCAAAACTTAAACACCTCTCTAACTCCCTCTCTCTCTCTCTCTCACATCGATCGAATCCCAAACCCCGAACACCAAATGCATTTTACTAGAAACAACGCCGCTGGAACTACAAGAAAACAGCTTCTAAAATTAGTACGGCGCACAGCGTTATACTATATGCAAACAAACGCCCCGGCATTCATCTCGGTTGGCCTTGAAGCGCAGCATATGCATCCTGCTCTAGACTTCAGTGGCGCACTCTACCTCCTCTCGCACACACTAGTCTCCATCTGTGTCTCCAAGTGCGACCGCGCTATACTCAACACTGGGCGCTCGCTACAAGCGACACTGGGCGCCCGTTGATAGTGAATTTATCGTGTTTGTTGTGCTTGTTAATACAGAATTCGAAATTGATTCTCACGCGCGTTTTTTTTTACCGCAGTGTCTGGATTAACGTTGTGTCACGTGATATCGACTTTATCTGGTCTGGAACTCTTGAAGCAGGTCTGGGAGTATTCCATCTGCATAGGAGGTAAACAACGTGTTTTTTTTGTGTTTGTAACCGAGTACGGTTTGGATTTTTTTAATTATCGGCTCGTCTGGGCAGTTGAGAGGCAATTCTTGGAGCAGACATCGGGGACGATGTTTGTCCCGACATAGCGGCTATGATGCAATTAATGTGAACTTATTTAATTCCCTTTAATTTAAGAGGTTTAATGTACTGAATTACTATGTCGGGTGTGCTGTGAATTGTGTCTATGGTGTGTTGGGTGTGTTGTAAATATACTGCAACTGTGTGCAATGCGTTGAAAATAGGACAGGATGTATGAAATAAGTGTGTTTTTTATTTGTATTATTTATGGGAGCTTGGATTTGGCTTAGTTTTTTTTTAGAGATATGTACTGTTGACTTCTTTTAGATAGGTGCCAAAAGGTTAATTACCAATTTTTGCATTACTCTATTCTTGATTTTAGCGCAGATTGAATTTGTATTCTTATGGTTCTGTCAGATTTATGTTTTTTGTTTATCACAGTACAACTCTAGTGAAAATACATCGAGCTTTTATGTTTAATTTATTATATTTTCAGACCATCTAGTTTTACTTTTTTTAAATTACATTAGCTTTCTTATTACTAAGCAAATTATACAGGGCGATCCTGTGAAACAGCATCTCAAAATTAGGTCACAGGAATTAAGAATAATTGAGATTTGAATTTTTTTT
Organism: Aphodius sticticus; assembly: GCA_963966075.1. NCBI lineage: Eukaryota > Metazoa > Arthropoda > Insecta > Coleoptera > Scarabaeidae > Aphodius > Aphodius sticticus. The sequence continues at coordinate 69,267,607 of OZ014509.1, forward strand.
TTAATTATGAGTCAATAAAAATACAACACCTTCTATATTTTTTTAGTTTGAATGTATCAGTTTTTCACAATTAAATCTAAAATGTCGTAGGAAAAACTTGTTTTAAATTTAATTTAATGCTCACATATCGAATTTGAAAGTGTTTTCAGTCAAAGGAAGTTAAAATCAATTTTATTCTTTTGTTACCTTTACCAGTTTTTCAACCTTTCCTTATCTTAAACAAGAAAACAATCAATAAACTTTTGAGGTTAGATATCAGAGCATTTCACAGATTTCCTAATTTGTCAAAATACAATAATCTAAACTAAATAAATGACTTACAGCCAGTTCTGGCATGCCTTTTTCCGTAGATTCTGAATCTGTAGTCATAAATAAATAAACATAATTCACATTTAAATTATGTCTAGTTTTTGGTAATAAAATGCGTATTTTTGTTTTATTTGATGTTTTGGCTCTGATTTTCGGAAAAACTGGACTCGGTTCACAATTTCGCTTTTCGAACTATACAACAAAGAACACCAGAAACAGTTGTCACTTGTATTTTTTTGACAAAGTGACTTACTGAAAATCTGTGAAATTGTTTGATTTATATACACTTTTCATATATGCACATTTCTGATAGTTATTATTTTTTGTATGCAAAGTTAATACATTTATTTTATCTTTGACAGCCGGTAGTGACCCCTAAATATATTTTTAAATTATGTGTTAAAACGTAATTGTTTCCCTTTGAAAAAAAAAATAATTAAATAAAAAGCACCTTTCAAAAATTTGTGTCAAATAGTAAATGTTATAATACTGAGTAAAAGGTTTCGTATGGATGGACTTATTCGCTTTCCCTTAAAATGTTTGAAATATTAACAAACCAGTATTTTAAACTGCTCAAAGTTCGTGATGAATTAAAAAATAATCAAATTCGGATTTATTTGTTTATTCATTTGTTCATTCAATTTAGATTTATTGTTTCAAATTGTTTATTTTATTACCTTAATTCCGTTTCTGGTTTTCCTTCGTTTTTTTGATTTTTTTTGTTATCTATCTATGCTCGTGAGTTTATGGATTTTTTTTTGTTACGCTAATTATTGTGGTGAGCAAATGTATGATTATTAGTTATTATTTTTTTATACAAAGTTAATACATTTTTCTTAACTTTGACAGCCGGTAGCGACCCCTAAATATATTCTTTAAATTATTAAAAAATACGGATCTAATTATTTCTCACTGGCATATAACATTTCGAAGGGATGTCTCTTGAAAGAAAAATATTTTTGATATAGTAAGAAGCACCCTAACACGTACTTTTATTTCGCAAAAACTATTTGACAGGTAGTAAGTACAACTATTTATAGTGTGACGAGTGAATAACGCAACAATTATTTGTTTCTCTAATGCAGTGTTTCTAATGCAGAAATATATAGTTCACATTTGTTACTTAGAATTAGGGGATTTTTTGCGTTAATGTGTGTCTCGAGTAATAAATTACTGTCTATAAGTGCAGTTTTCATCACTGTGTATGTATGAGTAAGCTGTTTCTTATTTAATAAACTTTAAGAGAAAATAAAGAAATCAGCATTCTGTTGTAAGATAACGAAATTAAGGTGTACCAGTATCTTCTACTTACGTGTTTATTCCAACACTTTTTTACAATATAATAATAATAATATAATAATTTTCAACCATTGAACTGCGTTTTTCTCTATCTCATCTATAAAAAGATCTTAGTTTACAAAATTTTCTATGTTGTCCGAATCGTCAGCTTCATCAGAAAATCTACATTTTTTAAAATAACTTATAACAATTTAATGTAACACTTACTTTTTAATGAATTGAAAATACCAATAATTCCATATGCAACTTGTACTTCAAAATTCCATTTATAAAAATCAGTAAAAAAGTTCATATGAATTTATTTGTTTATTCATCCGATTTAGTTTTAGTTTTTTAATTAAAATTGTTTACTTTTTATTATTTTAATGGCACTTGTGTTTTCGCATGGTTTTATACAAATTTTATTTTTTTATTTGTTTTGTTGATATTTCAAACTGCTGTAACTTTAGAAGGAATTGAAAGATCATATAAGTCCACATGAAACATTTTTCTCAGAATCACATTCACTTTCTAGAAAAGAAATCATAAAATATCTAAAAGTCTTTAAGGAATTGAGACAACAAATAACTCCTTATGAAATTTCAACATAATTGCTGTCAAATGTTTTGTTTTTATTTTATATATTCATGAAGATTAACAAAAGCAAAAAAAAGCTAACAAAACAACTGTTATAAATTTTCAACATCGACACACTTGCGTTCTTAGTATTGAATGCCGACAAAATACCACAATTTGACGTTTAGGTCTTGAAAATAGAATGATTCATCAGCACTCCACAAATTCTTTGTTACTTCGCAGAAAATATACAGTCAATCATTATACCCTATAATACTGGCTGTACTGCAACAATAACACTTCCCTGTTGATCTCCCTGTCCAGTTGTTTGCTTAGTAGTTTCTTGTGAAAGCAGTTCAGCTTTCCTACTAATTGATTTTGTTATTACTGGAAAACAACAACCATACCATCCTTGAGTTTTTTTTACGTATTTACTACCAAATATTGCGTTCTAATTTTTGTTCGATCACCAACTTACAGATATTATCTTTAAAATGTTTGTTGATCAACTTCTCCTCAATTCGTTACCAACTTAATGATGAATGACATTATAATCAAGATTCTTTCATACATTCTCTACGCCATTGAATGTTAATCAACGTCTCTACAAAATTCGGTTTAGTAACCATGGGAACAGTCGAAACATTGGTTAATCCTTTCGTAAATACCACAAATATCAACATCCATCTCTTCTAATTGTGGTCTGATGCAACTGTTTATGGTAAAAGGCGATTACCGGTCATTCTTGTCATCCATTCATAATGTCGGCAATATCTCTCTGCCGAGCGGCACAGCGCAGTCCGTAGGCATCATCATCATCATCGAGAAGTATAAATAAATGCACTTGGACTATTACCAAGGAATATATTACAGCGCGCCCGGCTATAAGCTTATTTTTCAACTTCTCTCTGCGCGAGTTTATTTTAAAATGACCTAGCGGAAAGTATTTGTATTCTTGTTGTTTAAGCGCTTTTATGCGATGCCGCGGTATTTTTTCAAAACGAAATCCTACGATATTTATTTTGGACGCGTTGGACACGATCCTGTCGTACAATTGCTGCACAGTCGTTCCAACAATACTTATATTTTCTGGATTAACTCTGAGTTAATGTTATGCTTTTTTATTGTTTCAGATTGACCGAAAAAAAAAACGATTAGGACTGCATTCAAGACTGTAAATTGTAAGTAAATTCTTCTTAAAGTGTTTTTTTTACATCTTTAAACCTGTTTTATTGAGAAAAATGAAAGCTTTTTTATCTGGTTATGAAGAGCCATCATTGCTAAAAGCTGTTGTCGCAATATTTTATCTTTTTATGCATTTATTTGACCTTCAAATCTTTAAGAATTCCTTTTCCTTTCTGTGGAATAATCTCAGGATTTCTCAGGACTAATTCTCCGAAAAGTTGGCTAACGTTCAATTTTGACATTACTTTCTCCATGACCATAAACCGAACTCAATGAAAGTTCAATGTCAAAAAGCGTGCTGATGAACTATCATGCTTCAGACACATGCATATTTAACAATCTTCAGAAACTTTTATTCTTTATAAAACTTTCTTGATTGTGTTAAACCTAAAGTGCAAATGTTTTATTTGTATACAAGAAGAGATTTATTTCTTTTAAAGTAATATTTTTGCTTTAGCTTAAAAATAGCTTAACTTCCGCCAACGAAATCATATTTTGATTCATATAAATATATTTTTAGTGTGTTTAAAGGCGCATAACTACTGAACAGAAAAAAATTAAATAAAGTGTGTCATACTCCTGAATCATTTCTACATAAGTTGTATGACTGTCATCAGTTTTTGCCTCTCGGTGTAAACACGAGTGCGAGAGAAATGAGAAAAGGTCCGCGATATTTTTACTTTTAAATTAACTTTCGTCTTTCCATTTTTTTCCCTCGTAAACAGATTGCCACAAATTTTACAATTTTTGTTCAGGTTGCATTTAGAGCCTCTTCTATATATTGGCGTTTTTGTTTCCTTCAGTTTTTGTGTAATAAAGGTTGCGTACAAGATTTTCATGAAAGCGGATATCTCAGTAACAAATATTAGCACGATATCGGGATATGCACCTAACCAATCGTCAGATTTTATTTAATGCGACTGTAGAAAAAGAATTGCATTATAATTTTTAAGTAATTTTTAAAGCGATTTAATGTGAATGATATAAATGTAGTGCACGCTGCATGAAATTTATATCATTCACATATCAGTCAAACGTAACGGTAAATGGAAACGTAGCTGGGACAGTGGAAGATTATTTACTATTAGTACGATACGATCAGAACAATTTCATTTCGGAATATTGAATAGTAGTGCGAGTTAAATATAAATAATGAATTTAGATGTACAATTAATTACACCCAATAATATTCTACAAATACGGATTCAAACGGATTCACTGATCGCGTAAAAACTTCGCATCTCGTTCGACTGCCTCGCACCAAACCCCATAAGCGAGGGAAGCTGAACTGCGCAAAATATTGTTCATGTTTATTTCGGTCTTAAAGATTATCAAATAATCGGAATGCTATTAAATTCAAGGGATATGTATCAGAGAAAATAAGGATTATTTGCTTGCTAACTGCGTTGTCCTGCTAACATTCGTTCCTGAGATATCGGCTTCCATCAAAATCATGTTCGCAACCTTTATTACAAAAAAAAACTGAAGGAAACAAAAACGCCAATCTATAGAAGAGACTCTAAATGCAACCTGAACAGAAACTGAAATTTTGTAGTAAGTGGTTTAAGTGATTATTTTTTGACGTTTCTTAAAACCAATGAAATGCTTCTTTATTTGTCACAAGGGTAAGTTTCAACCAATTATGTCATTATTATAGTGGGAATAAATCTCTTGTGATTATTCTCGGGAATAATCACTGTAGCTTTTATTTGCCTAGCAACTGTCAGATACTTGTCAAAATAATTACTTAATTGTGTCAACGCGAAATGGGTGAAAGTCATCGGTTTAGTACCTTTTCTAATGCAGAAATTACAAAAAAGATTTTAGAAACTACTTCGAAAAATACTCTAATAAGTAATCAGTCTATATGGAGACAATTTAAGACCTTCACCAAAGAAAGAAATTATATTCTGGATCAATCTACTACAACAGCTACTCTGGCAGCGATTTTAAAAGATTGGGCGTATAACATGAAAAGAAAAGACGGAAATGATTATAAATAAGCAGTAATAAAGACAATGTGGAATAAAACGGCAAAATTAGTTCAAGAACTTTACTTTAATAAGTATAACAGGTCCTTTGATCCTTTCCATGATATAGAATTCAGAAATGCTCGGAATGCAAGTGATGCAAAAAGAAACATTTTACAAAAACATCCTGAAAAGCACAAACAAAGTTCTGTGGCACTTTCTAATACAGAATTGTTGCAAATTTTTAACTATTGGGACGAAGATACACCTTGTGGATTGCAAAGAAAGTTTTTTCACGTTGCATCGTGGTTGCATCGTATGAACTAGCTTGGAGGGGAGGAGAAGCTACGAAATGTTTAGTTAATTATTTTAAAAAAGAAACCGACATACAAAGATTAAATACTGGCCGCATTGAATACAATCCCATCTTTACAAAAGCTGCACAGCAAAACTGCACACACAAAACTGGAGCACAAAGGTGCGCTAATAGTAAATGGTTGACTCCAAACATAAATAACCCAGATATTTGCCCTGTTCGTCTTTTTGAAAAACTAATGAGTAAACGTGAAGAAAATATTAAAACCGAACGCTTGTTTCTTACTCCAAATCCGGCTTGGCAAACTCATGGTTTTTGGTATAAAAACGTTCCTGTGGGAATAAATTCCATTTCAAAATGGATGAAAGAATCCGCAGAAAAAGTAGGTCTAGACACAGTTACTAAAAAAATAACTAACCATTCTGCCAGATCAAGTGCAGTAAGTAACCTTTCAAAAGCTGGTGTAGGAGAACAAGAACTAATCAAGGTCACTGGTCATAATTCTGCAAGTTCGATTAAACCATACTTACAATTGAACCAAGAACATCATTCAAATATAATAAATAATCTTAGAGAAAATACGCAGGAGGAAACACTTAATATAACAAGCAATTCCAAATCCTCAATAAATAATGAGTCTCGAAATATTTTTAATAATTGCGTTTTTCATTGTACTAATTTAAATTGTTAATTCTTTTAATATATTCACAATGTGTCAACGATATTTTCATATATTGTAAGTAATAATTAATTAAATTAAATTTTTCCATAATTTTATGATAGTTTTATTGATCTTTTTTATTGTAAAAATTTGTGAATCAAAAAATAATCTAGTCAAATATAACTCGAGAGTTCCATAAATTAGAAAATAATTTGACAGATTTTGTTCAAACTTGTTGCCATTTGGCAATAGCCACTCGAGCCCTGCGGGCTCTCGTGACTATTGCCTGTCAACAAGTTTTCAAACAATCTGTCAAATTATTTTCAATTTATTCTCACTCTCTTGTTATATTATTACTGAAAATAAATCGGAAAGACGAGCGTTAATTTAAAACTGCAAAAATCAGGTACTTTGTTTTCACTTCTCTCGCGCTCATGTTTACACCGAGAGGAAAGCTATTTTAACAGTCATACAATTTATGTAGAAATGATTCAGGAGTATGACATACTTATCACATTAATTCCTTCAACAAACTAATACTTTCTTTAATCAAAGAACCATTTATTGCAACCTTAAAATATCGCATTTCAACTCGACCAACAAAAAAATTATAACTGAAAACATAAGTTATGTGACACAAATAAACGTTCTTTCTACCTAAGCAAATATTTCAAACAAATTCAAGACGCTAATCTGTTAATATTTGCATTTTTTAAATTAGATTTTTTTAGATCTTTTCAAATTATAACAATTCTAACACTCTTTGCAAAACAACATTCAATGTTGTTTTTTATTAGTAGAATAAGAACAGATTTTGAACACATTTTCAAGTTTAGCACGAGTTTAATTCCTTCGTTTAGATAAGCAACTGAGATACAGAATTGGACTGATTAATAAGGGGAATATGGTCAGTCAACATTCCGCATACTGGTCTCAACTTTGAATTCTAAACACTGGATTTTCTTGCGCCCATCAGCTTCAATCCATCATTTCCACGTTTGACAGAAACACAGACGGCGTGACATCTTTCATCTCTCTTTAATTTCATTGAGGGGAAAACAAAGCAAAAGCGCCATAAGAGATCATGTATTTCTGGCTTTCTAAATCAGTTTAAAATAAACCATTTGGTGCGAAAGTGATTCAGCTTGGTTTTTTTCTGGGTGTGTGGACCTTATTGAATTAGTTTTGAAGGTGATTTTGGAATATTTCACGGTGAATATTATTCAAAACGATGTTAAGAAGTGACTTCGTAAATGAGGTTATGTTTCAAACGCGTGTTTTTGCTTTAGTTTTAAAACGGGCAAAATTTGTAGCGTGGCTAACTGCAGGTCGAAAAGCCATCGAGATAAGGAAATTTCCTTTCATATTATTACCAAGCCTCAAGCCAAATTATCCCAACAGTTTGTTGTCGCATTTTAGAAGGGAACGGGTTTGCAGTATGCATTTTATCGCAGGAGAGTTATATGAAATATAGATGTGAAATATTTGTTTATAATGTGTCATTTTAAGGTAAATCAGCTCGAAGAGTGCTCGAAATGATGACCATCCCGATTGGGTGCCACGTCATTTGTTTGGTTAATATCCGAGTCTCAATACCAAAACCGAGCGATTACTTGTAATCAAGCATATTGGCTTGAATAAACGTCAAAGCATTGGTTGTATCCAAGCAGTGGTATGATCGAACATAATTTTACTGTGGCAATCAAACCGACCTGTGTTCGGTACGAAAAAAGCTAGCGCTCGAACAGCCCTAGTGCCCTGCATGACGTTCGTGCAAAAACTGTCAAATATAATCAGGAAATAAAGTGTAATATTGTACTTATCACATTATTCTACTCATATTCTACATACATTTAAGATATTTTAAATAATAAATCTATTAATTTACAATCATTATTTTATTGATTTATTCATCTATCTCGACTACTCCCTTGCCTTCAGGCTTCTTTACATAAAATTTCAGGTAAGACAATTGTTTTGTGATACTGCAAATAAATGTAAAATCCCAGTATGGATCGTCTCTAAAAAATCGATGCAGAAAAAATTCGTTTTTGCACCATACAACAAAGTCAATATTGACGATGTGTAATTTGAATTTGATAACAATAAGCATAAGCACCACTGAATTGAATATTTTCCATAATAAACCAGAAGAAAACACGCGTTTCAATCATAACCTCACATTCTGAAGTCACTTTTTAACATCGTTTTGTATAATACTCATCGTGAAATATTCCAAAATTAGCTTCAAAACATATTCAGTCAGGTCCACACACCCAGAAAAAAATCCAAATCCAAATCACTTTCGTACCAATTGGTCTATTTTAAGCCAATTTAGAAAGCCAGAAATACATGATCTCTTGTGGCGCTTTTGCTTTGTTTGCCCCCAAATGAAATTAAAGAGAGATGCAAGATGACACGCCGTCTCTGTTTCTGTCAAACGTGGAAATGATGGATTGTGGCGAATGAAGTGAAAGAAGCCATGACCAGATTGTCATCATGTACTAAAGCAATCCTTTCTGGTATTTAACAACCTAATCTATCACTATTACATAAACTTTTACTAACAAAAACCGTCTTCCTCAACAACATCTCAGTTTCCACCACATCTGGCCAAGCAATTACCGTTCCTTCACTGAATTAATATCGGATTTCATTTCATCGAGGGAGCGATGTTCACTCAGTCAGTCAGTTACTCAGTCAGTCAGTCAGTCAGCCTCATCCACGATTAAATTATAATTCATGATGTCTACTCTCGACTATATCATCACAATTGTTTGGGTGTATGTGGTCGTCGCGCTATGCTTGTGTGCCATTTCGTGTGTATGTGTGCGCCGAACTCCCAAGAGTGTGCGTGACCCTATAAGTGGCACCATCCTGTACTGAGGATAGTGCATATATGCAGCTGACGTCAGCTCACTTGACCGGACCGCGCTCTATCAAGGCCGCGCTGGCCTCGTCACAACCCACTGCTCTCCAACAATTATGCTATTGATGCGACTCGGCTGCGATCTGTCGGCGAAGCTTGCATCCGACAAGGTTAATTCAATGTGTACCCGCGCCTCCCAATGCGCTGCATTCAAGACGATGATGGACCAGATGGATGCTGATGGCTCCAAGCATCTCCGTGATTGAGATATTCGTGGTAAGAGTTGTCTGGTCTACTTGGATGGCTCGAGAGGAAAAAAGCGAAGGATGGAAAGCAATTGATGATGGGTGGGGATAAGTACTTACGATTGCGGGTTACGAGCGTGCTTGCCGTACAGCAAAAATCTGTACTACTTACTCTTTGGATGGTTGGAGGCCAACATGACAAAATGACGTATTTTGCACGAAAATTTAGTATTCTTGTCTCCGGTGGTAGTTCAATTGGTAAACTCTACACCGGCAATATGGAGATCGTGGTTCAAATCCAGATAGAGGTTCTATAAATTTAAATAGTTATTTAATTGTAGAGCCCAGAAGAAAGGAAATTATAAATCAAATTGTTGGCAATGCGTACTAGTTTTACCGAGCCAACAACAGCCGTTTTATGCAAGAATGTTGCGATGATGACAGGTACACTTTATGATACGTTATTTATAATATAGAAGAAGAATGTTGTGTCCACCTTTACCACTTTTGACCGCTCTATGAATTGTTCTAATATTGACTTTTTTCCTGGAAAATAGAAACACCTAACCATGCTACACGTGGATACAACTCGCGATGCGAATAAAATAAGTATAGCCTTCAATTCAAGAAGGGACTTTACTTACGTGATAGTTCAATATATCATTATGAAACAAAACATCGAATCGGAAAACGGTACATAATGAATGAGGAGGCGTAGGGCAAACCGGTTGGTGAATTTCTGAGGTAGGGGCCAACTTCATGCACCACATAAATAAACGACTAGTCCAATTTTCACATTAATTTATTACGAGCCTGACGTTTCGTGGTCGAAGATTTTCCCTTATACATATATTATGGTATAGACTGGTCCGTTCACCTTGAACGCATCCGGAATATGAAGCACTTACCTAAGTTGTCTTTGCAATTAGAGAGTTTATTGTAGTTTCATTGTAGGTGTCCGGAAGGATTTTGAGTGTCAAAAACCCCAATGCAATTTAATAAATATTGAAAAATGCGCTTTACTACACAGTTTCAGTGAAAACTTAAATAATGTTTTGAAAAAAGAATGAACTTGCAAAAAGGAATAATATGGAAGAAGAAAGAATATGGAAGAAGGAAGAATATGAAAGAAGGGCGAATATGGTAGAAGGAAGAAGATGGAAGAATATGGAATAAGGAAGGTTTTGAAAGAAGGAAGAATATGGCAGAAGGTGGAAGACGGAAAAAGGAGGAATATGGGAGATAGAAAAAGAAAGAACATGGAAGAAGATGGAAGACGGTAGAAGATGGAAGGTGGAAGATGGAAGAAGGTAGAAGTTAGAAGATGGAAGTAGGAAGATGAAGGAAGAAGATCGAAGAAGGTGGAAGATAGGAGAAGATGGTAGAGGATGGAAGAAAGAAGAAGGAAGAATATGGAAAAAGGAAGAATATGAAAGAAGGACGAATATGGTGGAAGGAATAAATAATGTTTTGAAAAAATAATGAACTTTCAAAAAGGAATAATATGGAAGAAGGAAGAATATGGAAGAAGGAAGAATATGAAAGAAGGACGAATATGGTAGAAGGAAGAAGATGGAAGAATATGGAATAAGGAAGGTTATGGAAGAAGGAAGAATATGGCAGAAGGTGGAAAACGGAAGAAGGAAGAATATGGAACATAGAAAAAGAAAGAACATGGAAGAAGATGGAAGACGGTGGAAGATGGAAGGCGGAAGATGGAAGAAGGTGGAAGTTAGAAGATTGAAGTAGGAAGATGAAGGAAGAAGATCGAAGAAGATGGAAGATGGGAGGAGGTGGTAGAGGATGGAAGAAAGAAGAAGGAAGAAGATGGAAAAAGGAAGAATATGAAAGAAGGACGAATATGGTGGAAGGAATAAATAATGTTTCGAAAAAAGAATGAACTTGCAAAAAGGAATAATATGGAAGAAGGAAGAATATGGAATAAGGAACGTTATGGAAGAAGGAAGAATATGGCAGAAGGTGGAAGACGGAAGAAGGAAGAATATGAAACATAGAAAAAGAAAGAACATGGAACATGGAAGAATATGGTAGGCGGAAGATGGAAGAAGGTGGAAGTTTTCTAACTTCTACATCTTCTGATGGAAGTAGGAAGTAGAAGGAAGAAGGTCGAAGAAGGTGGAAGATGGGAGAAGATGGTAGAGGATGGAAGAAAGAAGAAGATGGAAAAAAGACGAAGATGAAAGAAGGAAGAAGATGGAAGATGGAATATGGAAGAACATGGAAGATGGAATATGGAAGAACATGGAAGATGGAAGAACATGGAAGATGGAAGAACATGGAAGAAAGAAGAAGATGCAAGAAAGAAGAACATGCAAGAAGGAAGGAAACACACAGTTTCAGTGAAAACTTAATGTTTTGAAAAAAGAATGAACTTGGAAAAAGGAATAATATGGAAGAAGAGAGAATATGGAAGAAGGACGAATATGGTAGAAGGAAGAAGATGGAAGAATATGGAAGGTTATGGAAGAAGGTGGAAGATGGAAGAATATGGAAGATGGAAAAAGGAAGAACATGGAAGAAGGAAGAAGATGGAAGAATGTATAACGAGGAAGATGGAAGAAGGTGGAAGTTAGAAGATGGAAGTAGGAAGATGAAGGAAGAAGATCGAAGAAGGTGGAAAATGGGAGAATATGGTAGAGGATGGAAGAAGGAAGAAGATGGAAAAAAGAAGAAGATGAAAGAAGGAAGAACATGGAAGAAAGAAGAGCATGCAAGAAAGAAGTACATGCAAGAAGGAAGGGCATGGAAGAACATGGAAGATGGAAGTACATGGAAAATGGGAGATGGAAGAAGATGAAAGTAAGAAGAAAGATGGCTAAAAGAGGAAGCGAAAAAAGGCGAAAGTCGAAAAAGAAGGAAGGAGGAAGGAGGGAGTATAAAAAGGCGAAATCCCCGATCAAGCTACAAAAACAAAGAATGAAGAAGAGAAAATGGCGAGAAAGCCGATCAAGTTGCAAGGAGAATTAATGACATTTTGAAGAAGGAAGAACGAAGAAAGGAGGAAGATGGAAGAACTAAAAACGCAAAAAAAGCCGATCAAGCTGAAAAGAGAAAGAATGTAGAAGAGATTTTGAAGGAGGAAAAATGAAGAAGGAGGAACAAAGTATAAAAGGACAAGAGCACTGATGAAGCTGTAAAGGGTTAACGAAGAAAATATTTTTGGTTGAAAGAGGAAGAAGTAGTACGAAGGAAGACTGAAGAAGGAGAAGGAAATAGGAAGAAGGTGGAGGAAGAAGTAGCGGGAATAAGAAGACGTAAGAAGGAAGAATAAGAGGTGGAAGGACGAAGTATAAATAATGCTAAAATCCGATCAAGCTGCAAAGCGAAATAATGAAGAAGATATTCTGAAGGGGGAAGAAAGAGGAAGAAAGAGAAGGAAGAATACAGAAAGAGGAAGGAAGGAGGAACAAGGAAGAAAGAAAGGGAAAGGAGAAGGAAGAACAACGATGAATTATAAAGTATAAAACAGGCGATCAACCCGATCAAGCTGCAAACATGACGAACGGAGAAGAGATTCTGGGTTAAATATACAACAAACGTGTATCCGTAATTGAATCGTTGCATTGGTCGGAAGAATTATTAGCTGTAGGCGAACAGCTTCATGTACTTCAGCAAACAAGCAAATACACAGCGATCGTTATGTCATGTGCAGAGATACATGTTGGTAAACCCTATCATATTACAAACTAATAAATTACGGTCGTGATAAGAGGCTTCGGGTGGTTGGTAGGCGTGTTCGGCCGAGCGATACTAGAGAGTCCCGGTGACACATTCTCCAGATAGTAATAATAGTGTTCCACGGGATAGGCTCTGCGGGAGGTGGTGCGGTGGGAAGGGTTGTATAACACGCCAACTAAACCACTCAACCCGCCGCATGACCTATACCAACGAGTTGAGGTCATCCATCCGTCAATGTGTGTGTGTGTGTGTGTGTTTGTGCATGCGCGCACTAAGCGGGCTTCGCACTGTGGCAATAATCTTTTTTTAAAGCCTCTGCTGGACGAGATATTGCGCACGAGCGAATTTCTAAGGTCTTCACTCCATTGCGGATAATTTTAAATAAAGATAGCTTAGGAAAATAAAGGTTACCGCACAGCACTTGACAGAAGCCTTCGCCACATTTGTTATTTTTAAAATATGGTGAATTTGAATAGATAACACTTGATAACACAAATGAAACTGGCCTTGAATCTGACTTAAAACTTATAAAAGTAGGTTTTGGGTTAATTTTGAAAGATCACGCGATGTAGGATCCTTCAAATATGGTGTTTATCTCTCTAAGGAGAAAGAATGGGAAAGATGCAAAAACGGAGAAGGAAGAGGAGGAAGATGTGGAAGAAATAAGAAGGGAAAAAAAGAAGGGGTGAATAAGAAGGAAGAAAAAAGAAAGATGAACCGGGAAGACGGAAGAACCAAGTATAAGAAAGGCAAGAAACCGACCAAGATGCAGAAAAGGAAGAAAGAAGAGATTCTGGGTAAAATAATACAAAGCAATTTGATCCATGATTGAATCTTTGCGTTAGTCGGAAGAGTTACTAGAAGAAGGAATAATGAAAAATCTGACTGAAAAAGTCTAAAAGGTCGTTTTACGTTAATTTTGAAAGGTCACGCGACGTAGGATCCTTCAAATAAGGCGTTTATCTTTCTAAGGAGGAATAATGAGAAAGATGGAAGAAGGGAGAAGGAAGAAGGAAGAGAAGGGAGAAGGAAGATGATGAAGACGGAGGAAGATGTAAGAATGTGGAAGAATGAACAAGGAAAAAATACGAAGGGGGAGAATAAGAATGAAAAAAAACCAGAAGGATGAAGAAGGAAGGCAAAAGAAGAAGGAAGAACAAGGAATATGGTAGAACGAAATATAAAAAAGGCAAGAAACCGACCAAGCTGCAAATAAGAAAGGTGAGATTATACGTAAAATTATACAAATAAATTTAATCCATAATTGACTCCTTGCGTTGATCGGAAGAGTTAGTAGAAGGTGGAAGAAGGAAGAATGTTACTCTAAAAGGTATGAAAGGTCGTTTTGGGTTAAATTTTGAAAGATCGTCGACGTAGGGATCCCCCTAAATAAGGCATTTATCCCTCTAAAGGACGAAAAAGATGGAAGAAGGAAGAGAGGAAGAAGGAGAAATATGGAAGAGTGAAGAAGGAAAAACGACGAAGGGCGGAGTATTAGAAGGTAGAAACAAGAATGAACGAGGAAGACAGAAGAAGGATGAACAAAGAAGACGGAAGAACGAAGTATAAAAAAGGCAAGAAAACCGACCAACCTGCAAAAAAAGTAGAAAGAAGAGATTCTGTGTAAAATAATACAAAGAAATTCGATCCATAATTGAATGCTTCCGTTAGTCGGAAGAGTTACTAGAAGGAGGAAGAAAGAAGAATGTGACTCTAAAAGGTATAAAAGGTCGTTTTGGATTAAATTTTGAAAGATCGTTGACGTAGGATGCTTTAAATAAGGCATTTATCCCTCTAAGGAGGAAAAGGACAAAGATGGAAAACGGAAAAGAGGAAGAAGGAAAAACGATGAAAGGGGGAGATTTAGAAGGTAGAAACAAGAATGAACGAGTAAGACAGAAGAAGGAAGAACAAGGAAGACGGAAGAACGAAGTATAAAAAAGGCAAGAAAACCGTCCAAGCTGCAAACAAGGTAAAAGGAAGAAATTCTGTGTAAAATAATACAAAGAAATTCGATCCATAATTGAATCCTTCCGTTAGTCGGAAGAATTCAATTACTAGAAGGACGAATTACTAGAAGAAGGAAGAAAGAAGAATGTGCCTCTAAAAGGTATAAAAGGTAGTTTTGGGGATAATTTTGAGAGGTCACGCGAGATAGTATCCTGATAATAAGGCGTTTATCTCTCTGAGAAGGAAGAATGGAAAAGATGCAAGAAAGGACAACGAACCTTCCATCGTCTTCTGCCTTCGTCGTTCACACTTCTTTTTTCTTCCTTCTTATATATATCCCCCCGTCGTCTTTTTACTTTCTACCTTCTTTCACATTCTTCCATCTTCCTCTTTCTTCGTCCTCTTCGTTTCTTTTATCTTTTTAAGAAGGAAGAAAAAAGAAGAAGTGTGAACGAGGAAGGCTGAAGAAGAAGGAAGAGAAAAAAGTATGAACAAGGAATGCAGAAGAAGAAGTAAGAATAAGGAAGGTGGAAGAAGGAAGCAAGAAAACCAAGCTGCAAAGTGGAAAAATATGAGATTCTGGGTAAAATAATACAAAGAGATTTGAGCTATAATTGAATCCGAAGAAGAAAGAAGGCAGATTGTGACTCTAAAACGTATAAAAGGCCGTTTTGGGTTAATTTTGAAAGATCACACGACGTGGGCTCCTTCAAATAAGGCGTTTATCTCTCTAAGGAGAAAGAATGAAAAGATGGAAGAAGTGAGAAGGAAGAGGAGGAAGATGGAAGATTATGGAAGTTGGAAGCAGGAACAAGACGAAGAGGGAGAATAATAAGGAAGAAAAGAAGGATGAACAGGAAGGCAAAAGAAGAAGGAAGAACAAGGAAGACGGAAGAACGCCGTATAAAAAGGGCAAGAAACCCGATGAAGCTTCAAAAAGAGGAATAAACGAGAGATTTTGGGTAAAATAACACAAAGAAGTTCGGGCCATAAATCCGTGCGTCAAAAAAAGGTATAAAAAGGGTCGTTTTAGGTTAATTTTTAAAGGTCACGCGAGGTAGGATCCTTCTTCTTCTGCCTTCTTCTGTCTTTTTACTTTCTTCCTTCTTCCACATTCTTCCATCTCCCTCCTTCTTCGTCCTCTTCTTTTCTTCCTTCTTTTTAAGAAGAAAGAAAAAAGAGGTATGAACGAGGAAGGCAGAAGAAGAAGGAAGAACAGAAGTATGAACATGGGATGCAGAAGAAATCTATAATTGAATCCGAAGAAGAAAGAAGGAATATTGTGGCTCTAAAAGGTATAAAAGGTCGTTTTGGGTTAATTTTGAAAGGTCACGCGACGTGGGATCCTTCAAGTAATGCGTTTATCTCTCTTTGTGTCACTAGAACACCTATCTGCCCTATCCACAGCATTATACATTATTATGTATGTGCATATATAGAGAATTTCATTCATTTCAGGGACGATATAGGATTTCATGCGCATAATGCGAATCCCGGGTGACGTCCCGACCTAGTTTCAGATGACCCGGCCATCGTGACCCATTTCTCGTTGTCCTTGCATCGAGATGCAACTGCATGTGCGTCATCGTTCCCTGGGAAACTCGCAGCCACACGGCCTTTAGTTAATGGAAACAGGATCGTACGGCTTGTTTATATCCCATAGCAATATCGCTTTTTAATGATGTTTTGCTCTCAGTTGCGCAGATTAAGGTCGAAAATACAGTGGGCCGATCAAATGGCTCGTTGCCGTTGGGGAATTGATCGTTTGGAGTTATTTCCACGGTCCAGGGTTATCATGGTTAATGTTCAGTGTAGATGCGCTCATTAGATATAGGATACTATTTTAGGTGCAATTTTTACAGTGGAATAAACAAAGAGAAGTTGGTGTGGGATGACAATGTGGATGAGGCATTGTTTCTGAGATCAAACGAGTATTTGCACAAAAGCCAGGGGTGCGGCTTTTGAAAGTACTGATGGAATTGGAACCTTGAACTGAAAGAAGAGAATGAAGGAATTATTTGAAATTATTACTTAAATAATACTCTTAGAGTATACTCGCGAAAATATCGAGAAACGTGTTTGGAAATATTTTGATTTGGTTCTCTACACATGGATAATGTATCATAATGTCACAGCATCATTTTGATGTGCATTTTGATAATTATGATAATGTTAATACATACTCCGATATCAATAAAAGCAAAAGCAAGTTTCTTGGCTTTTCTTGGTCCATTCTTTTTCAAATAATCTAAACATTGCATAATCTTTGGATTGCTTATTTGGATTACCTACTACCACCTTGAGATTCCTTATTAAAAATGAGATTATCTCAGTGGTAACAGTGGGTGTATCACATGTATCATATCTGGTTATTGGTATTTTTAATAATAGAAATATTGTCAATAGTAATATGCATATGTGTTTCTACTATCGCCCAGGTGGAATTGCGGCTTTACTATCACAAATTTGCAACATACCGATATTTCATAAATCATTTACATATTCAATATATTTTATTTTTTTATTCATCGGCTTGTATACAGGTCTATCCAAAATAATCTTGATGATTGGAGTAAACAATCCAATATATTTATTTTGTAAACCACACCTTGTTTTTTACTACTCTAATGACATTTTAGGATTAAAAATCAGGTATTCCAAGTTAAAACTTGTC
Organism: Aphodius sticticus; assembly: GCA_963966075.1. Classification (NCBI taxonomy): domain Eukaryota; kingdom Metazoa; phylum Arthropoda; class Insecta; order Coleoptera; family Scarabaeidae; genus Aphodius; species Aphodius sticticus. Next base: position 69,285,339 of record OZ014509.1, read on the forward strand.
AATGTTGTCAACAAAAGAAACAAATCCTTGAGATTTCTTTTAGCTACTCAACATGATTAAAACATAGCCAACAACAACAGATTATTATTATCATTAGTATTAAACTGAATTTTCGAACATAAAGATCTTCCCCTGCTGTTGGCCACCACCCTGCACCATTTTCGGATACCACATCATACAGGGTGTTAACATATCATACAGGGTGTTGCACTTCGTGGTATCAGATGGATACACACGCAGTTGCAAAATGTACGTGCGGAGTGACATCAATAAAGATGATACAAAAATTTGAACAAATTTTTAAAATCCGAAAAATTAGACAAATATAATTTTCAAAAATATTTAGGGAAATAAATGCATTTTTTTTGTTGGGAATCCTGCTAAAAGTTATAAGAGTTTCTTTTGTTTTTTAATAGAACAGTATGTTTTTTTCCTCTCTCAAATTTAGTAGACGATTTTTCTGAATTCGACCATACTCAAATGTTTTGGCTAAATTTGAACTTCAAATTGTAGCTATTTACTTTTAAAAGTTTTGATGTTTTAAATCTCTGCAATAATAAAGAGACGGCTCCTCTATTTTGAATGGATTCTTGTTAAATTTTCGAGAAAGTAACAATTAAAAATTATGAAATATTCATAACTCTGGGAAACGTGGATATTCTAAATTTATTTATTATTATGTGATTTATTTGCGCAGAATCGCAACCGAACTAAAAAAAAACACCTAAAGTATTCGAAAAAGTTAAGATTAGAATGTAAAAAAAAGGATTTTTTTATTAATTAACAGCACCTCATAGGTACTTTGATGACTATCTAGCTATACTAATCTAACCTAAATTGCGACGTATAAAAAGTGTATAAAAAGTGTTCGATATTAAGTGTTCCCCATTGGTGTAATTTAAATTTAGTTTGGATGCTGACGCTTTAAACTTCACACACGCACGTTGCTCTGCTTTGTTCACCTATCACTCACATAACACTGTGCTCTGCTTTTTTAACATCACTTCACCAACTCAAAAGGTTTAGTTCTTTTGAGTCTTCGCACACTGTCATAATTGTCAAGAAGCTGGATTGCCTCAACATTCGTGTGCTCGAGAGTCTGTTCTGATGATTCACTGCAAACTTTCCAATTTCGTTGGTTACCAATTCCATCTCAAGATCCCTGTGGAGATTTCTGTTTCTTATATATCAAGGTGCACCCACGATGTTTCTTAGCACTTTATTTTGGAAGCGTTGAATGAATTGCTTGGCTTAGTGCAGCCCCACAGTTGGATACCATAGGTCCACACAGGTTTAAGTATCTGCTTGTAAAGTAGGAGTTTATTATACAGGGTGTTCCTAAATATCATGTAAATACGAAAAGGGGTAATTCTTTGGCTTATTTAATGACTAAAAATTCATATAAACATAGGTTCGCAAACACTTCGTTGCCGATCTACAGGGTGTTGAAATTTCAAGGTTTTTTTTAGTTTTTGCTTGATAGCTCTTGTATCCTAGTTTTAACTTTTAACAGTTGGTGGCGAATAATATATCAAAATAAATACAAACAAAAGGTTATCAAAAAATGCATTTTGTATTTTAGAATCCACCAAGGGCGCACCAAAAAAAAGTTCATGGGGAGAAAAGGGGACAAGACCCCTGAAAAATTATCTCCCTGTAGATTCTGAAAACCATTTGGTATGCCCAATCATGTAAGTCCTACAGCGTAACCCATATTCCAAATTAGAGCTAAATATCTCAAAAACTACAAGTGCAATAAAGAGAAAACTAAAAAATCTTGAAATTTCAAGACCATGTAGATCGGCAACGAATTGTTTGCGGACCTATGTTTATATGAATTTTTAGTCATTAGCTAAGCCAAAGAATTACCCCTTTTCGTATTTACATGATATTTAGGAACAGCCTGTATATCGACAAAGCCGACCAATAAGCCAGTAGATTTTCTTGTATCTTATGCCCAATTCTTCTCGTTTCTTTTTAACGTGTGCTTTCCAGCGAAGCTTGGTGTCCAGCGTCATACAGAGGTATTTTGCGGTGTTCGAGTAGGGTACGGTGGTGTTGTTTATTTTCACTGGAACATGTTGTATTCGCTTATTAGTAAAATTTATGTGAACGGATTTGGTTTCGTTCAATGCAATTAGCCATCGTTGCAACCAATCACTAATATTGTTGACAGCATTCTGCAGTTTTAGCGTTGCTCCTTCAACATTTGTATCTACTGTCATGTGTGTAAAGAAGGTAAAGAATTGGGCCAAGTACACTACCTTGTGGTACTCCAGCATTAATACTTTTGAGAGTTGAGTACTCATTATCTTGTTTTATACGGAAGTATCTGTTAGTGTTAGTGTTAGTGTTAATAGTTGGCTATACTCGAAGGGTAGTATCCGTTCCAGCTTATAGAGTTGTCGAATGTGTGTTTCTGAATCCAGACTGACGAGCGGGTATAATGTTTCTTTCATCTAAGATTGGCTTCAGTCGTTTTGCAATATATTTATTATTATGTGATGTATTTGCGCAGAATCGCAACAGAACTAAAAAACACCTAAGTATTCGAAAAAGTTAAGGTTAAAATGTAAAAAAAAATGTGGATTTTTAGTGGCTCAACATAATTTCCTAGAATCTTCAAAATAAAAGTTTTTCAAAAGTGTCTTTGAAGCACTGATAGCGTTTATATTGATGGCGTTTATATTTCAACTGGTGTACCCGGGCGTCCAAACAACAAAAACGAAACCGCAAGATGATGCGATTAGCTGGAACTTTTGAGTCAGTTTTTGTCAAACATTTAAGGCTATAGAACTACAACTGCAGTAGAACAACATCATCTAAACCCCAATAAGTTATAAACAAAAACAAAACGGAGTATGCTTCTGAAAGATTGCTTCACTTAATTTACTTCATTATTGCTGGTGGAAAGTTTAATTATTCCTGTATTATTATTGATGCCTTCATTTTTTTTCTTCAATATGGTTTACACAATTGTTCATAGAAACCTGGGTTTCTTTTTTTATTTGCGGGGGCGGGTTCAGGGAACGCGCCGGCCCTAATATTATGCATAGATCTTTCGCATCCCTGCTTACGCATAAGAATTTAAAACTTTCATCATCGCATCCGCGTTGCATCCTTTGATATCCCCTTCCACCCTCTACGATACGAGGGTTGCTAATAATACTCCATGCGTATGCACCACCCGTATGACGGTTGCGGCGTGGGTTGTTTTTAATTAACCGCGGATCGCTGTGCGCGCACCCCCGCCCGAGCCGGAGCGTTACAACTACCCCGGCAACAGAGCGTAGGGCGGCAACGTGGCGTTTCGCCCTCACCCTACGCCGCCGCTGCAGTCTCTGACCTCAATATTGACGATGCAGCGCGCCGCCGCCGCGGCGCCACCGACCCACCACCGGCGTCATACCGCGTACGACAAAGTGAGACGAAATCTGGCCCCGATGTTTCTTCTCTCTGTCGGGCATCAGGAAGTCTGCGTTTGTACGAATAGCAACAAAAACAAACGAATCGCCACTATTGATAGAACGGGGCAGGGCCGGAACAAGCCGCTATGGATCCGAAGGGTTGGTCGTACAGTTATAACGAAATGGTAGACTTTCGTCCTCATTTCACGACTTCGAAACATCGGCAAAAAATGTTTGTACTAAGATACAGAAAGATGAGGAGTAGACAAGTAGTTACACAATGTGTTTCTTAAGATCAATTTGAATAAATCAGCCTTTAAGAGAATTAATGTAGTCCGTAGTTGCCCAACGTAGATCCCAATAAATCTGGTCCAGAACCATCAATACATAACTACTAATGCAAGATTAACTATTTGGTTGCACTGCTTAGGTCTATAGTCAGGAGGAAAGAAGCAAATGGGTGGGTTGGCTGCCCAGTGGTGTAAGTCCTTAGAACTCGGGTAAGACTTACACCACCTGGCAGCCACCCCTTCCAAATGTTACTAAACCTAACGCCACCAATTTGTAATCGACGTCGCAAAACCATCGATTTTGCTCGATTTTCGGAGCGCAAAGGTTTTTTCCCACCTTTGGTTTACAGATTTTTACCGGATCCGTCAAATAGCCATTATAAATGTAAGGTTATAACTGATAGTTACCTAACTAGTTTATGGTAACTCCTAGATATATTTTGCCATTATTAATGCACACTACACTCGTAGCTAGGCAAGTATCCGTTTGGACGTGGTTGGCAACAGATAATGCAGTGTAGCCAATATGAAAAAAACAATTTTTCTAGTAATACCACTATTTGTGAACTGGTCGGAAGAAAGGGGTACAGTACAGAAAGTAGTTTCCAGAAAAAGAAATCCCCCCAAATTTGAGACAAATGGTTAACACGTGCCACTGAACACCTCACATTTCCCATTTAAAATACATTGCAAAAATGCATCGTTCTTTCTTTTTCACGGTTCGGATTTAGAAAAAAAAGTTGCGGAGATTATCAGAAATTGGTCAGAACTCCCCAAGGAACAAATCCACAACCGCTATTTTTTTGTTCACCACCTCCACCCTCCCCATAGTACCCAAGATATGAGACAAAAGTTTCCCCAAATTTACAATGTTACGTGTTTTATTATTGTTTTTTGCAGAAGTGATTAATTATTATTAAAATATTATAAATATTTTCCATTTTTTTGCAGAAAGTATTAAATTACTGGCTTTTTTCTCATTTAATAACTAGTTTGCAATTGTTTAAATAAATACCATTTGTTTAAACAAAAATATACAATGGTACTGACGTATCTTTTTAGCAAAAATATTATTGTATTTCTTGTCTTTTTTTCTTGCCAAATTTGTTAACTAATTTTCAATTATAACCTATAATAATAATTAGTGTTGCAACCATATTACTTGTTTGACCGATTTCGTAAAACCTCCAAAATTACAAAAAAGGCCTTGTAGAAATCCTATAATAATTTTTGTCAAGAAATACGTACTAACATTGAATATTATTGTTTAAACAAATTTATTTGTTGAAACCCCTACTGTTCCCTTACTATTATTGTAAACCCACCTTATCTGACAGCTTAAGGTTAGGGCTAACCTAACCTACAAAATTATGCTTACATGGCACTTTAGTGCTATTAAATTCAAACGAGAGAAGCATAAGAGCGCGTTCGGATAATCGGATAGGGTACGGTGAGAGTGACGCGCTGCATAATAGGCGGACTAGCGTCATACGGCGTTTATCTGTATATAAGAGAGAGACAGCCGACCCAGGTTATCTGAGCATTGCTCTCCCCATACCCTACCCTGACAAACCGAACGCGCTCTAAGCGTACTAACGAATGACGTCACTGGAGACTGAGCCAATTACCGTGCGTTTTCACGTGATAGGACGTGAATATATTCAATTTTAATTTCGTTTTTTAATAGAAATAGAGCATATTTTTATTGAAAATTAATAACAAATAGTTTTCTTAAACTGTAATCTATTAGGATGATTATAATACAAGCCATATTTTTAATACAGTCGAATACCCTATTGCACATTAAGTAACAAATTACAAAGGAAACATGCCAACAATGTAACAATAGTAATTTCTACAAAAGGAAAAACAAAAAACATTATAAATTTTTGGTGCTTTTTTAAAGAATTGGAAATTCGTTAATTAATGATAAAAATGCCAACAATTTAATAATATTGTCCTTGTAGATTTGCGGAATACACCAATCAATTTAATAATAGTTTCTGCAATAAATATGAAAAATATGTCCGTAACAATGTATATACTTATTTAAACAAATAGTATTGGTTTAAACAATTACAAATTAGTTAATAAATGTCAAAAAAACTGCCCATAATCAAATAATAATTTATGCAAAAAATATAGAAAATTATAAAAAATAAATAAAATAGCGTTTAAATACTCCCTACCATAGAAAATTATGTCTATTACAATGTATTATTTGTTTAGACAAATGGTATTTGTTTAAACAATTGCTAATTAGTTAATAAATGACAAAAAGACAATAATTTAATAATTTTTGCAACAATTGGAACAAGTACAAATGGTAATTTGTTTAAACAATTTTTTTAATTTTTAAATTACTTAATAAATTCCAAAAAGCATGTTAATAATCCAATAATAGTAATTTGGGTACTGCACGGAGTGTGGGGGCGGTGAAAAGAATACTGGTTGTGGATTTGATCTTTGGGAAGTTCTGAACAATTTCTGATAATCTCCCGCAACTTTTTTCTAAATCCGAAACATAAAAAAAAAGGAAAAAGAGATGCAGTTTTCCAATGTATTTTAAATGGGAAATTTGAGGTGTTTGGTGCACGTGTTAACGTTAACCGATTTTCCTCAACCGACTGGGGGGGATCGTTGCCCTCCAGCAAAAAAAATGATATTGCAAGGTATAAATTTGGGCCACGATAGGGTACAGCGCTGCCCGGCGCTAAATAAATAGTATGGAGACATGTGTTTGAAGACTCATGACTCTAAAATGAAATAAAGTATGATATACTGATCACCCTTAAGAAAATTAATGGAGTCCGTACTAGCCCAGAGGCAGAAGCAAATCTGGGCCAGAACCATCATTACATAACTACTATTGCGTATTTAGTCGTATTTAAAGAAGCGGATACGTATTCCTCATATTATTCCACTTCCAGATTCTCCTACTATTAAACTTGGCGGATTCCTACCATTTCTCGTACCACTATTTGATGGTCTATCGGCAGCAGGAGCACTCGCTTCCGGTTTTCGCAATGTTCTGAAAGCCATAAAAAGTGTAACAAACGACATCAATAAATTGGCTGAACAATCGAGACATTATAAACCAATGGATGACTATTATAATACCCCTCCATTAATGATAATTATCATTATTTCATAAAAGAACTATCAGAGTACGGTCCTGCGTGGACAATGGGGAGATAATGGAGAGCATGCGACGTAGACGAAGGGCGTGTGTCGCTTTCGGGCGAACATTTCAGGATCGCTGAAACCGTGCTGCTTTTATTATCCCTTTTAAGAATGTAACAGATGTCAGGCTTTTGTGCCCATTCTTCCATTATTATTCTTTCCTTAGCGTTCTACTAAACGATTTTTGAGACAATATTTTCTATCCGTTTAGAAGCAGGGAGGTTTTTGATGACATTTTGCCGGATTGTGTCCCAGGAGACAGAAAAAATGTGGCTAAAAGTCATTAAAGGATATCGGTAGAAGTGTTTTTTTAATAATCCGTTGAGAATACAGTTAATAATGGTCTTAGAGATATCTTAAAACAAAAAAAACTTTTAAAGGCAAGAAAAAACATTTTTTTGGTATGTTTAGCTTATACCGTGAAAAAGGCTAATATTATAAAGGTTCCGGAACGAGGCGACTGGCAAGTAGCATTTGTAACCAGATGTTTGGGTTTTCTTTTCATAGCTTTAAGGTTCAAGCTTTCAGTTCAGCCTACCTAGAAAATTTACAGGTTGTGTTACTTTTTCGGAAAACTTGAAAGAGTGCGTCTTTCTGACATTTGCATTTTTTTTAACCGAAGCTGGATTAAACTTTATGTAGGCTGAAAATAAAGCTCTGGAGTCTTTGGGACATTAAAGCCATGAAGCGAAAATGTATAGTACTAGGCTGAAGTGATGCAATTAATATGATACCCTATGTATAATTTATGTTGAAATAAGTTAGATGTTGCTCTGTCATCCGTTTTGCTAAAGATGGTACCCGGTGTTTTTAAATATGGAACCACCAGGTCTTTTATCGACTCTAAAACAAAGGTTTACTTATGGGTCATTTCTTGCAACTTTGTTCAATGGAACTTGAATATTAGATAATTTACAACTACCTTAATTGTTAAGATTCTCAAAACAAACAGTTGGTGTAATAAATGACAATACAGACTGCAGAGTGTCATAACAGTATTAACAAACAAAAATTACTTAATTGTAATTGACTGGCTCTAGAAGGGAATGGGAAGACACACCCATTCCCATAGGACTTACAGCCCTATAAAAAAAACTCTACTAATCGCCAATATGGCTGCACCTTAAATGCTCGCTTCTCTTATAGTTTTACTCTCTCTACTACCATTTTAGCGCGAGATTTTTGGTGCCATCCAGAGCCAAGGTCTACGAACCTGCATCTTTCAGTTTTCACCAATAGACCTGTCATGACAACTTCCCTTTCTACAGGAAAATGCTGCAAGGCATTTTACGTAAAACTCAACCACAGATGCATCATGACGTATACATAGTACATAGACCATAAAGGTCAAACCAGATATAGGTAAAACTACGAGAGCTGAAGTTGAGTCATCGCCTAAAAACGTAAGAACAGACGCATGAAAAAGCACTCTGTTTCTTTCTAACGCACGGGAATGGTCAGTAACGTATCAGCAAAATAACAGCTGGAATCGATGACTCCCCTTCAGCTCTCGTAGTTTTACCTATACTTCATCGATCCATCCACTCGTAGGGCCACGTCCAGCTGCTCATGCATAATCAAACAAATCCACAGTTGCATTCACCATCGATCTGTTGCCAGTCGCCCATCGTTGGCATTTAAATAATTTCAACTCGAACTTTTTGGAAAACTCGACAATAGAAAAAGAACTATTGGCTATTGTCTGTGCGAGTAAACAATTTAGACCCTTTATATCCGAAACAAAATTTACTTATGAAGCATTTTATAAATATGTTGTAAATAAAATAAATACCTTTTTATTTAAATACCGTCTTTTTGTGGAAGTTGATATTTTAAAACAAAGTACTTCTTGGTACACTCGACAATAGAAAAAGAACTATTGGCTATTGTCTGTGCGACTAAACAATTTACTATCGGTTGCAAAAGTATTGAGCCCTGTGTTTGGACGCTTGTTTGAACTCTGCAACGACTGAACAAAAAATGAAATTAAGTGTGTTATACTCCTGAATTATTTCTTCATAACATAAGTGACTTTTCTACCGCTAGGTTTGGACAGAAGCGCGAGAGAAGAGAATGTGCCCTATTTTAGCAGTTTTTAATAAACGCTGGTCTTTCCAATTTTTTTCCTCCTAAACTGCTTCCCTAAAAAAATTCAAATTTACACACTAATTTTCCTAGCAATAAAGGCTATAAACAAGTTTTTCATGAAAGCGGACATCTCGGCAAACAGTATTACCACGACAACGCCACAGGAACGAAAACCATCGCAAAATTTTGTTTAATGATGCTATTGAAATAGAAATACATTTTAGATGTTCGTTAATTTTATAAAGCGATATAAATATACAATATAATTTTGGTATACCGCGCAAGTACGTCACGGAGTCGCACGGAGTTGGTCACCGGCTTGTTTCGAAGTCGGCTTACAGCCCGTACTTGGAATTAAAACAAACATCGTACATATTTATTGATGTAGGCAGAATCGAAGTTGCAGGTTAGAAATGGTGGACTCTTTGTTTAATGAATGAATAGTTTGCAAGTGTACAGCAAAGAGCTGTAAAAATGTTTTTTTTTTGTTTTTAACGCATTTTGAATCAATAGCATCAATCAAATTTAATATTATCAGGTAGCAGCAAACAAATTATATAAATACATAAATATTCCATTGATAACTAATTTCTTGAATAAAGTTTCTTGAGTAACTGCGTTGCGTGCGTACGTGTTTTGCAAGTCTTCAGCAAAAATGCTGAAGTATTCGTCCAAGGAAGTAAAACAATTAATTATCAACGTCAGAAATTGCTTTCTCAATTAACTATAGTACAGCAGTTGTATCTATCGAAAATCACCATCAACAGAAGGTACTTCTATTAGATTTAGCAAAAAAAAGTCAGATGCAATGAAGTAAAGTTATTGTGGTTACCTGTAGCCCATTACGAGTTTAATGCAATTGAATTAATCTGGGCTTACGTAAAAAATAAACTTGCAAAAAGCCACAATACATTTAAAAATAATGTGATGTTAAATTTATGCAACGAAGTAGGTGCTGTATCAAAAGAGATATGGCAAGATTGTGTTGCATCAGCAACTGATTTTCGGCAGAAATAATATTGCGAAGTTACAATAAATCACAAAACAGAATATGTATACAATTCCACAAATAAAGAAAAATATCACGTATGCTAGTTTACAAAATAAAACCGAACGAGAAATTGACAAAAATGTTGAATACGGTCCTGAAAGTTGACCGTTTGATATCGTCGCGCGTCTTGTATCGCTTCCCGCCCTTAATCCCCTTTCCCCGAGGGCAACCATCCTGCGCACAGAATCGATTACATTCATTTCACTCTTAAAAATTGCCAAATAACTTTTATGTTATTATACATCAATGGATGATTTTTTAGGTAAGTGGTTTACGAAAAAAATCGGAAAGTCAAGCATTATTCTAGAACCGCAAAAATCGGGTACCTTTTTCTACTTCTCTCGTGCTAGTGACTAAACCGATGGGCAGAAAAATTTGATAGTCACTCCTATTATGTAGAAATGATTCAGAAGGCTAACGCACTTTTTAAATTTTGTTTTTGTTCAGCCCTTTCACAGTTACGGGCCTTCAATCACAGGGCTCAATACTTTTGCAACCGATAGTAGAGCCTATATCTACGTAACAAAATTTACTTTAGTAACCATTATTAATAAAATACTTACCTTGTTTTCTTTTGTGTTATTTGATATGTTAAAACGTAGTAGGTATACCATACTATTGGGAAAACTCGACAATAGAAAAAGAACTATTGGCTATTGTCTGTGTATGTAGACATCGTTGACATTTAAATAATTTCAACTCAATTAATTCGCACAAAACCCGTCCGTCAGCGTGTCGATCCTCATGCATATAGATGTAGGGCCAATGGAACGTCGATGGAATGTCCGCCGGTGGTTTGGCGGGCCCAGGGAATTCAATGGAAATTCATAGTCGTCGATAACCCCATTCAGTTGTGCCGGGCGGGTGTGTTGTATCGACCGGTCTGCTCCGCCACCCCCGCGTTTGTCCGGCCACCCTTCTCCCCCACCCTTCTCGAGCAGCCGCGAGGTGCAGTTGAGGCGCTGCCGTGACCTCTGAACCCCATTGAAGGCTACGACCTATATTCAGCGCCTGGTGGACAGACGTGGCTGGGTGGGGAGCGTCCAGTGCAGGTTTTTTTTTTTTTAAATATGTTTAATTCCGTTTTTTTTTGTTGTCGTTGGAGGAAAGATTTGATTGATAAAAGTGTCTTAGTTTGTCTTCTATTGAGTTGTGTGGAAGAAATATTTCTTCCTGAAAGGATATTTCAGGATGTCACTACAATAAAGGTTAAAACAAAACATGTGTTTCTTTCGCGTTACAAAAGCCGAACGTCATCATCAATGATAAAACTCACTTTTTTATCGACTAGAGCCCTTTTAACATCCATGTAGTGTTGTTAGTTTGTCACCATTTTCTTAAATCCGTAATTAAAAATAATGGAGATCAGAAATGTTGGAGTTAGGAATTAGAATCAAATAACTGCGAGACGACGTAAAAATATTTTTTGTTTCACATTTGTCAAGCAAAATGTGAACAAAAAAATATTATAAAAATAAAGCAGAACTTAATAAATGAGAAAAAAAAATATTATTTTAAAATTTTATTTTTAATATTATTTCGTAAAATATCAAATTTCTTGCATGAAAAGTAGGTACTTATTGTCAAAAATTAGCTCATTTACGCTGAAAACATCTAAATCTTGTAAATCATGCAAGGGTTTTTTGATTTTTTGTCGGTTTTTGAAACAGGCATCTGACAAAAGAATTTGTTAATTCTGAAATTTTTAATTTTACTGAAAATACATGTTGTGTCAGAGTTAACACTGGCAAAAGTACATTATTAAATGCAGTTGCGTTATTTGTTGTTAATAATAATGTTGACATAACAACAAAAGATAGAATATTCAGTTTGATATCTGTAATTAACTTTACTTTTAAGCAAATTTAACAATTTCCTGTTTTGCATCCACTCTGTATGTTAAATCAATCTTCTGACTAAGGCTGTGGTGTTTCTAGGACATATAAACTCTTTATGAAGAATGTTTTTGAAAAATGAAAAAGTTCGTCTATTATAGATATTGTTAGGTTAATTATTAATTAATAAAAAAAACATTACCATATAAATGATTGCTCTGGCAGACAACAAAAGATTATTCTGTAGGTGTGCTTTTTTCGTACAATTTTGATCTGAAGAACGTTTATTATTTGATGATTTCTGAAAAACTAGACAAAATCCATCATTTCACATTCGGTTTTTGCGGAGGACATGCCAGAATTGGTTGTCACTTGTTCGATTTTTTTTCTATTGGCGAGGTTAGTCATTTAGCTTCAATTATTGTATTTTTGCCAAATTATGTAGTTGAAATGTATATAAAATTTTATATCGGTATCAGAACTCAATCATTTTTTTCTGATCATTACTTTGGTAGCTCTTCAAAAAAGAATTATTGAAAAATGAGAACAAAGTTAATAAACAAACAAAAAAGCATAATATCCTGAAAAAGTTGTTTTTAGTAGCTTCGGCTGATATAATTTCAGTCCTGCAATTTATAAAAGACCAATATCACACAACAACTGATAACTGAATAACATTTTCTGTTAAAGCATGTTTATTTCTTTTTAAACGTAAAAAATAATAACCCCAAAAAAGTAAAAATTCTTTGTGTTTGCTTTTTTTCAGCTGGCTATCCTAAAAATACATAGGATGAAATCTACGTTTCCTATGTTGTTTCTAATATTTGTACCATCTCCACGTTCTCTCTGCAGCCCTATATATTGTGTTCACATTCACCATGTATATCCTAGAACAGTGGTCCCTCGTCAACGGGTCCAAAAAAGTTACAGTTTTCTATTTTTAATAAAAAAATGTAAGCACAGAGCTGGCAGATTTAGTTTCATTTAAATGAATTTAGCAACTTTAGGAGATTCTTATTTTGATACTCCTTCAAAAATTGTTGATATAAAGGAATATACAATACCAAAAACAACAAAAAATTGCTCATAATTTATTAAATAACATGCAAAACGTTGAAAAACCTTTCACCAAATGTTTAGACAAGGATCAGCAATTAATTATTAATAACGAATAAAAAGTAATGTTTTGAAAAATGTTATTTACTTTTATGGAATGGTCTTACATCATAATTTGAAAATATCCGGACTGTACTCAGTCTTTTAACGTTGCTAGTAATTTTTTTTAAATACAATTTAGACCTTTTATCTACCAAACAAAATTTTATTTAGTAACCATTATTAATAAAATAACAATTCTTGCTTTTTGTGGAATTTGATATTTTGTAAACAAAATATGCCTGCTTTTGCGAAACTCCACAATAGAAAAAGAACTATTGGCTATTGTCTGTGCGAGTAAACAATTTAGACCTTATACACTGCTAAAAAAAATTAGTGGAATACTTTTTTCGAAACCTGTAACTTTTTAAATAATAGTTCTAGGCAAATCAAATTTGGTATACTTCAACGGCATAAATTTAACTAAAGAAATTATAAGTTACACTTAATAATGTAAATTAATAATGCAAAACAAAATGGATATCAAAATGGACTGTCATGGGTTTTCTGTGGATTGGTGAGGTTTAAACAGTGTATGCACTCCACGAGCACGAATCTCTTCCTCACACCTGCGTGGCATGCTTCGCACTAGTCTGCGAAGAGATTCTTGGAGTATGCTTTGCCATTCCCCAATCAGGACTTGTGTCAGTTCCTGTATGGTTAGTGGTGGATTAGGGCGCTTGCGGACATGTCAGTCAAGCTGATCCCACACGTATTCAATAGGATTCAGGTCAGGACTTAACGCCGGCCATTCCATGACCTGAATTCCACATGATTGTATAAAGTTTATGGTGATGCCGGCGGTATGTGGCTTTGCATTGTCCTGCATTAGGATGAAATTTTGACCGACGCCATATTCAGCAGGGTACCACCAGGTCCTCCAAGATGTTTTCGATGTATTTCATGGCATTTAGTCTACCAGGAACCACAAGATCAGTTCTGTTGTCTATACTAATTCCAGCTCAAACAATCACAGATCCACGACCAAATCTATCCACTTCCTGTATAGTAGCGGCTTCGTAGCGTTCACCAGGGCGTCTATATACACGTACTCGACCGTCGCAACGAGTTAAACGAAATCTGGACTCGTCTGTAAACAGTACAGGCGTCCAGTGACGAAGTTGCCAATCTCTGCGATCCAGAGCAAACCTCATTCGCGCTGCTTTGTGATGCTGCGTAAGGCGTGGTGCGCGTACATGTGCTCTTGGTTTCAAATTCGCTTGTTTTAATTTGTTTCTGACAGTTTGATCAGAAATTTCTGCTCCATGTGCTCGTCTTAGGTCGTTTAGGAGGTCTTGTGCTGTGGCGCAGTACGCTGGCGTAGAGAGGAAAGAACAAGAAATCGGCCTCATTTCACTTCTAATGACATTTCTAATCAACGAAAATGGACAACTGAATTCATTTGTCATCTTTAGTAGGCTTTCATACGTGAATTCAAAGCATACTTGACATGTTTTCCATTTTGTTTTGCGTTATTAATTTACAAAGTGTTCCCCTAATTTTTTTGAGCAGTGTATCTACGAAATTAAATTTACTTTAATAACCATTCTTTAGCAAAAATCCTGCAAGAATTCCTGAAAAAGCAAGGTAGGTATTTCATTAAACACTTAGGCATTCTCAACGTGATACGCCAGACTAATAAATTTCATTTCTTATACGATTTTTATTGGAATTGCTCCTTTATGTCAAAAAGGAACATCACTTCCACCGGATTCAAAGCGGTCTAAAAGTAGAAAGTAAACAACAATAGACCGGCCGAGAATAACGGTTGTGTCTGCTCGTCCCGGATGGATCATTCGCCGAAAGGTGGCGCTGGTGTCTGGTGCGGCCCGGGCCGTTTTTATGCGTCGGGAATTTCACTTTCCCAGTTCCACGACCTCGTCCTTGTCCCGACATAGTCCTCCAGTAACGATCCGTTACCCTTCCCAAACAGTCTAGACTCCATTCCCCACACTACCGCGTCGAACCCGCTCCACGTTGCCTACAACGACCAGCCCAGCTCGTCTGCTCTCCGACTGTTGTTTGCTGCACGCCTGTATTCAGCCAGCCCACCAGCATAGTCGACAACACACCGCCACATTCGTACGCACGCACGCGATGCCTGTCGTTTTATGGGAAACAAACAAACCAAATAACCGTTATTACGGCTTGTTTTGAGGATATTATGTATGAGTATAAGTAAGGGAGACCGGATTTTCTTTGTCTATGAAAATCTAAATTAGGGGTTAGTTAATTTTGGTTTTGAGTCTTCTTTAGAATTGATGAAATTTTAAACGCAGAAGGAAATGACATCTGTGATTTCTGTCCGAAAATGTGTGCTTCATTGCTTGTGAAATGATGATTTAGAAACTGGTGAATTTACTTGGGCTTGGTGAAATGGAACAGGTGCCTGTAATTCAAAAATTTGTTACTTTTGACATTTTCTGTCGTTTTTTGACAAATTAAGTACATAATAGACTTACTGGATTATTTGCGGTTTGGGTAGAATTAATTGCTTTGAAAATAAATACTGACTCCAAAATTGTCCATTGCGTAAGGTTATAAAGTGGGGTTAAAATGTGAAAAATATACGAATTTGGTAAGTGGTAAGTGAACCCAGTGTCCTAGAAACCTCAAAATGGTCTCATAGGAAACCTTATCCTTTGCACTTTTACCTGAAATCCTGAAAGTTTGTTCACAAATGTTTTTGAAGCACTTACAGCGATTCTTTAAGTGGTGTGCAGACGTCTTCGTAAAAGAAACAACAAAAAGCACAAGAATCTGACGTAGTATGCAACTTTCAAGCTCACATTCGTATTCAGCGCAAATAAATCAATACAGCGCGTCCTTTTCTTGAATATTTTCTTATGTAAGGCCAAACATTTTGTAAATTACTGTTAAGGGGAGGTTCTCATGTAGAGACCTAAAAAGTAGCTCAAATTTGGGAAAGTTTTTCAAACAAATTGTAAGAGATATCAATATTTTTTCATTTCCTATATATTTATTATACTTTAGTGTATAAAAGGAAGTTGTGCCATAAAAAACTATATGGAAATGGAAATTTCCAATGCGTTGTGAAACCTGATGAAATTAGTTGGAGGGTAAGCCAATATTTAGTTAAAAAAGTTGAAAATTGTCAAAATGGCTGCTGTTTGAATTTTAACATTGATTTTTCACAGCTTTTTTTCGTTTTCAAATCATTATAAATAATATAATTAATTAAAATATTCAGTTATTATGAGGTTCAGCCCCCAATAAAAAGTATTTTCTGTAAGGAAAAAAAAATTAACTCGATCCGTTTAACGATTTAAAAGTAATCGCGCAAGTTAGTTTGAAAGATCGTGTTTCTAGAAAAGCGCGACAGTTTATCGGTGTAATAAACTCTACAAGAGAAGGTAGAAACATTATACTTTTTAAAACTCCTTTTCTAAACGAATTCACCGAAATATGATAATTTACTCAACATAAGCACCTAGATCTATACGGTCTCTTTACTGTATCCAAATTTCACATTTCTACTTTAAAGCGTTACCGAAAATTATCATTTGATAAACACATCTCTTTGCGGCGGCTTAATGCAGGAAATTTCGACCGGAAAATCATTGGCTATAAAACCGTAAAACTTGCGAGAATCCAAAAACTGTTTCAAGGGCTTATTTTATACACTTCAAAGTTTCAAAATATAAAAAAAAAAATTTTTTTTCAACCGATTACATGGGAACCTCCTTAAGACAGTTCACAAATCTATCAATATCAGTAGAACTAATATAGGATAACCATTTAAAACAATTGTCGACAACGACCCACACAAAAAAAAATTATTAATTAAATAAGGTCGAAAATTAAATTTGATATAAATATATATGTATGTACCAGATATTAATAATTAAAAATCGACTTAAAAATTAACCTATTCCCATGAGCGTCAAAGTCGAGAATGTGTTTAATGTAATAATATTAAAAATAATAATTAATATTTTATTAATATTAAAATAATGTAAAAAATTAAAAAAAAGATTGTTTTACTACCGGGTGTCCCAGGCTAAGAACAAAGTACATTAATGGCTTGAAGAAATCGAAATACACGTTTTTCCATATATATAAGTTGTAGATAATCATTGGCTCTACAGCCAGAAAATATTTTCATGCGTACAGGGTGTCCCACAACAATGTACCAACACAAACTTATGTTTTTTTAAATGGAACACTAGGTATATTATTGCAGTTTTGGATGAAGATTTTTATGGTAATCATCTTATCATCAACTTTTATTAGGCTATTGTCAACTGTTTCCGAGATACTGGATACAACTGTATGCACTTCTTGCGTATATAGTTTTTATGGCACAATTTCTTTTTGTACATTAAAGTATAATAAATAAATATATAGCACAAGAAAAAATAATTTGTCAAAAATATAATTATTTAAGCTAGTGCTGACTATCCTTACCAACAATGAATAAAATATGATATGCTTTGTAGAATCTGAATCTGAAGGCAGAAATATGAATTGAGTTTTTGACAAGATCAGTAATAAACAATAGATGCATTTTTTTCTCTCTTAAAGATTGGACAAAATTTAGAAGCGTTTGAAATAATGTTTCAATACTTCTTTGTATTATGGTATGATTAATATCTGCGAATGTGATACTCAAATTTGGTAAACTTTCCGAATTCTTACTCATCCAGTTCAACAATTCCTCGTCATTATTAATGGAAGCTGAAATTTCAAACCAACACAGTTCGAACGAACCTAAAGATACGTAAAAAGGTTTTTAAATTCCTGTTCTGGTATTCAAGAACTAATTGAGTCCCATTGTATCAATGGTCTAATTGCTCAAAAATGTAATACCCTGTTCAGTAATTCAATATACAATTCATCATTCACTTGTTGACAAAAAGATACGTGTTCAAATATGACACTTTACGTAGGAAGTGAATGTTGCTGCATCTATTCATAGTATTTTAGTTTGTAGTTTCTATCTTCTTCTTCTTATGTTCCTCTGAATATGGCTTCAGTCAGCATACATAATGTCAGACATAAGTCAGACACAATTGGGGATATGCTGTATCTGTTAATATCAATATTACATTATGTATACACAAAGAACAATTCATTTCAAAGCCCATATTACATCCAAAGAACAGATAGGCCATCAGTCCCGCACCCCACATAATATAGGCCAACAAAAATCTCCCACGCTTCCACCAGGGGTGTCGAGCTATTTATAACCACATCGCAAAGATGGAAATAGATTCACTCCCGACAAAATTCAATTCCCACCATCTAAACACCAGCGTCCAATCATAAATATACTTCACGCTGCTACAAAACCTCTTCATTACCTCCAAACCAAACCCTCCCTACTATTGGGGGTTGTGTCGTGTAAACCGCGATTGCGTATCCCACGCCAGACTTATCTGAACGCCCTCGCTATTTTATTTCGATGTCACTTAAAAAATTAAAAGACAAATTAAAGATATATCCGTTTCCAAAAACAAAAACTTCACGGAGACTTTCACACACTGAAACTAAATACTCGATAGTAGAAAAAGAACTATTGGCCATTGTCTTGGCATGAAAGCAATTTAGAGCCTTTATCTATGAAACAAAGTTTACTTTAGTAACCGATATTAACAAAATAACCTACTGTGTTTATTACGGAATTTGATATTTTAAAACAAATTATTTACGGTATATTTTTTTTACAAATTCTTATGGTATATTTCGTTGGAGGAACTCGACAATCGAAAAGGAACTATTAGCTATTGTCTGTGCGAGTAAATACTTCAGACCCAATATCTAACAAACAAAATTTACCTTACATCATTGTACATCATTGTCATTATTACAGTCTTAAAAAGAGAAAAGAATCATGATAGTTTTTACCATAAGAGATTTATTGGGCTTATCAAATAACTTCATAATTACAATTTAAAACTTGCTTCCGTATTTTGTCCTCCCTGTTTTTAAATAGACTATATAATATATAATCATAATATATTCTCCCTGCTGTCGGAGGGGTGGTGTCGTGTAATCCGTGGTTGCGTATCCTTCCTTTTTCGTTCCCTTTCTAGGCGGGAGTGTAACATAGCAGTCGTCGCACGCCAGACGCGTCTGAACACTCCGAACGCCCTCGCTTTTGGCGCGGATCAATATTACCAGACACAACACACTATCCGACCCTTTTCATCAATCATGCCTCTCCCTTTTCCGACGCCCGCTGCGTTTTGTAGCGATCCGGTGGACCGTCAAGCCCGTGCTTTAGGTTGGACGTCGAAATGGCAAATGGAGAGAAAAAGAGTAAGAGCCGCAGTAAAAAGTGTAATTACCGTCTGAGCTTGATGTTCTGGTTGAGTATTTGTGGAGTTTTCGATAGTGGACGGTCATTTTTTGTGGGCCATTGTTCGGATGGCGAAAATTGTTTATTCTATTGTTGGATAGCGATGGATTGGCGAGCGGTGAGATGCAGGGTTTTGTAGGAAAGTTGTATGGGAAATTGGTATAGGTTAAGATTGTAGTCAATGATTATTTGGACCATGGAAAGGGATTGTATGTTGAATTATGGGGTATCTGCCTATACAGGTATACTTTTTTTTATTATTAACAACAAAATGTTGGAAATGAAACTTTTCCAGAAGTTCTGAAAAATCCAGTTTTTGCAGGCATACAGTTTCTGGTGTTGTAAAACAGTAATACAATCATGAACTTCAGTTTTATTTTACAAAAAAATGTGATATGAATTGATGACAAGTCCAGATTCAAAACTTAAACAGATTTAAAAATATTTCTCAAAACGTTTAGACAACTTTTTCACGTGTTCTAGAAACGTCAAAAGTGTTAAGGTTTCCTGTGGAAACTATAGAATATATTCTAGAATCTTCCAGAGGCTCTTAAACTAAACCTTAAACATTGTACGTACTTTAGCCTGAAATCCTAAAAAGAAAGTTTACTATTTTTACTAGTATCTACTAGTTTTTGAGTCTGAATTCGTATTCAGCGCAAAGTAATCAAAAGATTAAAAAAATATTTCAACTCATTTCTGTGTGAATTATATGATGATGTATGAGATGTATGAGCATAGTTCGTCGTCTAACGCGGCGTTGAACTCTCTCGAACAAAATCGCAAATTTGTCAAATTATTAATATTTGTTTACTATGTAGGCAATTGTAAGATGATTGAGCTGGATGTATCTCTACACAAAATTGCTTGGCTTCCTAACTACGGCCTCTTTAAAAAGAATACCCATTTTAAAATCATAGTATTAGAATCAGGGTTGTTATAAAAAACGTGTTTTCTTATTTTAACCAAAACAAACATGTTTTTTTTTTAATAAAATGTAGTTTTTTAACGAAACAATGTTTTTAAAACACTTTACAAAAAACCTGTTTTAAGCAGAGAATAAAACTTGTTTTAAACATGTTTTAAATCACTTAATTATTTTATTTGTAGATATTTTAATCGGCGTATTTTTATTATTTATTTCACTTGCTACCACTGATATTGTATTACTATATTTTATGAAAAACAACGTTTACTGTTCAAATTTTGGTAGTTTAAAACACATTTAAAACACCACATTTAAAACAAACTGTTTAAAACATGTTTAAAACAAAATAGTTTGAACAAAAGATTTGTTTTAAACAACAAAACAAACTGTTTTAAACATAACAACTCTGATTAGAATGGAAGTGTAAATTCTCACGTGTCTTTCTTTCAGTGTCTATTTGTTTCTATTTATGACTTTTAAATATGTGTAGTTTTTTTTTATTCGCGATCATGTCAGACAGTGGAAAAACTAACGCAATCATAAAGTTGTGTGTTTTTTCGTTTACAAAAAAAAAACAAGAACTGAAACCAGGGTTGTTATGTTTAAAACACTTTGTTTTAAAACATTGATTTAAACATGTTTTAAAACAAATATTCTGTTTTAAACATGTTTAAAACAGTTTGTTTTAAATGCTTAAAACACTGTTTTAAAACATTGTTTTAAACATGTTTTAAAACATTGTTTTAAACATGTTTTAAAACAAATTGTTTATGTTTAATGCAACTAGAAATGAATTTACAGACATACCGTATCATACGGACTTACTGCCGTAATGATGAAATAATCAATATATACAGAATGGTGATATCCAGGCTGGATGCAAATTTTAAATAAATCAAAAATTACAGCCACAACCTGGATTTGAACCAGGGACCTTTGCGTTTTTTTTTTTACATTTGATACGTGTCACGATAGGTTAGGCTTTGGTAGTGTTGGCTACTTCCTTACCTACATATGATAATTTTCCCTAACAAATGTCGTAGGCCTCAGTAGCTCAGATGGGAGAGCATTGTGCTAGAAACGCAAAGGTCCCTGGTTCAAATCAAGGTTGTGGCTGTAATTTTTGATTTATTTAAAATTTGCATCCCGCCTGGATATCACCATTTTCTATATATTGACTATGTTTAATACAGTTTCTTTTAAATTTTTAAAACTATTTGTTTTAAATAATTGTTTTAAAACATTTTGTTTTAACCATGTTTAAAACTATTTTTTTATGTTTTAAAACATTGTTTTAAACATATTTTACAACAAATATTTTGTTTTAGACATGTTTAAAACAGTTTGTTTTAAATGTTTAAAACAGTTTGTTTGAAATGTTTAAATCACTTTGTTTTACACTATTTTGTTTTAAACATGTTTAAAACAAGTTTAATTCCTTATTTAAAACATGTTATTTTGGGTGATTTAAAACATTTTTTTTTCATGTTTGTTTGCGAAGTGTTTAAAACATTATTTCGTTAAAAAAACAGCATTTTATTATAAAAACATGTTTGTTTTAAATTAAAAAAAAAACGTTCCTTATAACAATCCTGACTGAAACAAGCACGATTTCGCCTCTATATTGCGTATACTACAATCGAAAATAGTTTCTATTTCTCTTTCAACTTATGCGGGCTTTTAAGAAATAGCGACTATATGCAAATTTTAAGCGTGGATTCATATTCAGCGCAAAGAAATCAATCGAAAACGCCTATTATACAATCGTATAATATATTTTCCTAACTTCCAACTGCTATTTCTCGAAAATTTTCTTATGTAAGCGCACAAAATGTTTATCTATTGTTTATAACTTATTTGGTTGTGTTGCTATAGTTGTTTTATTTAAAACTTTTTCAAAGTATATTATTGTCAGTAATAATATAACAAGAGAGTGAGAATAAATTGAAAATAATTTGACAGATTGTTTGAAAACTTGTTGCCAACTCGAGCCCTGCGGGCTCTCGTGACTATTGCCAAATGGCAACAACTTTGAACAAAATCTGTCAAATTATTTTCTAATTTAAGGAACTCTCGAGTTATATTTGACTAGATTATTTTTTGATTCACAAATTTTTACAATAAATAAGATCAATAAAACTATCATAAAATTATTGAAAAATTTCATTTTATTAATTATTACTTACAATTTATGAAAATATCGTTGACACATTGTGAATATATTAAAAGAATTAACAATTTAAATTAGTATAATGAAAAACGCAATTATTAAAAATATTTCGAGGTTTGTTATTTCTTGAGGATTTGGAATTGCTTGTTATATTAAGTGTTTCCTCCTGCGTATTTTCTCTAAGATTATTTATTATATTTGAATGATGTTCTTGGTTCAATTGTAAGTATGGTTTAATCGAACTTGCAGAATTATGACCAGTGACCTTGATTAGTTCTTGTTCTCCTACACCAGCTTTTGAAAGGTTTTGTACTTACTGCACTTGATCTGGCAGAATGGTTAGTTATTTTTTTAGTAACTGTGTCTAGACCTACTTTTTCTGCGGATTCTTTCATCCATTTTGAAATGGAATTTATTCCCACAGGAACGTTTTTATACCAAAAACCATGAGCTTGCCAAGCCGGATTTGGAGTAAGAAACAAGCGTTCGGTTTTAATATTTTCTTCACGTTTACTCATTAGTTTTTCAAAAAGACGAACAGGGCAAATATCTGGGTTATTTATGTTTGGAGTCAACCATTTACTATTAGCGCACCTTTGTGCTCCACCCTGTGCAGTTTTTTTAAAGATGGGATTGTATTCAATGCGGCCAGTATTTAATCTTTTTTATGTCGGTTTCTTTTTTAAAATAATGAACTAAACATTTCGTAGCTTCTCCTCCCCTCCAAGCTAGTTCATACGATGCAACGTGAAAAAACTTTCTTTGCAATCCACAAGGTGTATCTTCGTCCCAATAGTTAAAAATTTGCAACAATTCTGTATTAGAAAGTGCCACAGAACTTTGTTTGTGCTTTTCAGGATGTTTTTGTAAAATTTTTCTTTTTGCATCTCTTGCATTCCGAGCATTTCTGAATTCTATATCATGGAAAGGATCAAAGGACCTGTTATACTTATTAAAGTAAAGTTCTTGAACTAATTTTGCCGTTTTATTACACATTGTCTTGATTACTGCTTCTTTATAATCATTTCCGTCTTTTCTTTTCATGTTATCAGCCCAATCTTTTAAAATCAATGCCAGAGTAGCTGTTGTAGTAGATTGATCCAGAATATAATTTCTTTCTTTGGTGAAGGTCTTAAATTGTCTCCATATAGACTGATTACTTATTAGAGTATTTTTCGAAGTAGTTTCTAAAATCTTTTTTGTAATTTCTGCATTAGAAAAGGTACTAAAACGATGACTTTCACCCATTTCGCGTTGACACAATTAAGTAATTATTTTGACAAGTATCTGACAATTGCTAGGCAAATAAAAGCTACAGTGATTATTCCCGAGAATAATCACAAGAGATTTATTCCCACTATAATAATGACATAATTGGTTGAAACTTACCCTTGTGACAAATAAAGAAGCATTTCATTGGTTTTAAGAAACGTCAAAAAATAATCTCTGAAATTCAGCAGACGATTTTTTTTTCTGAATATATCAGCGATGTTGAATTTTATGGCCTTATAAGCACATTTTTTATTATTATCAATGATACTCAAGTTTCAAAAGTTTCCTGTAACGTAAGGTTTTCAAAATAGTTGTGGTCAAAATGACAAATAGCGAGATTTTGACGTTTTGTTCTTTTTTGCTGGATTCTTGCGTCTCAACCCAATGTCGTTGATTCTATAATCTTGAAAAGAGTCTTAAAATAAATATAAGTTGTTCCAAGCCATTTATGTATGAATTCTAGGCGTTTGAGCACAGTTCGTCATCTAACGCGGCATTGAAGTTTCCTGAATAAATTCACAAATTTGTCAATTTTTTTGTATTTTCGTACTATTTAGGCAAATCTAAGACGATTGCACTTTATTTATCTATATACAAAATTGCTTGGTTTCTGCGCTACAGCCTTGAGAAAAAAAATCTTAATTGTTAAATCATAGTGTCAGAATGCAATTACAAAGCCTTTATGTCGCTTAGATACTAAAGATAGAAAAATGCTTTCTCATCTTACAGATTTCCTATATTATCCTCAAAACGTCATTGATGAATTAATCAAACACTACCACCATTATATTAACAATAGTTATTCTTCTTTGTTCCAGATTGTGATAAGATGCCGCGCCTCGACCCGCGACGGTAACGCACCGGAAGTAGCAGCGCCACAGCCGCTCTCGCTGACCTTCCGGTCACCTTAATGTAGTTGGGACGCGGAAAAGATGGACGTTACACCCGACATGATCATCAGGCACGAGGTTCCGTTGACCGGGATCATCCTGGGTACCATGAAGAGGAACAACAACAACACCGGAGGAAGCAGGACGTCGACGAACGGCCTCAACGGTCTTGCGGTCTCGAACGCTGGCCTGCCGGGCAGCTCGACCTCGACGATCGTCGCGAACGGCATAGTCGCCGCGATGCCGGTGACGAACGGCATGAACGGCAACGGACCGTTCAGTCAGTTGGGCGCGAAAAGACCGCGGACGGATGATTGGCCGAACACGGCCAGTCCGGGGACAATTAGTGTTGGTAGTGGTGCGCCATCCTCGCCAATTCAACAGACTTATATCCTGGCGAACGGTTACCACTCGCCCGCATCGAACGGAAGCTCCGATCCGTACAGTCCGAACGGAAAAACAGGTAGGAGTTTTTTATTATTACTACGCTTGTATTAACTTCACTTGTTGTTTGTTTGTTTGTTTATTTGTTACGTTTAAATCTTGTAATCGATATTTTACATACTTGCCAAGGTCCAATCGAGTTGAAATTTTGTATGTGAACAGATTTCCTGGGACAAGGCATGAAAAAAATGGAAAATCTTCCCAAATTTGGAAATTTTTTTAAAATTTGGAAAGTTTGTCCAATCGAGTTGAAATTTTATGTGGACGGATTTCCAGTGACAATGGATGAACCAACAAAAAAAAATTGAAACATTTTCCAAAATTTGGCAAAATTTTCAAAATTTGGCAAAATTTTCAAAATTTGGACAATTTGTCCAATTGAGTTAATATTTTGTATGTGGACATATTTCCAGTGACAATGCATGAATCAGTAAAAAATATTTCGAAAATTTTCCAAAATTCGGATAAATTTTAAAAATTTTGAAGGTTTGTCTAATCGTGTTGAAATTTTATATGTGGAATTTGGAAAAGATTCCAAAATTTGGAAAATTTGTCCAATCAAGTTGAAAATTTGCAGGTTGACAGATTTCCTGTGACAAGGCAAGAATCAATGAAAAAAAGTTTGGAAAATTGACCAAAATTTAAAAATTTTTTTAAAAATTTGTAAAATTTGTCCAATCGAATTGAGATTTTGCATGTGGACAGATTTCCCGTGACAATGTCATAAATAAATAAAAAAAATTAGAAATTATTCCAAAATTTGGAAAATTTGCAGGTCGACAGATTTCCTGTGACAAGGCAAGAATCAATGAAAAAAAGTTTGGAAAAATGTCGAAATTTGGAAATTTTTTTAAAGGTTGGAAAATTTGTCCAATCGAGTTGAAATTTTGTATGTGGACAGATTTCCCGTGACAATGTCATGAATTAATAAAAAAAATTTGGAAAATATTCCAAAATCTGGAAAATTTGTCCAATCGAGTTGAAATTTTGCAGGTGGACAGATATCCTGTGACAAGGCAAGAATCAATTATAAAAAAAATTGAAAAATTATTACAGTGGATCTATGACCTATGACTACGGAAAACAAAGTTCTTCAACTATCAAGCGATTATGGTCCAATTATAACCATGTTTGTGCCCCCAAATTGCACCACACTTATTTAATCCATGGACCAAAATGCAATTCGTTTAACAAAACTGTATTATCGAAAGATTCTTTTAGTTCACGTTCTATGTTTGGAGGAAAATGACATTTCACAGGCTCTTAACAACATGCGGTTTTTTTCCTTACATAATGACATACCATTGTCCTTTCTCAAAGAGACATTGGTGTCAATAGATGAAAATCGACAAGACATTGCTGAAATCCGAATATGTTACAGCAAGTTAATTGCTTAATCTTAAAGGGTTCAGTGGCGTTTAGTAGTCCTTGAAAATATATATAATACTAGTTATATACAGGGTTCGCCATTACCGGACCACCTAAATAATTCTACAACCGTCAGAAATTTCAAAAAATTGTTCAAACAAAACTTTTTCGGCTTTAAACAAGCTGCTTAAATATATTTTCAATATACAGCATGCTCATTTTATTATACAAGTTTGGCAACTTTTCCTTTTTTAAATAGAACAGCCTATATATTTTTCTAATTGTACGATTTATTTTTTTAGGGATCATTTTCTAAAAAATGCATTATTATATTAACCAAAAATAGTCAAAATTACCGCAACACCTAAATATTTCTCCAATTGCAAAAAGAAAATAACTAAAATTTTTTTGAGGTAAAGAATCTCTCGGTTTAATATACAGTGTGTTCATTTTATTATGGAGATTTGCAAACCTTGCCATTTTCTAAGAGAACAGCATGTATATGTTTATTTTTTTTTTAATTCTAAGAACCTTTTGTAGAAATATATTTTATGTGTTACATGATCATAAAGTGACATTTTACATCTTAGTTACTGGGACGAAAACAGCTACTTTTCGCGCCCTAGGGCCGAAAAAGATTCTTTATGCGCCCAAGGGCATAAAGGATTGCCATGGTTATATGTCACATATATCAAATATAAATATTTGTCATTCAAATTGTAAATTTTAAATCGTCGATGTCAATTATTGGCGATTAAGGTTATAAGTTTGACAATTAATTGTCTGTATTGTCACTCATCAATGTCAATTATTGGCGATTAAGGTTATAAGTTTGACAATTAATTGTCTGTATTGTCACTCAACGCCGAACTGTTTGTTTGGTTATTCAACTCCGTAGATACGCCGTCACTTGATAACGTCAAAACATTTATTAATATTATTCAAACGGAGGAACAAAACCATTGTAGGACATAAAATTTTGTATGTACCTCGGGCATTACTTGATGTTTATACCCTCGGGCGACTTAAAAAGCTCTCTCTTTTTACGTAATTATAATGATTGCTCCAGTAATCCTGATTTTTTTATATCCGGATTGGGCCAGTTTTAATTCATCCCTGATTAGCTGAGTTTTATTGTCAATGAAAAAGCCATTATTGTTTTTAACAAGCTAGATTGTTTCTTAAACTGATTTTGTACTACTATCTTCGTACTTATTGCCTCAAAATTTAGTAAGGAATTAAAAAGTTTACGGAAATATAGGATGTTCAATTTAGAAGCACATATTTTAGGTTGTTACAATCTTGTGGGACAACCTGTATTTGCCGAAGTAAGTGTGCCCAGGGATTCCTTATATCAAGGGAAACACTATGTATAGGGTTTGTAACGTGAAGACAAAAGCGAACTCTTGAAACATTTACCAGAAGACAAATGGATTATGCTAATATGTTTACATAACATGTTTTTACTTTGATGATTACCTTTCATCTGTCAGTTTGTCAAAATCTAAATAGATCATCCTGTATAGCTAGCTTAAATACTCCACTTGTATGTTTATTTTTATGTGCACGCTGTTGCATTAACTTTGGTTTTCAGTATTAAAAACTGTGGTAAAATTTGAATTTAATGGCGACATATCGTGTGGAGTTACCAAAATCTAAACAACATTTATTCCTTGATAAAGTCTATAAAATAAAAGCATAAAAACTCGCCTAAAACGACTATTTACAGCAACCCAATACGTGCGACGCGAAGTCAATAATTCAGCCTCGCAACAGATCAATATAAGAGGATCAATAAAGAAGAATTATCGTCGTAATTTTGGTTTAGAGCGTCGACGTGAGATGGCGTGTCCTTTGATCAGAGCCGGTATTCTTTCACTCGGTCGGCCATAAATCTACGCGAACGAACGGTCGCTCGGAATATTGGAACGCGGCCAAAATTTAGGACGCCATTTATAAAAAAGGAAGAAAATACCGCCAGTCCGGTCAAACGCGAATCTCGGCATCTCTTCCCAGAAAAATATTTATGCGGTGTTTTCGTGTCACGCTCCGCTCGCGTCTCAGCTGCATTCCTTGCATGTGTACCGTTATTTATCGTTTTTTCAGTGGGTTGGAACTAAATAGACATACATTTTGGACAAATTAGCACTGTGAAAGGATATGTTATCTATTAAATGTGTTCTATGTTGTTTATGATTTATATCTTGGTCTGTATGAGGTCTACAATAATACATATAAATATAGAATACGTTGCAAATACAAAATTACTAAAATAGAAGTTTACCAATTTATTTGTCAACGTTGTAGGGGAAGTAAGTACTGTCATAAATATAATAATTACTGAACTCTCAAAAATGAATTAAAACAAATCGAATGAAGTCATTAATATTGAATGAGACAGACTAATGTCTACATAATTGATAATCAATATAGATAGGTACAAATGGCTTTATTCGGAAACTAGAAACTGGCAAGTTGAAAAGATGGCGTTGTGTTTCTAACCAAGGGCCTCATTTAAGGGCATAATAGGGGAAGTAGTATCATTAAATGGGCATGCATACCAGCATTGGCATTATTAAAGCCATGGGGGTGCCAGCATTAATAGTAACTATGTACATTCGTAACGTCTGTTGGACATTTTTAACTTGTATAATGATGAATGAAATAATAATGATACAGTCTTGACGAAGGATAATAAATGATACTTATAAAGTTTTGCTGCTTATGTTGTAAAACATGTGGATAGACTATAAAATTGCCGTCAGTTGTACAAAATAAGATTTGGATCTTCATAATACTTTGAAAACAACATGTTATTGACCTCGGGCAGATTATTGCTTAATAAATGGAGTTAATATAAAAAAAAACTGATTTTACGACAATAGAATCAAATATCCCATATATTGTTGCGTAATCTCATATTTTTGCTAGTACATATACATTTTTCGAAAATTAAAATCTGACAACCCTATTCATGTGTCATCGGTGGACATTATGGGTCTATACGTACATACATAAGGTACGCAGTTGTCAGTCGTAGATCATTAATGTATTATTGGATGAGTATATACCTAATCTAGGATCATGATTATATTCGTCGGTATTTATAAAATAACAACTTAACCAATGTTTAAGATATTCCGTAATTTACACAAAACACCACATTAAAATGAGAAATACAAGAAAATGCAAAATAAAATTATAACAAAATATATATATTTTAGATATGAATTTCAATGAAACTATTATCAAATGCGTAATAGCTAATCTTGAATTATCTCACAAAAGTTTTCGTACAGTAAAGAAAATATATCATTACAAAAATAATTTTCTTTATAAAGATTAAGTTCAACTTTCCTTGGATTCAAGAACTGCTTGTACGCGGCGTTACATGGAACTTTATGTGTTCAATGATTATTCATGCGAGCTATTACGAATTTGATAATATTTTAGTTGAAATTCATAGAAAAAAACGTAAACAAACGGACAAAATAAGTATATGTTGTTGTATCTAATGTTATTTTGCACTTTCTTGAATTTCTCATTTTCGTGTGGTGGTACCTACTGCAGTTCTCATGGGCAGACAAAATACCTTTTGAAAAACCACCGTTCCCTTCAATTCGCTTTCATCCATTGTTGCTGCACTCCACGCGAAGACGAAGACGACGACGACAACGACGATGGAGACGTACGTGAGATCCTTTAGAAAAGAGGCACTTGAGCGACATCCAAGAGGGTTCTTAATATTCACGGTTGCGAAATAGCAAAGTTACGCGTTGCGCACAAGTTTACTGGACGTATGTATAGGTGTGCCGGCGAACCAACGGTTGCGGCCTAATGCAGGATGTGCGACACAAGGCAGGGAAGATGGCCGGTGTCTCTCTGTACAGGAGAATGTGCACGGAATACCTAAAATATTGATTCATTGCAAAAATATACAAATGCAATTATGGAGGTCGACGAACCCTTGCCAACACACCCGCTAATCGACTTCTTGGACTGTCTATGACTGTCGTGTTGGTGTGGCGAATCCCATAGGTGTGAAAAGCATACAAGTGCTCTAGGAAGCGAGGTTTATGGTTATGGTTAATGATAAGCTTGGAAGTGAGTGTTTGGTACCAAAGTCTGAAGATTTACCTGTTCTTCGACGTAAAAAAAATAGAATGAATTAAAAAAAAAAATTTAGTTTAGTCATTGAAAACATGCATTGACTCCAAGAAATCTGGTGTTTCAATAGAGACAAAGAAATATTTTTTTGCGGATAAACAATAAATTATTCTATGAGCAAGTAATGTCAGCAATTTTCGTACGTTTCTTTATGAAGATTCAGTTCGACCTCTCTAGAATTCAAGAACTAGTTGTAAGCGGCGTTAAGTTGGAATGTACCAGTTTTTGTGTAAATTATATTATACAGGGTTAGCTCAAATTACCGGAACACCTAAATAATTCCCCAACTGAAAAAAAAAATAAAAAAACTTTTCAAATAATTTTTTTTTTGGGTTTACATCTCGCAGACCTGTATATCATAAGATTAATTCAAGGAATTTGATGTAGGAATTATTATTTTATAAACTGCTTTATTTTTTAGTTATACGCAATTAATCAAAACTCATAAACTTTTGCTTTAAATAAAAGAGTAAAAAAATAAAAAATTCAAGAGAAAACAAAAACACAATAAATAAGATTAAATTAAATGTTCAAACTGCAACATTAAAATAAATGTGTTGGTATGCGGGAAAATATGCCTGATTTGAAGGTCAGGATTTTTTATTTATTGCTCTTAACTCAAAAATAATGCATTTTAAAAAAATTCTTTCTACAAAACGATATTAGAATTAATCTTAGAATTAAAAAAAAACGTACAAGGTGTTCTAATAGAAAATGCAAATTTCCATAATAAAATGAACACTGTATGTCAAAACTATATTTAAACGACAGGTTATTTAAACCCAAAAAACTTTTATTTAAAAATTTTTTGAATTTTCTTGCAGTTGGAGAATTATTTAGATGTTTTGACTATTTTTGGTTAATAGTTAACTAACTGCATGAGATTCTATTTGATCAAGATCGGTCGTGTCTGCATTAAAATAAAACTAGTTAGCCAGGATTTGACAATACCTACTGTCACTAGAATGAAAACATCCAATCCTGGCTAACTAGTTTTATATTAATGCAGACACGACCGATCTCGATCAAATTGAATTTGCTCGTGCAGCTAATCCATTAATTTTACCAAAAAATGTCATAGACATAAATTATACAAAATTTCCTCTACTTTAATTTATTATTTAACTATTCTGACGAAATTACAGAAATAGTAAATAATAAAGTAAACCTCCAATTTATTTGCACGCTTTTGAACAAAAAGCTTTTCAGCTCTAAGTTTGGTCATGAGACTTATATGACGTTTTGTCCCGATACCTTTAGTAGTTTCTCCGGGATTTTTTTGGACCTTGGTCAAAAATGTTCAGGGGACCCAAAAGGACATATTTCCGCTAAAATGTCATTTTTTTTTCGGCACTATTACATTACTTTGTCATACTATGTATGATTAAGTGAAAATAATGCGTTTTACAAAAAAATTGTGACTATAAAAAATTCTTAGAATTAATCTTAGCATTAAAAATGTAATAATGTATAGGGTGTTCTATTTAAAAAAGGAAAGGTTACTAAATTTCTATAATAAAATGACGATAGCTTGTTTAAAGTCAAAAAACTATTGATCAAACAATTTTTTGAAATTTCTTACTGTTGGAGAATTATTTAGGTGTTCGGGTAGTTTTGGCTAACCCTGTATATCGATAGCCTAGCTGCAATACCACGTATTGGCTATGATTTACCCAAGGTGATATGTGGTATTGCACTAGGACTAGGCCATCGATATAATAAATAAAATTATATATTATTAATAAAATATGTTATACTTATCTGTGTAATTTGTAAAACAATGGTTTAGAAAAATACTAAAACGATCACAAAGACAAAAAAAAACGACGAAAGGAGACCAGACGGAGAAAAATGACAAAAAACGGATAAAAGGATGATAGAGATAAAAAGACGAAAAGGATAAAAGGATAAACGAGACAAAGTGAACGAAAAGGACAAACAGGACAAAAATGACGAAAGGGACAAATAAGACGGGATAAAAGAAATAAAAAGAATAATAAGTATAACAAGTGAAAATCAATAAAAATGATAGTAAATTTAAGTATATCAGTCAATTAAAAATGTACCTATAAGTACATCTAATGTCAAATTATGTATACATAATTTGACATTAGCTCAAACTTGTGATTTTCTTATTAAACATTCTTTCTTGGATCTTGAGTCTTTAACAACTTAATCAACATTATACATACTTTGGCAATGTCTGTCTGCATTTTATACTCAACTAAACTAAATATATAAAACATAAATGCTTCTGTAGTCCTTTGATAGCAGATGCAGGAAAACTTCGATCTTGAGTACCTCTCTTGTGCCATGTTAAGTGCCTTTGCTCATCTGGTAGAACAATTTAGGTTAGACACTCGAGCGAATTAATTCCACAGGATACGGCATCCTGCTTCTTCGGCAGTGTTCTAGAAAGCTTCCCTAGCGCGTCGTCATCCAGGAAGTAGGTCACCAGGAGGAAGGAAACCCAAGACACACACACACACATACAAGCTTAAAGGAATGGCTCTTTTCCAGTCTAGCATGTACCGCAATTAGTTGGCCTTGTTTACGGAAATTGCATTTGTAAACGCTCTTGTCGTTGCACCCTTAACAGAAGCTATACAAGAACTATCTTAACAAGGACATCCCTACGAGGACATCCCGTTTTTAGTTAGGATCAGTTAGAACAAAGCTATTCGGGAAAGCCATTCGAAAGTTATATACTTGAGCCCCTTGTTACAGCTGTTATATGCATTGACCTGTTTACAAAGTAAGCAGCAAACTCATGCTCGCGCATAAGAACTAGCTATTTGCTCTGGGAATATTGCACGCCGAGCACCATGGAGGTTTATGGATTTCGAGAGCCGTAACTCCGGTCGGTGGAATTGAGTGTGGAAAATGCTCCTATACCTATGCAAATAACTGGCGGATGTGCGCAATAAAATATTGAATGTTTTGCGCTCCGATACTACATTTTTATGTCTTTCGACGACACCTACGCACTGTTAGGATGTTGTGGACAGAATACTGATGCCCGTGTGCCTTGCGACTGGTTGAAGTCATGAGAAATAACGTTGTCAAGTTTCCTAGGGCTACTTTTAAGAAATTTAAATGCGTACTACAAATTATTAACTTCATCAACAGGTCTTAATCGACAACTTTCGTCCTTTTTTGCCTTTTTGGTCCTTTTTGAATTTTTCTTTCTGCCCTTTTTGGTTATCGTTTTCGTCCATTTATCCTTTTCGTCCATTTATCCCTTTAGTCCATTTATTCTTTTCGTCCATTTATCCTTTTTGTCCTTTTATCCTTTCGTCCATTTATCCTTTTCGTCCATTTATCCCTTTAGTCCATTTATTCTTTTCGTCCATTTATCCTTTTTGTCCTTTTATCCCTTTCGTCCTCGTACTTTCATCCTTCTCGTCCTTCTCGTCCTTTCGTCCTTCTCGTCCTTTTATCCGTTTCGTCCTTTTATCCTTTTCGTCCTTTCATCCTTCTCGTCCTTTTATCATTTTCGCCCTTTCATCCTTCTCGTCCTTTTAACCTTGTCGTCCTTTTATAATTTTTGGTAAGTTTGCTCCGTTTGGTCTATTTTCGTCATTTTTTGCCTTTTTGGTCATTTTCGTATTTTTCTTCTTTTTGCCCTTTTCGTCCGTTTATCCTTTTCGTCCATTTATTCTTTTCGTCCATTTATCCTTTTTGTCCTTTTATCCTTTTCGTCCTTTTATCCTTTTATCATTTTCGTCCTCGTCCTTTCATCCTTCTCGTACGTTTCTTTATGAAGATGCAGTTCGACTTCTCGTCCTTTTATCCCTTTCGTCCTTTTATCCTTTTCGTCCTTTCATCCTTCTCGTCCTTTTATCCTTTTCGTCCTTTTATAATTTTTGGTAAGTTTTCTCCGTTTGGTCTATTTTCGTCCTTTTTTGCCTTTTTTGTCATTTTCGTATTTTTCTTCTTTTTGCCCTTTTCGTCCGTTTATCCTTTTCGTCCATTTATCCCTTTAGTCCATTTATTCTTTTCGTCCATTTATCCTTTTCATCCTTTTATCCTTTTCGTCCTTTTATCCTTTTCGTCCTTTTATCCTTTTCGTGCTTTTATCTTTTTCGTCCTTCTCGTCCTTTCATCCTTCTCGTCCTCGTCCTTTCGTCCTTCTCGTACTTTTATCCATTTCGTCCTTTTATCCTTTTCGTCCTTTTATCCCTTTCATCCTTTCCGTCCTTTCATCCTTCTCTTCTTTTTATCCTTTTCGTCCTTTTATCATTTTTGGTAGGTTTTCTCCGTTTGGTCTATTTTCGTCCTTTTTTGCCTTTCTAGTCCTTATCCTTTTGAACAAAACGATAGACAGATTACACTGCCCACTCTTTACACTCTTTTTGTCCCGCATTTCACAGATTTTCCGTTTTTTTACACTTTAGTGAATTACTATCAAATATGTAATAAACTATAATTGTAAAGTTTTTAAAATCGTGGTATGAACCGTTTTTCTCTTGTAACCTTAAAGGATTATAAATTAAATTCTATTACCTCCCGGTTAATGTACTCTTATTCTGTACGTTAAAAAATATTAAAACAGCATTTTTTTGCTATGTTGCACCATTCTTTGTTTTTTTTACACAAAAAGCATTATCCGATTTAGAAGTATTATTCAAAGTCCTTTTATAATTTTTGGTAAGTTTGCTCCGTTTGGTCTATTTTCGTCATTTTTTGCCTTTTTGGGCATTTTCGTATTTTTCTTCTTTTTGCCCTTTTCGTCCGTTTATCCTTTTCGTCCATTTATTTTTTTCGTCTATTTATCCTTTTTGTCAGTTTATCCTTTTCGTCCTTTTATCTTTTTGTCATTTTCGTCCTTTCATCCTTCTCGTACGTTTCTTTATGAAGATTCAGTTCGACTTCTCGTCCTTTTATCCCTTTCGTCCTTTTATCCTTTTCGTCCTTTCATCGCTCTTGTCCTTTTATCCTTTTCGTCCTTTTATAATTTTTGGTAAGTTTTCTCCGTTTGGTCTAGTTTCGTCCTTTTTTGCCCTTTTGGTCATTTTCGTATTTTTCTTCTTTTTGCCTTTTTCGTCCGTTTATCCTTTTCGTCCATTTATCCCTTTAGTCCATTTATTCTTTTCGTCCATTTATCCGTCTTGTCCTTTTATCCTTTTCGTCCTTTTATCCTTTTCGTCCTTTTATCCTTTTCGTCCTTTTATCCTTTTCGTCCTTTTGTCCCTTTCGCCCTTCTCGTCCTTTCATCCTTCTCGTCCTTTCGTCCTTCTCGTACTTTTATCCCTTTCGTCCTTTTATCCTTTTCGTCCTTTTATCCCTTTCGTCCTTTTATCCTTTTCATCCTTCTCGTCTTTTTATCCTTTTCGTCCTTTTATCATTTTTGGTAGGTTTTCTCCGTTTGGTCTATTTTCGTCCTTTTTTGCCTTTCTAGTCCTTATCCTTTTGAACAAAACGATAGACAGATTACACTGCCCACTCTTTACACTCTTTTTGTCCCGCATTTCACAGATTTTCCGTTTTTTTACACTTTAGTGAATTACTATCAAATATGTAATAAACTATAATTGTAAAGTTTTTAAAATCGTAGTATGAACCGTTTTTCTCTTGTAACCTTAAAGGATTATAAATTAAATTCTATTACCTCCCGGTTAATGTACTCTTATTCTGTACGTTAAAAAAGATTAAAACCGCATTTTTTTGCTATGTTCCACCATTCTTTGTTTTTTTTTTTACACAAAAAGCATTATCCGTTTTAGAAGTATTATTCAAAGTCCTTTTATAATTTTTGGTAAGTTTGCTCCGTTTGGTCTATTTTCGACATTTTTTGCCTTTTTGGGCATTTTCGTATTTTTCTTCTTTTTGTCCTTTTCGTCCGTTTATCCTTTTCGTCCATTTATTTTTTTCGTCCATTTATCCTTTTTGTCAGTTTATCCTTTTCGTCCTTTTATCTTTTTATCATTTTCGTCCTTTCATCCTTCTCGTACGTTTCTTTATGAAGATTCAGTTCGACTTCTCGTCCTTTTATCCCTTTCGTCCTTTTATCCTTTTCGTCCTTTCATCGCTCTTGTCCTTTTATCCTTTTCGTCCTTTTATAATTTTTGGTAAGTTTTCTCCGTTTGGTCTAGTTTCGTCCTTTTTTGCCCTTTTGGTCATTTTCGTATTTTTCTTCTTTTTGCCTTTTTCGTCCGTTTATCCTTTTCGTCCATTTATCCCTTTAGTCCATTTATTCTTTTCGTCCATTTATCCGTCTTGTCCTTTTATCCTTTTCGTCCTTTTATCCTTTTCGTCCTTTTATCCTTTTCGTCCTTTTATCCTTTTCGTCCTTTTGTCCCTTTCGCCCTTCTCGTCCTTTCATCCTTCTCGTCCTTTCGTCCTTCTCGTACTTTTATCCCTTTCGTCCTTTTATCCTTTTCGTCCTTTTATCCCTTTCGTCCTTTTATCCTTTTCATCCTTCTCGTCTTTTTATCCTTTTCGTCCTTTTATCATTTTTGGTAGGTTTTCTCCGTTTGGTCTATTTTCGTCCTTTTTTGCCTTTCTAGTCCTTATCCTTTTGAACAAAACGATAGACAGATTACACTGCCCACTCTTTACATTTTGTCCCGCATTTCACAGATTTTCCGTTTTTTTACACTTTACTGAATTACTATCAAATATGTAATAAACTATAATTGTAAAGTTTTTAAAATCGTAGTATGAACCGTTTTTCTCTTGTAACCTTAAAGGATTATAAATTAAATTCTATTACCTCCCGGTTAATGTACTCTTATTCTGTACGTTAAAAAAGATTAAAACCGCATTTTTTTGCTATGTTGCACCATTCTTTGTTTTTTTTTTTTACACAAAAAGCATTATCCGATTTAGAAGTATTATTCAAAGTTTTGATAGTATCATTGAAAGCAAAGTAGTGCATATTCTTTTTGTCTAAAGTAATCATTTACCTGCGAATCTAGTTAAAATATTAAGTAAAAGGACATCTGTGGTTATAATAAACAACCTTGCACAAAATACATTGCAATGATAACACATTTTGTATTAATTTCAGTTTTGATGGTCAATATTAGTGTTGTTTGTTGTTCTACAATAAGAAAAGTTTTGTTCAATTTAAATCAATATGTTGTTTGAATAATCCCGACAATAAATTATTTCTGAAAAAAAAATATTTATTTATAATTAATATTTATTGGGTGCGCTTTTTTTGATTTAAACAATTAATGTTTTGAGATTGCAAATTTATAACTTGAAAACAATAAGAAATGATGACGAACGAAACTTCTTGTATAATACAAAATTTATTCAATTTAAATAAATATTTTACGAAAAAAAGGAAATTAAATTCTAAAAGCTCTTTGCTTGTAAAGTATAATGAAATACATGAATGTTTTTTTGAATCAAAGAAATATTTTGGTATTGTTTAAAAAAAGTTTAAAGAACACTTGGTAAAGACGAAAATCTGTGTACCCAACTCAACTCAAAATTATATTGATATCACAATTATTGTTATACCCCCACATTTACTGTGGTAGGGTATATTCACTTTGTCACAACATTAAGTAACATCCTTAAGGAAGCGTGGCAGGTATAGACTACCACACATATATTTTTGATCAGCATTTAAAACTGAATCTATTCAGCTATGTCCGTCTGTCCATCTGTCCGTCTGTTTGTCTTTGTACACGATAACAGTTTGGCACTGCTTTCTAGGATGATAAAGCCATGTGTCTGGCCACATCAGATTTTTTTTCAAATTCACACGATAACTACCGTAATTTTGGAGCAAATAATCTGAAATTTGCTATAGAAGCTTATCTCTTAAAAAGGAAGGACAAGTTTTTTCAAATTCCTCACCAAAAATATTTTACTGTGAGGGGTATTTTAACATCGACCCGGCTGAAGATTATTTGTTACTATTTTTTATATTTACCCAAACTCTGATTTGTCGATTTTCGAAACAACTAAAAAAGAAGATGAGTAGAAGTTTACACAAAACTTTGGTTGAAAATTTATATTTGGACATACTTACGTATACAAAAATATGGATAAACATGGTCTTTCAATTGCTGAAACTGGTCAAACCTCAAAATAGTGGGATATCAGGTGCCTATTAATATCAAAAATGAGGTATTAAAACACCAGCATGGGCGACGACTTGGGTATCCATATCTCGAAAACTATAGATAGTCAAACGAATTAAAAAATATTCAACCATCGTCAAACAATACCCAAACGATAGTGAAATATAAAAGAATCCAAAGATAATTAATTCTTCGACATATTGAATTGGCTTTAAAATATGTAACCTCAATCTAGACCAAACTCTACATACATAAATTATGTATTTGTTGCTTTGTACACTGCCAAACATTTCGATTTCCCTACAATGAAAGCGCGCTTCCAGAATGAATTCTATAAATTCATAAGTGGACTACTACTACTACCTTAATTTAGAAGTCTGTGAACTTTATTGGAACGCGAGAGTTTTGTTTTATAAATAGACCGATGGAGGGAGCACTGCACAACGTCCAAACTACGCAGAATTTTTCAAGCGGTGGGGCCCTGATAGCTGCGCTGCACTCAGTTCCTGTCTCCCAATAAACTTAACACCAAGTTCAAGGATTGGAAACAGAAGATTCCGATTGCATCTGGGTGTTTACTACACGTCATTTTTTTACGAATTTTCATTTTTTACATAACTGGCACCTTCTACGATATTTTTATTTATGGAAATAAATCTAATAGCGTTTTCGATTTATACAATGATATGCACGCACTCGGTGCAATTCTTTACAATCAACTTGAACGGTGAACAGAAGTAGAAGAATAAAA
The DNA here is from genome assembly GCA_963966075.1 of Aphodius sticticus. Lineage (NCBI taxonomy): Eukaryota > Metazoa > Arthropoda > Insecta > Coleoptera > Scarabaeidae > Aphodius > Aphodius sticticus. The sequence goes on from OZ014509.1 coordinate 69,324,702, forward strand.
ATAAGTTTCCACCTCAAAATACCAACATTGCCAATGGTATTTACAATGAGGAAAACTGGAAACTTCTTTTATTCTTCTACTTCTGTCCACCGTGAACTCGATTTTAAAGAATTGCACCGACTGCGTGCATGAAATTGTATAAATCGAAAACGCTCGAAAAAAAATACTATAACTTTAAAGTAAAACAACAAGTGTTACAATATCTTAAAAACTAAACTAAATGGGCAATATTTTAAAATAACTTGCCAGGCTATTTATCCAGTGATTTTTAAAAAAGCATTAAATGAGCATTATGTTATGTATTTCTTTGCTCCTCATCTACTATACAACATTCTGTTCAGTTTTCTTAAACAATCCTTCATTTCGACATTGTCCAATCTTTGTTAAGTATGTATTTGCACAAGTCTGAATGGGCAAACTTTCCATCCATCTTTCAATTTATAATTTGAAACATGATGAAAGCATACGAATTGTATAGTAAATTAAACGAGGTGGCGAAGTTTGTTCAGCTCGTTACACTCAATTTGCGCTCATTTCAAAATAACAATACGAAATGTACAATAATAATTGCAACCACAATCTGGTGACCGACATAATTTTAAATATAAATATGTATGTTATGGCAAAACTACTAAACAGACATCTAGAATATTTGAGAAAAAATTATTTTCATTTATACAGGGTGTGACGGAAAGTCAGTACATTTTTTTTAAATGGAACCCCCTGTATATCATGCCATATTTTGAATACTAAGGAAGTTGTCTTTCCAACTGTGTAAGTTGTACCTGTGTAAAGTAAATAGTTCCTGAGATATTCAATTGTTTGTCAAAAAATTGGCAATTGCAGGCCTTTCTTAAAAACTACGTTAATACTACATTTTTGCAGACATTCTCCTAAAAATTTTGTCACATAATAACTAAACCCATAGCTAGATCCTGATGTCATGAAAAATTTGATGCGCTATACAGGGTGATTGTAGCATGCACTAGTTTTGAAACATTTTTAAATGGCTTTTTCTAGAGATTTTTAAATAGAACACCCTGTATATTATTTGCTAATTGAAATGTCCCTTAAGTTCTTTGTAATTTATATTCACTATATCGTATATCTATTTTTACTAGTTTTTGTGATATTTGGTACCTATTTAAAGAGTAGTATACTATTTAGTATCTTCATATTGCTTTGTATACAGTGTGCTGGGTAGCATGATGTAAAATATTTAAAGCGTTATAGAAGAAGCCATTTAGAACCTATTTAACTATATTTATTCATATAAAAAGTATTACACAATTTTATAAGTATGTTTTGCAATTTTTACAAACTTACAGCGAGCGAACCTGAAGACCTAGTAACTTCAGTTGGGCTCCGAAGTAAGCGAAAAACAGTGTAGTTTTAGGGGGACTGAAAAATTGTTCACCTTTGTGAAAATTATGCGGAGACGTTTCATTGTAATAGTATGTGCGTTCAGACACAAAAACAAACAGAAACGCTAAAACCTGTCTTGATGAGCTACGTTTGAGAACGAATTTGTATTCAGTACAAAAAACAACCAACAATATCTACTTACTATTGTTAATTGATTTAAAATGGGTTATTTTTCTGGAGATTCAAAATTGGGATAATATGAATGATAGGATGAGTATTTTTAATAGATTTTTTTGCTATGAATGAAAATCTGAATCTAAAGATACCCATCAGTTTGTTTTTGTTGCATTTTTGGTTTTTGTGTGTGAGTACATAAATCACATCAAAGAAAATCTGAGTTTCAACACTTACAAGTCAACAAATTTGCACGATAGTTAACCTAAAAGTACACGGTTTGGGGTTTACTTTAGCAGTAATTTAAATTTTTAAATCGCGTGTTCGGTTGCCGTACGGTAGACGGCAAAATATACTTATAAAATTTCATATAGAATTGTTAATTAGTTGATAACGGTAATACTTTGTATAAGGATCAAGTAGGTTAAATTGTTTCTAAATTATCTCTTCTATCGCCACTTGAAGACTTTACATCAAACTACCAAATACCTTATTCACGGCAATATTAAAATTTACAATTGCATTGCATTTTCGTAAATTGCAAATATCACAAAAAATAATAACATTTGGTGTATGACATACCTGATGTAAATTAGAGCGAAATAAGGGGTTATTACAGCCAACACATATTGTACAGGGTGTTCCATTTAAAAAACTCGAGAAAAAGCCATTTGAAAAACATCAAAATTTACTAAGTTCAATGTACAATGTATCTCATATCTTTGGATACTATCATCTACCTACTGGCTTTGACTATTGTCTCACATAGTTTAAAGGCAAAATCGGCAAAAATGTCGTTTTTACATAGTTTTTAAAAAGATCCTACAACGGACATATTTTGGAAAAACAGTTGAATATCTCTGGAACTATTAACGCTGTAACTTAGCAACATACACGGTTGGATAGACAAATTTAGTAGTGTTTATAATATGATAAAATATACAGGACGTTCCATTTAAAAAAATTTTCATACTTTCCGTCACACCTAAATGCACCACCCTGTATAAATGAAAATAATTTTACGTTATACAAAATGGCGAGTCAAACAACTTTTGTATAAAATATTTTTTTCTTTCTCAAACGATTTATTAACTATCAACCGCCGGGATACTAATAACTCACCCTGTATAAACATTTGAATATTTCAATGAAACTCGGAAACACCCAAAAATTTCAAATTAAAATCTTAAAAGATTACAAAATTATCGATTTGACTTCACACTGTATAAATCACGATAAAGAAGACATCAAAATATAATTTAGAGTTTAAACAACATTATAACTACATATATCAGAATCATGAAAGAAACTGTAGATAAATACATTGTTTGTACATTAGCAGATGTCAAAAAAAAACTCGACACTGGCGTTGTTGAAATTATTGCAATAATGGCAGGAAAATAAATAGCATGACAGGAAGCAATAATTGCAACATAAATTAACATCTACATACTTTGCAAGTATGTTTTTTTTTGCAAGGTTTTTTCCTATACATACATACTTGCAAAGTATGTATAGGAAAAAACCTTTCAGTAGAAGCAAATTGCTGCACGGACAGCACAAATCGTAGCAAACAACACAAATACCGGTTGTGGATGCTGCAATAAATACTTGCCATACAATGTTAAAATTTTGTTTGACAAAATAAAAACAATGGAAAAGGAAGTCGTTGAAGTTAAAATGGCATATATTATTTCTATGTCTTCCTCGTTATCTTTATTAGAAAAGTTATGATAATTAACTAAAGTTAAGATAATTTAAAAAAAAAACCTCTGTCTGGAATTGAACCGGAGCCTCCGCAATTTCGAAGCTCTAACCAATTGAGCTACCGAGGTCAAAATCCTTCGAAAATAGATTATCAATTATTTTCCCTCTGTATTTTCCCTCGGTGAACATCGGATATGGACGTTGATTGACAAGCTAAATATTTGTCGGAAAAATCAATTTTATACATAGGGATTGCCGCGCCCGAGGTTGTTTACACACAGTATATAAATCGAGTTCGGATACCCAGAATCGTGTTAGTAACTTGAATGCAGTCTAAATATATTAAATAAATATTAAATTCCTGTCTTCCCAGCAGTTTTATAAGCTATTTCTGGACCACAATGTGTAGGTTCGAGGAAAATATTGTCCTCTCTTCTGAGTTATTTCTACGAATAACATCATATTGCTCAATAATATTAGCGATGTCTGGTGTAAATAGTAAGATCTAGAAAATAAATTTGCTATGCCAAGAGTTTGTATGTATTTATGAATATGTAATTTATGTAAATGTGTAATACAAATTGCTTCAAACGAATTTGACACTTGGAAATATCTCTTTTAACTGTTTTTCACATTTTTTTTTATTCCTCGACTATTTTTTTAAGAATAACTGTACTGACACGATGTTTTTTCTTTTACAGGTAGGCAAACGTTTATTTATTTATCAACCATCGTTTAGGTAAGTCTTTTTATGTATATCAGGTAAAATTAAACTTTGCCAAATATCATATTTTTGATATTGGTTCACAAAAAGCCTTAACCTATACAGAGTTAGTCAAAATTACCGGTACATCTAAATAATTCTTCACCCGTTGGTTTTAAACAAGCAGTCGTCCAAATATATTTTTAATATACAGGATGTTCATTTCAATATAGAATCTTAACTTCTAAAATTTTAGTTTTTGTAGGAATCATTTTGTTTATAAAATCCATCATCTTTGAGTTATAAGCAATTAATCGATAGTTAACGGATAAAAACTATAAAAATCAAGAAAACATCCCAAATACTGAAATAGATTTAAATTAAATATTCAAACTGCCAAATTAAAAGAAATGTGTATGATGTGGGAAAATATTCTTAATTTGAAGTTCAGGAGATTTCAAAAAGGAACGGTTATCAATTTTCCAGAATAAAATGAACTTTTAAGTTTGATTTAACTATTTTTAACATACAGCCAAAATTACCGGAACACCTAAATGATTCTCCAACCGTAGTTTTTGTCTTTAAACAAGGTATCGTTTAAATATATTTTTAATATACAGGGTGCAGATGTTGTTATAGAAATTTGGTAACCTTTCCTCTTTTTAAATAGAACATCCTATATATTATTACATTTTTTAATTTTTTTTAAAAGTTTTTTTATAGGAATAATTTTTTTTATAAAATGCATTATTTTTTAATTATAAGCTATTAGCCAAAAATAGTCAAAATTACCTGAACACCTGAACGATCCTCCAACCGCAAAAGAATCAAATAAAAGTTCTCTCGTTCAAATATATTTTTAATATACAAGCTGTCTAGTTTATTATGGAAATTAGCAAACTTTTTCTTTTTCTAACAGAACACCCTGTATCTTTTACATTTCTTAATGGTAAGATTAATTCTAAGAATTTTATGTAGGAATTATTTTCTTATAAAAAACATTATTTTTTAGTTATAAGCAATTACTCAAAACTCATGACCTGTTACTTTAACCAAAAAGGTAAAAAAATCCAAGAAAAAATAACAACAAATTAAATAGAATTACATACATTAATCGTTCAAACTGCCACATTTAAATAAACGTTTATGTATGTGGGAAAATATTCTTAATTCAGTTAGTTCAGAAGTTCAGGAGTTTTGCTAAATTGCTTATAACTCAAAAATAAGGCATTTTCAGAAAACTTATTTTTACAAAATGTTTTTAGAATTAATTTATAAAAAAAAATCTGATGTGGCCAGGCACATGACTTTATCATACTATATATAAAATTAATAGTTTAGCGGCATGAGATTCTATTTGATCGAGATTGGCATTAATGTATTAATAAAATTTGATGGATGTCTGCATTAAAATAAAACTAGTAGAACTAGACAGATATCTCGATTAAACCTGCGTTCGGATATTGTACTCCGTTGACACCGGGTACACCGTCCAAATGACACTTACTTGTTATTGGGTGTAAAAAGAGTAACGGTGTTTAATATCCGAACGCAGCCTATATTGACAGTAGTATTTTCAAGTATTTCATAGTATTTCATTAGCGTTTGACACTAGCTACTGTCATTAGAATCAAAAGATCTGACATGTCCTGGCTACTAGTTTTAATGCAGTACGACCGATCTCGATGAAATAGAATTTGCTCATGTAGCTAAACTATAAATTCTACCAAAGAATGACATATACATAAATTATAGAAAATTTCCTCTCCTTTAATTTATTATTTAACTATTTTGACGACATTACACAAATAGCGGCTCATTTGGAAAATCTTCGAAAAATGCTAAGAGTAAACCACCAGTTCCTTTGGACCCTTTTCAACAGAAAGCTTTTCAGCTCTAAGTTTGGTTATGAAACTTCTAAATATGCAGTTTCGTCCCGATACCTTTAGTAGTTTCTCCGGAATCGTTGCCACAAAAGCGGGTACACACACACACACACACACACACACACACACACAGACATTTTTTTGTACCTTTTCTCAAAAATGTTCAGGGAACCCAAAAAGACATATTTCCGCTAAAATCTCAAAAAATTTTTTTGTCACGATTACAATACTTTACATACTGCGTATGATAAAGTAAAAATAAAAATATACAGGATGTTCTATTAGAATATGGAAAGGTTTGCAAATTTCCATAACAAAATGAACACCCAAAAATTTAAAACAAATCCAAAAAAAACATTTATTTGATACATGTTTTTGTTTTTATTTTGCAGATGAAGACTTACTTAGGAGTTCCGATAATTTTGACTATTTTTGGTTAAAAGCTTGTAATAAAAAAATAAGGCATTTTATAAAAAAGAAGATTCCTATAAAAAATTCGTGGAATTAATCTTAGTATAAAAAAATTAATAATATATAGAGTGGTGTATTTAAATAAAGGAAATGTTACCAAATTTTTCTAATAAAACGAGCAGCCTGTATATTAAAAATTTATTTAGACCATAGCTTGTTTAAAGCCAAAAAACTCTTATTTGAAAATTATTTTGAACTTTCTTACGGTTGTAGAATTATTAAGGTGTTCCGGTAATTTTGGCTAACCCTGTATAAGTAATGAATTGTCAGCCTAGCACGAAAATAGTCTAACTCCAGTTTTTTCCAAAATGCCTTTTTGTTTACATAATTCTATAAGCAAATTTCTCATCGTTTAAAAGGTGCAATATTATAATAATAATTATCATAATAATTTATAGTATAAAATCTTTGCATCCCCAATAAATAAAGCAACTGGTCTCCATATAGTTCTATATAAATCTAAACCGTTTTTTTTTGCTCTACTGTAAATTTTGTTATTTTGTATTTAAGCCATTTGAGTATTAAGCAGTTGCTGATCAACATTTTGGTGGCAGTTGTTAATTTTTATATTTATTTTATGTATACAGTGAGCGCGTAAAGTATGGAAACATGACAAAATTTCTGAGAGGGTTTGTTATTTTATCAAATTCGCGAACACGTTGATTTTGTACTAATTTTAACTAATCAAAATGCGCATTTTTATGTAAAATTCAATAGAACACTTTGAGTTGTTTCTGGCTTATGACATCATCGACATTTTCTTTAAATGGCAACCCCATACTTTATTTTCTTAGTGATTTTGGTAGAGCTTTTAATTGGCGTAATGGTTGCGGAAACATTTTATAGCCTTACATAAGACATTTTTTGAGAAAAACGCAATTGAAAATTGCAAAATATTGATAACTAAGGTTTTCGCCAAATTTTAGACAAAAATGTCCAAATGCTGAACCCAATATCCTAGAAATCTCCAAAGGTTCCGACAGTAAATTTTAAACTTTCTTTTTTAACTCTATTGTATATTTATCAAAAATAATATTATAGTGTTTATGTATAACAATAAAAAGGTGATCAAGTTGATCAGTATCTCATATATTAAATTTTTTTAAAGTAAAATCTAGGTATAATAAACATTTTGTGCAACCAAACGTACCACCAAACAATAAATAATATAATTAATCGTTAAGCATAAATTAGAACGTCTACTTGATGAACTTACTCGATTCTCAAGCACGAATTCAGATTCATGTTGCCATTAAAATCCATCCACCATAAATTCTTATGTTAAACCGTGTTATGTAATGCATAATATCATTTGTTACAAGGACATTTTACATCGCTGCTTGCCTCCGCGCAGTAATGACGAAACGTGCTATTATTACATAAATAACGACTTTAATTGTATGTTTATTCTATTTTCTACGCGTACAATTAACAACTAAGCATATTTAAAAAGATCAGGCAGGTGTGAGTTTTTGTTTGCCCTATTTTAAACTTGAGCGCGAGGGTTTGTCATCCGATAGTATGCGCGGCGACATCTGTGGGGAGTTTGCCGTACTATATAGACTGGTTGGGCCGGTTGTTTGCAGATGGCGCTCTTGGCTAAAGATTGATATTGTTTCGATCTTCAGGCCGAACGGCAAGGAGAATTATTTATAAAGTTCTTTGTTTATGGATATATGAAAATTATTTATAGAGAATATTGTTCTGGAATATCGCGACCTGTTTTTGTCGCAGTTTCTGTGTTTACGTTGTATCTTCAAACTTTACTGGTCGTTATTATTCATGATGGTCAAAAATAATAATAAATTTATAGTTTAACATTAGGAGAATTGTAGAAAAGATATAATTGTATAGTGTCTGAAGGAAGCTATCTGAAAATGTTTTAATATTATCGAATATAGTTTGGTTTACTGATTTCAATGATCATATCTGTAGGTTGTAGTTTTTTTTTGTTTTCGGTAACCTTGAAACCATTGTAAAACATGTTATTTTATCAAATATAGAAAAAAAAGAACAATTCCACAGGTTTTGCAGATTATAGTTTGTTTTTATGTACCTACAGGTGTCCCATAGAGTGACCTCGAAAGATTGTACCTTTTCTGATTTAAAATTTTAAAACTGTTTTTGCCATGGTACGGCCATATTTTAAACTTTTTGCATTCATTTTAAAAAAAAAATGGGGTCCTTGTATATGTTAAAGCGCAAGTTGATGTATTAACCTTTCTGGAATGTATAAAATTTATTTTTTCTTAAACTTGTTCTCTTAAACTGTTTTTAAACAAAAGAAGCAATAACTTAAGAGAAATTGGTGATAGTGTGCTGCTATCTTGCTACATATTGCCTTAAAAGAATTAAAAAATTTGCAAAAATATAGTGTGTTCTATTAAAAAACTGCTCCTTATTTTTCAACTTTAAATATTTTTCTGTAGGACTCTCTCAATTTAGTCCTTTATGAATGCATATTAACACGTGAACCCAGGGGCTAAAAACAAGGGAATAAGTGTAATAATTTAATATTACTAAAAAAATAAAAACCTTTTTATTTGGCTCTACTACAATAAATTTACATACCATAGTTATTAACTTAAAACATTAATCAAACTTTTGAGTCTTGATATTAGAGCATGTAACCACATTATCACATTACTTAATTTGTCAAAAATAAAATTATCTAAGTTACTGTTGGTCATTATCCTGACCAACAATGAACAAAATCTAACAAGTGATAACTGTTCCTGGTATGTCTTTTTTTAGCCTAGTTTTTGAGAAAAACCACGCTAAAAACTTAAAAAATTTCAAATGTACATTTTTTTCTCAAAAACACACTTTGGAATTTCTACTTTCAGTTTCAGATCGTATGAAAAAAAATTTAATGTCTATTAATTTTACCAACAAATGTCATAGACATAAATTATACCCAATTTACCCTACTTTAACTTTTTATTCAACTGTTTTGACGACATTACAGAAATGGCGGCTCATTTTTTTGTACCTTCGGTAAAAAATGTTCTGGAGACCCACAAGGATATAATATTTCCTCTAAAATCTCAATTTTTTACACGATTACAATACTTTATAATACTACGTATGATAAAGTAAAAACATACTAGAAACAGTTTTCATTTATTCGATTTTGTTCTATGTTGTTCATTTCTGTGTTATTAACAAATTACGTACATACTTACTAACAACTGCAACACTAATGTTTTTTTGGAAAATGAGGTTTTTATACATGACACATATTAAACTGCAAGTTGTTGATTAACTTTCTTGAAGTGTATTAAACATTTTTAACACAAAAATGATTATTATATTGACAGAAATTAGACATTTTGAGACCAATTTATTATCAAATAGGCCATCATCAAGAGATGCCAGTTTCGTAATCTTACATGATCTTACAAAAAAAGGTGTTCAAAGTGGCCTGCCAATCTGTCATCCATCATGTCTCAAACTCTATCTCGACCAGTAATAACAACAAAATTTTGACGAAATACCAATAAATTATCTCTAAAACAATAGATTTTTTCACAATGTTAGTAAGTGTTTCTGATGTAAATACCATAGTTTCCACGAATGTAACCATATACAGGCTTCCATTAAAACAATCGAGTTTTGTGGTAAAAATCGGTTACAAGATGTCAGCTAACATTGTGAATACAATTTCATGTCATCAAACCGATCCATAACTGTGTTGAATTACAACATATCACGTCGAACAAATTCACAGTAGTTTAGAAATTATTTTTCGTGTTTCTAAACAAAAGGAACAGTAACTAAGAAACGATTGTTTTTAGAAAAATATGCGAAAATATAGGGTGTTTATGTGTTTGTTTATGTTTTTTGTAGAATCTGAATCTGAAGGCTGAAAATTGGACTTGAGCGATTAAGAGGCTGGTTCAGCCTAACTTCAGGTCTGTTCTGCTCAGCTCTGGTGGTCCCCTATTGGTCCAATTATTCAAACAGTTCAATGCTCCTGTGGGTTAATTATTGAATAATGATAGCATCTTATAAGATTACAACAATCTGAATTAACTATTCTAGTGGGCCACATCTCCATATCTATTATACCCATGCCCAATTTTAAACAATTGCTGCTCAAAGATAGACGTATAATTGGAGGACGGGTGATATCCTGATTTCAGGAATAACAATTCAATTATGTATTTTTGCGACGCGCCGCAGTAGTTCCACTTTATGTCAATGTACAATTTGAAAAAAATTCAATAAATGAAAAGAAATAAAGCCACACCTTTGACGAATCGGCGTCGTATTTTCCCAATTTTTCCATCCATGTTCGAGTCTGAACAGTGTGTCCATCTACGATGTTCTCGAGAACTAGTCGTCATTAGACGAAGATAATAGTAATGGGTCTATCTCTATCTACCATATACCACAAAAAAAGGCTGTTACTCGCTAAAATTCACATTTATATTTACTGGGACAGATTTCGAGAGTTCTAACCTACAAATCCGATATAATCTGAAAATGTAGAAAACTTGGGGACACTGCACAAAGAAGTATTCTAATCGAAATTAGGAGATTACATAAAAATTCTACTATTATATCAGACATCAATCAGGTTTGTGCCTAGAGAAGTATACTATTGTTTTTTAAAATTTCCTTTTCAATTGATAGGTTAGTTAGCAGAATATACATATAAACAGTGCTGTTTTATCCATTCTACTACCAGAGAATTCAAGCTCCAAGTATGGTATGATGCAGAAGATCATTACGGGTTTTGTAATTGGATTCAAATCACATTACGAGGAATCAAAATCCTTACGTACTATTTTGTTGATCGAAGAGGATTTCTAGACAAGAGATGTGATTACTAATTTTCATAATTTCCATGAACTGACAATAAAATTATCGAGGTATGCTGAAGATTACCGATTTTTTATAAAATTTTTTGGTAATATTACTGGAAGACGTCTATAACATTACTATATGAGAAATGTATAATGGGACATAGTCGACTTGTCAACCACTGACTCCAGATGTTTTTCTTCTCAAGTGCAAAGTGTATGGAGGATTACGTTTAACACAACAAACCGCAGATAGTATTGCAATTAGCCCCGAAGAACCGAACAAGCATTACGACCCGTATGTGTGTGGTCTCATGATAGCGAGGATCAACATTTTTGTGATTTTGATATTATAATATAATATTAATAAAGCTTATGTTGTCTATTTGTCTTTTATAAATCATATATGAATTACAAATTGGTAAATAAAGAATAACTTATTAACTGTTTAGTTTTTCTTATACGTCATCAGATCCCTGTGCTGTGGATGTACATACGTATGTAATATCGACCCGTGCAACAAAGACTATAATAACTAGATTTAGTTTGTTAGTTACGATAGTCTACGTTGCATGGGTCGATATGTTTTTGTTTTTCAGTAGCTAGGCATAAGTGTATTATCGGCTGAGAAATGAGTGCATAATCTATCGTACCAAGAGTAAGTAATCTGTGACCAAAGTTATTGGTACGGGGTTTGTTTTTTAGGAGGTATAAATGTATATGGGCGCATAATCTCAATACACTTTCAAATATTCCACATATTCAGTACGTGTGCGTGTATTCATAGTACGTGTTTTTGCATATATCACTTCATAAACCGTAGACAAATGTTGAAGTTATTTATCATATAAATATATGATAAATATCTCACATACTCCACATAGGTTATGTCACGGTTATGTCAACAATTTATCACAGTAATTTTTAGATCTACCATGTTATGTTGGTAGGCGTTGTAAAATCACTAGACAGCCTGCTTACGTGTGCAAAAATAAATTGAAACAGCGTTAAAGACGTTAGATCATATAATGTTGACCGCACGTCGGCAAAGTCTATCTTGTTCCAAAGTAGCTTTAGCGAAAACGTCGACATCCCCACGCAAAGACCAATTCTCGACTGATTTTTCTAAACTTATCAAAAACAGCCAAGCCTCTGTCGATCAGCTGTTGGACAGGCCACTTAATATCTGCAAAATTCCAAAACTGCATATTTTGTTTTTCAAAAACTAGACTCAGTAATAGAAACAGCTTTTACTTGTCCGATTTTCCAAACTCCCAAATACTTAAATGCTTAGATTTGTAATATGATATCTGCTCAAAATCATAAAAATCACAGCTTTAGAAACCCTTACATTTTCAATTCTTTGACTTATGGACCAGCCTATACAACACGAATTGATACTAAATCCAGATACTCCACTAATTATTATTTAATTAACGTTCGGAACCAAACAATCATCCCAATTAACTCCCGTATATCGCTTTCAATGAACAAACCATCAATATTAAGATACTCTCATAGGTACCGCATTAACTTTTTGATCTATCGACTCATTATCGTGCATCGGCCAGCGCCAGATCGCGCCTAGAAGAGTTAGTAGGATCCTTCTTCATCCTCGTGACCTCGGCTATAATCACGAGAAACGGCTTTGAGACTGTACAATAGCCGTCGAGGTCTTGAACAATGAAGAAGTCCAAGCAAGACCCCGGCTCACCTAGTAGACTTTCACCTGCATCCATGTTGGCTGCGAGCGCGAAGAGAATACGGAGATAGAAAGAGAGGCGCTGCGATCGGACCCTGTTGCTAGTAACCGCGGTGCAAAGAATGTCAATGTCAGGGCAAGTACGGCAACAGTGCTTTCCCGTAATTTACTGCCAACAAAAGCGCCTTCTGGTGGAAATACATTACTGGTTTGCAGCGCTTCATCGTCTATTTTATGTAATTATGGGTGGAATTGTTGATGGAGTGGATCTTTGCTTTCTATGGCGTTTGAATTGTAGATTTGATGATGGCATGGTTGATACACAAAAATTCCACTGAAAAGATTTAACAATTGGTTGGTAAAAAAACACCGCTGTAAACAATTTCATTGTAGTTTGACAACAAATCCATTGTAAATTTACAAATTTTCCGATTTCACAAAATAAATGACAGCGATTTTTGTTAAATACTACTTAAAAATTAATTAAATTTTACAGTATTACCGTTACTTTTTCAGCATGTTTGCTGTAGTTTATAACATAAATGTCCTGTAAGTTTACAGACATTTTTCTATGTGGATTATTTAACACATATTTAACACATTAAAAAGATCTATGAAAACCAGTAACAAATGTAAGACAAACAATTGAAGGTTTGAAAGCGAATTCGTTGTAAAATAGTATGTTTAATTTGATATTTAAAAGTCAATTTTAAATCACGTAAGTGTTCTATAACAAAGTAATTTTGGAAATTTTTGCGAATTTATTCCAGCTGAATCCAATGTCCTAAAAAGAATCTCACTGCAAACTGTGACTTTTCACTTTCAGTTGAAACCCTGAAAGTTTAATTAGGTGATTTTGCATAGCCTGTAAAGTGGACACGTCGTATTTATTTTTAATTATGTAATTAATTTGTCGATTCGGATAGATCGCCGATCCGGGTAGATTGCCGATTCGTGTAGATCGCTACTTTGAAGTGTGGAAATATTGAAAAAAAGGTTTTTTTTAAAAAGATACAGAAATTTGGGAAAGTGTTAATAGACAAAAAAATATCATTCTTTGGGATACTCTTGAGGATCATCATTGAAATTTTAAATGGCACCCTACATTTTTTCTGTGATATTTTCAATCAGGATGACATTCTGAACACAAAAACATATCGATCGTCAATTTTTATCACCAAGGCAACGCAAAAATAACTTTTTTGTGTAATCTAGGTGGCTATGAATTGGTGAAAATAGTCGAAAATCGTCATATAACTAACTAACACGATTTTGACCGACATTGCATTACTGGCGCCCTCTAGCGTGATTTAATTGATTTTTGGCCAGTGTGTCATTTATTTCACGAGTACCCACTGACCACACCCTGATTATTCGATAGATTCCGATTACAATAATGCCAAATATTTGATATTTGGTTGAAATTCGTAGCGTACCAATGTTGTTAGAACCATTATTGTACTTATTTCAAGTTATATTTTATGATTAAATAATAATCGCTCATGAATGTGTGTGTAAATGTGGAAAAACTGCTTCCTGTGCTAGAAATCGTCAGTATTTATTTGACATGTTTCGACTATTTTTAACCAATTCATAGCCTCCTCACTTAATAAACAAAAAATTTTTTCGTTCCCTTGGTGATAAAAATGGACGATAGACGTTTTTGTGTTCGTAATGTAATTCTGATTTTTTCTGTGCTTTAAACGAAATTTTCACGCTATTACCAGCAAAATATCAAGCATTTGGTATCATTGTGTCGGAAAAACGTTTTTCCTCGAATAATCAGGGTACTTCCTTCGAGTAGTCCATTGAGTGACTTTGACTTGTACGCTGACTTTGATCATTAGATCAATATTTTTTTCGATTTCCATGGTTCTAACAACATTTGTACATTTGTATTTTATTTGACAATTTTCGACTATTTTCACCAATTCATAGCCACCTAGAATAATACACAACCAACTCATTTTTGCGTTGCCTTGGTGATAAAAATTGACGATCGTTATGTTTTTGTGTTCAGAATGTCATCCTGATTGAAAATAACACACAAAGAATATAGGGTGCAATTTAAAATTTAAATGATGACTTTAATGTTGCAGAGAACTGCAGAGAAGCTCGTTTGGTTTTCTACAGCGTGTCTCGAAAGTAGACCAAAAACTTTAGCGTGGTTTATCCCGAGTAATCAGGTGTAAAACTTTGTGTTTTTTAAATTAGAATTTTAGTTGATAAATTTCTTTACAACCTATCGAAAAAATAATGAAAATCGTTTAAAGATGTCAAAAGTTATTGACAATCAAACTTGAGCGTCGGTATACAAAAAGTTTTGAAAAGTTTTAATTTTGTTGATGCTTATGTCAAGAAATAAACAATTTTTTATGTTTTCTATCAAAAGCTTGTGTCCCTTCAAAAAGTATTGTTGACCAAAGAATCCTGTGTTCTAATGGTTCTAATGCGTCTTCTAATCTTTTTCCATGGACTTGATCTTTAGCCTAAAAACAAATTGTATCTACTCTACTAATAGTGACTAGGCTATCGATCGCGATCCTGGTAGATCGCCGATCCGGGTAGATCGCCGATCCGGGTAGATCGCCGATCCGGGTAGATCGCCGATCCGTGTAGATCACCGATCAGGGTAGCTCGCCGATCCGAGTAGATCACCGATCCCGGTAGCTCGCCGATCCGCGTAGATCGCCGATCCGGGTAGATCGTCCATTTAGAAGTAGCTTTCCGAAAAGCATTAGTTACTTTAGGCTCTTTCGTGTACATACTTCAACAATCCACAAGAAACCCGTTTAATATATATAATTTAGTATAATTTAATTGAATAGTTTTTGAGTTAGATCGTCAAAAAACTTCAGCAATGCCTCAATTTCTCCTCTTCTCTACATATGCATCAATTTGAAAATCAGAATGCATACTACAAACGTGTCCACACTGATTCGTTAACTGGAGCAATGATGAAGCTGCGCGTCCTTGACGTTGTCTGTCCATGACACGTAATTCTAGAGCACCGAAAAAGCTTCCGTGCCGGCCGTGCGTTGACACATGTAATTTTGGTGTAATTGAATCCCAGCGAGCAGCGCACAAAATGAGAAAACCTGCTCCAATTTCATGCGTACCGGTCGCACAGACAGACACACACACACGCACGTGCAGAAAGTCAAACAGGGAGGAGTGCCACGGTTGCCCTAGGTCAGCGAAGCCGAGCCTCATATCTGGGTCAGCGACATATGCCTTTCGTAGATAAAAGATATTTATAGGTTATTTACATTTCACATTGATAGACCGACTCCTCGGTCGCTGCGTGTGTGGCTCAGGCGATGCTATGCGGTGAATGGAGTGATTCATTTGTTCGGACCGATTAACTATTGGAATAAATGGAATAAATGCATGCATCTGGGGGAATTAATGACGGTTAATCGGTTATACGAAGGACGACCGTCGCATTCAACGCGCTCGTTCTAATTTGAATTATTGAAATGACCGTTTGTGAGGTTAGGTTAGCCGCTTAGTGTTGCGGGAGTGCATCAAATCGATTGAGGTCATGTAACATGTGGCGGCGCTTATGGCTGTTTGGCATTTGTGTGGTGTCGAATAAATTATTGACGTGCCTTCGTTCATAAGTTTACTAGTTTCATCATTTCATTTCTTGTTTACTAAATATGGGAGAAACAAACAGAATTCGTGATTCTAATCAAGGCAAGCGAGTTGACTTCCACGGCAGTTTATGCACTATAAAATTGTAAGATTGGTTATAAGATAAGCATACTGAAATTGTCAAAAGATAAGATTGATAATTTAGTAGTAAGTCCGTTTTTGTCGGCAGAAATTATGTTTTTAAGAAAGTATTTCGTAGTATTACGCCTCACAACAAAGTGTCTAGTTATGCCAATTGTATTTCTATGTTTCCCTCGGCCATAGATCGCAGATCAGGGTAGATCGCCGATCCGTGTTGGTCGCCGATCCGTGTAGATCGCCGATCCGTGTAGATCGCCGATCCGTGTAGATCGCCGATGCGGGTAGATCGCCGATGCGGGTAGATCGCCGATGCGGGTAGGTCGCCGATGCGGGGAGCTCGTTGTGTGCCGGAGTGTTGTAGCAAATCGGCAGAAAGGCCGGATATAATATTTTTTAAACTGCCAAGTGATTTTAAACAATTTCTACAAGAGCGTAATGCCCTATTATAACAGTTCAACAACCAATTAGACATTTATTTGGCTAAAATACAAAGCTAATTTCACGGAAATTAAATATCTGGTGGGTCGATGATAACGACAATGAAAAGTGCTACTGTGCAGGTCACAAAGGTACCGCAATTGACCGAATTCTCGAACAAAGGACCAGCAGGGTTGTTTGCCCTACACCTGTACTAGGCCAAGGCCGTTACGACGTTCTTTTGTCCGCAAGTGGCACGACCTCTGAAATATCTGACAGTTCCTGGTCCGATTTTACAGGTCCCGTTCCACTGACTTAGTCGTTGACCTCTATCCAAACAGAATGTTGACCGTCTTTTGCCGTATGTCAGCTGTTCACATTATGTCTCCTTTTTTGCACTAGAGCAGTGAAGAAATTAGTCGTTTTTTAGATTTGATCAGCGAATGTTTTCTATGAATATTTACGAGATTCCAAATTTTACTCGATCAAGATCTGACATTTTTGTAGTAAGAAGGTTTAGAAGAAAACAAATCAGAAAGATGTGTTCATTTAACAGGTAAAAACGCAAAATCTTGATATTGATACAAAGTAACGTTTTTCAAATACCTCATTATTTTTATAATTATCTAAAACCTTGATATTATACACTGCTCAAAAAAATTAGGGGAACACTTTTTCGAAACCTGTAAATTTTTAACAAATAGTTCTAGGCAAATCAAATTTGGTATACTTTAAGGGCATATATTTAACTAAAGAAAATTACAAAAACAAGCAAAATGGAAAAAATGTCAAGTATCCTTTGAATTCACGTATGAAAGCCTACTAAAGATGACAAATGAATACAGTTCTCAATTTTCGTTGATTAGCAGTAAAATGAGGCATCTTAATGAAGTGCAAGTTGCTCGTGCTGTCGCCCTTATTCAGCATGGTCACTCTATTCGACATGTTAGCAGGGACCTTCGAGTTTCCCCTTCTGTTATTCAGCGTTTAAGGAATCAGTTTCGGGAGACTGGCCAATATGTTAGAAGAGCTGAACAAGGTCGAAATCGAAAAACTACTCAAAATCAAGACCGATTTGTTGTCCTTTCCTCTCTACGTCAGCGTACTGCCACAGCACGAGAGCTCCTCAACGACCTAAGATGAGCACATGGAATAGAAATTGAAGATGACCTGTCCGCGCACCACGCCTAACGCAGCTTCACAAAGCATCCCGAATGAAGTTTGCTCTGGATCACAGAGATTGGCAACTTCGTCACTGGATGCCTGTACTGTTTACAGACGAGTCCAGTTTTCGTTTAACGCATTGCGACGGTAGAGTACGTGTAAATAGACGTCCTGGTGAACGCTAAGCAGCCGCTACTATACAGGAAGTCAATAGATTTGGTTGTGGATGTTTTGGGCTGTGATGGTTTGGGCTGGAATCAGCGGTGGGACTCTGTGCATTGTCGATATCAACATATCGCTTTCTACTATCGCAACCGATCATCTCCGGCGACAGCATCGCCAAGCCTTCGGGTGCCTTCGGAAATATTTAGTAATTTTTGGGTTATTGGTGCAAATGTTTGGTGATTTGAAGATTGACAGGAGGTAGTTTTTTTTTCGTGTTGACAGTTGCTTTACCGAAGCTTATTTTTTTGTTATTTTTGTTCTAGAATCCACCTATGTATAACTATCCAAATAATTTTGTTAAACCCTGTTTATATGAATATACAAGAACGATTGGAAAATTAATTTCGAACATTTGTCCAGACAAAAACCTAATGACACTGATTAACCCTTATTATATGAACGTCAGTGTCAATGTATTAAGAATGCAAAGCAATGCCCGTGGTTTCTATCTTTCTCCAACCCAAAGCGATATATGTCTCTCTCTTTGGCGACACTTCCCTAGCTGTCGCGTCTAGGCGATGTTTGGGTAGTAGAAGGGGTAACCAAGACGATAGTCGAAATATGCACAGAGTGCCACCAAGGTAGAAAGCGATATATCGCATGAAAGCGACAGTGCACAGAGTCCCACCGCAGTATAGACAACAGAACTGATCTTGTTGTGGTTCCTGGAAGACTAAATGCTATGAAATACATCGAAAACATCTTGGAGGACCATGTAGCGCCTGCTGCATATGGCGTCGGTCAAAATTACATCCTAATGCAGGACAATGCAAAGCCACATACCGCCGGCATCACCAGAAACTTTTTACAAGGACGTGGAGTTCAGGTCACGGAATGGCCGGCGTTAAGTCCTGACCTGTATCCTATTGAACACGTGTGGGATCACCTTGACCGACGTGTTCGCGCGCCCTAATCGACCACTACAGGAACTGTATGGTTAATTAATTTACATTTGTAAGTCTAACTTAGAAGTAACTAAGAGTTGTAACATTGTTTATGTAATTTTCTTTAGTTAAATATATGGCTTTGAAGTACATATACCAAATTTAATTTGCCTAGAACTGTTATTTAAGAAGTTAAAGTTTCGAAAAGAGTTCCTCTAATTTTTGTGAGCAGGGTATTATCATTCATATTATCCCAATTTTGAATTGTTTCTCCAGAAAAATAACCTATTTTACATCAATTAACAATGTCTGTAAGTAGATATTGTTGGTTGTTTTTTTTTTGTACTGAATACGTATCCATTCTCAATCGTTGCTCATCAAGTGAGGTTTTAGCGTTTTGCGATTGTTTTTTCTGTGTGAGTGCACCTAATTTCCACCAAAAGTTTGGCACTGTTTAAGGTTTAGTTCGGGTTATAAACGACGTTTACAAGAATAGCAAAGCACACCTACACTGAAAAAAATTTGGATGTGAATTTACAATAGGAATAGTAGGTTTTTTTAGACATTAACATTTTCTATCATATAATACAAAAAAAAACAGTAACATCATGCACACAGTCAAACGTTACAATAGTACGGTCAACCAAATGGTATAGATAAAATTACTTGTAAAAAAATAAATGTGTAGACGTACATACAAGTATAAAATAGTTTGAGGGACAGAAAAATACATTAAAACTACAGAGAACCAATTAATAAATACTTAGCGTACGCAAATACTTAAACATAGAAAACACACGGATAAATATATAAATGCACTTCGGTCAACCATGAACACACATACTCGTTCACTCTCTTTCTGACAAACACACTTGGTGCAAGATGTTCCGCATCTGTATCTGTAAGAACAAGGAAACATATTAGACAGACATAAAAAGTTATATCTTAAGTTATATCTCGTATATCTTTAAATTGCAAATATCACAAAAACCAGTAAAAATAGATATGACTTACTAAATAGAAATTAAAAAGAACTTAAGGGACATGTATTGAGCCAAATCCTATCAAAACATTCACTTATCCATCGTTTTTGTTGTCAATAAATTACATTACAACCCTTCCGAGTGTAACGGATACAGCGGCGTTCACCGGAGCGTCACTCGACATGCTCAAAGGACTGGTTTAGAAAATTCAATCCGTTCTCAGGTCTATTCCGAGAGTTGCCGTGTAAAATTGTAACGCCGCTGCAGCGTGCATCGGTCGGAGACGCTGCAATTACACCAGCTTACACAGTTTTCCATCTACAGTGGCCTCTAGCTTTGTCGCGTCGATCTTGTTTCTATTTTTACGTCGGAGTCGTTTGCCCGCATCCACCGACTGCTTTGGCTGTTGCTTCTTGCTCGTTTCCTTTCAATCGGTACCAGGTACCAGTTTGTCAATTACTTACAAACTTGTTCCGCCTAATACGTCGCTACGAGTACCATAATATCATGTTCTGATTATTTTTATTACACAAAAGCTTACATGCTGCACTTCTGCGCTATTGTGAAGCTTTAAAAAATAAGAATATGTGTTACTGATATTCGTTTTACATATAAAATGTTAACGTTTACTTTAATTTAAGAGGAAACGCCGTTTAAAATTGGAAAGAGTATTGCTTCTAATGACGTCACGGGAAGCAAATGCACTGCTCAAAAAAATTAGGGGAACGCTTATTTCGAAACCTGTAACTTTTTAAATAATAGTTCTAGGTAAATCAAATTTGGTATACGTCAACGGCATATATTTAACTAAAGAAAATTACAAAAACAATGTTACAACTCTTAGTTACTTCTAAGTAACACTTAAAAATGTAAATTAATTAACTGTACAGCTCCTTTATGGTTAGTGGTCGATTAGGCCGCTTGCGAACACGTCGGTCAAGCTGATCCCACACGTGTTCAATAGGATTCAGGTGCGGACTTAACGCCGGCTATTCCATGACCTGAATTCCACGTTCTTGTACAAAGTTTCTGGTGATGCCGGAGGTATGTGGCGTTGCATTGTCCTGCATTAGGATGAAATTTTGACCGACGCCATGTGCAGCAGGCACCACATGGTCCTCCAGGATGTTTTCGATGTAGTTCATGGCATTTAGTCTTCCAGGAACGACAACAAGATCAGTTCTGTTGTCTATACTGATTCCAGCCCAAACCATCACAGATCCACGACCAAATCTATCCACTTCCTGTATAGTAGCGGCTGCGTACCGTTCGCCAGGACGTCTATATTCACGTACTCGACCGTCGCAACGAGTTAAACGAAATCTGGACTCGTCTGTAAACAGTACAGGCGTCCATTGACAAAGTTGCCAATCTCTGTGATCCAGAGCAAAACTCATTCGGGCTGCAACTTGCACTTCACTAAGATTGACTAAGATGCCTCATTTTACTTCTAATGACGTTTCTATTCAACGAAAATTGACAACTGAATTCTTTTGTCATCTTTAGTAGGCTTTCATAAGTGAATTCAAAGCATACTTGATATTTTTTCTTGACACGTTTCGAAAAAAGTGTCCCTATTTTTTTGAGCAGTGTAATACAAAAAACTGACATTCAACTGAATTAAAGAAAAACTAAATTCCATTATTGGGCAATATGGATTACATTTTCCGTTGGATCTAAAACTTTTTTTGCTGTTTTAGATCAGTGAAATAACAATTGTTCAAGGTTGCAAGTTCCATTCTGTGGAAGTGAAGCAGTAGTTTGTAAGGAAGCAAAATGACAAATAGTAGCAAAAAACATTGCAAAGGAATTAACTAGTTTTTGTTTCCCGTTAAAATCAATGGTCTGCACGTCCACATATCCTAAAAAAAAAAGAGGACAAAGACCGTACTAATTATATCAAATGTTTGTCATTGGATTGGAGAACCTTTGAAAATAGTAGTATCAAAAAGTGTTTGCCTACTAGTTTGCTTGTGGGATGTTTTCTCTTTTTAATTTAACATTAATAAATTAATTTTGAAGATTTCAAAGATTTCTTCACAGTAACGATTCTAAGAAAGAAACAGTTATTAAAATTTCAGTTTTAAGCATAATATGCAAATCCTACTATACAATATTTAAAAAAATTAACGACCCATCACACCAGTCTGCAAGATGGATAAAAAATTGTTTGGATCGTCTTGTATCCTCTGTTTTTCCCAGGGGTTCTACCGTCAAACAAGCGAGCTAGCACCACACCGCAGCAACATAGCAACATGGCGGTGGTAATATGAATAGAAATCCGTGAGGCATTACACAAATAGCGAACTTAACGAGCTGTACGAACGGAGACAGAGATGGCATTGGGCTTGCGAGGAACAAAAGAAAGAGAAACCTCCTAGAAACCGCGCAATGGTCTGTTGGCGTTGACCTTGGACTGAAGTGCAAGTTCTCTTCGCTACTGTGTACCAGTGGACCGAAGCAGGCGGTGCGCGTGCGCGAACGACATCGTAACCGACCTTACTGCACAAGCATTTCATTCTGTTGCGCCGCTAATAGCGACGTAGGGGAATTTTATACTAGTTTACACGTTATATGCACGAAGGAAGCCGACAAACTTACTAGTTTCATTAAGCAGTGTTACTATGTTTGTTTGAGGTGTACCGCCCTCGTTACAGGCTTGTGAACAGCCTGGGTTTACATTCTAGAGGAAATTTGTACCAATTGTGGAGTGATGTATGCCAATAAAGTAACATAATTTTCCATTTACAAGAATGGTTTTAAGGATTGTGATTGAATTCCAATACATATCCTATGATGATTGGATGAACTAAAATGAATGGATGAAATAAAGTAATATCGGTTTTGAGGACCGGTTTCGACTTTTTTATGAATTGTTACCAGCAACACTACTTAAATAATATCTCTTTGATTCATGTTTTAAACTCTTATCTATCGTAAACCACTTTGTAATGACAATTTTTGTAAATCCGTATTACATTACTTGATTATGTGAGTACCATCTTTCTAACTTTCAATCACAAATCACACAACATTACTAGCTCAGACATAGGTTCAGTCCACTTTGATTCATGTTTTAAACTCTTATCTATCGTAAACCACTTTGTAATGACAATTTTTGTAAATCCGTATTACATTACTTGATTATGTGAGTACCATCTTTCTAACTTTCAATCACATATCACACATCATTTCTAGCTCAGACATAGGCTCAGTCCTCTTAAAATCAGAAAATGAGAGAGGATTATGTTAGTAAGCCAATGCATGGCCAATTTTTAAGAATTGTGGAGGGTGATGGTATTTCAAAGTCTGGATCGTTTTCTTGGCTTTGTCATGGAAACATTAAGGCTGAAACGGAATCCTCTATCATAGCGGCGCAAGATCAGGCAATACGTACCAGATATCATGAACAGAAGATTATGAAAGTTGCTCATGATGGGAGTTGTAGACTGTGTCATCAGGCTCCGGAACATGTCTATCATTTGTTAGCGGCTTGTCCAGTCTTAGCTGAGTCGCATTACATTGCTAGGCATGATAGGGTGGGAACATATATACATTACAACTTGTGTTCCCAACTATTAGGTTTAGCAATGGATGTGTCTCGGTGGTATGACCACGTTCCATCTCCTGTTGTGAGTAATGATCATATTACCATATTATGGAACATGCCTATTGTCACTGATAGAATGCTTGATGCTAATAAGCCAGATATCGTGGTAAAGGTTTTCCAGAGGAAGGTATGCACGTTCATAGAAATCTCGGTACCTGCTGATGCGAATGTTGTAAGGAAGGAGCTTGAAAAACAACTTAAATATAAGGATCTCTCAATAGAGTTGGACGTATGTGGGGAATGAAAGTAAACATTATTCCGGTGATTGTAGGTTCATTGGGAGCAGTTACTCTAAATTATAGTAAACATGTCAAGGAGTTACCGTGCAAAATTTCGCCCTGGGAAATTCAGGAAATTGCGGTTTTGGGAAGCGCGAATATTTTGAGGATAGTTTTATCATAAAGCATCCTAAATTTACTGCTATCGTACTACTTTTCATCTTTACCTTCCTTTGTATATGTCTATTAATAAATATCTGCATGTGTTTTTACTGACCTGTACGCAACGCTGTACGGGGTTTCCACAGTTTTCCTTTGCTTTGCAAACTTGTGTTGCAAAGCATAAATGGCGTTGTTTTTCAAAATTGGGTTGAGCTGTGGTGATACCCGCAAAGGGAGTACCCTAGGCTTCAGCGAAGCTTGGTACTACCAATTTGCCCTGATGATCCTCATTACTTGTCAAAATCTATTAGTGTAATTTTAGTATTTATATGTTGTATCTAAATTATATTATCTAGGTTTAATATATTTAATGAGATGTATCAGAGAGTTCCAATAAATAATAATAATAATCATCTTTATTCATTAAACAATAATACATTGGATGGAATACGTCAAAATAACAATCCTACTCTTACAACCCCTCTTATATGCCTACAGCAGAACCGGGTCGAGCAGATATTCTTCCACCGAGTAGTACACCTTTTTTATCAAAGCACTTTTTATAGTTGATTTAAATCTGTTGAAGTCCAACAATTTAGTAGTAACATTTAATTTGTTGAAAAGCCTAATTGCCAAAAACTGGGGACTATTTCATAAGTTTTACTTCTGTGTGGGGAGACTTCTAGAACATTAGAATTTCTAGTATCGTATTCGTGGTTAAAAGTATTTCGTTTTAGCTTATATATATTTACTCTTGCATGTACTAAGGCATTATATATAAAAATAGACGGTAATGTCATAATGCCCATCTCTTTAAAGTACCTTTTGCAGCTTGTTCTTGTGTTGACACCAACCATAAGCTTGACAATCTTTGTCTGCATTAGAAATACACGGTTGAGTTCAGCTGACACTCCCCATGCAATTATCCCCTAGCTAAGTATTGAATGAATTTGCGCAAAATAGTATATTTTGATAGTTCTTTTATCTGCAATATCGTCAATATCATTAAGTCTTCTTATTGCGTAACAAGATACACCAATTTTTTTACAGACAGTATCTATGTGTCTGCCCCATTTTAGGTTCCAGTCAATCTGCACACCCAAGAAATTAGTATCACTCACTTTTTTTTATATTACGCGAATCAAGTTTAATCAAATAACTAAAATCCTCCAACACATTTGAAATACTAAATTGAACATAAACGGTCTTTTGGGCATTTACGACCAGTTGATTTCTGTCCATATAGTCCTTTAGCTCTCGTACTTTATCATTTGCTAAGTCCGACATAACAATTCTATCCGGGGACGCTATTACTAGTGACGTATCATCGGCAAATGCAACGCTATTCTTCATTCTAAAGTGCGAGACAAAAACTATGTACATAGAGCAGTGGCCCCAGAACCGACCCCTGAGGTACTCCCCTTTTGCTGACTGACAGTTTGGATTTATTACCTCGTATCTCAACATACTGTGGTCTTCCAACAAGATATGTTTTAAGCCATTGCAAAGGTACTCTCCTGGCACCATATTACCACATCTTCTCCAGGAATTTGTCGTGGTTTATCAAATCAAATGCTCTGCTCAGATCCACAAACAATCCGATGCATCTATTACCTTTGTCAATGTCTGCGTATAGATTATCCAAAAAAGGCAGCAACCGCGGAAGCGTTTGATCGTCCCTTAGTAAAACTGTGGTGAGTATCATTCACAAGATCAAATTTACAGAAAAATTCAGTCAATCTATCAGCAAATGCTTTCTCAATCACCTTAGAAAAACATCTAAGCAATGAAATTGGTCTATAATTTTCCACCCTAGAAGCATTGTCTTTTTTCAATATTGGTTTTACTTTAGTTGTATCAGTTCAACCGTTATCTCCAAAGGTGGTGTATCAATGCCAAAATCGCTACTCTCTGCTGCTAGTGTTGCATCATTCTGTCTTATTTCATCATCTCCTATGAGGCCTGTCGATATTTATGACGGAATTAGGGGCTATTGATGATCGTAATTCCAACACCGTGTAATAATTAGGGATTACTGATGTCCGTAATTCCGGCACTCGTGTCGGAATTTGGACAAAATGCGTACAATTAATTGTAATGTAGCGAACGATGTAAAATATTTTATTTATAAGGAAAAAATCAACTTTTAGCATAACACTCAATTATCAAGATTAGTCAAGCTTCTAGGTTATATTCTGACCGTTAGAACATTGGTAGAATAAGAAACTATTTTGGGTTGATAAGAGTAATGTCAAATCAACAAACCGGATGTCCTAAAATAAAGTTCAACGTTGTAGATTTCTTATTATTTTACTTATTTTTTTTCTATTTATCCAACTCAAAGAGAAATATGTCGGAATTTAGGACATGTCTGAATTTGGGACGATTACCTTAAAAGCTACTTGATTGTCTTAACCTAAAATGCAAATATTAGAATGTAATTATCTGCTTGCATGTACCGGGTGTTACCAAAACTATGAAAAACTATTAAGAGTAAAGTACGTTTGAAGGTACATTAAAGGTACTCAAAAATGTTATTTGAAAAGAGTGTACAAATATTAGATTATTAAATACGAAATTATAATGTTCTTAACCGTTGCATGAACACCTGGTACATGGAGCGTCAGAAATGCCAATTATTTCATATTTAATGCCTTCTAATAATTTGAAATACTTTTTCAAATATTATTTTTGCATAGCTTTGAAGATTACGGTACTTTACTCTTATGTTATTTTTATCTTTTTGGCAACACACGGTATATACAATACAATACAATACAAAACTCAATATGCAATGGAGAAGGTGATTATAATTTCGTATTGAAAGACATCTAATATTTCCATTTTTTTATATAACATTCTTGCATAGCTTTGAACATAAAGGTATTTTACTCTAAGATTTCTATATTTTCTCCTAAATTTAAGACAAACCTTACACATATATCCACACTGTTACAAACTGTAGGTACTAATAAACGGTAATTTATAATTGTAGGCGAATATTAAATGCAACAAATTCATAAATGCAACAACGCGATATTTATTTTGCAATAATTTTTTAATTTTTACACAAGTGAGTGTTTATAGTGTACTAACGAATGCATGTGGTAAAGTGAATCTCTAATATTCATATACTAAAAGAGAAAGAAAAATATAACCTCTCCAAATGATTATAGATACTGAGCGACCTATCGCTAGATGTCACCAGCAGATTGATGTCGGAATCAGTGGCGGACTGGCCATAATGCCAGGTTGCCCGATGGCAAGTGGGCCCCCCTTAAGACAATATGTTGATAATATTAATAATACATTTATTTATACTGAAATTATCACTGGACCGCCGCACGAAAAGATATCAGGCAATAAGATGGCCCCACCTATTTGCAATAAATTCGGTAAGAATTTATATTTATGTTTGGCAATAAATATGAACCCCATAAGAAAACTGCATGGTGAGTTTTAAGAAACCCACTTTGGGAAACAATGAAAATTCTCCAAAAGGCCCTTGTTAAGAGAACTTAAAGTCTATTACTAATCGAACTTATATTTTTTAATAGACGTTGAAATTTCATAAAAACACAAGTTTTTTTAAAAATTTTATTGACCAGTTTCTGGCAAAATATTATTCATCCGAAATTGAAATACCAATACGTCACAGAGTACAGAATTATTATGGCATGATGTGGTAGTTTTTACCAAGAAACATTAAAAATAGAAAAATCAATGCTATGATGAACAAAATTAAAACTTAATCGGATAATTGATATAGGAAAACATTATGGAATATTGGCTGAACATATGAAAGGGACCAAAATAAATCAAATAAATAAAATTTTACTTGGGTATAAAAATGAATCACTTGTACAGAATGTTCTTTTATACATGCAATAAAAATAAAATAAAATTTATTTATAAAATACAATATGTAATTTAAAACAAAATAAATTAAAAAAGAAATGAATATAGAAAAAAATATTAGAAACAAAGTTGCGCATTTTTGTGTTGATCAATGATATAAAAAGTAATATATCTTTTTCACTTTCGAAGATATCATAAAATTGATGTACAGGGTGTTATAAAAGTTATAGATAATCATTCGCCCTACAGCCAGAAAATATTGGCATGCTTACAGGGTGTCCCACAATAACGTACCAACAAACTTATGTTTGTTTAAATGAACACTAGGTATATTATTGCAATTTTTGATGAACATTTTTAGCCTAATTGTTATGACATCAATTTGTATTAGGCTATTATCAACTGTTTCTGAGATATTGAGAAATGTTTGTCAAAAATTAGCATTTTCAAAACATTATTCTAAGGTAACTAACAAGAATAAAGAAATAAAAGAACTCATTTTGCATAGTAAAAGTATCGCATTTTTTTACAGTTATTATTCATTTGCGATTCAAATATGACTTATCCTGAATAACTGGAGATTTGCTAAATGTCAAATAACTTAAGAATTTTAAATGGAACAGCCCTGTATATCTTGACATCGAAAGATCGATAAATCAACTTTCCTAAAATGTCTAACTCGGTAAGTCTATCGTCAACAGCTAAAAGTTATTAAGCATCTAATATAACATTTATACGCATGCAAAATATTTCATAAATTAATATAAAATATCTAGTTGTCACGACGAAATTCAGCAATCGCACAAATGTAAAGATTCTTCTGCAGCAACATTTAGTCATTGAAAACTGCTACTATGAGTTACACAAACGAACAATTTATGATCATCCAAGAATTAGTTTTATTAGTACCAGTCGAAACTTATTTAAAATTTTTATTATTTATTTACGTAATATTCTAAATTATTTAAAGAATTTTAATGGATCCTTGGGTTGGTTGTAGTGGTCTAACGCCTTAGCCAGCTAAATCGCCTGTTCAATTTATTTATTTCGGGACATGTTAAGGAATAAGTTTATAGGGATGTTCCAGTTACTACTGATGTTCTACGGATGTTCTTCAGACATCCAAACATTTCTGTACTCTCATAAGAATAAATAACTAAATAAATGGATAATTGTAAACTGAATAAATAATTATTATTTCAGTACGATTGTCAATAGTGCACATATCAACCCTCTCAGGTCAATGCGTTTCAGTCTTGCTTCAAATTCTCGGTGGAAATCCTTGGTGGAAATATTACATTTTCCATGGTTTCCACAAAAACATTTTGACGCCTCCTTATTTCTATTCTTCATGTTTGCTATCGTAGGTAGTTGTAATATTCCCATAAATGTTTTCCTCAATATGTCTTCAGAGTCACAAATCAAACCCGATTAAATCAGGCGTCTAGTTTTCCAATGCGTTGGACCACCATGAACAATTTAATGTCTTTGATAAGTATTATTTAAACAATTTTAGATTGATACATAAATTACTAATTCTTAATCTTTGAAGAAAATAAATATCAAAAATTATATGTTTGTATAAATCAAACTTGCAAAATGCTATTACTAAAAGCTGCTGCATGAAAAGAAGAATTATTATAATTGAAAGATTGTTGGATTTCATCGAACAATCGGATATTTAATAGTAATTTGGGAATATTGTGCATAAGTTACAAATGTAACATTAGATGCTTAATATATTTTTAGCTGTTGACGATAGACCACCGAGTTAGACATTTTAGGAAAGCTGAAAGATATATAAGATCGATAAATATACATTTATGATAAATTTTCAATATTTTTATGTTTGTTTATTTGTAAGAATACTATTTATTTTGTTTGAATATTATTTTTTTTTATATTATTAAAACTACTGTACACCAAAGACAGTTTTACTTTACCTCCATAATATTTAGTCGAACATTTTATTTCATAATATTTTTTTTTGTAACTCTTTCATTTTTCACTTTTTTCTCCTGTATAGTAAATGAGATACTGTGTAAGACGTTTCATATCGACTTATTATTTTTTCAATTTATAACAAAGTTACAACCGTTTGAGTTATTAACAAAACCGTATTTTAACCGGCTCTAACTTCTTAAGCAAAACCAATAAGAAAACCAATAAGTCCATATGATACTTTTTACTCAAAATGACATTTGTTTTCTAGAAAAAAAATAATAGAAAGCTTCATACGAATTTTTTGGTTCATTTTTATTCAATTTATGTCGATTTTCTTTTAAATATTTTTATTTAAATTTATTTACTTTCTATCGTTGTAAGGTGTAGTGGGTGTGTTCAAACGGCTGAAACTTTTCAAGGAATTGAGAAAACAAATAAGTCCTTATAAAAAATTTATTCAGAATGACATTTGCTTTCTAAAAATAATTTTGCGGGGAAAAAAGTGGGACATCTGTATATGTATATACCGGCAGCATGAACAAAAAAAAATGTGGGCCCCCTCC
The DNA here is from genome assembly GCA_963966075.1 of Aphodius sticticus. NCBI lineage: Eukaryota > Metazoa > Arthropoda > Insecta > Coleoptera > Scarabaeidae > Aphodius > Aphodius sticticus. Next base: position 69,355,284 of record OZ014509.1, read on the forward strand.
TGGCTTCCTGGCAACCAATATTTTTGGACCCAGTCCGCCACTGGTCGGAATGACGTTTACATGATACAAAGCAACTCAAACAAAATAGGTTTTTATTTAATCCATGCTGCGTGTTTGCTGAGTTTGTGCGATGACTGGCACATAGCTAGTTCCATGGTCTATCTATTTAATTGTGAAGGAGAGTATACAACAAATATTGCGTGGGGGTCCGTGCTCCAATGCCGGCGTTTTGCTCCACCAGAGCGTGTCAGGTTGTTCGGTCGGCCTGCAAACAAAAAAGGAAAAATAAAATGGAATATGTACGACCGACTTTAACGTCATTGTTAGCGACATGAGCGCAGCGCGCAGATCACATCGTATACCCCCATAATAGGCGTTCGTTTGTTTATGGTGGGGGCTTTTCAGGAAGTAATTTTAAAGGGCATCGTTATGTAACAGCACCTATTCTAAAGTACATACTCTGCGCAGACTTATAATACCTGCTATTGAATGACGAGTGCAACACAATTTATATTATAGTGATGAAGTATGTATTATACATCCAGTAGATTGTATGGCTATCTCCACTAAGACGCAAGCTCGATATTTAGAGCGGAAAGCTCCACATAAATATACCTATTTATTGCTTGGTCTTAGTACCATAACGGCCACCGACTCAGATGTGTTAAACGTGCTTATAAGAGGTTTTTGGGGTCTCTGATTCCAAATATGATATCAGATTTTCAAAATTCAATGCATGAAACTTATTTCCTGCGATATTGCTAGACTCCTCGATACTAATCTGATAACAGATTTTTGAAATTCAAAATGACGGAGTCAATATGGCGAACGAAAATGTGCAATATTACAAGGCTTCTGATTCCAAATCTGACATCAAATGTTCAAAACTCAGACTGTCAGGAACCAATATGGCGACCAAAAATGTAATAATACTTATATCCGATTTGCATAAAACTTGTTTCCTGTAATATTACAAGTCTCCTGATTTTCAATCTTATATCAGAATTTTCAAATTCAATCTGGCAGAGTCAATATGGCGACCGAAAATGTTCAATTTGCATAAAACCTATTTTCTGCAATATTACAATACTGTTGGGGCTTATATGAACATCTGTATATTGTTGCATTTTGGAAGTAGGTACTATTGTACAATTATGCGTTTTTCCAAAGTTTTTCTAAATGCTTATAAAAGTAAATTCAATTCGATTTATCAGCTTGTAGAATTCTGTTGAAAATTTGACATCAGATTTGAAAGCGACAGCTTAAATATCACAGACAATAAGTTTCCATTAAATTCGACAATTTCTAGACTTTGGTTTGCAATATTAAATCCGACATTTTAAATTTTGAAAATCTGACAACAGATTTGGAATTAGAGATCCTCATATGTCGCAGGAAAAAAGTTTCATGTGAATCTGAATATATTTTGATTTTGGGTCTGCCATATTGAATCCGCCATTCTCAATTTACAAAATCTGACAGGAGATTTGGAATCAGGAAGCTTGAATAGGCTATTTGACTATTATTGGAAAACCACTTAGTGTGTTTATTCCTTCACTCTACGTTGTAAATGCATTATTTTTCGTAATCATTTCGTCAATATTTCATAAAAACCAGCGTTAAAAATTGAATCACAAAAAGTCCCGCCAAAACGATATTCTGTTGTGTGACGTCACCCGATAGTAGATGTCCAATCGGCCCATATGGTCTGTCAGCATCGGCATCGTCGCCGTTTGGTAATTGTGTTGTATTTACAATTTCTACATAAAAATGGGTTATAAATCCACAATGTTGTGAAGATTACTTCGACATAAGTAAAACTGACTAGAATAAGTTATCTATCGTATTTTCGAACCAGGTATTATCTGATCTGACAGCTTAAGGTTAGGGCTACCCTAACCTACAAAGTTATGCTTACATGGCACTTTAGTGCTATTAAATTCAAACGGGAGAAGCATAAGAGCGCGTTCGGATAACCCCGTATTGTACGGTGAGAGTGACGCGCTGCATAATAGGCGGACTAACGTCATACGGCGTTTATCTGCATATAAGAGAGAGACAGCCGACCCAGGTTATCTGAGAATTGCTCTCCCCATACCCTACTCTGACAAACCGAACGCACTCTAAGCGTACTAACGAATGACGTAACTGGTGGAGACTCAGCCAATTACAGAGCGTTTTCAATCACGTGAAAGGACGTGAATAAAATTCAATTTTAATTTTGGTTTTTAATAGAAATAGAGCATTTTTTTTTTACTTTATCATACGCAGTATGTAAAGTATTGTAATCATGCCAAAAAATTTTTTTGAGATTTTAGCGGAAATATGTCTTTTTGGGTCCCCTGAACATTTTTTACCAAGGTACAAAAAATGTCTGTGTGTGTGTGTGTGTATGTGTGTGTGTGTGTGTGTGTGTGTACCCGTTTTTGTGGCGACGATTCTGGAGAAACTACTAAAGGTATCGGGACGAAACTTCATATTTAGAAGTTTCATAACCAAACTTAGAGCTGAAAAGCTTTCTGTTGAAAAGGGTCCAAAGGAACGGATGGTTTACTCATAGCATTTTTCGAAGATTTTGCAAATAAGCCGCTATTTGTGTAATGTCGTCGAAATAGTTAAATAATAAATTAAAGGAGAGGAAATTTTTTATAATTTATGTATATGACATTTTTTGGTAGAATTTATAGTTTAGCTGCATGAGCAAATTCTATTTCATCGAGATCGGTCGTACTGCTTTAAAACTAGTAGCCAGGATATGTCAGATTTTTTGATTCTAATGACAGTAGCTAGTGTCAAACGCTAATGTTTTGAAAATACTACTGTCAATATAGGCTGCGTTCGGATAATGAACACCGTTACACTTTTTACACCCAATAACACGTAAGTGTCATTTGGACGGTGTACCCGGTGTTAACGGAGTACAATATCCGAACGCATCTTTAATCGAGATATCTGTCTAGTTCTACTAGGTTTATTTTAATGGAGACATAGCCGATCTCGATCAAATCGAATCTCATGCAGCTAAACTATTAATTTTATATATAGTATGATAAAGTCATGTGCCTGGCCACATCAGATTTTTTTGAAAAGTAATAACAAATAGTTTTCTTAAACTGTAATCTATTAGGATGACTATAATACAAGCCATATTTTTAATACAATCAAATACCCTATTAAGATAGGAAATAAGTTTCATGCGAATCCATAGCTTTCAGATTTTTGGTCGCCATATTGAATCCGCCATTTTGAATTATTTAAATCTGACATATTTGGAATCATGGAGCTTGAATTTGAAAAAGAAAATGGTACAGATTTAGAATTAGTGACACCAGAAAACCCTGTGTCAACATATTTAATGCATATTTTACAATATTTTAGTGCATTTAAGTACAAACCTCCATGAAGAATATCCATTTAAATAATTATCTACATAACCACGAATACAAAGAAAATTGCACTTGAAGGCAGTGAATTATTGTACTTACAGTAAAGAATGATTCTCCCGCGCAACAAGTCGACTTTGCGGCTAATTCTACGAACTAGTTTCAAGTAGAAATCAAGTTTTTTTGTGTTCCTCATATGCATTGTCTTTGTAACTGAAGTGGATTTTTGATAATTGCAGGATTTGTATTATATTAGGTTTTGGCCAGCTTTTCGGGTATTTTCGCCATAGTTGGACTGTAGATAATCGTGTTTATTTTTTCTTTTATGAAGGCTATAGCTCACGAACCAAGCCATTTTTCATATAGATAAATAAGGCTTATACGTTTTAGAATTGACCAAATAACAAGAAAGTACTGAAACTCGGGCAAAATTGCAGTTTTATTCCGGAGACCTCAACGATGCGTTAGACTACAAACCATGCTCATGCTGCTAGAATTAAACCAACGTTAATAGAAAAGAGTTAGGTGTACAATTTCGACATAAGCGAGTAAGGTGGGCCAAGAAAAACTTTAAAGGAAGTTTACCAGCCGTCGATAATGAAGTTAGCGTTGCTAATGTACGATATTTAGAAATTGAATGGCGTTTAATATTCCACTAACCTTTAAAGGTCAACGAATGCTCTAGAGACCTTGAATTTCAACAATTCCCCTGCGAAATACCCAATCAAAATGTGAATTATTTACAGAGACCGTTCACACTTGGCGATCGGCTACATTTGTGATTTTAATTCGGGTTCGCTGTCGAACGGACAACAACAAAAACATACGCGCGCATACAGGCGCGATGATGCTAATGAACGAATTATGTCGACCAGATCGACCGTCGGCGGCGGTGTGAAAAGCTAATTAGCCTTTTCCAGCGTGATGGGCAATTTTCCGCTGAAAATATCTCGCTGTCACGGTCGACGTTGCGCAATAAAACTATATTGAAAAGGCGACCATAGACGTCATTGAAAATAATCTGGTCTATTTAAGAGTAACGGTGTTATAAATGAACAGAAATTAATTTTAAGAAAGATGCTGGGTATAGTGAATATACATGGTATCTCACGGAACTGGTACATTAGAAGTTTGTCATGTTCTGCTATTTCTGGAAACTTGAAATTTTGGAACTAGACTTAACTCCATCTGAGCTCTTCAGCTAAAATATTCTCAAGTTAACTGTCACGTCCGGTCAACGGAAGTCGGTATCAACTTTGTTATTTTAAATGGGATGATATAATTTTAATTTTATTTTTGGTTTCTACGTATCAAAATACATCTTTTTCAATAAGGTTTCCCTATACCTAAATATCACCATTTTTGAGTTTTTTGATTTTACTATTTTTTTGGTGATTTTTGCGGTTGCGTTTAAAATTGAATATCTCGGCTATTATTGAAACTAGAAGCTTCAGGATTGGTGGTCCAAAACTAGAAACATAACCAAATAAGACGATGATTAGCTCATCATGATATGTTATACAGGGTGTTCAAAATTTACAACACTAACTGAATTTTCAAACATAAAAAACTCATTTTTTTCAAATGGAATATCCTGTATACCGATACGCCGTTCGATAGGAAATCTGATTCCCTATCAATCAATATTAGGTTTCCCTATATCTATCTTTAATAGTTTTTGAGATATTGTCAGTATAAAAGAATGCAAACTAAAAACAAAATAACTTTTTCTTCATTTATAGGAATGTAACGACTTTGGAACATATTGAAAAGGTTTTTTTGTTAAAACCAATCATATTGATTGATAGGGAATAAGATTTCCTATCGAATGGCGTATCGGTATATAGGCTGTACCATTTGACAAAAATGAGTTTTTTACGTTTGAAAATTCAATTATTGTGTTGTAAATTTTGAACACCCTGTATAAGATATCATGATGAACTAAACATCGTCTTATCGGTTTATGTTTCTAGTTTTGGACCACCAATCATGAAACTTCTAGTTTTAATAATAACCGAGATAATCAATTTTAAACATAACCGCGAAAATCACAAAAAATTAGTAAAATCAAAAAACTCAAAAATTGTGATATATAGGTATAGAGAGACCTTATTAAAAATGACGTATTTTGATACGTAGAAACTAGAATTATATCATTCCATTTTAAATAACAAAGATACCGACTTCCGGTGGCCGGACGTGACAGTTAACTTGAGAATATTTTAGCTGAAGAGTAAATTCGAGTAAATTCTAATCCAAAATTTCAAATTCCCGGAAATAGGGGAATAATAGGGGAATAACAAAGGATACTAATTCTAATAAAAAAAAATCTGCCCAAGAGTTTAGTATTTCACTCTTTTAACCTTTTCTGTGATTGCTTAGGCGAGATTTACTGACAAAATTAAACAATATTTCTTTTTTTTACCGTATTTCACATATGCTTAACATATTGAAACTAATCTCAAAGATTAACCATCAATTTAAATCTGAATTCTTAAAACTAAGTACTTGTCTCTAATAGGCTATCCACTGATGTCCTATATTTACTTTGTCCTAAACAAGACACTGTACTCTGCCTTTTACATATTTCACTGATTCACTAGCTCGAAGGGTTTAGTTCTTTTTAGTCTTCTCATTAGATTCTGGTTGTTCAGTAGCTGCAGGGCCTCTACGTTGACGTGATAGATTAGGCGAGATTCATGCTTAGTGGCGAATCTTTTTATTTCTTGCATAACTTGTGGGACACCAAGATCACGGTGCAGATCAGTGTTCCGTATGTACCAAGGAACGTTAACCATATTCCTTAGTACTTTATTTTGGAAGGTCTGGGTTCCTTGTATATTGGAGCTTTTCGCGCAACCCCAAAGCTGGATGCCGTATAACCAAATCGGTTTTAGTACTTGGTTGTAAACTTGTAGTTTGTTCTGTACTGACAACTGAGAGTTTCTTCCCAGAAGCCAGTACAGTTCTCTGTATTTGAGGCCAAGCTCTACTCTTTTCTTCTTAACGTGTTCTTTCCACCTTAGTTTTGTATCCAGAGCCATACTCATATACTTTGCAGTGTTCGCATATGGAACTATGGCGTCGTTAACCTTGACATGAGGTATGTCCTCGATTCTTTTGTTTGTAAAGTTAATGTGGACAGATTTCAGTTCGTTGAGCTTGGTCTTCCATTTTTTGGTCCATTTATATATTTTATTACTAGCTTGTTGAAGATTCCTGGTAGATTCACCAATAGTTGATCCCACTGCCATTAGAGCCGTGTCATCTGCGAATGTGGCAACTGTTACATTTTCCATCTGTGGAAGGTCACTTGTATATAGTAGATAGAGAATTGGTCCCAAAACACTACCCTGGGGTACCCCAGCTTTGACTTCTTTTAGTTCCGAGTATTCATCGATCTGTTTTATTCTGAATAGTCTATCAGATATATAGGATGTTAGCAGCTCGACGTATTGTAAAGGTAGCATACTCTTTAGTTTGTGTATCAAACCTTCGTGCAAAACCTTATCAAAAGCGTGTGTCACATCAAGAAAGATTGTTGAGCAAATAAGCTTTTCTTCTAATGCTTTCTCTATGATATCTGTTATTCTATGGACTTGATCTATAGTGGAATGCTTTTCTCTAAAACCAAATTGGTGATTAGGAATTAGTTCCTTTCTCTCAATGATAGGTGTCATTCTCTTTAGAAGCAGCTTTTCAAAGAGCTTCGATATCATTGGTAACAGTGATATTGGGCGATATGATTTGGCCTCATTCGGTGGTTTGCCTAGTTTTGGTATCGTGATAACTTCTGCTACTTTCCAGACATGGGGGACGTATTTTAATCTGAACGATGCATTTATTAGATACGTCAGCATAACAATGCCTTTCTTAGGTAATTGATTAAGAACTTCTCCTGTGATAAGCTGCCTTCTTCTAGGTGCGTTCTTTGGATTCAGGTTTGTCTTGATTTCTCTGGCAACTTCCTTTGGAGTAACTAGCTGTATGCCTCTTCTTCATAGGTTAACAATGTATATTTTATTAAAATAATTCATATTTAATTCACTTGAAATTTATTTGCTTCAGCAGATTATAAAGTGACAAAAGTTGACATCTTTGGCAACTCTGTACAAGTCTTCATATCATTTAATTTTGTCCATGTAACTTTGTCAGTCTTAATTTCACACGATACATAGTGGATTCTGAAAAGCTGCTTATAAAGAGAATTGATATTTACAGTAGACTGTTTTTATATCCTTAACCTTGGCACCAATTCTCATTCTTAATTGATACAATTTCCCACCACCACTTTAACAGTGAACCTGGCCCTTAATCTTGCATCTAGCATCAATGTCCATCCTCCATAAAATGCATACCAATCTCTTCTACCTGCTGGGCTTAATCTAACCGTTACAAAGCGCTTATATAACGACGCGCTGGCGCGAAAGAAGCCTCAAATCGCCTGGTGCATACGGAATAGTTCCCTGATGGCTTCTATCATTATTCTATCTACCTGTATCCGCTCTCGGAGAAGTGTTTCGAAGCATAACCGATAAAAAACACTCAGGCGTGGAAAAGAGAGGCCCTTTTCTCTCAGGGAGTAGTAGCTGTCAACTTTCAGCCACATAACGGTTCTCAAAGTCCACTGTTTACCTTTTACATAGCTTGGAATCTTGAGAGCCGAGAGTTGGAAGCCACATGTGCGGGGATCATGTGGAATAGTTCAAAGTTTGTGATCGTTCAAGGGCATCAGATGGAGATTTTTGTGGTTAGGAATGCTTATTTTGAAAGAAAAGGATTGGTTTCTTATTGGCCTAAGTTGAAGGAATGTTGCTAATTATGGGACATCTTTATAGTCCAGGAGTCATTCTTCAATAGCAATTTAAATTTTTCAATTCATAGTCCATTATGAATACTGTCGGGACATTAGTGACCGGGGGGAGTAAAATGTGTGATTTAATCCATCTAAGCAAACTCCAGTTTCCTTTATTAAAAATTCAAGGACCGATAATTCACACATTAATTCTAAATTGTTAATTCTTAATTTTACACCGATAGAAAATTTTATTCAATTCAAATAAATATGCATTGACTCCAAGAAATCTGGTGTTATTAAATATTTATTTGCGGATAAAAATACATTTGATTGAAATATTTGTTTGGTAGAAAGAACGTTTATTTGTGTCAAACAACTTGTTTTCAGTTAAAATTTACAGTTTGTATATCATAACGAGCGAGATTTACTTTTAATATTTATTTATAATAATATTTATGATTGTGTTGAGTGAAGAAATTATAATTTTTTAAATTAACATTGTTGGTTGAGTTAAAATGCGATATTTTAGGATTGCGATAACTGGTTCTTTGATTAAACAAACTATTAGTTTGTTGAAGGAATTAATGTGGATCAATATTGACAAGAACTTTTCGGAGGGTACAGTAGAGCAAAATCTCCACGTGTCACCGCCTTTTGGGATGTCGCACATCCTCGACCAGTGGTTGGTTTTCCCAGACCTACATATAATCAAGGTTAGGGTAGCAAAGTGTACGCCAATTCGGAATCAGTACTTTGAACCGTTTTAGCAAGTTAGACAGACGCATGTCATCAACTTAGCTGTAGGCTTTCACCAGTCTACTATTTATGATCAAGATAAGGCCGAACTGCGAGCAGAGTGTTTACAGCGCCATCTAACAATACAGTTGGATGAGGCATTCACACTAAAAATATATTTATTTGAATCAAAATATGACTTCTTTGGCGGAAGTAAACCTATTTTTAAGCCAAAGCACATAAATATTTCTTTGGAGGAAATAAATCTCTTGTATACAAATATATTTGTTTGACTTATATAAATATTCCAAATAAATTAATCCCTACAAGCAAATAAAGTAAGTAGTGTAGTCAATGAAATATGTTTTGATCCGAAAGAATAATTTCAAAGGACTATATTTCTTAAAAACAAGATATCTTTTGCATTTGTGTATTGTTCTTATTTCGAATATTCTTTAATATGATATAACCATAACGTGAATTATTTTACTAAATTGCATCACAATAAAAAACTACCTATACTTTCATAATGAACACATTGTGACCGTTTATGACTTCATCATAACAATCTTCGGCAACCATGGTTACGGCTACAGTAATTTCTAAATTTATATGAAATTATATGACTCAAAGTAGAAAGAATTGCCGTATTACACTCGTTTATACATAAGACAGCTATTAACAAACTTTTGGAAAAATTAAGAAACAAAAAACGCTATTAAGAAATAATTGTACAGGGTGAGTGGCTTTCCGTAGAATCTGAATCTGATCGCAGAAATTCTGAGTTAACTCTACTTTTTGAGAAAATCTGCATTTGCACTGAAAGTCAGCCAATTATTTTCTGTATTATTAGGTACTAGTATTATTATGTAACAGTGAAAGATGCTTCTTGAAAAAGAAATTCGACCAAATGAAAACCACTCTAATCTATAATGTGTTCTATTTTTTGATTTTGTTTTATTGTATAACAAAATATGAGAGAAAAATGAAGAAATCATATTAGGGAGAGTTTTTTAACTAGAAGTAGATGGATGTCCAGCAAAACTCTTAAATCCAAACTTATTCAAAAATTAGAACGACAAATATTGACATATCCCTTAAAAAAGTAGTCCGCAAATATTATTTTAATGAGTTTTACATTAAACTGTTTCATTTCCTTTAAATAAACGTGAGTTCTGTTGTCAAGTTTATACTTTTTCTTGTGGCATTATTGTGTTTTAAAAAAATTCATATGTAGAAGAAGTTTTTGGGCAACTACTAGCTAGTAAAAAATACAAATATCCCTAACATGATTTTTTTTAATTTATCATACGTAGTATGTATTGTAATCGTGCCAAAAAAATTTTTGAGATTTTAGCGGAAATATGTCTTTTCGGGTCCCCTGAACATTTTTGACCAAGCTACAAAAAAATGTCTTGTGTGTGTGTAAACTTCATATTTAGAAGTTTCATGACCAAACTTAGAGCTTTCTGTTGAAAAGGGTCCAAAGGAACTGGAAGATTAGTCTTAGCATTTTTGAAAGATTTTGCAAATAAACCGCCATTTCGGGAATTTTGTCGAAATAGTTAAATAATAAATTAAAGTAGAGGAAATTCTGAATAATTTATGACTATGACATTTTTTGGTAAAATTAATAGTTTAGCTGCGTGTGCAAATTCTGTTTTATCGAGATCGGTCGTACTGCATTAAAACTAGTTAGCCAGGATTTGTCAGATATTTTGATTCTAATGACAGCAGGTAGTGTCAAACGCTAATGTTTGGACAATACCTACTGTCAATATAAGCTGCGTTCGGATATTGTACACCGTTACACTTTTTACAACGCGCAAGTGTCATTTGGACGGTGTACCCGGTGTCAACGGAGTACAATATCCGAACGCAGCTTTAATCGACATATCAGTCTAGTTTACTAGTTTTATTTTAATGCAGACATGGCCGATCTTGATCAAATAGAATCTCGTGCAGCTAAACTATTAATTTTATCTATAGTATGATAAAGTCATGTGCCTGGCCACATCAGATTTTTTTATTTATTTCAATATCCCGGCAAAAAAACTAGAAATGTTACTGAATTACTGAAAGATACTCTTAGAATTTCTCGGCCAAAAAACTGTTTAAAGAATTTTGAACCACAAGTTTAGCAGTTTTCTGGTAGCACAGATATTGCAAAGGTTTACTTGAAACTGTGTTTCTTCTACAAAAATAAAGATTTGGAGATGAATCAAAAAACATAATGATGATAATTTGTAAAGGAATACTTGAGAACCTGGCCAAGATCTTTATTTACTGATTAGGATGTTGTTTTATAGCGATATTGTCGACCAGTGCAATAGAAACTTTTGTAAAAGAATTCAGAATCACTTAAAAACATACAATGTAAGTAAGCCCAGTGGTAACAACCTTCTAGAGCGATTCAAAACTCCGCTTTAGTTACCATAAATTTAAATGTAGAATCGCCTCCTCCGTCAGCGAAACGCAAAACACCGAAATTAATAACCTTGTCATCGCGGCTGTACGAAATTTAACAAAATTACATATCTCTTTGTCCGTTACACAATTCCATCTTTCAACTGTACGTCCCTCCTAAGAGCGGTTAAACTTAAAACACTCAATTATTATACAGTGGTTGTTACTAGTTAGCATAATTATTATTCAAAGAGATATACAATTTACATGTACAGGCCACTGTGTTTTAGGCGTTCCTACCGCACCGTGGTCTATCCGTGCTTGCCTGTGAGACCTACCTCGACTTGTCCATTTCCGGTGCCTAGTTTGTGGGAATCGTGCTCATTCGCTTGAAAAATAACGAAGGAGTCTCTCTCTCTTCTAAGACTTGGGAGTTATTCAGCTTGACAAATTGATAAAGCGATTGTTCTTCATGGGAATATGACGTTTTTACTATGTATCTTGACCTCAGGTGGTTTCAACGCCATGGAAACACTAATGAATATTAGTGCGATGAAAGGAATGATGAATATATATATTTATATATATATATATATATTACAGCACTATACGCCATCGAGGCCCATGGCCTCAAAGTTTTTAACAATTTGTTTCCATATCTTCCTATCTTTCGACTGTTTCTCCAGTCCAGTGCTCCTATTGTTGATAAGTCGACCTTCACTGCATCCAGAAATCCTTTTCTGGGTCTTCCTTTCTGTCGTTTTCCTCCTACTCCGATGCTAAAAACTCTCCTTACAAATCTTTCCTCTCCCATCCTGCCAATATGTCCTAACCATCTCAATCTTTATCCTCTAACTGCATGCGAAATACTAGGTTGTCTGTATAGTTGCATAATTTCTTTGTTTGTTCTTTGTCGCCAACCGTATTCTTCTGAATATACTCCTCCGAAAATTTTCCCCGCACTTGCCTTTCCCATCTGTTCAGCTTTTCTTCTATCTGCTTATTTAGAATCCAGGACTCACATCCATACAATACAGTTGGTCGTACTACGGTTCGGTACAATCGCAGCTTGGAATATCTCGATATCTACTTGGACTTAAATATTTTTGACAGTGCACCAAGCGATTTACTACCTTTCGCAATCCTTTTATCGATCTCAGCTTCCTCCTTACAGTCTCTGGATAATGTTACTCCCAAATATTCAAACTGATTTACTGTATCAAAACAGTATTCCTTTCCTCCAAACGATTTTACCTTGAGGGGTTCTGCCGAGACTGAAGTTGCTCTCGTCACTTCCATATACTTAGTTTTTGTTTCATTTATGTGCAGTCCATATCTTCCTGCTGTCTCTTCTAGTCTTTTAAAAGCTTTCTGTACTTCCAACATCGATCTTGCCATTAGTACCAAATCGTCAGCGTATGCTAAGCATTGATGTTTATAATTACTGATAAGCCCTCCTATTTGCACCTCGCTCTCTCGCAGTATACCCTCCAGCACAAGATTAAGCAAAACCTTCGACAACGGATCACCCTGTCTCAGTCCTCTTCGCACTTCAAAAGACCTGGACAAAAATCCTTCCAATGTGACCTTTATTATAAGTTTAGTGCAGCGTCATTTTCGTCAATCTCACTAACTTCTCTGGAATTTGCAATCTACCTATGCTTGCTTGAAATCTATAAACACCAAATGAAGCCCCAAATCTTGCTCGTACGTATTATTCATTAACTGTTTCATGACAAAGATGGTCAATAGTTGATCTTCCTTTTTTAAAACCACCTTGATATTCACACACCTTAGCTTTCTGGTATGGACTTAACCTGTTTCTTATAACTCTGGCCAGTATTTTATAAACTACATTTAGCAGAGCTATTCCCTGCATATCTCCTTATCGTCTGTCTTGTATAATGGTAGTAACACTGCGCAGGACCACTCGGTTGGCATAGCTTCTTCTCTCCATACTTTCATAATTAAACTGGCTAATCTGGATTGGATTCCATCACCTCCTTCTTTGATAACCTCTGCCACTATCCCATAATGACGAAAATCTATTTTAAATTAAATTAAAAATTATTGCCACGACCTGGATTCGAACGATGTACCTTGGTGTTGCCGGTACCTATAAATTTTTTTTTAATTTGTTAAGCTTGTAGTGCAGGTTATTGTGTTGTGGCTGGAGTAGATCTGCTGTCAGGTTCCGCAAGTGCACATTAATTGTCATTGGAGTAACAAAGCATAAAAATAATGATGCCGTGTCTACGCGTGCGACAATATTCTCAAATTAGCGTTGCCGGAAATGAGAAAAAACACTGCGAAATGTCTACTAAGTACTGAAATCACGAGAATCTCATATAATAGTCGCGGTGGATGTTCGGAAAAACCACAACTTGCGCTACCGGAAATAAAGATGACATTCTTGTGGATAAGTTGCAGAAGTTAATAAGCCTTTGGAATGAGTTGCAGTAACATTTAAGTAGAGAAAGAACTCCATCTTATTGAAACTAATCTGAAAGATTAACGATCAATATGAATCTGAGTTCTTAAAACTAGGTACTTGACGTTTCGCACTAGTCTGCGAAGAGTTTCTTGGGGTATGCTTTCCCATTCTCAATGAGGGGTTGTCTCAGTTTCTGTATGGTTAGTGGTGGATTAAGGCGCTTGCGAACACGTCGGTCAAGCTGATCCCACACGTGTTCAATAGGACTTAACGCCGACCTGAATTCCACATTCTTGTAAAAAGTTTCTGGTGATGCCAGCGGTATGTGGCTTCGCATTGTCCTGCATTAGGACGAAATTTTGACCGACGCCATATGCAGCAGGCACCACATGATCCTCCAAGATGTTTTCGATGTAATTCATGGCATTTAGTCTACCAGGAACCACAACAAGATCCTCGACCAAATCTATCCACTTCCTGTATATTCTTTGGAAGTTCTGTCAGTGTTTTCCACACATTTTTATGATTTTAGTTAAAAGTAGTCATTTGTTCACGTGTCGATAATAATAAACCAGCAAAGTTAAACGATGTTTTTTGTTCAGAAAACATTTGCACAATGCAGAATTTGTGTGTAGAAAAGTACGCTTCGTTATGAGAGTTTTCATCACGTAGAGCTATAGATATAATTTTACATAAATGTCTACTCCGGCTATAGAAGAAGCAACACACGTGTCACTTGATCCGCCTAGTTACTTGATAAATCCGCTGATGAGGCACGTTCACATAAAACATTCGCGTATCATTTAGCAATAGTGTGATATTTAAACATCGCTCACTTTCATAATGTTTATTTACAAATCCAATTTAGGTCAGTATAACGACATGCCATCGGCTTCAATAACAAATAACTAACTTTTGTGAAATTACAAGCATTTCTACACTTATTTTTAAAACTTTACACTCTTGCAACTGCATGCTGAATTACAAAAATAATTTGTTTGTGTATATGTGACACTTTTTTCTATTTTTGTACGTGCTTATTCTAAATGTGTGTTCTTTTTGTGTTACAGGTAATGATCTGATGTTACTATTCCAATTTAATGGTAAGACATTTCTTTTTTTTTTTCATTTCGTTCTCACAATGATTGTTTGAATATTTTATTAAACACGAATTAACACTTAGGGCTTAAAACCGTGTCAATTAAAGTCATGGTATTTTTATGTTCGTTCTTTCTTATTTAATATATGAAACCCACATCAACTAATATCATTTTATAGCCATGTATAAAATCTTTTGTGCAATGAACTATAACAGCAGATGGTCATTTATCATAGAGAGATGATATATAAATCCATGTGACTGTACCATCAACAATACGGCATGCCTTGTGCAGCACTTGTTTCCTTGACTCTGATGGCGCTTTAAATCATTCAAATCGAATAGATTTATGTATTGCACACGTTTAAATTTAACAATAGATAGGTACTGTCATTCAGACCACGTTACAATAAGTTTTAATAATTTTTTCAAGCATCAAACAACGTTTGTTGAATACAATTTTCGTAATTATGCTTTGTTAGTTGCAGTAATAAAATAACAACTATAACTAGACTGTTTCGGTACATTCATAACAAAAAAAGTAAGTATACTTGCTTACTTGGCCTATAAATTGAATGTACCTATAACAAGATTAGCGTTACGTATAAATTCTAACGCAGAATAGACAATAAATGTTGTATTTATTTTTCCATTGTTGGATCATTTGTTTGTGAGCAGTCGCGGAAAAACTCTTAGCGCACACAGGACAGCTTTTGTATGTGTATTTTTTTTTATTTGAGCCATTGAGCAGCCAGCCTGTTCCCCATGCCCGATAACATAGAATTCAAAGGCGCGCACACAATGGTAACCGAGCATTGCTGTACAACTTTGTTTTGGGTGTTTTCCGATATAATAAGAAATGCTAGCTTTTATTATAGTTTAAAACAAAGATAAACATTAAAGTTGTTTGACTATTTTTCCCCAAATTTTTACAAAATCTCATATAGATAATATTTAAATAGTAAAAAGAAAACATGGCGACTATGACGTCATTTTTTTAAATGGCAACGGACATGTCATATATCGTTGCTCTATTTCTGACCTTTGCAACCAAATAACACATTACCCCATATTCATAATAAATCAAATGTAAATTAATAAGAAACTGAGAATGATCAATAAAGCGTTTTTATTGAATACTAGAAAAGAACAACAAAAAATTTGTTTAGTTAATTAAGAAATAAACTATATTTATTTGAATCAAAATATGATTTCTTTGGCGGAAGTAAACCTATTTTTAAACCAAAGCAAAAATATTACTTTAAAGGAAATAAATCTCTTCTTGTATACAAATATATTTGTTAGAATCAAAATTAGATTTCTTTGTTGTAAAAAACGTTTTTTTTTAATCAAAACAGAAATATTCCTTTAAAGGAAATTTTCATTTAATTTTTGTTTGTTTCCAAATAGGTATATTTATTTAACGTTCTTTATTACTCATTTGCCGTTTTTTTTCTATTTATTTACAGTTGACTTATAATGAGTATAGGGGGAATGTGTACTGTTCTATCCAACGATATAAAACACGTCATATGTTGCAATATTTAAAAAAATGACATCATAGTGGCTTTCATTTTACTTTAATTTAAATATAGTTAGATTTTGTGAAAATTTTGGTCAAAAATAGTCAAACAACTTTTATGTTTAACATTTTTTGATAAAACTAATAATGTACGTTGTGTAGAGAATATTCCATTTACACTGCTCAAAAAATTAGGGGATAATTTTTTTTAGAAACCTTTTTTCTTATTTTTTTTCAAAATCACGAATCACTTCCTACCACCTGCGTGGTATTGTTCGCACTAGTCCGCGCAGATATTCTTGGAGTATGCTTTCCCATTCCTCTATCGGGGCTTGTGTCAATTCCTGTATGGTCACTGTTGGATTAGGGCGCTTGCGAACACAAGCTGATCCCACACGTGTTCAATAGGATTCAGGTCAGGACTTAACGCCGGCCATTCCATGACCTGAATTCCACGTTCTTGTAAAAAGTTTCTGGTGATGCCGACGGTATGTGGCTTTGCATTGTCCTGCATTAGGATGAAATTTTGACCGACGCCATATGCAGCAGGCACCACATCATTCTCCAAGATATTTTCGATGTAATTCATGGCATTTAGTCTACCAGGAACCACAACAAGACCAGTTCTGTTTTCTATACTGATTCCAGCCCAAACCATCATAGATCCACGACCAAATCTATCCACTTCCTGTTTAGTAGCGGCTGCGTAGCGTTCACCAGGACGTCTATATACACATACTCGACCATCGCAACGAGTTAAACGAAATCTGGACTCGTCTGTAACAGTACAGGCGTCCACTGACGAAGTTGCCAATCTCTGTGATCCAGAGCAAACTTCATTCGCGCTGGTTTCAGCTAGGTTTCAAATTCACTTCTTTTAATCTGTTTCTAACAGTTTGATCAGAAATTTCTATTCCATGTGCTCGTCTTAGGTCGTTTAGGAGGTCTCGTGCTGTGGCAGTACTCTGACGTAGAGAGGAAAGAGCAAGAAATCGGTCTTGATTTTGAGTAGTTTTTCGATTTCGACCTTGTCCAGCTCTTCTAACATATTGGCCAGTCTCCCGAAGCCGATTCCATAAACGCTGAATAACAGATGGGGAAACTCAAAAGGCCTTGCTAACATGTCGAATAGAGTGGCCATCCTGAATAAGGCCAGAAAGAATCATCAGGAACAATACTAAATATTTCTGTAGTTAATATTGAATAATTTTGAGATTAAATGTGTTTGTTAACCCCTATAAACGTTTTATGGTTAAATTCATAAAGCCTTCAAACGCGGCTAAATATGTCAAAATGAAGGTTGTGTTATTACCATTATTTCACCAATAAAATTTGCATCTAAAAGTCTAAAAAATCCAAGCTAATCCAAATTATGGTGCGCGATGTTCGTCCACCGATGAGAACGCGCCTTAACGAGGAGACCTCTCCGCCGGGATAATAGACAGAGAGAGAAAGCGGCTCCGCGCTCTCGCACAAGATGGCCATGACAGTGTATTGAGAACGGCCAGGTAAAGGTAGAGGAATTCGGGGAGGGGGCAAAACAAGGTAACAACCTGTTATGACGTCACGGCCATCGGCAAGCCGGTCGGTCGGCCCGACCCCCCCACTCCACCACGCATCCAGCCGAGCGACATTAGTGTTACTGCCCGACTCCAAGCGCAAACCATCTTACTTTTCTACTTTCATTGCTGCCTACCGGTGTGCGCCACTTACATAAATTTCGATACCAAACACGTGTAAAGAAGTGACACGCGTTACTCAAAACCTAGACCGAGGTGGACGAAGTTCGTGTCGGAGTTTTGCACAGTTTTGCTCTCGGTTTCGGTCAGTTTTGTTCGGTTATACCTTAGTTTTGCTCGGTAAGGTGATTTCAACGCTCGGTTAAGATAGTGACTTGATGTGCGTTGTTTAGTGCAAAGCGAGAATGAAGCGTAGATGGTCGAATATACAGGTGGTTAGGGTGACCTCGGACGACAGTAGTTCTGAGGTGACTTCTTCTTCAGCAACCCTGGTTATGAGTCCTGCGAATTCGCTGGCCTCGACAGACATTGGTGATGTTGACTTAGTTGAGTTCTGGGACTTGGATATTAACGCACAGAATCATGCTCGCAACGTGCATCCGAATGGATATTCTGGACATACTGTCATCACGACGAATAATCATGCTAAATCGGATACCAGTTCAATGTCAGGTATGCCAAAAGACCCAGTGACTTATAATAACTCCTATAACTCCTTCCGTCCATATACGGACCTTGTTTACTTTTTGTATGTCGTGAGTCATATGCTGATGACCGCGTCTGTCTTTGCCGAATTATTTGCTCAACTCATCGCGGCCGGGTTTATCTTTATGAGAGAGCCTTTGTGAGCATTGTTTGTCTTCGTTTACCACCTTTGGTTAGCATGCTAAGTGTCCAAAGGATTTTTCGTCGTGGTGTGGAACAATTGGAGTTCTTTGCGGGGTATCTGAAATCTTTTGTAACCCTTGAGAAATCAATGTAATTGTAACCCTTGAGAATGAGGAATCATTTGGTTCGGGGTCTACGTTAAACTGTAGGTCCCCCGTAATTTTTAAACGCCAGCAACCCCATGTTTAACTGATTTTAGTAGGTCTTAAAGGTATCGGAAACATTTAATGGCCTACAAAAGAAATTTTTCGAAAAAGAAAATTCCATCTCTGTACTTTTATCTTTAATCAAGAAAATTTGTTTACATAGAGAAACGACAAAAAACGCAAAACTTCACGTAATATGCAACTTTGAAGCTCGTATTTAGCGCAAAGAAAACGAAAACGCCTATTCGGTTTCCATAAACAAACAAAAATTATCAATATTTCCCTAATTTTCGATTGATTTTTCCCGGAAAAATTCTGATATAAGGCCATACAATCTTTATGTTGTCATTAAGACATTGAAGAGATTTATCAAAATCAATATGGAAATTATGGGACTGCCGTTTAAAAAAAGAAGTCGTTGAAGTCATAAAATCAAAAACAAGTGATGGTTAGAAATTAAATTTGATATAAATATGTGTATTTTCATAATTCAATACTATGGAAAGCAATGGGAAACGATTAGTTAGTTATACAAAAACAATCTGATCTGGCCAGACACATGACTTTATCATACTATACAGGAGTGTCAAACGCTGATGTGCCGACAATACTGTCAATAGAATCAAAATATCTGTCAAATCCTGGCTAACTAGTTTTTAACTAGAATTTGCTCATGCAGCTGAACTATTAATTTTACCAAAGAATGTCATAGACATAAATTATTTAAAATTTCCCCTACTTTAATTTATTATTTAACTATTTTGCAGTTCCTTTGGACTCTTTTGAACAAGAAAATTAAAAAGGATAAGAAAATTTACAAGGAAAAAACTACTTCAAAATTGATTCATAACTTAGAGTTGCGAATAGAACATTATAGGCGTTTTCGATATATTTCTTTGCGGCGATTTCGATATGTTTCTCTGCCCTGAATACGAATCCGGGCTTGAAAGTTGCATATCAAGTAGAGTTTTTGCGTTTTTGTCGATTTATTTTGGAAAAGCGTTCTTCAAAAGCTGTTGTGAACAAACTTCGTGTGGTATATTTTGGATTTCAGGCCAAACAATAATGTTGCCTATGAGACGCTGTTGAGGCTTTTAGGACAAAATTTTACAATCTTCAATTGTCCTTTTCTCGAAATTGTTCTTATAGGCATACTTTGTATGCTATCACAATTAAAAGATCTATCAAAATCAATAAGAAAAGAGTGCATTGCCGTTTAAAAAATGTCGATGACATTACAAGTAAAAAAAAATCTGATGTGGCCAGGCACATGACTTTATCATACTATATATATAAAATTAATAGTTTAGCTGCATGAGACTCTATTTGATCGAGATCGGCCATGTCTGCATTAAGATAAAACTACTAGAACTAGACAGATATGTCGATTAAAGCTGCGTTCGGATATTGTACTCCGTTGACACCGGGTACACCGTCCAAATGACACTTACGTGTTATTGGGTGTAAAAAGTGTAATGCAATATGCGAACGCAGCTTATATTGACAGAAGTTATTGTCAAAACATTAGCGTTTGACAGCAAGACTACCTACTGTCATTAGAATAAAAAAATCTGACAAATCCTGGCTACTAATTTTCATGCAGTACGACCGATCTCGTAGAAATAGAATTTGCTCATGCAGCTAAACTATTGACTGTACCAAAAAATGTCATAGTGATAAATGATTCAGAATTTCCTCATCTTTAATTTATTATTTAACTATTTCGACGAAATTCCAGAAATGGCGGCTAATTTGCAAAATCTTTCAAAAATGCTAAGACAAAACCTCCAGTTCCTTTGGACCCTCTTCAACAGAAAGCTTTTCAGCTCTAAGTTTGGTTATGAAACTTCTAAATATGAAGTTTCGTCCCGATACCTTTAAATCTCCAAATTTTTTTTTGTCACGATTTCAATACTTTACTTACTGCGTATGATAAAGTAATAAATATTAAAGTCGGATTAATAATAAATTTGACGTACCAACGTATATTTTGACATTAATAGTTTACGGGTCATGGGAGTTTTTAAAATAACAAACAATTTCAATGTTTCAATGAATTTATTTCATACTTTTTCCCGTTCAGTTTATAAACAACGCATATGATCATTTTTATAGTAAATTTTATAATGTTGACAATAAGTTTCTAACTAAGTTTGGCCATTTTGGCCAAAACTGCAAACTGTAATTTGAAAAAGAAACTAATATGGTATGGCTTAGAACAACTCTGAAAATTTGAGGTTATGTTTATACCGTTTGACATTTCACCGAGTCAACTCAGTTTCATTGAAATTTTTAGTCATCTGCTAAAAACATACCCTATTTCATATTATTGTAATACCATTATTGTCTTATTATTAATCTTACAGAATGACAACTCAAAATGAAGAAAATAAAACGTCAAATAAAATTAAAATAAATGTTTGTTTATAAAATAATTCTAGTCTGACAATATTATATTTTAAAAAATGCAAAACAAACAATATTATAATTGAAAAAATCTTTATATATCTTCATGTGGTAGAGTAGCAAGCATATGAAGTTGGTCTCCGTATACCACAAGATGTGGCGCAGTGAAATTTATAACGCTAAAATCGGTGAAAGTACAACTCCAGAGTCGGAGTTTCCAATGGCGTGCCACATACTTAATTACAATAATAATTAAGCCATTGGGATCGATATGAACCGTGTGAATATCGAATCTCAACTGTTGATATAAGCACGAACGACACTGCCCTTAATATGTAAGTTTTGTATTATATATATTGTTACTACAGCATTAGTTGAATTTTATTTTGGTTTGAACAAATATTTCATATCTAAGAAAAAAAAATTTTTCGTTTGAGCTTTTTTTTTATATGGAAACGTTTATCGCATATGGCACTGAAATTATAGTGTTAATGGAATTGTCAATAGCAATACCTGTAATTGCTGTATATAGCCTTGGTAATAGTTATTTGAGTATCATTGACAAATTACAAATGCCTAATATAAGTTTATAATATAGGTACAATGTACATACTTAATCGAAAATGTTGTACCGTTAAATTATACAGCGTTAGGCCAATTTATAATTCCCAATTCCAAACTTTCTACTATGGATATTTATTTTTATTTGCCTCTGTTCTGTAAAAGTTATAATATAAATCTCGGCAGTTCTCGTTCTAATGTAGACAGAAAGGCGTAGCCTTGATAATGACTTTGTGATACTTAATAATACACTAATCAATTCAACATAAGTAAATAATATCCCCATACTATTCTATTAATGAGCTATAGTCTATCCATGAAGTAATTTTACCTGGACAAATTTAAATAAGTTTTGAAACTGCTGAATTTTTGTTACATTTGTTTATAATTTATATTTTTAAATTATTTATAAATTTATATTTATGTGGTGCTGACGACTGTCAACTTTATTTTATTAATATTACACATTTATTAATATATTTAACATTTATGTTTTGCCATTTTTAATCAAACACAGTATCAAATAAGTCCTTAGTCTTCTTCAGTCTGCCCTCTACCTCATCTGCATTTTAATGTTTCTTGCATCTGGAATTTTTAATGTTCTCTTTTTCTCGGCGCAGCTTTTTATTCTTTTCCTTTTTCGCTTCTTTCCTTATTTCTCTAGAACGATTTTCTTTTGTGCTTCCTTTAGTTTTATTAACAAATATTATCTCCAAGCATCAGAGATAGTGTTACAGAAGAACAGTTTCTTTTTACTTTATTTGGATGTTTCAGGCCAGATTTTTTAATGGAAATGGCATGAGTGGTGCCAAAATCGCTATTCTCTGCATTTTTCTTTCTTATTTCATCATCTCCTATGATGCCTGTCGATATTTATGACGGAATTAGGTACTATTGATGATCGTAATTCCGACACCCTGTTATAATTAGGTATTATTGATGTCCGTAATTCCGATACTCGTGTCGGAAGTTGGACATAATGCGTACAATTAATTGTAATATAGTAAACGATGTAGAGCATGTTATTTTCTTGTGTAAATACAGCAATAGAGCCATATGTATTACTTCTAACCATGCACACAATTCCGACACATGTCTGATTTACGGACGTGCTATATTTACATGTACCTAACTCCGACACCCCTAAATTTGTTAATAATAGTGGTTAAAAGAGTAGTACACCGTATTATTATGAAAATATAAAGTATTTTTAGTCAGCCTAAATAGATACTATTAGAATTTTCTTAATTACTGTGATCCTGTAGCGATGTAAAAAGAAGTCGTTATTGCAGTTACCTTATAAAGAAAAAATTAACTTTTAGTAAAACACTCTATTATCAAGATCAGTCGAACTTCTAGGTTATATTCTGACCGTTAGAACATTGGTAGGATAATAGACCAGGCAATAGAGACTTTTTCGTGACAAAAATAGTATCAGCAAGCCGTCAGTCCCAGGTCACGTGGAACAGTCCGTAGATGTATTGTGATGTGTTTTCGACTAGCAAATATCATTACTTAATTTGTTATAAACAAAAAACCTAAAAAAATCGTGCTTTTTTTCGTTGTTCGCTTGTAAAGCGGAACCGATGGAGTAATCTTGATACTGTCAACAGACGAATTGTAGAGAATGAAAAGACGAAAAAAATGAACCCTACATGAACCCGATCGGATTAATATTAACGGTGGAAATTCGTAAGTACCGGAGAAATCTGCGTTTTTTTCAAAAATTCATAACTCCACCATTTTAAAAGTTGTAACGCAGGTTTTTCGCGAGAAAGTAGCAATTGATGGGTACTTTAAGTGTGCACAACCCAGGCGTTGTCCGATGATTAGTTTTTGCACAATTGCGATTTGAATTTTTTTTATGCAATAAGGTTCGGCGAGCCTGGATGCGTCGGAGGTAGTCCGATTTTAATTTTTTTAACGTATTTCGAAAGTAGAAGTATTGTGCTAAAAAACGCCTATTCTGATTTTGCGTTAAGATATTGCGAAATAGGCGAAAAATGCTTGCAAACTTGACCGAAATCTGCCGCGTGCTCAAACGGTGTCGAGTAGTGGGGTAGGCGGCCGACTCGGGGAAGCGCGCAGCGCGTTGGGATTACTATAGATACGCGCTTCCCCGCGTCGGCCGCCTACCCCCACTACTCGACCGGTTTGGAGCGTGCCGCAGATTTCGGTCAAGTTTGCAAGCATTTTTCGCCTATTTCGCAATATTTTAACGCAAAATCAGAATAGACGTTTTGTAGCACAATATTTCTACTTTCGAAATACGGAAATCAGACCACCTCCGACGCATCCAGGCTCGCCGAACCATATTGCATAAAAAAAATTCAAATCTAAATTGTGCAAAAACTAATCATCGGACAACGCCTGGGTTGTGCACACTTAAAGTACCCATCAATCGCTACTTTCTCGCGAAAAGCCTGCGTTACAACTTTTAAAATGGCGGAGTTATGAATTTTTGAAAAAAACGCAGATTTCTCCGGTTCTTCCGAATTTCCTCCGTTGATATTAATCCGATCGGGTCCGTGCAGGGTTCATTTTTTCGTCTTTTCATTCTCTACAATTCGTCTGTTGACAGTATCAAGATTGCTCCATCGGTTCAGCTTTTACAAGCGAACAACGAAAAATAGCACGATTTTTTTAGGTTTTTTGTTTATAACAAATTAAGTAATGATATTTGCTAGTCGAAAACACATCACAATACATCTACGGACTGTTCCACGTGACCTGGGACCGGCGGCTTGCTGATACTATTTTTGTCACGAAAAAGTCTCTATTGCCTGGTCTATAAGAAACGATTGTGGGCTGATAAGAGTAATGTCAAATCAACAAACCGGATGTCCTAAAATAAAGTTCAATGTTGTAGATTTCTTATTTTATCCAACTAAACAGAAATATGTCTGAAGTACATTGACCGTATAAAATTTAAGGGTAATTCCTCAAATTGTTCAATAAAATAATTTTGTAACATATTTCTGTTGATCAACATTTCCATCGAAGAAAGATGGCCCAATTATTTGTATAAATAATCAACAAACTTTGAAGATTTCT
Source organism: Aphodius sticticus (assembly GCA_963966075.1). Taxonomy (NCBI): domain Eukaryota; kingdom Metazoa; phylum Arthropoda; class Insecta; order Coleoptera; family Scarabaeidae; genus Aphodius; species Aphodius sticticus. Next base: position 69,380,236 of record OZ014509.1, read on the forward strand.
TTGCAATATTTTAAAAGACTTTTTTATTCATTTATAGTCGTCCGAGTGTCACACCCGTCACAACGGAACGAACCAATAGTGAATAACCCTACAGAAAATTATTTGTTTCCAACAAAGTACGATTACAATGAATATAAGACACTATAAGAGAAAACAGACATTCATATTTATACAATTATCCATATAATTATATAGTTTCAAATCAAGCGCTTAGCTCAGTCAAACGAAACTGCTTCCCAGCATAGCGTTTTCCACGATCTAGCGAATGACATTAAACTTCACACTCCGCAGTTGAACGTAAACGTAACAAAACTACGTGGAGTGTACATGTGTGCTAGATACGGTCTTGAAAACGGTGTCACTTTCCAAGAGCTCGATTGCACAACGAGAATGAGGGACTTTCACGTAGAAAAGCAAGTGGATTGGCGTCCATCCGTCCAACAAACTGTACATCCTTGCGTTGTTTTTTCGCTAGAAGAAGCGAAAATTGCTTTTAGGAAACCGTTTGATACGTGTAGGATTCGATTCGCCTTAAAAATTGATGAGGTTGGTTTTTAAATGTAGGTTATGTTTCGAAAACAAAATTGGAACGTTCGTGGTTTAAGTTAATACAGAGTGAGTAAGGCAGAATGTTGGTAAACTTTGAAAGTTGGTCAAGAGTGACGGTTGTTATGAAATCTTTAACCGGTCTGCATTGATAGCCAATTATCAACTGTTATATTTTTCTTTAGTTAGATGTTTGTAGGTTATGTTTAAAGCTAGTGTATTCTTGAATTACCTTAAAGGTTTTTTTTTTGTTGGTTTTTTTTATTAAAATCGAAAGAAAATAACTGTTTCAAGTTGTATCCGTGTAAATAGTTTCTGAGATATTCAATTGTTTGTAAAAAAAAAGAAAAATCTGACTGCAGGGCTATTTTAAAAACAACGTCAAAACTACATGTTTGCAGATATTATCTTACAACTTTTTCAGACAATCACCAAAACCAGTAATAAATGCTGATTTGACATTACTCTTATCAACCCACAATCGTTTCTTATTCTACCAATGTTCTAACGGCCAGAATATAACCTAGAAGTTTGACTGATCTTGATAATAGGGTGTTCTGTTAAAAGTTGATTTCTTCCTTATAAGGTAACTGCAATTCGACTTCTTTTTACATCGCTACAGGATAACAGTAATTAAGAAAATTCTAATAATATCTATTTAGGCTGACTAAAAATGCTTTATATTTTCATAATAATACGGTGTACTACTGTTTTAACCACTATTATTTACAAATTTAGGGGTGTGGGAATTAGGTACATGTAAATATAGCACGTCCGTAAATCAGACATGTGTGTCGGAATTGTGTACATGGTTAGAAGTAATACATATCGCTCTATTGCTGTCTTTACACAAGAAAATAACATATTTTGCATCGTTTTCTATATTACAATTAATTAGACGTATTTTGTCCAAATTCCGAATATAATCCCTAATTATTACAGGGTGTCGGAATTACGATCATCAATAGTCCCTAATTCCGTTATAAATATCGACAGACATCGTAGGAGATGATGAAATGAGACAGAATGATGAAACACATGCAGCAGAGAGTCGCGATTTTGGCATTAATACACCACCTTTGGAGATAACAGTTGAACTCCAAAAAAAATTCCAAAAAAAAATTATTGTAAACTAATGGACTGTAGTGACTAAGTGGACACATTTTGGTACAAATTTTGAGGAAATATAGTAATATAAGTTACAAATTCTTTTGCGATGGTTGTTAGCTGTTTTCGCCTGGTATATTGAAGAACTATGCCGAACCACCTGCCAAAAAAAAATAGAGGCAGATGTTTCGGCTACCCCGCATGTTTAGCAGAATACCCACATGACCTATATACGGTCCCAACCCGATTCTTAATGCACGTATTTATGTCGATAATTACGTACCCCCATATGGTAATGCCATGTCAAGATTGAAATTTATTACAGAGGGTGTTACAATGTTCTATACTCGGGTCCTGAAAGAGCTTTTTTGTTACACTGTATTTTGAGGCACGTGCTTTTGGACCTTTGGGCATTCAGTGCTTTTATTATACACACATACAGTTTTACACATTCTAATAAAAGTATTCATATAATGTAGGTATTCATTATAAATCTGTTTTGTTAGGTAACTATGAAACTTCTGTGTCATTCATTAGTCATTTTTCGTGTCTGTATTTGATTGTAGATATTTTTTTTTGTGTCAATATGAATACATTGTTCCTAAATGGATTTTACTGAAGCAACATTTCCTGGTAATGAATATTGATAGTAGATACGCGTGAGGTTCGGTCTTGAAAAATAAATCATCAAAATAAATTTGCTGTATTTGCGAAAGAATCATTGTTTATTTGTACGTTCTGGGTGTGATGAACTGTGTGAATTTAATCATATTTTTGTGCTAACCAGTATATTGAGTTACTAGAGTTTGGATAAACACATAGATACTGGTGCTCTACTTTTCAACATGACCTTGCCTATTAAATTCTGCTAAAAAAGTGGGTTCTTTTATGCTATGTATTATAGCTGGTATTCGTTAAAACAAATATGATTTATTTTTATATTTGATTGTGCAATCTCTTTTGATTAAACGAATGGTAATATGTCATCGTTTGTAAAAAGAAATCAAGCAGGGAAATAAGTGACGTGGAATTGATATTCTTGAACTGAAACATGTGCTATCAGGCGTGGTATTCTGCATGACTTATCAGGTATGTTATACATATTTGCATGTTGGTGTATACTTCATTTAATTTACATTGGGATGCCAACGATGGTTCGGTATTTTTTCAAAGAGAAATACTTTTCAGAATTGTGATTTTATGGCGCAGGAAATAATTGAATGAGGTCACCGAAAATTGAAACAATATTACAAAAAATTGCGCCACTTGATGCAACATTTTTGTTTAGAAAGTGATGCGTCGTCACACTTATGACTCATGAGTTTTAAACCTCGCACAATTCTTGAATTTAACAATTTTTTTGGTATGTTTAAGTATTTGTATTATCAATATGTATAATGTTGGATTTTTTACCAATCATATGGTTTAGGAAGTTATATTTGAATGTATGTATGTTTAAACAAAAATTAAATAAATTTCTCGCTTTGCTGTAGAGATAAAGTCAATAGTGTCTATTTTTAAATCTATCGGTAAATGTTTTGGTAATATGTTAAGCTTCTTAAGACAATCGATTTCTTAACGAAACTGCAAGTTCGTGTTTTGGTGAGTTTTTGATGCTCCAAAAAGTCCATAATCATAGACACCTTTTTACTTTATCATAGGCAGTATGTAAAGTATTGTAATCATGCCAAAAAAATTTTTTGAGATTTTAGCGGAAATATGTCTTTTTGAGTCCCCTGAACATTTTTGACCAAGGTTCAAAAAAATGTCTGTGTATGTGTGTGTGTGTGTGTGTGTGTTTGTGTGTATGTAGGGTTGCCAACATTGCGCCTGTGCTGACCCGGAGAAAAATAATTATATTATGGAACAGAAGTTTAAATTAATAACAGCCGCCACAAAAATGTGCGGCTTCGACACATTCTTTTTAGTAACGCTTTGTGTGAAATTTGGGTATAGGTAGTGTAGAAAACGATGAGATCTAGATGCTAATTACTAAGTAAATTAATTTATTTCAATTAATGTCTACTAGTTTTCCCTCTTTTCGTTTCTGCCTCTTATTGTCGACTTTTTTACGACACAACCAACCTGAGACAAAATGTCAATATTACCACCAAGCATAATTTTGATGTACTGAGAGCATTTTTAAAGGGATCATGTGTTTTTGATTGAAGTAATTATCTACACGTTCCCTAACTAATTTTAAATTTTCATTTTCTTCCGATAATATTGGCGTTTTGTATAAACCCCATAATAAATGTGTCTCTAGACAAACATGATATATATCTCTGTCTTTGTAAATATATTAGTCTAGCTAATAATAAAATTTTTAAATAAAGGTATCGCTGTCGTCATCTTCATGATTTAATAAATACTGTTTTATGGCAGACCAGTACGATATTGTTTTGTGAACTGCCTTGGACAAACTCAAACATATTGTTGGGACATTTCTTATCATCTGAACAACATACATATTAAAATAATCAACGAAAGTTCAAAACATATTTGGTAATTAACGTATCAATACTAAATGTTGATTTCTGACAAGCAAAATTCCTACCTTTAAATAATACCCGTCTCTTTAAAAGTCATTTTTGATATTAGATTTGTCTATGATCATCGAGGCAGGATACAATCTTCTGCGTTCGTTGTGCCGCTACAGAATTCCTACTGTATTCACTAGACATATGACAAAATCTAAAGATGCTACAATTGCTACTTACAAAGTTTCTCACATGCTCTCAAAAAGTAAAATTAAATTGTTGTGAAGTTTGAGTATTTTGAGAAAAATTCCCTTTTTTTCAATGGAAATCGCTGCAAACTGTATGATTAGAATAACAATTACTGTTTTATCATAATTTTTAAAAAATATTGGGGGTCGCCACAGTTTCTCAAATGATCGATGATTACCTTTAGTTAACCCGGAGAATTTAACTAAAAACCCGTAGCCCGGAGAATGGTCGCCAAACCCGAAGTCTCCGGGTCAAAATGACCATGTTGGCAACCCTATGTGTATGTGTGTGTGTACCCGTTTTTTGTGGCGACGATTCCGGATAAACTACTAAAGGTATCGGGACAAAACTTCATATTTAGAAGTTTCATAACCAAACTTAGAGCTGAAAAGCTATCTGTTGAAAAGGGTCCAAAGGAACTGGTGGTTTACTCTTAGCATTTTTCGAAGATTTTGTAAATGAGCCGCTATTTGTGTAATGTCGTCAAAATAGTTAAATAATAAATTAAAGGAGAGGAAATTTTCTATAATTTATGTATATGACATTTTTTGGTAGAATTTATAGTTTAGCTGCATGAGCAAATGCTATTTCATCGAGATCGGTCGTACTGCTTTAAAACTAGTAGCCAGGATATGTCAGATTTTTTGATTCTAATGACAGTAGCTAGTGTCAAACGCTAATGTTTTGAAAATACTACTGTCAATATAGGCTGCGTTCGGATATTGCACACCGTTACACTTTTTACACCCAATACGGTGTACCCGATGTCAACGGAGTACAATATCCGAACGCAGCTTTATTAGACATATGTGTCTAGTTCTACTAGTTTTATTTTAATGCAGACATGGCCGATCTCGATCAAATAGAATCTCATGCAGCTAAAAAATTAATTTTATATATAGTATGATAAAGTCATGTGCCTGGCCACATCAGATTTTTTGATTTAACATACAGGTCGATAGACATGAAATTGTTAAAATTTCTCATGAAATTGTTAAAATTTCCCAAGAGTAAACGAAGTAAACGAGTAAAAAGTATTTATTTGACAATTTAATTATAAATGTCTTAGGAAAAAATGGTTTTAAGTTTATTTAGTTAGGTATTACTGAATGCTTAAATATCAAATTGGAATGTTATAGATACTTGAAATTTTCATCTTTTAATCAGGAATTTGAATGAAAATGTCAACTTCTATAATTTGTTTAAAATGGAATTGAAAAAGAAATGTCCGAAAAAAAATCTAAATAACATCTAGTATGCGGTACAATATTTATGTTGTAAACAAGTTAGCGAAATTAGTTTTTCTTGCATGTTTATACAGGGTGTTTCTTAATAACATGCTAATATTTAAGGAAGTTATTCTTGGGTCTATTTTGAGAAAAATAGAAAAAAAGAGAAAAATCTCATGAACATGTGTCCTAAAGGTGCTCACTTTTGAACTACAGGGTGCTAAAGTTTTAAGAAACAAATCTTTTTTTATTTTATCATACGTCATACGTACTATGTAAAGTATTGTAATCGTGCCAAAAAGAAATTTTTGAGATTTTAGCGGAAATATGTCTTTTTGGTCCCCTGAACATTTTTGACCAAGGTACAAAAAAATGTCTGTGTGTGTGTGTGTACCCGTTTTTTTGTGGCGACGATTCCGGAGAAACTACTAAAAGTATCGGGACGAAACTTCATAATTAGAAGTTTCATGACCAAACTTAGAAAAAAGCTTTCTGTTGAAAAGGGTCCAAAGGAACTGGAGGTTTAGTCTTACCATTTTTGAAAGATTTTGCAAATAAGCCGCCATTTCTGGAATTTCGTCGAAATAGTTAAATAATACATTCAAGTAGAGGAAATTCTGAATAATTTATGACTGTGAAATTTTTTGGTACAATCAATAGTTTAGCTGCATGAGCACATTCTATTTCATCGAGATCGGTCGTACTGCATTAAAACTAGTAGCCAGGATGTCAGAAATTTTAATTCTAATGACAGTAGGTAGTGCCAACGCTAATGTTTTGACAATACCTACTGTCAATATAAGCTGCGTTCGGGTATTGTACACCGTTACACTTTTTACACCCAATAACACGTAAGTGTCATTTGGACGGTGTACCCGGTGTCAACGGAGTACAATATCCGAACGCAGCTTTAATCGACATATCTGTCTAGTTCTACTAGTTTTATTTTAATGCAGACATAACCGATCTCGATCAAATAGAATCTCATGCAGCTAAACTATTAATTTTATATATAGTATGATAAAGTCATGTGCCTGGTCACATCAGATCTTTTCTTTATACCTTTTGGTACCTTTTTCATGTGTTAAAATGTTTAAAATTCAATTTGTTGTTAATGATTATGTCGAGTTAAAATCACTTTTGTTGTAAAATCACGGTGCCTTTCCAGTAAAATTGTAGAAATTATCCTCTAAAGTGACTGGACTATTTCCTGTAATTTCGCATGAATGTCATATCTATCGGTAATTCAATGAATTTCAACTAATTTTGTCCCCCTAATAATTTATTTCAGTTGTTTTTTTGTTGTTTATAAAATGCTAAGAGTCATTCTTTAAGCGTTCTATAAGAATTTATAGCTCCTGTGTCTTCCTGTGCTCCTGTTTTCTTAATTTGTTCTAAAGATTATTTTATCGAAGGTCCAATAAGCACGATTATAGACATTTAGAAAATAAACTTAATAACAAAGTAATAAACTATGGAAATACAAGAAGAGTAAAAACTAAATTATCGAGAGCAAATGTTTAAAACCGATAATACAGACTCAAAAGTTGAAAATTCTGTAATCGTGTTCATCAAGCATCAGATAAATATTCTTAATTGATTTAAATAATAAAATTATTTTAAAAATTACCGTATTAACGAGAAACAATAACAAAAAAATATAGAGCAAAAATGGATCAATTTGAAAAATCTATAATTTAAAAATAAATAATATATAAAATATTTGGTTTTAAAAATACTATTTGTCGATGATAGGCATGTTCTAAAACATGTATTGGGTCCATATTGCAAGGTTCAAATTAATATTAATAAAAACAATTAGAAGCCGCGATATTTATCCTTGCTTTAATAAAACATTAATTTACATATGGAACATGTTTCGGTTGATTTAAACCATCTTCACCCCTAATTTGTCAAATGTGGAGGATAACTACAGACAATAGACACTCTCGTGATCTGGTACATAGTCAGCACATTAGTAAAAACAAACACAATCGGACTGGTAACAACTGACATAAAATAGGTCGACAATCAAGCAGTGACCTCTGTTGCCTTGAAGACAGAAGAAGACAACGGTGTTCGCTGCTTTATTGTCGACCTATTTTATGTCAGTTGTTACCAGTCCGATTGTGTTTTTTTTTTACTATCGTGCTGACTATGTACCAGATGATGAGAGTGTTTAGTGTCTGTAGTTATCCTCCATATTTGACAATTTAGGGCTGAAGATGGTTTAAATCAACCGAAACATGTTCCCTATGTAAATTAATGTTTTACTAAAGCAAGGATAACTAGAGAGGCTTCTAATTGTTTTTATTAATATCCTCTAAAACGTTTTTAAAACCACTTATATCCCAGGAAACGCAATCCTCCCATCTTTTCTTCGCTGGTGTCAAACTTCTGCCTTTAACATCCCATCAAAAAGATTTACCTCCATCACGGCAACCCTAACTATTAACCATCAAATCAAATTCACATCCGCGTTTCGACTTTTACGGTTGTAACAAGAAACCAATCACTGCTGGGAGACCGGCCTGTATACTAAACCGTTCCACTCTATAATTCATTGAACGTTCAACACACCGAATGACATTGAATAATCTCAACAATAGGTCGTACGATATTGCCTATGCGACATGTACAAGCAGATGCATTATTGTGCACCTGTCATAGAGCTCGCCTGCACTATAGGCATCGTTGCATAACCAGCCTTGAAAACGCACCAGCAGCAGGAACGAGGAAAAAAATTGCGGACACAATTCAGATTTCATTACCACAGACGTGGCAGATGGTAGGTTAGTCTAAAGTTTCTCATGGATTAGTTGTCTGGACACGCGAATATTGGAATGGCTAGAGCAGATTGCTGGGGATAATGTTGATGATTAAAGGTGGCCTGCGCCCTCTGGTGCCGATTGGTCGGACTCGTGAAGGATTTCTTGGAAATTTTGCAAGAGTAGAGGATTTGTGGTGTGTTATTAGCAGAAGTGCATTAGGGAAGTCTGAACGTGGTGGTTAATGGGTTTTTTTTGTTGGTTGTAACGAGGAATCAGTAATTGTGTTGAGTAAGGCCTTATTTAAGTTAATGGGCTGGCGAATAGGCATTGATTCTTACATCCTAGGATGTAGATCCAATTAAATTGGAGAGTGATGTGTATTTCTTGTATAGATTACAATTACACGTAGATAATGATTATTGAGATTTATAGTTTGGATTGTTGGAGAATAACTGGAGTCCTGAAAATTCTAACTTATTTACGCCCCTATTTTAATGCAGTAGATTTTTCAAAGATGTAGTGTTAAGAACTTTGGTAAATACCGCAGCAACCGAGATGATCACGTGATGATCGGTTTAAAACTGAACGAATTGATGACAAAAGGTATAGATTTCGACGCACATACAAATCACCGGCTACAACTTCAGAACTAGGGCGAATTTTGCAAAACCCTCTTACGGGAACAATTCTGAGACCTTCTAGATTAGAATAAACCAAAAAAAGAAAAATTGATGTTTTAAAACCAACAAAGCGGAAGACCCCCTTAAGTGATTTGGCCCGAAGAATGTATTTGCCTACTTTTAGATGTTCTTTTATTTTTATTTAGTACAATACTTGTCATTCATATTTTACCTGTTTTAAAAGTAAAACATGGAAAATGTTCATAAGGTGCGCAAATGTGTGAATTAGCATCACTGTAAGACGTCTTTAGAATATATGAACACTAAAATATTATAATTTGGAATTCTGGTTTTTGTATAAACTTTATTATTGATGTCGATACACACACTTTGACAACTCTCATGCTTCAAACCGAAAATTTTGGTTTTTTACTTAAAGAAAATATCTGATGTGGCCAGGCACATGACTTTATCATACTATATATAAAATTACTAGTTTAGCTGCATGAGATTCTATTTGATCGAGATCGGCTATGTCTGCATTAAAATAAAACTAGTAGAACTAGACAGATATCTCGATTAAAGCTGCGTTCGGATGTTGTACTCCGTCGACACCAGGTACACCGTCCAAATGACACTTACGTGTTAGTGGGTGTAAAAAGTGTAACGGTGTTCAATATCCGAACGCAGCCTATATTGACAGTAGTAGTTTCAAAACATTAGCGTTTGACACTAGCTACTGCCATTAGAATCAAAAAATCTGACATATCCTGGCTACTAGTTTTAAAGCAGTACGACCGATCTCGATGAAATAGAATATGCTCATGCAGATAAACTATAAATTCTACCAAAAAATGTCATATACATAAATTATAGAAAATTTCCTCTCCTTTAATTTATTATTTAACTATTTTGACGACATTACACAAATAGCGGCTCATTTACAAAATCTTCGAAAAATGCTAAGAGTAAACCACCAGTTCCTTTGGACCCTTTTCAACAGAAAGCTTTAAAGTTTGGTTATGAAACTTCTAAATATAAAGTTTTGTCCCGATACCTTTAGTAGTTTCTCCGGAATCGTCGCCACAAAAACGGGTACACACACACACACAGACATTTTTTCGTACCTTGGTCAAAAATGTTCAGGAGACCCAAAAAGACATATTTCCGCTAAAATCTCAAAATTTTTTTTTGGCATGATTACAATACTTTACATACTGCGTATGATAAAGTAAAAATGTAAATACATTTTTCAATTATTATCATCAAACGTAAAATTTTAAAAAATACTTAAATTCACGGTTTTAAATTAACTAAAAATTTCATTGTTCAAACTGAATATCGCGGATGCATATTTTACAGAAATGTTGCTCAATAATATTTTGATCTGATGTGCTACGATTAAGTCTTCTGCGGAATTGACTATTCACGAGCGAAATCTCCAGATTTGTCAGATAACTTGACAGAAAATACATTGAACAGTACAATTGAAGGGAACACTGAAACCAATTTGGCTAAACGTACAAACGATGTTCGTTATTTTCGACTTTGGACATTGTAAAGACATTTATCAAGATTATCAATAACCTTTGAAAATTATAAAGAAAAGACGTACAGCTGATTATAATTGCACAAAACTAAAAATTGTGTTTTTGCTTAATATTTGAGATACCCTGGAGGTATTTTGTTTTTTATTTCATCCCAATATCTGAAATTATGTAGAAGATATACTATTTCGAGTAAAATTGCATTGTTTTTTTTTTTTTCAATTATTCAAGGTTTAGTTAAAGTTGTGTGGCTGCTAGAAAAAATCGGATATTGGAATGAACCCAAAAGAAAATTATTGACAATTTATAATGCTTCAGAAGTTGCTTAAGTTCCTCAGTTATTCCATAGCGTGTCTCGAAAGTAGCCCAAAACATTATTATGGTTCACCTGGTATAATCACGTGTAAAATTCTGTTTCTTTTTTCAAATTTACAATGAAACCTAATAAGCTTGATAAATTTCTTTACAATATATAGAAAAAAATAATGTAAATCTGCCAAATATTACAAAAGTTATTGAACATCAAAGTCTGCCAGTGTGAACACCCCAAATCGCTTCTAGATGGCGCTGTTATCACTTCACATATTTATTTTACATCAGCCAATTTCCACCACCTAAGTAACCACCAACGCTATTGGTTGGCTGTACACTCGATTTTTTTCGAACTAAGGAAATTAAGGGAAAAACATCAGCAATCAACTTTTTCTTTTTCTTGGATTTGTCCTCCTTGGATCTATTCCATTTGGTACCAAGTATTGGGTCGTTGTCCATGAAGCAAAACTTCGAGCGTCGAAGGTCTTTTATTCTTTCTCAATCATTGAACTCTTATTCTAAAATTTAAGATTTTCTATGATTTTCAACCAATATTGTAGCCTTTTTATTACTTTTTAATACGCTAGGAGAAATTGTTGTTAATTTCCTATAATAATTTCTAGCTCGTGGTCATCGAGCATCTGATGCAATATCTTAATAACAAATTGATAAACAATAAAAAGGCAACAATATTATTTTCAAATTTACCCCGTTAACGAGAAACAATGACTAAATGTAGAGAAAAGTGGAATAATTTAAAAATTCTATGTTAAGGATAATCGACGACGAAATAATATTTTTTTTACTATACTTGTAAGGCGACAATGTTAGGTCAACTACTAACTTTTGAACACACTCATGTACGGAAATGTATTGTGTCAACGCTGGAGAGAGTCAGAAAATAGTACCAATATTACAAACAGCATAGGGAATCTATTGTCATGTATCATAGGATGGCCCTTTTAATACCAAATAACTTTTGGCTGAATTTTTGTTATTATTTAACGTTTTTTTGAAACTCCCTTTTCGTTAACCGAAGTTTTTTAATTTTAGTACCAATTTTGGCCGATAATGGGTTATCTTTAAGTCTTATTAGAAGTATAGTTATTCTATGATACAATCTTACAACCTACTTTACTAAAGCAATTTCTAAAGTTGGTACAATATTCCGCTTCTCTGCAGTTCCTAAACGACGTCTATCTGGACATGAGTTCGTTATCAAAAGTTGACCAACTATCACAAGTTGACTATTATACCGTATCTATATATTCTACGCTTATTGTTTAACACCCAGTGTAATTAAGATAAACTGCTCAGCAGTGCCAAAAATTGCGAAGTAAGGGAATCTAATAAGTACGATCAAATAAAAGTGCATACAACAATACTTATTTTGGACTACCGCGCAAAATTTAGATACCGTATCTTGTCATCTTGTGGCTCATTCGCGACTGTTACTAGGAGGGCAATATCGCAATATCTAACAAAACTGACATTGGTGACAATAGCCGATAATAATCGGAATAGTCATCATTTATCTAGTACTTACCTAATTTTTTCTTTTCATCCTTCACTATACGAAAATGTCATTTTTGCATCTTTATGGGGACACGAAAGATGCTAATTGCCCGCTAGGCGTTTAGTTAATAAGTTTCAAGCCTAGCCGCGAAAATATTTTACACACAGGCCGGGCGGCGACAGACCTGTCTGTCCAATAAAAACATAGCTTTCAATTTGGTTTGACATTTGCGAGATCGATCTGATCAAAAAGATCAACCTGACCCATGATAAAAAGATCAACCTGATCTATGATAAAAAGATCCAAAGTGATCACAAATTTCTCGAACAGCCCTATCTTTTTCGTTTTTCGCGTAGCGGTAGTTGTGTTCGAAATCCAGGGTAGAAATCCCCCTGCCCATATGTAATGGCGCCCCTGCTACTAGGTCTTTTAATTACCTACAATTTGAGGTATGATAGAAATGTATGCAACAATTTTTGCAAAAGTTATAATATTTGTCTGTAGGAAGTTATTGAAATTTGTCTGGTAATCGAACGGATAATATCGTTTTGTCCATGGGGCAAAACTCCGAGCGCCGAAGGGCTACTAGGTCTTTTAGTTACCTACCATTTGAGGTATGATAGAAATTTATGCAACAATTTTTGCAAAAGTTATACACATTTTTCTGTAGGAATTGATTGACATGTTTGCTATTCGAACGGACATTATCGCGATTTAAGGGTTGTTGTCCATGGAGCAAAACTCCGAGAGTCGAAGGGCTAGCCCTCCTCCAGCGATAAAACAATTAGGCACCTAATCCCCCCCCCTCCTATGGGAAACGTGCAAAGTTCGAGTTTCCTCAACTGCAGCTCAAGCAGAGCTAACAGCTAATGAAGCCGTCGCGTCGGACGCATTCGGTTGACAGCAGCGAGCGAGAGATCGCTGAATTTGCCCCAATAGGAGCGCACCTGCCTAGCCCAGAGGTCGTACAATGTCATGGTCATGGCCAACGAGATCGACATCTGCAATATGCAACTGCAACGCTATTACGGGCCACAGATGTTTCATAGTTGTAGAACGCCGCATTCCGCGCCATAGGCACAGTGCGCTCGCCGCTGCGAGCGAGCCGCGCGATGGATCAAGTTGGCATTGAACGCAACGAGAATGGCAGGACTGGTAGGAGCGAACCTGCCCTCCTATCTCTCTAGCCTAGCTAGGCCGTGACTCTTCGCGTATGCACTTTTGCTGGCCATTGTGTGCGGTAGTTGTCTGTGTGAATTGCAATGAGCAGTGAGCATGGGCGTCGTTAGTAGATTTTCTAAGGGGGTAGATTATTTTTGGAGACTGCTTGGTCTGAGTTAAGGCCTAACTATTTTGAGCTGCTAAAATAAGGTTCAAATTAGGGTTTAAAAATTAGTTATAGGTGATGAATAATTTTTTTTGCGGTTATATCGGTAACTATCACTTTTTGGAACAACACGATGGATATCAAAATTGTAGTTGGTCAAATTTGCTATAGAAATGAGTTTATAACTTTCTTCCGTACAGGTAACCGTTTTCGTACAAAGTACCTAACAAGTAGAGTTATTTGTACTTCGAAAAATGTATTTCGGTCGACATCAAAAAGTCAGCGTCTTTCTCAAGTTCTAGTGTTTCCTCAACTTCCAAATGTTCAAATAAACCGGTTAAAAACCGATTTTCCATTTTGTGTATTAACTAATATTTCGTTACATTTTGTTAAAAGAGAAAAATTCAATTAATTTACTGGAAAATGTCATGATATTTTTAAGTAAAAAGAAACAAAGCATCTTAATACACTGATAGAATAGTATATTATACGAGTTTTAGACGATTTTTACTTTATCATACGTAGTATGACAAAGTATTGTATTCGTGCCAAAAAAAAAAGAGATTTTTTTTGTGGCGACGATTCCGGAGAAACTACTAAAGGTATTGGAACGAATCTTCATATTTAGAAGTTTCATGACCAAACTGCTGAAGTTTTTTGTTCAAAGGAACTAGTTGTTTACTCTAAGCCTTTTTCTAGGACTTTGCAAATGAGCTGCCATTTCTGTAATTTTGTGAAAATAGTTAAATAATAAATTAAAGTACAGGAAATTTTTTATAATTTATGTCTATGACATTTTTTAGTAAAATTAATAGCTTAGATGCGTGAGCAAATTCTATTTGATTGGGATTGGTCGTGTCTGCATTAATATAAAACTAGTTAGCCAGGATATGACAGATATTTTCATTCTAATGACAGCAGGTAGTGTCAAACGCGTTTTGACAATAGCTACTGTCAATAGAATCGATATATCTGCCAAATCCTGGCTAACTATGTTTATTTTACTGCAGACACGACCGATCTCGATCAAATAGAATCTCGTGCAGCAAAACTATAATTTTATATATACATAGTATGATAAAGTCATGTGCCTGGCCACATCAGATGTTTTTCATTTATAGCGAATAATATACTATTTTACTACGCTTATATTAACTTGACTAGTTGTTTGTTTGTTTGTTACTTTCAAATCACGTAATAACTATTTTACCTACTTCCTTATGTCCAATCAAGTTAAAATGTGACAACAAAATTTTCAAAATTTGGAATGTTTGTCTCATGGAATTGAAATTTTGCATGTGGACAGATTTCCGATGGCAATGCATGAATCAATAAAAAGAATTGTTTTTTTTAAGTGATAATGATTTATTTTTTATTAAGCGTAGTTAAAAAAAGGGTTTTACATACATTTATTACTACTTTCCACTCTAGAAATTTTGGTTAATTTATTGAGTTAATTTACAATCTAGATTATTTTTGCGGACAACATATGGTAGCACTGTAGTTACTATCAACTTAGTAAGGTTAGTACCTATAAAATTAGACCAGGCAATAGAGACTTTTTCGTGACAAAAATAGTATCAGCAAGCCGCCGGTCCCAGGTCACGTGGAACAGTCCGTAGATGTATTGTGATGTGTTTTCGACTAGCAAATATCATTACTTAATTTGTTATAAACAAAAAACCTAAAAAAATTGTGCTTTTTTTCGTTGTTCGCTTGTAAAAGCTGAACCGATGGAGCAATCTTGATACTGTCATAAGACGAATTGTAGAGAATGAAAAGACAAAAAAAACGAACCCTACACGGACCCGATCGGATTAATATTAACGGAGGAAATTCGGAAGAACCGGAAAAATCTGCATTTTTTTCAAAAATTCATAACTCCGCCATTTTCAAAGTTGTAATGCAGGCTTTTCGCGAGAAAGTAGCGATTGATGGGTACTTTAACTGTGCACAACCCAGGCGTTGTCCGATGATTAGTTTTTGCACAATTGCGATTTGAATTTTTTTTATGCAATATGGTTCGGCGAGCCTGCAAAAACTGCTTAAAACTGCTTGCTACGTGTATGCTTATATTCAGTAAAGAAGCACATGCAATACCGCGACAGTAATCGAAATCACACAAAATCACAAAAAAATGTGGTTGTATATGCGCTTACTTCACAAAATCATAATTCATTCACTCATAACAATGATTATTTGAACTGAATAAATAACGTTCCTTATAATATACAAATTGTAAATTTTAACTGAAAACATTAATTTAAGCAACAGATCTCTGTTGAAACTGCAGATTTCTCTAAGTCAGTGCATATTTAAATTGAATTAAACAAAATGTCCATCTGTGCAATGATTATAATACTTATTATTGTTGTTATTTTAGATATAACATTGAATTGAACTATGAATTTTTCAGATGCTTAAAATAACATTATTTTTTGTTTTTTCCATGAGCACATTCCTTGCATTCCATCGTATATTTTTTTGTGGTGGTATTATTAATTCAAATTAACGTTTGCGATATTATTCAAAACAAAAATAAACCAGTACATACGAATTCAGCTTGTTTCTATTTTTTGAAGTTGTTGGTGACGTATTATTCATCAACTTCATTCACACGTCAAACAATTCAACTTTAAACTAATTTTTTTGATTCGGTATATCCATTTTCAACATCAATTTGACTGAACTACAATTAGTTTTTTTTCAATTATTGGTTTTTAACCCCCCCCCCCCCCCCCCTTCTTCTTCCCGATATGTAGCGACGCCCATGTAACCAACAAGTCGTGAGCACGGTTTTAGAATCGTCCGTTTGCACATTCACATACACACATACACAAGAAGAGGATGGTATTCGCCTCTCTCTCGACTTTTGTTTCCTTTTTTCACGACGGCCGGTCTCCCCTGCCTCAGGAGACCCACCAACCATTGTTTATAACTTAATGGAGGCCTTCTGATCGCTGATATATTAAGTGCTCGGCCACAATTTCGACCGGCAAATAAATAATTAATTCCCTGTCGTTTATTTTGCCGGACAGTCGAATTCTTGAAATCGCGATATATCTACACTGTTGTGCCGTTGTCCACCAGTGAAAGGCTTGTTGTTTGTTTGGTTTTAAGCTAAGCTAATATGGACTGGAATGTCTAAAATTCCATCTGAGGTCATCATGTTTTCAATGGTTCAAAATTGCCTAGGAAAACAAAACGGGTAGTTATGTCATTGCTACATAATCGTAACTTGGCGGTGAAAATGGCTCTAATCTATAATGTATGTTGCAAAATTTGATACTACTTTGTTTCTTTTAAATGTTAGTGAACACTTTTTAATTCATTACGAAACTGAAACGTATTAAGTATCTCGTTCTAACCCGAAAACAATTTCTTGTAACTAACAAAAGAAGAATTTTTTTTTCGCGGAGCGTAGACGGCATATGTTTCACTCAAATATTCTAAATAAATTCGGCGTAGAAGTTATTTCATGTCCTAAATGATCATAAAGTGACATTTTACATCTTAGATACCGGGGCGAAAACAGCTTCTTATTGCGCCCTAGGGCATGAAGGATTGCCATGGTTATATGTCAAATATATCAAATATTTGTCATTCAAATTGAAAATTTTGAATAGTCAATGTCAATTATTGGCGATTAAGGTTATAAGTTTGACAATTAATTGTCTGTATTGTCACTCAACTCCGAATTGTTTTGTATTGTTATTCAACTCCGTAGATACGCATGATAACGTCAAAATATTTATTAATATTATTCAAACGGAGGAACAAAACCATTGTAGGACATAAAATTTTGTATGTATCTCGGAGGGCATTACTTGATGTTTATACGCTCGGACGACTTAAAAAGCGCGAGGGCCTATCGGCCCTCGGGACTTTAACATCCGTCTTATGCCCTTGGTACATAAATATCTATTACGGCCATAAAATAACAAGTTGTTTTTCCAGCAGCGTTTCGAGAACTTAGAACGATATCAAATGTTTATATTTTACGTATTTTCGTGTATAATTGACTTATTTTGACAATTGTTAACCTCAAATTTGCTAATGTTTATAAAATATATACTGGTGGTAATACAACTGATTTGATTGACTTGATTTTCTTAAATCCAAAATTCATCATTTTCAATAATATTCTGTTTCATATTGAATAAGTTATTACATCGTAAGCAATCACATACCTACCGTTTTTTTTAGATAATCAATATTGCGATATTAATTATTATTTGACATTTTCAACATTTTAGTGGCAGGTGTTAACTTTATATTTATTGTTTTAACTATCTATGTTTTTTTTTAAATAAATAAACAAATAAATCAATCAGCAAGTAACAGTTCATAATTGAGTAACAGTTAATAAGTTCTGAAAGATAAAATCATACCTAATAAGCCTTTACCAATTCAAACGCCTTTATGAAATCATAGCACCACAAATATGGAACGGCAAATAAATAGTTGCAGTTATCGTTATCAAAATTAATGAACGTGAGCGCGTAAAGTATGGAGACATAAGAAAATCTCGGAGACGGTTTGTTGTTTTAAAAAATCCTGGAACACGTCGATTTTTATTAGTAAAATACACATTTCTGTGTTCAATTTCCGACCATCAATTGTTACTTGTTATTGTCTAAATGGCGTCGGAAATATTTTATGGCTTTACATAAGAAAATCTTCGAAATAAAGACAATTGAAAACTGTAAAAAAAATGATAATTTTAGGGAAAATATGTTTTGTGAATTGGATATGATATTGCGTTTTGGGTTGAATTAGTCGCCCTAAAAACGAATCTGGCCTCCAAAATTTTCTATCGCGCCAAGTTTTCGAAAAAAATAAACCAATTGTCCAAAAAACCTCAAAATTGTCTCATAGTAAACCGTTATCTTTGCACTTTTACCTGAAATCCCAAATGTTTGTTCCTAATTGTTTTTGACGCATTTAAGCTAACGGCTACATGAAAGAAACGTAAAGAAACGCAATAACCTAACGAGATATGCAACTTTTGAACTCAGATTCGCATTCAGCGCAAATAAATCAATTGAAAACGCCTATTTCCATAAACAAACAAGTTATCAATATAACCTAATTTTCAACTGCATTTTTCTCGAAAATGAACAGATGTATCAAGATCAGTACAAATAATAAAGGTTTTCCACTAAACAATGTGTTTCTGTACAATAATGTGATAAAGTTGACCAGTATCTCATAAGTTTTACATGATCTCTTTTATTTTAACTAGTAGTCCCATATATTTTGAAGCAAATCAGGCAACCCTGACTAAACCTTCCGAAATGTTCTTGTCAATAAATTACTCACATTAATTCTTTGGATCAGTTAAAAATTTCTTTAATCACAGAACCATTTATTACAACCTTAAAATATTACATTTTAATTCAACTTCGTTAATTTAAAAAAATCATAATTCTGTCAGTTAACGCAATAATAATTATTTGAACTAAATAAATCTCGTTCTTTATAATATAGAAATTGTAATTTTTTTATCTGTGCAGAGCTGCCGATTAATATGGTTTACATATTTAAAGTAATGCCAATATTTTGCTCATTATAATTGAAGTTTTTTTACACATATTCTTTTGTTTAGCTGCTGAGATATTCATAAATTAATGCACGCGCCTGGCTGTCTGCCATATCAGTATGCAAATATTCTGCTTTCATATGCATTTATTTCACTTACTGCTTATTTGTCATGTTTTTTATTATTATTACCTCTCCAGTCTTGTTAGTATTGTGGTGGATTTTATTATAGGTCCTGTTTTGATCTTTAAGATATTAATGTTATTTACAACGTATTTTTATAGCATATTATTTATATTGGCGGTAAAATTTTAAAAATACCAAATGCATTAGCAACTGGCATAAGTAAATGGCTTTAAAAATACCTGCTATATAAAAATAAGCAGACATATGTTTAACATATGTTTAAATACGAAGAACTATTATCAGTACCCAATGTTAAAAATTATATCCCTCACAGGAAAATTATTATTAATCTCTTGTACTGGTATAAAAGAAAAAATTCGAAGAAGGCCGTTGAATATGCGGAGCAATCACCTTGACTCTATTGCACGATGTGCACATCTCTCTAATATAATAAGCATTAATTATTTTGTGCGTTCAATACATCTGTTTGATATCCTTGACACAACGTTCCGCTCAACTCAAAATAATTCCAGCCCAGTACATCATTAATATTTACTCTTAAATTATGGCCACCTTGAAATTATAGTAATTCCGAAGAGTTAATGATCAGATGCCAGACGATAAGTCAAAATAACTGCCCATTAAATCAAACTAGCTTCCATAAAGGTTCCTAGTTAAAATTATCGAATGTGTGAACATTACATCTATAAGAAAACCATATACAAGCGATCAGTATGTACGCTTTTTATCTGGCATTTATTATTATCAGTATTATGATTATTATAGGCACGTTAGGTACTGTTATTTCTAGGGATGGAAACTGCAAATCATTCTAGGGTTAATTCGCAAACATCTGTTCCAAAATGCAGCTGGATGTGCAACTTACCCCATGCGCTTGCAATATTCTATTACATAAGGGTTGTGACTTTATTTAATGCGATTTAACTCGTGGTATGAAGGGGGAAATACTTTGTTTACCTGTGAAAGATTTTAAGGGACGAATAACCAGGCATACGGAATTAAATGTATACAAAACGGTGAAAATATTATGGGGGCCAGGAAAAACCAAAAGTATTATGTGAATTAATAAGTTTTCTGTGTTATGGGCACTAGTCAATAAGAAGCAACAGTTTAATTAGTTGTTTTTTACTGACAGTGACTATAACACAGAAAACTTATTTTATATATACAAGATCTTTATTCCAACAATATGGGTTTACATTTATTATATTATATTTCATATAAAACAAAATGTTCTCCTAATTCTTTTGAGCAGGTACACACACAAAAGTGATCTCTCGAACGAAGAGAGAATTACTTGGCTGAAGTAGTTGGTAGGTTCGTATATACGCGAGAGATTATTGACATCAACCAAGAGATTTTATTTCTTGGAATGATTACTAGATTTAAGAAAGTGGTTACTCTGGTGAAGTAAGTAAACAGTCTTCAATGAAGTGTATATTTTTATTCCCGATAAATATTTTTAGCTACTTAATGTAAGAATTTTAAATATTTGGCACAAATGCGTTTTCTATTGCTAATTAACAAGATAGGTATGTTATATTTACTTAGTCGTTCTAAACTGTTGCGTGCGTTACATCAAACTATTCCGTGTTGAAACGTTTATTGTACACTAATCACAAGGCACATCCCCTACGGCTACTTCGTTGTTGTTTTCGTACTAGGTTAGGCATCTTTACGGCGCCAGCACCACGCGCGGGCGCGCGAACCTTGACAAAATCACGGTGCGCATATTTATTCCAGAGAAAGGGATTACTTGAAAGAAGTGAGAATCACTTCAGTTAAATAATTGGTGGGTTTTTATTCAGTAAACAATACTTACTTATATTAAATGTCATATTTTCTTGGATCAAGTAACTACGCACTTGGATGGATTTACTATTACTTCGTTGGAGAAATTAGCATTTTTGGGACGAAAAATTCAATTACTTCTTTCAATACGATATTGGTTCTTATAAAGAAAGAATTTATTTGTTGACAGCATTTATCTGAGAAATTATTTTACTTATATTGAGTATGTGGCATTTCTTGTATATACCTAACTTTCTACATCCAAGTAAATATGCATTTGAATCTAGTAAATAAATTCAAGAAATTATGTTTTCTCGTTCCAAATAATAACTTTTCTGTGTGTGGGCTATCGACCGTGGTCTTTCTGCCCTCTTATTTTATTCACATAATATATTTGATTATATGTATCTTGCCTTTCCACCGCAAAAGGCAAGCCCGTTTCCGTTTGAAATGCAATAAAACGATTTTTTTGTTTTTATTTATCATTTTCACAAAAATAATTACATTTTGATGACATTTTGTGAAAGTATGTCTCTTTATGTCCTAAATAAGCACATTTTTTTTTATATAAAAAAAATCAAGATGTTTTTTTAGTTATTCAGTGTTTTTAGTCTTAACATTTTTTTTTCAACATAAATTCTGTGGTGACATATTTTCGCACAGAGTTCTTCTGGTGCTCTTTTTTTATTTTTGCATGTACTTTTTGATACAATAATAAAAAATTATAGTCCCTATTGAACAACACGCTCAAGTATTGAAAAACGTCAAAAATGGCTTTTGCAACAATGAATTTTTGGGTAATTGCTCATAATTTTATTAAATATTTAAGAAGTATTTAAAATATTTACATCGTTCGATTGTACTGAAAAAAAATACAAAGAAACTGTCTTTCACAGTTTGACCCGAAACTTATTTTTTAACAGTAATTCTATAAACATTAAATTAGAATAGTAAAGCTTTACAGTAAGGAAAATAATCACTTTTTGTATTAGAATCATAGTTTCCAGCACAAAATTTGTAGTTTATGAAAAAATCTGCAACTTTTGTAGAGGTTACTATTTGACATAACCTCAAAACTTTTGAGAAAAAATGCAAAAAATGTTTCTTTTTATTTTTTACTTTAAATTTCTACAAAAATAACTTAGTGTAAATAATATTCCCATCATCTCAGCGATATTTTATAATCATTTTAAAGAATTGAATTAAATTGTATTTTAAATATTGTAATATTATAATATTAAATATCGTACCTTTAAAAAGGGTTCAAATTTGTACAAATTTGTAGATGTTCTAGAAAATCTAATTACGTATTTTTTTTACAGGTGAGGACCAAACCAGTTTCATATCTATATGTAACCGTAAGTAATATGATTAATTAACAGATAAAACAAATTTCAGTATACAAGTGGGTTTTTGACACTAGAATTTGATGTTTTTGCAGTTTTTGACACTTCTTTTCTGAAAATATCGGCTCAAGTCAAAAGATTGCATAATAGTATATGATAATACAAGTTTTATAAGACGTCAAATTGGCGCATGAGTTGCAATAGAGCTTGGGGCAACACTATTAGCCCGCAAAGGCTAATTGTGATAAAAACTTACATGACAACCAGTGAATAAACGATATGGATATAGAAAGATAACTTAAAAAGTTAACTTACTAAAGAATATTTATAACGCTTAACATTTAATAGCGGTGTCTATCTAATTCCGCTAGGTAGCCGTTGAGGCTTATACATTTACACAAATAATTAAGAATTAACACAAATAGTTACACACAACTAGAACTAAGGGGAAGTTGGGACCGAGATACAAAAAAAGTAATACGGATTGGTACGACCAGAATTCTGTCCAAAATGTTACCGAAAAAATATACGTTACATAAACTAGGAAATCCTCAACACTTTAGATGTACTGTAGCTTGCTACGTGCATGCTGATATTCAATAAACTATTTATTGCGCATAAACAATCCCGCGGCAGTATTTGAACCCGATCATATCTACCATGAAGGTTTGATCTTCGCATAACTCTTTATTCAGGTAAATGTGGTCCTTATATTGTATCTGAAAGGGGGATTTGATGTTTAGTTGACGAGAATGATGTACGATCACTTACCAAAGTCGCAAAACATCACTGAAAACGTCATGCTGGCGTATTTTGATGAACAGAGCAACACTAAGGAAGCCCCAACCCTTTGGCAAATCTATAGCATGCTACACGCTTGTTTAAATATGTATAGAAGATAGATATTTCGCAGTTTAAGCGATTCTAAAAAGGCAGTTTGTGGTTATGTGTATTTGCATTTGACATATGGCATTTGATATCTTAATTTTAGAAAAAAAGTTACTAAAAACGGTGTTACAATTTGTTAATTGTAACACCGAAAACAATGTGTGCATTGTGCATGCAAAGTAGAAAATAGTATATTATTATACAAGTTTTATAAGACGTCAAATTGGCACACGAGTTGTTGCCCAAATGGAACGAGTGCGCCAATACGTCTTATAAAACGAGTGTAATATACAATTTTTTCTACTTTGCGTCATTAATTTTATATAAATTTTGAAATTGTTGTTACTATATCGCGCTAAATTAGAATCTAGGGTATTTTGCGGGTACCACGTGGCAGCACTGTAGTAACTGTGAACTTCGTTAAGGATGAGATCGATGTGATAAAATCATTACAAAATCTAATTGTGAATAATTTTACTCTACTTTAGCCTACAAGTTTGAATAAATATTCAGCGAGGTCGCAACGATGATCATAATGGAGCTTGGGGCAACACTTTTAACCCTACTGTGATAAATCATGAAACTTAACCTAAAAAGTTAACAAGTTTAAAATAGTGGTTTCATAAGTATAATAATCAGAATAGAAGTGTTTGGCGGTGACTGATTAGTTACTTCGAAGAACAAGAACTTACTAAAGAATTGTTATAACGCTTAATGTTTAATAGCGGTGTCTACCTAATTCCACTACGTAGCCGTTGCGGCTTATATATTTACAAGCACTTATAATTGAAACCCAATTCTAATTTCGGCAAAGTTGTTTATTAGAATAAATTATACTTAGTAAAATTACATGTGATGGAGGTAATACAAATACGTTGCACACAACCAGAACTAAGACGAAGTCGAAAGTGACGAACAAAAGCGAATACGAATTGAACCGAGCATCCAAGCGTCCAAAATATTACCGAAAACTTATACGTTACATAAACTAAGAAATCCTCTACACTTTAAATGTACTATAGCTTCGTACGTGTATGCTGATAAACTATTTATTGCGCATATACAATCTCGCAGCAGTAATTAAAATCGTTCATATCTACGATGTAGGTTTGATCTTCGCATAATACCTTATTAAAGTAAATGTGGTTCTTGAATTATATCTGAAAAGGGGATTTGATGTTTAGTTGAAAGGAGTGATAACGATCACTTACCAGAGTCGGAAAACATCAGCGAAAACGTCATTCTGGCGTATTTTGATGAACACAGCAAAACTAAGAAAGCCCCAATCCTTTGGCCATACTATAGCAGGCTACACCCATGTTTAAATATGTATAGAATATTGATATTTCGCAGTTTATGCGATTGCAAGCGATTAAGAAGATGCAGTGTGTGGTTATGTTGGGTTATATTGTATTGTACGTTTGACATATGGCATTTGATATCAATGTGTACCAATCTTAGACAAAAATGTTACTGTTTTCGGTATTACAATGTGTTAATTGTAACACCGAAAACAGTGTTACAATGTGTGCATTGTGAATGCAAAGTAGAAAAACAATATTAATAACAAGATTATTTGCTTCGCGTTTAGGTCGACGTATTTTTTTTTTTACGTGAAGGTTATGTAATT
Organism: Aphodius sticticus; assembly: GCA_963966075.1. Taxonomy (NCBI): domain Eukaryota; kingdom Metazoa; phylum Arthropoda; class Insecta; order Coleoptera; family Scarabaeidae; genus Aphodius; species Aphodius sticticus. The sequence continues at coordinate 69,405,283 of OZ014509.1, forward strand.
TAATTTACGCCGACATTTCCAAGAAATAAATAAAGGAAAGGTATCACCCCGAAAAAATACCTTTGTACTCCTTACAAAAGGTCCTTCTATTAACACTACCAAGGCTTCGTATTTTTTGGGTATTCATCCTCGAAATTGCTTTGTATATAAAAAGAACGCGAAAAATATTGATAGAAACGAGAGAAATAATTATTTTTTGGAGACCATTTATCGCGAATGCTAAATATTGCGTTCCGCTAATTGGGAATGAGTTATAATTACTAAAGTTGAATACTCCGGACTAATTTGTACTTAAAAACATTATTTTCAAAGGCCCAAGTAAGTCGACCCTGAAAAGCATCCACATCTTAAGTTACGCCACCACCTCAAAGGACATAATTATGTGACATGGACGAAAATTAATGAAGTTGGGTGTATACGCTTCAAATTGCAATATGACACCTTGTTATCGCGATTTTGCGAATATCACCGTGTCCTTTGGGCCTTTCCCCTTCTCTCTACACGGTACTGGTTTCGAAAAGGCCAGCTGAAAGCACGTGGACCAACGACGCGTGAAGGTCTTTCGCAACAAGGGTAACCGGAGTTGATTTTTCGGAACTTCCTGATGCTAATATGGCGGAAACGTGCTTAGCCAAGTTTTCACTTTCAATCGGATGCCCTGCCATCAAAATTTACTCCCGGGGGAAGTTATTTTATCGACACTTAACGCATGACTGCGTTTTACCATAACAACCGTTTTGCGCGATACTGTATGTCAGGAAAACGCTTGTTAGACAGGATTTGGCATGCTTGACTACATTTGAAACGAACAAATCGTGAAAGTTTTATAACTATGTATACATGTATATATCTGCATCTTCTTGTAATGGTTCATTGTAAACTTAAAAATTACAAAAACAATGTTACAACTCTTAGTTACTTCTTAGTTACACTTAAAAATGTAAGGGCGCTTGCGAACACGTCGGTCAAAGTTATCCCACACGTGTTCAATAGGATTCAGGTCATGTTTTCGATATAATTCATGGCATTTAGTCTACCAGGAACCACAATAAGATCAGTACCGTTGTCTATAGTGATTCCAGCCCAAACCATCACAGATCCACGACCAAATCTATCCACTTCCTGTATAGTAGCGGCTGCGTAGCGTTCACCAGGACGTCTATATACACGTACTCGACCGTCGCAACGAGTTAAACGAAATCTGGACACGTCTGTAAACAGTGCAGGCGTCCAGTGACGAAGTTGCCAATCTCTATGATCCAGAGCAAACCTCACTCGCGCTGCTTTGTGATGTTGCGTAAGGCGTGATGCGCGGGCAAGTCTTCTTGGTTTCTAATTCGGTTCTTTTAATCTGTTTCTAATAGTTTGATCAGAAATTTCTATTCCATGTGCTCGTCTTAGGTCGTTTAGGAGGTCTCGTGCTGTGGCAGTACGCTGACGTAGAGAGGAAAGGACAAGAAATCGGTCTTGATTTTGTGTAGTTTTTCGGTTTCGTCCTTGTCCAGCTCTTCTAGCATATTGGCCAGTCTCCCAACTGATTCCATAAACGCTGAATATTGTAAATCGATCTGGGGATATACTGTATACTAATATATTCTTGTTGATGATTGTTTTGATCAATTATCTGGACAGCAATGTAGTAAATATACTGCATTGAAATCCATTAGTGGAACAAACGATCCTGGTAATTTATTGATAATGGCTTTAATTCCTATTTTCCTTGAGTATAATGATTAAATGGCGGTAACTTTAAATGCAAATTTGAATCGTAAACGTTACTTTCTCGAGTATCAACAGACTTTCTTTAATCGCTATCGTTTATGGGAAATTGAACACACAAATATATTTTTATACAAGAGCCTTCTTGCCTTTAAAGTAATATTTCTGCTTTTGTTTATAAGCGTACACTTTGCATCTACCCTAACCTTGCCTATATGTACTATCGTGGCCATATATTACGTCCGCTGTTTTGACGTCGATTTTCTCGCAAATCTAAGGGCGAAAAAAATTAAAAAAATTCTGATATCCTTTACTAATATGCTCTAACTCATAAGAATTAGAAAGCTGTGTAAGTTGGCGTTTACCGGATTTTGCCAAATTAAGAAGAATTGGCGCTGTTTTTGCCCCGTAATTTCATTCGTTACCTAATAAATCATATGTTCAAAGTTTCTTACAGAATCATTGCATTTTCCCTACAAAAGATCGTGTTGAAGCAATTCATGATCGCCGCAATTCACGCGGCGCTCTTCGTTCTTTGGTGTGGTGCGGGGGAAGGGATCAACAGCGACGCTGCCGGTAGTGGGGGATCGCACGATGCATTAGTGACTAGGAGTGTTTACAGACACTCGAAATTGTTATAACGGAATTGTTATAATAGTTTCAATATTTACATAAAAAAATCGGGCATACTTTTTAAATATTTGTTCAGTTTATCAAGCAAACTTAATTTAGTATTCATCACTAATCGGAAAATCTGCTAACTCCATATTCTTCAAGTTCACAAAACGGACTGTTTACAACCTTATTATATAAGAACTGAAGAAACGCCAGTCGATAGAAGAGACTCTAAATGCAACCTGCACAAAAATTGAAATTTTTGTCGTAAAAAAGACAATAAAAAAGAAGAAAGGACGAGCGTTAATTTAGAAATGTAAAAATCAGGTAAATTTGTTTACTTCTCTCGCGCTCATGTTTACACCGAGAGGCAAAAAATTTTGAGAGTCTTACAACTTATGTAGAAACGATTGAGGAGTATGACGCACGTTGTTTAATTTTTTTTTGTTCAGTAGTTTTAGAGTTATGAGCCGTCAAACACAGGCGTCAGTACTACCGAAACGAGAGATGGTATAATAATAAAAATTCTACAAAAATTAAGAATTTAATTCTGTTAGTTGAAATTACTACCTTGACAAGTTATCGTTGATTTTGTGTATTGATAATCAGCTGTCCGCAGTTCTCTCACTATCTACAGCACCGCGGATGACTACCTTCCTCGCACCACACCAAAGACCGAAGAGCGTCGGAATTCACGCGGCACCTCAGCACGATCATGTTATGGAAAATGAAAGATAAACAATGGTTATGTAATAAACTTTAAACATATGAATTATTGGGTAGGCTACAGTCTATATTTCATTATTCCAGCTCTTCTAATAACGGCACTGCTGGTATTGCATAATATACCTAGCTTTTTGTGGGTCAACCACTAATCCGATCATTTTACAAAAAATGTACATTGAAAGCTAGCCTTCCGCAGGTGATTTCGTTTTTTAATTCGTTGAAATCTGTGGATTATGTCCCGAGTAATTAATTGTAAAGTTAAACGAATGAAATTTACGGGGCAAAAACAGCGCCAATTCTTGTTAATTTGGAAAAATTGGGTAAACGCCAACATATGCAGCTTTCTAATTTTGATGGGTTGTAATTTTTTCGCTCCTAGATTTGCGAGAAAATCGACGTCAAAAGAACGGATCTTTTCGCATGCCGTTAACAATAAATAAAATCAGTTTTTATAATGAAAAATAATCTTTTTCATTAATTATAATAAATTAATATTATTATTAATTAATAAATTAAAAGAAATTATAATTTATTACAAAATAATACGTAGCTATATAAAATAACCGCTTTCTATACTGCCGTGTTTTGCACATGTCGTACCTATGTCGTATCAAAAGTTATAAAATATTGCGTTTAAGAATACTTATGTTGTCACTTCGCAGATAGATTTGTTCAAATACGTTTTTTGTTTAATTCCTTGTCATGTTCTTATACTTTTTGACCATACCATACCAACAAAAAGACATTCCATCTTTTGATTTGATCGAAAAAACTAAAATCTAAACAAATTTACAATTACGTTTTCGATCTCAATACAATAATCGACAAATAAAGATGAATTGCAGTAGTATAGTTTTTGTTTGTTTGGAAAAAGCAATTTTTCTGCATTACTTTGAATAAGACTTGTATGTTGAAAATAATTGCTCTGTGGAAAAGGAACTCACTGAAGTTTCATTTTCATGATTTTTTCGAATATTTTTACTAGTAATTGTTATCCAGAATTGTCTAAAAACCTATACAAAAAACAGAATGCTAAAACTTTTTTTACACCCAAGTGCATAAACTAACTTTCAAACTTCATAACACCTGCAGAATTCACGTATAATTTCTAATTACAAGTTTCTAATTTTAAAAACCCAGTCAAATGATACTTCCGAAGACCTACGAAGGTATTAAAACCGGATAAAAACTGTTCAGACAAACTGTTCAGACTGTACATATATGCATGATCTCTTTAATTCCAATATTCTCTGTTTAATGTATTTCAAAATAGTTCCAGTATCCGTTATCCGGCCGAATTTAGCCGGATAATTTGGTATCCGGTTTTACCGAATACCGAATAATAAACTCCAATCCGTTCCATCCCTAAATTATTGTAACCTTAAAATATCGCATTTTAACTTTTAACTCAACCAACAACTTGACAACCAAATGCACGTTTTTGACGTTATTTCTTTGTTTTTATGATAGTCAATTATCATTTCATCTCGAGACCGGCGACCTCTTAAATTCTGCACAGTTTGGGTTTAGAAGGGGGCGCTCGACTGCTGCTGCAGTTGGAACCTTGGTTGCATATGTGCGAGACTGTTTTGAAAGAAAACTGTTTGCTAGTGTGTCTTTCTACGATCTGACTAAGGCTTTTGACTGTGTATCCCATCAGTTGCTTGTCGAGAAGTTGCAACTTTTTGGCTTTGATGGGGGTAGCAGATCCTTGATCAGGTCTTATCTATCAAACAGATCGCAGTATGTTAGTTACAAAAACGAGCACTCTTCAAGGCGAATTATAGAACATGGAGTGCCCCAGGGTTCAGTATTGGGTCCAATTTTGTTTTTAATGTTTGTGAATGACATATCCTCTGCTGTCCCCGATGTAACAAAATTAGTTATTTTTGCCGACGACACCAGTGCATTCAACATGTCCGGGACGGTGGAGGATCTCCAGCTGCGCACTGTTGTCTCGCGTGACAACATTTTTGAATGGTTTGCTGCTAACTCTCTCTGTGTTAACGAGGCCAAGACGCAGTTGTTGAATTTTTCATTGCGGCATATTGTGGGGGATACTGAACCCGTCAAGTACCTCGGTGTTTTCATCGACTCAAAGCTAACATGGGAAGAGCATGCTACGTGGACGGCAAAAAAGCTTAACAGAGTATTATATACAATTAGATATCTCAAAGGCATAACATCTTTCAGCACCTTGATGACCGCCTATTACGGGTATTTTTATGCCCATTTAATATATGCTGTCCTTTGTTGGGGCCACTCGGCCCATGCGGCTCTGGTGTTTGCCGCTCAGAGGAGGTGTGTCAGAGTGATAGGAGACCTGAATTACACGGAGTGCTGCCGAGTGAAATTTAAACAGCTGAAAATTCTGACCTTTCCGTGTGTGTACATTCTGAGTTGTCTAATGCATGTTAAGACAAACATTGGCTCGTATAGGACACACGAGGACGAACATCGCTATAGTACCCGCAATAGGCACAACCTCATTTATAGTTTTAATAGAACGGAGAGAGCTAGAGATGGTCCTAATTACTACGGTATTAAATTCTACAATGTCCTTCCCGAACATGTAAAGGCACTCAATCCGAAGAAATTTAAATTGGCAATGAAAAGTTACCTGCTGGAGAAGGCATTTTATAGTTGGGAGGAGTACCTTGAGAATTGCTTTGTAGATATGCCTGACCACTAGTTTGTGTATTTGCCTTTTGAACCATGTATCTATTGTTGTTGTTGTGTATACTGTATCGATGTGCTACTGCTTTTTTTTTTAAACTGTTTCCATTAATGTATCACCTGACGTGCGAAAATATGTATAATATGAATATCGCCAATAAATTATTATTATTATTATTATTATTATTATTATTCGGAATAGACGATTCAGTATTCACTTACCTCTGAGGAAGCTAACAATATGGTTTGCAAAACGTCGGCATATATGAATAATGATGCATGACATAACCTATCGTGGTATTTCCTACAGTGCGTACATAACAACTTTGCAGTATATGATTTAACACAGCTTTTATAACCTTGATTAGAGCAAGCTCGAAGGATTGCGATTGATTCATACAATCAGCAACTATATCCACTTAAATTATTATATAAAATCTGAAAATAGACTTATAACCTCGACAAACCAGACACCGTCCACTCGCTCTCTGCACCTTTTTATTTTCAGCTTGGTTCGTGAAAGCAGTTATTTCAGCTTATGTGCAACATCATCGCGGTCGCATTTATCTTGCTCATTCGAGCGACGATGCGCTGCGTTCGCTGCTTTTGCTGCTGCTGGTTGGTAAGCAGACTGGACTCGCCGTCCGACACATATTTTTACTTATCGAGCAACCGGCAGAACTGGTTCGCAGCCACACAATTGCCAGAGGCCGGGACGAAAGTGTAACATCGCCATATTTGGACTGTACGCTGTTATCCCGGCATGAAACAGTTTTCCCTAAGAGCACTGTCGTTTTTTTTTTTTTGATAGAATCGCGGAGACGACGCATCTTTGCTTCTTGCGCTGTTTCTCCTTCTCGTTTTACTTTATTTGTAAACGACTTTGCGATAGCTTAGTTAACGTAAGAAGACATTAAAAACACGCACCTACATATATTTTTATTCATTGTTTATTCAATTGCTTCATGTTTCGGGTATTAATTCATTTGTTTGGTGTAATCCTCAGCTTAAAAATGATTGTGTCGAGTCTGTATGGTAAGAGAAAGGCCTTACGTCATCAATTTTTGATATTGGAGCTGTCAGATTAACTACTTACTTCGAAATATGTGACCCCGCACGAGAGAATCGCCCTAACTGCCATCTCTCGTTTCGATAGTATTGACTCCTGTGGTTGAAGGCCTATAACTCTAAAACTATTGAACAGAAAAAAATGAAATAAAGTATGCCATACTCCTGAATCATTTCTACATAAGTTGTATGAGAACCCAACATTGGGTATTTCATTGCAAGTTTTGATTACGATTGGTATTCTAAAGATATTGACTGCAACATATATTAGGATATTATCAACTATTTTTGAGAAGTTATGAAATTAATTACTCGGGTACCAAAAAAAACTAAAAGCAGAGTAGTGTGTTTCTAATTCTAATAATTGTAGTAATTCTATCTACTATACGACGGTTTGTAATTTTCAAAAATCCTCGAACACGATGATTTTCAATTATTAAAATACATATTTTGGCGAAAAGTTCAATTTCCGTCCGTCAATTGTTACTGAATTATGATGTCATTGATCCTTTTTTTCAAATGCGAACCCCATTTTTTCGTACTGATTTTGATAGATCCTTTAATTGTCTAAATGGAGGCGGAAACATTTTATGACCTTCTATTAGAAAATTTTCGAGATAATGACAATAGGGTATTTGACTGTATTAAAAATATGGCATGTATTATAGTCATCCTAATAGATTACAGTTTAAGAAAACTATTTGTTATTAGTTTTCAAAAAAAAAAATGCTTTATTTCTATGAAAAACCAAAATTAAAATTGAATTTTATTCACGTCCTATCACGTGATTGAAAACGCTCTGTAATTGGGTCAGTCTCCAGTGATGTCATTCGTTAGTCCGCCTTAGAGCGCGTTCGGTTTGTCAGGGTATGGTATGGGGAGAGCAATGCTCAGATAACTTGGGTCGGCTGTCTCTCTCTTATATGCAGATAAACGCCGTATGACGTTAGTCCGCCTATTATGCAGCGCGTCACTCTCACCGTAAAATACCGGGTTATCCGAACGCGCTTTTATGCTTCTCCCGTTTGAATTTAATAGTACGAAAGCGTCATGTAAACATAACTTTGTAGGTTAGGATAGCCCTAACCTTCAGCTGTCAGATCAGATAATACCTTTCGAAAATACGATAGATAACTTATTCTAGTCAGTTTTACTTATGTCGAAGTAATCTTCACAACAGAAAACACTTGTATTGGCGGCTATTTATTTCATTTGGATTTCTACGAGCCAACCACTTTCTTCGCAGTTTCAAATCTTGCGGAACAGCTACAAATAGTTTATCCGGAGTTTTTCTTGACGTATCTCTGCATTGTGGATTTATACACCATTTATAACCCATTTTTATGTAGAAATTGTGAAAACAACACATCATACAACACAATTACCAAACGGCGACGATGCCGATGCTGACAGACCATATGGGCCGATTTGACATCTTGACATCACATCATCTTGACATCACTAACCGGTGACGTCACACAACAGAAAGTATCGTTTTGCCGGGACTTTTTGTGATTCAATTTTTAACGCTGATTTTTATAAAATATTGAGGAAATAATTACAAAAAATAATGCATTTACCATATAGAGTGAAGGAATAAACACATTAAGATGGTTTTCTAAAAATAGTCAAATACCCTATTGAAAGTTGTCAAATATTTCATAACTTTTGGGAAAATAGATTTTGTGAATTCAATATCAAATTGCGTTTTTGGTAGAATTATTTGCACTGAAAACAAATTCGGGTTCCAAAATTTTGTAACGCGTAAGAAAATTGAGGTCAAAATAAAACAACACGATGTTGGTAATTTTTCAAAAATTCATACCATTGTCCTAGAATTTTTGAAATGGTCTCATAGTAAACTTTAGTCTCTGAACATTCCTAAAATCCTGATCGTTTGTTCACAAATGTTTTTGAAGTATTTACAGCGATTCTTTAAGTGGTGTGCGCATGTCTTCATAAAAAACAAAAAAAAACGCAATAACCTGATGTGATATGATCGTATTCGTATTCACCGCAAATAAATTAATCGAAACTCCCTGAAACTGTATTTTTGTCGAAAATTTTATCATATGAGGCAATAAATTTTGTAAATTACCATTAATATAATTTTTCTACTCCTATTGATGAATGCATTTATTATCATGGCAATTTATGATAAATAGTAATACTAACCATTCCCCACACACACACATGGCAAATATTTCATTCCTGGCTCCTCATACTTCGCGAGTCGTGAGAAATATTTCATTTCTCACAGCTCTAGAACCACCGCTGGATTTTTTATTTCCATCGTGTTTTGATACACTGCTTAGCGACATGGCAATTTCTCAAAATTGCTTACATTACTTGCTCATAGAACAATATACTATTATGTCCTACATGATCATAAAGTAACATTTGACATCTTAGATACCGGGGCAAAAACTGCTTCTTGCCGCGCGGGCAGTAAGGTTGCCATGGTTATATGTAAAATTCAGCTCCGTAGATACGCATGTCAATTGATAACGTCAAAATATTTATTCATATTACTGGTACCCTCTGGGCATAAACATCCATTTAATGCCCTTGACACATAAATAACTGTTTCCGTCGATCGTTTATTTATGAGTATGTTTACTGAATAGAAAATCATTTTTTATAGTCAAAACGACTTCAAAACGACTTCAAACGACTTCATTATAACCAATCGAACATACGTAAAATAAAACCATCCAATCAAAACATTCCGTTATCCAGGCACACAGTCCAGAACTGGCAGTGTCAAATTAAATAAATGGTCATATAACCTCAAACGACATCGACGAATAAAATCTATGTAGACCCCGCCAGAAGAATACGATCGACGAAAAAAGTTTGTAACCAACTCGAATATTAAACGGCGATTAATGATCTCGACAATTAACGCACTCGCTCGTGCGTTAAACAGTCTCAATCATTTATCGCTCTTTTTAATATACACAGTGATCTAAAATGACTGAGGACAACTTGAATTTCCCGCCAATTTGAATAATTGTGATGTTGACAATGGTTGCAAATGACACCTTCATTTTGGTGCAGTGGCGTAGGTGTTCCTTCTTGTAAAGAAAAAAGCTTAATTTAATTTAAGAAAACTGCATGAACTTACCAGAATAATGAAAAATCCTTAATATTATGTATTTTTAGAAAGACTCTTCAAGAACCCAATAAGAAATTAATGAGAAAAAAAGATAAAAGATCGTTGCAGAGGAACGTAACCCTCACTGACGAGTTCACTATGCTATCTGACAGTGATCATAACCTGTATCATGCACGCATACCATTTTAGTAACACTAAATAAGTTCAAAACTGTGGCGGGAAATTCAACCTGTCCTCAGTCATTTTAGATCACCCGTTACTTGTTGGTTAAATAACTAACAGATCTATCAATATCAGTTCAGAAAATACAGGGCTTTCCTTTAAAAAAAGTGTCGATGACGTCATAAATTGAAAACAATTGAAAATCTGAAACTAAATTTCATATAAATATGTGTATTTTGATAATTAAAAATCGACGTGTCCAAGGATATTTTCAAATAACAAACTGTTTCAGAAATTTGGTTCCATATTTGTATGAATAATAAATAATGGACACCGTGATCAGGGTTTCCCATAAGTCATCCAAGAGATCTAAAGATTCGTCGCTATTCGTCTGGATAACCAGAATCTAGTGAGAAGACTAAGAAGAACTAAACCCTTCGAAGTATTAGTGGATAGGATTTTAGATTAGTTTCAATATGTTAGCATCTTGTGGCTATTAAAAAAAAAAGGGTCATCAACAGTATACAAAAGTAAATAAAAAAATATCTGGTTACCAATATGTAATATCAGAAGTGGGATTGCCCCATGTATCTGTACAACCTAGAAACCGAGCGTGGCCGCGAATCTCCGGTCTCCAGTGTGTCCGAGGACAGCGCATTAGAAAACAAACTCGTTCTTCCTTATCAGTCCGCGAAGCACGGCACTTCTTCGCCATCGCTAAACAAGAAAGACGCGGAACGCCTCACGAGTCAAGGTCGCACACTGCCCCCGGTAATTCTACTACTCGACTGAACAACATCTACTATTCGCATCGTCCGAGCGAGTAGAGTAGCTCGGGTACGCTAGCACTCGATCCGAGGCGAGTCCATTAGAAAGGCCAACAGCACATTGATCCAAATACACAGTGATCGCCGATCGGTGTGTGGACTGCTGTCCCAAATCCAAAAATTCGACCTCGATTTCGTCACCGGCCGTCGTCGCCTGGTGTTGGTTGGTCCACCGGATGCTGCATGTGTCTCCTACCTCTTACGACACCGATGTTGCGTCATCGTTCTCTATGGCGTTCACCCACCGCGGTGAAATTGATGAAATGGTTCATTTGGGTTCACGAGTGATTTTCGCGGTGGCGGAAGGTTTTTGGATTCGATCGGTTCTGGTTGTGTAAATTTGATTTGACAGAGCTGTGGGGGGATGAAGAAATTGTGGTTTATGGGTATTGTAATATGACGGAATGACAGTAAAAGCAATGTTGCAATTTTGGCCATCTGCCATGAAAGCACGGTACTTGATTTGGAAGATTTAGTCATTCATACTTGGTGGGGTGAGTACCTAAAACGTTGCTAAAATACATGTCTGTCTGTGTGTGTGTGTGTATACCCGTTTTTATGGCGACGATTCCGGAGAAACGACTAAAGGTATCGGGACGAAACTTCATATTTAGAAGTATCATGACATTTTTTGGTAAAATTACTAGTTTTTTTTTACTAGTTTGTTTTTTACTAGTTTTGGTAAAACTAGTTAGCCAGGATTTGACAGATATATTCATGCTAATGACAGTAGGTAGTCTCAAACGCTGATGTTTTGACAATACCTGTCAATAGAATCAAAATATCTGTCCTGGCTAACTAGTATTCTTTTAACACGACCGATCTCGATCAAATAGAATCTAATGCAGCTAAACTATTAATTTTATATATAGTATGATATAGTCATGTGCCTGGTCTTTTCTTTACATTCGTATGTCACTTTTGTTGTTCATTTGGGACGTTTTTCTGAACGCAAGATGAGTAAATTATGCATAGTCTTACATACGAAATAATCATCGAAATAAAATTTTCAAAATAATCTGCGTTCTTAAAAGATTTATTTGCGCACACTGTTAGTATATTTGAATATAAATCCGGATTTACAAGCATCTTATCATGGTATAGCTTTCGAAAAAGTTGAGGTGAAAACGTTATAAATTGTTATTTGAGTTTCTTTTTGTGAATTTATATTGGCTGGACCCCAAAACCTAGAAAAAGGATCTCACAGTAAACCTGAAACTTTTTACTTTGATCTGATACAATACGGTATTTGACTATTATTGGAAAACCATCTTAGTGTGTTTATTCCTTCACTCTACATTGTAAACGCATTATTTTTCGTAATTATTTCCCCAATATTTAATAAAAATCAGCGCTAAAAATTGAATCACAAAAAATCCCGCCAAAACGATACTGTCTGTTGTGTGACGTCACACGATACTAGATGTCAAATCGGCCCATATGGTCTGTCAGCATCGGCAATGCATCGGCATCGTCGCCGTTTGGTAGTTGCGTTGTATCATGTGTTGTTTTCACAACTTCTACATATAAATGGGTTATAAATGGTGCATAAATCCACAATGCAGAAATACGTCAATAAAAACTCCGGATAAACTATTTGTAGCTGTTCCGCAAGATTTGAAACTGCGAAGAAAGTGGTTGGCTCGTAGAAATCCAAATGAAATAATCAGCGGCCAATACAAGTGTTTTTTTTGTAGTGAAGATTACTTCGACATAGGTAAAACTGACTAGAATAAGTTATCTATCGTATTTTCGAACCAGGTATTATCTGACAGCTTAAGGTTAGGGCTAACCTAACCTACAAAGTTATGCTTACATGGCACTTTAGTGCTTTTTAATTCAAACGGGACAAGCATAAGAGCGCGTTCAGATAATCGGGTAGGGTACGGTGAGAGTGACGCGCTGCATAATAGGCGGACTAACGTCATACGGCGTTTATCTGCATATAAGAGATAGACAGCCGATTCAGGTTATCTGAGCATTGCTCTCCCCATACCATACCCTGACAAACCGAACGCGCTCTAAGCGTACTAACGAATGACGTCACTGGTGACTGAGCCAATTACAGAGCGTTTTCAATCACGTGATAGGACGTGAATAAAATATAATTTTAATTTTAGTTTTTAATAGAAATAAAGCATATTTTTTTTTTAAAACTAAAGCTAAAAAAGCACATTTGTTCCAAAATTACAATTTTAACCACAACTTTTTCGAAAACCTTAAAACGTTTGAGTGCGGATTCACATTTGGCGTAAAAAATCACTCAGTATATCAACATCTTACAGTTATCGGTCTTTTTAAAAAAAATTCTTATGACTCATCATCATTTTGATTTGGCTACTATATGTGGATGAGTTTGTTTTAATAATGGTTTATGTTTCTTTCATTGAATTATATATTTTATTGATAGTTTCTTTTTTGTATCCAGTATTATTAGTAATTTGTCTGATAGTAATGTATTCGTTGTTATAATTTTCTTCTGATGTATTTTTTTTTTTAATTTTACCTTAACTTTGTCGAAAACTTTAAGATATTGGGAACTTTTTTGACCAGATTCGTATTCAGCGCTAACAAATCTACCGACAATGACTGGTTACTTTCCATTTGCAAAATCCTTGTTCCTCACAGTTATCAATATTTTAGGATTTTTAATTGATTTTTTTGTTTTGAAGTAGTTATAAGCAAACCCAAAATGGAAAAGCGTTGTACAGAATTGTCAAAAACACATGTATTTCAATAATTTTGTTGTGAAACACAAATTAAAGAAATTAAAGGGTTATTAGCTACTTTCTATACACATATACACTGCTCAAAATAATTAGGGGAACACTTTTTTCGAAACCTGTAACTTTTTAAATAATAGTTCTAGGCATACCAAATTTAGTATACTTCAACGGCATATATTTAACTAAAGAAAATTTGAAAGCCAATGTTACAGCTCTTAGTGACTTCTAAGTTACACTTAAAAATGTAAATTAATAACGCAAAACAAAATGGAAATGACTTTCATAGTATCGATGACAGTCGTGGTTTCTGTGGATTGGCGAACTATTATTTAAAAGTTACACGTTTCGAAAAAAGTGTTCCTCTAATTTTTTGAGCAGTGTATATTAATTTCATGTTATATGAAAAGATTAGAATAACCGGACGATACTTCAAAATAATAAAACAATGCTGTTATAACAGCCTTTGGTAAAACTAATTTTTTAAGTTTGTTCTTATACGAGTAGTCACGATTTTTATTTAGAATCCAACAATTTCCGGAAGCCCTCGATTAACGAGAGCGTTCAGAAATCTCGGAATGACGGTCTCGGGCTGACATTGTAACCGGCTGCGATCGTCAAGGTCCCATCATTACGCAACACAGTCCGGATTTTCTAATTTCCTCCTGGTAGATCGTTAAGCCACCACGCTCGCTGCTTCTCGCTCGGTGCTTCAAGATCACAATCGTATCTCTAATTACGAACGTAGCCTTCAACCTGAACTCAAACAGACAGAAAGCTCCACAGAGTGAGTATCCCTACTCGTTATTCCATCATTCATATGCCATCGCATTCTCACACGGATCCAAACTTTGTATATGACCCACATAAGGCGTGTTTATGCTTTATGGGATCGACTGAAACGTTTCTGTGAAGACGTCAAATTCTCCTCGAGGTGAAATCATGGGAAGGTTACACCATTCGAGTTGTTGTATAACACCTGTTCGTAAGAACTTGAATTCCAGTTATTGTTGACAATTGGAAGGAAATAGACTGCTTACTTTTGAAAACATGCAGAAATGATGGCATGATGATGTTTATGTAACTTTACAAGATAATTCAGAAGAAAAGACAACCAAACGAGGTGTTTTTTAAATTTTATTTAAAAGTTTGATTTGATTTAGGTACAGACATGGAAACAAAGCAAATAATGTAAAAAATTATGAAATTATGACAGGTGAGACAAAATGAGAGTATTAGAAAAAAATATCCAAATAATAATTTTAAATATATTGTTATTGTTGTTTTAAATATATACGCGAAAATATACAGGATGCTTATTGAACATACGGCAATAATTCAAGGTGTTATTCCCTGGACTGTTCTGAGACTATTTTATCCTTTGATGATTTTTGAGAAACAGCTTTGTTTCGAAGATACAAAAATTACATGTAAAGTATCTTAATCTACAAGAACTGTTGAAAATGGCTACCTCCATCCAGAAAAAAATTCAAATTAAATTAATTAATTATACTTCAGCCCAAATGGTCGAGACGTCTATTGACGAAACATGAACCCATTAAAATAATTTCGCCTTTGTAACAACATGGTCCAAGAAACGGACTTTTTCCTAGAGAGCAACAATCCCTCCAATCTGTTCCTTTTCCGGAAAAGAAAATCCCCCCAAATTGGAGAAAAATCGGTATACAAATACATTGCAAAAAATTTTTTCCTTTTTGTTTTTCACGATTCGGATTTAAAAAAAAGTTGCGGGACATTATCAGAAATTGTTCAGAATTCCCCAAGGAACAAATCCACAACCATTATATTTTTGTTCACCACCCCCACCCTCCCCATAGTACCGTATATATGTGACAAACTTTCCCCAAATTTACAATTTTGCAAAGTGTTCTATTATTTTTTGGCAGAAGTGATTAATTATTATTGGATTATGAATTTTTTTTGTCATTTGTAAACTAATTTGACATTGTTTAAACAATTAGCATTTGTTTAAACAAAAATATACGATGTTATGAACATATTTTTCCATTTTTTTGCATAAGTTATTAAATTATTGGCTTTTTTGTCATTTATTAACTAATTAGCAATTACTTAAACAAATACCATTTGTTTAAACAAATATATATACAATGTTGCGGACATATTTTCTATTTTTTAAAGGAAATTATTATTAGGATATAGCCATTTTTGGTCATTTACTAACTAATTTGCAATTGTTTAAATAAATACCATATGTTTACAAAATGTTATGGACATATTTTTCTTTTTTTGTGAGAAATTATCATTAGATTGTTGGCATTGTTTGTCATTAATTAACTAGTTTGCAATTGTTTAAACAAATACCATTTGTTTAAACAAAAATATACAATGGTACTGACATCTTTTTGGTAAAAATTATTATTGTATTTCTTGTTTTTTTTTCTTGCCAAAGTTAACTAATTTTCAACTATAACCTATAATAATAATTAGTGTTGCAATCACATTACTGGTTTGACCGATATCGTAAAACCTCCAAAATTACAAAAAAGACCAGAAATCCTATCATTTATATATAAATTTTTGCCTAGAAATACGTAGATACTCACATTGTATATTATTGTTTAAACAAATTTATTTGTTGAAACAGTTGCACATTAAGTAACAAATTACAAAAAACATGCCAACAATGTAACAATAATAATTTCTACAAAAGGAAAAACAGAAAAACGTAGTAGATTTTTGTTTAAAAAAATGGTACTTAAAGATTTGCAAATTCGTTAATAAATGACAAAACGAGCAAATAATTTAATAATAGTTTCTGCAATAAATATAAAAAAATATGTCCGTAACAATGTATATATTTGTTTATTTTTGCCAATAATCTAATTTTATTTGATTTATTTAATATGTATTTTGAATATTTTGATATTTTATATTTAATTAATTTATGCAAAAAATATAGAAAATTTGTCAATTTACATTGTTATATAATATGTACCTATTTGTTTAAACAAATGGTATTTGTTTAAACAATTGCAAATTAGTTAATAAAGGACAGAAAATACCACTAATTTAATAATTTCTGCAAATTTAGAAAAATATGTGCGTAACAACATGTATTTTTGTTTAAACAATTGCTAATTAGTTAATAAATGACAAAAAAAAAACAATTTAATAATTTTTTCAAAAAAAAATTGAAAAATATGTTGGTATCATCGTATGTTTTTTTAAGCAAATGGTAGTTGTTTAAACTATTTTAAATTAGTTAATAAATGACAAAAACCATGTCAACAATCCAATAATAGTAATTTCTGTCAAAAAAATAATAAATCACGTAACTTCGTAAAATTGTAAATTTGGGAAAATTTTGCCTCATTTTTAGGGTACTGCAAGAGAGGGTGGGGGCGGTGAAAAATAGTGGTTGTGGATTTGATCATTGGGAAGTTCTGTACAATTTCTGATAATGTCCCGCTCTTTTTTTCTAAATCCGAAACGTAAAAGAAAAGGAAAAAAAAAAGATGCATTTAAGTGGGAAATTTGAGGTGCTCAGCGGCACGATTTTTCTCAAATTTTGGAGGAATTTTTTTTTCGAAAAAAGAACAGTTTGGGGGATCGTTGACCTCCAGCAAAAACAAGATATTGAAAGGTATAAATTATTATACATATATTAATATAACCACCCTAATGGACACATTCAAAAATATTTATTATCAGTGTTGTTACATCATTAATGTATATTGATCTCTCTTTCTATTATCTTTTAGGATAGCCTGATGACGTTTTACTGCGAAATCGATTGCTCCAAAAAATACAAAATAAAATACTTAAAAACACAATATTGAACATTAGTGAATCAAGTATGACCTGGTAAATAAAGAATTTGATTGAGTTTACAATAATCTAAGATTGGTGACTATTCTGGACAACAAAGAACAAAATTGGACAAATAAAAACTGTTTCTGGTATCTTTTTTTTCATACAATCTTAATCGGAAAGCAGAAATTCCAAATTGTGTCTAGTTTTTTTTTGTTAATTGGACTGTTTGTAGTTTTTTCGCGTTTCTTTTCTGAAAAACTATGCTCAAGTAATTAACTAAATAATTTAAGCGTTATAGGTTATAATTATAGGGTTATAGACAGGAAGAAACACCAAACTCAACCTTTTTAACTTCCAATGTCTTGTCTACGTTTTTGATATTATCATATGTAAATCAACCATATATTATCTTTAAAGCTTATCCAAGTGTTGCATAATCAAGTAAAGTTGGAGTTTTTTGCATGTGAAACGATTATTTAAGATTGGTAAATTTACTGTACTATATAATACTACGGACAAGTCACAACTTTTCCCAATGGAATGTTTACCTACCAAACCTTTTGCTACATACGTTTCCTAACAACATTAAAAACATTACATTTTTAAGATAACTACTCAAATAGTTCAAACCATCAGAACAAGTGCAAATACCTTAGTCATACACACAAGGATATTGACACCGCATTTGCGGCGTGACATTGAGAACGAGCAAAAAATACATTCTCACGTTGCCCGTTTGACAGATAAGGTCAACAGCGTCGCAAAATTGCGTACTTCTTTGTTAGACCGGGCAAAAATTTGATGGTCCAACATTTGTGGTAATTGCGCACCATGTCTTATTAGGCACTTATTACATTTGTATACCGAATGAGCATCGTTTATTTGAGGTCATTCGAATAAGGATAACCAAGGACCTTTGTACTATTAATTATAATTTTATTCTTCTTTATTTATGTATATGCCTGGGTGTTGGGATAAATTGGAATCAATCTTGGTTTGAAAGTAATTGTTTTGATTGTGATATTTGCATGGTACGGTCAACAAATCGTTACCATCTGGCGATATGCTAATAATACGAATTTAGTAGTCGGCGTTGTATATGGAGAAGTTGATATTTTTGTGTCGATGACATTATGGTCAGTACACTTCGGGCAAAGAACGACCTTCTACACTTCTGCGAAATTCGAACGAGTCGTTCCAGTTTCATCGCCACATTATTACGAAAGGACTTGTCTCACGACAGTAAAAACAGGGGCAATGGTCACGATACACACACACACACACACACACACACACACATACTCACATAAACACAAGCTTAAACTTACACAATTCCACGAATATAACCTGTCCATATTATTATCTGCAAGACGGATTTTGTTATACAATTGAATACACTGAAACTAATCTAAAAGATTAACCACTAATTTGAGGCAGAAGTTAAAGTTATAATGATCCTTCTCTGCATACAACAACTTTTAGTTTATGCAAACTGTAACTGTGAATTTCTCAAACGAATAAAATTTATGTTAATCCAAGAATTAGTTTTTCATTCATATAAATATACAATAAATAATTACTTTCCTTTAAAGTAATATTTTTGTTTTGATTTAAAAAGACGTTTCTTTACACCAAAGAAATCTAAGTTTGATTCAAACGAATATATTTGTATCAAAATATGTTTTATTTGACTTAAAAATAGGTTTACTTCCGCCAAAGAAAACATATTTTGATTAAAATAAATATATTTTTAGTGGAGATTTTGCTCTACTGTACCCTCCGAAAAGTTCTAGTCAATATTAGGTCCACATTAATTCCTTCAACAAACTAATAATTTCTTTAATCAAAAAAACCATTTATGGCAATTTTAAAATATTGCATTTTTGTTTCTTTATCCTTGTTAGTCACCTTGAAATGATTTTGTTTTAAATGCACGTTTTTATATTAAGTTCACAACAACTCAGAGACCTGGGCGCCCGCAGAATTATTTCCAGGGGGGGGGGGGTGCAAAACCTAAAATCTCGGTCTTTTGTGTTTGGTTGATTGAAGACATGTACATTTTTCATTAAAAAAATACTAATTTTTGTGCTTACCAACACTGGATCTTAACAATCTTGTCTTTAAGATGGGGTTCGAAATGAGTAGGCTACCAAATATACCTAATTATATATACCCATAATTTTCTTGTCAGTATTTCACCGAAATGATTAGGTATTTCCATTCAAATTATGCGTTAAACTGCACTTGAACCCTTTGCCGATAATACAAAAAATATCCGGGTCCATTCTGTCAAGTGTAGTTGACGAATTCTGTGAATATCGGCGTTCTTTTGTTGAACGCAAGAAGACTACGACATAGCCACCAACAATCTCAAAATGCTTCGCCTAGACTCGACAGAATTGAGCCGCGTATTTTTTGTATTATCGGCAAAGGTTTCAAGTTCAGTTCAACGTATAATTTGAATGGTAAAACCTTCACTTCGGTGAAATACTGACAACAAAATTATGAGGTATATTTGGTTGCCTACTCATTTCGAACCCCACCTTAAGTCGCAACTTTTAAAACTTCTCTAAAATCTCAATAGAACAAAGCATTTTTTTATATTTTTAAATAATATTAAGGTTGCTATCGGCTACCAAATCAATTAAATTTGTATTTTTTTATTTATTCTATATAATAAATTTGCATAAAACAATAACTTAAAAAAAATAACTAGTAGAGTTTTGAATGTAGATATCAAAAAAATTCCAGATTTCTAATCATTGGTAATTAGAAATATCTTGTTTTATGAAATAAGAACAAAAGGGTAATGTCAAAAACAAAAACGCATCGGCAACAAATTACTTAACAGTCCAACAACAAAATTAATCGAACAAATTTTAACCTATTCTAGTATACAGTTTCTGTAGAATCTGAATCTCAAGATACAAAGTGTTTATTGACACTAATTTTTCAGAGAAACTAATGCCAAAAAAACAAGCCTTTTTATATTTCGTTTGCACTAAAAACTACAAAAAAAAACATACTGTGACTAGTTGCAATGTGTTCGGTATTTTTTATTGTTGGCCAGTTAGCAAAACATTGACCAGAGCGATCTAAAAAAATTTTTAGGAGAATGGCAAAAAAAATTTGTTTAAACTAATTTGGGTTTATTAGCTAATAACATAGAGAAGATACCTCGAACATGAAATTTATAAGTTAATTTCACAAAAAAGCTGACTTCTACCATAATTAGAACAACAGTTGAAAATGAATAATAATTGATTGTTTAAACAATAGGAAGAATTTGTTTAATGAATAATGTCACTCTAAGATAATAAACTGCCATTTCGAACTCAGAAAACAGATGTCCGACGGAGTTTCGAGAAAAGCGAATTATTTAAACAAATGGAATTTGTTTAAACAAATGGAACCTACCTGACAAATGTTTATAAACATTCAACTAGACTTATAGTAATGATTTCTACGAGAAAAAAGAGAATGAAGTGATTAGAAGGGTAAATTTTCTGAAGAATGTACATTTTTCATTTAATGGTAGTTTTCAGGGCACTGTGGGGGTGGGATGGGGGCGTCAAAGCCATATGTATAATACCTCAAATTCTTCATTGGAAAGTCCCTCTACAAGTCCTATAACTTTAATCTAAAGTTTTCCCAAACCCCGAACAATTATTCGAAAAATACCAACAAATGTCTTTTTCCCATGCATTTTCTTATGTATATTTGAGGTCTCGACAGGCACCATTAAGAATCAATTTCGAAAAAAAAATACGTGTCCGCTTTTTTTTGGATTTAGAAACGATTTGGGGGGATCGTTGCTTTCTATCATCACAAAAATTTTTGCAATGCATTTTTGAACCACCCTAGTCTACATATTATTTTAAAATTAATGTTTAAGAATGTTTAAATATTTATTATTTATTTATTTATTCAATTCAATTAGATAAAAAAAAACATTCTTTTGTCTATGGAAGCCTATACAAATATTGGATTTTCATGTTGTGGAATTTAGGTACTTTAAATGATCAATTTATCATATTGTTGTTTGGAAGTAGATTTTCAGCAAATTTTCTGGTTATATATTTTTTTTTTGTTTTTTTATTGATCATAGCATTTTCTTTTTATTCAAACAATATTAAAGCAAAGAGAATTCTAAATCAACACATTCTCAACAAAAACTTAAATGTTGAATTTTTGTACTAAAAATAATGATACTAAACATATTAATGAAACATTAAATTATAAATTTATTCAATTAAATTATATTGAAAAAACACATAGTTTGGTAAAAAAAAAACACATGTATGGGAGCCATACAAATATTGGACTTTTATGTTGTGGAATGTGGGTCCTTTTAATGATCATCATATTGATGAATAATCATATTGTTTAGAAGTAGACTTTCAGCAAACGTTCTGTTTAAAATTACATACTTTTTGTTTTTCATTGATCTTTAAAGTTTTTTTTACAAGCAAAAGAGTATTGGAAATTTTCGAAATCAAAACATGTTGGTGAAATTTATTTTTAGAAAATTAAGATTTTCTGAATTTTCTAAAAATAAGCTTAAAATGTTTAAAATAGTTACACATCCTGTTATTTAGTATCAATTTTCTATCCAGGATATAGCATTTGTCATGACCTCCACCACTTTTTCAAAAGGCAGGGAGTGCAAGTGCACTCCCCTGCACCATCCTGCGAGCGCCCATGCTCAGAAACAGTTGATAATAACATAATACAAAATTGTTCCCAACACTCTACCTTGGGGTACTCCTGCTTTTATTCTTTTTAGGTCAGAATATTCATCTATCTATTTTATTCAGATAAGTCTATCTGATATATAGATATATTTGTTGTATACTCTTTAGTGTGTGTATCAGTAATGTTGAAGAAACACACACCAAAACGCTTGTTGCCTTTTCATCAATAGTCAGGCTTCGTAAACTTTCTATTTTCAGACTACCTACCTACAGGCGTTATTTTAAATCAAACATACCGAAAGCGTAACCTAAACTATTCTTAGGAATAATTTATCGAAGTAAGTCAGTTGGTACTCGTGAAATGTTCGGCGATGTTTGCGATTGAAACGTGAACTCGTGCTGCGTCCATCTTGCCACTCGCTTAACTTCTTTAGGCCAATGTGCCCTTGAAGAACTGGATTTCAATAACAGATTTTATCCGTATCGGTTCCGAGGCAAATATCTTGACAGGATATTACTTTTGTGCGGGCGCTTTTTTCGTCCTTTTTTTTCAGTCGGGAACCTTGATTCACACATAATGGATCATTGCTGGACGGTACGATCGAAGCAGCCGCAAGAAAAAAAAACTCACGACTCGCTGCTTTAATTGTTATTTGAACTTCGAATTAATGGCTATAAATAAAACTGCCGGCCACTGTGAAATCGGTTTCTGTGGTTCAATTGAGAGTTTCATTGGTTAACATTTTAAAAATTTGTGTTACTTAAAATAAATAAGACGGAGTTACTATTTTAGGTTTAGACCTAAAAATAGCTCATCTAGTTTTGGGAATTTTCAAGTGATATCAATGCTTTTTTTTTCGCTTGTATTGAATTGCTTGTCAAAACAGCTGTGAATTATGTTGAAGTGACTCGAGTTAACCCATTTCCATCCCACTTTCAACCGCACAATCCACAGAAAACCCGACTGGAACTATTATATAAAAAGTTACAGGTTTCGAAAAAGTGTTTCCCCTAATTTTTTTGAGCAGTATATCAAAATTTGGTAAAATTTTTCTACAACTATATGAAGACAACAATTCTACAACATTACATCAAAATTCAAGGTAGTGAGGAATAAAACTATGTTGATTTGACATGGAATTACCCTGAAATAAAGAATGGTAACGAAAAAAATACTAAACAAAATTAAAGTTCGTTTTTTTTTGAGGCGTAGAATAGATTCAACATTTTTCTTTGTATAATTCCAACCGTGACTACAAAACCTATAGGTAATACATTTTCACATCTCCAAGACCAACAATTCTTTATTATCATCACTGTCTATTACAGCATACGGAATGGGTGTATATAATGACGCAACAGCGACATCTGGATGATGACTTACGATCTTCAAGAGTCACGGCCGCAACCATGTTATATCACGACTCTTAACACATACAATTCATCTATCCATACGCCTCAAATGGGCGTGAAGGAACCTACTTTATCCTTTTGGTCTGAACACAAAATTGTACGTACCTATAGTCTTTCTAAGGAAAACTGAGAGTAACGTACACGCAAAATAACGTCTGAAATCTATGAATCACACCCATTTCTCGTTAGAAACACCACACGTGTAGATTATTAAAGATTATACGTCGGATTGTTATTGTTTTTTTGCCGGAAAAACTCGAACGCGTCATGAGCGAGGTTGGTAACATCAATTAGCAGGCAAGCGACGAACCCGTTCGCGACTTTGTCCGCGTTTGTAAATAATAATGGGCGCGATTTGAATTGCTAATTTTGAGGTTAAATCCGATATTAATTACAAATTTTATGCGTCTACGATCGCTACAGGAATTGTTGTGAGTATTTCTCGACGAATTAATTATCGTCGTAATTTTTCGAATAACGGTTGAGTTGTATGTCTATCTAAATCATATGAAATTTTAGTAATTAATAATTATTTAGTTGACGTCTTCTTGGAAACGTTGCCTTTTATGCGTTCAGTTAAAATTTATAATTTGTATACCTATATTATACGTAACACAGATAGAAAAGATTCTTGTTTTTAAGATATATATTCTTTCGAATTTATTCAAATTTTGGATTAAAACATTTTTCTTTGACGGTAACAATATTTAAAGATGATGTTTAATATACAGTGTGTCCCCCGATGGACTTAACTATAGGTACCTATAATGGACGTAATTTTTAATTTCTCGAGAAAAAGTCATTCTTTATAAGGAGTTTTGGATGTCCTAAAAAGTCGAAAGCCATCGTTAATATCTTGATTTAACATACAGGCTGGTTAGAAAACACGAAAATGTTAAATTGGCCGAATAGTACACTATCGGTTTTTCGGAATTAGAACAAAAATGTTATAGGTAAAAGTTGTTTTATATTTAAATTTATGCCCAGATATCAAATTTCAATGTTGTATTCTAAGTTATATATTTTATTTATTCTTAACAAAGTAATTTAACAAAACTATAGTCCACATGTTCCCCTCCTACAGCTACACATTTTTCCAATCTTCTTCTAAACTCCCGGTATACCAAATCAATTGTTTCTTTATCTATTTCGTCTACTGCTTCCCTAATTTTTAATTTTAGTATGTCTACATTATCATGAAAATTATTCGCATACACCTTCTGTTTTAAATAACCCCACAGAAAAAAAATCAAGCGGCGTTAAATCAGGTGAACGTGGTGGCCATCCCATAGGACCGAATCGTCCAATCCACTTATTTGGAAAATGTCTGTTCAGCCAATCCCTGACTTGATATGCGCTATGAGCAGGACACCCGTCGTGTTGATAGTGTAGTGAACACCTGAGCTGTAAGTTGATTTCGTCCAAAGTAGGTAGCAAAAAATTGTCCAACATATCAAAATAAGTGTTTTGGTTGACAGTAACGTCCAAAAAGTATGGTCCAATTATTTTCTTGTAATAAATCCCATACCAAAATTCACTTTTTTATATTTTTGAGAATTGGTTGTAATACGGAAATTTGGATTTTCTTGAGACCAATATCTCCAATTCTGTGAACTAACAACGCCATTTGTGGTAAACGTCGCTTCGTCAGAGAAAATAATTTTTCTGTAGAAAAATCTATCGACCATAATTCGTTCTCCCATTAATAGGCAAAATTCTAATCGACGAGCATCATCTCCTTCTAGTAAAGTGTGTATCAGTACTGGTTTATAAGGATGAAATTTTTGATTTGAACAGATCCTTTGCAGTTGGCTTTTACTGATGTTCAAGTCTCGAGATCTTTGCCTCAACGATTTTTTTGGGCAAGTGTTCACGGAATCAATAGCTAACATAGCTCCTGCATCATCATCGCCATTTTGCTTTTTTTCTTGATATTTTTCACGTCTCCTGTTGTATGAAACTTTTAACCAATTCACGAACACAATTGACAGAAACGTATAGCTCAGGGTATTTTCTGTTAAAAACTTCAATATCACGGCGGTACGATACCTCACCTATGTCGTAAAAAAGAACTAAATAAACCCTTTGCTCTAAAGTCAACATACTTTCAATCAGCTTCTATCAACGGATATGCAATGGATATGCTGTTACTACTGTCAACTGATCAATCATAATTGTGGTCTCTAAATTTTTTGTTCACCTTTATGTCTTTTCATTGGTGTAGATGTAAATTTTGAAGTAGAACATTCAAGTTTCATATTTGAGCATAAAATTAATTCAAACTAACTTTTACCTATAACATTTTTGATCTAATTCCGAAAAACCGATAGTTTACTCTTCGGCCAATTTAATATACTCGTGGTTTCTAACCATCCTGTATGTTAAATCAAAATATTAACAATGAAAAACAGTGCCTACAAAAACTTAATAGGAACGAATAGAAGTCCACTAAAAGCTATTTATCAAAGTGCTTTCCACCTTGATCTCCAATTACTGCACTAACCATTCATTTGTCGGCACGTTTTGGGCGTTTTTCCCTTCATTATGTTTTACTTTTTCACATTCGATGTGGTTCAATTAATGTTATTATAAAATGGCCGTTTACGATCCAAGCAAGCCGTGAGGCCAGCAACGCCGTCCTTGCTTAGTCGTGCCGAGAAAACGGCAATAAAGTCCAGCACTTCGAGCATGTCTAACGCTTGTAGTTGTGGTTTGAACAAATGACTTACGAAACGCCGGCAACGCTAGTTATTTTCACAGTTCAACCAACACGGTCGGGCGCTCTCTTTTAAACATTCTAATTTTGACAACAAAGGTGATGGCAGACAGAAAAAAATGGACGCATCGCTGGAAGCATGATGGAGAAGCACGTGGATGGTACATGGTGGGTCAAGGCTTAAGATTATGAAGAGAAAGTAGAAAACTTGTAAAATGTTGATGACAAAAAGTATTGATTTCAATTTATATTATGGGTTTCAATTGAAATTAAGTATAGAAGAAGATTCATTTAATACGTTTACAAACTATTTTATTTAGTTAGACAATAGTCATTTTGGTACGGGTCCATAATGCAAAAATGTTTAATAAAGGATAGGAATTAATGAAAAACTTTTGATTTTGCAAAAATATTTATTTTAGTACTAGTTTCGATCAACAGATCATCATCCGCCAACAGCCAGAAAGACAAAACAATCAGAAAAAGTCACGCAAAATTGTAACAGAAACAAACACTTAACTATGCCTTAAAATGTATAAAATGTTAAATTTACAGTCTAAATCAATTATAAGAGGCACAAGACACAATTTTTCGTCATTTCTTTTGTTTTGTGTTTTTCTAGCTTTTGGCTAATGATGAACTGTTGTTCGAAACTAGTACCAAGGTAAATATTCTTGCAAAATTACGAGGGTTTTATTTAACTCCTATCCTTTCTTAAACAATATTTACAACAATATTATTTATATGATAACTCAATGCTTGTTTCTGCATTATAAACATTTATGATATTTTCATAAAAAAATCTGATGTGGCCAGGCACATGACTTTATCATACTATATATAAAATTAATAGTTTGTTAAAATTAATAGATATTATTTGATCGAGATCGGCTATGTCTGCATTAAAATAAAACTAGTAGACCTAGACAGATAAATCGATTAAAGCTGCGTTCGGATATTGTACTCCGTTGACGCCGGGTACACCGTCCAAATGACACGTGTTATTGGGTGTAGAAAGTGTGAAGGTGCGTTCCGATTGGTGGCAATGGTAGGTAATGGCGGTGGTAGCAGACGAAATTATAGTGTTTCTCACATGTCGTGATGAAATTCTATTAGAAATACTATAATGGCGTCTACTACCACTGCCATTAGCACTAATGAAAGCGCACCTTAACGGTGTTCAATATCCGAACGCAGCTTGTATTGACAGTAGTATTGTCAAAGCATTAGCGTTTGACACTGTCTACCGTCATTATAATCACATCTGACATCTAATCTGACATATCCTGGCTACTAGTTTTAATGCAGTACGACCGATCTCGATGAAATAGAATTTGCTCATGCAGCTAATCTATTGATTGTACCAAAAAATGTCATAGTCATAAATTATTCAGAATTTCCTCTAGTTTAATTTATTATTTAACTATTTCGACGAAATTCCAGAAATGCCGGCTTATTTACAAAATCTTTCGAAGTTTCGTCCCGATACCTTTAGTAGTTTCTCCGGAATCGTCGCCACAAAAACGGGTACACACACACACACACACACCCACATCCACACACACAGACATTTTTTTGTACCTTGGTCAAAAATGTTCAGGGGACCCAAAAAGACATATTTCCGCTAAAATCTCAAAATTTTTTTTTGGCACGATTACAATACTCTACATACTACTTATGATAAAGTAAAAAATTGATGTGGCCAGGCACATGACTTTATCATACTATATATAAAATTAATAGTTTAGCTGCATGAGATTCTATTTGATCGACATGGCCATCTCTGCATAAGAATGCAAGTAGAACTAGACAGATATTTTGGTTATGTTGACAGTGATGATGGGTTTCAAAATCCGAAATTAATTGCCTTAGAATATACAATTAAACTAGTCCACAACGAAGTTTTAATATTTCCTCACCAACAATATTGACAGTAGGTATTATCAAAACATTAGCGTTTGACACTACCTACTGTCAGTAGAATAAAAATATCTGACAAATCCTGGCAGTAACTATGCAGTATGACCGATCTCGATGAAATAGAATTTGCTCATGCAGCTAAACTACTAATTGTACCAAAAAGTGTCATAGTCATAAATTATTCAGAATTTCCTCTACTTTAATTTATTATTTAACTATTTGGACGAAATTCCAGAAATGGCGGCTTATTTGCAAAATCTTTCAAAAATGCTAAGACTAAACCTCCAGTTCCTTTGGACCCTTTTCAACAGAGTTGATAAACATTTTAAACACTCAGTTGCTCTAAGACTCATATTGCTTAACAATATTAAAAGATAGATATGGGAGGTGGTAAAAACGTATCTTGCAAGCACAGGCTAACATTTTTAAAAACTTTGCACGTATAGTTAATTTTATAACCAAATCTAACTTATTCGTAAAACATCAAAACGACAAAAAAATGACAATAGAATACGCTAAAACAATATAGCACAAGCTGAACAGAATACAGCTTAATTTGTAAATCCCCAAGCATTCAAATTCTTTCAGACAGTTGACCATCGAGACAAGATAAACATTTTGTGTCTACTATTCGTGATTTGTATAAAAAATGTGGGAAAATTCTAAAGCTAAACGTAGAACGCATACTAATTGCCATCAAAGTAAAAAAGAACGACACAACTATACATATACTAACTAGAAATGCTCACAAAACAAGAATCCACAAATTTATCTAACATCAGCAGCAATAAATAAACATTTGGACCTACCAATTTGCACGTCCAAGTTTGGTCGAGAGCAACTCGACTTTTGGCCGCAAAAACCAACACGAATTGCGTAAAATACACACACACACTCGCTATTATTACGTGTTGTAAATGAATATGCAAATGGTTGGACATAACTCAGAGTCGTCACGACCTCTATACGAGATATTGTGGGTCGGAGTCCACTAAAAACAAAAGAAGGGACGCGAGAACAGCGTGGGTGTGTCTTTAATTGATAGCCTACCATCTCACCATTCCACTACATCTATAAAGTCTGACAGAGATAAAGGACTGGTCCTTGGAAACTCCTTCGAGACCGATATTTACACAACGAAGAGTAAAATGCAAATTTCTTTTGAACTGTCGGATGTTACCTGGTTTGGGGGAAGACCAACTCGAGAATGAGAATATATTTGCTGAAGACATCGATGAACAATTTGCTGGAGAAAGGGGTGACTGTGTTTGGTTATTGTTGGAATTCCCTTAAAGGTAATGGTTGTCTAAGGAACAACCAAGGAACAAAAGCAAACAGAAATTGAGAAACGAACAAAAATTGGTTAAATATACAGAGAAAAAAAAACGAAATTAACGTTTTACCGAACCTCTTATTTGATTAGGTGAGTACGTACATTTGTGATCAATTTGTTCTTGATTAGTTGGTAAAAAAATAGCAGAAATAATTAGTGACATTCTTGGTATATCGTAGTATATCGTAATCGAAAGGAGTCGAAACGAAGCAGCAGATTTTCAAATAGAACTAATATGACAAGCATTGAATCGTATGGAACTAGAGTCGCCTCTGCCTATCCACAGTCCACACCGGTAAAAAAGTAATGTCGGTTGAAAATTATTACAAGGTTGAAGTGGATGACGTTTAATTATCATCTTTTGAACTTTGTTGTTGTTTTCTGCTATTTCACAAGTTGTAGTGTGTAAAACGTGCAAATCAAATGCGAAATTGGCCGAAAGTGGCAACCGTGACTTAGGATTTCAAATCGTGGTTTCTTGTGAGAATTTTGAACAAACTTTCATTCCGAGTTGCCGATTTGTTCAAAAAGGATATGAAAAGAATAGCGGAATTATCCTTGTCATGCGCATAACAATAGGTGTAGATGTAATTGAAAAGTTTTGCGCATTCAAGGACCTTCCTCGTCAGATTTTTCACTCATTTTACGATAAAGTTGTTCGCACCATTTTTCTGGAAACAGAAGCATTGTCAACAAAGTATGCAGAAAGCAGCAGAAGAAGGAAGGGCTAAAAGTCAATTGAAAATAGTAAAAAAAAGAATGGCGTAACTGTCTCGGACGATGGAACATAGAGAAAACATAGCTTTTCTTCTCTGTATGATTGGTGGCGCTTATCAGCTGGAGAAATGTTGTTGATATTCTCATAAAATCTAAATACTTACTGCAAAGCTTGCAAATTTTGGAATGAAAAGATCACGTGAAAAGGAATGCATAGATCACGTGAAAAAACTAATGGCACTCGTCCCCGGCCTCAAAGAAAAAGGGAAGTTAACCCAGAAACCTATAAATGAGCTTTCAATTTATGATGGACTAGCCATGCGTCATAATCATGATTCAATTAATAAAATGAAGAATATAAATCTGGGCGACACTGTATTATAAATTCTGACCGATGAAATGCCACCTGGTGATTTCATTTTCTCTTTCAAGTGGCAAAGTAATTGTGGATATTGCAGCATGTATAGCTTATATGTGTTGTCAATGATGAATTATCTAGCCTTATGAAGATCATAGAGGTATTATGTATGAGCATCCAGCCAAACTGCAATAATATCTGCGCGAACGCTGACGCACGGCGCATCATGTTTTCAGAGCCATCCCTGACTGATGCTGCAAAACAGGCCCGTCTGTCGTCAAAATCAAACAGAAAGAAACAAGAGGAGGAAAATGTTAATTTGAAAAGATAATTATATGGTCCAGGCTTTGCCGAGTATAGTAAAATATAACAATTCTATACATCAAAGTTACACAATATTTTAAACGGTGTTTTCTCAAAACCGCATTTCTCAAACTGACCGGAACGATAACTTCAACTGATCTTCGTCAATTCACTTGAAATTTTATATGCAGCTGCAGAACAATATTATCTAGAGAAGTACGTACGGATTTTACGATAAGTTCGAAACTTTTTTTGGTATAAACAATTTTTAACTGAATTTTGTACCTAAAA
This sequence comes from Aphodius sticticus, assembly GCA_963966075.1. Taxonomy (NCBI): domain Eukaryota; kingdom Metazoa; phylum Arthropoda; class Insecta; order Coleoptera; family Scarabaeidae; genus Aphodius; species Aphodius sticticus. Next base: position 69,436,457 of record OZ014509.1, read on the forward strand.
GTGATAATTTGTATTCAAACGTGCGCCATTTTGTTTTAAAGCGGAATTTTCTACTTTCCGTACGTACTTCCCGAGATAATCTTATATAGAATCAATTCTTTTTTTGTTTTTATGGCTAAGTGAAAAACTGCGTGCAAAATCTTTCCGGCCGTGCAACCCTGCCCGCCGGAAGAGGTTTCCTTTGATGTCCGCTAACGCTGCTATTTTCTATATATTTTTGTTTTTTTTTATTTGGAATATTCCTCAAAATATGAACAATAGGGGGCTTAAAAGATTTTGTAATTCATTTACTATATTGTAAGAAATATACCTACAAAATCGGCAATTTTTTCTCGCGCTAGAGTGGCATTACCCCTTACAATTCAATTTCTTTGTTTAGTGGTATATGGTCAGTCAATATTCCACAACAAACTTTATTTTGGACGAATACTGGCCTCAACTTTGAATTCTAAACTTTGGTGTTTCTTGCGCCCATCGTCCACAATTTTGGCAACTAACCATAACAGATTCGAAAATCTCATTTTTAGCAGTCAACTTAATATTCATTCCACGCCTAGAGTGTAGCGTCCTTCGACCAAATATTAATTGTCCATAATTCAAAATACGTAGTTATAACAACCGAATAAATGAATAGAATGAATTGAAAATTGGCGATGCGAATTATTCGTACAAGGTAATTGTTACAAAACCGCCCATCACAATTCAGCCAACGTTTCTAGCGAAACCAGCAAGCTGCAAAATGCATTTGTATGCCGAAGTCATACCGATTCGAAAATATCGCCGGCGCGCGCGTGGCTTGGGTTATTTTAGTAATCGTCACGTCATATCCGTTGATTTCGGAGACCTTGACTGGGTAATCAAGTTACCAACCTTCCCTCATATCTCGCTTGTTATTATTAAACCTGCGTAGTCAATGCCAAGGTCACCTTCATTGTCAGTCCGCTGTTGTTTTCGGCGTTCTTCTTTTCCTCTTTCTTATGATGCTTACAACTAATAAAATACCCCATCAGAGGTATTATATCTGTTGGATGAATAGTGTTTTGATTAGTGTTGTTTATTTTGCTTTCAGGACGCGAAGATCTGTCTCCTCCAAGTAGTCTGAATGGATACAGCGCCGATAGCTGCGATGCGAAGAAAAAGAAAGGTCCCACGCCGAGGCAGCAGGAGGAATTATGCCTCGTGTGCGGAGATAGAGCCTCCGGATACCACTATAACGCTTTGACATGTGAAGGATGTAAAGGTGAGTATCCATCTATCCTATTTTCGTATCATCAATATTTCATAAAGCAGCATCTTAGAGTCCTTCATGTCATTTTATCCATCTGGTCAATTTCTGCCTGAACATGGATCTACCAATGTCCACTTTAGAGTACGCTTTCTTTCGTGAAATGTGGCTTTTCTCTTATATTTGTCTCATTTGAGCATTACAAATAACCTATCCAAAAGTCCCCATCGATACCATGTCACTAGTTATTCAAAGATGGTCGCATTTGCTTTGTTGGTAATATCTTGTAGCACAGTAATAAAAGGATTTCGGAAAAATTGTTGCTAAAATATGATGCTGCTAATGCAAATAATCACACCACTATGAATTGATGATTGATGTTCATTTCTGTTCCTTTATATCTTTTTACATCATTAAAATTTCTTTTTCGTTTCTTTCAGGTTTCTTTAGGCGGAGCATAACGAAAAACGCCGTATACCAGTGCAAGTATGGGAATAATTGCGAGATAGACATGTACATGAGGCGGAAGTGTCAGGAGTGTCGACTGAAGAAGTGCCTGAGTGTGGGTATGCGACCCGAATGCGTCGTACCGGAAGTGCAGTGCGCCGTCAAACGCAAAGAGAAGAAAGATAAGAACAAGCCGAACAGCACGACGAACGGTTCGCCGGAAATGATCAAACTGGAACCAGAGGTACGGTATAAGCCACAGGTGGGTCCAGCTGGGATTTTTTTCTTACATCTTGAGGCATGTCTGAGAGAAAAAACTAAACAGACTTTGATTCACATCTAAAGAATATTGTTTCCTAATTACAGTATGGCCTCTTTAATCCGAACCTCCAGGAATCCGATCAGAGCGAATTCGAAGACATAATCCGAACAACGCCTGGGAGAATCCCTTGTTTCTATGTTTTCTAGGATTTGTTCTGTTTACTGTTCATTGCATCGTTAACCATGACAGTTCATGGTCAACGATGTAATAAACCAATTTATTATATTCCAAAAACTCCCTAATAAATAAATCCTTAACTTTTTGGTGCCACTGGATTTTACTCACCATTTGGAATCGATTTAACCCAAGTTATCTATATTCCAAAACGCTCTTCTTCCGAGATATGCCTTATCAAACAAATCAGAATTTTTCAAACTTAGTTAACACTTTTTTGGTGCTACCGGGTTTATCTCATCATTTTGAACAAATTTAACCCAACTTATCTCTATTCCAAAACATCCCTCTTCCAAGATATGCCTTATCAAACAAATGAGAAATTTTCAAAATTAGTATAATCTTTAAGTTTCTCGGTACCACTGGATTTCTCTCACCATTTGAGGTCAATTTAACCCAAGATATCTATATTCCAAAACGCCCCTCTTCCGTGATATGCCTTATCAAACAAATCAGAATTTTTCAAATTTAGTTAGTCGTTAACTTTTTTGGTACTACTGGGTTTATCTCATCATTTTGAACAAATTTAACCCAACTTATCTCTATTACAAAACATCCCTCTTCCAAGATATGTCTAATCAAACAAATCACAAATTTTCAAAATTAGTATAATCTTTAAGTTTCTCGGTACCACTGGATTTCTCTCACCATTTGAGGTCAATTTAACCCAAGATATCTATATTCCAAATCGCCCCTCTTCCGTGATATGCCTTATCAAACAAATCAGAATTTTTCAAATTTAGTTAGTCGTTAACTTTTTTGGTACTACTGGGTTTATCTCATCATTTTGAACAAATTTAACCCAACTTATCTCTATTACAAAACATCCCTCTTCCAAGATATGTCTTATCAAACAAATCAGAAATTTTCAAAATTAGTATAATCTTTAAGTTTCTCGGTACCACTGGATTTCTCTCACCATTTGAGGTCAATTTAACCCAAGATATCTATATTCCAAAACGCACCTCTTCCGTGATATGCCTTATCAAACAAATCAAAATTTTTCAAATTTAGTTAGTCGTTAACTTTTTTGGTACTACTGGGTTTATCTCATCATGTTGAACAAATTTAACCCAACTTATCTCTATTACAAAACATCCCTCTTCCAAGATATGTCTTATCAAACAAATCAGAAATTTTCAAAATTAGTATAATCTTTAAGTTTCTCGGTACCACTGAATTTCTCTCACCATTTGAGGTCAATTTAACCCCAGATATCTATATTCCAAAACGCCCCTCTTCCGTGATATGCCTTATCAAACAAATCAGAACTTTTGAAATTTAGTTAGTCGTTAACTTTTTTGGTACTACTGAGTTTATCTCATCATGTTGAACAAATTTAACCCAACTTATCTCTATTACAAAACACCCCTCTTCGAAGATGTCTTATCAAACAAATCAGAAATTTTCAAAATTAGTATAATCATTAAGTTTTTCGGTACCACTGGATTTCTCTCACCATTTGAGGTCAATTTAACCCAAGATATCTATATTCCAAAACGGCCCTCTTCCGTGATATGCCTTATCAAACAAATCAGAATTTTTCAAATTTAGTTAGTCGTTAACTTTTTTGGTACTACTGGGTTTATCTCATCATTTTGAACAAATTTAACCCAACTTATCTCTATTACAAAACATCCCTCTTCCAAGATATGTCATCAAACAAATCAGAAATTTTCAAAATTAGTATAATCTTTAAGTTTCTCAGTACCACTGGATTTCTCTCACCATTTGAGGTCAATTTAACCCAAGACATCTATATTCCAAAACGGTCCTCTTCCGTGATATGCCTTATCAAACAAATCAGAATTTTCAAAATTAGTTAATCTTTAACTTTTTTGGTTCCAGTGGCTGTCTCGCATCATTTTGAATTGATTTAACCTAACTTATGTCTATTTCAAATCCTCCCTCTTCCGAAATATGCCTTATCAAACAGATCAAAAATTTTAAAATTAGACAATCTTTAACTTTTTTTGGTACCACTGGATATCTCTCATCATTTTGAATTGATGTAACCTAACTTGTGTATATTCCAAAATGTTCCTCTTCGGAGATATGCCTTATCAAACAAAATTTTCTGTATTGACCATACAACCCATACAACTGCTGAATTTAGAAGCCAAAATACTTTTAATTTTGGACAACCCCAGAACACCAACAATATGTTCAGATGATAAGAAAATGGTTGTAATGTTTTTGGCGCCAAATGGAACCCCATTAGTGCAACCTATTGACCAAAATGTGATTCAAGCGGCGAAGTTGCATTGCAGAAACGGATTGTTGCTTGGAGATGCGGATATTCTACAGACCTTAAAATAGTATAGATCTTGATAATTGAATTAAAAAAAAAACAATATCTTTTTCTCTATTTGGCACCAGTTTTGAATAATTAATTAATTATTAAAAATGCAAAACTTGACTAGGTATGCGAGCCGTGTGAAGTCCGGTGTTTGCGTCGTTCCTGGTTGTCCGCGTTGGATTTTGATATTCTGTGTGATCAAAATGGATAGTTTCACAAATAGTGAGTAGACATGATGCTCATTTACGGAGAATGTGTGCGGCTGCTGCAACCAGTAGAGTTACTAGTTCGGATTAAAGAGGTCCTACTGTATTTCTGAGGAGTTTATAATACTAGCATACTAAAATCTCTATGACGCAGACCAATTTCTTCCAGCTTTCGGACTCGGAGCGACTACCAACCAATGGCATCAAACCAATCTCACCCGAGCAAGAGGAACTCATCCACAGACTAGTCTTCTTCCAGAATGAGTACGAACACCCATCCGAAGATGACGTAAAACGAATACTTGTAAGTCTCACTTTACTAAACACTTCAAACAAAACAAGTACTCATACCAACTCTCTTTTAGAACAACGCGCAAGAAGGCGAGGATCAATGTGACGTCCGCTTTAGGCACATTACCGAAATAACTATCCTCACCGTGCAGCTTATAGTGGAGTTCGCGAAACGCTTGCCTGGCTTTGATAAGCTGCTCCGTGAGGATCAGATTGCTCTGCTAAAGGTAAACGTCAAACATTTACAACTCTAACCTCACTTATGATAGCCCGACATAGAACGTTCCAATTGAAGAATCTAACTGAATATAACCTAACTTTATACTTATTTGGTTTACGTTTGTTTTTTGAAGGCGTGCTCAAGTGAAGTGATGATGTTCAGAATGGCGAGGAGGTACGACTTCAACACCGACTCGATCCTGTTCGTCAACAACCAGCCATATTCCAAGGAGAGTTACGATCTAGCCGGCATGGGCGACACCATCGAGGACCTGCTGCACTTCTGCAGGACCATGTACCAGATGAAGGTGGACAACGCGGAGTACGCGTTACTTACCGCTATCGTCATATTCTCAGGTAATTGCTGATCGATTGTATATAGTTTATTTAGTTTGATGAAATGGTTCATCTAACATAACCTATAAAACTTTTCATATCTTTAATTAAATTATTCTTGCGAATTTATAAATTGTAGAAATGTCAAAGTGGGACCAAGTATAGTGCCGCAAAAACGCAATCCGTGACGTGCCGTACCGTATGCCTAGTATATACACAACGGCACATAACGTCACATGTCAGTGTTATTGTTGATTGTATTAAGCAGTGGTAGACCGTGGTAGGTATAATAAATTATGGACGAAGAGCTTGTTGCAGCAACAATTCATTCTGAAGTCGTTCTCGTTCTGTTTTCTCGTTGCCACAAACTATCAAAATGGTATCAGTTAACCTACAACTTACTGGAAACTGCTATTCACTCGCCGGTACACGTGCAGATGGCGCCATACGCGCGCATACGCCGGAAAACGTAAGACAACACGCAGGAAATGAAATTCGTTGCGGGCGAGAACGAACTTTACGGTTTACGGAGCGTCACTATAATCGCGGAGTGGAAATTGATCTTTTTACGCTACGTTATTACGGTGCGGCCACGTCACTATACTTGGTCCTTAGCTTAAACTTGCACGTTTACATGCACTGTTTATCTTTTCTTAGTGACTTTTCTGCACTTTTGTATTTATTAACTTTTCTCTCGAACTCGCGAATCGGATATACCCTAAGTATTTGTATTCAAGTTTAATTGATACAGCTCTCACCGACGCGAAAGGGTTTCTTAACGTAAAATGATCATACTGTTTGATTTTAGATAATGCAGTTTTATGTAAAGGCGAGTGTATAATTATTATTCTTGCGAATTATCGCCAATATGTGCAATGTTCAGAAATTTGTGGTGCAAACAAAGAGATACATGACGTTTTATCTATGACATACAATATTTTTTATTTGTTGAAAGTGGCAGTTGTGTGTTTCTCACTGTAACTATCATCATAAGTCTCAGAACTGTTACCATGATTATTTGGGAAGTTTCACCATAGATAAGTACACAGTAAATTTTTATCCTACACTATGCGAAAATGTCATTTTCACGTCTGTATGGAGACACGAAAGATGCTATTTTCTCGCCAGGCGTGTAATTAACACTTTTCACAGCTAGGCGCGAAAATAACTGTACACAGTACACCCACCAGATGGCGACCGAATGGTCGTCCAATCAAAACACAGCGTTCGAGTCGGCTTGACGTTTGCGATTAAAACGACAACGTTGTTTATTTGTCAAAAACCAATGTGTCAGAATTTATTGCGATATTGTTGTGTAGGATAAAACATTGTGTGCACCACGCCCAGAAAGTGATTTTCCGGGCCTCAAGAAGTGTCCATTACGAAGTGCGTCTCTTCTCTCGGCCCGGAGAAGAATCACTTTCTCGGCTTGGTACACAACATGCTATTGTCTACGACTGACAAATTATTCATTCACTGTGTAGCTATCAACTCTATTTTCAGCCAGAGTTGCTGTGAAAGAGGTAAAATTCTCTGCATAACACGTAGCAACTGTCATGATGACAGTTCTGGGTCTTGTGATGATCAGTTCGATGATTTTTCGGACAATAAAACACACATTTTTCGTAATAAACGGCACAATTGTCATTATCAATGAAAAAACCACCGCTCGCAAAATTATAGGTTATGATATTCGAAATTATACAAGAGGATTCTTTTCTGTAATCTTATTTGTTTTACTTATTGTAAGTACACGTTACTAAAAATGAAAGTTTTGCCGCAAAAATTTTGTTTACACAGATAAAATGATTGACAAGACCGTGTAGACACATGGAAATCGTCCCGTTTTGTCATCCAGATCTGATATTGACAAACTACATAAAACTTTTGTTATAAAACTTCATTTGATATTGGCGAAACGAAGCTAAGTAGACGCCGCCAGACGAATACGATTGACGAAAAAAATGGAGCAAACTGGTAGTTACACTAAACGGCGATTAATGATCATTGCAATTAATGCACTCGCTACCGCTCGTGCGTGACAATATCACGGTTGTTCTTTTTTTTACCAATAAGCAAAGTGTTATGAGAGAATAGCAAATTTCAAACTCAATTGTTTCTGTTGGCGCAAAACTACGTCAACTGGTACATACACTACATAACCTATAACTGTCAATGTAAGTGACATTGCAGACGCGGTCCCCGATACACTATAGTGAGCAAAAAAAAACGGGGACAGCAAAGTGAAATTAGGCACTTATATTCGCAACAATTTTAGTTGTGTAACATTTACTTTGACCGTATTTGTTAACCTATGAAGTCTAAACTTTGACAGTATCTGTCAACCTACAAAATTGTTTCTGTTTCAACAATTTTATTGCGGCATTTTTATTTCTTACGTCAAAATTCAAGATGACATTTATGTGACATGACAAACGTACTGATATGACATTACGAAGCCCAGTTTAATTAGCACAAATTTGAATGTCCCCATTTTTTATGCTCACGATAGTACATTCCTTACCTTAGTAACCAGCTGTTGGATTATTTTGATCTGCTCACAACTGCATCAAAATCTTCAAAGCTATTTGACAGAAAATCAACATAGTTAAAATGTATAATTTTTCTTTCAGAACGTCCAGCGTTAATTGAAGGATGGAAGGTCGAGAAGATCCAAGAGATATACCTGGAGGCGTTGAGGGCGTACATAGATAACAGGCGGACGCCCAAGCCCGGCACGGTATTCGCAAAGTTACTGTCCGTCTTGACGGAGCTGAGAACGCTGGGCAATCAGAATTCCGAGATGTGCTTCTCGCTGAAGTTGAAGAACAAGAAGCTGCCACCATTCCTGGAAGAGATATGGGACGTCGACATGAAGACATAGTAGGACAGTCGTGCGGGCTCGCTACTCTAAACCCTGAGTTGTTTGGATGGGTGGTCAGTGGCCGAGTAATTTCCCTTTCTCCGAGAGATGTGCCTGAAAACGAACCAGAAGAAGATTATAGAAGAGGAAGAAGACGCTGAGATACTACCGTCATAATAAAACGTCGTCATCATCACCTCGTAGTCGAAGCACAAATACTTAGCCGTAGTCGGAAGGAAGGAGAGGTAAATTGCCGTTGGAACTGGCCACCAAATTGAAGGCTGTGAATACAATTACATTTTTTGTACTAACCTAAAAGAGAAAACGAGAAACAAATATTAATTCAGAAGGCAACTAGAAACTGTTATAACTGAATATAGTTTTATGTAGTTTTAGTGTATATCTCCCATTTAGTATATATATTATTATATGAAGAAATCAAAGTATATACATAAGTTTTATATATGTGTGTAAAAATGCTCTACGCATTCTTTTATAATATTTTATCTGGCGTATCGCTTACTTAAGAGGTAAGACTGGCTAGGACTGAGAACAAACATTAAAAAAATAACTGAGGTGCCTTCTACGAACATGGATCATCAGCAGACTGAGGGCAGGTGCAACTTGCATAGACGCATACTATTTAGCGAGCGAAATGAGATGGGGTTAAAAAAAAACATGATAGAATATTATTCGATGATGGTCCGGTACTCCTAGTACTCTCGCCATAATTTGATGGTATATATTTTACGGTTAGGTTATGACTTATTTTAACCTATGAGTTCATAATAAAACATATGGCATTAGTAGTGTTCGATTGCTGGCCGCGCTTAGTTCTGTTCAATCTGATTCGCGCTCAGTTGGCTAAAGTGCAGTTCGATTGCTCGTTTGACGTCTGAGCAAAACTGATTCCACCAATAGGAAGCAAGTATTTCAAATTTGCGATCAAAAATAACAGAACGCGCTCAGTTGAAAAAGATCGCGGCCAGCAATCGAACACTACTATTATAAAACAAATATTCCTAATAAAACTGGTGACATTGCGTCAAAAGTAAAGGTTATGTTTACATTGCAGTTTTTTAGGAACATTTATTTTTGTCACTTTTCAAGACTTCACTATTGAAGTGGAAAAATACAATCTAACCTAGAATAAAATAATTCATGGCTATACTATATTGTTTGGATCACGGAGTAGTAAGAGAGGAGTTCGCAGATACCGTACATACGAATTGAAATCTGAAAACTTTGTGGACATGCGCAGTGCACACAGATTGCTATCTCTTTTCTCTCATTCATAAATTGACCCATGTGAGTAGCAATAATTGTCATTGTGTAGTGAGGTTATGTTTCTAAAAATTATCAGCAGAATGTTAAAATTGCTGAAACAAGTTATACAGAACTTTGTTTCACTTATTTTGAATGAAAACTTAACAAAATATGTTTACCTTCTACGCATTGTGGCTATACAAATGGCAATAAAACAACCGTTGGTCTACCGTATTAGCAGAAAATAATGTTAATTTAGTTTTCCTGTTCGACATTTTGCAGCCTGGCACACAGCACTTTATAGTGAAAACCAGTGAAATCTAAATTATGTATATATTCTGTTCTAAATTATATATATATAATAAAATAATCGTATTCACTAGATGACATAACCTCACAACCGTACATTTTGACAGGCCGATTCGTCGCTCGAGTTATGAATGAGAGCAGTATGTGCGTACTGCGCATGTCTACAAACTTGCCATTTTTAGGACTTATTGTGCAGTGATTTGGTTCAGATTTTGCAATATAGAGTGCGGCCTCCTCAAATTCCTCCCTGGTTTGGATATTGCGTTTAGTAAATTATAATAATAAATTTTACAATTTTTATTCGAATAAGTTAAAATGGTCTAGGAAATGATTAGGAAATTATAATAATTAAATTGTTTAATTAAATTTTGAAACTACCATCAAACTAGGCGATCATTCTACGCGTACTCAACCATTATCGATTTTCGTAGGAAATTAGCGTATCTGAATTTAATTGAAGTGCAATTTTTTGAATAATTAGAAAAACGTGGATGAGCGTCGAAGTAGGAAATTTTTGTCGGAAAGTACTTCGAAAACTAGTGGAAAAGAAAATAATGCAACCGTCCGTTCTAAAAAGCAAACGAGAACCGCTGCGAAAAAACCCGAAAGACTTATTAACCGGACAGTGAAGTGTGATCAGTGTATCGGACCGATAACAATAACGAAAAAAAGAAATTCAATAACGCCGCCGTGACATTACTCCCCACGTAGGGGATGCGTAGAGCCGCGTACAATGAACTTGCACTGCACGGGACACTCCTGCCTTTCTTATTAGATGGACTATACTTCTATTCGTTCTTTCAATCTCAATGTGTAGTAGCGTGTAGTCTACTCATTTTTTTATACTATTGAATAGTTTCTGCGCTGCGTAACTTAGAATTTTTTCAGCTACTAAACATACATTACGTACGTACATAATAAATATTTTCATAAATCATCGTATGTAGATAATACATATTTTTCATAAAAAAGGATAACCACAGAGAGAGACAGATGTATTTTTCATTTGACGCATGAGTTTTCGCACCGTCTATTGCCTTAATAATCAGAGAGTACACGATTTTCAGTTTTCAGACCTGGTGTCGGCCATGAGATTTATATTTTTTCAAAAATGTAATATCCGAGAGACAAATTTTGAGAGAGGGAGAGAGCATAGGTACCTACATGTTATTAATCTCAAAGTTTTCAAATCCAATATATTATATTATAAATATATATATCCCACATATATATATATATAACCGTTTTCTCCTTGTAGATATTAACCGTTTGCAGATTATTATTGATATGTAAGCTAAAGAAGGATCTCTAAAATGAAGGTTATCTTCAATCGTTCGAAAGACTGGATTTGGTTTATATTTATTTTATTATTATTATTAGGTCATTGCAATAACTTAGATTAAAGTTACGAAAAGTATATTTCGTTGGTTGGGAATGCAATAATCTGGTGCGACCAATAGCTTACATATTCAATAAAATTGAAATTACTTTTGAAAATTTATTATTTGGTCGTTTGGATACAAATGGGAAACAAGATTTGATGGTTGCGGTATTATTGTTACCACCATCAATAATAAAAGGTTTCCTATTTGTTGCAAAGTTTCTGGGACACATTGTATACAGGGTGTCTCGGAACTGTTCTATTAGAAGTTTTTGATGTGCCACAAATTTTGAGTTACAATTTTCCTACTTTATTTTTGCTGTGTTGTTTCTTGGTTGTTATTGAAGCTAACAATTTCATATTTGGTGTGCACTAGGGTGGTTCAAATTGGCTATTTTTATTTAGAAAGCAACGATCCCCCAAATCGTTTCCAAATCCAAAAAAAGTGGACACGTATTTTTTCTTTTTTCGAAATTTTGATTCTTAATAGTGCCTGTCGAGGCCTCAAATTTACATAAGAAAATGCATGGGAAAAAGACAATTTTTGGTATTTTTCGAATAATTGTTCGGGGTTTGAGAAAACTTAAGACTAAAGTTATAGGACTTTCCAAGGAAGAATTTGATCTATCATATACATATGTATTTGATGCCCCCAACCCACCCCACAGTGCCCTGAAAACTACCCTTAAATGAAACAATGTAGATTCTTCAGAAAATTGACCCTTCTAATTATTTCATTCTCTTTTTTTCTCATAGAAAATCATAGAAGTCATTATTATAAGTCTAGTGGGATGCCTATAAACATTTGTCAGTTAATTTCCATTTGTTTAAGCAAATTTGTAGGTGTTTAAATAATTCGTTTTTCTCGAAAATCCGCTCTGTTTTCTAAGTTCGAAATGGCAGTTTATTATCTTAGAGTGACATTATTCATTAAAAAATTCCTCCTATTGTTTAAACAATAAATTATTATTCATTTTCAACTTTTTTCTAATTATGGTAGAAAATTTAATATTTTTAAAAGAAATGTAACTACCCAATTTCCCGAAAAATGGACTTTAAATAAATTCAATTTTTTCGAATAAATGATATTGAAAATGAATAATATTTTACCCAGGTCCCAGGTCCCTGGTTCAAATCCAGGTTGTGGCTGTAATTTTTAATTTATTTTAAAATTTACATACCACCTGTATATCACCACTATGCATTTGAATAATTATTTAAAAAATTAAAAATTATTTAAACAATGGAAATTATCCCAAAATATAAAAGATGTCACTTGACAATAACAGTTGACCAGACCGATCTAAAAAAATGAATGTTTAAAAAAATTGTTTAAACAAATGGAATTTGTTTAAACAAATATGGGTTTATTAGCTAATAACATAGGCAAGATACCTCGAACATGAAATTTATAAGTTAATTTCACAAAAAACCTGACTTCTACCATAATTATAACATCAGTTGAAAATTAATAATCATTGATAGTTTAAACAATAGGAAGAATTTGTTTAATGAATAATGTCACTCTAAGATAATAAACTGCCATTTCGAACTCAGAAAACAGATGTCCGACGGTGTTTCGAGAAAAACGAATTATTTAAACAAATGGAATTTGTTTAAACAAATGTAAATTACCTGAAAAATGTTTATAAACATTCAACTAGACTTATAGTAATGATTTCTATGAGAAAAAAGAGAATGAAGTGATTAGAACGGTAAATTTTCTGAAGAATGTACATTTTTCATTTAAGCGTAGTTTTCAGGGCACTGTGGGGATGGGTTGGGGGCGTCAAAGCCATATAATAGCTCAAATTCTTCATTGGAAAGTCCTCTACAAGTCCTATAACTTTAATCTTAAGTTTTCCCAAACCCCGAAGAATTATTCGAAAAATACCAAAAAATGTCTTTTTCCCATGCATTTACTTATGTAAATTTGATGCATCGATAGGCACCATTAAAAACCAAAATTTCGAAAAAAGAAAAAATACGTGTCCACTTTTTTTGGATTTGGAAACGATTTGGGGGGATCGTTGCTTTCTATCATCACAAAAATTTTTGCAATGCATTTTTGAACCACCCTAGTGTGCACATATGTTAAATATGGTTACAAAATAATGTTTATATCTATACCGAATGTTCAAAATTTAATAGCAACTTCTTGTAGACAACTTCTTGTGGCAGTCAACAAAGTATTTTAATTCAAAAGTTCGGTAGATCAAGTAGATCCTGATTCCAGACTTTCAAATATAATATGGAACATCAAAATCTTCTAATGGAATTTTAATATATTCTTTAAAATAAAATTGAGAACGTGACCGAAAAAATATATTTTCCAAAGTAACCGGGACATTCTAAAAAAGAAAAATCATGTAACCGTTGTACTATAATATAAAAGAAATATAAAATATACCTGCGTATATATCTGTGCCATTACTTACATTAGAGGTATTTATAATTTCTAATAACAGCTCCATTGTTCAGATAATGCTCGTTGACACACATACAAATGTATATATACCCTACATACTTAACTACATACAACTTCAGGTGTAAGAAACGTACAAAACAAAAAGCATGGTACAAAAAACATTCAGGAACACAGTTTATTGAAGTCGTTCCCGTATTGCAAAATTTAACCTAAAAACAACAAACAACAACAACCGCAAATGGTCGACGCCAAACACACTGCCAACAGTGGCTCTGTCTCTAAAACAAGAAAATCACGATCATTGTGTAATTATCATCATTCTATAATTATAATTATCATTACATGTAAAAAAACGTAAACATCCACACGGTTTGGAAAAAAAAACCATGAGTAATCGCATTCGTTGAACGTTGTAAGTAAATTTCAACACTGCCAAATTCTCCTGACTGCCATTCGTGAATCCAAAGTAAACGTAAGAATTTTCTGTTTTTCGTATATGTTGTATAATTCATTTGTTTCGGTGTCTCATCTTATAGTTGCCGTGTGGATGTCGATATAACGTCGATTATACTATAATCTACAAAATGGAAACATGTAAGGATTGCACTGTTACTTGTGTACGTGTTTAAAATATTGCCCGTTGAAAAGATGTATCTGATGTTTTGATATTCAAAGAGAATAATAGAGAAAAAAAAGGGAGAAAAGAATTCGGTACTGATTCGTTTTTATAAGATATATACATAATAATATTAAACTATATGACATAACGTAGCCTAACGGAAACGAGTAAAAAACGTATAAAGTATGCATACACAAAGTGATGATTAAAACGATACCTACTACATACCCGAGACTACTATTATTGTATAATTGTTTCGAACACGACAAACACATCTCTAACGTCAGTTTCTATTCTACCATTTTAGTCTGTGTTAAAAAGAGAGAATCAACCGAAATTTGTTTTGTATAATCTGTACATAAGTCAAAACAAAGATACCAAGTTTTGTTTGTAATAATAATGATAATAATCTTTCGTTTCCGCACGTTTAGAGAGATCAAGTTACAGAGTGAGTGTTCTCGTAAAAATTGTACAGTAGCAAGTAATAATTATTAAACGTAAGTAAGGGAAACCAACACACTTGTAACTTAAAAAATTCGAGCCAATTTTTTCCTATGCCCAGCATGGTGAGGTTAGCTTATACAGGTGTCCAAAAAAGTTGGATGGAATGTTTAATTTTGGTTTTGTATATATCTGCGAGATGTCTTTTCTTTTGGTAGACAACATTCTTGGACACTATGTACGTATATTCGGGACAGACAATTTGCAGAAACGAAAGATCCCATTCCTACTAGTAGGGTTATTTTCTGTTTAAGATTTATATTAAATTTTTAAAAAAGTGCAATATGTACAAATTTATTAATTACTTTTTTATATATAATTGTTTAAGTAATTGTATATTGAGATGAATAATTGATAATGATTACGGAAGTGTTAACTTTTTTTTTACTGAGCATACTGAGTGGCAGTATTATTATGATTTCTCAACAAAACCAATCCTGCGACAATTCTCTGCCGCGCTTGGTTCATTGCATCTCCCGATTATCAATATACCGGTTGTCGCAAACTTATATCGGACGAGCCTTTAACATTTTCGCTCCCCCTAGTTTAACATTTCTCCTCCCCTTTTGTTTTTGATAACTTAACGTTCTTACTAACGATAGTGACGATTATCACCTTGTTGCACCGTACCCGCCCCGACATAAGTTTGCGACGCGATAATACAGATACCTGCAACATGACCTGTGTATAAACAAACGCATTGTATTGTAAGCAATGAGAATGTTGGATGAATATATTTTGAGCAGTAAATAATAGTAACTCAATACATAAATTGTTTTTTTTTTATTTCTTTATCGTCCTTTCCTTTTCCTCATTCCAGATTTATATCTGCAGCATCTATATTATACTTAAACAGCAGGTAAGATAAAGTTTCTAGAAAAATGTTATTACTATACTGCAGGTAGACAGACAGGTTGTTCAGCATTCAAAGCGAAAAGACGGATAGTCTATTCTCTTTCTTTCTACAATGAAAGCGTACTCTATGCGCATGCGTAAATTAGGCCGCAACAGTGTTGTTTAAAATTCGCGGTCAAACTGAGTCAGCGTGTCTGCGCATGGCGTACAAAAACATTCTCGCCATCTCTTATCATACGCGTAAAAATGTAAGCATATCAAATATGGAGCAACAACAAAAAATACAATTTATTTTCATTGGGACACCGAGAGGTTAGTCAACCAAATTAACACACCACTGTTAATTTGGTTGCCTAACTACAAGATCTACCCGAATTAACTCGATTTTGCTTACACTTTAGGGCCCCGTCAGAGCGTTGCGTACCATGCGTGCGGACGGTACCAGCGTATCTACAGGGATCATCCGCGTTGCTCTGAAAGTCGCCATATATCCCTGTAGATATAGCGGTACGCGCGTACCGTCCGCACGGATGGTACACAATGCTCTAAAAGGGCCCTTACGCCTATGAAAGGGTATGGTGAGAATGTTTTTGTGCGCAGACGCGCTGACTCAATTTTACCGCGAATTTTAAACAACACTGTTGCGGCCCAATTTACGCATCCACGTAGAGCACGTTGTTATTGTAGAAAGAACTAGAATAAACTATCTGTCTTCTCGCTTTGAATGCCGTACAACCTCTCTGTCATTACTATACTGCAAGTATAGTATATGGCCTTAATATAACATAACCTAACTTTACTCATACTGTACGTGCGACACTCCGGCCGGTCGGTATCTTTCTTTCTTTTCGCGACGATAGCCAGCAGAAGAAGCCCTCGCAAGAGCACTTTATTTGCTAAATAGGGACACAACAATTTTGCAAGTGAAACATATTAGATTCACTAGAAAAGAGCCGCATGACTCCAAGTGTTGAGGCGCAATTTTATTTGATAAAGAGCGGCACAAAATCAAACAATATGATTCTCAAACATCGTTTTTCTTCCTACCATAGTAATTATATAAAACATACACCAGTACAAGATTATATTAAAAGTAAAGCAATTTTCTTCCTTCTTAAGCGTTCCTAATACCAAGAGCCTGTTCCAATTCAGCACGTTTCTGTTGCACCTTAGTATAAAAATACCGGCAAACTGCTTCTTGGGCCCAAGGCTGATAGAAGAAATCAGCCCTTCTCTCCTCTTCAGGATTACCAACCACATCGGTCATCGTCTACAAATGAAAAACATTAAATTAAATATATTTTTCTACTTTGCATTCACAATGCACACTGTTTTCGGTGTTACAACTAACAAATTGTAACACCGTTTTTAGTAACTTTTTTCTAAGATTGGTCACATTGATATCAAATGCCATATGTCAAACATACAACACATAACCACGAACTGCCTCTTTTGAATCACTTGCAACCGCATAAACTGAAATATCAATGTTCTATACATATTTAAACATGCAAAGGCCAAAGGATTGGGGCTTTCTTAGTTTTGCTGAGTTCATCAAAATACGCCAGCATGATGTTTTCGGTGATGTTTTGCGAAACATCAAATCCCCTTTTCAGATATATAGTTCAAGGACCACATTTACTTTAATAAGGTGTTATGCGAAGATCAAACCTATATCGTAGAGATATGAACGATTTTAATTACTGCTGCGGGATTGTATATGCGCAATAAATGGTTTATTGAATATCAGCATACACGTAGGAAGCTATAGTACCTTTAAAGTGTTGAGGATTTCTTAGTTTATGAAACGTTATAAGTTTTCGGTAACATTTTGGCCTGAATTCTGCTCGTGTCCTTACCGTATTCGTTTTTGTCCGTCGATTCCGGATTTGTCTTAGTTCTGGTTGTGTGCAACGTATTTTGTATTGCCTCCATCACATGTAATTTTACTAAGTATAATTTATTCTAATAAATTGTTACACCGAAATTAGAATTTGGTTTCAATTATATGCGTGTGTAAACTTGTATAAGCCAGTGGTACTAGGTAGAAACTGCTATTAAACGTTAACCGTTATAACAATTCTTTAGTAAGTTCTTATTCTTTGAACTCACTAATCAGTTACTGCCACACATTCTATTCTGATTATTAATTATACTTATGAAACCACTATTTTAAAATTAACTTTTTAGGTTATGTTTCATGTATTTATCACAGTACGGTTAAAAGTGTTGCCCCAAGCTCCATTGCGATCATAGTTGCAACCTCGCTGATTATTTATTAAAACTTGTAGGCTAAAGTAGAGTAAAATTATTCACAATTTACTACTGCCACGTGGTACATAAAAATACCCTAGATTCTAATTTAGCGCAATATAGTAACCACAATTTCCAAATTTATGTAAAATTAATGACGCAAAGTAGAAAAAATAGTATATTACACTCGTTTTATAAGACGTATTGGCGCACTCGTTCCAAACAACTTGTGTGCCAATTTGACGTCTTATAAAACTTGTATAATAATATACTATTTCAATTAGCGTTCACATGTCTTTAGTAACTTTTAGGTTTTGTTAAAATTATGTCATTAATGTGAAACGTAAAAGCGCGTACATAACCACACTTTTTTGTGGAGATTACATGGAGACAGTGACTTGGAGCCTTTGACTTAATACTATTGCCCAGATCTCTATGATCATAAGATATTGCAACTGCAATCCTGTTGATTATTAATAAAAACTTGTAGGATAAATTAGAATGAATTAATAACAATTAGATTTTATCCTAACCTCACTAATTTCACAGCAACTACGTGCTACCACATATTGCAAACATCGGACTGCAATTTAAGACCCACTTCTACCTTTCCTAAAACGCCTTTTCAAATAAAAACATTATTTATTGTTCAAAGTTTATGAAATTTTCAGTGTAACTTCTTAGATAAATAACGAGTTGGGCTGGATGAAAAATCATTTTTGGAAAGATAAAAAGTAATTTTACTTCTGCATCTTTGGCTTTTTTCAAATATAAAACATCAGCCCAACTCATGATACAAAAATAGATTTTTTATATACGTACAATTTTAACCCAAACATTATAATTGCGATAACAAAGCGTAATTGCCAGAAATGTACTTATTTGCCCATATTACTGCTGCCCGGTGTAGACAGCAGACGTCAGGAGCTTTAAACACCGCCTATAACTGGTGACTACGGATTGATGTTGGTGGGGGACAAGCTGACCACCCCCAGCAATAAAAAAACGTCAAAACGAAACATTTCGTGTCGGAGTTGCGATGTTTTTGCGACAGAGACTTAACGCAATATAGTAAATCACAATTTCTAAATTTATATAAAATTATTCATAAACAACATTAAAAAAACAAACAAAAAATACCTTCAGATCTCTGGTTTGGGAAACTATCCACTTATGAATGAACTGTTGAGGATCCTTCGCAAAACTCAAGAAGAACTCTCTATTGGTCTTCAGTTGGTTGATGGTGTCCACGGTTTCGTGAATCTTGCTGTCCAGGCCTTGGATTTCCTGTTGGCTTGCGGTGCTCAGCAAGAAATTGTTCATCTGGTTCTTGAGGGTGTCGTCCACCTCTACGTCGATATCGTAGCAGGCGGTCTGCTTGTTTTCCGCGCCTCCTTCGACGGAGATCACGTGGTTGATGACGATCGGGTCTGGGGGATGCAGTAGCGGATTCAGTAGGCGCGGGATCTCGGCGAATTTCATCTTCTGACAGTTGAATATCTGCTCGAGGTATTTGTCGCAGACGATGTATTCCCTCTCGTGCGCGTCTTGTAATCTATAATGAAGCGAATGATGAGATCTTTTGGCAATCTATGAAATTTTAAGATCTTGTGTTAATTAATAAAAGATAATTTTAATATTTGTTTTTTTGTGTGTGTAAGAGTATCAGATTGTGAGTGGATTTCTATCTGTGAAAGCTTTATTCAAAATTAACTTATTAGATTTGTTGTGGGTTACATTTGTCAACCTTGATATTATCTAAAAAAAGTATGCAAATATGGAAATGAAAAGACTTAAAAGTCTTTAAAAATCAATATCATAATCAAATTTTAAAGATAAAGTCGTGAGATAAAGTTAAAGTCAAGCGTTTCCCACTATATCGCTGAAAACGAGCGGCGATGCGAGGCCCCGCAAAATACGTGTCGTTTTTTGCTTCTGGCGAATGTAATTTGGAGACGCTCTTCGTAAGGGGTCTACGCTAAAAACGCCCCCGAATGGGGCCATGCAAATCTCGCATAGCAAGAATGGCGGACGTACGTGTGACGTCAGAGGTGGTCAGAAACGTCAAATTAATTTGTCAAAGCAAACAGTTGCTTGTTTGCCTTCAGAAATGTAGTTCACTTCACAGTAAACTGACATTTCAGATTCGTTTACAGATTTTATAATGCAATTTTATCACATTATTATGAAAAATATCAACAAATTACCATTGTAGAAGATTGGAAGATTGTACATTCTTCAACTTTAATTTTTTGTTGCAAAACTTTAATTTTAATAGTAATTGTCCTCTTGTGTAAAAAAAAAAAACAATATTGGGTTATTTGATTTTTGAACTCCTTAAAAAGTTCCAGAAGTGTGAAATATTAAGAAAATTGTTGTACTGGGCAATAATGTTTAGTTAATATTTCGAAGAGCTGTAACTTTTTAAGGAGTTGGAAAACAAACTTTACTTAACAACATTTATTCTCGAAAAAAAAAAAAAAGTTTTACTAGGAAAAAAGTGGGTCAGCCTGTATGTTGGGTTAACTGGTTAATTTGATTAAAATTTTAAATTGTGGAATTAATTTGCCAAATATATTTTTTTAAAATTAATAGTTGAAGAGTTGAAGTAAATAACGAACTAAGTGCCAAAAACATTATTCCGAGATATTTAGAAAATAGTGTGCAGCAAAATAATGTTTTATAGAAAGCCATGCCTAATTTTTTGTGCATTTTTAAACAGATTGCACATGTTGGTGTTGTTTTTTGCCGAGGTCTTGTATCGCAAGAACAAATCTAAAGCAAATTCAAAAATTCGTAGAAGGTGCTAAGTGCCATAATATTTATTTATACATATTTTAAGCTAAGTTGATATTAGCTAGAGAGTAAAACTAGAGAGTAAAACTTAATAAAAATAAGTTGCTTGACCAAGTATACTTCATACAGTGTCTGTTGTTCGAAAAAATACATGCGGACCTCGTTTACTGAAAGCTATTCAAAATTTGATAGTTCTGCAAGAGTTTATAGTCATTAATTTTCTTTAAAAATGCGTTTATTTGTTATTTTGCAAAAGTACTGAAAAACTGTTGTCTTTTGTGCAATCTTTCTAATCTAAACATGTTTATATAAAGTTTACATTGAAAATGACTTATTTTAGTAACTTCCTTCAGAAAAAGTAAGGACCAGAAATCAAAATCCACTCAACGCTTTCTTTTATTTTGAATTTATGTTTAAAAAAAAAAAAACTCTTTTTCACAAACTGTTCAAGGTATCACACAATTGATACCAACAATATCATACATTTCTTTTTATTAAAAATCAAAATAGAATGTAATTCTAAAATAAAAAACAGAAATAACATGAACTTTTATAATAAATGGCCAGC
Organism: Aphodius sticticus; assembly: GCA_963966075.1. Lineage (NCBI taxonomy): Eukaryota > Metazoa > Arthropoda > Insecta > Coleoptera > Scarabaeidae > Aphodius > Aphodius sticticus. Next base: position 69,457,815 of record OZ014509.1, read on the forward strand.
TGTAAAAAAATTAAAAAGAATTTCAAACAAAACCTTTTTTGGCTTTAAACAAGCTATCGTTTAAATATATTGTATTATGGAAATTTGGTAACTTTTCCTTTTTTTTCAAATAGACCCTGTATATTTTTACATTTTTTAATTCTAAGATTAATTCTAAGAATTGTTTATGTAATCATTTTTTTTAATAAAATGCATCATTTTTGAGTTAAAAGTATACAAAATTTATATATCAAATTTGTCAAAATTACTGGAAAACCTAAATAATTCCCCAACCGTAAATAGTTTCATGCTCAAAAAAAAGTTTTGGGTTTAAACAAGCTCTTGTTTAATATATTATTCATTTTATTATGGAAATTTGCAAACCTATTCTTTTTCTAATAGAACATCCTGTATAATTATTTTTTTAAAATTTTGTTAGAGTTTTTGTAGGAATAATTTTTTTTTTATAAAATGCATATTTTTTTTTATTATAAGCAACTACTGGCACTGACTAAAGGCACTTATAGTCGAAATCACGAGTGCTGCAAATTACTCATCGATTTCTGCTGTTATTTTCCGCATACGCTACACTTCATTTCTATACATTGTCATGTGTTAGAATGCAATAGAATGATTTTCATACATCTGCTGTACAAATTAAATGCGCCCTGCGAAAAAGTACGTCTGTTCTTAGAATGACATTTCACATTTCTAACCTCTAATACTGAACGTAAATATTGAACGTATTTTAGCAAAAATGTTTTCGTTGAAAGGTAAGCTGCTTAATAAGAAATCTATGGTGATGGTGATGAACGTTTTAAACTATTTTCGTCGCACTACTGAGAATGTAGGAGAGACCATTCTTGTCTAGGTAAGAATTTATGAGGCTTTTTGATTTTATGTAAGTGCTCAAGAGACTAATCTTATATTTTTATTTAAGAGAACTGCTGATACTTGCGGGGTTACTGTTGCAACTGTGTACCGTACACAAGCAGGATTTAGAACAGCAGAAGCAGCAGGTACTTCAATATCATCACCGCAGAAGAGCCGTCATCGATCAAAAGTAAAGTCCACTGATGTCGATGATTTTGTAAAGGCAGCTGTACGTCGAAAGATTTATAGTAGACGTAATAAATGTATGTATGAAATAAATACTGCGGACTGCCATGCATCCTACCCCCGTACAAATTCTGTGCACCGTTGGTGGTGTTAACACAGTTCCGAGTATTAAAAATATGGAAAGTAAGATTCTCCAAATATTTTTGTAGTACTGCCTGTTACACTTAAAAGTCTCACAGAGGAGCTCCGGGATGATGAGGTGTTTGATTTTTCCGTGGCAAGCCTTCACCGATGCGTACAATCCATAGGATTTTCATACACTATGAATGATGAGCGACGAGGGTTGTTGGAGCAGCCACATATAGCCTCATTAAGAGCTACATTTTTAAGGGAGTATACATCAAACAAAGCAAATGAGGTATTTAATCCTGTATTTTTAGATGAGACATGGATTTTTGCACAAGGTTCTGCTGGAAGGAGCTGGCATGATGACGATAAGAAATCAATTAGAAAAAAACTCTTGGGAGAACGGAAAAGGTAGATTTTATTTAAAACGTAGATTGTAAACTCAAATTTTAATATAAATTATTTGTAGGTACATACTCCATTTGTATTTTTCTGTTTTCAACAGGACAGCAATGATAACTAGGAAGAATCATTGCAGATGATGTTTTTTTTTATTTATATATTTATTTTTATGTTATGTATAATTAGTATTTTTCAGTTTTCGTTATGTATAGTTTTTATAATAATGTTGTGTTGTATTTTTATCTAATAAATTTATTTTATAATATATTGTAAGTTTGTGGTTGCTTTTCAAAATGTCTAAATCATTAAAGATTGCCGAAACCGTTTTTTTACTACTATGCTTTTTAAAATAAAAAATATTCCCTAAAATTAGGAAAATATGCTAAACAAACAGAAAATTTTCAGAATAATATATCTACAAATTCTTTTTTTAAATTAATTTTATTTGAAAATTTAAATTCTGTTCTAAATTGTTAATCTGAAGTTTTATTTTGTTCTGCTAAAAGGTTCCCTGTTTTTAGATCGCATTTTTAGCTTTTTTTAGCATATTCTCTGATTTTTGAAGCACATTTGTGGTTGCCCTAAAGGTTATTTAATTAGTAAAGATAATAGGAATATTAATTTAATTTCTATAATATCCGCCTCGGTAGGCAACATATTTACAGTGATCTATGTTCGGTTGCCTATGCACCGAACAACAAGCGAACACCGAACAATCAAGCTGCGCGATACGTCAAAATCTTGGTTCATACACTTATAAGCGATGAGTAATTTGCAGCACTCGTGATTTCGACTATAGCTTGCTATTAACGAAAATACGCCGAAAGTTAACTCATGCGAGATCGAGCGGTCAAATTTGTTAGGCATTTCACGACATATTTTTACGTAGCCCGTTATTTACATTAAAGCCAGTGATCCAGCCCACTTTAATGTATTAAAATCAATTTTTCAATTTTTGGCACTTAGTTCATTATTTACTTCAACTCTTCAGTTGTTTTTATGTTAAAAATAAATCACCATCTTTTTTTTTTAATTTAGGGTTTGATTATTCCATTCCATGTTCTGTTTATGATTTCATCTATGTTGGAGAAACTGGGAACTATTAAAAAACTATATATTCATTGCATAAACCGGTATCGATTGCAGCGAATTCAAAACTTATAAAACAGATGTTAGATTAATTATTATTATTATGTTAGATTAATTATTCATAAAAAATTATTTTTGTTGAATGAAAGCTTGAAAAGGTCTGACATAAAAGATTTGAATTTTGTAATATTTGATTTCGTCATTTTTACCTTAGTTTACATTGGCATAAAGTATTTTGTTTGATATGTGTCAAAAGTTTTGTGAAGTTTGTAAATATTAATAGTTAATAGTTTTTTAATTGTTCATAACTCAAAATACTATTAACGGTAAACATTTAATATATGCCAAACTAGTAAGAAAAATTCATAGTTAACAATACTGAATAAAAAAACCATATAACTTTTTCTTAACATCATAAAAATCATTCTTACCTGTGAGTCTTAATATATTGCCACAACGCCGAAATGATGACAGGTCGTGTCTGCGTATGCACGCCCAGAAGTCTAGCCAATCTCGGATCCAGCTTGAACTGCAACGGCTGATAATCCAACAGGAGAAGGATCGTACACCTTACGTTCTTATCTCCGGGTCTTTTCACCTGGAAACCGTCGGTCTCCTGCGTAGTCAACGTTCTGTGCCATTCCACCAAATGGTTATCCGGCCCATACAATTCCTTGTCCAACTCGATGACCAACGACTTGAAGAACGACGAAAACTTTCGCTTCACCTACGGATAGTAGATTTTATCTGTTTAAAAAATTAAACGGCAAAGGCAAATTATACGGGGTGTCCCACGCTAGAAACAATGTACACTAATGACGTTAAGAAATCAAAATACATGATTTTTTCCATGTATAAAATTTGTAGATAAATATTCGATCTACAGCAAGAAAATATTTTCATGCTTGCAGTCCCACAACAAGGTACCTACACAAACTTAGGTTTTTTTAAATGGAACACTAGTGAACCACTTTGAAGAAAATAAATATCTCTAATTACGTCTAATTCAAAATTTCAGAATACTGTTACTATGCTGCTGCATGAAAAGTATATGACATTTGTGAGATTGTTGAATTTCGTCAAACCATCTATTATATTAATATTTATATTATATTTAATATTAATTTATAAATTATTGTGCATAAGTTACAATAATTGTCAAATTAGATGCTTAATAACTTTTTAGCTGTTGATGATAGACCTACCGAGTTTTTAGGAAAGCTGATTTATCAATCTTTCGAAGTATGTAAAGATATACAGGATCTTTCATTTCAAACTCAAGTTACTTGGCATTTAGCAAATCTCCAGTTATTCGGGATAAGTCATATTAGAATCACAAATCAATAATAACAGTCAAACAGTGCGATATTTTTACTATATAAAATGAGTTTTCTTGCTTGTTTATTAGTTGTCATGGAATAATATTTTCAAAAATGAACGTTTTTGGCATTAGTTTCACAATTAAATAACCAGTTGATAATAGCCTAATATAAGTTAATGTCAAAACAATTAGGATACAAATCTTAATAAAAAATTGCAATAATATACCTAGTGTTCCATTAGTTAGTTATCATGGAATAATATTTTCAAAAATGCACGTTTTTGGCATTAGTTTCACAATTAATTAACCAGTTGATAATAGCCTAATACAAGTTAATGTCAAAACAATTAGGATACAAATCTTAATAAAAAATTGCAATAATATACCTTGTGCTCCATTAGTTAGTTATCTCGGAATAATATTTTTAAAAATGCACGTTTTTGCCATTAGTTTCACAATTAATTAACCAGTTGATAATAGCCTAATACAAGTTAATGTCAAAACAATTAGGATACAAATTTAAATAAAAAATTGCATGAATATACCTAGTGTTCCATATATAAAAAAAAATATAAGTTTGTGTTGGTACGTTGTTGTGGGACACCTTATAACTATGAATATATTTTCTGGTTGTAGAGCGTCTGATTATCTACAACTTTTATACATGGTTAGTGAAAATTACCTAAACACTTAAATAATTCTCCCACCGTAAACAATTTTAACCAATTTTTCAAAAAAAAGTTGTCTTGTTTTAAACAAGCTATCGTCTTGTTTTAAACAAGCTATCGCTTAAATATAATTTTAATATACAGGCTGTTCATTTTATTCTGGAAATTTGGTAACCGTTACTTTTTCAAATAGAACACCATTATTTTTAATTTTAAGCAATTAGTAAAAATTAGACAAAATTACCAGAATACCTAAATAATACTCCAACAGCAAGGAATTTAGAAAAAAAAATCTGATGTGGTCAGGCACATGACTTTATCATACTATATATAAAATTAAAAGTTTAGCTGCATGAGATTCTATTTGTTCGAGATCGGCCATGTCTACATTAAAATAAAACTAGTAGAACTAGACTGATATGTCTATTAAAGCTGCGTTCGGATATTGTACTCCGTTGACATCGGGTACCCCGTCATAATGATACGTGTTATTGGGTGTAAAAAGTGTAACGGTGCAACATACGAACGCAGCTTATATTGTGTCAAAACATTAGCGTTTGACACTAACTACTGTCATTAGAATCAAAATTTTTGACATATCATGGCTACTAGGTTTAATGCAGTACGACCGATCTCGAAAAAATAGAATTTGCTCATGCAACTATTAATTGTACCAAAAAATGTCACAGTCATAAATTATTCGGAATTTCCTCTTCTTTAATTTATTATTTAACTATTTCGACAAATTTCCAGAAATGTCGACTTATTTGCAAAATCTTTGAAAAATGCTAAGACTAAACCTCCAGTTTCTTTGGACCCTTTTCAACAGAAAGCTTTTCAGCTCTAAGTTTGGTCATGAAACTTTTAAATATGAAGTTTCGTCCCGATACCTTTAGTAGTTTCTCCGGAATCGTCGCCACAAAAAACGGGTACACACACACACACACACACACACACACACACACACACACACACACACACACACACACACACACACACACACACACCCACATCCACACACAGACATTTTTTTGTACCTTGGTCAAAAATGTTCAGGGGACCCAAAAAGACATTTCCGCTAAAATCTCAAAAAAAATTTTTGGCACGATTACAATACTTTACATACTACGTATGATAAAGTAAAAATTCAGACGTTATTTGGTTTTAAACAAGGTATAAGTATAATATTAATATACACTATGTCTATTTTATTCTGGAAATTTGGTAACCATTCCTTTTTCTGACAATCCATCCTGTATATATTTACATTTTATAATTCCAGGATTTCTTCTTCAAGTTTGTAGAAATCATTTTTTAATAAAATGTATCACTTTTTAGTTGAATACAATTAATCAAAACTCCTGAACTTCAAATTAAGAATATTTTCCTACATACATAAACATTTCTTTTAATTTGGCAGTTTGAATACTTACATATAAGTTTTGTTATTTTTTCTGTATGTTTAATTTTTATCTGTTAATTATCGATTAATTGCTTATAACTGAAAGATGATGCATTTTATAAAAAAAAATGATTCCTACAAAAAACTCTTAGAATTAAGAAATGTTTAATATACAGGATGTTCTATGAGAAAAAGAAAAGTTTACCAAGTTTCCACAATAAATATTAAATATATTTTAGATGATAGCTTGTTTAAAATAAAAAAACTTTCGCGTAAAAATTTTTCTATATATTATTATATTCTATATATATTTTTTTACAGTTGAAATTTTTTTTAACTGTTCTGCTAATTTTGACTATTTTTGATTAATTGCTTATAGTTAATTAGGTTTAGTTAAAAACATTGCAGTTTACAAAAAAAAATTCTAAGAATTAAAAAATTTGTGTTCTATTTCAAAAAGAAAAGATTATCAAATTTCCAGAACTTAAAATGAAATAAAATGTATATTGAAAACGTATTTAAGCTCGTTTAAAAACAAAAAACTTTTGTTTGAATATTTTTTAAATTCTTTATGATTGAAGAATTATTTAGGTGTTCCGGTAATTTTGACTAACCCTGTATATGGAAAGAAACGTCAATTTCGATTTCCTAAACCCGTTAATGTACCTTGTTTCTAGCCTGGAACACCCTGCACTAAAAATATTCAAGTAATTTTACCTTATTCGGATCATTCTTGGAATCCTCCAAAAGTCGGCCCTCCACTCGTAATTCCCATGATGCAACAGAGCCTTCTTGGCCGGGGCCATCAGGGCCATCTGCTTGGGGTTCCTTACTCGGATAGAACGTATTTGAAATAAAGATTCTCAGCTTTCTCTTTTGTTTCATCGGTCTTTTTAGAGCTTCTTGGATATCAAGCCGTTTTCGCATAATTGTAGAGTCTAGTTTACGTTCGAAGGCCAATAGGTCCATGTAGGCTTGACTTTCCGGCACCAAATCTCGCACCTTCTGCGGCAGGATTTTGTCGGAGAGCTTCTTCTTCTTTTTACTCGTACCATGAGAATAATCGCTGAAAACAAAAAACAAAAATTTGTTATAAAAATTATACCAGGACAAGTATTATAGTTTATATGTGAATTGCTTCAAAGATGAAGTAAAAACGAAGCATATGTGACAAAAAATTATCTATATTGCGATTTCAGAGCTTCTAAACATTCTTCTTTCATGAAAACTAGTCTTAAATCTTCCCAATCTGATTTAAAGAAATAATTAAGGGTTTACAGACGTCCAATGTTAAAAAAAATTTATCAAAAAATTCCAAAGTTGAAATATGTAATATAGTCCAGCCATATGGTTAAATATTAGATTAAAAAACAATAGAAAAGGGACAATATTAGTTAGATACAACTTAATTGTCAAAAAATAATACTAAAATATCAATAAATAACAAAAAAATACTCATAATACTCATCATCTGAAAATGTTTTGACACATACATCAAATTATTTTTGTTTTGGATTATATGTATCATCTGTGATGTACATATTGTACATACATACTTATCTCTTTTAAAATAATGTGAAATAACGAAGGCGTTCGGTTACCAGGTTCACAATATATAGAAAAAACTATACAGACAACTTGTTAAAACTTTTAAGAACAAACACTATGCTATTTTCTTGAAAAATAGTCTAGTTTCTATACAACACAGCTTAGTCGAATACAATAACATAGTCTATATTGGAAAGACGTTAAATTCAGCTTCAAATTGCAACATAAAATAGACTGAAAATAAGCAAGCAACTTAAAGCATGCATAGCAACGGTATAATTTTTTGCGAGACTTACTTCTTTGGCTGTGGCATTCCGCTCCTCACATCCGCAGGTCGTTTACCACCAGGCTGTGGCATAGGAGCACCTCGCATTGGCGTATATGGTTGCTGCGGGGGCCTCTGAATGATAGGGCCTCCGGTGGCCCCCATATTTGGAGGTGGTGTAAAACCAGTGCGTTGCTAAAAATATGAAAACGTACTATAAGTATTTTAGATTCCAGTGTTACAAGTTGTACATTTACCGGAAAATTCTGGCCTGCATATTGTCGCATTGGCATCGGGGACTGTGGGGGAGCATACCGTTGTGGAGGAGGCCCACCAGGCCCCGGATTTGGCACCGGCCCTGGAAACCTTTGAGCCATTTACAATCCAAGTTTTGCGCTGATAAACCAACGGAAAAGAAGTAAACAACAAACGCCGCTCTTGTCCGGAAAGCAGGCTGTGAAGTTGGCGTCAATCGGCGTCTGGTTCCAAGCGCGTTACCCAGGTGTACCAATTTGAAAATTTTGAATACACTGAAAGAAAATGTAAAGAAAATCAATTGGGTTGTTATCGTATTTGTTATTAATTATATAATATAGTATTTGTAGTAAGCATAGTCTAAACTATGGTTTTAATTATTATTAAATAATAATATAAATATTGCAAGTGGGTTAACTGTTGTATTGCATAGAATTCTCGAAGGTCATCCTTGAATATGCTAGTACTGGTATGTGCGATGGTGGTGTAATGGTGAGCATAGTTGCCTTCCAAGCAGTTGATCCGGGTTCGATTCCCGGCCATCGCATTCTTTTTTTTTCATTTCGTTTATTTTTATTTGAGCTTTAATCAATTTATTATCACCTAGATTATAAAAAAGTTCCTTTTTCTATGAAAAGATGTTTTTAATGGAGAAATCTGCAAACATTAAATAAATTACTGACCTTATCTACTTCAGTTTTTTTTTATCCAGGACTAAATTTCTAGCATACTACACAACAGTGAATATGATGACAGTTCGGTGTTCTATGACCATAAAACACCAAACTAATTACCCAAATGAATTTGTGCATATAATTTATAAGAAATGTTATTCATAAATGGTACATAATAGTATAAGTATTATTTAACGGGCACCTATAGGCTAAAATTTAAATAAAATACGATGTTTTATCTATGACTCATAAAAAGTTTTATAATTATGAAATTTAAATAAAAAAAACCTTAAAAAATATGAATCAGAAACAATCAGACTGTCAAACTCAAGTGTTCATTTGATCATATTAAACAAAAACTATTTGTCCTTTTAAGAATTGAGTAAAAGAATTATAAAAGTAAAGGAAAACAAACTAGACATTTAAAATATTGCGCAACACAACAGATTTAATATCTAATAATTGTACAGCTGTCAGTGGGAACAACCGTTAATAAGAAAAAACAAAAGACAAAAATATAACTCAGAAACATTCTGACTGTAAAATTTAAGTGTTCATTTGATTATATTAAACAAAAACGGATTGTCCTTTTAAAAAGTTTGTAAAAGAATTCCAAAAGTGAAGGAAAAACTTAACATTTAATATATCGCGTGTAACACAAAATAATAAGAGGAGAGTTAATATCTAATAATTTGACAGGTCAGTGACAAGCAAACAACCATTAATAAAAATAAAAACTGAAACAATATAAACTACAAACTTTCCGACTGTCAAACTCAAGTTTCATTTGATTATATTAAATAAATACCTACTTATTTTCATTTTAAGAATTTAGTAGGTAAAAGAATTACAAAAGCAAAGGAAAAAGAAACTTGACACTTAAAATATTGTGTAACACAAAATAATGATAGGACATGTAATATCCGTAATATCTAATAATTTGACAGCTGTCACTGGTAACAAACATTAATAGAAAAAAACAAATCAAAGCCTACTCTATTTGAGAATCAATTTAAAGTCCTAAACAACCATTAATAAGAAAAACAAAAGACATTTTAAATAGTTTGTAAAAGAATTCCAAAAGTGACGGAAAAAAACTTAATATTTAATATATCGTGTAACACAAAATAATAAGAGGAGACTTAATATCTAATAATTTGACAGCTGTCATTGGCAAGCAAACAACCATTAATAAAAATAAAAACAGAAAAAATATAAATTACAAACTTTCCGACTGTCAAACTCATGTGTTCATTTGATTGTATTAAATAAATACTTATTTTCATTTTAAGAATTTAGTAGGTGAAAGAATTAAAAAAGTAAATGAAAAAGAAACTTCACATATAAAATATTGTGTAACACAAAATAATGACAGGACATGTAATATCCGTAATATCTAATAATTTGACAGCTGTTACTGGTAACAAACAATAATAGAAGAAAACAAATCAAAGCCTACTCTATTTGGGAATCTATTTAAAGTCTTAAACAACCATTAATAAGAAAAACAAAAGGCAATTTAAATAGTTTGTAAAAGAATTCCAAAAGTGAAGGAAGAAAACTTAACATTTAATATATCGTGTAACACAAAATAATAAGAGGAGAGTTAATATCTAATAATTTGACAGCTGTCAGTGGCAAGAAAGCAACCATTAATAAAAATAAAAACAGAAAAAATATAAATTAAAAACTTTCCGACTGTCAAACTCAAGTGTTCATTTGATTATACTCAATAAAAACTGATTTTCGTTTTAAGAATTTAGTAAAAGAATTACAAAAGTAAAGGAAAAAAACTTGACTTTTAAAATATTGCGTAACACAAAATAATGAAAGGAAATCTAATATCTAATAATTCGACAGCTGTCAGTGGTAACAAACATTATTAGAAAAAAATCAAATATAAGCCTACTGTATTTGAGAATCTTTTAAATTCTTCCACCGTGATGTAACGGCACCGTATGACTAAATAAATGGAAACACATCTTATTTGAAAAATATTTATTAAAAATTAAATATATTCAATAATCACTATTATACGTTCTGAAATCAGCACTTTTACTTGACTTAAAAATATATATCTTAAAATATAAAACTCTAACATTAACAATCATCAAATATCTTTGGTAAATAAAAAATATAGTACTTAATAGGTAAACATTGTAAACACGTTTCATATACAGACTCTCAAATAAATAAATCGTACTCGAAACGGTAATAACTAATCGATAAAAACTACTTAAAAATATTTGGCAAGAATCTGAGTATAAAAGTTCTTCATTTCTTTGGCTTTGTCACATTTCTACAATCACGTAATCAAACTTTGGCATTTGTAACTGCCTAGACAGCACTTAAAAACTGAACGTCAGCTTAAAAGCTACGCAACATTAATATCAAAACATCAGAGTATACAACTTATTACCGGCAATTAAAAAAAAACTGCAACGATTGTTCACCTGCACTTGCGTCAAAATAATTTTGAGCAAATTCTATTTATGTGTATAAATATTTGGGGAAGCTTATATCGTAAACATTTGATACTCGCAACATATCATTGCACAATTCACTAACATTTTCAGTAAAAGTTTCTGCGACAGCCCTAAGCATTAGACCCCAATTTGTAACTTAGTGCTGTCAAATATTCCTCGACACAAATCTAATTTTTGTCAGAAAAAGTAATCACTTTAGAAAGATCTACGCCAAGTGAGTCGTCTCACGTCGACAAATCATTTGGCGCAATCATTTTCAAGAAAACTCAAACCCTAACGTATCGTAAAAAACCCCAATAAAATTTTAGATTTAAAAATAAATGAAAAATTGCCACAACAAGACGCAGTTCTTGCAATTAGGAAAGTTGTATGGATGAATTGTAAACAAACAAACAGAAATATCAAAGTAAATTTTTTAAAACTCGTGTTTTGATTTTTTGACGTAAAAAAATGGCATAATTAAAATTAGAATGAATATAAAGAATATTACTGTTATTATATTTTTCCAGGTAAATTAGTCGCATTTTCATTATCTTAAGAGATAGAAAAAAATGTTTTATACAAAAGTTGTTTGGCTTATTTTTACTTTATCATACGCAGTATTATAAAGCATTGTAATCGTGCCGCAAAAAAAAATTTGAGATTCTAGCGGAAACATGTCCTATTGGGTCCCCTGAACATTTTTGACCAAGGAACAAAAAAATTTCTGTGTGTGTATATGAGTGTACCCGTTTTTGTGGCGACGATTCCGGAGAAACTACTGAAGTTATCGAGACGAAACCTCATATTTAGAACTTTCATGACCAAGCTTAGAGCTGAAAAGCTTTTGGTTATAAGGGGTCCAAAGGAACTGGATGTTTACTCTTAACATGTTTTAACGATTTAGCAAATGAACCGCCATTTCAGTAATTTCGTCAAAATAGTTAAATAATAAATTAAAGTAGAGGAAATTCTGAATAATTTATGTCTACGGCATTTTTTGGTAAAATTAATAGTTTAGCTGCATGAACAAATTCTATTTGATCGAGATCGGTCATGTCTGCATTAATATAAAACTAGTTAGCCAGGATTTGAGATATTTTAATTCTAATGACAGTAAGTAGTGTCAAACGCTAATTTTTTGACAATACCTTCTGTCAATAGTATCAATATATCTGTCAAATCTTGGATAACTAGTTTTATTTTAATGCAGACACGACCCTTTTCGATAAAATGGAAACTCATGCAGCTAAACTAATTTTATATATACAGGTTGTTCCTAAATATCATGTAAATACGAAAAGGGGTAATTCTTTGGCTTATTTAATGACTAAAAATTCATATAAACATAGGTCCGCAAACGCTTCGTTGCCGATCTACAGGGTGTTGAAATTTCAAGATTTTTTTAGTTTTTTCTTTATAGCTCTTGTAGTTTTTGAGATATTTAGTTCTAATTTGGAATATGGGTTACGCTGTAGGACTTACATCATTGGGCATACCAAATGGTTTTAAGAAGCTACAGGAAGATATTTTTTCAGGGGTGATGCCCCCTTTTCTCCCCATGAACTTTTTTTCGGTGCGCCGCTGGTGGATTCTAAAATACAAAATGCATTTTTTGTTTTGTTCTAAAGCATTTTAATCTTTTGTAGTTTTTTCGTATTTACCACTTTTATCGAGAAAAAAAAATAAAAGCTTTTCTGTTTTGCTAGATGAAATTAAAATTTTTTAAATAATTGGTCTAGTATGTCTTAGCTTGATTTAGATAACCTTATGTTTGTATTTATTTTGACATTTTATTCGCCACCAACAGTTAAAAATCAAAACTAGGATACAAGAGCTATAAAGAAAAAACTAAAAAAATCTTGAAATTTCAACACCCTGTAGATCGGCAACGAAGCATTTGCAAAAATAATCTTGCATTATAGAAAATGATGGGCCAAATACCTAACCTTTGTATAAAATATTTTTTCTTTCTATTAAGATAAATATTGTTCGTTACATAATTGTATAGAGGAAGCTTCTAAGCCTAAAATGTTGGCCTAAAGGCTGCTTTCAATACCATACAGCAGTGCTGTTTGTTGTTTATAGCTTTCCCACTTTCTTTTTTACTAACTATAAACAACAAACAGCGCCACTGTATGACAGAGAATTATATTTGTATGGAACTTTTCAAAACTTTGAACCTTTGTATATGCAATAATGTGCAGAATGTATTTTCCGTCTTTTAGAGTTTCTATTCAATACAATTTACAACTCTAAAAGAAAAAATATTTTTACCTCGATTATAGAAATAATTAGAGAGCAATTAATGAATTATATAAAATAATTATAGACTCTTTTCAACTCTAACAATAACCATGCCATTTTAACAATTCTCAACCAATCGTACCAAAATTTAACAACAACCGACATAAAAAACCAGTGACCGGAAAAAATCGAAAAAACAAAATTCGATGTCTCTGTTTAGTTTACCAAATACCTAATCGCTAATCGAGTTGCTATGCCTATTCGGCATATCGTTGATCGTCGAATTATGCCTCGTCTTTCGGCTACCTTTCTCCTCAACGTCCATCCTGGGATTCACAGACTGCAGTAGAGCGTTCGTCTTATGGAAATCTATAGTGACGTAGCTTTTCTTCAAATGCGTCGGGCTCTCCGGCACCGCGACGTTCCCCCCCGGAGTTTTCCCGGGCACCAAATCCAACTCCGCGTAGTTAACATCGCGAAACGCCGAACACAACGAAGTCGGAGTCTGCGGGACACTCGAAAACTCCATAATACTAGAAGACGGTTTCAAGTTCTCTAGATCGGACACGTCAATATTAGCGTAACAGTGCATCGTATCCTCTATATCGATTTCTTTGGTTATGTCAACAGGTGTTAAGGGGTTATCGCAGTTTATGTTCATGTATAAATGCCCGTTGTTCTCCGGGATATTAACGTAATTCTCTGGAACTAACGGTAGCGTTGGGGTTATGTTTATATACGACGGCGAGTGGAGTGTTTCTTCTAAAATAGGGGATGTATTCGTGTACGAATGCTCTAAAGGTATGCTATTACGTTTGCTATTATTGTTACGTTCGATATCGACAGGTAACGGAGATATAACGGGCGGACTACACGGGCCGTTACTGGTTATAGACCCGGGGCGGCTTAAAGTAGGGTTAGAACGCACCGAAGGCGCCGGAGTTGGGTTTAAATAGCTCTCCGGCTGCCCGGAGAATCTCCGTTGAACCGGGGGGCCCGTGCTAGCAATCGGGAGCACGGAAAAGTCGTTAATCGAATTTATATGGTTGTCGTCGTTTAAATTCCGTGACTGTATACTTTGCTGAACCATATTAAACAGCAACTCAGCCCTACGACATCGGAACGCGTATATTCCTGCACCGGTGGGGCAGCGCCTCCCGCATTCAAAACTAAATATCTCCGAGTCAAATCCGTACTTCCTCAAACACCGTAACGGCCATCGCGTCGGTTGTTTACGCTTTTGATGCAGCACTAGCTCGGTATCCGTTATTTCTAACCGCCCAACGCTTATAACCCTACCGTGGTCATCGACATTTATAACCTGAAATAGATTCGGATGCAAATCGTTGATGTCAGTCCTGCTGTTCACACAACCCATTTTTTTCTCGAGTACTCCTAAAATTCGATTATGTAAATAAACAAATGTCAAGGTTACAACTGATGTGGACTTACGATGTTTGCGTTTAATTGTTGTTCCAGTATTCTGTGTGCGCAAATGGCGCGATCATCTTGCGTTTGTTGTTGGGAGAGGTCGTGTTGATGTTGTTACATGTTAACGCGAGCATTTGACGTGATGTGCGTTGTTTGTAATTTTGACAATTCGTTAATGAGGTGCATTATGTTGTGAATGTAGCAGTGACCTTGAGACGGGGCGCTCGGGCGCCACGGTCGCCATTCGGCGGCGCGACGAAATCGAAAGTTACTAGGACGGTGTTACGAGGGACAGATGAAAAGTTATGTATACGCAGTGTAATAAATAAATTTAAGCAGTAATAGCCCTATTACACCTATGCAATTTTTACCTGCAATCTCAACCATGCGATTTTTCAAAATCGCATGCAATTTTATCACCGTTTGTCGACCGTTTACACCTGTGCAACTTTAATAAATTGCATGGCTTCAGCATCAGTGATTTTGTTTTTTTAGCAACTGTAACTTCTTTGATTGACAACAGTGCTACACACATCAACACGCATAACCTCGTTGTTTTGTTATTTATACATAAACATAACCTTCTTAGCACCAAAACTATAGTTTATATGTATAAGAAACCTTGCTAGTATCGATTGTTGATGCATGTGTTGGTATACATATGTGTTAAAATGCCTAACGTCGTCGATTTAGAGGAAATTGCTCTCCGTAGCATCATAATTGGAGCTGCGAGTTTGTTGTTAAGACAAAGAACGGAACGGCGTTGGTAGACTAAACCATGGCTTAGCGAAAAGATCGGGTAAATCTACATTTAGTAAATAATGAACTTTGAACAAAAACAATTGGCGGAATAGGTTATGTTTCGCTTCGGCCTACGCTACGCGTCTATCAGCAATGGTACCACTACTACATTTATGTTTTCTGGCTTAAGTTCCTAGAAAGTTACTAAAATCGCACGTAAAAATCGCATGGATTTAGAACTGATTCTAAACCCATGCGATTTTTTCATATAACCTATATATACAAAAATTGCATAGTGTAAAACGAAAAATCGCATGCGATTTGTCGCATGATTGAGATTGCAGGTTAAAATTGCACAGGTGTAAAAGGGCTATAACGTCGATTTATCGGTTTTTCAGAGTCAGACTTATTTATAAAATGTGTATTTGTATTTATTTAGAACCAGTGATGGGATTTGTTACTTCGGTTCCTTTCCTTTAAATCGGCGAGTTTCCAATTTTTGTAATAACTAACGACAAATAGTCTCGAAGACTGATTTCAAGTCTACAAAAACTATCGTTTTCAGTCTTCTAATTCTCCTTTCAAATTTTCCAATACCAACTTTAGGGCTGTCTTTCGTGAATGTTTAGTACGAAAACCTGACTGTTATTCACAAATAAATTCATTTTCATCTAAGTACTCACTGAGCTGTTGTTTAACAATGATTTCCCGTATTTGTTCTACTTTTAGTAACATGTTCATAGGCCGAAACTCTTCGCATTGGTGGTGTTTACAATTTTTTGTATTGCTATACGGTGCTTACTTTCCAAGAGTCAGGTTTTTCATCTACATATTGCATATTATATATAATACGCAGGAAAAATGCATGGAAAACTAGATGAACAATAGAATAATTTTTACTTTATCATACGTAGTATGTAAAGTGTTGTAATCATGCCAAAAACAATTTTTCAGTTTTTAGCGGAAATACGTCTTTTTGGGTCCCCTGAACATTTTTGACCAAGGTACAAAAACTGTCTGTGTCTGTGTGTACCAGTCTTTTTGTGGCGACGATTCCGGAGAAACTACTAAAGGTATCGGGACAAAACTTCAGATTTAGAAGTTTTATAACCAAACTTAGAGCTGAAAAGCTTTCTGTTGAAAAAGGTCCAAAGGAACTGGAGGTTAAGTCTTAGCATGTTTGAAAGATTTTGCAAATAAGCCGCCATTTCTCGAGTTTCGTAGAAATAGTTAGATAATAAATTAAATTAGAGGAAATTCTGAATAATTTATGACTATGACATTTTTGGTAAAATGAATAGTTTAGCTGTATGAGCAAATTCTATTTCATCGAGATTGCTCGTACTGCATTAAAGCGAGTAAGCCAGGATTTGTCAGATATTGTGATTCTAATGACAGTAGGTAGTTGCAAACGCTGATGTTCTGTCAATATAATCAAAATATCTGTCTAGTTCCAGTAGTTTTATTTTAATGCAGACATGGCCGATCTCGATCAAATAGAATCTCATGCAGCTAAACTATTAATTTTATATATGGTATGATAAAGTCATGTGCTGGCCACATCAGATTTTTTATTTTATCACCGTGCTTTCATTTTCAAACATTCTCGCTAGATAATGTCAGCCAATCTGAAGTCTGAAGAAAATTGATTATTAATTACTTATTACGAATTTTTATTACAGACTCAATGAAGACGGTTCTAAAATTTTTGATTTTGACTATTGTTTCTTGGATATTTTTAGTTTTAAACATTCTCACTTGATAACTTCGGAATTCTAAATAATATTGTTGCATATATTGCTGATTATTAATTTGCTATAAGAGTTTTTAGCTTGCTAGAATAATTTTCTATTTTGTAAATGTATATTCGAATGTCCTTTCGGCACATTTTCTATTGTGTTATTTTTCTTAGTCTTTTTGATTTTTTGATAGATTGTTACTTTTTACTTAATTCATACATAGTATGACAGTAGTATAGAGGCACCGAAAAAAAAATTTATTTGAGATTTTAGCGGAAATATGTCCTTTTGGGTCCCCTGAACATTTTTGACCAAGGTACAAAAAAATTTCTGTGTGTGTGTGTATTTGTGTCTGTATGTGTACCCGTTTTATGTGGCGACGATTCCAGAAAAACTAGGTACATACTAAAGGTATCGGGACGAAACTTCATATTTAGAAGTTTCATGACCAAACATAGAGCTGAAATGGTTTTAGTTCAAAATGGTCCAAAGGAAATGGATGTTCAGTCTAAGCATTTTTCAAAAATTTTGCAAATGAGCCGCCATTTCCATAATTTCGTCAAAATAGTTAAATAATAAATTATAGTAGAGGTAATTTTGTATAATTTAAGTCTATGACATTTTTTGGTAAAATTAATAGTTTAGCTGCATGAGCACATTCTATTTGATCGAGATTGGTCGTGTCTGCATTAGTATAAAACTAGTTAACCAGGATTTGACGGATATTTTCATTCTAATACCAGTAGGTAGTGTCAAACGCTGATGTTTTGACAATACCTACCGTCAATAAACTCAAAATATCTGTCAAATCCTGGCTAAGTTTTATTTTAATGCAAACACGACCTCGTTTATCTTTATCAAATAGAATTTCATGCAGATAAACTATTAATTTTATATATAGTAGATACCTGTGATAAAGTCAAATACCTAGCCATGTCGGATTTTTTTTTATTACTTTATCATACGTAGTATGTAAAGTATTGTAATCGTGCCAAAATTTTTTTTTGAGGTTTTAGCCGAAATATGTCTTTTGGGTCCCCTGAACATTTTTGACCAAGGTACAAAAAAATGTCTGTGTGTGTGTGTGTGTGGATGTGGGTGTGTGTGTGTGTGTGTGTGTGTGTGTGTGTGTGTGTGTGTGTGTGTGTGTGTGTGTGTGTGTGTGTGTGTGTGTGTGTGTGTGTGTGTGTGTGTGTGTGTACCCATTTTTTGTGGCGACGATTCCGGAGAAACTACTAAAGGTATCGGGACGAAACTTCATATTTAGAAGTTTCATGACCAAACTTAGAGCTGAAAAGCTTTCTGCTGAAAAGGGTCCAAAGGAACTGGAGGTTTAGTCTTAGCATTTTTCAAAGATTTCGCAAATGAGCCGCTATTTGTGTAATGTCGTCAAAATAGTTAAATAATAAATTAAAGGAGAGGAAATTTTCTATAATTTATGTATATGACATTTTTTGGTAGAATTTATAGTTTAGCTGCATGAGCAAATTCTATTTCATCGAGATCGGTCGTACTGCTTTAAAACTAGTAGCCAGGATATGTCAGATTTTTTGATTCTAATGACAGTAGCTAGTGTCAAACGCTAATGTTTTGAAAATACTACTGTCAATATAGGCTGCGTTCGGATATTGACCACCGTTACACTTTTACACCCAATAACACGTAAGTGTCATTTGGACGGTGTACCTGTGTCAACGGAGTACAATATCCGAACGCAGCTTTAATCGAGATATCTGTCTAGTTCTACTAGTTTTATTTTAATGCAGACATAGCCGATCTCGATCAAATAGAATCTCATGCAGTTAACTATTAATTTTATATATAGTATGATAAAGTGATGTGCCTGGCCACATCAGATTTTTTCATCTTACAATAATTTAGTGAATCGCAGTTAATATTCTCTCCATTCTATTGTTTATATGAAATCTGCCCTGTTAGTACATCATGTTATAGTATTAAGGAAAAACCTACAAATTTTGTTCAGTGGAATGCGGAACTACACAACACAAAACAAAACGCATTTATTTATTCTTCTTGAAGTAGTCCATATTCAAAGGTGTTTCATATAATTGCAATAAAAAACCTCTTTAGCCTTTGCAGATTATTTATTTCGTTAAGTACCGGTTTCGATCAAAGATCATCATCAGCTTAAAATCTACAAATATAATTACATCACTCAAGGTCATTAATTATATAATTTAAAAACATTACAAACACAATAGAAAAACATAACTTACGTCAAGTAATCCAAAGCCGTATAAACAATATAAACAAATGTATTTTACTGTTTATACAGCTTTGAATTACTTGACGTAAGTTATAGTTTTTCTATTGTCTTTGTAATGTTTTTAAATTATATAATTTATGACCTTGAGTGATGTAATTATATTTGTTGATTTTAAGAAATAAATAATCTGCAAAGGCTAAAGAGGTTTTTTATTGCAATTAGATGACATTTATTTATGAACAATTGAATTGTAAGTACATACTAGGTTCCTTATACACAAATTATAAATAAAACACTTTAATAAAGCACTGTAAATATTTAAAATTCTTGCATAAATTTCAAGTAGATACCAATCACAGCAAATAATTTTAATAAGCATTACTTTTAGAATTATATCGTAGTGACATTTGAATGATATATAAAATAGTTCACATCAAAAAAACAAAACAACGGAAGTTCATTTTTTTAAATTTTTAGAGACATTGTCCTTGCTTTTGACAGAAGGTTGTCCTACGTTCGGTGCAGGAATATATTAATTTATTTACTTATATTTGTCATAGCCTAAACACGAATTAAACCTAATTTTAATTAAATAATAATAAATAGTTTGTAGTTCTAAAACCAAATATCAGCCTATGTACTTACAGTCTACAGAACTCTGCGAAAACTATAGGTACAGAACTATGAAAATTGAAACTCAAGAAACATTTACCTAACACTAAATTTTAAGTAAAAAAAGGTTTCGTGACCCACAAATCACATAAACCAAAAGAAAGATGGGATCTTCAACCAACAAAAATTAGATCAATGAGTTTTATGAATATTCTTCGTATCTAGTGTATGTGTCTAGTTTGTATCCATGTGCACAGATAGAAAAGATTTCTTGTTTTTACGAATTACTTACCTATATTCTTTTGAATTTATTCTTTTGGATCAAAATCTATCTTTTTGACGCCAACAATATTTACTTCATTGAATACTTTAGTTTATTTGCTTGTAGCGATTAATTTATTTGGAATATTTATTTCAGTCAAATAAATATATTTGGATACAAACAAAAATTACTGTCCTTTAAAGTAATATTTTTGTTTTGATTTAAAAAGACGTTTCTTTACACCAAAGAAATCTAATTTGGATTCAAACAAATATATTTATATACAAGAAGATATTTATTTCCTCCAAAGAAATAGTTTTGCTTTGGCTTAAAAATAGGTTTACTTCCGCCAAAGAAATCATATTTTGATTCAAATAAATATGGTTTTAGTGTGAATACCTCATCCAGCTAGATTGTTAGATGGCGGTGTAAACACTCTCCTCGCAGTATGGCCTTATCTTGAGTATAAATAGTAGACTGGTGACAGCCTACCGCTCAGTTGATGTCATGCGTCTGACTAAACTGCTAAAAAGGCCGTGTGGTCGCTAGTGTAGAGCACAGTGCATACAGGTTCCAAGGTCTATAAAGAGAGAGGTTATCCAGTTTCCTATCTTTCCTATAGTACACTTTATATACCCCCCTCAGATCCCTATATGCTCTACTTTCGTGACGTCACTAGAGTCCCGGCACACTTCGCATCACGTCGCATACATCGCTCGTTTAGTTTGTTCAAAGATACGTTTAATTATTGCCAGCTCAGCTCGTTATAGGTTTTTTAGTGAATTAGAAAGGTTACTTTTGTTCGTGTTTAATCGTTATTCTGCGTTTATATTGTTATATTCAATAGTTGATAGTTTTACGTTATTGGTTGTTTTATTAGTGTAGTATTTTATGAAGTAATTAAGTTAGTAAAGGTAAGATATTAATTTATATTAGAAATTACATTATTCTAAATCATGTATCAATTTTAGATGCCTATGGTTTGCTCCGTACCGGGTTGCGGTATGAGGTATAACATTTCAACAGTGATTGGATTAACAATATCATATTTTACTTTTCCACGTGATCAAAGTTTAAAGCAGAACTCATCCACAAGTGGGACATTACTCATACGAAGACCAGCAAGAGCACCCATACTCCCTTCCATCCTGGATACGACATTTATCTTTTGACGGCCTAAGAAATCCGTCGGAAGAATTTAAACGCTTGTTTAATAAAATGAATTAGCAAGTTCGAAAGACTTACGGGGGACGGGATTAATAATTCGAAAAGAATTAGCAGTAAATTAAGAAGAGAACTTTTAAAACAAGATCCAATTATTGATACCATAGTTTTGAAAGCTTTTGTCGAGCAAAGAATATATGTACGGATAAATTTTTTTAAATTTTACTTTTCAACAGCAAAAAAAATCTAAATATTTAACGAAGAGTAGCTGATATTAAAAATAAAATTACAACAAAGATGAGAAAATTGGTACAATAAAGCTTCTTACTGATTTTTTATTTTTTCTTTGTACGTATGTTCTAACCAAACATTGTAATCAGGACAAGCCAATGAGTGGTTTAATAAGCAAGTTGTACCAATACTGATTTAGTTATAGTTTTTCTATTTATTTATGTAGAGTCGGTAAACCAAACATTCGACTTCAATTCCTGATAATTTTAGTGTTTCAACCCCCAATTTGCATGGTTGCAAAAATATGTGGTTGCCGTTATACCACCTTCGACTCCGGCTCTTGATTTTGTTTGTAGGTTGACTCCACTCACTGAATTTCTGCTAAATTTTGATTCCAACTGCAGAGACCTGGTTTAGCACAACACATTTCTTTAATCGGACATACATTACATACTAATGTACTTATTCAGCATTATTAACAAATTATTGAAATAGCATGTTGTGATAATCACATTCATCATTCTTTTTTTCATCCTAATCATTTAAAAATGATCACAATAAAGATGCATTTATTTTTTCAATATAATTATGCACCTACTTAACCTAAATCATACAACGAAATGAGCATTCAAATTGGTGGCAGCGCACGACTCTAGTGACGTCACGATCTCCCTTTACCCCTCAAACTGAGAAATCTCGTACTTGGATAACCTTACTACTTTATAGACCTTGTACAGGTTCAAGTTCAGATTTCGAATCAGCGTACCTACACTTTACTAGCTTTTTCCTTCAAATGAAAATAAAAACGAATAAAACCTAAAACAGTCTTACTAACAATGCTCATGTTTGCACTATTTTGATAACAATACAGCAATCAATATTGTTGGGGACTTCAATTGCCAATCAGACGGCAAACCTAAACAGAATTATTTTCAGTTTTCATTAGAAACGTTCATACTCTGCCAATAAAGGACATTCTGTACAAAACTTGCATCTACTTAAAGACAGAACATGTCTATAAATCTTTTTAACCTAAACAGATTGCTTTTCAGTTTCAGAAACATGCATAATACGAAAGTCACTGTTTACACTCATTTCCGTCATTTATTTATATACCTACAGCAAAACCTTTTACTTTTAGCGTATTATTTTCAGCATTTGCATAATAACATTCCGCTTTTTGATCAACAATAAATCATCGGATCAATTAAAATCGTACTTCAAGCTTGCAAACATATTAAATATGGGAGTTTTACCGCTAATTATATAGCTCTGCCGCGGCTTGTGCGCAAAAACAAGTGAAGCGGGCGAGTAAATGTGCGCAGTACGACGCAGTGCCTATGCAAATTGCTTCAATCCAAGCGACGTTCACAGCTTTCCGCTCATTGGTTCACCAGGTACGCACCAGTGAGTCGCGATTGGACCGTCGCAGCACAGGTAACTCCCACCAACACCATAAAATCGACAGGTGTGTACATCAAGCAACCTGTGCCATGCGACGTTCAAACAACGAGCATACCTCCAGACGGAGTCGTATGCTGACTACAAGAGAAGAGCGAAAAGAGTGTCAAAAACTTAGGATTTTTTAATGAAACTGTTAATAATTCGTTTTCATGTAGTTGGAAAAGAATACATTCGTAAAAACAACCTAATCGGGGTAAGAGAGATCAATAAGCGAGTACACGAAACTCTGACGAGAATTCTGCAATTTTTAGTAGTTTTTAAGTTTCCCAAGAAATTATATGTAAACTATAAGAACGTAAAAGACATGAAATAAAAGGATTTGTTATCAAAAGTTGTTCTGATGGAGGTCTGTAACTTACGGTTTGCAAATACGATACATTTCACTTTAAATGATCGGCCGGACTACAAACTGCAAGACTTTCTAGAAATACTTAATTTTCTTATAGAACGATTATTATTTTTCCTACTTGTATTAGTATTTATTGTAGTAAGTGAAGCGTGAAATGAAAAGCACGTCAAAAATAAAAAATATCCTCTAAAAAAAATCTCTAAATTGTTGGAGACTGCAATGGCCAATAAGACGACTAACCGAAACATAAGTAATTTCAGTTTTCATTAGAAAAGTGTAACTCAAAATCATGAATATATTGTGCAAAACTTGTATGTAGAAAATAAATACCTACCATATTCATGGCAATTTAACAATAATAACTTTAACTCTGCTTTCAATATTCAGGAGTAAAAACCTAACAGCTGCAACACGATGAGATTATTCTAAATTGTACTAAATTGTTGGAGACCTCAACAATAATTTTGTATACTTAGATAAAGAATTTGTATAGAACATGTAGAAAAGCATATGTTCATATTTAGCGTAATTTGGTAATTTTAGTTTTTGCAGTCAAAGACTTTAGAAATAGAGTTTCAAGAACCTGAAAATATTTTACTAAGAATGTTTATTTTGGCACTTTTAGCCTTCACATTAAGCCTATTTAATTAACAAGTCTTCAATCCTACAAAACCAGACTACAGGATAACAGATAAAAACGCCCTAAATCGTTGGAGAGTTTAATTGTCAATAAGGCGCTTAACCTTGACATAATTCTTTTTAGTTGACCTCAGAACGCCCGGACTGCCAATCACGAAAATTTTGAGCAAAACTAAACACGTAGAAGCATAATTCCAGAAATTGTTGGAGTCTCCAATGAGTAACCAGGCATCCAGCTTAAACATAACATTTTCAGGTTCTTTTTATAAAAACGTTCAAATAATGACCATTTTGTACAAAACTTCCATATAGAGAAGTATTATTCCTGAAAAGGGCTTATTTAAAAAACAACACCAGTCACGAAAAATTTATAATTTTGCTTATGAAAAATGTTGCCTTTACACATAGGTATGTACCTATGCTTTTCCATAAGACTTATTTTTCGTAGATCCTTTTTCTGTTCTCCTGAGATTTTTACTTTCCTGACAACAGCTGTTTTTAAAATTAATCCTTCAGATTATTTAAACTTGTTGGAGACTTCAATGATAAACTGAGCGGGTAACCTGAAGAGAATTCTTTTCAGTTTTTATCAGAAATATTCATACCTACTGAATAAAAATTTTGTACAAGTTTTGCATATTCCTAAGTATAATTCCTGATATTCCGCTAAATTTTTGGAGACTTCAATGATCAATCGGCTAATCTAATCATTAAACTAAAAATCTGTGAAATAGCAAAATCTTTTCAAATCTTTTCTTCTAAATTTTACAAGCACACAAAACCCAAAAAAAAATCGTTTAAGTTACTCCAATACTAACAGATACTTACAGCTTCCAATTTTTGGAGATTACAATGAGCAATAAGGAGACTAACCTAAACAGAATTTGTGTCAGTTGTCGTCAGAAACGTCCAAACAGCAAATCACGAACATATGTTTTTACAAAACATAATACAAATATACTTATATCTACAAGTACCTATACAAATATAATTCCCAATACTGATTTAAAGTTTTGGCGACTTCAATGATCAATCAGGCGGTTAACATGAACAGAAATCTGTTTCAGTTTTAAATTCAGAAACGTTCATATTACAAATGAAAGAAAGATTTTGTGCAATATGTGCATGCATAAACTCAGATATTGGGCTAATTGTGCCACATTTGTTGAAAATAATAGATACAATAAAAATCTAGCGAGTAACCTGAACAGAATTCTTTTTAGCTTTTATGTGAAACCTTCATACTGCAAATCATGAAGTTCTTGCACAAAACTTGCATATAGAGAGGTATAATTTCAGATATTGCTCAAAATTGTTGGGAGTTCAATGATAAATGTAACTGGTAACATAAACAGAATTCTGTTTAGTGTTTACGTGAAACGTAAATACTGCAAATCATGAAGTTCTTGCACAAACTTGCATTTAGACAGGTATAATTCCAGATATTACTTGAAATTGTTGGAGACTTGAATGATATATCTAACTGGTAACATAAACAGAATTCTGTTTAGTTTTTATGTGAATCGTTCATACTGCAAACTCATGAAGTTCTTGCACAAAACTTGCAAATAGACAAGTATAATTTCAGATATTGCTCAAAATTGTTGGGGAGTTCAAAGATATATCTAAGTGGTAACTTAAACAGATTTCTGTTTAGAGTTTATATGACGCGTTTATACTGCAAATCATGAAGTTCTTGCACAAAACTTGCATATAGAGAGGTATAATTCCAGATATTGGTTGAACTTGTTGGAGACTTGAATGATATATCTAACTGGTAACAAACAGAATTCTGTTTAGTTTTTATGTGAAACGTTCATACTGCAAATCATGAAGTTTTGCACAAAACTTGCATATAGACAGGTATAATTCCAGATATTGCTCGAAATTGTTGGAGACTTGAATGATAAGTATATCTAACTGATAACATAAACAGAATTCTGTTTAGATTTTATGTGAAACGTTCATACTGCAAATCATGTAGTTCTTGCACAAAACTTGCATATACAGAGGTATAATTCCAAATATTGCTCGAAATTGTTGGAGACGAATGATATATCAACTGGTAACATAAACAGAATTCTGTTTAGTTTTTATGTGAAACGTTCATACTGAAAATCATGAAGTTCTTGCACAAAACTTGCATATAGAGAAGTATAATTTCAGATATTGCTCAACATTGTTGGGGAGTTCAATGATAAATCTAACTGATAACAAACAGAATTCTGTTTAGAGTTTATATGAAGCGTTTATACTTCAAATCATGAAGTTCTTGCACAAAACTTGAATATCGAGAGATATAATTTCAGATATTGCTCAATATTGTTGGGGAGTTCAATGATAAATCTAACAGGTAACTTAAACAGAATTCTGTTTAGAGTTTATATGAAGCGTTTATACTGCAAATCATGAAGTTCTTGCACAAAACTTGAATATCGAGAGGTATAATTCC
Organism: Aphodius sticticus; assembly: GCA_963966075.1. NCBI lineage: Eukaryota > Metazoa > Arthropoda > Insecta > Coleoptera > Scarabaeidae > Aphodius > Aphodius sticticus. Next base: position 69,484,626 of record OZ014509.1, read on the forward strand.
AGATATTGCTTGAAATTGTTGGAGACTTGAATGATATATCTAACTGGTAACAAACAGAATTCTGTTTAATTTTTATATCAAACGTTCATACTGCAAATGATGAAGTTCTTGCACAAAACTTGCATATAGAGAGGTATATTTCCAGATATTGCTTGAAATTGTTGGAGACTTCAATGATAAATCTAGTTGGTAAGTTAAACAGAATTCTGTTTAGATTTTATGTGAAACGTTCATACAGCAAATCATGAAGTTCTTGCACAAAACTCGCATATAGAGAGGTATATTTTCAGATATTGCGCTACATTATTGGATACTTCAATTATCAATCACGCGGCTAACCTAAACAGTACACTAAAAATCTCTGAAACACCTTATCTCCACCAAATATCTTCCAGATATCACTCTAAATCGTTAGAGATTTCAACGATCAAGCAAGTTACTAACCTAAACATGACACTTAAACATCAGTAAAAACACCCAATTTCCCCAAATCTTTTCACAAATCCTTATCCACCAAAGCTACAAGTACAGGAAACCCATCATTAACATCTCCAAATATCCTTCACTTAACGAACAATTAGCCTCAAAACAACACAATTTCCATCAGTACAACCTTCCCCCTGTTCGAGGATGGGCCTGTACCGGGGTTCTATCGTCGATCCTTGAAGGAGTTATGGCATGGGCGTCACTGTTGCACCTGTTAACCTGCTATGAGTCTACCTGTAACGACCACGTGTTGAGCCTGGTGGGGATTATCGCGGAGTGAGAGTCTTGAGGGTCAATGCTAGTTCAGTGCCACTCGAGCAAGGCTGTGGTCACTAGATCAACCAAGTAACTCACCGGTGAGAAACGCGCGCGCGTCCGGTAACTTCAAACAGTCGCTTTTCTCGCAAAAGCTCTCACGTTAAAGCTCCGTTCAAGATCTTATCTCACATTTAAAGCTCGTTCACGTGAACAGCTAGAAAAACATTTTAAACGAACTGTCATTAACATTTAAGTAAGGACTTTTAACATAACAAACTTTTAACATAACAAACTTTTAACATAACAAACTTTAAACTATATTATGCTTAATCAATAAGATCATAATCTAAAATAAATATACGTAAGTGACTTGCTCAACTTAATTTAAGTGATTATTAAGTTTTAAGTGTACACATATTTAAAGGACAGTTTTACAAAAGGACCACGAAGTTATTCGCACGTAGAATGTTTACTTATTAGTGTTATTGTTTCCATATTTGCGAACTGTTGATTTCTTGGACAATCATGGAGACTTGTGTACTAATTCCTCAAGAGTTTAGCCTGTGCGTCAGGGGACCGGCGATCGGACAGAGGAAATCTGATCCTGAAGTTTCAGTTTGGTCCAATAGTCAGATTTCTCAAGGGACGCTGTGCTATCCTTTCCAAGGAACCATCAGGCTCGACAAACTCGAGGTTTATGGACATTTAGACGAGGATGATGTAAGTACAATAATTATTTTATGTTTCTGAAGATAGTTTTGAAAATTGTATATAGATGTCGCTACGTGTTCGTCGAATAAATCTGTATTGAAATTTTCACAGAAATGGATTTGTAAAGTCGTGAAAAGTGGTGTTAATTATAAATTAAAAAGTGTTATGTATATGGAAGTTATGATAATTATTATTAATGTATATCTAGCGAAAAAATGAAAGCGTGAAATGGTGTTAGTTCTCACACAAATTTTTGGTAGATCTAATTGTTTAAAATTATATGATTCACTTTCTCGTGAGCAAGAAAATTCTGACTTCATTTGTTTGTTGTAAGTCTGTAAAAGTGAATGTTGTTTTTTTTTATATTTATAGAAAAAACACTAATTATGGACATTATTATTATTATTAAATGAAAATAGTGTGCTAACTTTTTCTTTATTTAATAACTAAGTTCTATGTAACGCTTTTTGTAATTTATTTTTCTAATTCAACATTTTTCTGTCAAATTTTATGATAAATCTGGGAGAGCTCATTTTTTAATAGAGATAGCGACAGATTCATAAACAAAATGGTATAAATTTTGATTTTATATAAGTATAAAACAATCAGAAAATTATATACCTAAGTCGTATACCTACAACAAAATAGTATCTTGAGAACGTTAACTAAATAAACAACTTTTATTATTTGTGAAAATAGCTGTTGAATGTGGCGATTTTTTTTTCGAAAAAAGGTGAATTTGCGATTCCAATGTGTAAATTTGAATGTTAAAATCTTTGCATAAAAGTTATTATCTTGGATTGTAAAGGTGTGCTTTTGATTGCTTGAAATATGTACAAAGATTATGTAAAATTTCTCAAGTAAGAAGTTCTTGATGTTCCACTATTTCTTTAAAATTTGTAATCAGATACCGGTTTACCAGAAGTCGGTATCAAATTTTGTTATTTTAAATGGAACCATATAATTATTATTCATTTTTTGTTTCCACGTATTAAAAAAATATATCGACTTTTATCTGGTTCTCCTGTACTTAAAAGCCACAATTTTTGAGTTATTTTGACTTTCCTACCTTTTTCGTTGATTATGAAGAAAACAGTTTTATATTTGGTGACAACATACCCGAAATAAGAGCAGGTTCAATAAAGGTGGTCAAAATTTGCAACTACCTAAAATGTCACTTTTAAAAGATTAAAATAGTATATTATTATACAAGTTTTATAAGACGTCAAATTGGCGCACGAGTTGTTTTGGGCACGACGAGCGTAGCGAGGAGTGCCCAAATGAAACGAGTGCACCAATACGTCTTATAAAACGAGTGTAATATACTATTTTTTCTACTTTGCGTCATTAATTTCATATAAGTTTAGAAATTGTGGTTACTATATCGCGCTAAATTAGAATCTAGGGTATTTTGCGGGTACCGCGTGGCAGCACTGTAGTAACTGTCAACTTCGTTAAGGATGAGATCGATGAAATAAAATCATAACAAAATCTAATTGTGAATAATTTTACTCTACTTTAGCCTACAAGTTTGAATAAATATTCAGCGAGGTCGCAACGATGATCATAATGGAGCTTGGGCCAACACTTTTAACCTTACTGTGATAAATACATGAAACTTAACCTAAAAAAATACAACTTTAAAATACTGGTTTCATAAGTATAATAATCAGAATAGAAGTGTTTGGCGGTGACTGATTAGTTACTTCGAAGAACAAGAACTTACTAAAGAATTGTTATAACGCTTAACGTTTAATACCGGTGTCTACCTAATTCCGCTACGTAGCCGTTGCGGCTTATATATTTACAAGCACTTATAATTGAAACCCAATTCTAATTTCGGCAAAGTAGTTTATTAGAATAAATTATACTTAGTAAAATTACATGTGATGGAGGTAATACAAATACGTTGCACTCAACCAGAACTAAGACGAAGTCGAAAGCGACGGACAAAAACAAATACAAATTGAACCGAGCATCCAAACGTCCAAAATATTACCGAAAACTTATACGTTATATAAACTAAGAAATCCTCTACACTTTAAATGTACTACAGCTTCGTACGTGTATGCTGATAAACCATTTATTGCGCATATACAATCTCGCAGCAGTAATTAAAATCGTTCATATCTACGATGTAGGTTTGATCTTCGCATAATACCTTATTAAAGTAAATGTGGTCCTTGAATTATATCTGAAAAGGGGATTTGATGTTTAGTTGAAAAGAATGATAACGATCACTTACCAGAGTCGTAAAACATCACCGAAAACGTCATGCTGGCGTAATTTGATGAACACAGCAAAACTAAGAAAGCCCCAGTCCTTTGGCCATACTATAGCAGGCTACACCCATGTTTAAATATGTATAGAATATCGATATTGCGCAGTTTATGTGATTGCAAGCGATTAAGAAGATGCAGTGTGTGGTTATGTTGGGTTATGTATTGTACGTTTGACATATGGCATTTGATATCACTGTGTACCAATCAGACAAAAATGTTACTGTTTTCGGTATTACAATGTGTTAATTGTAACACCGAAAACAGTGTTACAATGTGTGCATTGTGAATGCAAAGTAGAAAAACTCATTTTTTTCAAGATGACTACCGGTGTATCAGAAATTTCGTTATTTTAAATGGAACCATATAATTTTTATTTCATTTTTGTTTCCACGTATCAAAAAATATATCGACTTTTATCAGGTTTTCGTGTACTTAAAAGCCACAATTTTTGATTTATTTTGATTTTCCGACCTTCTCGTTGATTATGCAGAAAACAGTTTTATATTTGGCGAGAACATACCTACTAGAAATAAGGGCAGGTTCAATAAAGGTGTTCAAAATTTGCAACTAAAATGTTACTTTTAAAAGATTAAAAACTAATTTTTTTTAAAATAGAATAGAGAGTGTTGTGTTTTATTAGCAAGCTTTGATATTTTGACAGGTATTGTATTTTATTATCTATGAAATTTTTACTCCATCATTTTTGACCAATATGACCATTTCTAAATATAGTAATTCAACAATAAAAAGCATGTGAATAAGAAACATCTTAGAAAAACATCTTTTGATCATGTTCACACTTGTAAACAATGTAAAAACCATGTACCTAAATTTTTAAATTTTTTTCGTAAATTTTAAATATCATTTCGTCCTAAAAAATTATTTCGAAAATTTCCTTCTTTAATTAATTAATTTATATTCCGTGTGGACAGTTTTGGCTTATTACTCAAAATTTTTCAAGATAAATACCTACAACAGATCGTCCTGACCTTTTATTCGCATGAACTCACAATATTTACCCCTGGCCGATTTACATGAACGAAAATACAATTAAAATGCATTTGTTCGGAACATTTGTTTGGCAGAAAGAACCTTTATTTGTGTCAAACAATTTATGCTTTCAGTTAAAATTTACAATTTGTATATTATAAGGAACGAGATTTAGTTAGTTCAAATAATTACCTATCATTGTGTTGAGTAAAAGAATTATGATTTTTCAAATTAACGAAATTGTTGGTTAACGAAATATGTTAATTTGCAGCAAAATTTGATTTCTTTTGACGGAAGTAAACGTATTTTTAAACCAAAGCTCAAATCATTACTATAGGATAATAATATGGTGACATACAGGCGGGATGTAAATTTATATATAATAACCATATTATTAACCTATAATATTGTTTTGACAAAGTATGTCGTTAAACATTTTCATTTGTAAAATCATTACTTTAAAGAAAAGTAGTTTTTGTTCTATCCAAATATATTTATTTTAGTTAAATTAATATTTCAAATAAATTAATCTCTACACATAAAAAAACGTTGTCTCAATTCAAAGCAACCTTTGTTAACCTAAAACAACAGTTGTTTTAATATATAACCGTCGTTATGACCGGGTGGTCTTATTTTAAGATTGTACAATTTTAAATGGATACTAATGCTCATTTGGCTTAAGAATTTGATCTTTTAGTTTAATCAGCCCACAGTTTTTGATAAAACTTTTACCTACTTCTTATAAATATGAACATACGGTTCTTTTAAAACAAATATTTAGGCTGTTTTATATTAAAGAAATATTCTTATGACAAGTAGGTATGTGTTGTCTCAAAACAAACACATTACGTTAAGAATGTTTTTTCTAAACATTAGATAACCATTTGTCTGTGTGCACAAGCAAATAGTTGCAAATAATTTGTATATTATAACAAACGAGACTTATTTAGTGCAAATAATTATGATTGTGTTGAGTGAAACAATTTTTTAAATTAACAAAATTGTTGGTTTAATTAAAATGCGTTATAAGGTGGCGATAAATGGTTCTTTGATTAAAGAAAATATGAGTTTGTTGAAGGAATTAATGTGGGCCTATTATTGGTTTTGTGCACAGTACGGAGTGGGGGACTGAGAAACGATTTGGATGCCCATGGCGGAATATGATTTCTTTGGCGGAATTAAGTCAACGCAATAATATTTCTTTGAGGGAAATAAATCTCTTTTTGTATACAAATATATTTGGTTTAATCAAACTTAGATTTCTTTGGAGTAAAGAAACGTCTTTTCAAATCAAAACAAGCGCATTACTTTAAAGAAAAGCATGTTTTGTTTATATCCAAATATAGGTATTTATTTGTCTTAAACAAATATTCCACATACATTAATCTCTACAAGCAAACAAACTAGACTATTCAATGAAGTAAATATTGTTAGCGCCAAAGAAATATGTTTTGATCTAAAAGAATAAATTCAAAAGCATATATTTCTTAAAAACAAGAAATCTTTTCTATCCATGTACTCATCCTTTTGTCCTTTTCTACATCGAGTGAACGGCTCGTGCACTTTAAATGTTGATCTAGGAAGTCATGAAGTGACTTCTAACGTTTTCATGAAAATCCCCGGTGTGTTTTGCACGAGTTGTTCAAACGTGTGCACACGCGCGTTTCTGACATCTGTTGGCCACACAACGAAGCCGCCGGCGGCTGGCGCAGCCTTACCAGCCGCACAGCTTAAATCATTTGACAAACACTGTGATCACGATCGGCGATATCGGAAGCTAGGAGGCTAGGCTTGCACTTTGCAGCAGTGGCGTTCCGCATCGCGAAAATCACCGTGTTTTGTTTTTAAGTTACCGTCGTAGTATGCATCCGCTTATACATAGGTTTGCATGTAAGCGAATTCTTAGATAATCGAGGGTTTCCTGTCTGATGGTTAAGATCTGGATGTGTTGAGGTTGTTTAAATACGGATGGATATGTGTAGCGAAGGATGCGGTTTGTTTACAGGAAAAAGGATATTGTGGAGATTTCAGAGGTTGCTTAGTGAAACAGGACTTTTCAGGAAGGTTTGTAGTCTGATTGATCATTGAAATCTCTAAAGAAATTTTTTGTAGTTTTAGTTTTAATGTAAACCTCCTGACCAATAATGAAGAAAATCTAACAAGAGGTAATTTTGTATTAAACATTCACCTAGGTACTTCTTTTAAATATGAACAATGAACATGTCATTATGAAAGAAATAATATTTTACATGGAGTGCAATAAACGCATCCTAAGAAAATTGTTATTAATTTATACATTGTATTGTTATTTTCCAACTAGAGTCAGGTCTAGATTTTCGATAGTCTATTTTTACCAATACTACACACATAAAAATTTTACGGAGAGAATTTGCACGTAGTTAGTTGTACACAAAAAAGAGTGATTTTTTCTCCGAAAATCAGTTGATTGTGTGCTAAAAATTGTTGATATACGTAATATCGGAGTTAATTTAACTACACAGCACGGAGTTGAAAATAGTTTATATCCGAAATGGTGAAAATTTTCACTGGAGCTGAGAAATGAAAATTAACACCATGCAGGGTGTTGAAATAACTGACAAAATGAGAGAAAGTACACTTTTTGGAGTTGATATGACTGAACATTGTGACGGAGTGATAAAACTCCTAAAAGTAAACATTAATTCCCTGTGTAATATTGATTTCTAACTCCGTTTTGGAGTGAATAATCTCCAAAAAGGTAAGGTTTATACTGTAAAGGCAAAAACTTACGGTTTGACAACAACAGGCGTCAGCATGTCGCCACCAAGACGGTTTGCAGTTTGCTTCGCTGTGTGTTGTGGTCGTCACTTATACTCCGAAGTTTGCGGGGTGCAGTTGAGAGTGAGTTTTTCATTTCCATTACATTTAATATATTATATGTAAGTGCATTATTATTTCAAATGGAGCAGTGTATTTTCATACGTGTTAAATACGGACAAATAAAAAAATGGGTCAGAATTATCAACGATGTAGTAAATTTCGACACAATTAATACTACAGGTAACTTACTTATATTACGACATATGTATGTATGTACGTAGACATATGTATGCATGTACATTACTTATTCGTTGTGCTCACATGCTTTTATAATTTTGTAGTTTATAAAAATGTTACGCACACTACTAATGTACTATAGAAAAAAGCTTGTGAAGATACCGGCTAGTCAAATGCGCAGTACGTTTGTTGCTGCATTTGTGGTACCTTCATACCGAGTATGACACTGCATTGTACCTAATACAGAATGCATGTCGATTTTTGTGTTTTTTTTGATGAAGTAGTGTGCGAATGATATGTATATAGTTACCAATTATATTATATGTACTTAGTTAGTTTTTTCGAAAAATAAATTGTTAAAATGTATTTTAGATTTTTACTGGTCCCCGTCATATTCCTAATAAAGATAAGAACCGCTCTGAAAAAAAAAACAACTCTATTTGGTACATATTTAACTTCATTACGTACACAAACAACTCTTTTAGGGAAAGAATAATTTCGCCAATAAAAGAAAAGCACCCCGCAACAGGGTAATTTTAACACTAATAAAGGAGTTACGTAACATCTCCACGGATGTATTTCACTACTACAGAAGAACTTTTGCACTCCGGAACGCGGAAGTTTGACACGCGGGGAGATTATTTTATGTCTATAAAGGAGTAAACCTGCATTTCCCTAAACATATATTTTCAACTCCGTTACAAATAATAATAACTATAAAAAGAGTGAATGAGCTCTGTAAAAATTCAACTCCGTCTGATTTAACTACATGCGCAAACGGTCGCGAGGGAGATCCATAGCGGTGTTGAATCGGTGTTAAATCCAACTCCGTATTTTTATGTGTGTAGAGCTGTTGGACATTTCTACGGTTCTACATTCACGGTATAATAGCACAATCACTGATACTGCATAGACATGTATGCGGTTATATACCTTCTAGAAAATTCCTCTTACGACGCGACTAATAGAGCTCGACGATTCTTTTTAATCAAAGCAATCGTTTTCTTAAAGTAAATACTTTGGTTGTTTTATATTAAAGAAATATCCTTATTAAAAGTATGTGTTGTCTTAAAACCAGGGCTGTGGAGTCGATAAAAAAACTCTCGTCTCCGACTCCGAGTCCGACTCCAGATAATTTTCGTAGTCCGACTCCGACTCCGGGAAAATTTTATTTGTTTTATTGTGGCGAAAACAAATTAAACTGACAGACTAATTGTAAATAAACTGAAAAAGACCTGTTGATCGGACCACACACAGTTATGACAATATTTAAAAATGTCGCGTTTTTATTTTTTCAAAATATCTGAAATCATTAGAAATTCAACTGTTTCCTAATTAGAGAGCACATAATTCTGAACTAGTTTCAGAATTTAGTAGTCAATTTAACCCATTTTCTATACTTATTTAATAATAACAATACACACATAAAAAAAATACAGAGTTGAATTTAACACCGATTCAACTCCTCTATGTATTTCCCTCGCGACCGTTTGGGAATGTAGTGAAATCAGACGGAGTTAAATTTTAGCAGAGTACATTCACTCCGTTTGTAGTAAGCGCTTGTCCGTCAAGGAGTAAAAAATATATCTTTAGGGAGTAGGAATTTATCACCTCGCGAATGTTAAAATTATCCTAACGGAGTTCAATATTTCTGCTCTAGTAGTGAAATATATTCGTGCCGATGTTTGTAAACTCACGAAGTATAAAAATTACCCTGTTGGGAGTTATACTTTTCTTAAAGGAGTTATATAATGTAGTTAAATATGTATCAAAGGGAGTTACTATATTCCAGGGTTGTGCTTACCTTTATTAGGAATATTACCGGGGCTAGTCAAAAACATAAATAAATATGAATCGTTTATTCTACCAAAATACATATATAAATAAATAAAATACTGTATTCTTAAAGTAAACTTACTTAAATTGTATTTAATAATGTAAATATACAGCAAGTTAAACAGTGAACCTATATTCTATTCTATAATTTCATAACTGCTAAGAATATATAAATCATTTTCATTATTATAAGGAATGAGGCCATCATACGGAACTATATGTTCTAAACTTTCAAAACAAATAACACATTGCTCATCGATTTCATGTTCCTGTATTTTATATGCTTCATAATACTCAGAGTAAGTTACAGTTTTATAATACTTACAAATAAAATAAATTTTTGTATTGTAACTCCTCGTTCACTGTGCCATATAAAGTCGACTAACAACTCCTTGTCTATTTCATAATTCGCTTCATCATAGTATTTGATATCTTCATATCTTGCTTCCTCTACCTATTCCAAATATTTTTGCACCTGTACAGAAAAAATGTGCATAATAGCTATACTTATTGAAAAAAATGTATGCTAAAATTTGTTGTTGTTTATGTTTTCTGTTTCCTTTATAATGTTAAACTTTAAATTTGAATTGCTCCATGACATTGGTGAAGTATTAGAAGTCAAAACCAACAGGTTGTATAGGTGTACTAATGTTTTTCTTACCAGTACATGTTTCGAGATAATCCGGTTTGACCAACATTAGCTACAACCTGCTGGTTTTTATTTCTAATGAACTAATATAACTTACCTGTCGTATTAACTGCCTCGAAATCTAGGACATCTTTCACAATTCTCACCCATTTTCATTGTCGTATTTTACGCCGATGAAAATGCTCTGCTCCATTGTGAACATAATAACATAACAAACGTACATCACAGCAGCCCACGAAGGTATGTGCGAAAGAACGAACACGAACCAAAGCCCGAATACTGCAGAGGGGGCGACAACCTGTCGCCACTTGTTGACGGGTATATTTCTTAAAATCCTTTACACTTTACAGATTAAATAATACGATTTCCGAATATTAGTAACTCCGGACACGGTGTTAGAGAGTATCGTCGTACAGAGAATTAATATTTACTTTTGGGAGTTTTATCACTCCGTCAGAATGTTGGTCATATTTTAACACCAAGCAATGTATTTTTTCGCTTTTGTCTGTTATTTCAACACCCTGCGCGATGTTAACTTTCATTTCACCGCGCCAATGAAAATTTTCACCGCGCCGATGAATATTTTCACCGATTTGGATATCAACTATTTACAACTCCCTGTTATGTAGTTAATTTACTCCGAAAATAAGTAAATTAACAATTATTGGTGTAACTTCAACTGATTTTCGGTGAAAAGTTCACTCTTTTCGGCATTGATTAACTCCGTCCAAGTTTACTCCGTAAAATTTTTATGTGTGTAGTAATGACAATCCACTGTGTAGTACAAAGTAACTCATTCCAACTAAAATTCATTCCAATGAAGTGAAAAATAAGCTGAAAATAATCTCAACTCTTTCTTCTGTTAGTGGCAATGACGTCACAATTCTGGCTGCAACGAGTATGACTTGTGTTTGAGTCTGGACTCGTATTTAGGGCAGAGAAGTCTATCGAAAATACTTTAATAAACATGAAAGAAAGAAAGATTTATTGGAAAAAAAAGATCACACATCAAATATAACGGCAATATTTAAATATATTAAAAAAAATTTAGTTAAGTATGCATTTTAACATTTTAATAGTTAAACAATATATTAAAACGCGATGATGTCATTGGTGTAGTTTAAAAGATGTTTAGAATATTGTAACCTTCCCATCACATTTGAGATGAAGAATCGAAGAATGCTGAAAATGGGGAAATTGGAAAATTTCTTGTACCAACTGTGAACGACAAGACAATCACATGAGCCATCATTGCGAGAAGAAGTGTTACCACTGTCAGTTCCTTAACAAGCCATAGTCACGCCGCCTCTTTTGTAACAAACAAAACTCGAACCAGAATCAGATCTAGAATGCATCTAGTTAACATCCATATGCAGGTACACTTATATCTACAAGCTGCTAACTGTTAAATCATCTTTTCCTCTATACACACACATCTACATGCGTTCGCGCTCACAAATGCCATAGATTCATGCAATGTTATTGTCGGCCGGTATCCGGGAAGTGGTCATCCAACTGTAAAGATCTAATTGTTGGGCTGGCCGGGAGCAGCCTGAAAAATATTGATCGCTCTCAAAGACGTAGATTACGGCCGACGGAACGTACGTGCATTATTAATGGTTACCGCGCCATCGACTTGTGTCCGCAATTACCGGCTGCAACTGTTTTCCCGGCCGATTATTACGTTGAGGTTAGGTCTCGATCTCTCGTGGTTTATAGGCGCACGACGGATAGCCGTACCGTTCGCATCTCAAATGTTTATTAAAAATGTGTACACCGTGCGCTATATCGTGTATGGGTACACTTATAATCACATTAGTCTGAGACACACCGGGTAATTTTCGAACTCGAGGCTGTGATTTTCGCCTACGGCGGAAGGTGCTATGCGAATTCACTCAATTTACACCTAGTTGTTATCGACAGCGTACCGCTTATATACTTACACGGTAGATTTTGTGTGTAAATATTGCTTTGGAAGCTGTGATTTGATTTGGAACCTGGCGGAACCCCAACAAAATAAATATACAATGTCCTTTCCAAGGCATTTCGAGTACTTTTTTTGCGTACAGAAAAATGTGTAACGTATTTCAAGTAACCAGATACAAATCTGTAAAGAAACGCAGTTCAATGATTGAATGTTACTTACTACTGTGAAGTATTTATTTTTTTTAAAGTATTTTTCCTGTAAAATTAAAAAAATGCCCTGAAAAATTAATGTGATACAAAGGAATATTATAAAAAGATATAAAACCAACACAGAATTTTAGCTGGCATCCAATAACCATGTATGTTAAAGTTAATTCTTCTTTTACAGCTTTTTTGGTAGCTTATTACATGCAGTTTCTGTAACATTGCAGATATTTCTCTCTAGGTATAAAAACCTATTTGTTCTTTTTAGTTCCTTCAAGTATTACCATAGGAAGGAAGAAGAAAATACAAATTAAACAATGCGAAAACGAAGAATACAAAAAGTACTTTTTACAAATAATTAAATAAATAAATTCATACAAAAATTAAGAAACATTTATTCTGAGTAAAAAGTTTCATATGGACCTATTGATAACAAGTTAATATTCCTTAAGAAGTTGAGCCATTTAAAATACTGATTTATTAATATTTTGTTATTTTTTAAGCTATTGAAAAAATAAATAAGTCCTTATGAAACATTTTAGTCAGAACAATAATTACGTTCTGAGAAAAAAAAGATACCTATTTCTGCACACTAATTTCATGTATAACAAATGATCTCTATATTTTCTCTTAAAGTTTGTTAAATAAGAAAAAGCTTGCTCATACATACACAATGTTCAAAACTGAACTGGTACAACGTAATTTATAACTCGAGGTGAAAATTAAATGCAAAATCATACCAAATTATAAATAGAAATATGTGAAGCATTTTTAAATTTGTTTCATTGTCAAAATTAGTACTTACTTCAATTTAATTTACTTATTTTTTGTTTAATTAAATGCAGTCACGAAAGTACACTTTCGTTTCCTGTCCGCATAAATTTTCGTCTATAGGTAATTGAAAATCACTGTATATTTGTATATTTATTGATTTTAATCTCTACAAGCAAATAAACTACTAGAGTATTCAACGAAGTAAATATAGTTGGCGTCAAAGAATACTCCAAGGCGGGACGCTGTGATTCTAGGGGTGTATAATTACATAAATAAATATTATCAATAATTAAATCTTATGTTATAACTTAAATGGTCATAATTATTTTAATACTCTTTTTTATCTTTAACATTTTCAAAGATTTCCTAATCCAATGACAAAATTTGATATCATAACTTCGGCGTTTGTATTCCTGAGTGATTTTCTTAAAAAATTTTAAAGTCTTAAAATTGAAACAAAAATATGCAAAATCCTTTCTTCTGTGTGTCATTTTGTTATTTACTGCTTCATTTCCAAAGAATAGTGCCTACTTTCTAGAACTTGACGCGTCGAGTCGTTGTTTAAGCTTATTAGATATTGGATGCATTTTTCACTTTCTTTTAATGAAAGACAGCCCAAAAAAATATATATCTGTCTGGAAATGGGGTCCATATTGCCTAATATGGAATTGTCTGTTAAAATTCAGTGTTTTAAACTACATTTATCAATATTTTATAGGTTTTAGATTAAAAATTGCCGCAAAATATGCTCTTCCTAATTCTAAACCAAAGTTTACTGGAACAAAAATGTTTCTGATTGTTTTATTTGAAATCAGATTATAACAATTTTCTGTGGTCCAATTCGAAAACTGAATCTTTTCTTTAAAAAAGTAAATATCGATTCAAATTTAAAATAAGTAAATAACAATCTTTTTGGATAAATTAAAAACTGTATCCAAAAACATATAAAAATCTATAAGTACGTACTTAATAATTTACTCTTTTGCGGAAGTACCTACTTACTTTCTGCATTGGTATGACTATGAAATCCATGCATTCTACTTGGATAATTAAAACCTCAAAAGTACAGATGTGCTTTCTCAACAAGATTCAAGCTTGATTAAATTCATGCAGCAGTTTTATACCCTATTATATTAATAAGGGTAGAAATGGTTTAAACATTTCTTAAATAAAAGTTTGGTAAAAAGCGCTTTGTAATTTCTCAATTTCCACATAAAAATCAAACAGTTTTTGTACTATTTACTTTTTAATGAGTAGTAGGTATCTTAGAAATTCTGCATATGAATAAAATTATCAAAAAGTGAGACAAAATTCGTGACGCAAAAGACAAAATTTACGAGGCAGGACAAGTTGTCAAATTTCGGGACTGTCCCGCCCAATTCGGCACGGTTGGTCACCTATACCGTAAGTGTTAATTTGGTATTGTAAATATTGAGAATTTTCATATAGGTTTGTAGTCTGATCGATCATTAAAGTCTCCATTGAAATTTATTGTACTTTAGAAGAGTTTACAGATTTTACTTTGCTAACATTTAATAATAGCACAAGCAATTTTTTTTAAATTTTATAAGCTACATTATTTAATTTAGTTTAACATTTGGAGTACCTACACTTCCATTTCAACACACACGCACGTAATCTTCAAATTACAAAGATCGCCCAAGCCGAAAGGCAAACATTATCATCCATTTTTTAATCAACAAACGCTAATAAACCCTGATAGTGGTCGTTTGGTTAATAGCATACCTAACCGTTCACTATCGGCTAGATTACTAGAACATGAGGAAGTGTGGCAGCAATTCCGTTGTACCTCGCCTCAGGGCCCAAGCCACACCTTCCACTACGCAAAATAGCATCTCAAATATCTAGCCCACATCACAGTAATCCAAGATAAACGATTTGTGCTATACTTTCAAATTTAAACACACATACGTGAAGAAAGATTACCTTTTTTTCTTGCAGGTTCTCTACGTGTTCTTTAAACACTTGCATAACATAAAAATTTGTAAATAAACGACTGAAATATGCATATTACGTTGGACCATGAATCAGAGGCTCTAATCAAAAAATTATGGATGCACACTTCTTAAAACATATTCAAACCGTAACCAAATGAATTAGTGTTCCTTTTTTTTCTTTCACATGATGGATTTTTATCTATCAATCATAGTTCTGGCGAATGGTCAGGTGTTAGGTTTAATAAATAACATCCTATTAATAATTGAGGCTCATTACAACTGAAATCGAATGGCCATGGCTTGCATTACCCTGTAATTTGTTAAGTCCACTAACTGTTCGGATTTAATATTGGTTTTAACTGTAATTGATGATGACCAATGATCATGCGATGAACAATTATGTTTCTCTTATTTTTACTTTATCATACGCAGTATGTAAAGTATTGTAATCGTGCCAAAAATTTTGTTGAGATTTTAGCGGAAATATGTCTTTTTTTGGGTCCCCTGAACATTTTTGACCAAGGTACAAAAAAATGTCTGTGTGTCTGTGTGTGTGTGTGTGTGTGTGTGTGTGTGTGTGTGTGTGTGTGTGTGTGTGTGTGTGTGTGTGTGTGTGTGTGTGTGTGTGTGTGTGTGTGTGTGTGTGTGTGTGTGTGTATGTGTGTGTGTGTGTGTGTACCCGTTTTTGTGGCGACGATTCCGGAGAAACTACTAAAGATATCGCGACGAAACTTCATATTTAGAAGTTTCATAACCAAACTGAGAGCTGAAAAGCTTTCTGTTGAAAAGGGTCCAAAGGAACTGGAGGTTTAGTCTTAGTATTTTTGAAAGATTTTGCAAATAAGCCGCCATTTCTGGAATTTCGTCGAAATAGTTAAATAATAAATTAAAGATGAGGAAATTCTGAATAATTTATGATTATGACATTTTTTTGTACAATCAATAGTACCTATAGTGGCATGAGCAAATTCTATTTCATCGACATCGGTCGTACTGCATTTAAACTAGTAGCCAGGATATGTTAGAAATTATGATTCTAATGACAGTAGGTAATGTCAGGCTAATGTTTTGACATGATTTTGACAACACCTACTGTCAATATAAGGTGCGTTCGGATATTATACACCGTCACTTTTTACACCGAATAACACGTAAGTGTCATTTGAACGGTGTACCCGGTGTCAACGGTGTACAATATCCGAACGCAGCTTAATCGACATAATATCTATCTAGTTCTACTAGTTTTATTTTAATGCAGATATAGGCGATCTCGATCAAATAGAATCTCATGCAGCTAAATTATTAATTTTATATATAGTATGATAAAGTCATGTGCCTGGCCACATCAGATTTTTTTAATTTATATAGGTACCTATACATAATTGACGTTACTATCACGTATATTACATTCTTTTAAATTAAAGAAACGATCTATTACACGGTGTTATTTAGCAAAAAATGTTTAAAAAACGTTATGTAAAAATAATACATACTTACAGGGTCTTTTATGAGGAGCTACCATTAGAAGTATATGGAGAACCAAATGAAATGATAGATTGAACCTTTGTGAAATTGTGTTGTTGGATACGATCTTTTTAACTAAAATATTTTCAGGTTTTTGTTACTTCCGGTTACACCGGAAATGGTATCAACTTTCATATTTCAAGGTAATTCAAATAAAATATTTATAAATTTTCCATTGTGTCGATTCCGAAGGTCCGTATGCCATAGGAAAGGAATTTCAATATTCATGAAAATTATTTATGCAAATTTTGATGTGGACTACAAATATAGAAATGCTTTCCGATGGCAGTTGCGTCTGATTATTGTCTGGTGTAATACATTATAAAATATAATTAAATGATAACTATAAGAGCACAAGTTATTTTCTTCTGAACTTCTCTAGATTTGCACTCTGGAGTATTGTGGTGAGTGTTTGTAGTGAGTTGGATAACATGTTTACAATAGCGACGACTGTGAAAGTAGGTATATATCATCGACTAGAAAACTCACACACAGTCCAGTTTGAATATTTGTACAAATAGAAAGCAATACATTTATTTCTTTAGGTTATACCATAGTTCAAATGTAATATATACGAAATAAAAACGGACATGTTTATAGTAGCGCCATCTACATCTGGTGCTTTTTTTTATTTTGAAGCTTTGGAGATAGGTTCACTTCAGTTCGGTATTTGAATTGAGACGGGAGCCTTAATAGAACCCCAAATGTAAAAATCCAGTTCAATGAATTTTTTTTTATTTATAATTGATCATTTGTTCCCTAACGCATTCTAGATTTTACGATATTTTCAGTTTCTACTGTTATGTTTAAAAGTCGATGTAAGTAGGTAAAAATGCATTTTAGGTAGCTACACAACATTTTACCTACCTACATAAAGTTGATCTAAAATTGTCCTGTATAACTTTTCGAAAAACTCTGACGCGCTGTAAGAATATCTTGCAGTCTCTTTTTATTGAAAACAATCAATATCTCAACAATAACACATGTTAGGTATATAAAATGCTACAAAATACAGGGTGTTCCATTTAAAATTTGAAAGTTGAGACCATATCCGGTGTAACCGGAAGTAACTAATATCTGAAAATATCTTAGTTAAAAAGATAGTATCTAACAACAACTCCACAAATGTTCACTCCATCATTTCATTTGTTTCTCCATATACTTCTCGTCGCAGCTCGTCGTATATGTGTTTAAACTCAAGAAGAGATAAAATTAACTCAATAACATCACAGTCAAGAAATTGTATACTTTTCATGCAAGCTTGTAGTCTGATCGATCATTAAAATCTCCATTAATAAATTTCAAAAATAGGCACCGTGAAAACTTCTACACAACTACGTAATAAGTGGCACGCATCATCGGTAATGACAATATAACAACTATCACTTATTGTTCTTTCATCTTGACTCGCTGACGTCTTACTTCAAATTGTGACGCAAAAACGTCGGAATGCGCTGAAATTGCAGTCGGATTTAATGACAACCCGAGCGATCTTCTGGTGTATAATAAAATCTCGTTTACACGGCAATATAAGGAACTGTTCCCCGACACTTGATGATAATATAATTAGGACCGTTGGACGCTACACTGGAATTTGCGTTTTTCTGACCTGCTACTTTTTGGTTAGCAGCTACGACAAAAATGTGTTTATTACGGTAGTTAATGAATGTCGTTTTTTCCTGGGTTCAGGTGTAGTTCATTTCACATAATAGGTAACACAGAAAAGTTTTTAAAAAGTAGGTAGGTATATTCTTTTGAATTTATTATTTTGTATCAAAACATATTAAAAACAAACATTACTTTAATATTTTTGTTTTAATTTAAAAAGGCGTATCTTTACACCAAAGAAATCTGTGCATGCAGGTTCAAGTTCTGATTTCGAAACAACGTACATTTTGCTACCCTAACCTTGACTATATGTAAGTCTTGGAAAACCAACCACTGGTCGAGGGTGTGCGACATCTACTGGTTGCCTCCGAAAATTTCTAGTCAATAATACGTCCACATAAATTCATTCAAGAAACTAATAATTTCTTTAATCACAGAACCATTTATTGGAACCTTAAAACGTCGCATTTTAACTCAACCAACAATTTCGTTAATTTAAAAAATTATAATTCTTTCACTCAACACTATCGTCATTATTTGAACTAAATAAATCTCGTTCGTTTAATATACAAATTGTAAATTTATTTAGGTTCATTCAGTTAAGTATTACTCAGCTTTTCAATACTATAGAATCTATTAACATTGACCGATTACTGATACAGTGCGTTGCATTGAAAAATTGACCGTAACACGGGCATTTGTTTATTTGTAATCGACTGGCATATATCCTAAGGCTATCGCTACAGTTTCAAAGTAACCTACAAAATAGTCCAGTTCCGTGTACTGGACTTGCCGCTCTTATTTCACCGTATACGCCGTGCTAAGAGCGTTAACATCATGTCGAAAATATTGCCCAACGTACACGCACTAATGTTGTATATAATATTCACGGTATCTATGAAAACATGTCGAGTTTAACACTTTTTTCTTGGTGGTAATTTAGTGTCCGCTAGAGAAAGTCTAATGGATTTAATATTAAAGGCTGATGGTCTGTAGATGTATTAAATTTTCGGCCACGTAAAGAAAAACTAGTTTATAATACGTACAGGATGTTCCAAAAAAGGTTCAAATTGTACTGTTGTAGAAACTTTTTCCACTTAATTTTAGGAGACCCGTATAATTTCTTAATATAATTTAGATTTGCTAGGTTTACATATGAACGCCAAACTTTTATATTGACATAAGGTTATCCTGAAAAAGTTGCGGCCAAATGTCCAGAATTGTGACATTGGCAATATTTGCCAATTTATAGCGACTAAAATCAATAACATAATTAAACTTCCACGATCTGAGCTAAAAGTACAAAGTTTCATGTCTTCTTTGAAACCATTTTGAAGATTGTAATAGAACATTGGATTAAGGCACTACAAAGTTACGAAGTATTAAAAAGAATATTGTAGAAAAATAGCTTCTTATATCTTTGCAATTGTTTATTAATTTACTATGTGGACATGTTTCGACAGTTTTAAACTGTCATCTTCAGCACATAATCTACAAAAAAGTACAATCAAAATTCACAAGAAAACCAACTGGTAGAGGCAAACCTACAGTCAAATCCGAAGAACAAACGGAATCTTTGGCGAGACGAATCCGAGAACACAGAACTCAATCTACATCTAATCTTTATAGACACAGATTGGACACAGGTCATAATATAGATTACACTAATGTTAAGCTTTTACATAGATGCCCTAAGGGCTACAGATTAGATTTGGTGGAACAACTTGAGATCGAGCGACATAAACAAAAGCCAAATTTCGTTTTACTCAACGATCAAACCAACTTCATTTACAAACCCCTTTTCACTTATCTACAGTAGTTCCCATATTCGTATCGCCAACAACCAAAAATTTACCCACTCTTGAGACTTGTATTATTTTATAGTTTTGTTCTGTTCTTGACAATATTCTTCAAATGATTTTTTTTTGATAGTTGTGTTATTTTAACGTTTAAATTTTCCTGTTCCTTATATTTCGTTTAATTGATTATTTATTAGAGTTATGCGATATGCACTATCTTTTTTTACTATATACATTTTCAGATTTATTGTATTCTCCATTTTCTTCTTGAGGTGTTGAATGACCTTCCGGCCATTCATAGTCGCTGTCTCGTTCGAACCGCCTACATGAATGATGTGTACTTATTCGACATTCTCCGAATTTGAAATTTGATTTGGGAGATAGTTGCTTGTTGTTTTAACTTTTGACTAGTCGACATGTAAGTTCAATAACTATTATTTTATATTCCTTAGCCTGAACAAAACTTTTTTGTTTCCGTTTAATTAGACACGTTTCCGTTTATCACCGTTTGGTTTTCCCTCCAATTGCTACAACTCTTTGCGGTGGCTTTCCCGATGCTTGTTCCGTTTGTGCTTCGGATTTGACTGTAGGTTTGCCTCTACCAGTTGGTTTTCTTGTGAATTTTGATTGTACTTTTTTGTAGATTATGTGCTGAAGATGACAGTTTAAAACTGTCGAAACATGTCCACATAGTAAATTAATAAACAATTGCAAAGATATAAGAAGCTATTTTTCTACAATATCATTTACTTTGCACAATGGGCTCAAACCAATTAAAAAGAATGACATGCTGGCCTTAACTTTTTCGAAAACCTTACGTAATAGGAAACTTTTGAGCTCCAATTCGTGTTCATCGCAAAGAAATCTGCAAAAAACGCTTATTCACTTTCCTTTTCCAAGATGCGTCTTTTTCAGATTTGCCAATATTTATAATTTTCATTTGTCTTTTCTCAAATATTTTGTTATGTAAGTCCACACAATTTGAACATAATAAATAAACTGAAACAACATCGCATTCAGAAATAAATGCTCTACAAAATTTTGAAGCAAAAAATGGTGCCGTTCAACTTAACAAATTACACACACACACAGAGAAAATGTTATCTAATGTGGAGAAAATAACATTCTTAACATAATTTGTCTGATTTAAGACAACACATACTTTTAATAAGAATATGTCTTTAATATAAAACAACCTAAATATTTGCTTTAAGGAAACGATTGTTTTGATTTAAGAAAGTCGTTGTTTTCAAAATAATGTGAAGGGTGCGGATAGATGGCGGTTTAGTTTCTCGTCGTAAGAGAGGTCTCCTAGAGGGTATATCACCGCATACATGTCTATGCAGAATCACTGATTGTGCTATTATTCCATCAATGTACCTGACGTAGAAATGTCTAACTGTTCTAATATTGATGGAAAGGGACTAAGAAGGGACACCCGGTGTCTTCTCCAGTTGGAAAATAACAATATTCTTCTTCGGACGCGTTAATTGCATTCACTGTAAAATATTGTTGCTTTCATAATAACATGTTCATATTAAAAAGAAGTACACTGAAAATTACACATAAATCATTGTGAAAATTACAATAGAAATGTGGTAAGTATAAAGATTGCACGTAATTCCAATTATTTTTACAAGTCTGTGTACTATTACAGCGACATTGCTGCTTTATTTCAATTACAATGATCTTTTAGTAAAAATTCAATGGAAATATACCTAAATTCGTAAAATTACAACGTATGTTGTGATTTTACTATTATAATAGCGGGTTTGTTGATATTGTAACGCTAAGGCGCATGCGCTACGTTTGATCAGCTGTTTTGCAAACGAACGCCGGCACGCATACCATCGACTGCAATATGTAGTTGGGCGCGTTGTATTTCTGTCTCCCGTAAGTAACAGTGATACAGTGAACTAAAACTTATCTAGATACCTTGTAGGTGTAGGTTAAAATACCATGTCACACTGCAGAACAATTGTATTGCCTTTGTAGATCACCAACGACGACAATTAGCCATTAGAAATTGATGTCTTAACGTTAACGCCATACCTAGATGAAAGCTGTAAGTACAGTCTTCTACGTTTCTTTGTGAAAATTTGCTTTAAGATTGAAGGGTTTTATACCAACAGAAAGATAATGTGCAATCTTCTTTCTAGGTTAACTTTTTGGTGTCTGTCTAATATGATTCCTTGGTATTACAGATACAGATGCGGAACACCTTGCACCAAGTGTGTTTGTCAGAAAAAGAGTGAACGAGTATATAGTTGACCGAAGTGCATTTATATATTTATACGTGTGTTTTCTTTGTTTAAGTATTTGCGTCCGCTAAGTATTTATTTTGCTTCTCTGTAGTTTTAATGTATTTTTATGTCCTTCAAACTATTTTATACTTGTCTCTATACCATTTTGTTTGACCGTACTATTGTAACGTTTGACTGTGTGCATATGTTACTGTTTTTTTTGTATTATATGATAGATAATATTAATATCTACTCAAGATCAGAATAAAATTATACAAATCAAAAATACTGCATATTTCATTGAATATTACACTGAAATAGATGTAAAATTATTACGCATTAGGTACATCATATTTCATTTAAAATTACATTTAAATTGATGTTCAAATATTACGCATTGCCTCATATATCACTTAAAATTACATTAAAATCGGTGTAACATTTCAGCCGAATTCTTGTAAAATCATAGTGTAAATATACAATGGCAATGTAAAAATACAATTGAGATGTTGAATTACACTGATTATCGCAGGGCAAAAAAAAACTACTATCCCTACTGTAAATTCACATCAAAATTTCTTTCAGTGTAGGTAAATGTTTCATCCAAGAATGTGAGCTGATTAATCTAACTACCCAACCTTTTCATTTAAAAGAACAAATTCCGGTCGAAACAACGGTTTTCTTCAATGAACAATATAATATATTCTTGCATATAATAATACATTTACACGCACTTATACTTGAAATCAAATTCTAATTTCGGTGAAGTAGTTTATTAGAATAAATTATACTTAGTAAAATCACATGCGATGGAGGTAACACAAATAGTTGCACACAACTAGAACTAAGACGAAGATGGAAGTGACGTACAAAAAAAGAATATGGTATTGGCTCGACCAGAATTCTGTCCAAAATGTTACCGAAAACATATAAATACGTTAAATAAACTAAGAAATCCTCAACACTTTAAATGTACGCTTAAACGCTTGCTACGTGTATGCTGATATTCAATGAACTATTTATTGCGCATATACAGTGTGTATCAGCCAAATGGAATAAATTCGATAATAAATAAATGGGGGCGTGTTTGAAAAAACGCTCGGACACGTCGATTTGTATTTGTGGTTGCGCATTTTTTTCAGTAAAAACTGTTTATACAGGGTGTCTCGTGTAACAATGGCCAATACTAACTTTCTTATTTTAAATGGAACACCCTGTATATTATTCAATTTTTGGATTCCTCAGTAAATTCTAGACATATTTTATGTACAATGTCCTATACCTATCTTCAATTGTTTCGGAAAAATTAAGTGTTTTCAGATTTATTTCAAAAATTAACATTAAAAAATAAAGTTAGTTGATTACAGAAATTCGATACAACACACTCAATACTTATTTAACATTTAGGTATTGATAACGATAAAGTAAGCAAAAACTATTGGCAAAAACCATTTCAGTGTTCTTTTTATGTACGGATGAAATAAAAACCAAGCTGCCCTAGCCTTAATAAAGTGTTGTCTAACTGCATGACAGGAGCTGTCAGTGTTATAGCTATGGTTATAGTCTTTTGAATTGCATTAACTGTGCATCATAAAAATGGTTCATTTAACAGAAATGCACAAAATAACCATTCTACAAATGATTGGTTATGGAGATAATACACGGATGGAAGTTGCTAGGTTAATTCAAGAAAAATTTCCAAATTTGCCGCCTATATCCCAAGGAACAATTAGTAAAATAGAGAAGCAGTTTCGCGAGCTTGGACATGTAAGGCAGATAATAAAATCAGCTGGCAATGCAACAAGTAACGATACCAAATTGTATATTATTCTTGAGTTTGAGGAAAACCCACATACTTCTACTCGACAAGCAGCCACAACGTTCGATGTTAGTCATTCAACGATTTTTAGAACATTAAAAGAAAATAAAATGCAACCCTATAAAATGATACCAACTCACGAGCTCATGGAAGATGGCTTTGATAGGAGAACGTATTTTTGCAAAGAAATGATGGCAATGTTAGATAACAATGTCATCCAATTAGAGCATGTTTTGTTTTCTGATGAGTGCACCTTTACGCTTCACGGTCATGCTAATCGTTAAAATTGCCGCTATTGGTCTAGGGAAAATCCACACTGGATGAGAGAAGAACATACGCAATACCCTGAAAAGGTTAATGTTTGGGCAGGAATTGTTGGAGATAATATCGTAGGTCCCTTTTTCATTGATGGCAATTTGAATGGCAATAATTATTTAGCACTGCTCCAAGATAATGTCTTGCCAACTTTGACAAACTTATATCCTGATCCAGCAAATCCACAAGTTCCAGCGAATATGATATGGTTTGCAGCAAGATGGAGCACCGCCCCATTACCGAATCAATGTCCGGCAGTACCTCAACCGAATGTCTACCAATCGGGGGATAGGCAGGCGAGGATCGATTGAATGGCCAGCACGATCCCCTGATCTGACGCCATTAGATTACTTCTTATGGGGATATGTCAAAAGTATTGTATACAAAACTAAACCCCTCGACTTAGCTGACTTAAGAAGACAAATAACGCTTGCGATTAGATCGGTTACGCCTGAGATGTTGATTAACGTCCGAAGAAATTTTTATTTAAGGCTAGGATGTTGCCAAGAAGTTCGCGGCGAGCATTTTGAACATTTCCTACATTAGCATTCACTTTTTTGTGTGTTTTATGTTATCAAGAAATAAACAGTATTATTTATTAGTTTTTTTTTCTATCGAATTTCTTTAATCAAATAATTTTACTTTTTTATGTTAATTTTGGAAATAAATCTGGAACAGTTGAAGATAGGTATAGGACATTGTACATAAAATATGTCTAGAATTTACAGAGGAATCCAAAAGTTGAATAATATACAGGGTGTTCCATTTAAAATAAGAAAGTTAGTATTGGCCACTGTTACACGAGACACCCTGTATAAAAAGTTTTTACTGAAAAAAGTGCGCAACTACAAATACAAATCGACGTGTCCGAGCGTTTTTTCAAACACGCCCCCATTTATTTATTATCGAATTTATTCCATTTGGCTGATACACACTGTATACAATCCCGCAGCAGTATTTGAACCCGGTCATATTCTACGGTGTAATAATAATAATAATATAGATAATGTAGATGTCTGATCTTTGCATAACTCTTTATTCACATAAATGCGGTCCTTCTATTGTATCTGAAAGGGGGACTTGATGTTTAATTGACGAGAATGACGCACGATCACTTCATGACAAAACGTCATGTGTAATTACGCTTGACATATGGCATTTGATATCAATGTGACCAATCTACAGAAGTGTAGTGTGAATGCAAAGTAGAAAAACAGTTTTGGTAATTTGTACGCCTTTTTGTAAAGATCTAGAAACAAAAGGGTCTAAAAGTAAACCTTAAACTTGCGTCCTTAAGTTTAATTAACGGAATTAATTAACTGATACCATGAGTAACTAAATAAAATTAAACCACTAATTGAAAGAGTAATAACTATCCGATTTAAATTTTAAATGCACAAACTTTGCCTATTTTCGAAGCAACAAATTAATAAATAATGCATACGTTCTAATAGACGAGTAAGAGTTCACTTTCTCCCGACAGCCGAAAGAAAAGCGATCATAGTGGCATGGGCGAACAGAAAACAACCGTTTAATTGTACTGAATTAAATTAAATTTGAATCGCAAGCCGTAATATCTCAGATTCCACGCGTCACAACAATGAGAACATCAAAGCCATTGTTTACGTGAATCACTTTTAATTTTCATATGGGGGGAAGGTCACGGGATTGTTTACGATACTTTATCGCCTAATTGTTCAACTGTTTTTGCATACAGTCATGTGTTTTATCTTCTACTTGGAGTTAATTATGTGAAATGTTTATGTAAGATGCAATAAATTATTAAGGTATCACCGCATTTGTAATTATTTTCGTAATTGAGAAGATAACTCATCTGTAGCCATTTTAATCAAGAAATATGAGTTTAAATATATGGAGAAATGCGGGTGATAAATTTGTTTGGTGTTATTGGACGCTAAAGATTTCCGATTGCATGTTGTGCTGCGGAAGCGCTCTAAATTGGACTGGTTTTACAGGATATCTTTTACTTTTAATTTAATTAAATGTTATGAGGTTGGTATGCCTAGTTTTAAATAGTGTTTAGTTTATGGTACCATATATCTCGTTTGTTAGTTGAATTAATATTCAGTGTAACAGGAAAGGATAATGACCAAGAATTCAAGGAAAGCCTGCTTACAAAACATACAAGGAGTTAAAAAGTTAAATGAACACAATATAGCAGCTTCCATAGAAGGTTATTGTAAAGCTTACAATTATTATTGTTTTAATGGAATACAACAAAGAATAGTCATACATATAGGTTGTCCCATTTTTCTTCCCAAAATTTGTTTTCAGATAGTAAAATGTACCTACCTAATACTGAGTAAAAAGTTTCATATGGAATTATTTGTTTTTCCAATTCATTAAAGACTTACAGCCATATCATCTAAGGCAGAGTTTCTAAATCTTTTTGCCCTCGCGGAATTTTTGAAATTGGGTTAGAACCCCAATAAAAACGTATTATACCGGGTGACCCACGCCGTAAGTACTCTCTTTTATTTTTTTTGTTAATAAAGCTGGACGAATGAAATTTGGGAAAGTGTTAATAGACAAAAAATTCCAAAAAACTCTTGAGATTAATATGACTTCCGGTTTTTCCGGAAATGACGTCATAATTGAAATTTTAAATGGCACCCTATATTCTTTGTGTGATATTTTTAATCGCAGGATGACATTCTGAACACAAAAACATTGCGATAGTCAATTTTTATCATCAAGGCACCGCAAAAATACCTTTTTTGTGCATTAATCTAGGTGGAATTGGTGAAAATGGTCGAAAAATGTCAAATAAACACCAACTAAATCGATTTTTGCCGACATTGCATTACTGGCGCCCTCTAGCGTGATTTAATTGGTGGCACGATTACAATACTTTACATACTGCATATGATAAAGTAAAAATGCCAATTTTTGGAATATTCTTGAGGTATAATTTTTGGTTTTTCGGAAAATGATATCATGTCGTTTTAAATGGCACAATATAGTATTCTTGTGATATTATCAATCAGGATGGCATTCTCAACAGAAAAACATATCTATCGTCAATTTTTGCTACCTGGGCAACGAAAAAATTACTCGTACCTACACTGATTAATTATTCGACAGAAAACATTTGTTCGGTTACGAAAACCAAATACTCGGTATTGATATTAAGTTGAAAATCGTGTCGTGGAAATGTTATTTTAAGCAGGAAAATCAAAAATAAAGAAACATTATGACCTTTGATAGATTTTGATTTATTTGTTATACTTATTGCTGTTGACTCATATTTATAGTTGCTAATTGTTTATCGTTTTTTAAATTGTTGGTTCTTACTTAATGTGTTGTTTATTTCGTGATTATTGTTCTTTGAGCTGCAGTTTAAAAAATGTATTTTCTAAATTCATGCTCAAAGAATGAGATAATCAGTGGAAACTTAAGTAAGTAAAAAAAAAGATTTAGTAAAGATTTGAAATTTTTTGTGATTTTTTCGTTGCCTTGGTGATGATGGATATGTTTGTATGTTCAGAAATCGTCCTGATTGAAAATAACATTTCCGGAAAAACCGAAAGTCATACTAATCTCAAGAATATTCCAAAAGAACTGCATTTTTTGTTATTATATATACGGTTAAATGGTATTTGTTTCGAATTCATTAATGATTTCCTAATTTAATTCTTATAATCAATACCTAGGCATACACAAAATGATTCATCTTCTTGTGCATCGAACATTGTGTGCAACTATGTTAATGATACACAATATGCCTTTCGCAATACCACAAAACAGCTTCCTGCGTCTCGATAATTACAGCATACAGCGGAACCATTAAAGAAATCGAACACCCAGCTCTCGATTATAATTCTATTTACGGTAGGCACCAGTTAATAATAATAGCAGCGAAGTTATCGCCGATCTCTTCTCGGAATCGCCCTCAGGTCCGAGCGGCACGATTTGAAAATCGCCGTTGCTTTACTGCTACAGTTACAATTAAAGGGAAAGCTGGGCAAGGCCGTTCTTCCATCAATACAAATCTGGGTGACGTTTCCTCCATACTATGAAAGTGATTGCTTCTCCACACTTTGCACCGCGACGCATGCAGAAGAAAAAAATTAACCGTCTTTTTGCTCTTGTTTGTGTTTGAAAGCGACGTTTCTAAGCGCGACAAATTAGGATACGACGTCAAAGAGTGTTTTCTTTTGTTTTGTCCGAGCGGAAAAAGTATAATCGTACACAATTCTTGGCGCAAGGACGCTGCACCCGATTTAGAAGAAAGTATACACGCGTTTTGTTGGCTTTAATTGAAAACGTGCGCTTCGAAAGTGTCCGGCGTGTTATTTTTTGCACCTGCTAGGAATGTAGAACCATATCAAAATCGGGTAGTGTATGTGTTAATTATATTGAAAGGTGTTAGGAGCAAAAAGACTGCGATATGAAATGATCACACCCATAGCCGGTGGTCAAAAGTAAACTGATGAAAGCTATAATATGTTTTGACTGTAGTTTACTGTTTGATTATATTGATTAAGTATGTTATAAACTGCAATTATTACTGCCAATGCGTTTAGACTTAAACATTATTGAGATTGAAACAAAGTATGATTTTTGGTTTGAAATCGGTTTGAATGATTTCATATTTCAGGCCAGGGGCCTATTTCATAAAACTACTATGCAACTTTTCACTTTGCACTTTGCAATTTGCAATTTTTGAAAAGTGCAAGGTTTTCATCGCAAAGTGAAACGTTGCAAAGTAGTTTTATGAAATAGGCCCCAGATCTAAACATACCTAATATAAAGAAAATTAACAACGACCTTTAAGAATCAAATATCCATAAATGAAACATATGAAAGCGTTTATCCCAGAGCAATTAATTGTCACTCTGGACGTCCTTAATTCTATTTTTCCTCCTTAATTTGTTCCTTTATATTCATACTTAATTTCTGTGAAATTTGAGAGCAATCATTACATATTACCTCATGCCTGAAGCTGCTCAAAATAGAGAATAAATTTAATTTAATTTTAATATAATCATATTAAAAAAATAAAAACATTTTTATTTCGTTTTACTATAATAAACGTACATGAAACAGTTATTAACTTAAAAAATAATCAGTTAAGTTTTGAGTGTTGATATCAGAGCATTTCACGTATTTCAAAATACTTGCTTTTTAATATAATTAATATAATTAAATTAAACATTGTCTTCAAGCTTTCATTACTTAAACCAATCTTTAGAAAACAACAATACCTGACAGAGTTATCGCTCAAAATCTAACATTGCTTTTATTTGAATATTTTTTTTTCCACACAAATGTGTGACACAAACGTATGTATAAGTATAATTTAAATCTGCTGCTCATCCTGGTAAATTGACTTTAGAAGAAGAGCATTACTGTGGCTTTGAATTTGATCTTACATTCCAGATGAGATTACTAACATATCGCGAAACAAATACTAAGCTTCTGTGGAAGAAAATGTGTCCTACCATTAGTAAGAAATTATTAAATAATTGAAACATAATGATTTACAATTCTAGATCAAAATAGGTGTCTTAATTTAATTTCCGAAAAAGCCACGAAACATTATAGTAAAATTCAAATTTTTTGACAATAATTGAAATACGTAAACAATAAGATTTTGAAGAAAATTATTTACCTGAAGGCTTTCACGATAAGAATGATATTTATAATCATCTACGGACTTTTTTCCCCGTTCTTTTTACTTTATCATACGTAGTATGTAAAGTATTGTAATCGTGCAAAGAACAAATTGAGATTTTAGCGGAAATATGTCTTTTTGGGAACATTTTTGACCAAGGTACAAAAAATGTCTGTGTGTCTGTACCCGTTTTTTGTGTCGACGATTCCGGAGAAACTACTAAAGGAATCGGGACGAAGCTTCATATTTAGAAGTTTTATGACCAAACTTAAAGTTGAAAGGCTTTCTGTTGAAAGGGGTCCAATAGAACTGGAGGTTTAGTCTTAGCATTTATGAAAGATTTTGCAAATAAACCGCCCTTTCTGGAATTTCGTCGAAATAGTTAAATAATAAATTCTATCTCATCGAGATCGATCGTGTCTGCATTAAAATAAAACGAGTTAGCCAGGATTTGACAGATATTTTTATATTATTGACAGTAGGTATTGTCAAAACATCACCGCTTGACACTACCGCCTACTGTCATTAGAATGAAAATATCTGTCAAATCCTGGCTAACTAGTTTTATATTAATGTAGACACGGCCGTTCTCGATCAAATAGAATTTGCTCATGCAGCTAAATTATTAATTTCAGCAAAAAATGTCATAGACATAAATTATACTAAATGTCCTCTACTTTAATTTATTATTTAACTATTTTGACATTTGACATTTGACATTTTGACAATTACAGAAGTGGCACCTCATTGCAAAATCCTTGAAAAATGCTGAAAAACCTTTTCAGCTCTAAGTTTGGTCATGAAACTTCTAAATATGAAGTTTCGTCCCGATACCTTCAGTAGTTTCTCCGAAATCGTCGCCACAAAAACGGGTACACACACACATACACACACACACACACACACACATAGGTACACACACACATACACACACACACATGCAGACATTTTTTGTACCTTGGTCAAAAATGTTCAGGGGACCCAATAGGACATATTTCCGCTAAAATCTCAAAAAAATGTTTCGTCACGATTACAATACTTAATACTAATATGATAAAGTGCTTACTTAATACTACGTATGATAAAGTAAAATGTAAATAAATCCATCTAAGTAAAAACATTAAAAAATAATAAAATATTTTTTTTTCTAGAAAGTAAAAGTTATTTAGAGTAGGTACTTAAGAAGTTTTATATGGACTTAATGTGTTGGTCAGTTTCTGAAGAAGTTGAGCGGTTTAAAATACGGTTCTGGAATATTTCAAACGGCTGTAACTTTTTAATGAATTGAAAAACAAAAGTCCATATGAAACTTTTTCTTCAGTATGACATTTATTATCTGAAAAATAGTTTTGCGGGAAAAAATGGACACCCTGTAAGAATGGGAAAATTTTCGAGAAAAATACAATTAAAAAATATGAACAATTATAGGATTTTATGAATTGATGATAGACTCGCGATTTGTGTATAGAATTACTTGTCCTAAAAACGAGTCCGGGCTCAAAGAATTGTCTATAGTTTAAGATTTTCGAAAAGAAACAACAAATAACGCAATAACCTGACGAGATATGCACATTTCAAGCGGCTTCAATCGAAAACGCCTATTCTTCTTCCATAAAGAAGCAAAAGTTATCAATATTAATCTAATCTTCAACTGTCCTTTTTCTCATTAAATTTAGAAATTTTGAAATTGCAATGGTATGTGACAACCTCAATCTCATCTCTTTTCTTGACAGCACCATTTCATAAGACTCGACTATAATACTTTTCTATTTTTCTACGCCACAATAATACAAAATTCAATAAATAAAACCGACAATAAC
The DNA here is from genome assembly GCA_963966075.1 of Aphodius sticticus. NCBI lineage: Eukaryota > Metazoa > Arthropoda > Insecta > Coleoptera > Scarabaeidae > Aphodius > Aphodius sticticus. The sequence continues at coordinate 69,516,502 of OZ014509.1, forward strand.
AATCGAATAAAACCGACAATAACAATCGAATCAAACCACAAAATTTAGAAAACAACCTCTCTGACTGACAGTTTAATCAAATAGATCCGATTTCGCTATTTTACGTTCACACAACCGTAAGCAATGTTTACGTCATACAAACCGCAAGAATAATATCCATTCGTTCGAAAATTCACGACAACGCATTGTCATTCAGCGCGCATTCCCAGGGTTGACTTTTGTCACAGTCTCCTGTCAAATTTCCATCACTTTATCACACCGTTAAAAAACCGTACCTCAAACTTCCTGTTGACGACTCAGCTTTTGTAGACGCTTCATATTTGTTGACGTTGCTATGATCGATGTGGATTGTCATCGTGACAAAAACGAAGCCGACTACTTGATTGACTTGGAAGACATCCAATGTAGGTCGACGCTATTAAAATATGAGGAAGAAAAAGCTTAGAAGTCTCGCGTTTTCTAACTCTTCAAATAAACATCATTAGTTTTTTTGTTACGCCCACTTGGTTAGCACTTGTTTATGATTAATTGGAAGAAGTGATTGTCTTATCCTTTGCAGGATTATCGACGAATTTGGTTTTTTAAAATGCTATTGAAGGGTATTTCTCGTTTGGGTGAAGATATCTAATTTTACTGCGAAGAAGTGCTTTCACTCATGTACGCAATTTCACGCTAGTTTAATTTTTTTGGTCTTATTTTCATCATTTTGCGTCTAAACGACGGGCATTATAAGAAAGTCGTACGCTCCTTGGGGTTTATTTTAAATTGGAGAATGTTGATGGAGAATGTGTTTTGGATTAAAGAATGCATCGGTTACCACGTTAAAAAATTAAATTAATTTAGGAGAAAGACTTTGACTTTTGAAATAAAAGTGAAAATTTAATGCTTATAACTTAATTTAAGAAAGTTGTCGTAGTGATATGTAGCCAAAATATATTGCAGATCTAATTTTTGAATGTAAACAATTTAAAATAAACTCGATTCGTGAGCCGTGCTTCAGTGGTCAATATTGCACTTTTAGCTGTTTTTTTTTGTAAATTAACTTAAAATAGTCGTTAGATAGGTGGAAAATAGTGAAACAAATCTCAGCCATATAGGGGATGTTTTAACGGGGTTGAAACATATGTTTGGCACGAAGATTCTGAAATCTTGTCTGAAATCTTGTAAGGTAAACGTCCCAAATTCAGACACTGTCCTAAATTCCGAGGATAACATTAAGAAAATTCTAATAATATCTATATAGGCTGACTAAAAATGCTTTATATTCTCATAATAATACGGTGTACTACTCTTTTAATCACTATTATTTACAAATTTAGGGGTGTCGGAATTAGGTAAATGTAAATATAGCACACCCGTACATCAGACATGTGTGTCGGAATTGTGTACATGGTTAGAAGTAATACATATGGCTCTATTGCTGTCTTTACACAAGAAAGTAACATATTTTACATCGTTTGCTATATTACAATTAATTGTACGCATTTTGTCCAAATGTACCACAAGTGTCTGATTTAGGATCACTGAGGTGTCTGATTTCGGATCAAAATATGCGCTTAGTGTCGGAATTAGAGGCAATTGTTAACTAATAATATATAATATAAATTACATAATTATTATCACATTTCTTAAAAAAATGAATAGCCAGATATACAGGGTTAGCCAAAATTACCGGAACACCTAAATAATTCTCCAACCGTAAGAAATTTCCAAAAATTGTTCAAACAAAAGTTGTTTGGCTTTAAACAAGCTATCATTTAACTATATTTTCAATACACAGGCAGCTCTTTTTATTATAGAAATTTGGTGACATTTCCTTTTTTTAAATACAACACCCTATATATTATTAAAGTTTTTAATTCTACGATTAATTGTAAGAATATTTTATACGAATCATTTTTTTATAAAATGCATTATTTTTTAATTAGAAGCTATTAACCAAAAATAGTCAAAATTACCGGAACACCTTAATAATTGTCCAACTGTACAAAAAATCAAAAGAAGTTTCAAATAAAAGTTTTTTGGGTTCAAACAACCTCTCGTTCAAATATATTTTTAATATACTGGGTGTTTATTTAATTATGGACAGAACACCCTGTATATTCAACATTTTTTAATGCTAAGGTTAAGTCTAAGAATGTTTTTTTAATGAAGATTAAGTTGGAATTATTTCCTTATAAGATTTTAACTTTTTAGTTATACATAAACAATTAATCAATACTCATGAACTTTTACTTTAACCAAACCGGTAAACAATAAAAAAATCAAAAGGAAATAACAACACAATTAAATAGAATTAAATTAAATGTTCAAACTGTCACATTAAAATAAATGTGTATGTAGGTATGTGCGAAAATATATAAGATTAGTAGTTTTGCTTAATTGTTCATAACTCAAAAACAATGCATTTTCAAAAAAACATATTTCTATAAAATGTTCTTAGAATTAATTTAGAATTAAAAAATAAAATTTTACAGGGTGTTCTATTAGAAAATGGAATGGTTTGCAAATTTCCATAATAAAACGAACACACTGTACATTCAAACTATATTTAAACGAGAGGTTGTTTAAGCCGAAAAAACTTTTATTCGAAATTTTTTTCGAATTTGTTTGCCGTTGGAAAATTATTTAGGTGTTTCGGTAATTTTGACAATTTTTAGGTAATAGCTTCTAATTAAAAATAATGCATTTTATAAAAAAGATTCGTATAAAAAATTCTTAGAATTAAAAATGTAATAATATATAGTGTGTTCTATTTAAAAAAAGAAAATGTTACCAAATTTCTATAATAAAATGAAAATATGTTTAAAAGATAGCTTGTTTAAAGCCAACTTTTGTTTGAACAATTTTTGGAAATTTCTTACGGTTGGAGAGGAATTTAGGTGTTTAGTTTAGGTAATTTTGGCTAATCCTGTATGTAGAAAGAATTATTTGCTTAAAAAAGTTACCTTATGTCACTTTGGATTAATTTGGATCATACCGCTAAAATAATGTTGAACGGTTAGATTTTCGTATTTTCAATTATGGTCCGTGATGTCAACGCACTCTACAACAGTTCCAGAGTTATCGCTACCAATATTTTGAAATCAGTCGTGATACAATAAATTACTACCAGCGACACAATGGCCCTTCTGGTGCTGATACAACACATCACGCAATAAACACTTGCTGCTTAGAATAAGGTGCTGAAATTGTCAGTTGCCAGCAATAAAGTACAAACAATTCTACATTGCAATTACAGTATAACTTACTTGATACTATCGCGAAGCCTACGCTTCGAGAACTCGTAATATATCTGCCAAAGATCAATAGTATATAACCAACTGGTTTGCATATGATTCCTATTCATTTCCCTATTTTTGCTTACCACGTATTATCTTTAAACTATACAAACTTACTTATTTTTAAATAGCTAAAACAGTCTTGTATTGTTGTAAAAAGTGTCACATGGTTACATCGTGTTCATAATTGTGATCCTTTTATGGAAAGTGGATCTCATTTTAGAAGGATTCCCTTCTTCTACTGTAGGCGCGTAACTATAGTATCGAATCGTTCTGTGTAGGCATTTGTAGAAAGTAATTTTAATTGTTGACCATCTACGATGAGGCTGACACGTTCTGGTAGAGCGCGTGGAACGTGAAATGACTCTATGTCTAATCGGAGTGTTCGTACGTTACAGGTGCTTCTATTCAGAAAAAACCGCAGGTGCGTGCGTGCCTGTGAAGATTGGAATGATGTAACTGCATCTGATAGGCCTGGTGAAATTAAAAGTTTAGGATGTGTTGATAATTTAGTAAAAACGTGTGTGTTAGAAAACGTTTGTGTTCTAATCTTGACCAGAAGTTTTAATGCAAAGAAGATCTACTTTAGCGTCAAAATGTTGATAAAATAATTTCTCTACCTTATACTAGAAGTAATATTAAAACTTATTTCGTACATACAATTTATGAATTCATAAAAAAATTGGCAGTTTGACGTCAGATGTGAATGACATAAATAATTTGTATGACTAAAGTCCTGTAATTTTTATAATTCTTAATTCAAAACTATTAGATCTCTATCATTTTAATTACTTAATAGACTTTACAGACCCTGAAAAAAAAAACAGTTAAAAATTAATAAAAAAAAAACTAGTTAATATTGTGGCTATTTCAACAGTAGGAATAACCACACATAATTATATGTGACTTCAAGTTGTTCATGTTTGGTACAAAGATTTAAATGACATATTTTTGGTTCTAGCATAGGTACTAGCATTTCTTTTGATTCTGCACACAGCGAAGTATATTCTCAAAACGTGAGAAAATTATTTACTTGCGGTTATTGCTTTAGATGAAAGTTAATATTTACTTGGTTTGAAACAATTTCTTTCATTTAAGAATTCCTTGTTCTCACAATTCAAGAATATCCCAATCTCAGAGTTATTAGTTTCGGTTAAGTATATAATTTTCAAACCGAGTAGTTTAAATTCTCAATTCAAGAAGTTGATCAATATCTTGAATCAAGTAAGCCATTGCTTGCAACGCGCTTGCGCATTTACACTCAAACGTGCACGAACGTTGCCGAGATTTAAGATTTTTCGCATCGGCCTTTGCCTTCAGTTAGTTGGGGTCTGCTATGGCGTCGTGTTCGCTGACTACCGAGTATTGTCCGGGAAGAGTTCAATATGTAAGTATATCTTTACTAATTTCGTAGGTACTGTACGCAATAACTACGCGATCTATAATATTATGAAAGTATATAGTTTTAATTTTGCGTGACTAGCCTACAGTACTTATGTTCAACGTATTTGCGACGCAGTTCGTAGTTGTGACTTGTGACGCACACGGTACGTAAATTTTGCCTAGCCATATAGTGGTCACAGAAAACTTACTTGTGTAATATAATGGAAACAATTTGATGTCTAATAGAATATGATGTTTTTCTTTCATGCCTTAGATATTGTAGGTAGTGATAATTTATAAATAGGTAAGTATATATGTAATTAAGCATGGAAATTTCATACAATAAAACAAATATCATTCGCTAAGTTACTGTCTACTTATTTCACACAATTCCCTACCTTTTTTAAAAAAAAACTAAGACAGTAATTTCTATTCAATACATTAGGATCATGTTCTTGAACTAATAATAAATATACTCATTTCAAGCAAATATTTTCTCATTGTCAAGCATATATATTCACTTTAAGAAAATTCCATTATTCTCAACGTGAGAATAGTTTTCTTGAATGAATAATATCTATACTCATTGCAAGTAAATATTTTCTCAGATATACAAGCATATGATCATTTCAATTCAACAATATCTCTTTATTCTTAACTTGAGAAAATATCTACTTGCGGCTATAGCAAACTAATCATTTACTTGGATGAAAGCATATTGCTTTGAGTGAAGTATTTACTTTTCTGTGTGTGCTCACCCGTTCTCCAAACGGATGTCCTCTTTCTACTTCTTTTTGAATCGATAGATAAAATAGCCTATTAGTTACGAAACCAGAATCATTGAATTAAATTATAGCAATAACCTAACCTCTAATAACTCACTTCCTGTAAAATATATTGATAGACATTAGGTGCCACAAAGACACCTGTATAAACAGAAATAGAAACAAAGTACATTAATGGCATTAAAATATCGAAATTCACGCTTCTTACAAATATAAAAGTTGTAGGGTGTCCCTCACAGGGTTACAGGGTCTACAGAGTGTCCCATAACGACGTATCAATACAAACTTATGATTATTTAAATTAAATACTAAGTATTTATATTATTGCAGTTTTTGATTAAGATTTGTATAGTAATTATTATGACATCAACTAGTATTAGCTATGTTAAATTGTTTCTGAAATATTATGAAATTAATGTCAAAAACGGGCATTTTTACAAGATGGACATTTGTCAACTGAATAAATAATAATTATCAATGGTTTCCACAAAAATATTTTGAAAATGACCTCTTATTCTATTCTATTATGTTATCGTAGTTAGTTTAGTAATATTCGCATAAATTTCTTCTTACCTACGGGAAAAGTTGTACTATTTCAAGATGATCAATTGAACGTGTGAGTGGAAGAACAGTAATATTCCAAAAATATCAAAAAAAAGTTGAGATAGCCATTTTGTAGTTTAAATGTAGGTCTATCGTTTAGTGGATCAAGAGTAATATTCCCTTCTATCCTGTCTGTGTAGTAATGCTTAGAAGTTTGCAATGAGTGGAAGAAAGATAACATTCCAGGAATGTTACTGTTCTTCCGTTCAGACGTCGTGCTCGCGTGGTACTTTCGTCTGCCACAGCGCTCGCATGTTAGTTTTGTCGTTACTAGTTTGTTGTTTGAGGTTAGGTTGTGGCCAAAAGTTGTGCTTAACAACAAGTGCTTAAAGTGTTAAAGTTTTATCCGTATACTAATAAAATAAAACGGCCACTAATCGACGTCGCGTCGGAAGCGGTTCGGCCCGATTTTCCTAACGCAAAGGGTTTTCTCCCACTTTTGGATTATGGATTTTGGCCGGCTGCGGCCGATCGCCCTACCTTCTGTTAAAGCCGCGGTTTGAGTCGTGATCAAGTCTTCATCTCCATAAAGCTCTATGATTTTTTAGTAGTGTACCAACTATTCTTTTGCGAGAACGGCGGTTGCTACGCAACGACCACAAAGTCCGGTCGAACAGCTGTGCCTGTTGTAGTAATATATTGTACTTAATAGTAATAATAGTGTTCTCTACTACGTGAGCTTTAGTTCATACAGTGTTGTGTAGTCATTTGAGCTTATCAGCAAGTGCTAAGTTTAGTTTAAACTATGTCATCTGACTCTGAATCTGACGCAGAACAGCCTAAAAGAAAGACTAAACAATGCCATTTAAAAGAGAATGAAAAAGTAAATAGGGCAAAGGCATAGGAGTTTGTTACCCACAGAGGATATTTTCTAGTAGAAGCTAGAACAACGGGTCCAGACTAGGGCTGTGCAAAAAAAAAATCGATCGATCGATCTAATCGATTCAGATCGATCGTTCGATCATCTTATTTGAAAGATCGATCTCATCGATGTGATCGATCTTTTGATGATACGTTGCCGGACACGTGTCGTGCGTATATGGAAGAACTTAAAGATCGACCGATCGATCAGATCGATCTTTCAAATAAGATGATCGAACAATCGATCTGATCGATCAGATCGATCGATCGATTTTTTTTGCCCAGCCCATCATGATCTATCGCTCGATCATGATCGATCCGATCGATCTTTCCAATAAGATGATTGAACGATCGATCAGATCGATCGATTGATTTTTTTGCCCAGCCCATCATGATCTATCGCTCGATCATGATCGATCTGATCGATCCGATCGATCTGATCGATCTATCCGGTCGATCTGATCGATCTAATCGATCATGATCTATCGATCGATCATGATCTATCGATCGATCATGATCTATCGATCGATCATGATTGATCAGGTCGATCCGATCGATCAGATCGATCTTTTAAATAAGATGATCGAACGATCGATTTTTTGCCCAGCCCATCATGATCTATCGCTCGATCATGATCGATCTGATCGATCAGATGGATCTCAAATAGTGATCGAAATAATAATAATAATAATAATAAATGCCTTTATTAACCCCCAAAACACATACAGTTATAACAAACAATAGAAAAGAAAACACATATTTTAGGAGGCTAATAGGTGCGGGTTAAGGATCGATCACAAATTTCCAAGAGCGCCCACCCCTAGGCCAGACTGTGGTTGCAAGAAACAGTGTATGGGAGGTTTAACTGGTGAGGAGAAGGAGGCTATAATAAAAGCGTGTGGTTCGGCGGCTAGATCGCATTTACATACCTAAAGAGTATGAAGACATCATCGCAAACGCCAATAAATCTCACCCAAAGTTTGAAGTAAAGGAAGTAAAAAATGAGCAAGAGAACAACTTGATTCAGTGGAAGAAAGATAATATTCCATGACACATTATAGTAAATATCTACAAAACTAACAATGCGTGTCATTTCCCATTTTGAGATAATATTTAGGGCCCATAGATCTACACATTTACAATAGTCCGTTTTTTTGTATTCAGTTTTTTCTTATTTACCAAAAAAGATGTTTTTGGAATATTACTGTTCTTCTTCTCATACGTTCAATTAGTTCATAGGTATCGAATTTCTAAAATAGAACAGTTCTGAAGAAATCAATGAATGGAATAATGAAACTAGACATTTGGAAACCAAACATGTTTCTACCAACACCCTGCATACAAGGTTTATTTTCAATCATATCAAGCTCTCTCTATTTTTAATATAGTCCTCACAGTCTATAGAACAAGAAATTGCAAATAAACAAACACATTATCTTTTGCTTCTCTGAGCATTGGTTGATATACTCGGCCAACCTTAGATTAGCAGCTATTTCAGAGGACTATATGTCGTCCAAAAAAGGAAATCCTTGCATCAGAATTAAACGCACCATCGCACAAAAGCAAATTCTAAACCACAATACAGATCGCATAGATTACTCAGTACGCTCCGTTCAACAAAACACTAAATTACAATCCTTCGTTCGCTTTTCAAAAGCAAATCGTAGCGGTACTTTATCTGTCCGAACGAATTTCATCCAAATTACCCTGACACATATACCATTTTCGGCACCTCAACGACGTCTTCATGCCATCCAATCTTCCTCCCATCCAACGATGACTTTTCTATTAACAAATCCGTCACCTTCCTCACCTCGAGGTACCTCTTCCCATTCACAGATCCACAGATTGTTAATTAAACGTCTTCTTCGTCTCGTCTTCGTGTTGTGTAAAGAACCGCGGAGGAAAAGACGTTTCTATATTTGTTAAAATCTAATTGGTGTCGACTACGCTGCGAGTTTAGAGGTGTGGACCCGCGGGCTTAGAACGTGCTGTTTGCTGCTGTTGAGAGTTGAGACGAGCAGCGGTGAAAGAGATCGGAGGCCGCTCCTAAAATGCTGAGGTCCGAGCCTAGTCTTTCGTTCTACATGCCCGGCGAAATGCGAGGCGATCGGCTCGCTTCTTGAGCTAGTTTTAACGCGAAAGTAAAGCGCTGTACTCAGAACGTCATTTGCCTCTATCTCTACGCATCAGAGCTGTATTATTACGTTTAATTGCTTTAGCTGTAAAAGTAAAATGTACAATGCAAATTGCAAAGTTTTTCTTTGATGTTTTTCTATTTCGAATTGTTCTAAGAGGTCCATTTTATTTCATTTCTTACGTTTGTGGATTAATTTTGGTTAATCTATTGTTTTATGTTCCGCTAATCGTTTCGCTAACTTTCTTCCGTTTTTAACGGCATAAAAAGCATTACAATCTCTAAGCAGTTGACAAAGTATAGATTCCTGACTCTTGCATAATATGTTTGGGGGTTTTTAAATTTGAAAGAAACTTATGTATGACTTGTATATACGTAATAAAACGCAGGAAATATAATGAATTTTAGCAAAATTGTATTTAGTTTTATACCGATTTATAGTAGGTAGGTGAAGAGTTTGTAGATTTTAATTGGAGGGGTTTCTGCTATTTTCAGAATATCCCACGCTACAAACAAATTACATTTATGGCTTTAAGAAATCGAAATTAACGTTTCTTTCATACATCAAAGTTGTAGAGAGTCATTCGCTCTACAGCCAGTAAATATTTTTATGTTTACAGGGTACCATACCAATATAAGTCGTAAAAATAAGTCGTATGACAACCTACAAGCTGTTACACAACGTATGGTGATGACAATAACAGTTTTCTAATTTTAGTTTAGTTTTTTTTTTAGTTTAGATATTTTAATAAACTTTTGTTAGATTAAATACTTTACTGTCTAACTTATCAAAATTAATATAAAATTAAAACAGATAAAATCCATGAATAAGTACGACTTCCGGTTTTTCCGGAAATGACGTTCGCATTGATATTTAGAATGGCACTCTATATTATTTGTGTGATATTTTCAATCAGGATGACATTCTCAACAGAAAAACATATCAATCGTCAATTTTTATCACCAAGGCAATGAGTCATGAGTCAAAATGAGTCATTTTTCCCATGTACTTTTTGGGTACACTGATTATTCGATAGAAAACATTTTTCAAATTCCAATGATACCAAATACTTGATATTTAGCTGAAAATCGTATCGTGAAAATGTCGCTTAAAACAGGGAAATAGAAAAAAATCTGTTGTGGCCAGGCACATGACTTTATCATACTATATTTAAAATTAATAGTTTAGCTGCATGAGACTCTATTTGATCGAGATCGGCCATGTCTGCGTTAAAATAAAACAAGTAGAACTAGACAGATATGTCGATTAAAGCTGCGTTCGGATATTGTACTCCGTTGACACCGGGTTCACCGTCCAAATGACACTTACGTGTTATTGGGTGAAAAAAGTGTAATACAATATCCGAAGGCAGCTTATATTGACAGAAGTTATTGTCAAAACATTAGCGGTTGACACTACCTACTGTCATTAGAATCAAAATTTCTGACATATCCTGGCTACTAGTTTTAATGCAGTACGACCGATCTCGATGAAATAGAAATTGCTGATGCAGCTAAACTATTGATTGTACCAAAAAATGTCATAGTCATAAATTATTCAGAATTTTCTCATCTTTAATTTATTATTTAACTATTTCGACGAACGAAAGAAATGGCGGCTTATTTGCAAAATCTTTCAAAAATGCTAAGACTAAACCTCCAGTTCCTTTGGACCCTTTTCAACAGAAAGCTTTTCAGCTCTAAGTTTGGTTATGAAACTTCTAAATATGAAGTTTCGTCCCGATACCTTTAGTAGTTTGTCCGGAATCGTCGCCACAAAAAACGGGTACACACACACACACACACACACACACACACACACACACACACACACACACACACACACACACATACACACACACACACACACACACACACAGACATTTTTTTGTACCTTGGTCAAAAATATTCAGGGGACCCAAAAAGACATATTTCCGCTAAAATCTCAAAAAATTTTTTTGGCACGATTACAATACTTTACATACTGCGTATGATAAAGTAAAAAATTTGGGTTAATGATCATTGATCGGTCAGCGTAGTGAAGTATGGCTGACTACTAACATCCGAATTTGACACTTCTCAATAGGGATGAGTCGTTCGCGAACGAACCGTTCAAAATGAACGGGTCAAATGTCTGAACCGTTCGATCCGGTTCAACCCTGGCAAACTGACCCGTTCAGTAGGAGATCCGATTCAGTAGTTCGTTCGTTTACGGCGTTTACGCTCTCGGCTCATTTCTGCTCAAGGCATAGACGGCTCAAGGCAGACACAGCCCAGCTTTTTGCCACGACCGGCGCGGCGGCGTCTTTGATGCACGTGTTCATTTGTTTCCAGTGCCGCGTAAAGTACATAATATGTATATACATTTTTGTTCGTTTATCTCTGGTTTAATTGATGCATAAAGGTTCGTCAACATATTGTGAATCTGCCCGAACATTTTCTTTGCGTTTTAAAATCGTTGAGATCCGTATATCTGCACTGTATTTGTTTTAAATATTTTTGGGATATTATATTGAATCGGGAGTTGATAATGAAGACCATTAATATATAAGAATATATAAGGAAAGCAGAATGAAAGGTATGAGATTTTTGCGGTAAAAATGAACGATTTGTTTAGTTAACCATACATAACGTATTGAAAAGTATTGTATAAATTCCGTAAAATCAGCTTTCGAAAATCGCTAAAAGATCAAAACTAGATTTAAGTAATTTAAATTATATATATGCAAATACCATTGACTTATTAGCCTTAGTAGCATTTTTATAGGATCTATTTTGTTTTTGTTACTGAATGGAGGTAATTTCTATCAGCATAAACTACAAGAAAAACTAAGTTAAATCAGAAGATTCCAGTTCTGACAAAGAAAAACAATATTCGCAGGAGTTAGGCCGTCGCGCGTCGGAATATTCGTAAAAATGACCCCCCTGCCACATAGGGCCGCTGCGATGGCTGAACGAAGATACCAGCAACGCGCGCGTCGTGTGTCTCGTTCTTTTTGAACGGTTCGTTCACTAGATCCGTCTATAACCTATATGAAATACGTTCATTTTGAACGGTTCGGTCGCTCGGTCGGTTCATATGAAAGTCGTTCATTTTGAACGGGTCCGTTTGAACGGGTCATTTTAGTGAGCCGGTTCGACTGAACCGGCTCATTGAAATGACCGAGAATGCCCATCCCTACTTCTCAGTATAGCTTATTGTTTGAGGTTATTATTAATATAGTTATAGTTTGTTATTAATTGTTGGTTATAATTGATTCTTATTTAATTTTCTGATTACATCATGATTATTGTTGTTTGTTTCGCAATTTTAAAAATGCCTTTGCTAAATACAACACTATTTTTCATCAAGACGGTGATGCGCAATGCAGACAAGTGTCAACTGAAGTAATTTTTTCGTTGCCTTGGCGATAAATATTGACGATCGATAGGTTTTTGTGTTCAGAATGTCATCCTGATTGAAAGCATTACACAAATAATATAGGGTGCCATTTAAATTTGCAATAATTACGTAATTTCCGGAATAACCGGAAGTCATACTAACGTCAAGACTAACTAACGCCTAACTAACGTCACTCGGTCACCCGGTATTTTGTTGTTTTCATTATACTTTTGTTTGACGGTCAAACGAGTTCACAGCGGAACTGACGTCTTTCAATTTGAAAACACGACAGAGTTCAAGAGTTTGATTTCAAAGATGTTGTAATTACTTTAGATAAAAAAATTCACTGATAAAATATATTAAGTTAAACAGCATGTTTGGGTCATAATTACCCTTTAAATTTATGACAATCTGTTGCAAGCAACCTGTGCAAACTACATATGAACTACATGCACATTTATGTCAACAAGTTGTGTTTGAATGGCTTTAAAAGTTACACAAAATTTTGTTTTGTCTACAATATAATACAATTTAAATGTATCGTTGACAAACTCATGACATTTCTTGAATTACGTCACCAAGGTTTTACCTTCTTTTTTCAGTACATTTTACCAGCAGTACTCAGAACACACTTGCAGTATTTTATTCTAATATAATAAGTCTTAAAATTAGTTGAACTTTCTGTTATAAACAGAATTTTATCATATTAAACACTAACATTTTACTAATTTACAGTAGACATCAACACGTACAGTTATACCAACAGCTAGATGATGAGAAAAAATAACCAGTAATTAATTTAGTGATTGAAACTACAACTAACAAACAAGCAAACAGCTTTTTAATGACCAGTTAGTTCCGCACTCATCGGCAATTCAAACATTTCTCCAACATACAACCAACAACAACAGAAAAAAAAACGGGCACCCGAGAATTTTTTATGATAATGACTACTTCTGAATTATATAACGTAATCAATTAAAAATTTAGGCCTGCCTATAGGATGTAGCATCGCTCCCATTTCTGACACGCGATATTCCTGCACACACGAGCATCTTGGCAACCGTAAAATTCGTGCTTGGTCCATGTCGAAATACTGTACAGCTATCCGTTGTTATAGCAACGCTCATAATTGATATAAAATAACTTACCACGGGCCACACAAACGGTTATTTTTTGTTCGCTCGCTAATTTGCAGTGTTGAGGTTTTGCTTCTTCGCCTGATGATTCTACTGGTAGTGCCCTGGGTGATGTAGGATTTTCTGAAAGGAAAAATAGATGTTAAAAAAATATATTGTTGGCCAATGATCTTGATATTTTAGGTATGGGAAATATGGGACATCGGTCAGATTCAGTTATATTTCTATAATTTCACGCACCAATATCCATGGTAATATGGATGATTCTACTATAAATCGAATAAAGTAAATTCCTATCGGTACTGTAACCTCGGTAGACCTAGATTTTCTGTGAGATTTATAAAAAATAATATTTACATGATTAATGAAATTATGTCAGTTATTGCAAAGTGAAGAGATAGAAAAAATCTATGTCAAAAGGATTCACTATACTCTTTAGACTCAATTATAGAATTTATAATTTTAGATAATGACTTTTCCTGTATAATTTTTATTTACACAGGATGTTACTTTTGCGCCCTTTAGAAATAACTTTGTAGATGTTGCCCTAAACATATTGTCAAATAACTCTTGGGTTGTTTTAAATAGAACAGCCTGTATATTATTTGTTAACTACAATGCCCCTTATTCCCTTCACAACCAGCTATACTGACCAAAGTAGCCTTCTCCAATATAGAGTCCTATTTTCCCAAACTAAACGCTTGACTAAATTAAAAAACATCTTTTTACTTTATCATACGCAGTATGTAAAGTATTGTAATCGTGCCAAAAAAATTTTTTGAGATTTTAGCGGAAATATGTCTTTTTGGGTCCCCTGAACATTTTTGACCAAGGTACAAAAAAATGTCTGTGTGTGTGTGTGGATGTGGGTGTGTGTGTGTGTGTGTGTGTGTGTGTGTGTGTGTGTGTGTGTGTGTGTGTGTGTGTGTGTGTGTGTGTGTGTGTGTGTGTGTGTGTGTACCCGTTTTTTGTGGCGACGATTCCGGAGAAACTACTAAAGGTATCGGGACGAAACTTCATATTTAGAAGTTTCATAACCAAACTTAGAGCTGAAAAGCTTTCTGTTGATAATGGTCCAAAGGAACTGCAGGTTTAGTCTTAGCATTTTTGAAACATTTTGTAAATAAGCCGCCATTTCTGGAATTTCGTCGAAATAGTTAAATAATAAATTAAAGAAGATGAAATTCTGAATAATTTATCACTATGACATTTTTTGGTACATTCAATAGTTTAGCTGCATGAGCAAATTCTATTTCATCGAGATAGGTCGTACTCCTTTAAAACTAGTAGCCAGGATATGTCAGATTATATGTCAGATATGATTCTAATGACAGTACGTAGTGTCAAACGCAAATGTTTTGACAACCTACTGTCAATATAAGCTGCGTTCTATGTTTTGACACAATATCAGCTCAGTTCGTATATTGTACACCGTTACACTTTTTACACCCAATAACACGTAAATACCATTTGGACGGTGTACCCGATGTCAACGGAGTACAGTATCCGACCGCAGCTTTATTCGACATATCTGTCTAGTTCTAATAGTTTTATTTTAATGCAGACATAGCCGATCTCGATCAAATAGAATCTCATGCAGCTAAACTATTAATTTTATATATAGTATGATAAAGTCATGTGCCTGGCCACATCAGATTTTTTACTTTATCATACGCAGTATGTAAAGTATTGTAATCATGCCAAAAATTTTTTTTGAGATTTTAGCGGAAATATGTCTTTTTGGGTCCCCTGAACATTTTTGACCAAGGTACAAAAAATGTCTGTGTGTGTGTGTGTGTATGTGTGTGTGTATGTGTGTGTGTGTGTGTGTGTGTGTACCCGTTTTTGTGGCGACGATTCTGGAGAAACTACTAAAGGTATCGGGACAAAACTTCATATTTAGAAGTTTCATAACTAAACTTAGAGCTGAAAAGCTTTCTGTTGAAAATGGTCCAAAGGAACTGGTGGTTTACTCTTAGCATTTTTCGAAGATTTTGTAAATGAGCCGCTATTTGTGTTATGTCGTCAAAATAGTTAAATAACAAATTAAAGGAGAAAAAAATTTCTATAATTTATGTATATGACATTTTTTGGTAGAATTTATAGTTTAGCTGCATGAGCAAATTCTATTTCATCGAGATCGGTCGTACTGCTTTAAAACTAGTAGCCAGGATATGTCAGATTTTTTGATTCTAATGACAGTAGGTAGTGTCAAACGCTAATGTTTTGAAAATACTACTGTCAATATAGGCTGCGTTCGGATATTGAACACCGTTACACTTTTTACACCCACTAACACGTAAGTGTGGATTTGGACGGTGTACCCGGTGTCAACGGAGTACAATATCCGAGCGCAGCTTTAATCGAGATATCTGTCTAGTTCTACTAGTTTTATTTTAATGCAGACATAGCCGATCTCGATCAAATAGAATCTCATGCAGCTAAACTATTAATTTTATATATAGTATGATAAAGTCATGTGCCTGGCCACATCAGATTTTTTTTTACTTTATTATACATAGTATGACAAAGTATTGTAATCGCGCCGAGCATTATTTTTTGAGATTTTAGCAGAAATATGTTTTGAGTCAACCAAACTTAGAGCTGAAAAGGTTTTTGTTCAAAAGGGTCCAAACGAACTGGATGTTTACTCTAAGCATTGTTCAAGGATTTTGCAAATGAGCCGCCATTTCTGACATTTCGTCAAAATAGTTAAATAATAAATTAAAGTAGAGGAAATTTTGTATAATTTATGTCTATGACATTTTTTTATAAAATGAATAGTTCACCTGCATGAGCAAATTCTATTTGATCGAGATCGGTCGTGTCTACATTAATATAAAACTAGTTAGCCAGGATTTGACAGATATTTTCATTCTAATGACAGTGGGTAGTGTCAAACGCTGATATTTTGACAATACCTACCGTGAATAAAATCAAAATATCTGTCAAATCCTGGCTAACTAGTTTTATTTTCATGCAGAGACGACCGATTTCGATCAATTAGAATCTCATGCAGCTAAACTAATATTAATTTTCGTTTTTTTTCAATGATTTTGCAAATGAGCCGCGATTTCTGTAATTTCGTCAAATAGTAAATTAAAGTTAATAAATAAAATTAATATTTCAGCTGCATGAGCAAATTCTATTTCATCTAGATCGCTGGTACTGCATTAAAAGTAGTTAGCCAGGTTTTGACAGATATTTTGATTCTACTGACAGTATTATCAAAACATTCGAGTTTGACACAGTTTGACACTGCTGTGTACAGTGTGTCCCACTTAAGAGTGTAACACCTTCATATTTTTTTTATCTTTAGTCCAATTATAGTAATTTTTTTTCTATAAAAAATAGAACACATATAGCTGTATTTGCTGCCAAAAAAAAACCAATTGCCTTCTTTAAATGCAAAGCACCTTGTGATAAATAAATGGCAAAAATCGAGAAATCACTTTAGGGATTTTTTTATCGAAAAATGTTACTAGTAATAATTGTTCAGAATTGCCCAAAAACCCTAAATCCAAAATTTCATGAAAATTAAAAAATATTGAAGTTTTCTTCATAAATAAATATGATTTGCATAGACAGCTGCGCTTAAAAAAGTGTGCTGTGGAAATTTTGTTTGAAATAAAACCTGAACCGTCAAAGAAAATTTGTAAATTTGATTTGTTAAATTCCTATTGAATAATAAAGGCTATTATGCAAAAAGTAACCTACAAACATGGCAACATCTTAATTAAATACGACAAACCAGTTAGGCACTTCAGGTTTTATTTCAAACAAAGTTTCCACAGCACACTTTTTTAAGCGCAGCTGCCTATGCAAATAAAAAATAAAATAAAATTCACGGAAAATTCACGGAAGTTTCAATATTTCTAATTTTCATGAAATTTCAGATTTAGGGTTTTTGGGCAATTCTGAACAATTATTAGTAGTAAAATTTTTCGATAAAAAAATCCCTAAAGTGATTTCTAGATTTTTGCCATTTATTTTGCCATCACAAGGTGCTTTGCATTTAAAGAAGGCAATTGGCTTTTTGGCAGCAAATACAGCAATATGTGTTCTATTTTTGACCGAAAAAATTACTAAAATTGGACTAAAAATAAAAAAGATATGAAGGTGTTATACTCTTAAGTGGGACACACTGTAGAATGATAAAGTCATGTGTCTGGCCATATGAGATTTTTTCTGTGTATACTAGGATATCCACAACTAAAAAACATAAATAAATATCATTTCTATTACGATAGCATAATTCTTGATGACAAATAATTCATAACTTGATAGATTTTTGCGTCAGTTTCCATATTTAATTTCTTTTACAATCAACGTAGACTTTTCGAAGAGGTCATTTGCAGTCTACTTTTGGAAAGTCAGCCATTCCATGTGGTTTTTGCCTTCTGGATACTTTTGTCCTTGATGTATGACTTTTTTAATCAAACATCTTGGGACCTGAACAGAGTATGTGATTGCTCGAATTATAGCTGTTTCTATGACACTAGGACACACTGAGAAGATCCTAAGCAAACCGCAAATTGTCTTTCTTTGTTTCTAGTTTTCAAAATACATTGTCACCTATTTATTATTGGTTCATTCACAAAATTAGGTATGATTTGTAGAAAAAACAAACGCGTCAAAGCTTGTTATTGCAACAGTAGATTCTTGGCAACACAATACGAGATGAATTTTATAATCTGAAGAGAGCTTTGTAACTGGTTCTGACATTGGCAAATGGATCCACAATCAATGTCCAACCATCAAAAGATACCTGGTCTTCCACCAAGTTCTGCTCGGTGTCTGTCTTAGAATATACTTCTCCAGTAAGTATCATGTTTATGTTACATTCTTCTTCTACCTTAATTTACACTACAGCTTTTGTTTTGTAAAACTGACCTTACCTTTTTAAATGGATTTTTTTTTTATATGTGTGAATACCAATATGCAGTTTTATTTGTTCTCAATACCCATAAGTCAATAACAATATTTTTTCTATCTCTCAAGATAAGTAAAGGAAATATCGACCACATCATGCAATCTTTCAACCATACAATGTAATGGAAGGTCCTGCGAAAGATGTAGCGATGGTTAAATTAATGTTACGTATTGACATCCTGTATGCAGATTGCATATAGCCGTGTGACGTTCTAGCCTTGACGCCAATTATAATGACATGAATCATGGGCGCAAATTGCGAGAAACGGAAATACGTATCGATAAACGACGATATTTTACACAAGTTCGACTAATAACTGTACAAATTAAAATGTAAATATTGCCATTTTATACATATACACACACACATGTACACGGGTGTGCAGAAGTGGAACAGTAAGGCATGAATCATGCGGGGAAAACAAAACAAGGCGATTATTTTAATTATGAAAATGTCATCAAGAGGCTGAAAAAGCCACACCGACTTTATACACTGTTACAATGTGACAAGTAAGTGATATTTATAGGTGTATACTGTATATATCTGAATGCCATATATTGATTTTCATTATTTATTTATTACGTACACAGATAGAAAAAATTTCTTGTTTTTAAGAATTTATTCTTTTGGATCGAAACATATTTCTTTGACGCCAACAATATTTACTTCATTCAATACTCTAGTTTATTTGCTTGTAGAGATTAATTTATTTAGAATATTTATTTAAGTCAACCAAATATATTTGTAGACAAGAAGAGACTTATTTCCTTCAAAAAAATATTTTTGCTTTGGCTCAAAATAGGTTTATTTCCGCCAGAAATCAAGAAATCATATGTTGATTAAAATAGATATAATAAATATTTTTAGTGTGAATACCTCATCCAACTGTATTGTTAGATGGCGCTGTAAACACTCTCCTCGCAGTTCGGCCTTATCTGGAGTATAAATAGTAGACTGGTGACAGCCAACAGCTCACTTAATGTCATGCGTACGGCTAAATTGCTAGAAATGCAGTGTGATCGTCAGTATGCAGTACAGTGCATGCAGGTTCAGGTTCCGATTCCGAATCAGCGTACACTTTGCTACCCTAACGTTGGCTATACCGGGTGATTCAATTTCGAGGCTCACCATGGGGATCTCGCTTATTAGTGGAGATAGAGCCTATGTTTATATTTGGCAAAGTTTGTCAATTATCTGAAAAGAAATTTAAGCTATAATTTTTCATTTTGAAGATATCCGCAAAAAAAACTGAAATGTTAAGGTATCGTTTTTAATTTTTTATTCAAAACCAAATGTAGCTATACATTTGAAACAAAAACGTTCTACAGCTACTTTATAAGAAGGAATGCAGTGTCATTTTTTAATTTGAAATAACATCAAAGATGGCGGCGTAACCATGGCCAACTTTTGTTTCTCTTATGGGCGCCATGTTGAATTTTGGCATTTTCCGATAGTCGTGTCTTTTCTCATTTCCGCAATGTATAACATGTTATTATTTTTTTTTTTTGTTTTTATTATTACACCATTATTTTAAAAAATAATGGTGTAATAATCAAAAAGCCTGCACTTGGATCAAGCGGCGCGCCTAGCGGTGGGTTTGCCATTTAACCAAATAAACCTTAATTGTGGTTGATTGT
The DNA here is from genome assembly GCA_963966075.1 of Aphodius sticticus. Classification (NCBI taxonomy): domain Eukaryota; kingdom Metazoa; phylum Arthropoda; class Insecta; order Coleoptera; family Scarabaeidae; genus Aphodius; species Aphodius sticticus. The sequence goes on from OZ014509.1 coordinate 69,536,643, forward strand.
GGATGTAGAATCCCGTATACCAATTACGAAAAGCGTGATATGATAAGGGTTTATAATTGCTGATTGCTCTTATAGAAATGCTCAATCGTACAATATTCCTAACATTGGACAGAAATTTAGCGGACCATGGATCGTTTAGTAAACCCCGCAATTCTTATAATCCTCATGGAAATGTTGAAAACGATCAAAGAGATATTTTGGAGATGGTAAACGTTAGATTACCATAATTTGCAATGCTTCAACTACTGGTTTTTAGATAAATGACGATCACCAGATTTCTACGCGGGAAGTAGCCTCCAATTTGGAATTGCCGCAAACACATGTTTGGAGAACATTACGAACAAAGAAATTGAAACTGTACAAACCCCACACAAGTCAAACTTTGCAGTTGTACGAAATTCTTTGAACCAACAATTGAAGAGTTGAAGTAAATAACGAACTAAGTGCCAAAAACACTATTCCGAGATATTTGGAAAGAGTGTGCAGAAAGATAAATGTTTTATAGAAAGTCATCCCTAATTTTTTGTGCATATTTAAACATTGCATTTAAGTGCATTTAAACAGATTGTACATCACAAGTTGATATTTCTTATACTAAAAAGTAAAACTTAATAAAAATAAGTTGCTTGACCAAGTATACTTCATACAGTGTTCGTTGTTCGTAAAAATACATAGGGACCTCGTTTACTGAAACCCATGCAAAATTTGCTAGTTCTGCTCAATTTTATAGTCATTAATTTTCTTTAAAAATGCGTTTATTTGTTATTTCGCAAATGTATTGAAAAACTGTTGTTTTTTGTGCAATCTTTCTAATCTAAAGATGTTTATATAAAGTTTACCTTGAAAATGACTTATTTTAGTAACTTCCTTCAGAAAAAGTAAGGACCAGAAATCAAAATCCGCTCAACGTTTTCCTAATATTTTGAATTATTATTTAAAAAAGAAAAACAAAAACAAACCATATTTTTTCACACACTACTCAAGGTATCACAGAGTATTGATACCAACAATCAAAATAAAATGTAATTCTAAAATAACAAACAGAAATAACATGAACTTTTTTGTCATAATAAAATTACCAGAACACCCAAAAAAATCGCCAGCCGTAAAAAATGTCAAAAAACATTCAAACAAAACTTTTTTTGGCGTTTAAATATATTGTATTATGGAAATTTGGTAACTTTTCCTTTTTTTCAAATTCTATTTTTAAATTTTTTTAATTCTAAGATTAATTCTAAGAATTGTTTATAGTAATGATTTTTTTTCTATTAAATGCATCATATTTTAGTTAAAAGTATACAAAATTTATATATCAAAATTTGTCAAAATTACCGGAAAACCTAAATAATTCCCCAACCGTAAATAGTTTCAAAAAATGCTCAAATAAAAGTTTTTTGGGTTTAAACAAGCTCTTGTTTAATATATTACCTATTTTTTTTATTATAGAAATTTGCAAACCTTTTCTTTTTCTAATAGAACATCCTGTATATCTATCGATATTTTTTTTTATTCTAAGAGTTTTTTGTAGGAATCATTTTTTTTTTCTAAAATGTATAATTTTTTAATTATAAGCAACTACTGGCACTGACTAAAGGCAGTTAGCGCGCTATTTACGAAAATACGCCGAAATTTAACTCATGCGAGATCGATCGGTCATGTTTGTTAGGCATTTCACGACATATTTTTACGTAGCCCGTTATTTACAGTAAAGCCAGTGATATCCAGCCCACTTTAATGTAATAAAACCAATTTTTCAATTTTTGGTACATAGTTCATTATTTACTTCAACTCTTCAATTGTAAATTTCAACTGAAAATATAAGTTATTTGACACAAATAAACGTTCTTTCTACCAACGAACATTTCAAACAAATGCATTTTTATCCACAAAGAAATATTTCTTGCCTCTATTAAAACACCAGATTTCTTTGAGTCAATGCATATTTGAACTAAACAAAATTTTCTATCTATATAAGGATTGTCTATTTTGCTTATTAAATTGGAAAAAACTCAAACATAAATATGACAATACCTTTGCACACGTGAAAATGATGAACATGCTCTGTTTATTCTTTCTATAGTTATAAATCAAATCGGCCTGTATAGCTGTATACACGGTTGAAGTGTATGGGACACCTGGGGCGTATTGCTGGTCCAGGACAAGGGAGATGATTGATTGATCGATTGGAGATAGTGGAACGATTTGTGAGCCGCCTGTGTTGAATGTTTCCCTTGATCATGAACCGGGTAACTGTTCGGACTTAACTATGTGCGTAGGCAGTCCATTACGTATCATTTTGTATTTTATATGGACCTACCGTTCGGGGCTACCTTTTTTTTTCTTCATGTAACAATCATCACGGTAGTTAATCAAACTACCTATTAAGAATGTGGCACTGTTTTGATGTTGTTCAAGTAGTTAGTAGATATCTACAAAATATAGTATATGCATACAATGTAGTAGCATGAAAATCTCAAAAATTGAAAGTGACGTGTGGAACAAACCAATTAAGAAATTATGACGAAAGAGAAACCAACAAGAGAACTTAGCGGTAGAGCATTGGCCCGGAAGGGCAGAAGACCTCGGTTCGACTCTGGGTTGGATCCGTAATTTTTAATTGATTTTTAAATTAACTTCTCACTTGGTTTCTCTTTTGACATAATTTCTTTTTATATAACATATTAATATGATCAATTAGTTTTAATATAATTAAGTTTTAAAGAAAAAGAATCAAAAGGAAGTAAATAAAAGTACCAATATAACCGTTCTGTTAGAAAATTGTTCCAAGCACATTTAATAGGTTCAGATCAATAACAATCGTGCTTAATCAAATTATATTACCAACAAAAAACTTTTGTATAAATGAAACTATTTCAAAGTTTAAAGTTTCGGTGTAAAAATGTGTTCTCGTTTTGGAAAAGCCGTATTAAGTCAAAATAAATAACAATAAATCTGGCAGTTATAATGTTTGCGGAGATAATTTATATATTTACAGCTAGAAACAGTGAAAATTTTTCACACGCCTTTCGTTGGATATTAAAGCAAGTAAGATAAGGTGTGCTTTAGCTTAACATGTTTTGCGGCAAAAACAAAAAGAAATGTTCTTGAAAATACAAACATTTTAGGTTTTTGTAAAATCCAGTGTTAGAGATTTTTTTTTGGAAATGCTTTTTATTAAATAATTTATACTTTTAAAATAGATAGTAGAAGTACCTATTATGTATACAAATTTACATAATATGGATATCGAATATTGTGATTTTACTTTCTTTTACATTGTCATGATATATTTTGCTGATCGCGCAAAGCACGGAAACATGAACAAATTTCTGGAACTTTTCTGTTTACTTACTTGAGAAAATCCTGGGACACGTGGTCCTTATTTTTAAACTTTTTTTACAGAACCCTCTCAATTTATTTTTTTATATTTTTATTTATTTATTATTTATTTATTTATATAAATACTTAATTGTAGTGAAAATTCAGATCGATGAATACATATTAACCCGTGCTTCAAGGGCCTCATAATTGAAAATGAGTGTATTTAATAGTAAAAGAAAAATAATAAAAAAAACATTTTTATTTGGGTTTACTGCAATAAATCTACATACCTACCACAGTTATTAACTCAATAGACAAAAAATAATCAATAAACTTTTGAGACTTTATATCACAGCATTTCACTTATTTTCAAGCACATAATTTGTCAAGAATACAGTAATCTAAACTAAGTGACTAACCTGACCAACAATGAACAAAATCTGAACAAGTCATAACTGTTTCTGGTATGCTTTTTTTCCGTAGAATCTGAATCTAAAAGCAGAAATTTTGACTGTTTTTAACTTTTGCCTAGAAAAGCAGACTAAATAAACTGCAAAAAAGAAAGAAAATCATTTTTGTTTCTCAAAAACTAAAGACAATTTGAAATTTCTGCTTTCAGAAATAGCTTATCATTGTAGTTTTGACAATTTATGTATGTACTTGGAAATGTGTGAAATGCTCTGATATCGAGACTCAAATGTATAGGATTATTTTTTAGATTAAAACCATGGTATGTAAATATTTGGGGCAAAACAAACTCGCAACTCCGAAACGAAATATTTCGTTGCGATGTTCTTTTTTTGCCTAAGTGGTCAGTATGTCCCCCACCAACGTCAATCCGTAGTCACCAGTTATAGGCGGTGTTTAAAGCTCCTGACGTCTGCTGTCTACACCGGGCAGCAGTAATATGGGCAAACAAATACATTTCTGGCAATTACGCTTTATTATCGCAATTATAATGTTTTGGTTAAAATTGTACTTACATAAAAAATCTATTTTTGTATCGTAAAAGTGAAGTAAAATTAGTTTTTATTTTTCAAAAAAATTATTTTTCATCCAGCCCAACTCGTTATTTATCTAAGAAGTTACACTGAAAATTTCATAAACTTTGAGCAATAAATAACATTTTATTTGAAAACGCGTTTTAGGAGAGGTAGAACTGGGTCTTAAATACGTTTCTAGTCTTAGAAAAACTTGATATGTTTATTATATCATAAACAAAATAGTGTCTAGTTATGCAACGAAACTACATGTTCAGATTTTAACCATCTTCATAGAACTTTGCTTAGCCTAACTATGCTTTATGAACAAAAATTGAAAAATTAAAGAATTAAAACAGCCATTAGTTAAGTATTAGTTAAGTATTTGACTGTATTAAAAATATGGCTTGTATTATAGTCATCCTAATAGATTACAGTTTAAGAAAACTATTTGTTATTACTTTTCAAAAAAAATATGCTTTATTTCTATTAAAAGCCAAAATTAAAATTGAATTTTATTCACGTCCTATCACGTGATTGAAAACGCTCTGTAATTGGCTCAGTCTCCAGTGAAGTCATTCGTTAATACGCTTAGAGCGCGTTCGGTTTGTCAGGGTACGGTATGCGGAGAGCAATGCTCAGATAACCTGGGTCGGTTGTCTCACTCTTATATGCAGATAAACGCCGTATGACGTTAGTCCGCCTATTATGCAGTGCGTCACTCACACCGTACAATACTGGGTTATCCGAACGCGATCTTATGCTTCTCCCGTTTGAATTTAATAGCACTAAAGTGCCATGTAAGCATAACTTTGTAGGTTAGGATAGCTAACCTTAAGCTGTCAGATCAGATAATACCTGGTTCGAAAATACGATAGATAACTTATTCTAGTCAGTTTTACTTATGTCGAAGTAATTTTTACAACAAAAAACACTTGTATTGGCCGCTATTTATTTCATTTGGATTTCTACGAGCCAACCACTTTCTTCGCAGTTTCAAATCTTGCGGAACAGCTACAAATAGTTTATCCGGAGTTTTTCTTGATGTATTTCTGCATTGTGGATTTATACACCGTTTATAACCCATTTTTATGTAGAATTTTTTGTCATTCAATTTTTAACGCTGATTTTTATGAAATATTTAGTAAATAATTACGAAAAATAATGCATTTACAATGTAGAGTGAAGGAATAAACACACTAAGATGGTTTTCCAATAATAGTCAAATACCCTAGTATTAAATAAAATTATTTATCAGCATTTTTCACATTACATTATATATCTTTTAAAGTTTCCCTCAATCACCCTTTCCTGGTGTACCCATTCCATAAAATAGCACTTATTTTTGCAATTAGTATATCCAATCAACGTAAACCTGTAGCAAAGGAAGCTATATCGATATTAAACTTATTTCATATCTATTATCTCAAACCTAATTGGTTTGAATCCATTTACCGCTGAAAGATATCTTCCTTCCTTTTGTGATGTTCCAGCTCTTAAACGCATCGCTTCATGGCAATTTTCACACATGACACCTAACAACCTCATCAGCCAATATCATTAATTGGTCCAATCCCGATTAAGGCACTCTACATTATAATATGGGGAAGTAATTATAATATCGAGAATCACCGTGTATACCAAAACACGCACGCTAATGGCAGACACGTGCAGTCCAACGACGAACCTTTAAACACATCAAACAACAACAAAAAACAAAAACAAACAAAAAACCTCAAGACACAAGATCGTGTAAATCAAAAATAACAGAAGCACGGCTAATGGACCGACCTGCAATTACGGCAGAACAAAAACAACGGATAATTACGTTCGGAGGATCGAAAAATAAAGCGAAGAGAGACAAACTGGGAGCATTATGCATAATAAGAGCGCTATGCCATGGTTTAATATCAATAAATAATAGGCGACTGGAGGTAGATTAATGTTGGAATCCCGGTGTTTAAATGTGTTTTAAATTTAATTGCCCTGGATGGCTTCCAGCTTTACTGCAGGCCGGTAAAGCTGGAAGCCCGAGCTCGTTTGTTTTGCTCTATTAGGACTTGCGAACGCGATAACTGTATACGGGAACTGCGAGGGATATTTTTTTCAGGTAATGACATTTATTATGCGGTGGTATTTTTGCGTTTTCAAGGCTATTTAAATTATATACACCGTCGTAGTGTATTTACATGAAATTGTACCATATGCTGCGGGATGCAAATTATACAACTGGTTAATAATATTATAAAATAAATTAATTATTATTATCGTGGACAGATGGAATATAGTACCAGTAGTTAGCCTTTTTGTTAACCGGCATTGTTTTAAACACAGTTTCAAAAGGCCTCATTGATTTGGAGAATTTGGAAAATTAGAAAATACTGAAATTATTTCTAGAACATTAAGAAAAATTCCTATTTGTGTTCTGCTCAGGTAATTCGTTCACAGAATCCAAAAGAAAATACATCATATTAAAGGTAAAGAATGTACTTACGATTTTCCGACTTAAAGTAGATTGTTTGCAAGATTTTTGTTATATTTTTGCAACCACTCTATTAAATTTTTTATAAAGAATGTCATTTTCTCGAGATATGAACATGTTGTTCCATTTTAGGTATGATTGGATTCTTGGGGTTAGTAGGTATGTTATGTTTCGGAAATGACATTGAAATCTTAAATACTAGCTTCTATTATTTTTGAGATATTTTCAATCAGAATGATATCATGACCACAAAAAACAATAGATCACAAACCCAGAAGACAAAAATCTGATGTGGCCAGGCACATGACTTTATCATACTAGATATAAAATTAATAGTTTAGCTGCATGAGATTCTATTTGATCGAGATCGCCCATGTCTGCATTAAAATAAAATTAGTAGAACTAGACAGATATGTCGATTAAAGCTGCGTTCGGATATTGTACGTTGTTGACACTGGGTACACCGTCCAAATGACACTTCCGTGTTATTGGGTGTAAAAAGTGTCACGGTGTACACTATCCGAACGCAGCTTATATTGACAGAAGTTATTGTCAAAACATTAGCGTTTGACACTACCTACTGTCATTAGAATCAAAAAATCTGACAAATCCTGGCTACTAGTTTTAATGCAATTGCGACCGATCTCGATGAAATAGAATTTGCTCATGCAGCTAAACTATTGATTGTACCAAAAAATGTCATAGTCATAAATTATTCAGAATTTCCTCTTCTTTAATTTATTATTTAACTATTTCGACGAAATTCAAGAAATGGCGGCTTATTTGCAAAATTCTTCAAAAATGCTAAGACTAAACCTGCAGTTCCGTTGGACCCTTTTCAACAGAAAGCTTTTCAGCTCTAAGTTTGGTTATGAAACTTCTAAATGTGAAGTTTCGTCCCGATACCTTTAGTAGTTTCTCCGGAATCGTCGCCACAAAAACGGGTACACACACACACATCCACACACACACACAGACATTTTTTTGTACCTTGGTCAAAAATGTTCAGGGGACCCAAAAAGACATATTTCCGCTAAAATCTCAAAAAATTTTTTTGGCACGATTGCAATACTTTACATACTGCGTATGATAAAGTAAAAAGAAATATGTTGTTTTTATTAAATATTGTGTTGTGTTAACATTTTATTTGCACATTCCGAACATATTTCAACCGAACAAACCCGACTAGATCCAAAATAATACATAGAAATAAGGTAATTCGAAATAACTATCAACAAAAATAATGTTTATTTTGGCCATAGTTAATCTTTACCGTATTTTTCATCAAAATTTTAGTTTTCAGCGATACCACGAGTGTCACTCTTTTCTTAGTTTTTCTGTAAAATGTATTTGATACGAACATAATTATAAATAACAGGCTTTTTTATTTGTTTTTTTCTTTATAGTTTTTTTTTGATAAAAAAAAAACTGTAGCATAATTTTAGAATAACATTGTAAATATAAGTACACACAGAAAAGCGATTATTTGGAACGAGAAAACATAATTTCTTCAATTTATTTACTAGATTAAAATGCATATTTACTTGGATGTAAAAAGTTTGGTATATACAAGAAATGCCACATACTCAATATAAGTAAAATAATTTCTCAGATAAATGCTGTCAACAAATAAATTCTTTCTTTATAAGAACCAATATTGTATTGAAAGAAGTAATTGAATTTTTCGTCCTAAAAATGTTAATTTATCCAACGAAGTAATAGTAAATCCATCCAAGTGCGTAGTTACTTGATCCAAGAAAATATAAGACATTTAATATAAGTAAGTATTGATTACTGAATAAAAACCCACCGATTATTTAACTGAAGTGATTCTCACTTCTTTCAAGTAATCCCTTTCTCTGAAATAAATATGCCCACCGTGATTTTGTCAAGGCTCGCGCGCCCGCGCGTGGTGCTGGCGCCGTATAGGAGCCTCTAGTACGAAAACAACAACGACGTACTCGTAGGGGATGTGCCTTGTGATTTATTGGGGATGTGTATTGTGATTTATAGTGTACAATAAACGTTTCAACACGGAATAGTTTGATGTAACGCACGCAACAGTTTAGAACGAGTAAGTAAATATAACATACCTATCTTGTTAATTAGCAATAGAAAACATATTTGTGCCAAATCTTTAAAATTCTTACATTAAGTAGCTAAAAATATTTACCGGGAATAAAAATATACACTTCATTCAAGACTGTTTACTTACTTCACCAGAGTAACCACTTTCTTAAATCTAGTCATTATTCCAAGAAATAAAATTTCTTGGTTGAAGTCAATAATCTCTCGCGTATATACGAACCTACCAACTACTTCAGCCAAGTAATTCTCTCTTCGTTCGAGAGATCACTTGTCTGTGTGTACTAGCCTGTATATTTCTTCTCCGTAGTGTGATCTGTGTGTCTAGCGAGTCAATAAAGTTTGATAATTCTGTTAAATTTCAACCGATTCTAATAAATAAACTCGTATTAACGCAAATTTAAATAGGCTTTCAATAAAAAAATAGAAATAAAATATTATATATTGAAACAGGTCATCAAACTGTTGTTAAAGTGCAGAAAATCTGAAAATAATGGGAAACTTCTGAATTTGAACGTCCATAACTTTTCGACTTTTTATTGGATCTGACCGAACAGTACATCCTTATAATGGTCTGTGTTCTCTCTTTCAATTGCATTTTATTTTGGAATTCGAATAGAAAATGACGGAGTTTCTTCAGGCCATACTGGAAAAACAGAAAAAGGACAATACACACAGTTCATGTCAGATGCCACAGTTCTCAGATTTTTATTTAGCTTATCAGTAATAATTGCGTGTTACTTACTACGATGTTTTTAAAGTTTTGGTATGACGCTTGTCATTCATTCAAAAAGCTTTGTTTGAAATGAATAGCCTCCTCGCTTCAGAGTCTCATCCACCCTTTATATTCATGTCTTCAATTTCTTACAAGCAGGGATCCAGCATTGTACCCGGTAATTTCCCATACCTAATCATCACATTATATCTTTTATGGTTTACCATGAGTGGATCCTAAATTGTATAACAAAATATTATAAAACAAAAATCACCACAATCTAACTAAATGATTCAATTTTGATCATTCGGTCTTTACCCGACCATCCACGTGATCTTTGCCTATCCACCATAATTCCATCAGTCACGGCGGCTTCTCCGATTTCGTCCAAAGACTAAACCACTTCTTCTGCCACCAAACCACCAAAACCACAGCGGCGTCACTCCTAAAAAAACACATCTTCCTGCGCTGTTTCTCGGAATCGGACCTCTATTAAATTAATATTCGCGGTTCTAGGAGGCCGATGACCTTGCTCCAATTCAGGCGATCACCAGAAGAAGCCTTCCTCGCCTCCAGCGAACGAGCAAAGCCAAGGAAGTGTGCTTCTCGCTCTGCTCTCCGCGTCTAATCAGGAGGAATGCGTTCGTGTCCTGTGCCGCGACCACCTCTTCTTTTCTCTTCTCTTTCGCCTTCTCTCGCGGTAATCTCCTTCCTCTTCTCCCTGCCCAGCACGTGCCGATAGCTTTTTGTTCGCCTCCGGGAAGTGCTAATGGCTGGAGTGGAGAATTTGTGCCCGCCGGCCGCAAAAACAACACCAGAAGCCATCGCGACGCAATTAAATCGAAAAGATATTATAAACGGTGGATTCCTTGCGATAATAAATCGCGACTATGCATACGCGGATGTGAAGGCAGTGCTGCTTGCTGCTGCCTCTGTGGTTATTTATTGTCGCCGGAGCGGTGCTGGTAGATGGAATTGCTTGGTTGGATGAATATACATTGAGTTTGGACATCGTGTTGGTATCAATCACATGCCAAATCCGCGGGTTAATAGAATGATCATGTCGTCAGTTGTCAAGAGAAAGAGAGGTGGCGATTTGAAGACCACGAGTGAAAGGGAATGTTTGCGTGTAACTTTGCCTAGGCAATGTTAGCTTTTCTAAATTTGTTTTGTAGTTTTTAGAAAATGATGGTGATATAGGTTTGGTGGTGTTGCCTTAAGAAAATATAATTAGTTCAGTTGATTGAAAATCGTCGAAAATACCAAATCACGTGTAATAGAAGAGAATATCGCCATTTGGGCATTGTTGGTCACAGAGGAAAACTCCTTTTACTGACGGATCATCTGAGTTACTACCTACAATTTAACTTGTGAGGAAAGTTCTGCAAACATTTTTGTAGAAGCAATTAGCATTTATAAGACAACTTATGCCAAAATGCAAAACATGCAAAACACACATAACTAATTTTTATTTTTTTAGTGTCACCTTTTCAAAACATTCAATTATCTGGAAAACAGCTACTGTATTTTTTTTTGGAATTTGAAAATAATATTTAGAGGTCACTACCATCTGTCAAACTTTACGATTAATTAGAAGACAGGCATTGTGGATTGTGTCCAGTTATTGAACACCTCAATGCCAAAAATGTACAACCCTAGCTTTTTGTGACATAGTCTTGTATTTATCATTTTTATAATAATAATTCGATTAATTTTAGTGAATTTTCAAATTCCATAGCAACCCCCAAATATTGTTTTAAAATAATCAAAATAACATAGTGTAATTGTTTCTCAAATCTTACGTCTTTAAAAAATGCTGCTTAGAAAAAAATTGGACCCGCTAAAAGCCTTTGAATATATTTATGAATTTTCAACAAATTACATCAAAACCAAAATTAAAGGTTTTATTTTGGAAAACGAATAGAAAATGGCGGAGTTATGAATTTTTCTACACGTGCAAGTACCCAAAAACGGTTTCTGACGGTTCTTCTTTCGGTTGAAAAAATCTATATTTTGGGGCTGTTTGGAAAATTTCAGCAATGCCATTATGTTCAGCTCTACCAGCTCAACAACTTCCGCTATGTCTAGTAAAAAGTATATTTCTTTTTACTTTATCATACGCAGTAAGTAAAGTATTGTAATCATGCCAAAAAAATTTTTTGAGATTTTAGCGGAAATATGTCTTTTTGGGTACCCTGAACATTTTTGACCAAGGTACAAAAAAATGTGTGTGTGTGTGTGTGTGTGTGTGTGTGTGTGTGTGTGTGTGTGTGTGTGTGTGTGTGTGTGTGTGTGTGTGTGTGTGTGTGTGTGTGTGTGTGTGTGTGTGTGTGTGTGTGTGTGTGTGTGTGTGTGTGTGTGTGTGTGTGTGTGTGTGTGTGTGTGTGTGTGTGTGTGTGTGTGTGTGTGTGTGTGTGTGTGTGTGTGTGTACCCGTTTTTTGTGACGACGATTCCGGAGAAACTACTAAAGGTATCGGGACGAAACTTCATATTTAGAAGTTTCATAACCAAACTTAGAGCTGAAAAGCTTTCTGTTGAAAAGGGTCCAAAGGAACTGGAGGTTTAGTCTTAGCATTTTTGAAAGATTTTGCAAATAAGCCGCCATTTCTGGAATTTCGTCGAAATAGTTAAATAATGAATTAAAGATGAGGAAATTCTGAATAATTTATGACTATGACATTTTTTGGTACAATCAATAGTATAGTTGCATGAGCAAATGCCATTTCATCGAGATCGGTCGTACTGCATTTAAACTAGTAGCCAGGATATGTCAGAAATTATGATTCTAATGACAGTAGGTAATGTCAGGCTAATGTTTTGCCATGATTTTGACAACACCTACTGTCAATATAAGCTGCTTTCGGATATTGTACACCGTCACTTTTTACACCCAATAACACGTAAGTGTCATTTGAACGGTGTACCCGGTGTACAATATCCGAACGCAGCTTAATCAACATAATATCTGTCTAGTTCTACTAGTTTTATTTTAATGCAGACATAGGCGATCTCGATGAAATAGAATCTCATGCAGCTAAATTATTAATTTTATATATATATATATATATATATATATATATATATATATATATATATATATATATATATATATATATATATTATGATAAAGTCATGTGCCTGGCCACATCAGATTTTTTTTTGTAACACTGATAATTAAAATATGGTACTAATAAAAAGATGTTATCATCAATTTAGAGTACCGATTCGTAATCAACGACCTCAGAAAGACCCAAAAAACTTATTTGAAGTAAATCAAATTATCAAAGTAGTTGTCCGTCATTTTGTTTTCGGAAATTTCGAGTAACTTCGAAAACCTCCAAAAGGCCACGTTTGAACTGAATCAAAGCATATCTCAATGTAGTCGTTCGCGATATTGAATCCGTCGTTTTTCGCAATTTAGAGTTTAGATTTTTTTTAGAAGTTTCAAAATTTTGGCCAATTTTTAGAATTTAGACCACTGTGTAATGATATAAGACATGGCTCAATAGGATCACAATAGATGTGTGCTAACTTCAAAATTAATTGTTCAAAATATTAATAAAATCGGTTTCGGAAAATAAACTTTGAAGCAGTATAACAAATAAATTAAAAGGAAATTCAGACAAGTTGAGTTAAATCGTCTTGTATTCATTCCAAGAGTCTGTGGTTAATTTCTTTGGTATTTCCTGTCATAGCTCTCGGTAGCTTAGCGGTAGAGCAGAGTCCCGGCAAGAGAGAAGACCCCGGTTCGACTCCGGTCTGAGTCTGTTATTTTTAATTGTTAAATTTAAGAGTAAAGTATCAGCTTTTCACAATTAAAAGAAAAACGTCATTGAGAAAAGCTGTTTTAAATTTAATTTAATGCTCATATATCAATTTTTAATAGTTTATGTCAATGTTAATTAATAGATATTTTAATTAGGCTATTAGCTAATATGGACATCTCTCAGTTTTAGCTTAATTTAGTTGCGGATATATCCTGTTTTGATACCAATTCTTCGTCGTCATGGTGGTCACGTATTATTTTCTGCTTTTGCCCTAACGAGCTCAAAAAATCTCATCAAAATAAACATATTTAACCGCAACTTTTTAACTAAACCAATTATCCATGTATAATTAAATTCTCTTTCAAACAACAGTCTAATGGTCTTCCGACAGTCTTCCGAAAAGGTAAAAGGAATCATCATCACTTAACCGTCTAACGATAGCAACCGAAATGAGCCAATCTTTCATTACGGTTCATCGGTACACAGAAGTTATTATGAATCCATTGCTCGGGCCAGGTTTCAGTCTTAAGATAATTTATTTCCATCCGATATCTGGGCCCCCGTGTACCCTTTTAATTGGTATCGGAGGCCTACCGACACTAACAAAATTAAATTGCGGTAATTTACAATGCCGAGAACCAACACGGTGGCAACATCTCTACGCCAGAACGAAAGTATAATTAACATTATTTATGTTCTGTATAAGACACGTATAGCATGAAAACATCTGAACAACGGCTGAATAACGTGAGATATATCGAATTAATGAGCGTTTGTTAGACTTTGTTAGAACGTCGGAGTATATACGATTCACTTTTTCATTAGCTTGTAAAGTATGTGAGTAAGTATGTAGATCGCATTTGTGAGTCAAGTTTCAATTATCCATATTGTACCGCCTGTGATAAGGTAATTAACTATGCAGTGCATAAATTAATTAGATAATGTACGCCTACGTGATTATACATACAATTTGTAATGTATTGATGTATTCAAGTTATGTACCTGTTGCTATAAGTAAAGTAGTGCATATTTTGTTGTTTCTAAGAAGTATTGTTTATAAATAAAACATAGTTTTCAAAACCAGAAGTGTTGTTTGGGAATATTTTTCTAGGAAAACTTTGTTTTGTGGAATAGAAGGCGTGACGAAATAGTAGAACGCTTGTTACTATGGCAACGGTCGCTTATTTATTCTATTATGCAGAGTAAAATAAAATGGACTGATTGAAAAATGTAAATGACGTCAGAACACTAAACCTGTACGAAAACAACTCTTATATGATATATTTTTAATTTGTCCGTTATCTAATGATTTTTTTTATTTCCTTCTAGGTAAGTACAACTATCAAATTAACATCCAGCAACAGTTGTCGATTGCACTACATCGAAGGTAAAATAACAAACTAAAATAACAATACTAGTTACACTCTAACACCTGCTCTAATACCTGCGTTTTTAGATACAAAGTAATTTTTTATTATGATATCAGATCATTTCACATATTTCCAAGTACTTAATTTGTCTAAAATTTGTAATCTAAGCTAAGTGGCTATCCTGGCCAACGATGAACAAAATTGAACAAGTGAAACTGGTTTCTGGTATGTTTTTTGTTTCGTAGAATCTGAATCGGAAAGCAATCTGAATTCTGAATTATATCTACTTTTTGAACAAAAATGCATTTTTGTTTCTTTTATCAGTTTTTTATTACTGATTTTTTCAGAAACTAAACCTATTTAGAATTTCTATCTTCAGATTCAGATTATACGGAAAAGAGTACCAGAAACAGTTTTCTCAGTTTGATTTTATCTATTGTTCGCCTGGATAGTCACTTGTTGTGCTTTTGCAAAATTAAAAAACTTAAAAAAGAAAAATGTGAAAAAATGCATTTAAATGAATTATTTTATTTTAATTTTTTTCTCTAATATGATTAAATTAAACTCATTTTTGATTTTGTAGCCCTAGGGACATGGGTTAATATGTTCTGATCGATCTCAAATTTCATAGATTTTAAGATTGGAAGCGATTTTTTCATTGGTCTGGTGATAAAAATTGACGATCGATATGTTTTACTGTCCAACATTTGGTTATGATTAAAAATATCACCAAAATTTTAATGATTAGGCTACTTCCGGAAAAACAGGAAGTAATACTAAAATCAAGATCATCCCAAATATGCGTTTTTTTTTCTATTAGCACTTAAATTATACATTAGCATTTTCTTTGGATGTCATAATACAATGTTTTTAATTAGGTGTCTCTGTTTGTAAACTGTAACAAGTTTGTAAAAAAATCAAAAAATTATAACAAATGTTATAAAATTGATATCAAATTCGAACTCAACACAGAATTATCCTACATTTAATTTAATACCAATACCAATACGAAGAGGGCAGTACCTCTGCCGTTAGGAAAAGTGTGCAGCACCTCTATTAAATAGTGGAGTCGAAAGTTTCAAAGTTTACGTCACTTGATTTCTCACTACATTAACAAAAAGCAGTACGTTCAAAGTTTTATTTGATCCATTATAGAAGATTCTATAAGGTCGAGTTATTGCTTTGCATGTGTGCAAGTAGTAAAAATCTGATGTGGCCAGGCACATGACTTTATCATACTATATATAAAATTAATAGTTTAGCTGCATGAGATTCTATTTGATCGAGATCGGCTATGTCTGCATTAAAATAAAACTAGTAGAACTAGACAAATATCTCGATTAAAGCTGCGTTCGGATATTGTACTCCGTTGACAGCGGGTACACCGTCCAAATGACACTTACGTGTTATTGGGTGTAAAAAGTGTAACGGTGTTCAATATCCGAATGCAGCCTATATTGACTGTAGCATTTTCAAGACATTAGCGTTTGACACTAGCTACTGTCATTAGAATCAAAATAATCTGACATATCCTGGCTACTAGTTTTAAAGCAGTACGCCCGATCTCGATGAAATAGAATTTGCTCATGCGGCTAAATTATAAATTCTACCAAAAAATGTCATATACATAAATTATGGAAAATTTCCTCTCTTTTAATTTATTATTTAACTATTTTGACGACATTACACAAATAGCGGCTCATTTGCAAAATCTTCGAAAAATGCTATGAGTAAACCACCAGTTCCTTTGGACCCTTTTCAACAGAAAGCTTTTCAGCTCTAAGTTTGGTTATAAAACTTCTAAATATGAAGTTTCGTCCCGATACCATTAGTAGTTTCTCCGGAATCGTCTCCACAAAAACGGGTACACACACACACACATACACACACACACACAGACATTTTTTTGTACCTTGGTCAAAAATGTTCAGGGGACCCAAAAAGACATATTTCCGCTAAAATCTCAAAAAATTTTTTTGGCATGATTACAATACTTTACATACTGCGTATGATAAAGTAAAAAAACAACGTTCTTTTGCAACGTTAACACTGTTTTGCCCTAAAACTACACTGCTGCAATGAACACGCCTTCCTAAAAGTGGTATAAAATGTTCGAAGTTTACTGTTTTGTATCAAAAGTACACAGATAGAAAAGATTTCTTGTTTTTAACAAATATATTCTTTTGAATTTATACTTTTGGATCAAAACATATTTCTTTGACGCTAACAATATTTACTCATTGAATACTATTTGCTTGTAGAGATTAATTTATTTGGAATATTTATTTAAGTCTAATAAATATATTTGGATACAAACAAAAATTACTTTCCTTTAAAGTATTATTTTTGTTTTGATTTAAGAAGACATTTCTTTACACCAAAGAAATCTAAGTTTGATTCTAACAAATATATTTGTATACAAGAAGAGATTTATTTATTTGAATCAAAATATGATTTCTTTGGATTAAGTAAACCTATTTTTAAGCCAAAGCAAAAATATTACTTCAAAGAAAAGTAATTTTTGTTTGGATCTAACTGTATTTATTTCACTTTCTACTTTCACACAAGCAAATAAGGTAAAGAATTCAATAAAGTAGATATTTTTTGTGCCAAAGAAATATATTTTATACAAAAGAATTAAACTTATTCATATAAATATGTTCCTTAAAAAAATATTTCTCTAACTGTAGGTATAGAATCTGAACTGTAAAGCATACATTCTGAATTGTGTCTGCTTTTTACGAAATAAAAATGCAGTTGTTCCTCTTTTGACACTTTTTATTAATGATCTTCTCAAAAACTAGACTCAATTCAGATTTCTGCCTTCAGATTCAGATTATATCGAAACACAGGATACCAGAAACAGTTTTCACAGTTTGATGTAAATTTATGGTAATTAAATTAATTAAAATGCTAGGAATAGAAATATAGTAACTAAAACCAAAATAAGTTAAAATAAGATCAAACTTACGTTACCTAGGCCTTCCTGAAAGCTTAGCTATCGAAATTTTTCCCTTGAAATAATTCAAAGCCAACTATTATCATTTCTCGTTAAAGAAACAATTTCATTAATTAGCATCAAATTGTAGCAAAGGCTCAATTCCAGCCGATTTTTAGGGGCTAAATTAAAACAATATTTTTCTCTCAACTAAAGAAGAAAAAAATATGCATTTTCCTAATAACTTGGTGTTCTTAACCCCATTCAGTTATTCACATGTTTTGACAGGATATTGAAAGATCCTTTCTTAATAATTTGACAGTTATTTGTTTTTCTGGTTGCTGAAGTAGTTTTTGAGCAAACAATTAAAAACAAAATTTCAGTTCATTGTCTCTTTATAGCTTTCATCTATAATTTTATATTTGTTGCTGAATGTTGCAGTAATTGCCAAAGTTTGCATCTTCACTAAATAAAATCAATTTTCAAAGTTTGCAAAGAGTTTTTACATTCATGTTCAGTAACGCATCGATAGATAAGAACATATCTAAATAGTAGTATGTTAATTATCAAGCACCTACAGTATTAACAGATACACGGAAAATGTTCTTTTCCATTAAATTATAGAGCAGCTTGATGCTTGTTGCGTGTGCCGCAGAACGTCCGTTTCACGTCCAAGAAAAAAATCGCATACTTAATACGTTTACTGTTAGATGTAATCAAGGAGAACAGGGCCAGTTTGAATAATGGTCAGAACGCTAATAACCGATAGGTTGTTGCGCTTGCCTACTCTTGCCGCTCCGTCGCAAAGAGATAGTAAAAAGTGCTAAAGCTAAAGGAGAGTGTGTCCAGTTTACAGGATGATCAACTAGGAAGTGTGCCCACGTGCACCGGAGTGAAGGGCATCGTTATTAACGATGTCATCTGAAGCCAATGCCGGACAACGTGGCTGAGTTCAGTTCACTTGCTATCTCGAATGCTCGCATGCTTACAATCGTACACTTGCTGCGTGTTACTTTGCTCTATGTAGGTATATATACAACCTGTGAGGCCGCGAAAATTATAACTTATTGCGCGCTCAATTTGCCACATCCTCAATTAAACAACGACATATTCATGAACGCTCAAAGGACGACATCTACATACGCACTCGTTTCGAGCGACAGAAAAACTCGCTAAGTGCTATGTACCGATTTTGAAATGACAATTCTGACTTTCCGTTTGCGTTTACGTCGTCTCGTTTATAGAAGAAGACTGAAAACTGTTTGTCATTGTGGATTATTAACTTTAAAAGGATCATTCTTTTCGATAGAAGTTTTTATTACCTTGATGTCATGGATATGAATTAAACCAATTTGAAGAAAAGTAAAAAATAAAAATTTTATATGGCTTAGAATACACAATAGAAAAGGAATGTTTTCATTCTACAAATCTTAATTTTTCTTGCAAAAAGTAGTGTCATGACAACGATTCCTATAATTTTAGACGTTTTAAATTTTTTCTATGCATTTTTAGTTTTAAACAGTCTCTATCAACAACTGAATGAATTCCAACAATTGTTCTCTTTCTATGGTTTATTAATATGTATATTATTTAACAAAGATTTTGTATATTAATTAGGATAAGATGCCTAAGCTATTCAAATTAATTTAAAGGATTACCCATCAATTTGAATCTGAGTACTGCTCAAAAAAATTAGGGGCACACTTTTTTCGAAACCTGTAACTTTTTAAATAATAGTTCCAGGCAAATCAAATTTGTTATACTTCAACGACATATATTCAACTAAAGAAAATTACAAAAACAGTGTAATTCATGGCATTTAGTCTACCAGGAACCACAACAAGATCAGTTCTGTTGTCTATACTGATTCCAGCCCAAACCATCACAAATCCACGACCAAATCTATCCACTTCCTGTATAGTAGCGGCTGCGTAGCGTTCACCAAGACGTCTATATCGACGTACTCGACCGTCGCAACGAGTTAAACGAAATCTGGACTCGTCTGTAAACAGTACAGGCATCCAGAGACGAAGTTACCAATCTCTGTGATTCAGAGCAAACCTCATGCGCACTGCTTTGTGATGCTGCGTAAGGTGTGGTGCGCGGACAGTTGTTCTTAGTTTCAAATTCGCTTCTATTTCTAACAGTTTGATCAGAACCTTCTATTCCATGTGCGCGTCTTAGCTCGTCACGTAGAGAGGAAATGACAAGAAATCGGTCTTGATTTTCAGTAGTTTTTCGATTTCGACCCTGTCCGAGCTGGACAGGGTCGAAACTGCCAGTCTCCCGAAACTGATTCCATAAACGCTGAGTAACAGAAGGGGAAACTCGAAAGTCCCTGCTAACATGTCGAATAGAGTGGTCATGGTGAATAAGGGCGCCAGCACGAGTAACTTGCACTTCACTAAGATGTCTCATTTTACTTCTAATGACGTTTCTAATCAACGAAAATTGATAACTCAATTCATTTGTCATCTTTAGTAGGTAGGCTTTCATACGTGAATTCAAAGCATACATTTTTTCCATTATCTATTATCTAAAAAGTTACAGGTTTCGAAAAAGTGTTCTACTATTTCTTTTGAGGTGTGTATTATATTATAACAAAATTATAATATATCCCAGTATTTGGGAGCACCACTGTATTTCGGAAAAAGAAGAGTATGCCATTTTCTGTGCAGAATATTATCCAACTTCCATAATTACATCACAGGGTGTCTCAAACATAGACCACCAAAACATCATGTTGGTTCTCCCGGTAATACGCTTTAACTATTTCCTTTTTCAGAATTCCAAAAGCATGGGACAATATTGATTTTGAAGATAAACATAAATTGTCAACTAACTCTAGTTGGGCTTCATCGTGTTCTTTTATAAGTTTTATAAACTTCCATAAGTTTCCAATTTAATTTTCACTGATTTTATTATATCCTATATCTCAGTCAGTACGATTTTGTATGTGCATCTAGTTAAACAAAATAGTACATCACTGTACAGTGAATAATGTAAATGTTGTCTACAGTACTCACAGAAAAGTGATTATTTGTAACGAGAAAACATAATTTCTTGAATTTATTTACTAGATTCAAATGCATATTTACTTTGATGTAGAAAGTTAGGTAGGTATATACAAGAAATGCCACATACTTAATCTAAGTAAAATAATTTCTCAGATAAATGCTGTCGACAATTAAATTCTTTCTTTATAAGAACCAATATTGTATTGAAAGAAGTAATTGAGTTTTTCGTCTCAAAAATGTCAATTTCTCCAACGAAGTAATAGTAAATCCATCCAAGTGCGTAGTTACTTGATCGAAGAAAATATAAGACATTTAATATAAGTAAGTATTGTTTACTGAATAAAAACCCACCAATTATTTAGCTGAAGTGATTCTCACTTCTTTCAAGTAATCCCTTTCTCTGGAATAAATATGCGCATCGTGATTTTGTCAAGGCTCGCGCGCCCGCGCGTTGGGCTGGCGCCGTGGAGCGAAACCTAGTACGAAAACAACAACGAAGGACCCGTAGGGGATGTGCCTTGTGATTAGTGTACAATAAACGTTTCAAGACGGAATAATTTGATGTAAGGCACGCAACAGGTTAGAACGAGTAAGTAAATACAACATACCTATCTTGTTATTTAGCAATAGAAAACGTATTTGTGCCAAATCTTTAAAATTCTTACATTAAGTAGCTAAAAATATTTACCGGGAATAAAAATATATACTTCATCCAAGTAATTCTCTCTTCGTTCGAGAGGTCACTTTTCTGTGTGTAGCCACTGATTTCATTGTCACTACCAATCAACACAAATTCTTAAAACATTCAACAATATTCCTCATCCAAGCAGCTCCTTATTTTCCTTGTTTTAACCACGGACAAGAATCCGTTCAACACTGTTTGTTTTCGAGCCCGTACTGCATCGACAACAGGAACAAAAGGAACGCAAATTAATTTCCCGGGACACGGGTTACCGCGGCAATATATTTCAGTCGTGCTGTACACGAAAGAGGTGATAGGGCACATCCATTATGGGAACCCATAAATAACTGGAGGTAATATTTTGGCGATCAGGCCGCACGAAAAGTAATTAAGAATGGACGTGCGCCCATTTACAAACTTGCGTCATACGAGACGCACGCATGCGGGCGCAGGGCCGACCCAGGGTCACAATTTTGCTGTCGGATGCTTCGCCGACCATTAGAATACTCGAGTACGAGATCGTGAAATCTCATGAAAAACGATAAAAGTTCCGATAACGATCTACAATCATAAACGTATGTATAATTAATGACCTGTAACACCTATGATCCTGTAATGGTAAAGGCTATCGCCAAATGGGTAAACGCATCGCGTCATGAGGTTTACTTTTACATAGGGTCATCATGCGTTGAGGTGTTTGCGGCAATTATATGGTCGGATATTAATTTTCGAGATGAAATGGTTTAGTACTTTCTATTTGAACGGATTGCACGACCCAGAAAACTTTTACGGTACCTGTTTTCTGCGTATTCGTATATGGATGAGATATCGAAGGAGATGTGTAATCGAAGGCTTATTGAATGCAAAACTAAGCTATTAAAACTAATACTCGGTCAGTCCTGAAATTTACCCAAAATAATTTAATAAAATTTGTTGTTAAATTACTCTTGTAATCTTTGACCGATTTTAATGATTCTTTGAAACATAGTTTAATAAAATTTGATGTTAATTATTTTCTGAGGACATTGCAAATAAATTCATCAAGATTATCACCAGTCTTTGAATTTTGAAATATTGTCTTACTACAGCTGCTAAACCCTGTGTAACAACATGTTGCTTTGGTAAGCTGTTTCTGTGGAGAAATTAAGCAATTTGGTTTGGTTCCCAAGTACGAAGTCCGGTTGCTAAGGTAAATGTTCATGATCAATTAATTATTTGTATTGCGGGTAGTAATTTAAGGTGTTTCTGACAATATTTTAGGTTAGAAGTTTGTGGTACGTTTGCTTTTTATGAAATAATCTAAACTAACCGCTCTACTACCGGTTGCAAAAGTATTGAGCCCAGTGTTTGGAGGTTCGTAACTCAGCAACGAATGAACAAAAAAAAATGAAAGAATGAGTGTTATACTCCTGAATCATTTCTACATAACATGATTGACTATCAAAATTGTCTGCCCCTAGGTTTGCACAGAAGCGCGAGAGAAGTGTAAATATGTACCCGATTTTAACAGTATTTAATAAATGCTCGTCTTTCCAAATTTATTTCTGCTAAACCGCTCGCCCAAAAAAAAATTTACACCGGTTATAACTCAAGATCTTGTCTACAGATTGGCTTTTGTATTTTATTAATTTTCTTTGCAATAAAGGCATTAAACAAGATTTTTATGGATGCGGATATCTCGGCAACGAGTATTAGCACGATAACGAGACAGGTATGAAAACAATCGCAAATTTTGTTTAATGACACTATTGAAATAGAAATACATTTCAGATGTTCATTAATTTTATAAAGCGACATAAATATGCGAGGCCGACTGTGTGACAGGCCCGTACTTAGAATTAAAACAAACATCGTACATATTTACTGATGTAACCAGCATGGAAGTTGAAGGTTAGAAATTGTGGACTCTTTGTTTAATGAAGGAATAGATTGCAAGTGTACAATGAAGCTTGTTTTTTTTTTGTTTTTAACGCTTTTTGAATCAACAGCAGCAATCAAATATCAGGTGGCATAGACAAATAAAATAACAAAACCAAGTATTTTTTTTAGGCCCCAATAATATGATTTTGGGTAAAATCAAGATAACATAAATATTCATTAAATAAAGCTTCTTGAGTAACTGCGATGCGTGCGTACGTGTTTTGCAAGTATTGAGCAAGAATGCTGAAGTATTATTCCAAGGAAGTAAAACAATTTATTATCAATGTCAGAAATTTCTTTCTCAAATAACTAAAGCACAGCTGTTGTAACTGTCAAAAAATCACCATCAAGAGGTACTTTTATTAGATTTTATCGGAATTATATAAATCGGAAGCAATGAAGTAAAATTATTGTGGTTACCTATAGCCCATTGCAATTGTATTAATCTGGGCATACGTACCAAATAAAGTTGCAAAAACAAGCACTGTTTCAAAATAGATATGGCAAAATTGTGTTGCAATTTTGCAACACAACTTTTAGTTTTTAAAATCAAAACCAATCCTTATCATATTATTGACTCAATTGTAGAAACATTTATAATTAACTTGCATGAAGATGCTGCTGATGATGATGACTAATTATTAGACTACAACGACAGTACAACAGTATAGATAATGAAGAGTGGTTTAGATAATCATAAAGAAGTTGCGGCGATAGTTCCAATGTTGGTGA
Source organism: Aphodius sticticus (assembly GCA_963966075.1). NCBI lineage: Eukaryota > Metazoa > Arthropoda > Insecta > Coleoptera > Scarabaeidae > Aphodius > Aphodius sticticus. Next base: position 69,560,653 of record OZ014509.1, read on the forward strand.
TTCTCCTGGAACTGCCCAATTCGTTCAAAGTTTAGGACAAATACTTGTCGCAATTGAAACATTTGCCGAAAATTCCGGACCGTTTGTTTTGGCCCCACAACCTACAGGAACAACTACGTCATCATCATCAACTACTGATTTTTTGGTAGAAATAATGTTCTGAAATAATAATAAATCACAAAACAGCATATGCATACAATACAATACCACAAATAAAAAAAATCACGTATGCTATTTTCAAAAATAAAACCGAAAGAGAAAATGACAAAAATATTGAATACGGTCCTGAGAGTTGATCGTTTGAAATCGTCGCGCGAAGCCACGCATCATTTCCCGCGCGTAATCCCCTTTCCCCGTGGGGAACTATCCTGCGCGCCGGATCGACCACATTATTTTCACTCTTCACAAATAACTTTTATGTTATTATACATCAATGGATGAGTTTTACAATAAATAAGGATTGTTTACGTGCTAACTGCGTTGTCCTGCTATCGTTCGTTTCTGAGATATCCGCGTCCATAAAAAGCTCGCTTACAGGATTTATTACATAAGAAATCAAGAAAATAAAAACACCAATCTATAGAAGAGATTTTAACTGCAACCTGAACAAAAATTTAAATTTCTTTGGTAAGAAAAAAAAATCGGAAAGTCGAGAATTATTTTAAAACCGCAAAAATCGGGTAGCTTTTTTCACTTCTCTCTCGCCCGTGGCTAAACCGCAGGGCAGATAATTTTGATAGTCACTCCTGTTATGTAGCAATGATTCAGGAGTATAACGTACTTTATTTAATTTTTTTTGTTTAGCTGTTTCAGAGTTACTAGCCTTCAAATACAGGGCTCTATACTGTTGCAACCGATAAGTGTCGTATACAATACGCTATCTATTTCTATTTCTATTGACAAATATAACTTGTATTATAACTTAATTTTTAATGTTGAAATGTTGTGAACCAATTTTCAACTTTTTATAGCTTATTATACCGGAAGCTCCAAAATGATGGTGGAGAAATTCAGATTCTCAAGTCACTATGTTGCAAAGCCATGTTCCAACAATTCATTTTTGTGTTGGTCTCATATCTGTATGTGGAAAAAAATGTGATTTTTCAGCACTTGATTGTTTGAAATACACGAGGTATTATTTAACAACTATTTACTTTCTTTTCTTTAGTCGCCATGTGACTATTTTAGTTGTTATCTATAAATTCACGTAATACAGTTTTTCTTTAACTGACCACCTTTACAAATGTTTAGACATTGGGACAAATCGAAAAGGCATTTCTCAAAGTTCTCCCGGTGTAATAAACTGCAAGTACTGTTTGTTTTTACAGTAGTACAGTATTACGGTTGACAGCTTTCCCAAAGGACTAGCTAGTAGTAGAAACAAAGTTTCACTTCTAAAGTAAAGGTATTCCAAATTGATTAATTTAATTTTTATTGCGGTTCTTACACTAACATTTATAACGTCAATAACAGCGGATTGAACAAAACACATCGACTCGCACAACGCACTACACACCTTAATTGGCTCTTTTAACAACTGCCCTTCAATTAAGCGATATAACTACTTATCTCGCGGATTTAATTTTCACACTTTTTACACGTCAGCCTCGCCACGTAAACCAGTCATAAGGTAATACGCTCAGCTCGATTGACCACGGCAAAGGGTACGCGATTGCATTCGTTAAAATACTTCTAAGCATTATCGAATTACAGTTTCCTGTCTCGAGCCGTCGCCCGTTCGTTCGAAAAAGTTAACAACCGCAAGATTGTCACTGGGAGTCCTGCAGAAGAAGCAGAAAACGAAAAAAAAACGAAAAAAAGAACAGACATGGCGCAGTCGTTAGGGAGGCAACTCGATATGCAATTACTTGTAATTATACGTTCTCGTTTTATTTTATTAGCGTTGTCAACGAATAACAATTATATACCGGGCGAGTAGCAGTGAGCAGCGCGCACATACATGCGAGTGAAACGGGTAATTACCGGTAACAGGTTGTTTTTATTGTCCGAATGGCTGCGATAAGTGCGCGGCGCTGAGGAACGCGCTTCAGATTACTTTATTGGACGGATAATTTAATGAGACCGTGGCCGCGGCACGGTGAATTCGATCGCGGCTAGCCGTGAGCGCGAAAAAAGGAAACGGGATGGAAAAAATCGCTAGACGATCGACTATTTATCGAGTGCTAATCAAGTGGTTCTTGGTTGGTTGTTAGTCTTATTTGACGGTGAATGTCAAGTGTGTGTGTACATGTCGTGTTTTAGTTCGAGTTCTGTTCTCTCTGAAGTCGTGCTGACGTTGACACTTTAGCTTCACAACATGAAACTACATGATTTCTTACAATGCGTAAAATAACAAAGACAATCTAACTAGAATAAAACATTGTTAAGATAACATAATTATAATAAAATTTTTTGAAAATAGAAGACCATAAAATTTAACTAACAACATAACACATATAACACATATAACCTTAGAATACATAAACTGTGAAAATATTCTCTTGTCAGATTTCTTTAATAAGTTTTCAAATATCGACAAAGATCAAAAAACCACTACAAGACGAAAAATGTTATATTCTTTACCTTTAATTTGGTGTACTGCTTCTAGGATTTGGGAATAAATTATCCGAGAAAAACTCTTGCTATTTTTATGTGTTTTCAGACTAATGCCCGTATTCATAATAATCAGTACATCAATTTTCAATTCATAATCGCTTAAAACATAAAATGCTATAACTATAACATGCCATTATCGAGTAGTAAACATTTTAAGATAAGTTAAATACAACATCTGTATGTTTGTCTGTACAAATTATCATCAATTGATTATTTATTTAAATTATATGTAAAACTGCAAAGAGTTTTTAATATCAAGAATATCATAACGTTATTATAATGGAAATTAAATGAAAACCTTCATTTTCGGATAGTTTTGTTTAATTTAAATTGTTGGTTAGTTTGCTTTGTTTGGTTACGCATATACTAAAATAAACAAGAAAAACTAAAATCTAATTTAAGAAAAATCTACTATGTAATTAATAAATAGTAATGTTTTATTATTGTATTCATTCTTGAACTTAACTGCAGTAAACTGGAATATAATTAGGAGTACAATAACTAGAAAATTAAAATAATGTTTGATGTGGCAGCATCTCATCTAAAGCATGCAAAACTGGGAAATGAATTTATAGTGTAGGCCTAGGGTACTATGTTAGTTGACGAAGTTGTTTTCTTTCTTTTTATTCTCTTCTTCTAAAATGATACATCTTATACATCATACACTCTAAAAATGTCTATTTAATATAAGTCCAAAATTCAAACACTGTGCTAAATTCCGACATATTTCTGTTTAGTTGGATAAAATACGAAATCTACAACATTGAACTTAATTTTAGGAGCGTACACTTATCAACCCACAATCGCTTCTTATTCTACCAATGTTCAAACGGTCAGAATATAACCTAGAAGTTTGACTGATCTTGGTAATTGAGTGCTATGCTAAAAGTTGATTTTTCTCTTATAAGGTAACTGCAATTCGACTTCTTTTTAAATCGCTACAGGATAACAGTAATTAAGAAAATTCTAATATCTGTTTAGGCTGACTAAAAATGCTTTATATTTTCATAATAATACGGTGTACTACTCTTTGAACCACTATTATTTACAAATTTAGGGGTGTCGGAATTAGATACATGTAAATATAGCACGTCCGTTAATCAGACATGTGTGTCGGAATTGTGTACATGGTTAGATGTAATACATATGGTAAGCCATATGGTAAGAAAATAACATATTTTACATCGTTTGCTATATTACAATTATACGCATTTTGTTCAAATTCCGACACATTCCGACACGAGTGTCGGCATTTCGGACATTAATAGTCCCGTCATTCAGTCAGGTTCGCGGAATCATTGAATCATTGATGATGTGCTGTACGCTTTGTCTTTTTGTATTATATTTTGATTTTGATTATAGTTCTGTAATATTCTCTGACAATTGTCCATGTCTACTACGGATCAGGTGACAAATAAATATTATTTATTTATTTATTTATTTATTTATTAATATCGACAGGCATCATAAGAGATGATGAAATAAGACAGAATAAAGTAAAAACAAATGTTCTTCTGTAACACTATCTCTAATGCTTGGAGAGAATATTTGTTAATAAAAAAGAAGGAAGCACAAAAGAAAAACAATCTATAGAAATAAGAAAGGAAGCGAAAAGGAACAGAATAAAAAGCTGCGCCAAGAAAAAGAAAACACTAAAAATTCCAGATGCAAGCAACATTAAAATACAGATGAGATAAAGAGGGCAGCCTGAAGAAGACTAAGGATTTATTTTATACTGTGTTTCATTAAAAATGGTAAAACATAATTGTTTAACATTTTGTAATAATAACCACTGCCTGAATTAGGTTCACTGAGGTTTCAATTAGGTTCACTTTTAAAATATAATATAAATTACATAACCATAATCAATTTTCTTTAAAAATGACTGGCCAGATATCTTTAGAAGGAAATATTTGTTTAAAAAAAGTTGACCACTTAAATATAAATTCTACAGTTATTACTCTGTTGCTCTTTTTTTTCTAGTTCTTGTGTTAACCTTATAATAACTAATATTTTTTCATTGTACTGTGGTCCTTCGTCTTGATCCAACGCAGATATTAAAATCGTTCATGATACTGTCCAATGTATCAGATTTTTGTTATAGTATCAGTTTTGCATTTGTTCTGGTTACATTTAAACAGTTTTGACAAAAAAACTGAAAATGAAAATAAAGACCAAAACAAAGTAGTCGTTTATAACGCCTATACCTGAACTGAATATACACAGTTTGATAAGTAATTCCACAATTTCAATCATATTTGACCAACATACAAACACATTCAAACCTAATCCACACACCTTATTTACACTCGCTTCCTTTCAACTGTCATCAGAACAGAAATAAACGCCATGCCGAGAAACAGCAACAAATCGACAACAAACCTATTTATAGCATCTTTCATCTACACGCAACAAAACAGCAGAGCGACAGCTGACATCGACTCTCTAGATCGTCATTCATTCACAGCCTGATACCAGCTACGATACTTTGTCAATGACTATATCCGTGTCCTAGAAGTCACAGCTCCACAAAACGAATATAAGAGATGCTCACTGAACAGACCATCAGAATACCAACGCTGAAGAAGAAGAAGAAGAAGAAGGTTGAAGCTTCCAAAGCCTATCCGCCCACCGCAACACGCTAATATGCATGACAAACGGCTTTATAAGACGCACTGCGTCCCATTGACAGGTGTAACAAGCCGTATTGACAGTCGACCGTCCTTTTTTTCCTCCTTTCGAAGCATTAACACGGCTAATGTAATAATCTTTAAACCTAATCGACTTAACTTCGATCTCGCTCGCCAGTAAGGCTTATGGTGTGTGGGTTGAAGCGAGATGGAGAGTTGACAGTCGAGCTGAATGCCCTTATCTTGATTAATATAAAGTCGATCAAATGCATCCTTCGGTAATTGTAGGATTTATTTTCGCCTACGTCCACTCATTAATGGATGATGTTTCGGGCTTAACGAAGGCTCGAAGACAAGGTTGAGGGGGTCGAGGGGGAAGGCGGGTGGTCGTCAGCGTCATTCGATGCTTAGGGGTCGCAGCGTGGATGATAAAGGTAATTTATCGTACCAAGCTGTGATGGTGTTTGAAGGATATGGTCGATTTGTTGTTTATTTTTTTGGTTCTTGTTTGCTGGTCTTATGCGATAAATAAATAATTTAGTTTTGAATGTTGTTTTTATTATGGTGATTTACTTAAAATTTTGTTGTTCTTTGTTACTGCTTTTACTAAGTTTTAAGCTGTCTATAAGTTAAAGAGAGATTCTCATGTAGAGACCTAGAACGTAACTCAACTTTGGGAAGCTTTTCATGCGAATCGTATGATATATCAACTGTTTTTCTTTTACTTTAAATTTACTATACTTTGGTGCACAATATAAAGTTGTTTCGTAAACAAATATAGACATGTAATTCCAGTAATCAGAAGTAGATATTTCAAAAACGATATGAAACTAGATAAAAGTTAGGGGTTGAACGATATGAACGATATGAGGTTGAACCAATATTTGGTTCATTGATAAAATGGCTGCTGTTTGAAATTTCAGATCACGTTTTTACAGCTTTGTTCATTTTATAGTAGTTATTAAAATGTAGTTATTTAAAAGTTTCGCTTATTAGAGGTTAAGCTCAAATTTGAGAGACAGTATTTCCAAAAGAACGCGCCAGAAATGGAACAATTGAATATCAGCAAAGAAATATTTCTTACTCAAATATTTAACCAATTGGTTTGTTACAAGAACTATTCATTTGTTAATACTACCGAACAGAAAAAAATGAAATAGTGTATCAGACTCCTGAATTATTTCTACATAAGCTGTATGACTGCCAAAATTTTTTGCCTTTCGGTGTAAACATGACCGCGAGAGAAATGAGAAAAGGTCCCCGATTTTTGCACTTTTAAATTAACGTTCGTCTTTCCATTTTTTTTCCTCGTAAACCGCTTGCCACAAAAATTTCAATTTTTGTTCAGGTTGCATTTAGAGCCTCTTCTGTTTCTTCATTTTTTGTGTAATAAGGTTGCGAACAAGGTTTTCATGGAAGCGGATATCTCAGTAACAAATATTAGCACGATATCGGGATATGCACGTAATCAACCGTCATATTTTACTTAATGCGACTGTAGAAACAGAACAGCATAATAATTTTTAGGTACATTTTAAAGCGATTTAATATGAATGATATAAATTTCGTGCAGCGCGCACTACGTCTAGTAACTAGTAACTAGTAACGGTAAATGGAAACGTAGCTGGGACAGTGGAAGATTATTCACTATTAGTACGATAGATCAGAACAATTTAATTTCGGAATTTTGAATAGTAGTGCCAGTTAAATATAAATAATGAATTTAGGTGTACAATTACTTATACCCAACATTATTTTACAAATACGGATTCAAACGGATTCACTGATCGCGTCAAAACTTCGCATCTCATTCGACTGCATCGCACCAAAAGCCACAAGCGAGGGCAGTCGAAACTGCGCAAATAATTGTTCATGTTTATTTCGGTCTTAAAAATTAACAAATAATCGGAATGCTATTAAATTCAAGGGATATGTATCGCAGTAAATAAGGATTATTTGCATGCTAACTGCGTTGTCCTGCTGACATTCGTTCCTGAGATATCGGCTTCCATCCAAATCTTGTTCGCAACCTTTATTACATGAAAACTGAAGAAAACAAAAACGCTAATCTATAGAAGATACTCTAAATGCAGTCTGAACAAAAACTGAAATTTTTGTAGTAAATGGTTTAAGAGACAATATATCGGAAAGACGAGCGTTAATTTAAACTGCAAAAATGGGGTACTTTTTTTCAGTTCTCTCGAGCTAATCTTTACACCGAGTGGCAAAGTATTTCGACAATCATACAACTTATGGAGAAATGATTCAGGAGTATGACATACTTTATTTAAATTTTTTCTGTTCAGTAGTTTTAGAGTTATGGGCCTTCAAACACAGGAGTCAATACTATCGAAACGAGAAATGGCAGTTTGGGCCATTGTCTCGTGCGGGGTTACATATACGTATACAAGTCTATACCTGCCACGCTTTCTTCAGGGTGTTACAAATGTTGTGACAAACTCAATGTACCCTACCACAGTAAATGAGGGTGGTATAAAAAAGAAAATTGCGGGGAAAAGGTGGGACAACTGAAATCTAACTAAATCTAACTGAAATTTATACTGTAACTATATAGAAGTTAATTAATAATTATTTTTCATTTTTATGTAGAAACTGAACTTATCAAGTTTAAATTGGAAATCGAACTTTACATAAATTTATTGTATTTTCTGATGAAAGCAACAAATGTGTGCCACATTAGGAGACTATTTGTTTGAATAGTTGCTCCACAAATAAATAATTATTTGTTACTTACTTAGTGTTTTGGTACCTACATAAAGTTACATTAAGTTAAATATTTAACTCAATTATTTAGTCCTATTTGAATTTGATTTGTACGTATCAATTCGACACTGAAATATCAAAAGACGTGGTTTCTATAGTTACATATGCTAATTTGAATTTGAAAATTTGAAAGTCAATTTTTTACATAAAAACGGGACATATTAATTAACTTTCATAGTCAAAGTAAGTTCAGTATAGAGATATTTCTTTAGGTTGTTTTCTGACATCCAGATAATACTTTCTCAGTAACATTTCACTTAAAAATTGCCTACACTTGACTGTATTCGAGTTCAACTAACATAGCGTTTATATATTTTAAAATACTTATATCTACTATTATAACTACAGTATATTTCTTAAACTAATTACCCCAGTAGATAGATATAACGAACATTCAAGATAACAAAACGATAAGATCGATTCGTTGTTAGCGATTGCGATCTGGCCAGTGTTTCAGCTGAGACAGGACAGCATATAGGCGAGAGTGGATGTAGGCGCTAAAAGCACCGAACAAGCTGTGCACGTACCGATCGGACAGCGTACCGCGCCGGGGACATATCCGCATGCGGTCCGATATTTCCGACGCCCGGACATTCATTTTACCCCTGCGGCCGCGTGTGAATCTCAGTAAGTTGAAGCCGGCGCGCCCGCCCGGCCGTACTAAAAAATGACTACGTGTGTTCTTCATTGTGTTTATTAATTGAGTACACGTTTGCACCACTGGGAACGAACACCGACAACTCTTGTACCGTCGCAGGACTACAACGTGTCCCCTGTCCTACCGACTCCTTAAGGACATCTAACATCTCTTGAGCAAGTTACTTATACCTTGCTCTTCCTCAAAATAAAATATTAATACATATTTAAAAAAAAGAAAGGTATAAAAAGTAGGTAACATTTGTCATGAGTACTCGTAGTAATTATTTTATTAGTTTGACATGACGTTGGAAGCGTTTTAGATAGCTTTAAATTGTGAGATCTCTGAAATGATTATGTTTGTGTATTTTTTTTGTCATAGGTGACCTTACTATTCTGTTTTGCCAGTTTTATACATAACAAGTTAATCTGATGTACGCAGGTCTATAAAGTAATGAGATTTACTTTTACTTAACCTTTTTAGGATTAAATTTGAGTTGTGGTCTGTAAATGCTCCAAAGGGCGAAACATATAACTACGTCATTTTGAGTATGTCGCACTGAGAAAAATAATGTATATAAATTAACTAAATTATATATAAAAAAACTAAAATCCGGGGTTAAAAATTAGCTAACTAAACAAAATATCTAATATAGCTAATTTAAATTAGTTGAATGTCAAACGGCAAATTAACCATTTATATTTATGAAAATAGACATTTTAATGTATTTTAATAGACATTTTAAGGATAATAAATATTTCTTTCATCTACTTTTTTCAGTTAATTACCTAAATTCGCAACTGATTTAAAGAATTATTGTTATTATACTATCTAATTTTTTCGTAACATTAGACGTTTTATCTAATCTATTGACTAATAAAATAGTCATTTTAATGTGTAGTATTAAATATTTTATAGAAAACAAATTATTGTTTCAACTACTTTTAAATTGGATAATATATCTAATATTTAATACATGATTTGAAGTATAATTGTTGATATTACATCTATTTTTTGGATTATAGATCTAGGTATTTTTACATAAATTAACAATATATGAAATAGATAATACCTAGAACTAAATGGTATATAGGTAAATAAATAATAGGCCTTTATTTAGTAAAATAAACATAATATATATTTTCTCAGTATAAAATAAACAATATTACAATAAACCATTAAAGTAAATAACCCTGCATAAATATTTTCATACATAATTAAATATTAAGATCATGTAAAATAAACAATATTATATAATAACAAAAACTTCATACAGCAAAATATTGTTTATAGATTACATAGACAAAGTGTACATCAATACAAAGTCACAACGAAGAAACGATATTACAATATAAGTTTAATATGTGTATAGTTAAAAGGAATGCTAAAAGCGAGAATGAAAGTGTGGGGGGATTAAATTATGCCATTGTACACCTAAATCAGTGAGATGAAGAACTGTGAGTGTTCATCACTGTAGTTGGATACAACCCCTAGGGGTTATTTGTGTTGTTTGTGATGGGATGAGAAATGTTATGGCCAAGGATCCAAAAACGTTGCGTCTACAAACCGCCACCATAATCTGTAGTCCTCGTTCGCTTCCGGACGATGATAAGAAAATAGCCAGTTTGGACTCGCAAAAACTAACAAACATGTTACCAAAGGAAAACGCTATTATAGTACACTTACCGTTAAAATTGTTAGTTAGCTGTAGGAGCCCCCATTGCTCCAACAAATGTTCAACATAGTTGGTGCCTTGGTTGGTACTCTCGATCACTGCAGCGCAGCTCTTCCATCATTCCGCGTCCCTTCACGCGTGCGAATCAAGTATGAATGAGACCCAGCGAAACGAGCTGTTGGTGTGGCGACGTTTTGTGTAAGCGACAAGACGGCGCCAATAAAAATTACCTACAAATTTTGGCAGTTTCGTGTGCCGTTGTAGATATTTTAACAAATAATTTTGTAGATGTTTTAAAGACTTGTTTTACTTAATTCATACATTTCTTAAATCAAATTAGATAATCCAGATCATTGAAACAGTTGAAATATCTACAATTTGTAAGGTCTTTATCTAACTAAGTAGCTGTTGTACCTCTCATTAGGTAGATATATTAACGATAAGAATGATTAGCGTTTTTTACTATTAAAACGAAATAACAACGTATTTTGTAGTAGATATTTCATCTAATCTGTAGTTAAAATATCTTATTAACAAATAATTTAAGTCTTTCATCTAAAGAAATGGATACATTAACAACTATTATTTTAACTAATCTAAAAACGTTATAACACCTACCTACAAACTGTAATAAAACTAATGAATTGTATATTTTATCTACTTTTTCGGCATCTAATTTGAAATAGCTATTTTTTCGCATTATTTTTCTCAGTGCGAAATTACGAATATCAATAGTTCCTAATTCCGACAAACACTTCTACAGGCATTATAAGAAAAGCTGTAATTTTCTGTGAAGAATAGTCTGTGATCCAGGCGTATATACGATCATATGATAATAATTTCTGTCCAAACACCTTTGGTCGCAATCGTACATGCAGCAAAATCACAACATTTTACCATCTGAAAACAATACAAACTCCAACTGTCAAAAATTATTCTAAAAATATAACTCCCATAACTCAGGTTGCATCTAGAGTCCCTTCTATAGATTGGCGTTTTTGTTTTCTTCAGTTTTCATGTAATAAAGGAACGAAAGTTAGCAGGGCAACGCAGTTAGCATGCAAATAATCCTTATTTACTGCGATATATATCTCTTGAATTTAATAGCATTCCGACTATTTGTTAATTTTTAATACCGAAATAGACATGAACAATATTTTGCGCAGTTCGGCTTCCCTCGCTTGTGGGTTTTGGTGCGTGCCAGTCGAACGAGATGCGAAGTTTTGACGCGATCAGTGAATCCGTTTGAATCCGTGTTTATAAAATATTGTTGGGTATAATTGATTGTACATCAAAATTCATTATTTATATTTAACTCGCACTACTATTCAAAATTCCGAAATTAAATTGTTCTGATCGTATCGTGCTAATAGTAAATAATCTTCCACTGTCCCAGCTACGTCTGCACGAAATTTATATCATTCATATTAAATCGCTTTAAAAATTACTTAAAAATTATTATGCAATTCTGTTTCTACAGTCGCATTAAAGAAAATATGACGATTGATTACGTATATATCCCGATATCGTGCTAATATTCGTTATTGAGATATCCGGTTCCATGAAAATCTTATTCGCAACCTTTATTACACAAAAACTGAAGAAAAACAAAACGCCAAGCTATAGAAGAGGCTCTAAATGCAACCTGAACATAAATTGAAATTTTTGTGGCAAGCGGTTTACGAGGAAAAAAATGGAAAGACGAACGTTAATTTAAAAGTGCAAAAATCGGGGACCTTGTCTCATTTCTGTCGCGCTCATGTTTACAACGAGAGGCAAAAAATGTTGACAGTCATACAATTATGTACAAATGATTCAGCATGATTAATTCATTTTTTTCTGTAGTTTTGGAGTTATGCGCCTTCAAATACAGGACTCAAAATTATCGAAACGAGAGATGGCAGTTAGGGCGATGCTCTCGTGCGGGGTCACATATGGTACTAATTTCTATTTGAACTAGTTTAGTTGCAACTGCAAATGAAGCAAAATCACAACATTTTGTCTAAATCTAAAAACAGTACAAAGTGCATCTGTCAAAAACTCTCCTATACAAAATATGTAGTGTAGATGGAAAACTGTAATTTTCAGGATTGATTACACAATTTATCTGTGACCCAGGAGTATATGATAATAATTTCTATCCCAACTACTTTGGTTGCAATCGCACATGAAGCAAACTCACAACATATTACCAGCATGATGAACCACCAGCAGTAGAGAGTAGCAACCAGTGGCGGACTGGGTCAAAAAATGTTGGTTGCCAGGAAGCCAGGAGGGGGCCCACATTTTTTTTTGTTCATGCTGCCGGTATATACATATACAGATGTCCAACTTTTTTCCCCGCAAAATTATTTTTAGAAAGCAAATGTCATTCTGAATAAATTTTTTATAAGGACTTATTTGTTTTCTCAATTCCTTGAAAAGTTTCAGCCGTTTGAACACATCCACTACACCTTACAACGATAGAAAGTAAATAAATTTAAATAAAAAATAAAACGTTTTACACAGTATCTCATTTAGTATACAGGAGAAAAAAGTGAAAAATGAAAGAGTTACAAAAAAAACTTACAAAAATATTATGAAATAAAATGTTCGACTAAATATTATGGAGGTAAAGTAAAACTGTGTTTGGTGTACAATAGTTTTAATAATATAAAAAAAAAATAATATTCAAACAAAATAAATAGTATTCTTACAAATAAACAAACATAAAAATATTAAAAATATATCATAAATGTATATTTATCGATCTTATATATCTTTCAGCTTTCCTTAAATGTCTAACTCGGTGGTCTATCGTCAACAGCTAAAAATATATTAAGCATCTAATGTTACATTTGTAACTTATGCACAATATTCCCAAATTACTATTAAATATCCGATTGTTCGATGAAATCCAACAATCTCTCAATTATAATAATTCTTCTTTTCATGCAGCAGCTTTTAGTAATAGCATTTTGCAAGTTTGATTTATACAAACATATAATTTTTGATATTTATTTTCTTCAAAGATTAAGAATTAGTAATTTATGTAGGTATCAATCTAAAATTGTTTAAATAATACTTATCAAAGACATTAAATTGTTCATGGTGGTCCAACGCATTGGAAAACTAGACGCCTGATTTAATCGGGTTTGATTTGTGACTCTGAAGGCATATTGAGGAAAACATTTATGGGAATATTACAACTACCTACGATAGCAAACATGAAGAATAGAAATAAGGAGGCGTCAAAATGTTTTTGTGGAAACCATGGAAAATGTAATATTTCCACCAAGGATTTCCACCGAGAATTTGAAGCAAGACTGAAACGCATTGACCTGAGAGGGTTGATATGTGCACTATTGACAATCGTACTGAAATAATAATTATTTATTCAGTTTACAATTATCCATTTATTTAGTTATTTATTCTTATGAGAGTACAGAAATGTTTGGATGTCTGAAGAACACCACATTGCTACCAAAGCACTCCTTGCTTTTGTTATCAGTAGTAACTGGAACATCCCTATAAACTTATTCCTTATCATGTCCCGAAATAAATAAATTGAACAGGCGATTTAGCTGGCTAAGGCGTTAGAGCACTACAACCAACCCAAGGATCCATTAAAATTCTTTAAATAATTTAGTATATTACGTAAATAAATAATAAAAATTTTAAATAAGTTTCGACTGGTACTAATAAAACTAATTCTTGGATGATCATAAATTGTTCGTTTGTGTAACTCATAGTAGCAGTTTTCAATGACTAAATGTTGCTGCAGAAGAATCTTTACATTTGTGCGATTGCTGAATTTCGTCGTGACAACTAGATATTTTATAATAATTTATGAAATATTTTGCATGCGTATAAATGTTATATCAGATGCTTAATAACTTTTAGCTGTTGACGATAGACTTACCGAGTTAGACATTTTAGGAAAGTTGATTTATCGATCTTTCGATGTCAAGATATACAGGGCTGTTCCATTTAAAATTCTTAAGTTATTTGACATTTAGCAAATCTCCAGTTATTCAGGATAAGTCATATTTGAATCGCAAATGAATAATAACTAAAAAAATGCGATACTTTTACTATGCAAAATGAGTTCTTCTATTTCTTTATTCTTGTTAGTTACCTTAGAATAATTTTTTGAAAATGCTCATTTTTGACAAACATTTCTCAATATCTCAGAAACAGTTGATTATAGCCCAATACAAATTGATGTCATAACAATTAGGCTAAAAATGTTCATCAAAAATTGCAATAATATACCTAGTGTTCATTTAAACAAACATAAGTTTGTTGGTACGTTATTGTGGGACACCCTGTAAGCATGCCAATATTTTCTGGCTGTAGGGCGAATGATTATCTATAACTTTTATAACACCCTGTACATCAATTTTATGATATCTTCGAAAGTGAAAAAGATATATTACTTTTTATATCATTTATCAACACAAAAATGCGCAACTTTGTTTCTAATATTTTTTTCTATATTCATGTTTTTTTTAATTTATTTTGTTTTAAATTACATATTGTATTTTATAAATAAATTTTATTTTATTTTTATTGCATGTATAAAAGAACATTCTGTACAAGTGATTCATTTTTATACCCAAGTAAAATTTTATTTATTTGATTTATTTTGGTCCCTTTCATATGTTCAGCCAATATTCCATAATGTTTTCCTATATCAATTATCCGATTAAGTTTTAATTTTGTTCATCATAGCATTGATTTTTCTATTTTTAATGTTTCTTGGTAAAAACTACCACATCATGCCATAATAATTCTGTACTCTGTGACGTATTGGTATTTCAATTTCGGATGAATAATATTTTTGCCAGAAACTGGTCAATAAAATTTTTAAAAAAACTTGTGTTTTTATGAAATTTAAACGTCTATTAAAAAATATCAAGTTCGATTAGTAATAGATTTTAAGTTCTCTTAACAAGGGCCTTTTGGAGAATTTTCATTGTTTCCCAAAGTGGGTTTCTTAAAACTCACCATGCAGTTTTCTTATGGGGTTCATATTTATTGCCAAACATAAATATAAATTCTTACCGAATTTATTGCAAATAGGTGGAGCCCCCCTCTTATTGCCTGATATCTTTTCGTGCGGCGGTCCAGTGATAATTTCAGTATAAATAAATGTATTATTAATATTATCAACATATTGTCTTAAGGGGGGCGTAACAATCCGTTGAATGGTTTGTGTTGTTGCCAAATGATTGGAATTACCAGTGGCAAACATTTCATTTTTTTTTCATAAATCCAATGTCAATCATAACAAAATAGTTTGATATGGAATTCATTTATCCAAATACTTAAAAAGTTACAGTCGTGCCATTGTACACTCGAAAAAAAAAAACATTAAAATATTCATGTGGATTTATTTGTTTCTTTATCATATATTTAATCATTTTGTCTTTTTTTTGTTTTAATTATTATTGGATTTGTTGAGATATTTCACTTGATGAATTGTAGAAACAAATAATTCTAAATGAAAATTTTAACTCAGAATGACATTTAGTTACGTAAATGAGAGGACCTACCACTTGTCCTTGGTATTGAATTTCAAAACCAAAATAAGAAAAGTAAATGGGAAGTAAATGGGAAAAGTAATTGTGGATCTATATTTTCAGGATTGTAAAGGTTACCCCGAAGCAATTTTGAAGTTACGAGGACATTTCATTCCCCCGTTATAACAAAATTCCGTTTTGACATATTAACCTTATTTTATACCCAAAAACAATGTGAAAACTTACGAAACCGGGTAAATATTCAACGCATCGAAAGCTATCAATAATGCTCATTTCCTTTCTATGCACAAAATCCATACTCCACAGAATTATCAATATTTTCCGAAGAGAATACTCATGTTCTCATGTTCCTTTCATTCTTAAAGAGTTTTTTTTTTAAGATAAAGAACACAAGAAAATCTTTTGAGATACAGAAAACCATTTGAGAAATAGAATAAGAAGCTTCGCCAAGAACAAGAAAACATTAAAACATTGAGCAGATATAAAATGAAAAACAAAATACAGATGAGGTAGAAGAGGCAGAGTGAACAAGCCTGAAGGCTTATTTTATCCTTTGATTGGTTAAAAATGTTAAAAATAATGTATAATATTTCATAGTAACAATCTTTTCGTGTACAGGGAGCACCCTATTTCATTCAAGTGATTCTTTCTTAATTCAAGAAATCATTCACTTTTCTGTGTCTTAAAACATTCCACACTAGACAATTAAAAACTTAGAATCATCAAAACAGCAACACACTAATTCGTGACGATCTTGATTAAAAAAAAAGAAGTAGTCGAATTAAAAATACATTAACCGACGGTATCGCTCGTGGTACCAGCCTGAAGTGGAGTATAAGTTGATGTTTGCACGAAGCATGTGGGAATGATGTTCTCTAGAAAAAGGATCATGAAATCCAGGCCCGAAAAACGATGCTCTGCGCTGTCCATTATCTGGCCCACGTCCACGTCGAGCGAACGGCGCATATTAATCTAGGCGGCCGTGAACGGTCGGTTCCCATCTTCTCTCCATACAGTTAGTTAATTTATTTCCAGTGCTAATCGCATCACTTATGCTGTATTTTTCAATTAGCGGGTGACCTGCACGTCTCCGCCGTTGAACCCGCACCACTAATGGTCTGCCCGGGTCCATCTCTTCCACAACCTTTTATATAAATCACTTAGAAGACGTCCCCCGTGCGAGTCTGCATGCATTTTACTGCAAGGTGCTTGGCTTGCGTGCGTGACCGTCCACCAAAACAATTTTTTACACCGATATGAACCGACTGGTGCGTATATGAGAGTTGGACAGTCTAAAATGTTTTCACAAGAAATGAAAACGTTTGTCTATTATAGGTACACTATGGTAAAAATAAAACGGTGTAAAATTTTAAGTACTTACTCGTATTTACAATAATATTTACCCAATTCAAATATTTCCTTGAAAAACAAATTGCCTATATAACAAAACGTTTCAATCCAAACTTATGTTACTTTTTGTATGGTCTACAGTATCAGTAGATATGACATTTGTTTAGGAACAAATGTCAAAAAGTAGAGCACAGTAGAGATTTTACAGCGCGCCATCTACATTGTGATTTTTTTTCACATAAAGGGTGATATTTTTAAACATAGTTATTTATCATTTCTACTAAAAACCAGAGTAATTTGACGTTTTCGAAAAACATAGCACATACAGGACATGTCTTATTGCGTACTTTTCTTCATTTTCAATAGGGTATTCCGGTGTTTTTGAAATTGTCATTTTTTACAAAGTATGGGTGCTACTGTTTGCTACTTCACAAGTAAAATATCAAACATTGTTTTAAATTAAGAGAAATCGTTGTTTGAAGTTTGAATTAGGATTGGTCTTTGTGACGTCACAAAGACCGCTCAAAGTGAGCGACTTGACAACGTTGCTATATCTAGGGTGCACGTAGTAAATTTTTGTCTTCTGTTGTGTCAACGTTTAGAATCGCTCGTTTGTTGACACCTGCTTTGGTTATTGAGGTTATATCAAACAGTTGTTCAAAATGTATAAACTCCAACGCCGACATTGTTCTGTGCCGGGCTGTAACAGCAGTAGAACAGTAACTCCTGATAAAATTTTCTTTACATTGCCGACTAGCGAGATGAGGGATGTTTGGCTTCAAGTTTCAATGATCAAATCATCTCTCAAAAGTTACCTTTATTCGTTGTCAAACAACAGGGTCGCCAACCGTCAACTTGGCCGATCAGCTGTCGAGAGCTGTCCGCTGTTGCCACCGCTACTAGGGATCGGTAATCATCGTGTATTTCCGAGGGTGGTCGGTGAATTCAAACGAAATGCACTTTTAATTGCAATTATCTCATAGAAAAACTAAATCAAAAAGCTCATAGCTTAACTTTATGAATCCTCATAAATTGTACAATAGGTTAAACCGAATATCTGCTTAAATTTTGACATGACCGGAATACCCTATTATAGACAAATGTTACTATTTTTGCTTGTTTTTGTCCAATGTTTTCATTTTTCATACCCAACTTTCGGTTGTAACTGAAGAGTATTTCCAACGTCAGTCTGAACCATCTGAATACATTGAGTTAGTCTTATTTTTTTCGATATTATTTATTTCAAAATGGTAATTTTTACATGAAAGACGAATAGACTTGATCGTCAGACAAACTGTCATAATTTTGGTTCCATAAAAGAATATGTAGATTTTAGCAACAGACTTTGCAGAAAAAACACAGTTTGCAAAAACAAAACTACAGAAATTTGTCAAAAATCTACAGCCAAATATGTGTGGTTTATTACGTGAGTCAGAAGCAAGAGAAATCTTTCAATAATGTCAAAATAAAACATAGTGCCCATAAGAAAGATAAAAGATTATTCCATAGTTTATCAACCATCTTAAGAGATAACTAATGTACGTGTATTAAAGTACACTTTGCAAAAACAAAACTGGAGAAATTTGTCAAAAATCTACCACCAAACATGTGTGGTTTATTACGTGAGTCAGTCTATTCCATAGTTTATCAACCATCTTAAGAGATAACTAATGTACGTGTATTAAAGTACACTTTGCAAAAACAAAACTGGAGAAATTTGTCAAAAATCTACCACCAAACATGTGTGGTTTATTACGTGAGTCAGAAGCAACAAAAATCTTTCAATAATGTCAAAATAAAACATGGTGCCCATAAGAAAGTTAAAAGATTATTCCATAGTTTATCCACCATCTTAAGAGATAACTAAAGTACGTGTATTAAAGTACACTTTGCAAAAACAAAACTCTCTAGAAATTTGTTAAAAATCTACAGCCAAACATGTGTGGTTTATTACGTGAGTCAGAAGCAACAAAAATCTTTCAATAATGTCAAAATAAAACATGGTGTCCATAAGAAAGTTCAAAGATTATTTCATAGTTTATCCACCATCTTAGAAGATAACTAAAGTACGTGTATTGAGATTTGATGTGAGTGAGCAATGTTTTCGGTACAAACGTCCAACTACACTGGTTTTTGTGTAAAAATATTAAAAAAAGTTGTTTTTCGCTTCTAAATTTCACCCAGTATACTAATATAATCATTATAATCACTATACATAAATGGTATAAAATCTCAAAATTTTTTTTATTAAAAAAGTTTTTACCTAAATGAAACTAATGTACCTATTTGATAATTTTAAAATACTGCATACCCACTAGGGTGGTCAAAATTTATACCTTGCAATATCTTTTTTTTGCAGGAGGGCGACGATCCTTTTCCGGTTCCTTCGGTTCCTTTTCCGGAAAAAAAAAATGTCCCCAAAATTTGAGAAAAATTGGTTAACTTTAACTCGTGCCATCGAGCACTTGAAATTTCCCATTTTAAATACATTGGAAAAATGCATCTTTTTTCCATTCTTTTTTCACGTTTCGGGTTTAGAAAAAAAGTTGCGGGAGGTTATCAGAAATTGTTCAGAACTTCCCAAGGACAGAAATAACTATTTTTGACATATTTTTTTGCTATTTATTAACTAATTTAAATTGTTTAAGTAATGTGGTTGCAACACTCATTATTATTATAGGTTATAATTGAAAATTAGTTAACAAATTTGACAAGAAATACAATAATACTTTTTGCCAAAAAGATACGTCAGTAGCATTGTAGATTTTTGTTCAAACAAATGGTATTTGTTTAAACAATTGCAAACTAGTTAATTATTGACAAACAATGTCAACAATCTAATACTAATTTCTTAAGAAAAAGAAATATATGTAACCGTAACATTGTATACAATAATAAACAAATGGTATTTGTTTAAACTATTGCAAATTAGTTACCGAAAAATGCCAATATCCTAATAATTTCGTTTAAAAAATAGAAAATATGTCCGCAACATTGTATATATTTCTTTAACCAAATGGCATTTATTTAAACAATTTTAAATTAGTTAATAAATGAAAAAAAAATGTCAATTAATCCAAGAATAATCACTTCTGCCAAAAAAATAATAAAACACGTTACATTGTAAAATTATAAATTTGGGGAAACTTTTGTCTCATATTTAGGGTACTATGGGAAGGGTGGGGGGTAGTGAACAAAAAAATAGTGGTTGTGAATTTGTTCGATTTTTCTCAAATTTGGGGGGGGAATTTTTTTTCTGGAAAAGAAACAGATTGGGGGATCATTCCCCTTTAGCGAAAAGTCCGGTTTTTGGACCACCCTAATACCAACACATAAAGTAACATATCATTGGATTGAAACGATATATTATTGCGAATATGGTATGTTTTCAATCTTCAGAATGTAGGCAGTTTGTCGTTTAAAGAAATACTTAAATATACTAAATATTATTAGTAGTTGAAAATTTGTAACGGAAAATTTTTTTTGTCCGCAGTGTATTTACATGTATATTAAGTTCACATGCGGACACACTGTATGTAGGTAGGTACTTTTAGTTTATTTCTTACATTTTTTGGTTGCTATATTGGTATCGCACTTTCAATTTTGACTATCTGACGCATATTTGGCACTAAGGTACTTAAAATACGACAGGAAATAATATACAGGCGATTTTCTGACATTTTTGGTCGCCATATTTAATCTGCTATATTACATTTTGTACATGTGCCATAATATTTGGAGTCAGCAATTTGTTTCACGTAAATAGACTATTTTAGACTGTTTGGTCAACATAGTGGACAACCATTTTGAATTTTCAAAATATGACATAAGATTTGGAATCTAGCCTCTTCAAACAATCACAGCAGAATCCGCCATTTTGTTTTCAATGTTATAGTAGATTTGGAATCAGAACCCGTTTTATTTGAAAATATTAAATGAACAAAAATATTGTTCAAAATGTTCGATGTTTTCACATTCAGTTCAAAACACCACCAATATGATTATTTACAATCTGTCTTTAAAGCATCGTCAAGGTTATTTTGTTAATTTTCTTAGAATTCTTCTTTGGAATTGGGCCGTTATTATAGTTTGTAGTCTGATCTTGCTTGGGTCTCCACACCGTATAATAACAAAACCCCTACGAATACATCAATTTTTACTACATGCTAGCAAAAACCCGGATACATTATATTTTATTATAACACTGAAGGATACTGAATAATAAACTAATATCAATAATAAACTCAGTTACGCAAAACTAAGAAACTTATTAGATTCGTATAAGAAACGCTTATTCAACAGTAATTCTCCTAATAAAAATAAGCATGCATATTGCATATTCACTGAATGTTTATTTATAAGCTGACTGAAGTGATATAACCGACCGTGCAAAGTAATCACATAAGACAAATTCGCTTTTCAAATAAATCCCATATACATAAGAATCAGCATGAAAGAATGATGTATTAAAATGAACTTGTGTACAGCGGTGCAACAAACCGTTAGTCAACGTCGCGCTTAGTTCACCATTGCTCCGCGCTGCGGCGCGTAGAAAAAGCAAAAGTGTGATTTATGACTCCACTGAGCATATTACATCTGTTTGATAAGTCACTTAGCGTAGAGTAAAAGCGGCAATTAAAGACAATTTATGGAATAAGCCTTCGCAAAGAGAGACTTTCGATTTTTTGACGATTCCAACAATTAAATCGGCTGAAACAATGCGTTATAAATAAATCATAAGTCGGTCAATTTATCCTCAGACGCAGACGTTGATTATTATTATGATTATTATTATTATGAACCGCAGCAATCGTATATATCAATCAAATCGTTCTTCTTTTGTTTTTATTGCAGGAGTAGCTGTCACAGCTGTCGATTCTTATTACAGCGCACCAAAAAGCTGTGATAAGTTATATACTTAAGGCGTTTTCTTTAAATTTGAATGGAAAAATGTTCAGGTTGTTATAAATTAATGTCATAACTAATTATTTATTGGAAATTACGGGGAATTATGGCGTAATTTGATAAATAATTGAGTGATTAATGTCATTGAGGTCATTAGATAACTCACGGGTAAACACATCACTATATATGAAAATGAATACTGTCCATTATAAAGGTGTAGGTACTGTTCGGTCAGATCCAATAACAAGTCGAAAAGTTATGGACGTTCAAGTTCAGAAGTTTCCTATTATTTTCAGATATTTTCAACTTTAACTACAATTTGATAACCTGTTTGAATCCGTAATATTTTTTTGCTATTTTTGTATTGAAAGCCCATTTAAATTTGCGTCTAATATGCGTTTGTTTATTAGAATCGGTTGAAATTTAACAGAATTATCAAATTTTATTGACCGGCTAGACACATCACACTACGGAGAAAAATATATACAGGCAGACTGTAATAAATCCATAGTCTTTATACACATTAATTAGACATTACTAGCACTTATATTTACAATGTTATTCTAAAATTATGACACTGTTTTTTTTCTTTTCCTTTTTGTTGTTACTTGCCAGACTATCACAATATGTTTTTAAGTATATTAGAGTTTACGTTCAGTACATTTCCAGGTATATTTGGGTTCAAAATAAATTGCACCAACAGTAAAACTTTCACTCGCTTATTGAAACAGTACTGAGTTACTATCGTGATCTATGACAAATAGAAAAAAAAACAAGAAATACAACAAAATTAAAAATGTTTACTCGATCTCCGTCGTTTATACACAGCATCATCTGTTTCGCGTTTAAGTGACCAGCGGTAGTCTGCGATCATGTTGATGGTGTTTTTTCCTTGAAAACGTTTTTCAATAGCTTCCATTTCTTGCTGAAATCGTTCACCTTGTTCGTCACTGAGTTGGCCAAGACTGTCCGGAAAGAAATTCAAATGAGAACGCAAAAAGTGATTCCAGTTCTTGAGTTATCAACATTTTTTAATTTCCATAACTTCTATAATTTTGACGAACAAACTACACACACGTAGTGTGGTTCATACCAGCGACTTGCGGTGTAAACACGGTCAAAAAATTTGTTGTATGCCTCAACCACTGATTTATTTTTTACTAATTGTAGCCGATGCTGTTTGTCCACAAACAATCCGCAGACGTAACAAAACTTATGGCGATTGTCACACATTTTACTTTTTTTATATTTGCACTGAAGCTTGCACTAGAGCTGATTTCTTACTGCTTACGGATCAGTTTGATTGTTATTTTATATGAAATTTGGTGATACTAAAGACCTACATCGTCCTAATAATATACGCAATTGTAATAGGTTAAGATTGTCGATTAATGATTTTACGATATTTGGGTACAAGTCGAAAGGTACTTAATAACATATTAGATAGACTAAAATACAATAAAACAGGGTAATAAACAAACAAAATAATGTCTAGTTAATGTGAATCACGAGTACGGTTATTACGGACGGGCCGTAGGTATATTCTTGCCTAGTGTGAATGTCAAGACGGTGAATAACCATCGATAACTCAGCCAAATTTCAACCGATTCTAATAAACAAACTCGTGTTAAACGCACATTTAAATGGGGCTTTCAATAAAAAAATAGAAATAAAATATTATGGATTGAAACAGGTCATCAAACTGTTGTTAAAGTTAAAAAAATCTGAAAATAATGGTAAACTTCTGAATTTTAACGTCCATAACTTTTCGACTTTTTATTGGAACTGACCGAACAGTACATCCGTCTAATGGTCTGTGTTCTCTCTTTCAATTGCATATTACTCAACCAACAATTTCGTTAATTTAAAAAACTATAATTCTTTCACTCAACAAAATCACTCAAACTATTTGAAGTAAATAAATCTCGTTCGTTATAATATACAAATTTTAACTGAAAACATAAGTTGTTTGACACAAATAAACGTCCTGTCTAGCAGATTTGTTTGAGTCCATGCATATTTATTTCAATTAAACAAAATTTTCTATGTGTGTACAAAAATTTTCTGTAGAATGTGAAAAAAATCAATTCTTATTTAAAACACTGTTTTATAGATTCGGAATCGCCAAAATCCACACGTGCAAAGCCCCTATTATATAAATAGAATAATAATATAAATAACGATTTAGATTATCTACGTCAAAACATAAATTTTGTTGCTATTTCCCACACTTTTTACCAAGCATGATGACCAATAGAAAATATAGGAAGACATGGCAGTAACAAGTCACATATAAAATATATTCATATGCAAATGAGTACAAATGGATGGGCAGTAAAGTTAAGGAAGCGGTAAATTACTTTCGGCTTTTCACTGATCGAGCCTGTTCTGTGATACATGAGAATTTTTCTATATTGATATTCACACATGTAGTTGCGTCAATGAAACATATTTCAATATATTATGTAAGCATAAGTGGTCCATGTTTTGTGAATGGACGTGTAATATTTACTAGAGCGTTGAATGTACAGGGTGAGGCATAACGTACGGACGAGATTAAGGGGTAAATATAAAGTGTTTTTATATAGGCATCCTATCCTAAGATCATAATATGTAACAATACTACCAGCTACTATCAGTAATATTTCTAATTCTAGTTTTATGAAAATGTTTTATGGTTCTCAACAAGTTACCTCCTATTATTTAGTCATTTTAAAGATAAACAAATAGCTGTAACTTATAAATTTATAGCTGTAATTTATAAATTTTGTTTGATTTAAAATTGAAGATTGTACTAAATAACAATCAAGTAGGTATCTTTAATATAAATTTAAATTGTCACTGTCCCTGTATAAATCTGGTAAGAAAGTCAAAGAAAATTGCCTTTGAAATGAGAATGAGCAATCTTTGAAATGATGTACAAATCGTTAAAATAATGAACACATTATTAAAAGTAGATTTAGCAATTTGCCAAACGCGCAACTGTTTTCCTCAATCACTTCATTATTCAGTATTATAAAATAATCTCGTAGAAAGTTAACAAACTACATGAAAAAATAGCAAAATCTCTTGCAGAACATCTATTATTTACTTCGTAGTCATTTTGCGGTATAGAGACTTCAATTATGATTTATCTATGGTTTAGTTAAAGATGAATCCAAAATTATTATCAAAATTTTGGTTTACTGGTTTACTGGAACTTTACTGGTCATACAGGTATAAAATATTTTTAATCTTTTTAATAATCTTTTATAAAGTTCCTTTGTTTCTAGACACAAGCATGTTTTATCAATTTGAACGCCACAATTTTGTGTTTCACAAAAAAAAATAACTTAAAAAAGTTTTCTATGAATTTCAAAATAAACCCACATGATTTAAAATGTTCCGAAAAATCTATTAAAACGGTTAAAAATTGGGGTGATTTCGCCTTGAACGTGTTTTTATTGCAAATTGGTATTTCGGTCCTTATAATTAAGGGAATTTTCAGAAAATAATAATAATTTTTCTTTAAAATAAAGAACCACGTGTTTTGCGTTCTTAATATATTGATAGTTCAGTTAAAGGTTGTAAAAATGTGAATGATATTTATGGACGTATCTTTTTTTTTAAATTAGTACCTAATTATTTTTAAAAAAACCTGGACTACCATTTTTAAAAATCCTGTTATCGGGTTGAAAAGGAGATAATAAATAAATTCAGATAGAAATCAGACTCCAAATTATAATATTTTACAATTAGAATTTATTTTGATTTAGCTAATGATGAATTATCTACGAAATGATAATCAAATACAAACTACATTACTCAAAAAAATTAGGAGAACACTTTTTCGAAACCTGTAAGATTTTAAATAATAGTTCTAGGCAAATCAAATTCGGTATGCTTTAAGGGCGTATATTTAACTACAGAAAATTAGAAAAACAATGTTACAACTCTTAGTTATCTACTTCTAAGTTACACTTAAAAATGTAAATTAATAACGCAAAACAAAATGGAAAAAATATCAACTATCCTTTGAATTCGCGTATAGAAGCCTACTAAAGATAACAAATGAATTCAGTTGTCAATATTCGTAGATTAAAAACGTCACTAGAACTGGCATCTTAGTGAAGTGCATGTTCCTCGTGCTGTTGCCCTTATTCAGCAAGGCCACTCTATTCGACATGTTAGCAGGGACCTTCGAGTTTCCCCTTCTGTTATTCAGCGTTTAAGGAATCGGTTTCGGGATCCTGGCCAATATGTTAGAAGAGCTGGACAAGGTCGAAATCGAAAAACGACTCAAAATCAAGACCGATTTCTTGTCCTTTCCGGTCTACGTCAGCGTACTGTCACAGCACGAGACCTCCTAAACGACCGAAGACGAGCACATGGAATAGGAATTTCTGATCAAACTATTAGTAATAGATTAAAAGAAGCGAATTTGAAACCTAGAAGACCAGTCCGCGCACCACGCCTTACGCAGCATCACAAAGCACGCGAATGAGGTTTGCTCTGGATCACAGAGATTGGCAACTTCGTCACTGGACGCCTGTACTGTTTACAGACGAGTCCAGATTTCGTTTAACTCGGTGCGATGGTCGAGTACGTGTATATAGACATTCTGGTGAATGCTACGCAGCCGCTACTATACAGGCAGTGGATAGATTTGGTCGTGGATCTGTGATGGTTTGGGCTGCAACCAGTATAGACAACAGAACTGAACTTGTTGTGGTTCCTGGTAGACTAAATGCCATGAATTGCATCGAAAATATCTTGGAGGACCATGTGGTGCCTGCTACATATGGCGTCGGTCAAAATTTCGCGTTAAGTGAACTGACTGAACTGACCTGAATCCTATTGAAACAATAAATAATAAAAATATATAAATAATTATATAAATAATATATGAATTAACATTTTCCGAAATCTGTTGAATTGATTTAATCTTAAACGTGATTTTATTGAAAATTGTTATTTCGGTGCTTATAATAAAGGACATTTCAGAAAACCATAATAATAATGATTTTAAATAACGAAGTTCCATACACAATATTGAAAAATAACTACTATTAACTGTCAAGTCACTTTTATACAAAAGATGGCAGTAGTGCAACATCCATACTAAAACAACTACCGTACGTGTGCGTACGCAGAAAATCCTTGCATCTTCGGGACAGCACGTTGTAATTTATTGTTCCGCACCGAACATGTGTACGTCTGAAAAGTATTAAACGACAATTTTAATGTTATAATGTCAGTTATTTATCATTCCGTCACGAGTATATTTATCGATCGTTTAGGCGAGGTAATCTCGGCGTGTCCGGACGTGTTTCAGTGTGTGCACGTCCCGCGTTCGGATCGTTTTTCTATTAGCGTCGCCTGGTGCATTTGGATGATGAATGGTAACACATTCGATGCGTGCCTCATGCACCTATGAAGTAATGTCGGAAATGTCCAGGACGCCTGAGAATTGTCATGAGGACGACGTCAAGCTCCAAACGACCCAATCTGTTACCGATTCGGTCACCAAATAGTTTCGACATCTTCAGGTTGCTGTATAATAAGTTGAAAATAAATCAATGCTTTTTCGATTTGGGTATTAATTTTTTAAGTTTGACCAGTCGTCTGGTGTGAGAGAATTTTACATGAGTGATAATTTTATGTTAATACTAGCACGCACTGGATTTAGGTATTTGGTTCGACTTTTTTGAAAGAAACGTTTCTTGTTCATGTTCTACGAAGTATAATTTATTAATGCTGTAACTGATTATTATAGACATTAGTCTGTTCAATTGTTATGCCTATACTATCGGTTGAAAAAGTAACCGATAAAATTTTCTGCCCCATGTTTGGACAGAAGCGCGAGAGAAGTGTAAAACTGTACTCGATTTTAGCACTTTTTCATAAACGCTCAGCTTTCCAAATTTTTTTCTGCTAAAACAAAAAAAAATCAAATTTGCACAGAGTATAACACAAGATCTTGTCTACAGATTGGCTTTTTTATTTGTTGAACTTAGAATTAAAACAAACATCGTTCATATTTATTGATGTAACCAGCGTTGAAGTTGAAGGTTACACACATAAGAGTAACATAAGAGTAACGTCGTACAGAGAATTACTGTTTACTTTTGGGAGTTTTATCACTCCGTCAGAATGTTGGTCATATTTTAACACCAAGCAATGTATTTTTTCCCTTTTGTCTGTTATTTCAACACCCTGCGCGATGTTAACTTTCATTTCACCGCGCCAATGAAAATTTTCACCGCGCCGATGAATATTTTCACCGATTACTCCGTAAAATTTTTATGTGTGTAGAAATGGTGGACTCTAGAATTGATTGCAATCGCACACCGAAGAGCTGTAAACATGCTCTTTTTTTGTTTTTAACGCTTTTTGAATGAACAGCAGCAATCAAACATTATCAGCTAGCATAAACAAATAAAATAACAAAACCAAATATTTTTTCTCAGGCCCCAATAATATGAATTTGGGTAAAATCAAGATAAACTAAATACATAAATATTCATTGAATAAAGTTTGTTGAGTAACTGTGTTGCGTGCGTACATGTTTTGCAAGTATTGACCAAGAATGCTGAAGTATTATTCCAAGGAACTAAAAAAATTAATTATCAATGTCAGAAATTTCTGTCCAAAATAACTAAAGCACAGCTATTGTATCTGCAAAAAAATCACCATCAAGAGAAGGTAGGTACTTCTATTAGATTTTACCGGAATTATATAAATCGGAAGCAATGAAGTAAAATTAATGTGGTCACCTGTAGCCCTTTGCAATGTGTTGCAATTTTAACAATTTTTGGTTTTGAAAATCAAAAGCAATACATTGATAAAGATCATATTATTGACTCAATAGGGTATTCCGGCGTTTTTGAAATTGTCATTTCTTACAAACTATGGGTGCTACTGTTTGCTACTTCAAAAGTAAAATATCAAACATTGTTTAAAATTAAGAGAAATCGTCGTTTGAAGTTTGAATTAGGATTGGTCTTTGTGGCGTCACAAAGACCGCTCAAAGTGAGCGACTTGACAACGTTGCTATATCTAGGGTGCACGTGGTAAATTTTTGTCTTCTGTTGTGTCAACGTTTAGAATCGCTCGTTTGTTGACACCTGCTTTGGTAATTGAGTTTATATGAAACACTTGTTCCAAATGTATAAACTCCAACGCCGACATTGTTCTGTGCCAGGCTGTAACAGCAGTAGAACAGTAACTCCTGATAAGATTTTCTTTACATTGCCGACTAGCGAGATGAGAGATGTTTGGCTTCAAGCTTTGGGAATGACCAAATAATCTCTCAAAAAGTTACCTTCATTCGTTGTCAAACAACAGGGTCGCCAACCGTCAACTTGGCCGATCAGCTGTTCGAGAGCTATCCGCTGTTGCCAGCGCTACTAGGGATCGGTAATCATCGTGTATTTCCGAGGGTGGTCGGTGAATTCAAACGAAAGAACTTTTAATTGCAATTATCTCATGGAAAAACTAAATCAAAGAGCTCATAGCTTAACTTTATGAATCCTCATAAATCGTACAATAGGTTAAACCGAATTTCTGCTTAAATTTTGACATGACCGGAATACCCTATTGTAGAAACAATTATAATGATCTTGCATGAAGATGGTGATGATGATGATGACGAATTATTAGACTACATCGACAACAGTGCACGTAATGAAGAGTGATTTTAGACAATGATAAAGAAGTTGTCACGCGATAGTTCCAATGTTGGTGGTTCTTCTGGAACTGCACAATTCGTTCAAAGTTTAGGACAAATACTTGTCGGAATTGAAACATTTACCGAAAATTCCAGACTGTTTGTTTTGGCTCCACAACCACCAGAAACAACGTCATCAACTACTGATTTTTAACAGAAATAATGTTGTGGAATAATAATAAATCACAAAACAGAATATGTATACAATTCCATAAATAAAAAAAAACCACGTATGCTATTTTCAAAAATAAAACCGAACGAGGAAATGACAAAAATATGGAATAAGGTCCTGAGAGTTGATCGTTTGAAATCGTCGCGCGAAGCCTCGCATCGTTTCCCGCGCGTAATCCCCTTTCCCAGAGGGGAACCATCCTGCGCACCGGATCGATCATATTATTTTTACTCTTAAAAATTCCCAAATAACTTTTATGTTATTATACATCAATGGATGAGTATCACAATAAATAAAGATTGTTTACATGCTAACTACGTTGTCCTGCTATTTTTCGTTTCTGTGATATCCGCGTCCATAAATAGCTCGCTTACACACTTTATTACGTAAGAAATCAAGAAAATAAAAACAGCAATCTATAGAAGATATTCTAAGTGTAACCTGAACAACAATTTAAATTATTTTGGTAAGTGTTTTTTTTTAGAGATAATCAAAATTTAGGCATTTAGGTACTGTGGATGCATCTTAGTTGCGAACTGCGAATCTCAGTCGTCACTCATAGTATTTATAAAATAGACTATACAAAAAAAAAAAGGAACAATACAATATCGGTAAATTTCAAGTTTAGTTAGGTATCATAATAGGTATTTCTTTGGAGTGGATCATATATAGATTTTTATCAACACATTATTCAAAGATTTCAATACAAGATCAGACTACAACCTTAATATTTAACATTTCCCTCGCTCCACCTCTTGTTTTCCATCACATAACCCATCAGCTCTCTTTCGATATTCAACCAATCTTAAAGAAAAAAACCTTTTATACAGTTTCTGGTCTCACCTCGGATGCAAATCAAAATCGCTCGTACTAAGCAAACATGCGGCATAATCGGAGCAGACAAAAAGCAAAATAAGCAGATATAACAGTCAGCACGGTGCGGTTTTGCATGGCCGACCACCGGTACCGCAGATCGGTCGCACAGGAGCTACAAAAACGGCGATATATAAAATTTAAGATACACTTAGAACGGTAAACGTAACTACTCGACTCTAGTGGTCGCGCAAAATAAGAAAATAAGAACAACAAAGGTTAGAAATGGAACGAGATGACCAAACTCATGGGGACGATCCCGATATCTGACCTGAATTTGATGGTCTGGGCGTTATCGATGAAAGAGTTCGAAATGTTTTCATATCGGCGACGGCTTCTTATGCGGTTGGACGTACGAAAAACTAATCCGAAACCAGACGGACCGTAACGGATCGTGTATTCGTGGAAACCAGATATCGTGTGGACGGTGTATATGTGGGGAGACAGTTTCTCACGGGAATGATGATAGCCAAACCGCATGCTTCTTTTCAGTAATTTATCTCGGAGGGTATATCTATACCTTCCTATGTAATTATTTTACCCAATAAGTACATTGTATGGAAGAAGATATGTTAAGTTACCAGCGATATATATGATATTTTTTTAATTGATTAGTTACAACTTCAAGAACAAGGTAAAAAGTCTTAATAAACATGAGTCCGCAAATGAACCGTTTTCGAGATATAAGTAATTTTCGTGGAGATTCCAACACAAGATCGGACTACAAACTTTAACAATACTACACATGGAATTTTCATATGAAGAACGTCTAAACATGGTAGATATTTGTGATGAGTCATAGGGCTCATAGGTATAGGAACATACATAAAAATAAATTTGGTATCCTTATTTATATTTCAGTCCAATATTCTAACATAGGTACTTGCAAGACTACTTAAAACATTAAAAAAAGCACAAGTTAAAAATGGGAATTAATATGTGTCCGCAAATCTAGATTTGAGCAATATAATACGGTTTCTAGTTATGAGCAATTTATTTGGAGAACTCAACACAAGATTAGACTACAAAGTTAAACATAACGGAACAATTTCATTTGTTTAAAATGACGGTTTTAAAATTATATGTTATATAACAATTTCAGATTCAGACTATGATTAGTAATAATATGAGCAATTTCTTTGGAGAGCTCAAACACAAGATTAGACACAAACTTCAATATCATTAAGTCCACTGCTATAGTCCAAAATTTCAAAAAAATCACTACAAAATAGCGTTCTTTTAAATAAAGATTAAATCTTCAACAAAAAAATAGTTCAAAAGTCTTACTTTATATGGGTCGGTTCGCAAATAAGACCTTTAAAAAAAATAAAATTGCTGTTTCTCTTATGAAAATTTTCGACTTTCTTTTAAGCGATTTTCTTGGAGATTTCAATGCAAAATAAAACTACAAACTTCAATATCACTACAAAATATCATTATTTTCAAAAAAAATCAAAAGTCTTACTTTACAAGGGTTGGTTCGCAAATAAAACGCAAGATGAGACTACAAGCTTCAACATCCCTACGCAATTGCATTTTTTAAAAAGATTTTCTAATTATAATTGACATGTTACCTATATTATAATTGCAGTGCAATTCAGTTTCTTGAATCTGATGTAGGTAATAACATTCAATCTTAAACAAAAAGAAGTAAAACACATTGGTTCCCAAACCAATCGTTTTCTAGACCCTCATGGAAGAGATTTATTATGGGACAAAAGAAAAACAAATGTAAGTTGTATTGCAAGTTTACTGCTACGTCCCCTATAGTCCAAAATTTCAAGACCAGACAAGAAGATTTTCTTAAACCTTAAAAAGCAAGTTAAAATTCTTAATAATCATGAGTAAACATCAAATTTTCCTGAATATCTCAACTCAAGACCAGACTATAAACTTCATCACTAGACAACTGCACTTTTTTCTAATGAAGATCCTCGAAAGGTTTGTTCCAACACGAAGAAGACCGTTCAGGTATCGTGTTTTGTGATGAACAAGTTATGTTACGATCGACAACTCAATGATAAAAACTAGAACTCATACATCTGGTCAAATACATTGTATCGTAGGTACCTGAGCGGTGCCTATTTTCTTTGTGTTGGAACAGACCATTTATTATTCGTCATTTAAACATGTAAGATATACTTATTACAAATTGAGTACAATAGACTACAATTCCTGATTCCTGATACGATGATTAGCTAAAATCTCCGAAAACAAAAAAATTCAAAAGTCTTATGCCTCAGCTACACTATACAAGTTTTGACGATTTTCTTAGACAAGTTTCTTGTAAAATGTTTGATGAAAAGTTCCTTCGTGTCAACACGAGACCACAGCTGTCGCTAACGCTAAAAATTAAATTATTCATTATCTTTACCCATATTATTTGCAAAATTGCAGTAGATATTACGTTCCGACACTACTGATGTTGAAATAAATAAGACAAAAATACAAGGATAGATTCAAATTGAGAAGCAGATTTTCTTTTTACTTGAAATTCGTACTGTTCAATGTTGATTGCAGAATGTGTCATTGCTATGGAATTGTTAAGTTTATGTCTGTAACTACTGTCAAGCTAGTAAGGTTATTTTAGTCCCAGCTGTCAGTTCGTGAATTGTTGACGCACTTCGCAAACCTTTGATGGAAACTTCATCAAACATTTGACAAGAAACTTGTCAAAACTTGTATAGTGTAGCCCAGGCTACTATACATGGGTTCGCATAACAATCGTCTTCTAGATATGAGTGATTTTCTTAGAAATCTCAACGCAATACCAGACTACAAACTTCAACATCACTAGACAATTTAATTTTGTCTAATGAAGAAAAACACGATTGATTATTTATTAACTCAAATCTTCAAAAAATGTTCAAAAGTCTTACTTTACATGGGTCGGTCCGTAAATCAATCGTGTCCTAGAAATAAACGATTTTCTTGGAGACCCCAACGCATGATCAGACTACAAACTTCAACATCACTACAAAATTTTATTCTTTCTTATGAAATTCTTCGAAATATAACATTAATTATGACATTTGTTATGCGTAATTAAGAAATTTAAAATACATTTATTACAATTTCGCTGTAATAGTCTAACATTCCTGAAACTGATGATGATTATTTAAAACCTTACTACAAAATAGCATTTTTGTATGATTATATCAATGTAATAGTCCAAGATTCACGAAGCTGATATCACAATTATTTAAAGCCTACAAAAACAAGTGAAAAACTCTTCATAAACCGTTTTGTAAGTAGATGTGAGTGATTTTGTTGGAAACTTCGACGCAAGATGAGACTACAACATTTTTCAATGTTACTAAAAATGGCATTTTCAAATAGAGAACTCAACGCTAGATCAGACTACAAACTTGAACATCTCCACAAATTCATAAAATAAAATATTAGTTAATATGACTACCTACCTCAGTAATACAATCGTAAATAGTTTCGATTTGTATCCGATATTCCATTATAACGGTCTAGCCTAGCAGAAACGCTAGATCGGGCAATTGTTTATTTTGTTCATCACAGACGATCGTGGTTCGCGTGTTCTGTCCAGTTCGACTTCGCGGCACGTGCAGGTACGCTCACTACTGTTATTTGAAATCGTAATATCTCCTCCATAAGAAGCCGCCGAAAATTACAGTCATTTTCTCACTGCGGCATTCACAGTAAAAAGAGGACAAAGACTGGCCGCAAACTGATTCTTTTTTATTCTCGTTGACATAAAATTGGACCATTATTTATTATTGGATCATTTTTATCTAGAACAAGTTTCATATTTTATAGCACCGCTAATCACCGGGTTTGTAGACTAATCTTGCGTTGAAATCTCCTGTATAAATTCGTGTTATAATGATTCTATTAGGATTATATGGGATGTGAGCGTGATATGGTTGTCTGCCCTATCTAACCAAACGGTTGGCAAGAGCGAACGGTGTCCGAGCGTTGCCAACAAATGTAAAGTTTGCTTAACTTACCAGAACTGAAGCGTATATCACGTTTACGGTCGGTTTGAGAGTTAAACCGCGTTTACATGCCCTGGTGAGCGTACTAGGCCAGGGTCATGCTCAGCTGACCGTAGATTAAGGGTGAGCATCCAAGTAGATAACCGATTGTTGATTACTTTATCTGTTAATTGGACACCGCAGGTGATCCTGCGTTTTGATTTATCACCGTGATTGCCAGTGACGACCCTTCCGTCAATCAATCGGTTAACCATTTGACGGGCCGTGATATATTAGAATATTTAATTTTTCCAACCTTGTTAAAGTTTGTAGTCTGATCTTGCATTGAAATCTCCAGTGCTACGTAAATAATTATATAATATACGTTTGTTGGGTGATCTTGCGTTGAAGTCTCCAGGTATATATCCTTATTTAATAGATATACAAAGAAAATAATTATTTTTTTCATTGTAATAATGGTTACATTCTATTTAAACTGCACGGCGAGCGGTATCTGGGAGTGGAATCGATTGGGAACGGCAAGAATAATTGCTTGCGCCTGCTGGTAATTAAATGTATTTCTCTAATTGATGGAGATAATGAATGTTTATACAGTTAAACACGGCATAAATCATTGGAGAGCGATGCGATACTCCCTGTCAATTATCGGACTGTAATGGACTGCCGATTTCGACTGCGAATCTTTAAATTGCATTCTTCGGCGCCGGCGATTGTATAAATTAAGAGACAATATTTCGTGGTTCCCTCGTTGCGATCTGACTTATCTCACGATAGCTGGTATAACACACGTTGTATCGTATTATTTTATGCGGAATTGTTGTTTATTATGTTTGTGCTTGAAGTTTGTTGCATCATCTTGCATTGAGCTCGTCAGATTTACAAGCTTTATGCAACAAGAAAAAGTGTTACTTAATTTACAATGCTTTGCACACAATATCGAATTTTATTAGGTATATAGAATTAAAAAAAAAATCCATTTTTGACATTTGAAGTTATATTTTCCGTTTAAGGAAAGAGTCTCCAAGAAATTTGGAATTGGAACAACGTTGGTCAGTTTCGCATTTTGCCCCACAGGTGAGGTAGGTATAAAGATCCACCCATGGGGCAAATAGGACCAACATCCAATGTCTTTTAATGGGTAGTTATTAGGGTGGTTCAAATTGGCTATTTTTATTTAGAAAGCAACGATCCCCCCAAATCGTTTCCAAATCCAAAAAAAGCGGACACGTATTTTTTTTTCTTCAAAATTCTGATTCTTAATGGTGCCTGTCGAGGCCTCAAATTTACATAAGAAAATGTATGGGAAAAAGACATTTTTTGGTATTTTTCGAATAATTATTCGGAGTTTGGGAAACCTTAAGAGTAAAGTTATAGGACTTGTAGAGGACTTTCCAAGGAAGAATTTAATCTATCATACATATGGATTTGATGCCCCCAACTCGCCCCCACAGTGCCCTGAAAACTACCCTTAAATCAAAAAATGTAGATTCTTCAGAAAATTGTTTCATTCTCCTTTTTTCTCATAGAAATCATTATTGTAAGTCTAGTGGGATGTTTATAAACATTTGTCAGTTAATTTCCATTTGTTTAAACAAATTTTATTTGTTTAAATAATCCGTTTTTCTCGAAAATCCGTCTGAATTCTGCTTTCTGAGTTCAAAATGGCAGTTTATTATTTTAGAGTGACATTATTCTTAAAAAAAAAACTCCTCCGATTGTTTAAACAATAAATTATTATTCATTTTCAACTTTTTTCTAATTATGGTAGAAAATTCAGCTTTTTTGAGAAATTAACTTATAAATTTCACCATTAATGTATTTGATATTAATTTCCCAAAATATAAATGGTGTCACTTGACAATAACAGTTGACCAGACCGATCTAAAAAAATGAATTTTAAGAGAATTGCAAACAAATTGTTTAAACAAATGGAATTAGTTTAAACAAATTTGGGTTTATTAGCTAATAACATAGGCAAGATACCTCGAACATGAAATTTATAAGTTAATTTCACAAAAAAAGCTGACTTCTACCATAATTAGAACAGTTGAAAATTAATAATAATTGATTGTTTAAACAATAGGAAGAATTTCTTTAATGAATAATGTCACTCTAAGATAATAAACTGCCATTTCGAACTCAGAAATCAGATGTCCGACGGAGTTTCGAGAAAAGCGAATTATTTAAACAAATGCAATTTGTTTAAACAAATGGGAAATTACCTGACAAATGTTTATAAACATTCAACTAGACTTATAGTAATGATTTCTATGAGAAAAAAGAGAATGAAGTGATTAGAAGGGTAAATTTTCTGAAGAATGTACATTTTTCATTTAATGGTAGTTTTCAGGGCACTGTGGGGGTGGGTTGGGGGCGTCAAAGCCATATGTGTAATACCTCAAATTCTTCATTGGAAAGTCCTCTACAAGTCCTATAACTTTAATCTAAAGTTTTCCCAAACCCCGAACAATTATTCAAAAAATACCAAAAAATGTCTTTTTCCAATGCTTTTTCTTATGTAAATTTGAGGTCTCGACAGGCACTATTAAGAATCAAAATTTCGTAGAAAAAAAAATACGTGTCCGCTTTTTTTGGATTTGATAACGATTTGGGGGGATCGTTGCTTTATATCTCCACAAAAATTTTTGCAATGCATTTTTGAACTACCCTAGTAGGTACTTATATAAAATTCTATAAAATAAAACACTTAAAATATTATTTATTCATTTTCTAAAATATAAAACTTGAGTCAGTCTCACAATAAGAGAGGAATTCTTTCCTTTACAAAAATAATGTTTTTATCACTCTCATAATATTAGTAGGTACCTATCATCCTAATCAGTAGCCCAGTCAGAATGACATTTGTTGCAAGGACAGTAAATATTGTGTCCCTTATTTGTAATACACTTTTCATGTTTTTTCCAAATACAGTTGAAACCTGCATTTGCCAAGAACGCTATTGCTGGATTGTTCACAGTCAACTAAACAGATTTTTTTTTTCCTTTTGTAAAATTATTTTCTGTTGTTTAATTTTATTCAGTTTTTACTTTAGATGTTATTATTACTTTTTAGATGCAGTAGCACCCGTTGGTACCTCCTTTCACATCTTTTGTACATCAAAGGGACCGGAAGTACAATAATCAAAGTAGCAAAAAATCGCGAAAGACGTAGGATTTGCATTCTTTGAGCCTGCCCTACCTAGTCTTTATTAAAACTGAAAAAGTGAAGCCACTAACTCTAGTAGGTACAAGCATAAAATTAGCAATCTTTTTTTACATCGACAGACATTTTCTTCCTTATAAAAGACAACCTACATGTTTTTTATATGGAGATTTCAACGCAAGATCAAGCTACAAACTTCGAGAAAGCACTAATAATCAAAATAGGAAATTGCTGTTGATCTTTATTACCCCATCAGACCATTGTGGGGGCACGAAGCCCAAGCGGTGAGCGTTAATCGTCGCTGAGGCGACCTCGTGCTATCGCTTTATCATTTCTATCTTAATTACGTGGCCGCGGAGCAAAAACCTATCCTCAGCGGTTCAATTTAAACCGCCGCTCCGTCCCGTGCATTTACATTAATTATCTAGCTACTAAACTACGCCGGAGTGGTGCTTAACGGGCAGTTATTCATCTGTTCGTCGATTGCTTTCCGCCAGGATTGGGATTGGGGGCCGGATGGCTACCTTTCTGTCCGCGGACGCGCGCGGCGGACACGCAACCTCAGGCAGTCTTTTTCTCCACCCGGTGTATACATATATACCCGGTAATACCCCTCGTGACCATATAAGGTCATACCAGAGATTAACGGGTGCGTATAATGTATAATTTGTTTTAGGATTTATAGCTAATGCGTGATGCCATGTGGATATGTCCAGTGGCGTTACTATAAACACTGTTTTCCTCTTTGATAAGGCATATGCATCTGGAGAGCTCAATACAAGATCAGACAATAAACTTCACGCACAGATTTTTTTTTATTAATAAGCATAAGATGCTTAACATATTGAAACTAATCTCAAAGATTAACCATCAATTTAAATCTGAATTCTTAAAACTAGGTACTTGTCTCTAATAGGCTATCCACTGATGTCCTATATTTACTTTGTCCTAAACAAAAAGCACTAATACTTCACTCACTGAGCTCTGCTTTTTACACATTTCACTGACTCGCTAGTCCGAAGGGTTTAGTTCTTTTTAGTCTTCTCACTAGATTCTGGTTGCCCAGTAGCTGCAGGGCCTCTACGTTGGCGTGATGGCTTAGGCGAGATTCATGCTTAGTGGCGAATATTTTTATCTCTTGGATGACATGTGGGACACCAAGATCACGGTGCAGGTCACTATTCCGTATGTACCAAGGAACGTTAACCATATTCCTTAGTACTTTATTTTGGAAGGTCTGGATTCCTTGTATATTGGAGTTTTTCGCGCAACCCCAAAGCTGGATGCCGTATAACCAAATCGGTTTACTACTTGGTTGTAAACTTGTAGTTTGTTCTGTACTGACAACTGAGAGTTTCTTCCCAAAAGCCAGTACAGTTCTCTGTATTTGAGGCCAAGCTCTAGGTACTCTTTTCTTCTTAACATGTTCTTTCCACCCTAATAAAGTATCCAGAGTCATACCCAAATACTTTGCAGTGTTTGCATATGGAACTATGGCGTCGTTAATCTTGACATGAGGTATGTCCTCGATTCTTTTATTTGTTAATGTGGACAAGTTAATGTGGACAGATTTCAGTTCGTTGAGCTTGTTCTTCCATTTTTTTGTTGCATTTATATAAGTATGTTATTACTAGCTTGTTGAAGATTCCTAGTAGATTCTCCAATAGTTGATCCCACTGCCATTAGAGCCGTGTCATCTGCTAATGTGGCGACTTTTACATTTTCCAGCTGTGGTAGGTCACTTGTATATAGTAGATAGAGAATTGGTCCCAATACACTACCCTGGGGTACCCCAGCTTTTGCTTCTTTTAGTTCCGAGTATTCATCGATCTGTTTTATGCTGAATAGTCTATCAGATATATAGGATGTTAGCAGCTCGACGTATTGTAAAGGTAGCATACTCCTCAGTTTGTGTACCAATCCTTCGTGCCAAACCTTATCCAAAGCTTGTGTCACATCAAGAACGATTGTTGAGCAAATAAGCTCTCATTCTAATGCTTTCTCTATGACATCTGTTATTCTATGGACTTGATCTACGGTGGAATGCTTTTTTCTAAAACCAAAATGGTGATTAGGAATTAGTTCCTTTCTCCCAATGATAGGTTTCATTCTCTTTAGAAGCAACTTTTCAAAGCTTCGATACCATTGGTAGATAACAGTGATATTGGGCGATATGAGTTGGCCTCGTACGGTGGTTTGCCTAGTTTTGGTATCATGATAACTTCTGCTACTTTTCAGACATGTGGGACGTATTTTAATCTGAACGACGCATTTATTAGATACGTCAGCATAACAATACCTTTCTTAGGTAATTGCTTAAAAACTTCGCCAGTAATAAGATCATATCTTTGGATTCAAGTTACGATTAGTCAAATCATAGCGAGAAAAACACAAAATATTGACTGGTAGGTACCTACCTATGTCTGATAAAAACATTATTTGTTAAAAAGAAAAAGTTCCTCCGTTATGTTGAGACAGACCGAAGTTTTGTATTTTAGAAAATAAATACCAAAATAATATTTTAAGTGTTACGTATATTTTTTGAGAATGATTTGATTACTATATTAAAAATGTTAAATATGCCCGTTAAAAGACACTGGATGTCGACCCTATTTGCCCCGTGAATGGACTTTTTATCTCAGCTGTGGGACAAAAAGGGGCAGACGGCAAAATTGTGAAAAGTTGCGTCAATTCTAAAGTTCTTCAAGATCCTTTTATCAAGCGGTGTTTTTTTTTTTATATAGCCAAATAACGATAGGTACTCTTGGTTCGTAATATTGGTTTCTTTTAGTCCATATAAGTAAGGGACTTTGCAGTGAGAAAATAATATACTTACATGATGTTCGATTTAAAAAGCTCAAGCACAATTTTTATAGTAGGTATAGTTAAAACTATCATGACCCAATAACCAATGGTCTAAACTTTCGCACACAAAATTCCTGTTGTCTATAGCTTTTTAGACACATAAATTGAAGCTCTCTTAGTTTCCATTAACTTCTTTGTTGCCATTAACGCATTACCACCAAAAAAACGCGAAAAACCTTAAAGATGTCTATGTCGTCAATAAGAAACGCATTCAGTTAGAGCCGGGTACGAAAAACCTTGATGGGCTAATGTCCCAC
The DNA here is from genome assembly GCA_963966075.1 of Aphodius sticticus. Classification (NCBI taxonomy): domain Eukaryota; kingdom Metazoa; phylum Arthropoda; class Insecta; order Coleoptera; family Scarabaeidae; genus Aphodius; species Aphodius sticticus. The sequence continues at coordinate 69,601,780 of OZ014509.1, forward strand.
ATAACGGTAGATCGACAAAAAAACCCATCCTCTCATCTCAAACATGGGATATAATTTAATTATGAATCGGGGCCTAAGACTGATTTCTTGTACGGTTCAAGCCGGTCCCATTATACTGCGAAATGAGTTGGGCATTTGAAATTCGGCCGCGCGGTATGTATGAGGGGCCCATCTTCAAACCATTGTCTCCGCGGCGTTGTCTCACCGCCCGTTACATATTGATCAGGGTTTTTGCCGGCGTCGCGGCCGCCGTCGATCGCATGCGCATCAAATTTACGCCCACCTGCTGGTCGCGAAATGCTCCACGCACTGTCATTAGCCAATAGACTCTCCGCTTTATTTAGCAGTTAGCCTTTTGTCTTGCCCGCGGTGCGCCAATCGCGTACGCAAAAACTGTCCCGCAATGCGGTATTACAAAGCCTGGAGATCATCCGTGTAGAGTCACCTGGTACTCCCCGCGGAGTTTGACGGTCGTTTTTGGTCCATCTTTGGATGTTTGTATGAGAATATTTGGTGTGGTGTGGTTTTTTTTAAAAATCAATTAGGTACCGTTTTCAGTGGAACTAATAATGGTCGTTATTTTTAGGTTAAGTTCAGACTTCAGAACTTGGACGAGATAGTTTTGCTGTAAATTTGACAAAGTATGCTTATTGAAAGTTACTATATTGTTGAAGTTTGTGTTCTTATCTTGAAGTTTGCGTTGAAATCTCCAGATATTGTTTCTAAACAATAATAAGAAATGGTTGTGATAGCGCAGAAAAAATAAACCTTAAAAACTTATGCATTGTGTGCAGTTTCTCAGTTGGTTTTGTCACTTGTCAAAAACTGTCAAGAAAACATTTGCATTCTTAACTCCAATATTTCTCTCGCATGATTAGGTACTTATGTATAATATTATGTCCCGCTATTTTCTCCGCAAAGTGAGTAAAATTTTTCGAATGGACCTATTTGCTTTTTGGGTGACCCTGATAATTAATTATATTTATATAATAAATAAATTTGTCAATTTATTAAATTATTTGCAATTTTGAATATTAGCGTTTTTGAAGTTTGAATTTTTGCTCATCTGAACATAAAATGTTAACTATGCTAAATGCCTGATTATACTTATTAGTCGTTTCTTTCAATTTGTATTGTCCTTAAACAAGACAAAATATTTCTCAATAACATGCTAATATTAAAGGAGGTTATTTTTGGGTCCATTTTGTGAAACGTAATTACGAGAAAAAAACAATTTAAATAAAATACAACTTCGAACAAAAATTTATTTAAGAGAATAATTTTTAAACGGTAAAATTATAAACTTAAAGCAGGTAATATAAACACATTTTGGAATAATGAAAAAAAAAAGATTTTTTTTCTTAAAACTTTAGCACCCTGTAGTTCAAACATTAAGACATTTTGGACATAGGTTCATATGAATTAGGGATAGTCGTTTTCGGTAGATTTCTTTGCGCTGATGAGTACAAATTCAAAACCTTCCTGAAAGTCACAAAGTTTGTGAATATAATTTAATGTTTCAAGGGCGTTGTTTTGGCCGCCAGATATATGCAAGAAAAGCACGTTTTTGACAGCTTGACATCTTGTCTATTTCGTTTCGACTATTTCTCACGTGATAGAACAAAAAACATTGGAGTCCGAATTCAGCGCAAAGAACAATATCAAAAACGCCTAATTTTGTCTTTATATTTGGAAAATATTGTTTCAAATAGAGGTAAATATTTGAAACTCAAGATCAGTTCGCCACTGGCGTGTAGTAGGTACCTATGTAGTCATGCGTTCGGCATAAATCCAGCGGACGTATTATAATCAAGTGAACGGGGCAATTTGCGAACGGATTTATTAACTTAATGCCCAGATATTGGCCGTGGGTTGGATGCCACTAAATTACGTCGTCTGCCTCTCACCTCGGACACGCCGGTATGCCCACTAGGTCCCGATGGCAATTTACGCATTATAACCTCGCGGGCATCCATTCCGGTAGATTGACTCGGATCACGTCAAACGCCGCATCGCATACCCGAAGATTGCTAGGGAGGTATACGCAACGCTTTTGTTTTATGGCCTCTACGTGACCGCTCGTACCGAATACGTACCTCGAGAGCTCCCTCTAGTGGCCAATTTCGGGTTACGACTTGCGATCGGCTACTGGTTTAATCACAATATTATAATCGATGATTTTCGCTCGTTCCGGGTAATGAGATTTTTATGTGGAGATCTCAACGCAAGATCAAGCTACAAACTTCAAGAAAGGATGTAAATAGGATAGATCAGGGCATAAAGGTTTATTTTTGACATTTGAAGTTATATTATCGAAACTATATGGGCTAAAAGAAACCAACTGACAATTTTGTCGTCTGTCCCTTTTTGTCCCGTAGGTAGGGTAAGTTCAATGCAGAATGAAGTGTCATTGCTGTGGCATCGTTGAGTTTATGTCTGTAATTACTGTCGAGCCAGCAAGGTTATTTTAGTCCCAGCTGTCACTTCGTCAACTATTAACACATGGTTGACATTTCTCAAAACTTTGATGGAAACTTCATCAAACATTTGAGAAGAGCTTGTCAAAGAAAACTGTCAAAACTTGTATACTGTAGGTACCTAAGTCAGACATAAGAGAGGAACTTTTTCTTTCCAAAACTAATGCTTTTATTAGACTTATAGAATACTTGTATCATCCTAATCAGGCTCCCAGTCAGAATCGGAATTGTTACAAACACAGTAAATATTTTGTGCCGTATTTGCAATATATTTTTCTTATTTTTGCAAATACAGTTAAGCCCGTGCCTTTGACAGGAACGCTGTCGCTGAATTGTTCGCAACAAACTAAACAAGAATTTGTCAGAACAGTTCTTTTATTATTAAGTACCTATGTGGCACAATATTCTTCATTGGAAGTTCAGGAGTTCTGATTAACTCAACAATAATGCATTTTATACAAAACATTCTTAGAAGTAATCTTATAATTAAAAAAATACGTTAAAATTCTATTAGAAAAAGGAAAGGTTATCAAATTTCCATAATAAAATGAACACTGTACCTATATTGAAAATATATTTAAACGAGAGATTGTTTAAACCCAAAAAAGTGAGTTTCTAAAATTTTTTGAAATTTATTAGTGTTGGAGAATTTAATTTTGGTAATTTCGGTTAATTTTTAATAAATTACGTATTACGAAAAAGAAAAAGTTATCAAATGTCTTTAATTTAAATTTCTTTTTTGTATTAATAAGCATAAGATGCTTAACATATTGAGACTAATCTAAAAGATTAACCATCAATTTAAATCTGAATTCTTAAAACTAGGTACTTATCTCTAATAGGCTATCCACTGATGTCCCTATATTTACTTTGTCCCAAACAAGAAGCTCACTGTGCTCTGCTTTTTACACATTTCACTGATTCACTAGTTCGAAGGGTTTAGTTCTTTTTAGTCTTCTCACTAGATTCTGGTTGTCCAGTAGCTGCAGGGCCTCTACGTTGACGTGATGGCTTAGGCGAGATTCATGCTTAGTGGCGAATCTTTTTATCTCTTGGATGACTTGTGGGACACCAAGATCACGGTGCAGGTCACTATTCCGTATGTACCAAGGAGCGTTAACCATATTCCTTAGTCCTTTATTTTGGAAGATCTATATTCCTTGTATATTGGAGCTTTTTGCGCAGCCCCAAAGCTGGATGCCGTATAACCAAATCGGTTTTAGTACTTGGTTGTAGACTTGTAGTTTGTTCTGTACTGACAACTGAGAGTTTCTTCCCAGAAGCCAGTACAGTTCTCTGTATTTGAGGCCAAGCTCTACTCTTTTCTTCTTAACATGTTCTTTCCACCTTAGTTTTGTATCCAGTGTCATACCCAAATACTTTGCAGTGTTCGCATATGGAACTATGGCGTCGTTAATCTTGACATGAGGTATGTCCTCGATTCTTTTGTTTGTGAAGTTAATGTGGACAGATTTCAGTTCGTTGAGCTTGGTCTTCCATTTTCTGGTCCATTTGTATATTTTGTTAGTAGCTTGTTGAAGATTCCTGGTAGATTCACCAATAGTTGATCCCACTGCCATTAGAGCCGTGTCATCTGCGAATGTGGCGACTGTTACATTTTCCATCTGTGGAAGGTCACTTGTATATAGTAGATAGAGAATTGGTCCCAATACACTACCCTGGGGTACCCCAGCTTTGACTTCTTTTAGTTCCGCGTATTCATCGATCTGTTTTATTCTGAATAGTCTATCAGATATATAGGATGTTAGCAGCTCGACGTATTGTAAAGGTAGAGTATGCTATCTTTAGTTTGTGTATCAATCCCTCATGCCAAACCTTATCGAAAGCTAACCAAAAAACTTTTATATGATTTTTTTAAAAATTGTTTACAAGAGAATCATTTAGATGTTCCGGTAATTTTGACCAACTCTGTGTATTTGGATATTGTAAATCCAGTACTGCAGTCAGATAAAATACAACACTACACATTGTAAAGATATTTAATTAAATACAAAAATAAAGAAAACACAAAAAACAAAAACTTAAAAATTACTTATTTTGTTTTCACAGTGATTCAGGATGGGTTCAAGTTTTAAATGAGAAACTTTTATATACAGCTGACCCATTTGAAGGAATATAGGTAGTCAAATATAGTTGAAACCTACAGCTGCAACAAAACAATATTTTATACAAAAGATGATAGGTTTCGAGGGAAATCATCGATAATGATATAATCACTTCCGGTCTGAACCGGAAATAGGGATATATTATATTAGTGTGAGGTACCATATGATAGTTCTTATAAAAGTATCTGATCGTTTCTTCTCTGAACCTTGTTTAACTAAAGCCTCGGAAGACCTTCAAGTTTTATATAGGTATAATATTTTTTTGGTACATTTACCTACATTAAAAGATATTTGACGATTTTCAGTCAAATGTAAGAAAATTGTAAACTATTTGTAAATTGTGTTATTTTTCACATGTTCAGGAATATTTGAAACAGTTCGTTGTAGGATCAATAAACAGAATCCTTCTTATAGCAAACTTTTCGAGCTAAGCTTTGAATGGTAGGTACTGGTAATCCCACAAGCCCATATATCAGGAGAAACATCACAGAATGTTGAAAAATGACTCCTATTCTACATCTCTAGATGAATCAATTAAGTGAGCTACAATCACAGCTTAAAACAATATTTCTGCTATTTTTGATATTTCGCATTATCCAAGACGGACTATAAAAATATAAAAAAGTATTGTCAATTTGACAAAAAAACAGTGTATGTTTTTACACGTCACTGTTACTGTTACATTACTATTAATTTCAAATCTACAGCAAATGAAAAAAAAATTACGAATACGCAAGAGCAAATATCTTCTACAAAAACAAATTATAATCAATATGCAAAAGATAATTGCAGATTTCCATGATAGAGAGTAGGTAAATGTCAGCGTACTGCCGATTACCTTACACAGATAATTACAGCAAACCTATTTGTCATTGCAGCTTGACCTGTTAACAATGCTATGACAAATTGTAAACGCAACCATGGCGTGAAAAAAAAAACCATTTTACCAAAGCATACTATCGACTTATGGTAAATAACAAGTACGTAGGTAACAACTAGAGCATGTAAATGTTGACATTACCAGAATGTCAAAGAACCAAATACGAAATTAACTTTATAGGTATCAATTCATTATAAATTCAATATCAATTACTTACCAATTTTACGATTAAACGATTTACGATAGACTAAGAAGAGTTACCCACAAACTGATTCATCCAATCCTGAAATTTATTAAATAATAAAACTTATAACTTTAATAATAATAAACTCCCTGGTCCATCCGGTACTAAAAACTAAAATGGACCCATCAAAGTAGTAAAATTTTAATAACCCGGCTCCTTAACGCAGGTACATGTTAATTGGGGCGTAAAGGATTAACATAAGCCATATATATTCTAACTTTATCGTCCGACGATCAAGAGTCCTTTGGGTCGCGTTTTGCCGGTCAAAAATTCACCCATCTCGGTGGGCTCGTAGGTGTTCCAATCGAGCATCGAGATCAGATAAATAATAAACAGATGCAATTATATGAGTTGTAATTACTGTAATAGTGATAAGGCTGGAAAATGACGAGAGGAACGATTGGTCATTTGTCGTTGGCAGATGTTATCGCACCGTTTGGGTCTGGTTTATCATTTAAATGACATTTATGGAAATGCGGCACATCGGAGGTGAGATCAAAGGAGCTTGGGAACGCATCTGCCTAAGTGCCGGATCAATATTCCGAGCAGCTTTTAAGCTGTATTGGGGGTTTATGAAAAATAAAACATGATGGAATGGGTTTTTTGGGAGGAATTAATTATTGTTCTGGTACCTAAATGGTCGCTTACCACTTTAGAATAAAAATATATAAAGTAGGTACACTAAGTAATTGTTGTTTTTTTTTTCTAGGTAAGTACAATCTACATCATATGGCAGATGTAATACCTACTACAATTTCTTATTACCAACATCACTAACTGAGGTATGGTGAATTATTTTTAAATTATATTAGGTACTCATAAGAAGTGTGGAGTTTCCATTACATAAATCATTGCAATTGTTTCTTTATGGACACTTAGTGGACAATCGATGTATAACTACTACTAACATAAATGCATAAATATGCTACTGTCAATAATGTGTAAAAACTGAATCGATCACAGTTGAAAGGAAACAACAGTTATAGACCATTGTCCTTCATTTATACTTGTTTACAAACTTCTTTCTATATTTAATCTCACTTATGGAATTTCACTTGATATTCACTGTATTTGTGTTTCTTTTGTAATTTACCTAATGTGTTTTTTGTATGTTTATTTTTATAATATTATTAAAAGACAAGCCAATTAAATTAAAAATATTTGTTTGACATTCATTCTAAAACAGAAAGAAAAACATTGATAACCTGTTGCTTGAAAATCTGTATTGTTTATCGTTATTTTAACTGTAAAAATATTTGTCACATGAGGGAAGGTCGTTCGAATATCAGTTAAAAGGTAAATTTTCCACAGATAGTCTATTTTATATTTACCTTACAAAATATTTGAAGTAATATTTGAATTAGTTTAAATAAATTATAATTTTAAAACCATAATCACATTCAACAATCTATGGTTTTTTTTTTGTTTGGTCTCAGATATTTCTGGCACCGAAAATTATGTTTTGGAAAACGAGTGTCAGTAGATTGTTTATATCTCCGCCGTTTTTAAATATTTTCAGTTAAAATTTTCAGGGAATACACTGTATTAGTTGGGCATTGCCATGAGCTTTCTAATTTTTAAATAACGAAAATAATTGTCCTATCAATATATTATTATGCTCGTTAAGAAAAATAAACAATTTTGTATTAAAAAAAAAACAAAAGATCATTTTGCATAGGTACCATAATTAACAATAAAAAACTTTTGTGGCGAGGCACATGACTTTATCGACTATATACAGCAGTGTCAAATGCTGATGTGCTGACAATACTGTCAATAGAATCAAAATATTTGTAAAATCCTGGCTAATTAAGTTTTATATTAATGCAGACACGACCGATCTCGATCAAATAGAATTTGCTCATGCAGCTAAACTATTAATTTTACCAAAAAACGTCATAGACATAAATTATTCAAAAATTCGTCTACTTTAATTTATTTTATATTATTTTAAATAAAAGTTAAGATTTATTGCTTACAACTGAAAAATATAGATACAGGAGATACGAATATATAGTATACAAGGAAATATTACGATGTTTCGGTAATAAAATGAACAGCCAGCTTGTTTTAAACGAAAACACTTTTGTTTTAACATTTTTTTATTATTTTTTTCTGTTGGAAAATTATTTAGGTGTTCCGGTAATTTTGACTAACCCTGTATATTGTATAAGGGTTAAGTTCTATTTTGAATCTCAAATGTGTCAATTAGTATCACCATCGCAATAAAAAAAATCTGATGTGGCCAGGCACAGGACTTTATCATACTATATATAAAATAACTAGTTTAGCTGCATGAGATTCTATTTGATCAAGATCGGTCGAGTCTGCATAAAAATAAACCAGTTAGCCAGGATTTGACACATATTTTGATTCTATTGACAGTACGTAGGTATTGTCAAAACATCAGCGTTTGACATTACCTACTGTCATTTGCTCAAACTATTAATTTTACCAACAAATTGTCATAGACATAAATTATGCGAAATTTCCTCAACTTTAATTTAATTTTTAACTATTTCGACGAAATTTCATAAATGGCGGCTCATTTGTAAAATCGTTGAGAAATGTAAGAGTAAACAAGCAGTTCCTTTGGACTCTTTGAAACAAAAAGCTTTTCAGCTCTGAGTTTGGTCATGAAACTCCTAAATATGAAGTTCTGTATCGATACCTTTAGTGGTTTCTTCGGAATCGTCGTCACAAAATACTTGGTCACAAATGTTCAGGGGACCCATAAGTACCTACATATTTCCGCTAAAATCACAAAACTTTTTTTCGGCACGATTAGGTACAATACTTTGTCATACTACGTATGATGAAGTAAAAATAATTCATAAATTTTAAAAGATTTCTCAGATTTTCAATTAGTTACATTTGTCAAAAATACAATAGTTAGTTGAAACTAAATGCTCCGGGCAAAAAAATACAAGTGGATGTTATGGTGTGCTTTATTTTGAAAGAGAGAAACAAAAAATTATCTGGATCTGAAAACAGAAATAGTGAATAAGTTTCTGAGAAAATCAATGCAAAAAAAACACAAAAATTGCAAGAAAAGGCTTTCACAATTCAAAAATTTTGGGGTCAGATTCTTCGAAAAAGAAGCATGCAAAAGAATCAGTTATAACTTGTTGGATTTGTTTGCTGTAGCATCCCTACATATTTTTTCTAATTAAAAAAATAAATAAATAAAATATGTAATAAAATTGCTTTTGTGGGCATATACAGTGTGTCCCACTTAAGAGTGTAACACTTTCATATCTTTTTTATTCCTGGTCCAATTTTAGTAATTTTTTCCTTCAAAAATAGAACACATATTGCTCTATTTACTGCCAAAAGAACAATTGCCTTCTTTAAATGCAAAGCACCTTGTGATGGCAAAATAAATGGCAAAATTCAAGAAATCACTTTAGGGATTTTTTTATCTAAAAATTTTACTAGTAATAATTGTTCAGAATTGCCCAAAACCCCTAGATCCAAAATTTCATGAAAATTAAAAAATATTGAAATTCTCTTCAAAAATAATTCCAAGTCTGTAAATATTATTTGCATAGGCAGCTGCGCTTAAAAAAGTGTGCTGTGGTAATTTGGTTTGAAATAAAACCTGAACTGTCAAAGTGCTTTGTCGTATTTAATTAAGATAAGATGTTGCAAATAATATTTACGGACTTTAATTATTTTTGAGGAAAATTTCAATATTTTTTAATTTTCATGAAATTTTGTATTTAGGGTTTTTGGGCAATTCTGAACAATAATTACTAGTAAAATTTTTCGATAAAAAAATCCCTAAAGTGCTTTCTTGATTTTTGCCATCACAAGGTTCTTTGCATTTAAAGAAGGGAATTGTTTTTTTGGCAGTAAATAGAGCAATATGTGTTCTATTTTTGAAAGAAAAAATTACTAAAATTGGACGAAAAATAACAAAGATATGAAGGTGTTACACTCTTAAGTGGGACACACTGTATGTAACATATAGAATGCCCTTGAAAATTTTCAATTTTGAGAAAATAAGCACAGTAATTAACGTGATAAGGTGGTCCTTATTTTTCAACTTTAATTTTCTTTCTGAAGGACCTTCTCAATTTATTCCTTTATACAAAATATGTATACTTTATTCCTGTGAAATTTGAGATCGATGAATAAATAATAACAATCCTTCTTATTTGGTTTTACTACAATAAATTTACATATTTTCAAGTATCTAATTTGTCAAAAATACAATAATCTAAGCTACGTGAGTATCCTAACCAACAATGAACAAAATCTAACAAGTGATAACTGTATGCCTTAGAATCTGAATCTGAAATTTAGACAAGCATAGTTTTTGAGAAAAGCTTTGTCACAAAACTGCAAAAAATCCAAAAATGCATGTTTCTTCCTCAAATAACAACTGTGATAAAGTAAATTTATTGTGGCAAAACATTTCTTTTATGTGATTATATTGAACTCGATTTTGAGCCCTTTGGGGTACGTCTTTATATTTTTTCTATATAAATTATCTACATAACCCAAATGTAATTTAATACTGAATATTTATCTTTCTAATACTCTAATTATTAGTCTTATGGCACAACATGCATAAAATATTGCACTCATTTGTAAATAAAGCTCACTTAAACAGCACCCTTAATAAATTACGCTTTCAAGCATTTTCCCACTTAACAATAACACAGCGAATAGTAATGACATCATAAATAAATCCAATAACACCGCCTGATACGGTTATTCATTCAACTAATCAAACATGAAATTATACAATTCCAATGCATACAAAATAGCACACGTGCACGTGCCATTGCAACAAATCCTCTATTTTCACATTCGAATCCACTCCATCGCGGAAACGGTGCGAATTTTTCGCTTTTCCCGACTATCACACACAACTGTTTAATTACTTTATGCAAATACGAATCCACAGAGCCCCTAGAAACGGTCTATCTCCATTATTTATGTCCGTTTAGTCCTACTCCTCACTTACTATAAAATCGCAGCCAGGCAAAACATAAATAATGACGATTATACGCTAATATCCGTTCTAATAAAAGACGTAGAAGACGCGGGGACGACTGGAGATGAAGAAGAAGGAAAAAAAAGGAGCGATTGTAATTATAATTAATAGAACAGGAATACGAGATAGGATCTATAATCAGAGAGTGTGTTTTTTGTAAGGATAATGGAGAAAGGTTGGTATGCCTCGGTCGGCTACCGCTACGTGATATAGTTTCGAATGCACGAGCGGTGCCGGGCAATTAATCTACATTCTTGCACCTGTAATTTACACTTACGAAGTTCAGGCCATCTCGCGGCGGGGCGGGGAACTGCGGCGGCGATCTTGTAACGCGCCGGCCACCGTTCACCTTCTACCTACTGCGATCTAGAAGCACACGCCAAAATATTTCCGGATTATTGTTGTCGAACATTCTCTAACGAGCGTCATGGAAAGGATAGAAAAGGCGACGCTATAGCGTGACCGATTTGTATTTGACTGTATGTATTTTGACTGTATATTTAACTGTCATTGCCAAGGTTGCATAAATAACAAAGCATACTGTTAGCAGAATTTACACGATATCTAACTGGTTATTTGTAGCCACAAAAAAATGTAATTCATTACAAGAGAATATGTATATTCTACACGTTTAGGTGCATTGTACATAAACAATGTAAAACCACTTTCTATAATTATAAGTATCAATACAAATAAATACAAATAAAAATATGTATTTGTATTTACACGGCAGATGTATTAATACAGATAAATATGTAACCTACATATGTATGTGTAAATCAGTTTACATGTCAGAAGTATTATTACATATAAATGTGTTTCATACATAAATATATGTAAACCAGTTTCCCTAATTGTGTGTATTAAAATACATGCAATATTATGTAACGTAAGAATATATTTTTACATAAATGACACCACTGTATTTAACAATGAATTTGGTGTATTCGCTGTTAGTATTTACTTGCATACTAATAGCAACTGCACCCAATCCATTGTGTAAATACGTAGTTATCATCAATTAATTAATTATTTAATTAATTAATTACTGCAAAAATATATGTTTGTATTATAACTTTAAAAATACCACTTAAAATATACCCAATTACCTACTTTTATTATTCTTTTAAATCAACATGTACCGTCACTTCCAATAATACAGAGGACACAATTAAACAACATTAACTTTAGAAAATCTGTATTGTTTAAAATAAAAATACATTCTAACGTAAATATGATATACTTACAATAATTTTAATTATACAGAGTGAGTTAGCAAACCTGTACCCCCCTGTTTCTGAGGAAATAGAAGTGAGACAACTGATCTCAAATTTTGGAATCTTGTTTTTTTTATCAAAATTCTCCAATACAATAATATTATAGTCACTGATTACAAGGACTGATTACACTGATTCAGGTTTGCGTCATTTTTAATTTCTGAAAAAATCGGGGGTTATACTCAAGTTAACACAGTTAACGGAAAACACGACGAAGCAAAATAGCTTTAAAACTTAGTTACTTATATGAAAGTAAAATCAACATACAAAAAATTATATATGGAAGAAAGAATTTGCTTTCGCGACACTGTTTAGTTTAAAAACTAAGAAGAAATAAATAATCTGAAGATATTGATTCATTTAGTAAAAACCACTAATTTTACGCTATACCTACTTATTTAAACAACATCGTGCAGCCTACAAACAAGTCTTAACATACGAGCCTTGGAGACGCTTTTCTTGGTAGGTAATTGTTGATCCGGTATCAGGTGGATCTTTCTATAATATTGCTGTACAAACTCCATCGTGTAGCATTTTTTTTTTGTTTTTGATCTTGCAAATATGCTATAAAGTATATTGAAAAAGCAACCCCAAACGCAAAAGTGGAGCAATCTATCGTACGTGCTGTCATTGATCGGTTTACTCTCCAACAGCACCTTAAAACCCTAAAAAAATAAAAATATATGTATATACATTATACATATATAGAGTGTTATTATTATTACCTGATTTTACAACGCGGAGTATTACGGGCAGATTCTGCGTATTTTCAGAAGTTCTATTCCTCCTCCTGCCACAAAGTGGCATCAGGATCATCAATGCCATCAGATGTAATTTTATTTTACAACTGACCAACGACATCGACCTTAAGACAGCTTGTTAATCTATGTTAATGAATCGTAGTGCGATGATAGTATACCTACTTACCTTATTAACCTTAACAATATAGGAACACCACACCAACTACCGTGAATTTCGAAGGGTGAAAGCGAACTAATGCTGAGCGACTAGTGCTTGGGCGAGAACGCGGCAGAATGGCGCCAATAGGCAAATATGCACTTTCCGAACGCAAAATACACACTTTGTGTAAAACAATACACAATTTATTTAAAATAATACATCAAATGTGTATTAGATTTACATTAAACATTTATTATTTTACTCTTTGAGTTTATTAATTCACGTTTTGTGTAATTTTGTGTTACTCTATGTGTGTTTTTACAATACTGTTGTGTATTACACTTAAAACATGTACTTGATATTCATTATATATGTGTTATTCCACTTATTAAGTATATTATTTAACGTATCGTGTAATTTTGCATCACAATATGTATTTTCTACAATAAAGCTGTGTGTGTATACATTTTATTGTCGAAAACTACTGAACGCAGAAATAAAATGTAATTTTAGCAACAAAATATGTATATTAGTAGTTCTTATTCGTGTAAATTAACAAAACAAATGGAAAATATGATATTTTACCTGCGGAGATGTATTTTTAGGAGTTTTTTGTGTATTTTTACATCATTTTATTGATATTTACAAACAAAATATGAAATATTGATATTTACAGCTATTTCATGAAAATTTACCATCATATAATAAGTAAAATCTATGTAAATTTCCATAGGTTTTTAACAGTGCGCGCGCAGTCAATAGTTAGTATGAGCTTTGTAAAAAGGTATATAGTATGATTCATAAATATGATTTTTCAGAAGTTTTCCAAGCGAGAAAAGTTAAGATTGTTATTATCATTGCAAGTATAAAATTTCCTAGATCTTTCGTAACCTGCAAGCCTTATTTTGTACCTATTGACTGTATCTATCATAAATCTTAATGTCTTAATATTAATCTGTCTTAATGTTAATCTGCTAAATATTTGTTTAATACATAATAACTGGTAGGAAATTGTATGTTCTGCAACTCAGTGTTAAAAAACTTTTGATTAGAATGCACCGGAAATGAGATATTCGTAGAAAAAGTTGTTGTTACAACTAACATCCAAATAAAAATTGATCAAACAAAATACTTCAACATCAGTATTGGTACTAGCAAAGTAAGGCAAAAAAAACATATTTTAAATAAATTTTACTTAAATATTCAATATAAAAACGTTTTTTTATATCTCAACTAAGATATATTTGTTTTCAAAAAGTTATATTTAGCAAACCGAATATTTCTTTATTGAAGTGTTGTATGAACACTGTATGAACATACAGGGTTAGCCAAAATTACCGGAACATCTAAATAATTCTCCAATTGTTTGGCTTTAAACTAGCTATCGTTTAAATATATTTACAATATGATTTTTTAAATAAAACACCCTATATATTATTAATTTTTTTTAATTCTAAGAATATTCCTAAGTTTTATACGAATCACTTTTTTTTTATAAGATGCATTAGTATTTAATTTTAAGCCATTAACCGAAAATAGTAAAAACTACCGGAGCACCTAACTAATTCTCCAACTGAAAACAGATTAAAAAAATGTTTCAAATAATAGTTTTCTGGGTTTAAACAACCACTCGTTTAAATATAGTTTTAATATACAGTGTTCATTTTATTATGGAAATTAGCAACCCATTTTCTAATAGAACACTGCAAATTTAATTTTTAATTCTAAGATTAATTCTAAGAATATTTTATAGAAATTAAAGTTTTTTTAAATGCATTACTTTTGCGTTTTGAACAATTAATCAAAACTCCTGATCTTCAAATTAAGAATATTTTCCCACATACATACACATTTATTTTAACGTGGCAGTTTGAACGTTTACTTTAATTTTATTTAATTGTGTTGTTATTTTCTCTTGGATTTTTTATTTTTTACTCGTTTGAAAATATATTTGAACGAGAGGTTGTTTAAACACAAGAAACTTTTATTTGAAAAATGCTTTAAATTTTCCTGCAGTTAGAGAATAATTTAGGTGTTCCGGGATGTTTGACTATTTTTGGTTAATAGCTTATAATTTACAAATAATGCAATTTATAAAAAAATTATTCCTATAAAAAATTCTTAGATTTAATCTTAGAATTAAAAATGTAATAATATGTGTTCTATTTAAAAAAAAAGCATATTGAAAATATATTTAGACGATAGCATGTTTAAAACCAGAAAATTTTAGTTTGAACAATTTTTTGAAATTCTTTACGGTTAGAATAATTTAGGTGTTCCGCAAATTTTGGCTAACCCTATATATCCGATTTGTCAAAAAATGAACCATATTTTAAGTCATTCAAAATTTAACATGGTAGAACATGGAAAGTAAATGTCATTCTAAGTAGAACTTTTCATGTGAACCAATTTGCTTTTCATATTCTTAGACAGTTACTGCCGTTTGAGATACTAACAAAACAACAAGACAAAATAAAAAAAATAAAATGCATATCAAACAATGCGAAAACGTATACTCATTTTAACAATAAGTAGGTAAAGTACAAAAATAAAAATAAATTGAATAAATAAATGAAGAAATCATTAAATCCATATGAAACTTTTTACTGATGTTTTTAGAAAGTAAATATCATTCTGAGTAAAATCATTTGGCATTTTCTGTCTGAAAAAAAATCTTTGCGCAAAAAAGTGAGACACCCCATATACAAGGCTGGATCTTAATAACATGCTAATATTTAAGTAGCTTATTCTTGGGGCCATTTTGAGAAAAAAAATCATATAAGCATATGTCTTAAAGGTCTTAACATTTGAGCTACAGGGTGCTAAAGTTTTAAGAAAAGATTATGTATTGTTAATTTTGATGACTTAAATACGTGCCAACTAGACTAGGTAGACAACTGTTAAAACTGTTTTTGTTTACAAAACAAAATCTGCTTCTTCCTACTAGATACGTTTTAATCCTAGATAATAACAAATTTCATAACATGCAAATGAATGAATTTTATTTGTTTATACGAAAACCGTACGTCAACGAAAAAAAAAACAAGTGTCCAGATTTTCTCAGAAAGAAATGAGGATTTCAAAAATAATTTTACTTTGAGAAAAAGCAGTGGTGTCTCCCTTTTCTCTTTAAAATGATTCAGTGCAAATCCCGCACGAACGCCACTGGCAAGTATAAAAAAATAGGTGGTACAGCAGAAAATTCCTCTTGATGCATAGAAGATGCGTACTTCGTTTCACAAGAAACGAAGTTATCATAAAAAAAGATTCTTTCTTAAAAGATTAGCACTCTGTAGTTAAGACCTAAAAGTTAAGACCTTTAGGACATTTCTACTCCACTACATTTTGGACATATGTTCATATGAGTTGTTTTCTCAAAATAGACCCAAGAACAACCTCCTTAAATATTAGCAAGTTATTAAGAAACACCCTGTATATGTGCATTATTGCCTCACATCGATAAATGATCTTCTTATATTTTCATTTATGTCACAAAACCGTTATAGAAAACGGTTGTAACTGAAACAATTTAGTGTAAATAAATTAAAATCCTGTGGAATCTCGGAATTTAGTGTGATTTTCTTATAGGCGGCATATTTAATTTTATAGTTTTTTATAGTTTTATGTTTTTATTTTTTTTATCAGGGTGCTTTGCAACTATAACATGAACTAACGGAAAATCAGAAACTATGGATGTACCATTAATTTGCGAATAAAATTTCTCACCAAAAGAAAAATAATCATTGTTAAAAATCTAATTATAATAAAAAATCGCTTAATTTTGTATTGATTTATATCACGTGAAAATTCGTTTTGAAACATCCAAACACCAAACATCAAGGCTTTTGAGATGGTCAAAACCTGAACTTTAGGTTAAATAAAATATTGATACTGTTCAGAAAAACAAGTTAATATTTTAGAATGCCTGAATTACACTATCAAAGTTTTGGCAATTTACTTTCACAAGTAAATTGTTAATTGTAATTTCAAATGTTTTATGAAAAGTTCATGAAGTTTTCATTGAATGTGTCAACAATTGACGAGGTGCCAGCTGGGACTACATAACCTTACTAGCTTGACAGTAATTACAGACATAAACTCAATTGATTCTCCACACCAACGCTAGATTCTGCATTAAACAATGGCAATTCCCAGCAAAAACAAAATCGGGTTTTCAATTTTAAACTGTCGTGTTTTTGTGATTTCAACATTAGAGGTGTTCTGAAAGTAGTATCTATTACAGATTTGCAAATAACGTGGATAAAAATAATGAATAGTGTTATTTTCATACAAAATGACATTTCGTGACAAGAAGACGCCAATTCATACATTGAAAAAACAGAAAAGAACTACTGCTTATTGTTGTTTAATTTTCATCTATTAGTTTTTGTTGATAAACCTGTTTAATAACATCAGTTATTTTCTTTTTTTCCTGGAAATTATCATATCGTATAAATATCGTACCACATTTTAATATCGTTTAACATCAAGCCTCAACCTAGCATTAAACTCTTAATCGCAGAGTTTTTCTAGAGCTTTTTCAAATCACGTGCCCATAAACGCATCCGTTCGTTAAAAAAATAAACAAAACAAAAAGGGACCTTAACGCGAGCTTATTTCTGCGGTATGCAGCGAGAGCGCGCTGCTGCGCCTCACTCAATCCAGTTAGAGAATTTCGTTTACGTGATTATAAGGTAATTATTGACCGTGTTCATATGCATGTATAGGGTACTACACCTATATTTATAGGCGCGATCCTGTATACTGGCCGGTTGCCGTTGGAAGCCAAAGCGGTAGCCGCTGCTGTACCTCATCATAAGCATGCGCCTCGGGCTAGGACACGGACGGAGCCTGAGCACCGACTCCGGACTCCGGAGCATATAGCGGTTTTTCATCGGGTTTTATTTTGTAATAATCGGTGGCTATGGGTGTGGTTGCTTTACTTGCTGGGAGGCGCTCGGCGTTCCTCTCTTTACGGTAGGAATACAGCGCCGGACTAGGTTTTTTGTTGTTGTTGTACCGTGATATCAAAAATTATCTTGGTCAAGGGTTGTCATGGAATATAAAACGGTTGCCTTAGCTTAAATCATCCTTTTGAAATAATTCTGTCATTGTCAAGCTATACTGACATCATCAGCACAATGGCTTGACAGATTTTGACACTCAAAAAATGATTGACATTTGTACGATGGGAGCTGCGACAATCATTTTAAAATCCATGACCACCCTTGACCAAGGTAATTTTTGATATCACGGTATCTTGATTGATTGATTCTACAATTTTCTGGATAATTTTATAGTACCTATTGTTGTTGATATAATCTAAATTCGTTTTTTTTTTTTGAAAAGGGAACCACAGAAGGTTTGATCGGGGTTAGAACTGGTGATTGAGGAGGCTATTCTTAAAATGCCCAGTAGCTCATAAAAACGGTTGTAAAATAAGTAAAAGAACTTTTTTGATGAACTGAAACTGACGATTGAGTTTGGCAAAAAATAATTCCTCCATAATGCAAATCATTTTGATAGTGTTTCCATGGCAATGAAAGATAGCGATTTTGTGCCACTCTATTTTTCAAAACTGTAATACTATTTATCATTATTTTCAAAGAATTGTTTTACTACTCATATATATATATATATATATATATATATTTAATTTTTTATTTTTACGTAGCCACACAATTTTCTTGAAATATTACGAAGAAAATTGGATTGTATTTTTTTCCAGTTGTTGTCTATATTATTATTTAGGTAAAAAACAGATTTTTGAGTTCAAACCGCTGCAATTTTGCAAAAAAATGTTTCTTTAAAAAATCGGCTCTTAAGGTGACAGTAAGTCGCGACATTAGTGTTATGACTCATGACACACAGTTAGAAATTTTTGTTTAAGGACATAAATCTCTTCTTGTGTACAAAATAGATTTATTTGAATCAAAATATGATTTCTTTGGCGAAAGTAATCCTATCTTTAAGCCAACGCAAAAATTTTACTTTAAACGAAATAAATCTCTCCTTGTGTACAAATAACGTTTGAATCAAAATTGGATTTCTTTGCTGTAAAAAACAAAAATATTACTTTAAAGGAAAGTAATTTTTGTTTGTATCCAAATATATTTATTTCACTTAAATAAATATTTGAAATAAATTAATCTCTACAAGCAAATAAACTAAAGTATTCAATAAAGTAAATATTGTTGGCGTCAAAGAAATATTTTTTTTTTATAATATTAATATTTATTTTTATATTTTGATCCAAAGGATAAATTCTAAAAAAAATAAATACATACTAAAAAAATTTCTTATAGAAATAGTATTGCATAGACGGCATCAATATGTTTTCCGCAAATTTACAAAATATATTTGACTCGTGATTCGAAAATTTTTGACATTTTAGTGGCAGTTGTTAACTTTTATATCTATTATTTTATGTATACATTTTTTAGGAAATAAACAAAGAAATCAATAGGCAAGTAACATTTAATAATTGAGTAGTACTTATATCTACTTAAAAATATATATTTATATACCGGGTGGTCTTTTTAACTTGGGACTCCTAAATACCTAGAGAAATATGCATGGTACGACGAAAGTGTCTTAAATAAACTTGTAGGACTCAAAGGGGGAAATGAGATGACGATATCAGTTTCATTGCAGATGGCGCTGCAATCGGTGAAAATGAGGCTAATACCCAAATTTTTTATCAAATTTTGATTTTACGCTAAATAAGAAGAATCTTTTGTCTGAAATTTTTTTTCGTACGATGCATTTTTTCGTGCGTAAACAAACCGCGCATGACGGGGCAACGCGCGAGATACCAAAACGTGTCCCCGTTATGCAAATACCTTCCTACGTTGTACCATGAGTGTCTACTCAGTCGTCCCTTTGGCTGCCAGACGGCGAGCGCATCCCATGCAGTGGCGGCGGTCGTAATTACCGCAGACGCCACCAACTTCCATCGTCGTGATAGATGCATCGTACGAAAAAAATGTTCAGACAAAATATTGGTTTTATGTAGCGTAAAATCATAATTTTATAAAAAAAAGTTGGGTTTCCCCATCATATAAATCTAAATTTTTATTGAACATTACGTCAACAAAAGCACAGGGCAGCCGAAAACTACTCTTTCTTTGAACATATGTATCAAATTTGAAATCTGTTAGTCTGTTAATGTTCAATATCAAATAAATTCAATAAATTCAATACTTAAATCGAATAACTAACTTTAAATCATCTCTATGTTGTTGTAGTAAGCTCAGGCTCCTCGCTTTCGTTTTCTATTACCGTGATGCACTCACTCACTGCATCGTGGAATGGCGTTTCTTTAGCTAGCGCATTATACAATAGCGTAATTTATCAGTTTCGCTACCTCTAATAACCAGTAATTAACTCGTTACCTTATTTAAATTTCACATACAACACGCATTCCACTAGACGGACAATGAGTTATTTATCCAGGTATGCCGCATAAATGAGAAGAAATTTATAATATAACTCAGCTATTAGACATACAGACTCACCAGGACTCGTCTCCTGTACGGCACACAGGAAATTCCTATTGACATTCTACATCTTTCAACTCCGCCATTTTATGAATCGCAATGCCAGTAATTAAGTAAAAATTACAAAGTATAAGATCAGTATTAACGTTTACTGGATTTTTGAAATAAGTAAATATACGTTTAAAATTATTATCCTTGCGTCTATATGGATACGCTGGATATACTTTTTGCATTGCTGAATTGATAGTTTTCTTTTTTTAACTGGGACTGCTATAATTGGCAGTGTTCGAGTAATTAAGTCTGCAATTAGCAATAAGACAGTAATTGTAATTGCTAGTAATCATTATCAATTATTTTTAAATATACTGTGGATTAGTGTACGTATTTCCATACTGAGCTTCCTTCGGTTTTTTTCCACCATAATATTTACGTCTAGATCTGAAAAATTGACCGTTCATGCATTGCGAATTTATAGTAAATATGTCGGTTTTGTTTTTAAAATATACTCGGTTTCGGTTTTGTTTTGTGGGATGTTTTTACGGCGTCGTAAAATATCCAAAGTGATCCGGGGCAAACTGATCCAAAGTGATCCGAGGCAAAGTAAGCAGTGATCCAAAGTGATCCAAAGTGATCCAAACTGATCCAAAGTGATCTGTGGCAAAAGGATCTACACTGCTTCGGATCAAAGTGATCCTAAGTGATCCAGAGCAAAGTTACCCAAAGTAATCCGCAGCAAAGTGCAAATCGCAAGCAAAGTGATCCAAAGTGATCCGGAGAAAAGTGATTCAAAATGATCGTGAGCAAAGAGATCCAAAGTGATTTGGAGCCAGACACATTGACCTTTCTTGCATTGCAAATTTAAAGTAAATACGTCGGCTTTATTTTTAAAATAAACTAGGTTTCGGTTTCGTTTTGTGAGACGTTTTAACGGCGTCGTAAAATATATATCTTCTGCAAACATAACTATGCTGGTTCGTCCCGCAGAAATGCGTTTCGGCATTTTTTCGGCACTAAACTTTTAGTGCCATCAACGGGCCGATATTTACGATGCAAATAAAGTATCGAGTAGCCAGGTGCCACAGATTAGAGTATCTTAATTAATACAATCATGAATTATTTATTTGGATGTCGCGTCGCGTCGCGGAGGACGATTGTTAATGACGTGCGAATGATTTACTTTTATTGTAATCGTAGACTACCGTTTGTGATAAATAATTGATTGGCTTTTCCTCTTTATTTGATATTTATTGTATTTCTATCTATCTATTTAAATAAACGAGATATCATTCCATTGACACTAAAAACGGACATTCGGTATACCAGGTTCATTTTCGGGGACTATGAATATTTATATTTATTTATTTTTGGTTGTTGTAATGGTAGACGTTTTCACATTGTTTCACATGTATTATATTTTTCTTTGTTTTGTTTATATTTCAAACAACTGAAACTTTTTAGAAACGAGTCCAGTGTTACTCAGAATTAGATTTAGTGCCTATTTTTTACAAAAAAAAATCATATGTACAAAATTCTATTTATTTAAGGGCAATCCGTACTCTCAACGATCTATGCGAAAAACACGTAAACGTTCTGAGGAATTTTCTCAGCTATTAGTTCACAGAATCGTAAAAGCAATACACCAAATTAAAAATAAAAGGTAGGTATATAATTTTCTAGTGGTAGATTTTTGATATTTTTGTTCGGTTATGACAAATCTGTTACTGAATCTGATATAAAATTGACGGATTTTGCGATTTTTTACGGAGAACACACACACACAGAAAAGTGATTATTTGGAACGAGGAAACATAATTTCTTGAATTTATTTACTAGATTCAAATGCATATTTACTTGGATGTAGAAAGTTAGGTATATACAAGAAATGCCACATACTCAATATACCTAAGTAAAATAATTTCTCAGATAAATGCTGTCAACAAATAAATTCCCAATATTGTATTGAAAGCAGTAATTGAATTTTTCGTCCCAAAAATGTTAATTTCTCCAACGAAGTAATAGTAAATCCATCCAAGTGCGTAGTTACTTGATCCAAGCAAATATAAAACCTTTAATATAAGTAAGTATTTTTTACTGAATAAAAACCCACCAATTATTTAACTGAAGTCATTCTCACTTTTTTCAAGTAATCCCTTTCTCTGGAATAAATATGCGCACCGTGATTTTGTCAAGGCTCGCGCGCCCGCGCGTGGTGTTGGCGCCGTATAGGAGCCTCTAGTACGAAAACAACAACGACGTATCCGTAGGGGATGTGCCTTGTGATTTATAGTGTACAATAAACGTTTCAACACGGAATAGTTTGATGTAACGCACGCAACAGTATAGAACGAGTAAGTAAATATAACATACTTATCTTGTTAATTAGCAATAGAAAACGTATTTGTGCCAAATCTTTAACATTCTTACATTAAGTAGCTAAAAATATTTACCGGGAATAAAAATATACACTTCATTCAAGACTGTTTACTTACTTCACCAGAGTAACCACTTTCTTAAATCTAGTAATTATACCAAGAAATAGAATTTCTTGGCTGAAGTCAATTATCTCTCGCGTATATACGAACTACTTTGAACTACTACTACGAACTACTATACGAACTACTTCGTTCGAGAGATCACTTTTCTGTGTGCAGGTTAAAATGGAAAAAAGTACCACATATCTGATCTAAGTTCCTCGATAAGTGTACAAAATTTCACGTAAAGATATCAGTACATGACTTCTTTTACTCAAAACTTCTTTGAGTACATAAATCAGACATATTTTCGTAGCGTAGATACAAAAACAACAATCAATATATGTATAATATACATTGCCCAACAAGTAATACACCTTTATCTATAATTGGATGTAGAACATGAGAGAACTGGTACAAAATTAAGCCTACTATGGATGTTCGTTTTATATGGTTTTATTTATCGTTTTTATATGTTCTACTGATTCCTCTAAAGACAAAGTGGGAAATTTTTAATTAAACAACTCATTATTTTTACTTTTTATTTTAATTGTAATTGCAAACTGCTATCCAAAATCAGTTTTCTAGTGAAAATTACGAGGAAAGAAAGCCATTTGCATGTCAAAAGATTACTAGGATGTGCTAGGAACACTCTGGATACTGTTTACGATACTATTGTTTATTGTTTGACAAAGTTTTTATCTGCAAAAATTGAGTTTTTCTTGCTATTCAAACGTATTCAAACATTTTTTTGACAACCATTTTTAAACAATTTTATATATCAAAAACTATTAACTTATCATTAGTTTAACATATATCATTTGAGAAAAAATGTCCTATATATTATGGTATAATCCATTCAATATAACATATAAATATACCCCTCTCGAGTCGCGGGTTTGTCGCTTGTCGAAGCATCGACATCTCCAAGATTTCAACGCCCGGTCAGAACCCCAACCCCTGTCGAGCGATTTCATAAAAATGCGCGATGAAACAAATACGATATAAATATTCAATAAGTTGCGTTTTTCCGCATATTTAAATTACAAATAAACCCTGACTGTGATATAAAAGATACATACAAAAATTCTCACTAAAAATGATTTCTTTCAAACATTTCTGGGTTTGAACGTGTCGTTGAACCAATCCATAATTCAATTTTGTCATTATTTGACAACACCTGTTCTCCTTGATATGGTTTCTGAATTATACATTAAAATATATCGATAAATAAACGAGGGATTCTTCAGTTCAGGCTGTGGCATTTTCATATTGACCGAAAAGGAGTTGAATGAACGATTGTTGAATGTGAAATAGTGATGTCGGCGTTTTGAGAGAGTGTTGGTCGGCAGGATCGGCGGGAGTGCAGCGCGGTGTGCATTCGGCGCATGAACAGAAAATCGAACCGAGAGAACCCGCCAGACAATGCAGCTCCCGAATTCGAATAAATCAGGCCCGCTAACAGGACAACGGCTGATGTCTCCGACAGAATAATGGAATGAGGATTTTAAATTGTATCAGCGGCAAAGGGGTCCGGTCAAAAGCGATCCACCTCTACTCTATCGAGCGTACCGAAGCGTTGTCATTCATCCTGATTTTGTGACCTTCGATATCAGATCCCCATATGTCTGCCCGGGCCGCTCCTTACGCGTACCTACAGGTGTCCACAATTATCGTATACTTCACCAAATCATTAGCAGATTCGTAATAGTGAATAGATATAGATATAATAGGTATTTTTAGGACAATCTTGGAAGATAAGTTTCGAAATTAATTCATAAGATGTCTCAAACAGAGCTCAAAATCAAAAATACAATTTTAAAATATTTAAAAAATATAAAAAATAATCTAATTTTATTTTATCACAAGAAAATTAGATACCACAGTGATTAGCTTAATCAAAAAAATAAAGTATTAACTTTTGAGTCTAGATATCAGAGCATTTCACATATTTCCAAGTATACAGATTTTTTTAATTCAAATAAATATGCATTAACTCAACCAAATTTGGCGTTTCAACAGAGGCAAAGAAATATTTCTTTGCGGATAAAAATGCATTTGTTTGGTTTATTTGTTTGGTAGCAAGAACGTTTATTTGTGTCAAACAACTTATGCTTTCCGCTAAAATTATAATTTGTATATTATAAGGCACAAGATTTATTTAATTCAAATAATTGTTATTGTATTAGTGAAAGAATTGTGTTTTTTAAATTTTCGACAAAATTGATTGTGAGTTAAAATGTGACGTTTTAAAGTTGCAATAAATGGTTCTTTGATTAAAGAAATCATTAATTTGTTGAAGGAATTATTGTGGACCTTTTTTTTGTCAAAAACTTTTTGGAGTGTACAGTTGCACAGTAGAGCAAAATCTCGATGTGTCACCGCCGACAGTTGGACTCCACACGCAAACATTATGTTTATTAGAATCAAAATATGATTTGTTTGACGGAAGTAAATGTATTTTCAAACCAATGCAGAATTATTACTTTAACGAAAAGAAACTGTTTGAATCAAAATTCGATTTCTTTGGCGACAGAAAACGTATTTTTAAATCAAAACAAAAGTATTACATTACATGAAAGTAATTTTTGTTTGTATCCAAATATACTTATTTCACCGAAATAAATTTTTCAAACAATAAGTAGGTATTCAATGAAGAATAGTATATTATTATACAAGTTTTATAAGACGTCAAATTGGCGCACGAGTTGTTTTGGGCACGACGTGCGTGGCGAGGAGTGCCCAAATGGAACGAGTGCGCCAATACGTCTTATAAAACGAGTGTAATATACTATTTTTTCTACTTTGCGTCATTAATTTTATATAAATTTAGAAATTGTGGTTACTATATCGCGCTAAATTAGAATCTAGGGTATTTTGCGGGTACCACGTGGCAGCACTGTAGTAACTGTCGACTTCGTTAAGGATGAGATAAAATCATGACAAAATCTAATCGTGAATAATTTTACTCTACTTTAGCCTACAAGCTTGAATAAATATTCAGCGAGGTCGCAACGATGATCATAGTGGAGCTTGGGGCACCACTTTTAACCCTACTGTGATAAATACATGAAACTTAACCTAAAAAGTTAACTTTAAAATAGTGGTTTCATAAGTATAATAATCAGAATAGAAGTGTTTGGCGGTGACTGATTAGTTACTTCGAAGAACAAGAACTTACTAAAGAATTCTTATAACGCTTAACGTTTAATAGCGGTGTCTACCTAATTCCGCTACGTAGCCGTTGTGGCTTATATATTTACAAGCACTTATAAATGAAACCAAATTCTAATTTCGGCAAAGTAGTTTATTAGAATAAATTATACTTAGTAAAATTACATGTGATGGAGGTCATACAAATACGTTGCACACAACCAGAACTAAGACGAAGTCGAAAGCGACGGACAAAAACGAATACGAATTGAACCGAGCATCCAAGCCTCCAAAATATTACCGAAAACTTATACGTTACATACAAGAAATCCTCTACACTTTAAATGTACTATAGCTTCGTACGTGTATACTTATAAACCATTTATTGCGCATATACAATCTCGCAGCAGTAATTAAAATCGTTCGTATCTACGATGTAGGTTTGATCTTCGCATAATACCTTATTAAAGTAAATGTGGTTCTTGAATTATATCTGAAAAGGGGATTTGATGTTTAGTTGAAAAGAATGATAACGATCACTTACCAGAGTCGTAAAACATCACTGAAAACGTCATGCTGGCGTATTTTGATGAACACAGCAGAAAGCCCCAAT
Source organism: Aphodius sticticus (assembly GCA_963966075.1). Taxonomy (NCBI): domain Eukaryota; kingdom Metazoa; phylum Arthropoda; class Insecta; order Coleoptera; family Scarabaeidae; genus Aphodius; species Aphodius sticticus. The sequence goes on from OZ014509.1 coordinate 69,628,425, forward strand.
CCTTTAGCCATACTATAGCAGGCTACACCTATGCTTAAATATGTATAGAATATTGATATTTCGCAGTTTATGCGATTGCAAGCGATTAAGAAGATGCAGTGTGTGGTTATGTTGGGTTATGTATTGTACGTTTGACATATGGCATTTGATATCAATGTGTACCAATTTTAGACAAAAATGTTACTGTTTTCGGTATTACAATGTTTTAATTGTAACACCGAAAACAGTGTTACAATGTGTGCATTGTGAATGCAAAGTAGAAAAAATAATTTTTTGTACCAAAGAAATATGTTTTCATCCAAATAAATAAATTCAAAATATATTTTTTTAAAAAACAAGAAATCTTTTCTATCTGTGTACGTGATATGTTAACTGGTATGTTTCTGGTATGCTTTTTTTCCGTAAAAGCTGAATCTGCAAGCAGTAATTCCAAATTGTGTCTAGTTTCTAAGAAAAAAAAATGCATTTTTTAATTTTCTTGCAGTTTTTACCACTGCATTTATCAAAACTAGGATTAAGTCGAAATTTCTGTCTTCAGATTCAGATTCTACGGAAAAAAAGTAGGTAGGTATACAGAAAAGTCTTTTATTAGATATTATTAATTGTTGGTTAATTGTTGGTGACGTAACTTAGATTATTATAATTTTGACAACTTAAGAAGGTAAAAATAAATAAATTTCTTTTTATTATTTTTTTATATTATTACACTACACAATACACTTTCCAACTTTTTTTTAAAGAAATGATGTTCTTATTTAAAGGAGCATTTGGAATATAAGATTATTTAACCCCGCTTATGGTATAGACAATGCCATGGAATGAATATATCCGTTATATTGCTTATTGTTAATTTTATTTAATTACGCGATAAAATTTTGGATAAATCAGTAAAAAGCTTCATATGAACTATGGACAGGACATATTTGTTCTTCAATCCCTTAAAGTTTCAACAAGTTCCAAAAAGCAACAAAAAATACACAAGTGATAACAATTTAAAAAATAAACTAAATATAAATCCATATGAAACTTAACTCCTTTTTTAGAAAGTTAATATCAATCTGACTAAAAGCTTTATGCTCATGTTCAAGGTTGTAGGTTATTGCCGTTAAATGAAAAATTTAAAGCTACAATTCAAAATTTCAGGTTCAATTGATATTCGCAAAACTAAAATTTATTTTTTCAAGATGAAAAAAGAACTTTGTTTAAACATCTCCCAGAGATTGGATACAACTATCATATAATAACAACCACAAAAGTTCTTAAAACTACAAAAACCTTAGATTGCTCTATTCCCACATCTTTAAAAAAATTAATAATTTCAATAAGTTTGTTTCTCTTGTTTATCTTCTCTAAATAAAGACACATAAACAATACCCATCAGATCGCCTTAATAATCTGCATACCTAATACCTTTACAGGATAACATCACCAAGAATGCAACGAATCAAATTATAGATAAACACTCATAGAGCTAACGTTGCGTGCAAAGTCATTAAATAATCTCATAAATTGGTACACATTACAATCGCTACTTGAATCCAACCGGCAATAGAATGCGTATCCCAGTTATACGAGCCGAGCCCCACAAATTATCGCAGTTTACTTCTTAATTGCCGCTAAGACCGCTAAGACTAAACAGGCTCGTCGCAGCGGAGCGGCTCGCCGGCCACAAAGACCGTACACGTTTAAACCGTTCCCAGTAATTAACAGTCGGCGATTTTTCCTCTTTTCCTCTTTTCAACTGAATGCAAATAACGAATATCCAGCTGGGTAGTATTCCGCGTGCCGCCGGGGATCTACGGCAAGAATGCGCCTGGCCTATGCAATCCGGGAGCTAGTAAATCATCGTAACAAACAGCGGAACACTTATGAATATACGGTGGACTAACTGGCATCAGGAAGTAGTTGGTATAGTGGACGGCGTGGATCGTCGGCATAAATGACCAAATTGAGCGTGGCGCGCGCTGTTAAGGTGAAAAGGTATCTTGCGTACATGTGGTAACATACTAACATGGCTTAGGTGTAACCAAGGCTTAGGTGTAACCAGATTTGGACGCTCAGGAGGTACATATTTGTTGGAATTGATTGCAGATCGCTTATCGCGCGGTTTGGGATTGAGCGGATGTCGTCAGGTTAAAATATGGATAACTGAGGAGTTCGATATTAGATGAACGGATGCAGAAGAAGAGTATCAGTCAGGGTGATTGGTAACGCTATCTTGCGAGTTATGGAAGAAAACATTATGCCTTTTTCGTCGTACATTCTTTATTCTACCAAAATTTTTACGCTAAAATATTTTTTATTGTATTGATTGAAAATTACTTTTCGTCATTTTGTTTTTAACTTCCAAGATTTTGATATTAAGTCCAAAATACAAAGTTTTGATGATTTTTCCTATTTAATTTGATCTCTTATTAAAGCTATTTATGATACGAGTGTTAAAAATGAAAGATTAATCCGTGAGAAGGCAAGTTTTAGCCATAAAGCGGTTGTGCAACCCTTCTGTTTTAACACTCCTATAATTGATTCTTTTACGAAAGCATTGCAAATATATTTATAAGTAATAAACATACGATATGGCATGCTTAATGTCAGACTGACACTACAGGACATTATCGACATTTGTCTTAGCGCTGAAATAGGTATTTAACCGACAAGTATAATATAAAAGAGCAACTAATAATCAAAATTTTGAAATGCACGAGTGCGTTAATTGTTGAGAACATAAAGAGGAATCATTACAGCTTGTATATCCTACAAACAAGCATCCATAGTGAGCTTATGTTTGTATCAATTCTCAAAAATGTATCAGATTTTAGCGGAAATATGTCCTTTTGGGTCCCCTGAACATTTTCGACCAATGTACAAAAAAATCTGATGTGGCCAGGCACATGACTTTATCATACTAAATATAAAATTAATAGTTTAGCTGCATGAGATTCTATTTGATCGAGATCGGCTATGTCTGCATTAAAATAAAACTAGTAGAACTAGACAGATATCTCGATTAAAGCTGCGTTCGCATATTGTACTCCGTTGACCCCGGGTACACCGTCCAAATGACACTTACGTGTTATTGGGTGTAAAAAGTGTAACGGTGTTCAATATCCGAACGCAGCCTATATTGACGTAATATTTTCAAAACATTAGCGTTTGACACTAGCTACTGTCATTAGAATCAAAAAATCTGACATACCCTGGCTACTAGCTTTAATGCAGTACGACCGATCTCGATGAAATGGAATTTGCTCATGCAGCTAAACTATAAATTCCACCAAAAAATGTCATATAAATAAATTATAGAAAATTTCCTCTCCTTTAATTTATTATTTAACTATTTTGACAACATAAACAAACAGCGGCTCATTTGCAAAATCTTCGAAAAATGCTAACAGTAAACCACCAGTTCCTTTGGACCCTTTTCAACAGAAAGCTTTTCAGCTCTAAGTTTGGTTATGAAACTTCTAAATATGAAGTTTCGTCCCGATACCTTTAGTAGTTTCTCCGGGATCGTCGCCACAAAAACGGGTACACACACACACACACACACACACACACACACACACACACACACACACACACACACACACACACACACACACACACACACACACACACACACACACACACACACACACACACACACACACACCGACATTTTTTTGTACCTTGGTCAAAAATGTTCAGGGGACCCAAAAAGACATATTTCCGCTAAAATCACAATTTTTTTTTTGGCATGATTACAATACTTTACATACTGCGTATGATAAAGTAAAAATGTCTGTGTGTGTATGTGTGTGTACCCGTCTTTTTGTGGCGACGATTCCGGAGAAACTACCAAAGGTATCGGGACGAAACTTTATATTTAGAAGTTTCATGACCAAACTTAGAGCTGAAAAGCTTTCGGTTCAAAAGGGTCCAAAAAAACTGGATGTTTACTCCTTAGCATTTTTCAACGATTTTGTAAATGACCCACTATTTCTGTAATTTCATCAAAATAGTTACATAATAAATTAAAGTAGAGGAAATTTTGTACAATTTATGTCTATGACATTTTTTGATATAATTAATAGTGCAGCCAGACTATTAATTTTATATATAGTATGATAAAGTCATGTGCCTAGCCACATCGGATTTTAGCAAACTTAGATCTGTTCAAAAGAGTCCAAAGGAACTGGAGGTTTACTCTTACCATTTTTCAACGACTTTGCAAATGAGCTGCCATTTCTGTAATTTCCTCAAAATTTGTAGTTAAATAATAAATTAAAGGAGAGAAATTTTTTTATAATTGATGTCTATGATATTCTTTGGTGAAATTAATAGTTTAGCTGCATAAGCAAATTATATTTGATCGAGATCGGTCGTGTTTGCAATAATATAAAACTAGTTAGTTAGGATTTGACAGATATTTTGATTCTATTGACAGTATTGGCAGCGTTTGAGACTGCTATATAGTACGATAAAGTCATGTGCCTGCCTGGCCACATCAAATTTTTTTCAATTTTAACCTGTGTTCCCCGTTAAAAGTCTCAATCTCTGTCAATTGTATGTCAGATTCAGTAACAGATTTATCAGAAACGAACAAAAACATCAAAAATCTACCACTAGGCGGATAATTATATACCTTTTATCTTTAATTTGATGTATTGGTTTTACGATTCTGTGAGCTAAATAGCTCAGAAAACGCCTCAAATTTTTTACGTGTTTTGCGAGAAGAACTTAGGGGGGGGGGGGTACGTATTTGATTTAAATCCGAGTTAGTAACAATTTTTTTTCTTTGATCGTAGTCTTCTGGCGAAGCGTGGCGTCAAGATAGATTTTCTTCGTCGATGTCATTTGACATTTGTGACAATTTATGTAGTTTGACAGTCTGGATGACAGAATGTTTTCATTGGATTCGTTCATTTTCCGTACGATCGATGTATAATGATCATTTTTAACACTGAGTTTCATAATCTAATACTTTTAAGTACTGCTGTTATAAAGCGACGTTTATTATGTCCAGTGGTATTTAACGGTTTACGTTTAACACGTTTGTAAAAAAAAATATTTTTATGACATAGTCTTAACGGTATTTGGATTAAAAGTATTCATTCCAAAATGTCAGATCACTATTGTTTTTAATTCGTGTCAACATCCTATTTTTCTTATTTATTTTGATAGATTTTGTCATTGTTTTAAATGTGACAATCTGTGGACAATTGGTTTTGTTACTGAAAAGTGAATACGTAGTCGTTTTAGATCAATAACTGTGCGCTGAATACGAATACGTCGTCGTGTTGCTTGTGATGTTCTGTTTGGAGCCCGAGGTTGTATGTACAGCGTAAATGTTTTCTTAATTGTTAGTTGCCTTTTTATCGAACTTTTTCTTGTTAGGACATAAAAATGTTAATTGATTGCAGTTAATTGATCATCAGTTTCAAAAGTAAATAGAAAAGGATGTACTGGAAAGCATTGAACTTTCTTAACTGAGGAACTAACAAAAATAGAGGCCATCTAGTATTAGTCTTTTAACTTGTAAGCTACATGTAAAACAGTTCCACACATTTTTTCTGCACCATCAAGTGAAAGACACCAAAAAATTAATTATAGATCAAAAAATCTAACAAATTACCGGTTGCCTATCATCAACAATTTATCGCCTTTTGTGGGCCAAAGGAAGAGGACGCCGGTGATTAAGACCATTCATGGATTTTACCGGCGACAGGAAAAAATAATTACGTTTATGGTTTCAGCGAGATGCGATAGTCGAGTAAAAGTGGTGCGCCTTTCTCCACGCACACCATCATCATCAACACACCATCCTCTCAGCCTCCACTTTGCCTCCGTTAAGCCGTAACGCTCGATATGTAAACGCGTGTTCGTTTATAGATAGACCATTATAACTTTATGGCGGCCATTAATAATTTAGGGATTATAAATTCATTTTTAATGTGGACGCATTAATGATCCAATAAATAACAACATCCGTCCTGCTTCGCCTATTTACAAGACAACGGTCAGCGCGGCGATCGCAAAGCCGACAAGGTTCGCACTTGCTACTGCAATCGGCCTTACGTGACTGCGATGCGTTGCCGCACGGCGGGAATATTAAATTAGTAAACGTGCCTTTTTAATGATTTATCCGCAATCGGCGGCGAGGGACGATCGGGCGAATGTTGCGACGAGATTTATCAATTTCTTATTTCTGGAACGCCAATGTACCGGATAAATTTATGGTGATACTACGGCCAGTAAATCAATGCGGTACAAGAGGCTTAAGCGCGCGCACACCTCATCGTATAATGCCTACCGTCGTGTACTGCCACTTAATTCAATTAGTTTGGCGTGTGTGCTCGAAGGACCAACTTAAATTTTAATGCCAATCCATCTACAGAGATATATTCATCTTTATTTTAATGATCAAACTTAATTTGATTCCTGGTAAATAATTATGGAATAGAAATAGGACTAGTTAACTACTATCGGTTGTAAAACTATTGAGCCCTGTGTTTGAAAGCTCTGTGTTATACTTCTGAATAATATCGACATAAAATTGGACAAAAGTTCTATTTAATTAATGCTCGCCTTTCCATTTTTTTCCTCCTAAACCACTTGCTCAAAAACACTTTAAAAAAAGCAAATTTACATCGACTAGTTCAAAATCTCGTCTACAAACTGGCTTTTGTGCTTGACTAAATAAAACTTTGCAATATAAAGCCTACAAACAAGATTTTTATGGAAGCAGATATCTCGGTAGTGAGTATTAGCATGGCAACGCGATAGGAACGAAAGCAATCGTAATTTTTTGGTTAATAAGACTATTGAAATAGAAACAATTGAGTGTGCGATAAAATGCCCAAATGGAACGAGTGCGCCAATACGTCTTATAAAACGAGTGTAATATATTATTTTTTCTACTTTGCGTCATTAATTTTATATAAATTTAGAAATTGTGGTTACTATATCGCGCTAAATTAGAATCTAGGGTATTTTGCGGGTACCGCGTGGCAGCACTGTAGTAACTGTCAACTTCGTTAAGGATGAGATCGATGAAATAAAATCATGACAAAATCTAATCGTGAATAATTTTACACTACTTTAGCCTACAAGTTTGAATAAATATTCAGCGAGGTCGCAACGATGATCATAATGCAGCTTGGGCCAACACTTTTAACCCTACTGTGATAAATACATGAAACTCAACCTAAAAAAATACAACTTTAAAATAGTGGTTTCATAAGTATAATAATCAGAATAGAAGTGTTTGGCGGTGACTGATTAGTTACTTCGAAGAACAAGAACTTACTAAAGAATTGTTATAACGCTTAACGTTTAACACCGGTGTCTACCTAATTCCGCTACGTAGCCGCAACTTATATATTTACAAGCACTTATAATTGAAACCCAATTCTAATTTCGGCAAAGTAGTTTATTAGAATAAATTATACTTAGTAAAATTACATGTGATGGAGGTAATACAAATACGTTGCACACAACCAGAACTAAGACGAAGTCGAAAGCGACGGACAAAAACAAATACGAATTGAACCGAGCATCCAAACGTCCAAAATATTACCGAAAACTTATACGTTATATAAACTAAGAAATCCTCTACACTTTAAATGTACTACAGCTTCGTACGTGTATGCTGATAAACCATTTATTGCGCATATACAATCTCGCAGCAGTAATTAAAATCGGTCATAACTACGATGTAGGTTTGATCTTCGCATAATACCTTATTAAAGTAAATGTGGTCCTTGAATTATATCTGAAAAGGGGATTTGATGTTTAGTTGAAAAGAATGATAACGATCACTTACCTTATTCTAATGACAATACCTACAGTCAATAGTATCAAAATATCTATCAAATCATGGCAAACTAGTTTTATTTTAATGCAGACACGACCGATCTCGATCAAATAAAATCTCGTGCAGCTAAACTATTAGTTTTATATATGGTATGATAAAGTCATGTGCCTGGCCACATCAGATTTTTAAAGTAGTATTTGTTTATTTTAGTTTTGTTTATTTAAGTATTTTGCTGTGTATGGAGTAACAAAAACGTTTTTTTATTATATTGGTGTCGTTAAATAAATATTCAAGTAATAAAATATCCATCTCAATTATTTTTGTGACCCGACAACCGGTTTTAGTATAAACTCTAATGGCAAACCCATAAATTTAAACGATAACTTTCCAAAAAATAAACAAATCTGTCTCTAATGAAAGGGCTTTTGAGTTATACACCGTGTCCAGCACTAACTTGGACACAAATGGGAAAAATGTATATCAATTTTTCAGAAAATTTGATTCTTCATAAAACATTCTGGATTGTCTTAAACCTAAAATATTAGCAAATATTAGAATGTAATTACCTGCTTGCATGTGCCGGGTATTACCAAAACTATGAAAACGATGTTATTTGAAAAAAGTATTTAGAAATATTAGAGTTTTTATTAACAATTATTAACATTTTTATTATCAATTCCTGAGAAAATGTTTGTATTTGCTTGCATATACCGTAAGATGAAAATAATATAAAACACTATTTCAAAATGTTAAAAGGAATTAAATACGAAATTATAGTTGCATTTGAGGTTCCATATACCGAGTGTTCAAGAATAACTTTCGAGCTAGAAGTTAAAAACTTGAGATGCCTTGCTGCTCGGTTTAGTTACATGGGTAGTGAAATTTACTCTAAAAGGTATTTTTTTCGTATAACTAAACCACTTCAAAGATATTAGAGATCAAAAATACTAGTCCCAATCAATCCAACCAAAAAAGCGTTTTAACTCTTTACACGATAAATAATACTGTCAATATTGATCCTGTCATTAATCTATCATTCCAATACAATGGCGTGACATCAAACCATAAATTTTTAAACCTATATAAATGTCACAACTTTCAAGTATTGACAAAAAAGAAAATGTTGTCAAATTCCAATTTGATTTTCTAAAAGACAGTCAAGCTGTAACATCAAGGAAACGATACTACACCCTCTGCTATACAGCTTCATTAAAATCAAAAAAATAACCCTCATATGTTACTCCATATTTCAAATCAAAGACATCCCACCACTTTACGAGGGAACATTTTAATTTTCACGATTAATTTTAATTGGGAGGTCATCAATCCGAAACGACAAAAAAAATCTCAACGCACCGACGACAGGAAATATGATTTGAGGAAACAGAGAAATAAAAAACCCACACACTCAATAGTCAGCGGTACGGATCGCAGCCACTCTTGGATATTTATGACGTGACGCCGAAATAATAATAAGAACAGGATATTACCTGTGCGGAGAGATCATTAAAAAATCGTCTGGAATCCGAACCGGGCGTCTCAGCGTCCTTGTCTTGCGCCTATCGACGGATGTAACACTATCTCTTACACGTGCACCTGTTGGCGCCCGTTGCTTTATTACTGTTGCGTTAATTGAGGCGCAAGATCGACGGTTTCATTCACCACGTTTTCATAATCACGTCTCTTTCTAAGATGGACGCACCTATATGGACCGGTGCGTCGTCAGAAAACGGATGCTAGATGACAGATGAATGGACGAGCCCGAATCGAAAAATTGTTTTCCGTGGCGCTTTTTGTGTTCGCGCTTGATTTCTGCTAATTTAATTTTGTGTGGTAACTCTTTCGGACCGTATTTAATTGTGTTATTTTCTGTGGCATAATCCAGTGTGGATGGGATGTCTGCGTGTGTGCGTGTAGTTGTCGTGAAGTGTTTTTAATAACAAAGCTTAATAAACTTAAGAAATAAAATATTAAAATTTGATATCTTGGCATTAAGGGGTAATGCCACTCTAGATTTATTGAAAAATCAAAAACATTTTTTTTTGCATGATGTCTTGAGATCTTAGAAATAAGGTACAATGCGTTTCATATGAAAAAAAAAAGTGTCTAGCCGAGCGTACATGCAAAAAGCTTAGCGTGATAGTTTACAGCCTAGAGACCTATACGCTCTTATCTTATTGGGAGGAATTACATCCGTGGTATGAAAATAACATAAAATATTATAAAACACAAAGATTTTGTGGAAATATCCTCGTTACGTTCGTTGAACTGACGCTTACCGCACAATGTTACAGCTGTCTGATGTAACGTGTGTTGTTCTTGATTAGTTGGTAAAAAATAGCAGAAATAATTAGTGACATTCCCGTAGTATATCGTCATTGAAAGGAGTCCAAAGGAAGCAGCACATTTTCAAATAGAACTAATATGACAAGCATTGAATCGCTTGGAACTAGAGTCGCCGCCGCCTGATAACGTATCCACAGTCCACACCTGCAAAAAAGTAATGTCGGTTGAAGATTATTACAACGTTGAAGTGGATGCCATTTAATTATCATCTTTTGAACTTTGTTGCTATGTCTTCTGCTATTTCACAAGTTATAGTGTCTAAAACGTACAAATCAAATGCGAAATTGGCCGAAAGTGGCAACCGTGACTTAGGATTTCAAATCGAGGTTGCTTGTGAGAATTTTGAACAAACTTTCATTCCGATTTGCCCATTTGTTCAAAAAGGAAATGAATAGCGGAATCATCCTTGCCATGCGCATAAGAATAGGTGTAAATGGATTTGAGTTTTGCGAATTCAGGGACCTTCCTCGTCAGATTTTTCACTCATTTTACGGTAATTCGCACCATTTTTGTCGCAACAGAAGCAGTTTGCAAACAAAGTATACAGAAAGCAGCAGAAGATGAGAGGGCTAAAAGTCAACTGAAAATAGTAAAAAAAAGGATGACGTAACTGTCTCGTAACGATGGAACATGGAGAAAACATAGCTTTTCTTCTGTGTATGATTGGTGGCGCTTATCAGCTGGAGAAATGTTGTTGATATTCTCATAAAATCTAAATATGTACTGCAAAGCTTGCAAATTTTATAATAAGAAAAGTAAATAAGAAAAGGAATGCATAGATCACGTGCAAAAACTAATGGCACTCGTCCCCGCCATTTGACAAAACCAGTTAGGACCTCGAAGAAATTGGGAAGTTAACCCAGAAGCCTATAAATGAGCTTTCAATTTATGATGGTCTAGCCATTCGTCGTAATCATGATTAAACTGATAAAATACAGAAAATAAAGTTTGGCGACACTGTATCATAAATGCTGGCCGATGAAATGCCGCAGCACGAGAATTGTCCACCTGGTGATTTCATTTTCATTTTCACTTTCAAGTGGCACAGTAATTGTGGATATTGCAGCAACTATAGCCATTTGTGCTGTCAATGTGCATTATCCAGCCTTATGAAGATTATGGAGGTATTATGTATGAGCATCGAGCCAAACTGCAATAATTTCTGCGCGAAGGCTGACGCACGGTGCATCATGTTTTTAGAGCCATCGCTGCCTGATACTGCAAAACAGGCCCGTCTGTCGTCAAAATCAAACAGAAAGAAACAAGAGGAGGAAAATGTTAATTTGAAAAGATAATTATATGGTCCAGGCATCGCCGACTATAGTAAAATATAACAATTCTATACATCGAAGTCACACAATACTTTAAACGGTGTTTTCTTAAAACAGCATTTTTCAAACTGGCCGGAACGATAACTTCAACTGATCTCCGTCAATTCACTTCGAATTTTATATGCAGCTTCAGAACAATAAGAGAAGTACGTACGGATTTTACGATAAGTTCGAAACTCTTTTTGTTATAAACAATTTTTAACCGAATTTTGTACCTAAAAGTGATAATTTGTGGTCAAACGTGCGCCATTTTGTTTTAAAGCGGAATTTTCTAATTTCCGTACGTACTTCCCGAGATAATCTTATATATAATCAATTCTTTTTTTGTTTTTATGGCTAAGTGAAAAACTGCGTGCAAAATCTTTCCGGCCGTGCAACCCTGTCCGCCGGAAGAGGTTTCGTTTGATGTCCTCTAACGCTGCTATTTTTTATTTATTTTTGTTTTTTTTATTGGGAATATTTCTCAAAATACGAACAACAAGGGGCCTTAAAGAGATTTTGTAATTAATTTACTATGTTGTAAAAAATATACCGACAAAATCGGCTATTTTTTCTCGCGCTAGAGTGGCATTACCCCTTAAATTCAATTAAAAATTACTGTTTTCTATAACATTTTACATTTTATTATAAGAGTACTGATACGTTACTCTAGAAAAAATTTAACGATTTTTTGTTTTGCAGTCAACCTGCATGTAAAATCAAAAGTTAGCTTGAGAATCTTTAGGAAATCCAAAACTTTTTCTAAAGAATAACCTTTTCTGGAGAAATTTAAATCTTGGTCTACATTATAATAATAATAATCTTTTTCTACTTTGCATTCACAATGCACACATTGTAACACTGTTTTCGGTGTTACAATTAACACATTGTAATACCGAAAACAGTAACATTTTTGTCTAAGATTGGTACACATTGATATCAAATGCCATATGTCAAACGTACAATACATAACCCAACATACCCACACACTGCATCTTCTTAATCGCTTGCAATCGCATAAACTGCGAAATATCAATATACTGTACATATTTAAACATGGGTGTAGCCTGCTATAGTATGGCCAAAGGATTGGGGCTTTCTGAGTTTTGCTGTGTTCATCAAAATACGCCAGCATGACGTTTTCGGTGATGTTTTACGACTCTGGTAAGTGATCGTTATCATTCTTTTCAACTAAACATCAAATCCCCTTTTCAGATATAATTCAAGGACCACATTTACTTTAATAAGGTATTATGCGAAGATCAAACCTACATCGTAGATATGAATGATTTTAATTACTGCTGCGAGATTGTATATGCGCAATAAATGGTTTATCAGCATACACGTATGAAGCTATAGTACATTTAAAGTGTAGAGCATTTCTTAGTTTATGTAACGTATAAGTTTTCGGTAATATTTTGGACGCTTGGATGCTCGGTTCAATTCGTATTCGTTTTTGTCCGTCGCTTTCGACTTCGTCTTAGTTCTGGTTGTGTACAACGTATTTGTATTACCTCCATCACATGTAATTTTACTAAGTATAATTTATTCTAATAAACTACTTTGCCGAAATTAGAATTGGGTTTCAATTATAAGTGCTTGTAAATATATAAGCCGCAACGGCTATGTAGCGGAATTAGGTAGACACCGCTATTAAACGTTAAGCGTTATAACAATTCTTTAGTAAGTTCTTGTTCTTTGAAGTAACTAATCCAATCAGTCACCGCCAAACACTTCTGATTATTATACTTATGAAACCACTATTTTAAAGTTGTTAACTTTTTAGGTTAAGTTTCATGTATTTATCACAGTAGGGTTAAAAGTGTTGCCCCAAGCTCCATTATGATCATCGTTGCGACCTCCCTGAATATTTATTCAAACTTGTAGGCTAAAGTAGAGTAACATTATTCACAATTAGATTTTGTCATGATTTTATCTCAGCGATCTCATCCTTAACGAAGTTGACACTTACTACAGTGCTGCCACGTGGTACCCGGAAAATACCCTAGATTCTAATTTAGCGCGATATAGTAACCCCAATTTCTAAATTTGTATAAAATTAATGACGCAAAGTAGAAAAAATAGTATATTACACTCGTTTTATAAGACGTATTGGCGCACTCGTTCCATTTGGGCGCTCGTCGTGCCCAAAACAACTCGTGCGCCAATTTGACGTCTTATAAAACTTGTATAATAATATTACTATTTCCGTCGATCGTTTATTTATGAATCAGTTTAGTGAATCGTTTATTAAAGAACTCCAATAATGCACGATTTCTATTAATGCTTGATTTGTTATAGCCAATCACACGACGTAAAGACGTCGTTTGATTGGTCAACCAACATATGTGAAATGAAACCTTCCAATCAAAACATACCGCCCTCTAGAACTGTCAGTGTCAAATTACATAAATTGTCATATAACCTACAAAGACCTTGGCGAAGAAAAATCTATGTAGACGACGCTAGAAGAATACGATCACAGCTATAACAAAAAATTTGAAAAAATTTGTTCGATTTCATTATTTTTTATTATCAAGAATAAGAACAATATTTAGTACTTACAAATGTTGGTAAACAAATAAATCAAATAACTTTCTTACAGAAATTTTTAAGGACCAATGACGTGTGACAATGCGAATTTACTGTACAGGTTGCTATAAATTTCCACACCAAACTTGTACGTTTACCTCCACGATCTCCTTGCATTAATTGTTGAAATAATCGCAACTCTACCTCTACCGGATGAAACGACCAGCCGCCGCATATCTCGCATGCTGCGTACAATCACGGTAAGCTATGCAATTGCAAAATGCAAGGGCGGCACCGCCGTCTACATCGAAAGAGAAGAACCTCACGCACACACACGCAAAGGGAAGAAGACTGGAGATTCGTTTACTTACAAGACGACGACGAAGAAGAAGAAGAACAAGCATCGGGTCCGCGGGACAGAGCAAGCAGGGAGCAATAGTAGCGATGCCGATGAGTGGCGACAAGGCGACCCGCTACTGGCGGGGTCCGATCGGTCGCTTTGTGCTCGCCGCCATTGTCTCATCCGGAGCGCTAATACATACATGCATGCATTTACGGTGTCCGGGCCGGGCCGAGCCGCTTTGATAGTCGCCGCTATCGGGCCGCAATTGCTACCGTTTCTGTCTGCTTTCCGCTACGATTTCGTTTTGGTCGGATCGCCGAGAAATATGTACGCGGCAGCGTTCCTTGCATGGTATTGCGGAGAGACGATTCAGGGTGCCCGCGCGCATTTTTCTAAGCAAAAGTGCATACCGCGTGTATACTAGGGCAGACGTCATTTTTCTATCATCATTATACCCCCCACATTTACTGTGGTGAGGGTATATTGAGTTTGCCACAACATTTTTAATTGTGTAATCAGCATTGAAAACTGAATCGATTTAGCTATGTCCGTCTGTGTACTGTACACGATAACTGCCGTAATTTTGAAGTACCTAACTGATTTGAAATTCGGTATACAAGCTTATCTCTTAAAAAGTAAGGACAAGTTCGTGAATGGGCAAAATCGGTTCACTTGTTTTTTTCTTTTTTTAAAATATTTTACGGTGGGGGTATTTTAACTTCAGCACGGCTGAAGATAATTTCCTTACTGAGATTTTAGCGGAAATATGTCGTTTTGGGTCCCCTGAACATTTTTGACCAAGGTACAAAAAATTTCTGTGTGTGTATGTGTGTATGTACTCAAATACAATTTGCTCGGCTGAACTATTAATTTGATATAATAGTATGATACAGTCATGCGCCTGGCCACATTAGATTTTTTTTATATGAATTTTTCATATCTTTCTGCATACATAACAACTTTTAAATGAAACAATATTCTAAATTGCCACCTATGGCAGCAGTTAAAAAATTGCATTTTTATGGTGGACATTTCTCCGATTAATTGATTAAACGATTGATCTAAAATGTTTTTGCACATTCATTCGATGATAAAAAAAGGAAAATGAATGAAAAATCGGACGGCCTTGTTTTAAGATATTGCTCCTATTGTAAATTTCTAGACAATCGGCCATTAAGTTTTCTGGTTATCGTGTCCACCAAATGTCAATTCTCAAAGCATCAGCGTTTGACACTATTTTTCAAATCGAAAAACATATACTTACTTGTTTATGCGTTCAAAGTTTTAGGATTATTTTACATCACAGAACATCGTTTTCCTCAAACCTAATCTATCGTTTTCTTCTTACGATTTTCCCTCCCTCCGGTTTGAGGGGGGGGGTCATTATGTCTCCATAGGTAATAGATAATGCATGAATGAAGTGATTGGTTGTGTTTTATTGTATTCTGATTTAAATGTACTTTGCAATCAACAGCGGGGAAATAGGTAGTGTCAAACGCTGATGCTTTGACAATACCTACTGTCAATAGAATCAAAATATCTGTCAAATCCTGGATAACTAGTTTAATTTTAATGCAGACACGACCGATCTCGATCAAATAGACTCACATGCAGCTAAACTACTAATTTTATATACCTATAGTATGATAAAGGTATGTGTCTGGCCACATCAGATTTTTTTAGATATATCTATTTATTTGATAAAGTTTAATTTTTTTGCATAATCAAAGCCCTGTGGCACGTCTTCCCATTGTCCGATCGACTTAAAATTTAAAGGAAATTAGTTTTTCAGTATGTAGAATAAATTCTAGGGGTGGCGTGGAACTAATTTTGGAAAAATAATCGTTAAGAGTAGCTACGGTCCACCTAAATATATACCCTCCATACTAATTTCAACTAAAAGATTAATAGATTTATATTTGTTACATTTTAAATTAAATTCTACATTGTTAACGAAAACAAGAAATAACGCATCGTTTGATCATTTTATTATAGGTTGATTGGTCGTTATCGTTCTATTACATGAACAACTTGACCAGAACCTAACCTAACTTTATTGAAGAAACCTTTCAGAATAGTAGGTACCTACTAAATTAGGTTAAAGTTACAGACAACAAGTTCAGATTTGTCGGCCAGTGTAATTACCCTAGTAATAAAACAAGTGAATAGATTCAATTTTGTATTGATAATCTCCAATAATAACTGAATACATGGAAAGGAACTTTGGATTCATGATACTCTTTAACTATATGATGCAATATTAACTTTGCATCATGAAAATGATACAGTCATATCAAAATCTCGAGTCATACAAAACATTAGAAACATTTTCGAAAATTGTGTTATCGAAAACTTTTATGTTTAATAACTTAAAGATATTTTTATATTTAATCAAAAGCAAAATTTAAACGTAAATTTAACTTCAGGAAACATAATTACATTGCAATGAAGGTAATACATTAAATATACACTAAGCTTATAAATGAAAACATTTTTATAAACCATCTGCAAAAGATCGGGCACTGTTAGTATCAAATAATAAATCCCGTGTATATGCAGCCTAATAAACAACCACGTGACGAACCATTTTTCAGCAGAGCGGTCGAGGTGAGAATTACAAAAAACACTCTGCGTCGCATGGAACATGTGGTCATATACTCATATATCAAGCCATCCAGTCTAGACCAGAATTTTGGTGAAAAACGCGTTCCACCTTTTCTACGCTCCAGAAAAATATTTCTCTTTTTGTTGCACTAGAATACCTTTCACATGGAATTTGATGAGAACACTTTAGGTAAAATATTCGAATAGCCTTGCAATTTTCTCTAAAGTAAAATACAGCTTTGTAGTTATAAGAACTTATTTTCGAATTCAACATTTCGTTGTTTGATTATAATATTATATTTTTGCTGACAGTAAAATTACTTACGCGGCTATTACAGATCACCGACGATATGTTATCCTGAAAATGTAAGCCAGGAATAACCTACAATTAAATCCATATTAAAACCAATTAAACCAACTTGTACAATTAAAATATCCAATTAAAACCAGACATATTTCACTTAATGTATTCAACATCATTACTACATAATCCCAACAACATTACGACGTCAATAAAATAAATAATATCTAATGTAATTCATATTCACACAAATGCAATTCTGTACACAATCGAAATGAATATAGGTCTGTAATTACTTACTATTGTACGCAATTATGGCAGAATTGTGCAAGGCAACATGTGGAAACAAACACTAATCTGCGGTCGGTCAATTTATCAATACTTTTCCATCCGAATGAAATACGTTCGATAAATATTGTCGCAATTACGAGGCATTGGTGAAATAGCAAAACATAATTGTGCATAAATAGAAATGCCATTAAAATAAAAAGAACATTATTACAGTTTACAGGGATTGAATGGTGTTAGTATTGGGTTGTGTTGAGGATTTTATGTAATCTTAATATTTACATAACCGGTGTAAACAGGCGCAATTAATTCGCGTTACACAGCAAGACGCAAAACATTCATAATTAATTAGCTCCAATTAGTCGGTACAATATTAAAATACCTAATTACTGTCCGGAGACTCGATTCTGAGCATATATGGAAATTGACGTAGCAAAATAGGGAAGGAACTATTTCATGATTAATTAATTGTAAGATAATCTCCGTATATTAATCATATTATTTCCAGTTCACACCACATTGTAAGTTTTTATCAACTAATCAAATATATGAAGTAGATTCAAAAGGTGAATTATATTCTTATGGTTAATAAAAGAAATCTTGTGTCGGAAGTCTATATTCTCAACATTTTGTTTTTGGTTCATTCCAATAACTAAATATTATAGAAGATACGTAAACTTTTGCAATTTGAAATTCTGTTAAATCTTGCAGCAAATGTTACTTAATTAAGAGAGTTACACTACATATTGTATTTAGTACTAGCAAGAAATTAATTTAAAGACAATGATGACCAGAAATTAATAAGTTTATATCAAAAAATGCAAACATCCATAAATTCATTTTACAGATTTTAACAATTACGATTTTTCAAAAACGTACAAAAGATATCAAATATCCACCATTAAACAGATAGAATATTGTAAAATCGTTACCTACAATTTGTTGTATTGCTAAGATATTTTGTTTCGTAAAACTGCTGAACAGCAAAAAAATTAAATAAAGTGTCTAATACTCCTGAATCATTTCTACATAAGTTGTATGACTGTCAACATTTTTTGCTTCTCGGTGTAAACATGAGCGCGAGAGAAATGAGAAAAGTTACCCGATTTTTGCACTTTTATATTAACGCTCGTCTTTCCAATTTTCTTCCTCGTAAACCGTTTGCCACCAAAATTTCAATTTTTGTTCAGGTTGCATTTGAAGCCTCTTCTATAGATTGGCGTTTTTGTTTTCTTCAGTTTTTGTGTAACAAAGGTTGCGAACAAGATTTTCATGGAAGCGGATATCTCAGTAACGAATATTAGCACGATAACGGGATATGCACGTAAACAATCGTCATATTTTAATTATTGCGACTGTAGAAAAAGAATTGCATAATAATTTTTAAGTATCTTTTAAGAGGCTGGTTCAGCCTAACTTCAGGTCTGTTCTGCTCAGCTCGGGTGGTCCCCTATTGGTCCAATTATTCAAACAGTTCAATGCTCCTGTGGGTTAATTATTGAATAATGATAGCATCTTATAAGATTACAACAATCTGAATTAACTATTCTAGTGCGCCACATCTCCATATTTATTATACCCATGCCCAATTTTAAACAATTGCTGCTCAAAGATAGACGTATAATTGGAGGACGGGTGATATCCTGATTTCAGGAATAACATTTCAATTATGTATTTTTGCGATGCGCCGCAGTAGTTCCACTTTATGTCAATGTACAATTTGAAAAAAAACCAATAAATGAAAAGAAATAAAGCCACACCTTTGAAGAATCGGCGTCGTATTTTCCCAATTTTTCCATCCATGTTCGAGTCTGAACAGTGTGTCCATCTACGATGTTCTCGAGAACTAGTCATCATTAGACGAAGATAATAGTAATGGGTCTATCTCTATCTTTATCATATACCACAAAAAAAGGCTGTTACTCGCTAAAATTCACATTTATTTTACTGGGACAGATTTCGAGAGTTCTAACCTACAAATCCGATATAATCTGAAAATGTAGAAAACTTGGGGACACTGCACAAAGAAGTATTCTAATCGAAATTAGGAGATTACATAAAAATTCTGCTATTATATCAGACATCAATCCGGTTTGTGCCTAAAGAAGTATACTATTGTTTTTTAAAATTTCCTTTTCAATTGTTAGGTTAGTTAGCAGAATATACATACAAACAGTGCTGTTTTATCCATTCTACTACCAGAGAATTCAAGCTCCAAGTATGGTATGATGCAGATAGCTCATTACGGGTTTTGTAATTGGATTCAAATCACATTACGAGGAATCAAAATCCGTAGGTACTATTTTGTTGATCGAAGAGGATTTCTAGACAAGAGATGTGATTACTAATTTTCATAATTTCCATGAACAGACAATAAAATTATCGAGGTATGCTGAAGATTACCGATTTTTTATCACATTTTTTGGTAATATTACTGGAAGACATCTATAACATTATTATATGAGAAATGTATAATGGGACATAGTCGACTTGTCAACCACTGACTCCAGATGTTTTTCTTCTCAAGTGCAAAGTGTATGGAGAATTACGTTTAACACAACAAACCGCAGATAGTATTGCAATTAGCCCCGAAGAACCGAACAAGCATTACGACCCGTATGCGTGTGGTCTCATGATAGCGAGGATCAACATTTTTGTGATTTTGATATTATAATATAATATTAATAAAGGTATATAATATTATAAAGCTTATGTTGTCTAATTGTCTTTTATAAATAATATATGAATTACAGATTGGTAAATAAATTATTATTATTAACTGTTTTGTTTTTCTTATACGTCATCAGATCCCTGTGCTGTGGATGTACCTACGTATGTAATATCGACCCATGCAACAAAGACTATAGTAACTACATTTAGTTTGTTAGTTACGATAGTCTTCGTTGCATGGGTCGATATGTATTTGTTTTTCAGTAGCTAGGCATAAGTGTATTATCGGCTGAGAAATGAGTGCATAATCTATCGTACCAAGAGTAAGTAATCTGTGACCAAAGTTATTGGTACGGGGTTTGTTTTTTAGGAGGTAAAAATGTATATAATAATAATAATAATAATAAATGATTTATTGCACCACCAACAATAGAACATACAGATGTACATAAAAAACAACTAATAATAATATGTGAGTGGCGCAACCAGGTTGAGGTTCGACTCCTATAAGTAGAGTCGGTCTACCACCTCATGGGGCGCATAATCTCAATACACTTTCAAATATTCCACATATTCATAGTACGTGTGCGTGTATTCATAGTACGTGTGTTTTTGCATATATCACTTCATAAACCGTAGACAAATGTTGAAGTTATTTATCATATAAATATATGATAAATATCTCACATTCTCCACATAGGTTATGTCACGGTTATGTCAACAATTTATCACAGTAATTTTTAGAGCTACCATGTTATGTTGGTCAGCGTTGTAAAATCACTAGACAGCCTGCTTACGTGTGCAAAAATAAATTGAAACAGCGTTAAAGACGTTAGATCATATAATGTTGACCGCACGTCGGCAAAGTCTAGCTTGGTCCAAAGTAGCTTTAGCGAAAACGTCGACATCCCCACGCAAAGACCAATTCTCGACTGATTTTTCTAAACTTATCAAAACCAGCCAAGCCTCTGTCGATCAGCTGTTGGACAACGCTCTTAAAACGATTTAATATGAATGATATAAATTTCGTGTAGCGCGCACTACGTCGATCGTAACGGTAAATGGAAACGTAGCTGGGACAGTGGAATATTATTTGCTATTAGTACGATACGATTAGAACAATTAATTAGAACAATATTCGGAATTTTGAATAGTAGTGCGAGTTTACTATAGGTAATGAATTTAGATGTACAAAATTAATTATACCCAACAATATTTTACAAAAACGGATTCACTGATCGCGTCAAAACTTCGCATCTCGTACGACTGCCTCGCACCAAAAGCCACAAGCGGTCTTAAAAATTAACAAATAGTCGGAATGCTATTAAATTCAAGGGATGTGTATCGCAGTAAATAAGGATTATTTGCATACTAACTGCGTTTTCCTGCTAACATGCGTTACTGAGATATCGGCTTCCATCAAAATCTTGTTCGCAACCTTTATTACATAAAAACTGAAAAACAAAAAGGCCATTCTATAGAAGAGACTCTCAATGCAACATGAACCAAAATTTTTGTGGCAAGCGGTTTACGAGGAAAAAATGGAAAGACGACCGTTAATTTAAAAGTAAAGAAATGGTGTACCTTCTCTCGCGATCTTGTTTACACCGAGAGGCAAAAATGGTGACAGTCATACAACATATGTAGAAATGATTCCGGAGTATGACAGCTGTGAGAGACTTCAGAAGACATGTTTGAGGTGCATATTCGACATGAAATCCGGTGATTCGTGCGTGAACATTTTTAAAGACAACGAGCTCTCGACAGTGCCAAGTATACATATCTTGGAGTGTGCGTGTTTTGTTAAAGCGAACTATATCGAAATGTTTCAAGAGTAGGTACGAGACCAGCCATTTATACGAAACACGGGCGAACCTAGATGCGTTTCTGAAGATCCCACAGACTACATTATCCACGATCAATAAGGCAGCAGTGACGCAATTTTTAAGACTGTATAACCACCTGCCATTATCGTACAAGACACTTCCGTTGAAACTATTTAAAAATAAATTAAAACAACATTTAATTAAGAACGCCTTCTATTCAGCGCTGTCATTTTTTCAAACAACTGAGTTTTGTGATTGATTTCTTTTTTCTTTTTCACTTTATGTAAACTTATGGTCTTATGTTGATTATTTTTTTTTGTGGCAAACTTTTTGACGTGTTCTACACAGTTTTTATGTCTATTGAATAAACAGTTTATTTATTTATTTATTTATTATTTAAATTGTTCTGTCCAGTAGTTTTAGAGTTATGCGCCTTCAAACACAGCAGTCAATATTACCGAAACGAGAGATGGTAGTTAGGGCGATTCTCTCGTGCGGGGTCACAAATATTCTCAACATTTTGTTTTTGGTTCATTCCAATACCTAAATTTGATAGAAAATAGTATTTCAAGTTAACTTTTGCAATTTGAAATGCTGTTAAACCTTCTAACTTAATTAAGGGCCGATCTTACAAAGCACGTTATACCATGGTATAACTAAATATTGATATAAATACCAGTATAAGTTGTTATTACTATGACAACACAAATATTTTAGCCAATGGGAGGCGGAATAGCACTATTTATACTGGGAATAACTATTCCACTACTTATACGTACACCTGTAAGATCGACCCTAAGAGTGTTAGACTATTGCATTTAGTACTAGCAACGAATTAATTGAAAGATTATGACCAGAAATTAACAGATGAACCAATTGTTGAAATAACAGCACGGGAGCAACGTAGAATCTATAGAATAAATTTTGAATTTCGATTCTAATGAATTGCAGCATATTCAGTCTGCCAGATTTACCAGTGTTTCTGATGCAAGAACAATGCAACTTTTATTTCAAACTGTGTGTCTTTGACACAAATTCACATGTTAGGATGAATGGGAAAACAAGATGTTGAGAATTGATATGGTTTTGTGACAGGGAACTTGAGAACCTGCGAGAGAACAAGTTCTTTAGTTACCTCACAGGATGTCTCAAACTTAGAAAAAACACCATTTTTGATCTCCCAGTATAATGTTATTTTATTTGATTGTTATGTGTGATAAATTTGATAAATTTCTTTAGATATGCGAAAAATATTGTCAAATGTTGATATTTGTTGGTGCAGTTTTGTACACTTAGGTTCCAGGATCGTTGGTTTTCTAGCTTATTTCAATTTCAATAAATTTATCAATAAATATTTCAGTGCTTTGCTACAGAAAACCATGTTTAAACTTACTTCAAAGTGGGACGATCAGATCACATACAAATTATTCGTGGTGATGTTCTACAAACGGTCATTATTCTTTGAATACGATATAACCAAAAATCAATACCAAAACGACTTTAAAACGCAACAAGTTCAGGAAAATCGAGAACGATTACAATGTATAAAAATAAATATAAAAACATCCCACCTTATTTTGGCAATTGTCTCTTCTTATTCATGGAAAACAGGTTGAAAAGTCAACGGAAGCATCACTAACACCAAATGTTATACATTTATCAAGTTTATGAGACACTGATAATTTTGAAGGCAAACATCGCTTTAAAATTGGTAGACGCTAAAATGTCCAAACACAATGGGGTCTACAAACCGGTTTACACGTACGTGAAAACAAAAGAATGCGCGGAATCGTCGCATAGACGCGAGATGAGAGGGTATTTGACTTAAACAATATTAATTCTCCCCTCTGCGGAAATGCTGGACATTACAACAATTTTTTCTGGTCACCTTAGTTATGAGCGACACAAGAACACCAGAAAACTTCTTTACCAATAACTCAAACATACCTCAGACAAATGACTCCGTAAATTCCTCATTACATACCCTTTCGAAAAACCAATACCACGCTATTTACCGTGGCAAAAATTGAAGCTTCTTACCAGTCTTCCTACCATGACATAGTGATGAAAGCGGTAGACGAACCACTAAATCAATTGTGACAGATTATTAAGTGCCCCTCTCAGAGGAAATGAGGTACACGAATTCATCTTTGTTTAAGTAATTATTCACATCGAGCATGCCTGTAATGGCAGAGTAAACACCGAACGGAACAGATTACCGCGTATAATTCGGTCTCATCATCATGCAAAATGATGAATTTTAATTTCCCATTGAATTTTAATTTCCCATTTTCTCTTTTACAGATACGGCATCGGTTCGGTTGCTACGATGAAATCTCTGGAATGGGTTCGAGGAAGGTACGACACTGCAATTGGGTGCGATTTATCAGGGTGGCCAATGCCTTCAACCCTTCTGTGAATCTGGTAGCGACAAAGGTCAGAGGCGAGCCTGTGTATGAAGCTGTGAAGCCAATCGCTCCGGATACAGAATTGATAGTTTATTATCTGCCTGAAAGACCTGAGGAGTTGTTTTTTGTAAGGATGAGGGCGTCTTTGTACAGGCAGACTATGGATTCCATCTTAGAAGGTATGTGCTGTAGTTATAAATTTATAATTTTAATACTTCTTTAATTTTGGAACAGTTTCTATGACAATTCTATGGTAATTTTGTGATCAACTATGCGTACATAATTTAATCAATTATAATCTCATTTATTCTTTATTCACTTACCAGAAGAAGAAAAAACGTAGTCTGTTATTGAGTGATGTTGACTCAAGATGGCAGTGATATATTCACATGCATTTAGATGATTTGTGTTTGATATTAATACTGAATTAAACACGTTCTAATTGCATTAAACACTGTTTATTTTGGCAGTGGAAGCAAAAGTGTGGAATAAACTCATTAAAATTGAAACTGTTGACAGGATTAAAGGTACGTACTAGGGCTTCCAATCTCGGGATCCCGACAAATAATGTGCTGTTTCGAGATCCCGGGATTATAAATTTAATTCCCGGGATATTTTCCGGGATCCCGAGAAAGTTAAATCTAAATTATTTTCTTTTTTTTTGTTATTACAAGTATAAATTAAAGATGCAAATTAATCCCGATATATTGAAATGTAAAATGAAACCCAAATTGTACCAACAATTATTTGCTATTAATTGTTGTTATTAATCTTTCGATGGTTTGGTTCACTCCAATGCAACGAACCATCTCATTTCTTGTTCCGACTTTCACGTTTCTTCCAGTTTAAGGATTTTACCTTAAACTAAAAAGCGAAATATTTAGGTAGGTCATCTCGAGTGTGATGAATTGTGACAGCGGTAATATGGTAATTTTTGACATTTCTTCATCGCACAATTATCGCTTTTTTAGTAGAAAAGTTTTGTAAAAAAGGGCAGTTAGATAAAAAATCTATTTTTAAAATGGTGGTTGGGCCATTTGAACTTTGTTTGACAAAACCGAAAAAAATACAAGTAATATTCATTTTGAATTTTGAATATTTATTATTCTAAAAAGTTGCACTGAATATTTCATCAATTTTGAACAATAAATAACGGTTTATTGGAAGGCGCGTTTAGAACTGGGTCTGAAAGTCATTACACCTATCTTTTTTTTGTAAACAATAACCGTTTTATTTAAAAAGCAAACAGTTACTCTATTTGCATAATAAACATTCATGGCGTATGAATTCTAAGATTATCCAATTCTATCTTAAAGAAGAAAACAAAAAATTATCAAAATGTGTATTGGCATTAACATGAAAAATTAGAAATTTGACTCGATCATACAATTTCTTTTGCCGTGACTATTATTGAAACATTTTACAAAAACGTAAAATGAGTTTAAATTTGGTTTATTATTGATGTCAATACGCACACTTTGACAAATTTTAAACCGACAATTTTGGCTTTCTACAAGTAAAGTAAAATTTGAAAATGTTATTCACGTTTCGGGGTAACACATATTGTCCAATCAAGTATACTTTAGGCATTTCTTACTGACTGGATTTGGTACCTTTCGCATCCTAGGCATTTTGATCCGGCAATTTGTATTTTCTTTTCATGAATCCCTGGACCCCAGGATTACAAAATCTTTAATCCCGAAATCCCCGACAATCAGTATATTGTCCGGGATTGGAAGCCCTAGTACGTACCTAACTATAGAGTTAATACGTTCCTATTTTTAAACTAGAAAAGTCATTAAATGGCTAAAAACATCGACAGAATTGAGCCGAATATCTTTTGTATTATTAGCAAAGGTTCGAAGTTCACTCTAATTTATTATTTGAATGAAAATATCTGAAAATTCCGGTGTAAATCTTATTAAGACTTTGAAGTATATTTGGTTGCCATCTTAAAAGTACCTACGATTATATAAAGTAAATATATAAAGTAAATCATACTTTTGGAGACAAAGAAGTAAAAATTAATTTAGCTTTGAGCAAAACCCTTATCCAAAAAAATCACAGGATAAATGTCTTGGTTCGAGAAGTGAACCATTTTTTCTACTTAAAAAAAACTTTTTTAAAACTTTAAGAATGTTGAAAAAATTACAAAACTTTGCTTCTCAGTAACGTTCTTTAAAGGCGATAAATAGCAAAAAGATTTGCTCAAAACAAACTTGGTTTTAAGCAGGGCTGTGGAGTCGGAGTCGTGGAGTCGGAGTCAGACAAATTTCAGAGGAGTCGTAGTCGGAGTCGGAAAAAGTCGACTCCGACTCCGGGTCTATGTTTAAATAATGTAGAAAAAGACATGCGAGATGGCCGTTGCCTCGATAGATAGTAAACGATTAACTAAACATATTATTAGGTCTATTACAAAGTAAATATAATTTAACTACAAAACACACAGGTCGGTGGTGAGTGATGATTAGCAAAATGATTATTGTGAGTCGCTTGCCGCGTCGCATATATAGTTTATGTATTTCCAATTTCCAACAACCAACTTCAATATGCTAATTATGATAGCTCGAA
This sequence comes from Aphodius sticticus, assembly GCA_963966075.1. Lineage (NCBI taxonomy): Eukaryota > Metazoa > Arthropoda > Insecta > Coleoptera > Scarabaeidae > Aphodius > Aphodius sticticus. Next base: position 69,655,419 of record OZ014509.1, read on the forward strand.
CATCTACAAATAAAAAAATCGGACTTCGATGCATACTTATAGACGAATTAGAACTTTCCAAAGTGAAGCGTCAACGTGTGGTTTTCCTTATTCATCAAAATTACGAGAATTTGCTCCTATTCGTTGGGCCACAAAGAACAGCTTAACAATTCATTAAATATTGCAAAAAGTATTTTAATGATATTCCCTTGCCATTTTAAAAAGAAAAAATAGTTTCCTACAGCTTTTGTACCAGAAGAAACAACGTAATGGTATCACAGTCGTATTATCAGCTCTCAACATTTTTTTTTATTTGTCCCAATCTCTAGATAATGCTTTACTAGTAAAACTTTGCAATTTTAGCTTTAATGTTTGATAACTTTAAACGTTTAACCGAAATTGATATTTTTTTTCGGCACATGAACAAATTTATCAAAAGTATCACCCTTGATTATACAATATTATGGTATAATTAAGGGAATCACATACTTTTGTTATTATTAAAGATAGAACATCGGTTCAAGTGACAAACTAGTTCAGAATTATGTGCTCTCTAATGAGAAAACAGTTGAAGTTCCAATGATTTTAGAGATATTTTGAAAATATAAAAAAGCGTCGTCTTTAAATATGGCTATAATTTTGTGGTCCGATCAACAGGCCTTTTTGATTTTATTTACAATTAGATTATGTCAGATTTAATTATTTTTGCCATTAAATTCGCTGGAAACAAATAAAATTTTGCCGAGCTCGGAGTTGGAGTCGGAGTCGGACTACCAAAACTATCTGGAGTCGGAGTCGATAGTTTTTTTACCGACTCCACAGCCCTGGTTTTAAGAGAGCTATCCTATGATACCCCACACAACCGCTTTCCATATGTTGTTTCTAAAGCTTTTCTAACCCATTTTCAGACCTTCTTTAAAGTTTTTGTAACTTCCGAATGGAGCACTTCCGGAAATTTGTTCATCAGCAAAAATTGGTCCACTATCTGGATCTCTAATCTTTAAATATATTCCCCTTTTTGTCTTATACGCATACTGAGGCATACTGAGGTAGAAAAAATGCGAATCTTGTAACCATCACCTATAGAGAGGTTCACTGGTCGCCAATTGATTCGGATTATCGACTCACTACTGTATAATGGATATTGTTAATCTCCAACGCTGCCACCATTGTTGCAATTTACAGAAATTGCCATATAAATGCAATAATTCAGTCAGTTACTATCTATGACAAAGACTCATAATAATTGATTTTTTCTACGTTTCTATGCCAGTAATAGTTTATCAAGGATAATATTCCATATATCCTTTATATTTGTATGTTTAATGGGGAGTCTGCTATAAGAATTTTAATCAATACACTCTCCATATCAATTTATGATATCCCTTACATTTAATCATATCAAACCGATCGCATTTAACGATATTCAACGCACGCTACAACCAATCTTCCCACTTTAAACCTAACCAAACCCCACCGGGCAATTGCCACTAATTGGCACCGAGAACTGGATTAAACACGACGACAAACGACCTGAGAAGGTGGCACAAACAATAAGCAGGTGCCAGTAACAGCTTTCCGAACAAAATAATTAAAAAGCGTCGGTAATTTTCAGCGATCGCGCGATCCGCACAAACTGGGTACAAAAAATTGTCGCCGATCCAATTTTCTTCGTCTTTTATGCGCGCGATTGAGCGGACTCGACCGGATTCCAGCGGCGCGCTAATCACGAATTTCATTAAATGCATTCCGCCGTCACAGTATCAAACGCCCGATGACGGTCCGGGACCGATCTGCGGACCGTCGGAAAGACGCGGCGACAAAAACGCGCAATTTACTGCGTCCGAAGCGCGGTCCGCGCATAGCATCGCGTCCGCGTTCAGACGCGAGAGAAGCGGACGGTCGTCAGCGCCGGTTTGGGTCTTAGAATGACTCTATCAGGTCACAATTATTTTAGATGAGGTTCTTGGAAAGGGACTATTGGTATGGTGTAGTGTAGATGGAGTGATATCTGCGCGTTTTATTATACAGTTAATTTTCTTTGCCTTAGAAACGTTTTGAAAAGTTTTGCAGAAATTAGAATATAAATGTACTTACCATAGGTGTAGTCTTGAAGACCATTATACCAACTTCGTCAGGAATCTGAACACTGAAACAATTATGTTGTTATTAGCTCTTTCAGTTTTAATTTTTAGGATGATTTATGTAGTTTTATATTTTGGGTATATACATATACAGTGCTTCCCAAAAGTAACGGATAAATTCAATAAAACCTTAAATAAAAATATTTCAGAAAAATGCTCTGACACGTCGATTTTTATTTTTAAATTACTATCCTGACATACACATTTCAGCCCCCCAACCCTTCGCCCCTAAGGGGTGGCAACCCCAACTTTAAAAATTCAAATAGCAAAGTACCCCTTGCGATACCTCAATTGATAGATATTTTTATTCTGAATACAACGAAAAAAAGATTATCAAAATCAGTTGATAAATAACCGCGATATTTACCAAAATGTATTCAAAGAAGAACGTCAATATTCGAGTAAGCGCTGTTGAAGCGGGCATAGCAATATCGTTCAAACAATTGCAACTTGTTTTTACTTATGTCAAACACAATTCAGATTTTTCGTCATTGAAGAAATAGTAGCAAAATGAGATTTACAGAAACCGAAATAATCGAAGTTTTAATGATTGGGTTTCGAGATAGAAGCCGGACGCATGACGAAGTTCGTGTTTTGTTCAATGAAACGCACCCGGACCGTCCGCCAATATCGGAATCTACAGTAAGTCGAATCGAAAACAAATTTCGCGATCTCGGTCATGTACGGGATAAGCCTAAGGCAGGACGTCCATTGGCCTTAATTGAAAACCGACAATTGAATGCTATTTTAATGGTGCAAGAAAATCATTCAACCCTTGCGGAGGTCGCTTCACAAGTTAGTGCGTCAAAAAGCACTGTGTCCAGATTATTTCGAAAACACAAATTTCACCCGTATGAAGTGCACTTGGTACAAAAATTGTCCGATGATGACTTTGATCGACGAGTGCAGTTTTGTGAGACAATGATGGAACTCTCTAATGAAAATCCTTGCTTAATTAGAAACATCGTTTTTTTCTGTTGAGGCAACATTTTGTCTGAATGGCACCGCCAATAAACAAAATTGCCGTTACTGGGCTCGTCAAAATCCGCATTGGATGGTGGAAGCGAACACACAATATCCTCAAAACCTTAACGTGTGGTCTGGTGTGGTGGGTTCTAGAATTATTGGACCAAATTTTTCGACGGAACACTGAATGGTGAACGTTATCTGAACTTTCTACGAAATGAACTACTACCTACTTTAGCGGTGTTGTTTCCCAACGCAGAAGATCCTGATAGACACAAGGACAGAATTTGGTTACAGCAAGACGGTGCGCCTCCACATTATGCGCGACAAGTTCGAGAAAACCTCGATCAAGTATTTCCTAATCCAAATATTTTCAAATTTCCTAATGGATTGGTAGATGAAGGCTTATTGAATGGCCAGCAAGATCGCCAGATTTAACCCCACTAGATTATTTTCTTTGGGGCTATTTAAAAAGTAAAGTTTATTTTAATAGACCTGTAAATATTGAGGCGTTAAAGGAAAGAATTCCTGCAGTAATTCACTTAATGACTCCAGGAATGTTCGAAAATTCGAAATAAAATGTTAGAAAATGTTCAACAAGCGTTTGGGGATAGATTAGGGCATTGTCTCGTCGTTAACGCGCAGCGCTTTGACAATTAATTAAGGATTAGTTAATTAAATTTTGTTATTCCTCAATTTCGTGTATAGATAAATTTTGATAAATATCGCCGTTATTTATCAACCGATTTCGATAATTCTTTTTTCTTTGTATTCAGATTAAAAAAGTCTATCAATTGAGGTATCGCAAGGGGTACTTTGCTATTTGAATTTTTAAAGTTGTGGTTACCACCCCTTAGGGGTGAAGGGGTGGGGGGCTGAAAAGTGTATATTAGGATAGTAAGTTAAAAGTAAAAATCGACGTGTCGGAGCATTTTTCTCAAATATTTTTATTTAAGATTTTATAGAATTTATCCGTTACCTTTGGGAAGCACTGTATGTCAACTGTAGTACTATAACTGTCATTATCAAATCTTATCTGATCGCTTTGAATTTTGATAATTAAAAAAATAGTACCAATTAATTAATATTTCAAAAATACAAAATTGAAATTACATGATTAGCCTGCATAACAATTAAAGTGACAACTGATTCTAGTGTGCTTTTTCTCAAAAACCGGATCTGCGAACATAAATTGTAGTAATAAAGTCTAGTTTGTGAGAAAATCTAAAATTTGCGTTTTTTTCTCAAAAACTAGACACACTTGAAAATTTCTGACTTGAGATTCAGAGTCTACCAAAAAAGGCTTACTAGAATCGGTTGTAACTTGTTCTATTTCTTTTGCAGTTGGCCATGGTTGTCATTTCGTTTAGATTATTGTATTTTTGACATCTAAGTAATTGGAAGCCTGTAAAATGATCTGATATCTAAACTCAAAAGTTTATCGATTATTTTTCCCGAAGTATCATTACGAAAAAATCGAAAATTTGTCATGAAATATGTTTGCACCAATATCTCCGAAAGTATTAAGCTTAGCAGAACAAATTATACACCTGATTGAAGACGAATGATGTGGGTACATAAACAAATAATCATTAAAAAAATAAAAGATATGTTTTGGAGAATGTTAAAAACACGGTGCTTCAGAACCTATATATATTCAGGCCAATTCTGTAATGCAGTACGTTACGTAGCAAGTGGTTAAATTTCTTAGCTACATTGTTAAAATATAAAATGGTATTCTATGACATATCCAGTGGTTAAATACTTTGCCACCAGGTGAGTGGCGAACTGAGTGACTACGAACTACGTAGCAACCGTTAGGGAGAGGAACGTGCTGCTAAACACTCGTCAACTCTTTAACCTTAAAATAAAAACGAATTGTTTGGTTTATGGTATATGTATCGTAAATAAACAAGTGGTTAATGAAATGGAAGATTTACATGAAAGGTGATTGATTTTGTTTTTACTATTAAATAAGAATGATAGGTATTTTGATTTAATTTAGTTTTTATTTTAGAGGTTACCTAATAATTGCCTGAAGGAATTTAGGGGATACTTCCTTTGGCTTTTACCTAGGATGTATGTATATCTATACAAGTAAATAATGTAGTCAAATACAATTTTGTATTCGTCGACTATTAAAACAAGTTCGTTAAATTCATTAAATGTACAGTGGAAAGCAGGGCGTGGAGTCGGAGTTCAGACAAATTTCTAAAGAGTCGGAGTCGGAGTCGGAAAAAATGTACCGACTCCGACTCCGGGTCCATGTTTAAATAATGTAGAAAAAGACATGCGTGATGGCCGTTGCCTCAATAGATAGTAAACGATTAACTAAACATTATTAGGTAGTTTACAAAGTAGATATAGCTTAACTACAAAACACAGGTCGGTGGTGAGTGATGATTAGCAAAACGATTATTGTGAGTCGCTTGCCGCGTCGCATATATAGTTTATGTATTTCCCATTTCCAATAACCAACTTCAATATGCTAATTATGATAGCTAGATCATCTACAAATAAAAAAATCGGACTTCGATGCATACTTATAGATGAATTAGAACTTTTCAAAGTGAAGCGTCAACGAGTGGTTTTCCTTATTCATCAAAATTACGAGAATTTGCTCCTATTCGTTCAGCCACAAAGAACAGCTGAACAATTCATCAAATATTACAAAAAGTATTTTAATGATATTCCCTTGCAATTTTCAAAAGAAAAAACAGTTTCCTACAGCTTTTGTACCAGAAGAAACAACGTGATGGTATCACAGTCGTATTATCAACTCCCAACATTTTTTTTTATTTTTATTTGTCCCAATATCTGAATGTTTGTAAAAGATAATGCTTTACTAGGAAAACTTTAGCAATTTTAGCTTTAATGTTTGATAACTTTAAACGTTTAACCGAAATTGATTCTTTTTTCGGCACATGAATAAATTTATCAAAAGTATCACCCTTGTTTATACAATATTATGGTATAATCACATCCCTTTGTATTTAACAAAATATGTAGAGATTTTAAATTGTTACTGGTTCTGTCGAGTGTAGGTTACGGCTTTTAAGATTATTGGTGGCTATGTCGTAGTCTTCTTGCGATCAACTAAATAAAAACACCGATATTCGCAGATTTCGTCACCTACACTTGACAGAATTGAGCCAGATATATTTTTATTCTTAGCAAAGGTACAAACTTCACTCTAACGTAATTTTTAATGCATAAACTTAAACATGCATAATATATGTATAATAGCCGATTAAAAATTATAACTGCATTTCCGATTTAAACTCTACCTTAAGTTGAATGTCGGAATATCCATGTATGCAAGTCATACTCTTTGCAGCCAGAATTGTGACGTCATTACCACTAACAGAAGTTTTCAGGGATTATTTTCAGCTTATTTTGCACTTAATGTTGTATTCATTGAAATAAATTTTATTTTGTACTATACAGTGGTTTGCTGTACTATACTTTTGTTATTATTAAAGATAGAACATCGGTTCAAGTGGCAAACTAGTTCAGAATTATGTGCTCTCTAATGAGAAAACAGTTGAAGTTCTAATGATTTCAGAGATATTTTGAAAATATAAAAGCGTCCTTTTTAAATATGGCCATAATTTTGTGGTCCGTTCAACAGGCCTTCTTGATTTTATTTACAATTAGATTATGTCAGATTTTATTTTTCTTTGCCATTAAATTCGCAGGAAACAAATAAAATTTTGCCGGAGTCGGAGTTGGAGTCGGACTACCAAAATTATATGGAGTCGGAGTCGACAGATTTTTTACCGACTCCACAGCCCTGGTGGAAAGATTACCACAGTTAAATTAAATGATTGTTAAGGAGTTGTTAAAGAGTTTAATTAGTATCCAATAAACGAGAAAACCTTTAAAACTTTTAACCACAGCTACTATAAGTTAACCAGTTGTCGGATTAATGAACCCCTTCAATAGAAACTTGTGGTTATACATATCCGAATAACCTAACCTCACAATTCAGAAATGCACTCAGACGCGAAGTGTCAGAATAATAATAATAATAACATTAGAAATCTTCGAAGTCGTTAACGTAGTTGCTACTTAGCAACTTGCTACGTAACAACTGCGTTACAGAATTGGCCTGATTGATGCAAATATAGGTGGACTACATTTCATGATGGATTTGTTAATCACTGATAGTTTTTTAATTAATTTCAATAATTGGCTAATATTACCAAACATTTATGATTTTCTGGACAATTTTCTGAATCAATTTTTAGTTTATTTGTTCACCCAAATCTAAATTAACTAGACTATGTAGTTTAGATTACCGTATTTTTAAATATTAATTAATTTATAAATTACTGTATTTGTTTTTTTTTTCTGGTGAAATAAAAATTTGAAGCTATCGCTTCAATGTTTAAAAAAATAAGTTTTTTTTATACTTATTTGAGTTCAGCATTCTTTTCTAGTATTATTGTACAAGCTATCTATATGTTTAATACAATCAGATGGTTTAATTTACTTAAAATTGATATTTTTAAGGATCTCTAAAAATCGCAGGATGCCATCGAAAATATAAATTGTAAAACACATGTGTCAAGCGCTGTAACACGTAAATTATTAGTAATAAAAAATGCAAATAAAAGTTCTAAATTATTTTATTTTGCTAAAAATCACTTCAAAAGTAATTCCATCTCATCAGATTTATAAATAAAATCACAATACTAATTAAAGTAACCGAAACTGGACAATTTTATTTCATTTCACGCCACTAGCTCAACACAAAATACCGAGACTCATAATTTCAATAGAAAAATGTGCATCTTAACTCAGTAACTTAAGCACCTATACATTTGGAACAGCCTTAATACATTTCCTCGTCTGTCTCAAACGACCCAAAAGTCGTATGTAGTGATTCATAATATCCTCCAAAGTATCATTTTCAGCCAACGACATCACCAGCACCGAATACAACATGACCACAGATTTCAGAGTTGACGATTTCGACATTTTCAACGCTATATTTGTTCCAATTTTGCAGAAATCAAATAACAAGATGGGTGTTGTACTTTATTGTTAGTAATTAAATGACAATTTGTCAGCTGACAGTTGTAAGATGATACGTCATACTAGAAATTAGAAATGTCAATATTACTAAAGGTGGAGTCACATTGCAAAAACTTGTCAATAGTGAATAGTTTTTTTGAATAGTTTATAATTAATATTCTGAAAGTCAATAAACTACGATAACCTTGTTATTATTTAAATTTAGTCTGGCTATAATAACATTCATTCACTAATTCTCTCGCATGAATTAAACAAATAAACAAACAAACAAAAGCAGTAATTGTATAATACGGATTCGATGTTTACTTTGATAAAATTACGTGCTGTTTTCTTTTCTTTTTCGGTTACGCGCCGCAAACATATCAATTACGGGGCATGTCGAATTATAAAGCGCATTCACTCAAATCCACTCTCATTTTGATTGTCCGGTGAATGTGCAAAGAACGCGGCTCGCTCATTTATCATGATTGTACCGTGGACGCGACTCGGACGCGCCGGTAATGACCGTGCCGACCGCGAGATGTCCGTAGCAAATTTAGACGATAAAAATGAACGCTATAATCGCTCCTAACAGTATTTGCGCAGAGCAACGACTCCAAATTGCAATTATCAATCTTCTTCAAGATAATCTGAAGAAAGTAAAACAGTAAATGGTGTTTCTATAGACACAAAATGAAAATGACCGAATCTATCGGTGGTAGCACAAATAATTTGTTTCGTCGCCAAGTTACAGAATTGTATGTGCAACATCAGGAAATACCAAACAAAATAATTTAAATTTTAAACAAGCTATAGTTCTAGAAATTTGGCGAATATTTATTACACGAAACATTCCTTTTTTGCAGACTCGCCATTAGATTTATCAATGTCATTGCTCTCCAGAGCACTATCAGGATCTCCACCATCAGCTGAAGACGAAGGGAAGTCAGTATCAGGTGATAGTTCGGCCGCCAGTTCACAGGGTGACCTGCCAGAATCCAGCGGGCCAACGCCAAGGGCAAGGCCAAGGGAACGAAGTTTGTTGCCATGTAGTGTATGCAGTAAAGCGTTCGATAGACCATCGTTACTAAAAAGGCACATGCGGACGCACACGGGTAAGTATACTAGAAACCTAAGGGTCGATTATAATTAAAAAACACTGCAAATATTTTATTAGTAAAAATAATTATTAAAAAGTAATTTAAAAAAGTAAATAAAAAAATGTCCTGGCCTGGGTTCGAACCGGGATCTGCGGATTGCCGGTCAAGCCTAAGTATGTATTTTTGTGTTTTTTATAGGTGAGAAGCCACATGTCTGTATGGTTTGTGGAAAAGGCTTCAGCACATCATCATCGCTCAACACTCATAGGAGAATTCATAGCGGGGAAAAGCCTCATCAGTGCCCAGTTTGTATGAAGAGGTTTACAGCTTCATCGAATTTGTATTACCATCGCATGACACATATTAAGGTAAGTGGATGTTAGTAGTTACTGTTTCAATGTAATTGATTTTCTAATTTTGTTATTCAACTGATGATTTGCTATAGGTGCTTAAGGGTAAATCACATATCAATTGGATAATCATCACTCTTTGTTGATTTACTGGAGTCCAACATTCTTCAGCCATGATGCTTCCTGATAAACGAACCATATTTAATAACATAGTTTCTAGTGTTGCGAACTTTGAGTTTGCTAGGAAGTTTGCTTAACATTTTAGTAGCGAAATTCGGATTATTTGCTGTAATTTCCACTTTGTTTTGTGATTGGCATTTGTTTTGTGATTGGCATTCATTTGAAGACAAATTTTAAAAGACTATGTAGATGGCGCCAGTTTTTGATGTCGGATTTCTCGAAATATGCATAAAAAATGGTAGAAAATACATGCCATCAGTACTTCAAGAACAAAGGAAGAAGCAGATATATAGAGCAAAAGTGCAATTTTAAAGTTCACTTTTATTACATGTTTTTGAAGTTTATAAAACATTGGATTCATCATCCGCTATACATTTGAAAATATACCATAACTAATTATTATTTTGGCCTGAATTTTTGTCGAAAACTAATGATGATAGACAAATTTTGAGTTCGGATTCGTATTCAGCTCAAAGAAATCTATCAAATAAATACTATTTGCATTCCATTCACCTAACCAGATTTATCAAATTTTCCCAAATTTTCCTAAATTTTAATTGTCTGTTTGTCGAAAATTGCCCATAACGTTTGGATAAGAAAAATTAGGGATTGCAATTTACAAACAAAAAATTTCTATGACGTTATCAATAACAATAATGGTCGAAGATTCTATCTAAAAACGTGAATTCTCATATTTATACAGAATTTACTATGCGACTATTAATTGTCAATATGTTACGTATTGTAGTAAAGTAGTAAATGCGCAAAGTAATAAAATCATGACAATTTACGACATTCAATTGTTTTCGTCTCATGACGTCATTGACACTTTTTGGCAATCCCATATTTTTGTACTTATATTGTTAGATTTGTTTATTGTCTTAATGGTAATGTAGAAAATGTATGGTGTTCCATAAGAAAATGTTGAGAAAAAGAAAAACTAGTACGAAAAGTTAAAATACCCCAGACGAAAAAAAGAATTCTGGTGTGGAATTGGTGATTTTGCCCATTCACGTCTTCTATTTTTTAGTGATGACCTTCTATACCAAATTGCAGATCAATTTAGTAGAATTACTACTAAATCTGGTAGAATGAAACATTGATCTGTTGGCCAAATTTTGAATCTAGTAGATAGTGGAAAATCTGGTAGATTGACATATTTCGTTTAGTAGTTTTCTGTTCTGTAGTTATATTACTTAACTTAAACTAATATAAGTACAGAGTTTCTTACTAATGTTCTGTTCTATACCATCTTGAGTATTTCTACAACAAATATTTGTTTTATACTACGTATATACATTATACCGCAATGTAGGATATGCAGAGGTGATTGTAATGTTGGTAGATTTGGTAGAATTTCTGTAAACCTAGGCGAGAAAACTAGACTATTTGAAATTTTTAATAGATAGTCATGTCGATTGTTGTTAAATTTTTGGATAAGATTATGCAGGGTTAGTAAAAATTATTGGAACACCTAAATAATTCTCCAATCATTAACAATTTCAGAAAGATGTTCAAACAAAACTGTTTTGTATTTAAACAAGCTATCGTTTAAATATATTTTTAATATACCGGGTGTTAATTTTTTCATGGAAAATTGGTAACCTTTTCTTTTTTCAAAGAGAACACTCTGTATATGTTCAATTTTTTCAATTCTAAGATTAATCCTAAGAATTTTTTGTATTAATTATTTTTTTATAAAATGTTTCATTTTTATATACCTATAAGAAATTAATCAAAATTAGTCAAAACTACCGAAACACCTAAATAATTTTATCCTCCAACGATAAAAAAAAATCAACAAAAGTTTTTTGTGTTTAAACAATCTTTCGTTTAAATATATTTTCATTTTATTGTGGAAATTTGGTAACCTTTCGTTTTTCTAATGAAAACTGTATGTTTTTATATTTGTTTATTCTAAAATGAATCTAAGATTCTTTTGTAAGAAATCATTTCTTTTAAACCCATCATTTTTGAGTTATAAGCAATTAATCAAAACTCCTGAATTGCAATTAATACATACACATACACACATACATACATACACATTTATATAGTTTTTAAATATATAGAATTTAAATAAAAGGAACCCAGCTGAATTCAGTCGAGTGAAAGTATAAAAACAAACTGAAATATTAAAATCACAAATGAAAAAATATTTTGAATTATTAAATAATGAAATATGAAGTTTTTGTCCACTACTAAAATCGAGTAGAACGTTTTAGTAGAAGTGATGAAAATCTAGTGGAATTTTAGTAGAAAAACGTAGGCGTTCTAGTGGATAAGCATCTGCAGGATTTGGCAACACTGGTTCCAATGCAGTACGACCGATCTCGATGAAATACAGTTTGCTCATGCAGCTAAACTATTGATTGTACCAAGAAATGTCATAGTCATAAATTATTCAGAATTTCCTCATCTTTTATTTCTTATTTAACTATTTCGACGAAATTGCAGAAATGGCGGCTTATTTGCAAAATCTTTCAAAAATGCTAAGACTAAACCTCCAGTTCCTTTGGACCGTTTTCAACACAAAGCTTTTCAGCTCTAAGTTTGGTTATGAAACTTCTAAATATGAAGTTTCGTCGCGATACCTTTAGTAGTTTCTCCGGAATCGTCGCCACAAAAAACGGGTACACACACACACACATACACACACACAGACATTTTTTTGTACCTTGGTAAACATGTTCAGGGGACCCAAAAAGACATATTTCCGCTAAAATCTCAAAAAAATTTTTTTCACGATTACAATACTTTACATACTGCGTATGATAAAGTAAAAATCTGATGTGGCCAGGCACATGACTTTATCACACTATATATAAAATTAATAGTTTAGCTGCATGAGATTCTATTTGATCGAGATCGGCTATGTCTGCATTAAAATAAAACTAATAGAACTAGACAGATATATTATGTCGAATAAAGCTGCGGTCGGATATTGTACTCCGCTGACACAGGGTACACTGTCCAAATGACACTTACGTGTTATTGGGTGTAAAAAGTGTACGGTATACTATATCAGAACACAGCTTATATTGACAGTAGGTTGTCAAAACATTTGCGTTTGACACTACGTACTGTCATTAGAATCATATCTGACATATAATTTGACATATCCTGGCTACTAGTTTTAAAGGAGTACGACCGATCTCGATGAAATAGAATTTGCTGATGCAGCTAAACTCTTGATTGTACCAAAAAATGTCATAGTAATAAATTATTCAGAATTTCATCTTCTTTAATTTATTATTTAACTATTTCGACGAAATTCCAGAAATGGCGGCTTATTTACAAAATGTTTCAAAAATGCTAAGACTAAACCTGCAGTTCCTTTGGACCATTTTCAACAGAAAGCTTTTCAGCTCTAAGTTTGGTTATGAAACTTCTAAATATGAAGTTTCGTCCCGATACCTTTAGTAGTTTCTCCGGAATCGTCGCCACAAAAACGGGTACACACATCCACACATACACACACACACACACACACACACACACACACACACACACACACACACACAGACATTTTTTTGTACCTTGGTAAAAAATGTTCAGGGGACCCAAAAAGACATATTTCCGTTAAAATCTCAAAAAATCTTTTTTGCACGATTACAATACTTTACATACTGCGTATGATAAAGTAAAAAACTAGAGTTAACCGATTTTTCCCATTCATGAGCTTGTCCTTACTTTCTAAGGATACGTTTTTATACCAAATTTCAGATCAACTGCTCCAAAGTTACGGCAGTTATGGTGTGAATTTGAAAAAAAAATGGAGTTAACCGATTTTGCCCATTCACGAACTTACCTTTAAAGAGATAAGCTTGTATACCAAATTTCAGATCAATTATAATCGATCAATTATAAGACTTAAAAATTACGGCAGTTATCGTGTACACAGACAGACGGACAGACAGACATAGCTAAATCGATTTACTTTTCAATGCTGATCAAAAACATATATACAAGTCTTACCTGTCACGCTTCCTTAAGGTACTCCACAGTAAATGTGGAGGGTATAAATATTGATAACTTTTGTTTGTTTATGGAAATATGCGAATAGGCAGTTTTGATTGATTTAATTGCGCTGAATACGAATCCGAGCTTGAAAGTTGCAAAACACTTCAGTTTATTGCGTCTATTGTTGCTTTTTTTATGAAGACGTCTGCAGACCACTTTAAGAGAAGCTGTAAATGTTTCAAAAACATTTGTGAACAAACTTTCAGGATTTCAGGTAAAAGTACAAAGATTAAGGTTTACTATGAGACCCTTTGGAGATTTCTAGTCCCCTTTGATCAACTGCCACAAAATTGTGTTGTTTTTGAGTCCGTATTCGGTTTCATAGCAAATAATTCTAGAAAAAACGCAATTTTACAATTTTTGATTGTCCATTTCTCGAACATTTTCTAATATATGCTCACGAACTGTTGCCACTACCATTTAGACAATTAAAATATCTTTCAAACTCATTAAGAATATAATGGTGTTTGCTATTTAACAAAAAGGTGTCGATGACGTAATGTCAACAACTTCATAGAAAAAAAACATTCACAACGTGTTTAAAACATTGACATTTCAAATGCAAGTATAGGTTTCCAATTCTTACAAAGAAAATAATTTGTTTCTTCTGATTCTCAATTGTTTTATACATTTCTTAAAACAAGTTTTCTGCAAATTTTTGTAAGACATGGGTTTTTGCTTCATAGCTTAAATTTTATAGGTTCCAGCATTTATTTGCGTTTAGAATTTTATCTTTATCATTATCGTTTCTTGAATGCATCAAAAATATTACTTAAAAAAACAAAAAACACACCGGAAAATATATTTCCCGATTGATTACGACATCATTCTCACACACAATTACAATTAACAGAAATCAGCAAACAACCTTCGTAATTTTGCCGTATCGCCCGGTAAACACACAACCTCACCACAATACCGAACACGTCTCTACAGTAATGACAGTAAATCGTGTTTACAATGGGGAAAATTTAATGTACATACGTAATCAGTTCCCATGGTGCGTCAGGCAAACCAACAGAGGATCGGAAACAAAGGCAGTCGGCAAATCCCTATAGCTTAATTAATTTTATTTAAATGAGGAATCTTGATTATATGGGGCAGTAGTAAGGAAACCCACTGACGGTCGTGAGAAAACAGTCGAACGTCTCGCTTGGGTACACGAAGAAACCTTCCTAACGTACGTCAGGAAGGTCTGCTGTCTTGGCGACATCTACAGGCTCCTTAAGAAAGCTTAACCCTAACCGACAGCAGCCCAAACAATCGCAAATTTTCACAGGCACAACTGCGGTTTCTGTACTAGCCCTGATTGCTATAATTTGAGATACCTGCCCAGACCACAAACGAATTATTTCGCAGTGGTAATGGTGTGCTCGTTAGGTATTATTTATGGTACACACCTTATGGTTTGTAGGACGTAAAATCGTTTTCTTCCACAAAAGTTGGGTTGAAATATGTCTAAGTTGATCTAATGACATTGGTTAGAGTTGTGGCTGGTGACAATTGTGTGGTGAAAGGTGGTTGGGTGTAAATGGTTTAAAATCGATTAAGAATTGAACGGTATCCTTGAAATTATCATGGTTCTGTGAAGATCCCATTAGTAAGTTAATTTATTATTACAATTCAGTGGTATTATGTTGGTTGACTGTGAGTTATCGATGTGAAATTGCTCTGGTTTAGCTGTGATCAATCCTGACCATTGTCACCACTATTAAACACTTGATGAAGTGAAAGTAGCAATGATAGATAATTACCTACTTTACTAGATCACTTAATTGTTGAATTTGGTGTTCTTTATAACCAGTTTTGGATGTTCGAGAAACACCACAGATTGGTCTTAGGAACAAGTTTTATATTTAACTTTTGTTTTTAACGTCTGTTCTTATTTTATCGTTTGATCTTAAGTTAATATTATTATTAACAACAAATTAAGATAACTGCATTCGATAATGTACTACTTTTGTCAGAATATTTTAATGATTTCAATATCAAAAACCGACAAATTCAACTTCATGTGAGGCGTTTAGTAACAAAACCAGCTCAATCCATATTTTTTCGAAAGTATTTTTACTTTATCATACGCAGTACCTATGTAAAGTATTGTAATCATGCCAAAAAAAATTTTTGAGATTTTAGCGGAAATATGTCTTTTTGGGTCCCCTGAACACTTTTGACCAAGGTACAAAAAAATGTCTGTGTGTGTGTGTGTGTGTGTGTGTGTGTGTGTGTGTGTGTGTGTGTGTGTGTGTGTGTGTGTGTGTGTGTGTGTGTGTGTGTGTGTGTGTGTGTGTGTGTGTGTGTGTGTGTGTGTGTGTGTGTGTGTGTGTGTGTGTGTGTGTGTGTGTGTGTGTGTGTATGTGTGTGTGTGTGTGTGTGTACCCGTTTTTGTGGAGACGATTCCGGAGAAACTACTAATGGTATCGGGACGAAACTTCATATTTAGAAGTTTTATAACCAAACTTAGAGCTGAAAAGCTTTCTGTTGAAAAGGGTCCAAAGGAACTGGTGGTTTACTCATAGCATTTTTCGAAGATTTTGCAAATGCGCCGCTATTTGTGTAATGTCGTCAAAATAGTTAAATAATAAATTGAAGGAGAGGAAATTTTCCATAATTTATGTATATGACATTCTTTGGTAGAATTTATAGTTTAGCCGCATGAGCAAATTCTATTTCATCGAGATCGGGCGTACTGCTTTAAAACTAGTAGCCAGGATATGTCAGATTATTTTGATTCTAATGACAGTAGCTAGTGTCAAACGCTAATGTCTTGAAAATGCTACTGTCAATATAGGCTGCGTTCGGATATTGAACACCGTTACAGTTTTTACACCCAATAACACGTAAGTGTCATTTGGACGGTGTACCCGCTGTCAACGGAGTACAATATCCGAACGCAGCTTTAATCGAGATATTTGTCTAGTTCTACTAGTTTTATTTTAATGCAGACATAGCCGATCTCGATCAAATAGAATCTCATGCAGCTAAACTATTAATTTTATATATAGTATGATAAAGTCATGTGCCTGGCCACATCAGATTTTTTTTTGTTTAATTTAGACACGATCGATCTCGATCAAATAGAATTTGCTCATGCCGCTAAACTATTAATTTTACCAAAAGATTCATAGACATAGATTATTCAGAATTTTCTCTACTTTAATTTCTTATTTTATTTTGACGAAATTATAGAAATGGCGGCTCTTTTGCAAAATTCTTGAAAAATGCTTAGAGTAAACCAAAATAACAATATATACAAAGTGTAAGACACTGTGATCTTTGTCATTACATTTTGTTGGACAGTCCATTCCTGTTGGTAAACAACCATCAAGATGCTCATTTGTGAGTCGAAATCTTACTCGCATTTATGATATTTATGGTAAAAAATAATAATTTGCACGTATGTTGAACCGTCAAAGCAATTTCTTTCTTTCTTTACAGTCTTGTATGCTGCTCTTTTTAAGAATGGAAATTTTTTTTCATGTAGATTCCAACTACAATTTTGAATAAGTCCTTTGACTATTGGGCAACATTTTTTACTCAGAAAGCATCCTGTATACACAAATGTTATTACAAAGCTATGAAAAAAAATATGTATTGCGGAAATAAACCAAAATTGATACAGAAAAGTATTTATCCAAAAATAAGCTTAGCAGCCACCTTCACGTGATGTTGTCTGAGAACAGACCTCCAGATTGTTGTCTTATAATAGAATATATTGCTGTTCGAATTTGTGTGAATTGTATATCTAAATTAACAAGAAAATAAGTCAGATCCAGAGAAACTATAAACCAATTCAGTTACCCGTGTTCTTTTCCCTACCATAACCCATTATATAAATTAAGTGCTTTTAAATCAGATGGTCATACTCCTCACATAACCCACCAGTATACAATCCATCATCCTTCATACCGGCATATTTGAAACGAGTACCATCTACCAGTACCCACCAGAGTTCTTTTCTTTCTACGTTACGTTCTTTCTACCAGTCACTCTATTAGCCACTGCTCCCGATACTTATCAGTGACGTACCATCTGAAGACAAGAAGCGCATGTTTGAAATGTCTTTTGAATGTTGGGCACGCATATAGCTCTCCCAGCATCTAATTGTAAGTAGCCAGACCGATCCAGTATCAGACATCATACCTGAAATTGCGCAATCATAGCCCCGTTTCTGCGATAGGATCGCTATTGGAAGCTTATCTCCGCTGGCTTTATTCCACCATTGGAAAACTTGAAGCTGACCTGACGTACTGGTTCTATCTATCGACAGACTCATTTGTTACAAAACTGAGGCTTGACGAGCTGTCAGATTGACGATATACGCATCGATTAGCTTCTTAAAGAGAATAGAAAAAGATCTAATAGGGATCTTAGAAAATGGTTTCATTGTTGCAGAGAAACACAAAAATGTGTGTGATAAAACTTTCAGGATTTCAAACTCTCAAAATATTTTTTAACACTTATTTTTTTATAAAATTTATTTTTCTAGTTTGCATTCACAATACACACATTGTAACACCGTTTTCGGTGTTACAATTAACAAATTGTAACACTGCTTTTAGTATTTTTTTTCTAAGGTTGGTCACATTGATAACAAATGCCATATGTCAAACATAACCACACATAATCACAAACTGCCTCTTTTGAATCGCTTCCAGTCGCATAAACTGCGAAATATCTATATTCTATACATATTGAAACATGCGCGTAGCATTCTATACTATTGCCAAAGGGTTGCTTCCTTAGTTTTGCTCTGTTCGTCAAAATACGCCAAAATGACGTTTTCGGTGATATTTTGCGACTCTGGTAAGTTATCGTCCATCATTCTCGTCGACTAAACACCAAATCCCCATTTCAAATACAATACAAGGACCACATTTACCTGTATAAGGAGTTATGCGAATATCATCGCAGATATGATCGGGTTCAAATACTTCCGCGGAATAGTATATGCGCAATAAATAGTTTATTGAATATCAGCATGCACGTAGTAAACTATAGTACATCTAAAGTGTTGAGATTTTCCTAGATTATGTAACGTATGTTTTCGGTAACATTTTGATACAACAACAACATAAGTGATTTGGTTACATATTAACCACGTACTTATTTTATTTTTTATTTCTGATGGGTATTGTCTCCTTGTCTCCTTCGTTTTAGCATTATTTAATATCAATTTTCCTTATAACTTCTCATTGTTTTTCTTGTATTGCAAACTCCATATTATGCTGTTTTTCTACTACTCAAAATGACATTTGCCATTTTGACTACCTAAAACCAACAATCCCAAAGTCATTCTGGGCACTTCAACAACAATACCTTAATAATAAAGCCTATTAACGGTAATAGGGTTCCAAACTTCCGAACAGCAGTGCCTTAGAGCCAATCTCAACGGCAGAAAATCCGACCACAATGCCTGTCCATCACCCTGACAAATCTGACTCCTCTTAATACGTCGAGATATCAGTCCTAATTCACCCTTTTCAACGGGACCTGCCTTCCCTTGCGCTAAGATTCACATCCTTTGTCGTGGTAAACCTGCCTTCCCATATGTTCCCAAAGCTCCATCACAAATTACAATAATTATGATGTAACACATGGCTCACGCTAGGACCTTGCAGGGCAACGAAAAAACTCGACGGTGCTTTTTGCCGAAGGTCGATATAAAACCAGGGGAACGCAGGTGGCTGGTCATGTTTTTTTTTCAAGCTGATCCGAGTTTTATTAATGTGCCTTATGTCCCCATCCCTTCCGCAAGGTGAATTATTAGATAAGTATCTTGTTATAGTCATAAATGAGATTAGAGTGCATTTGGGTTTGGTATGGGTCACCAAAAAAAGTATAGTATTGGGACATGTACACCACCTTGCGGCACTCCAGCTTTTCAGAATTGGGTTCTTGGTTTATTATGAAGTATCTATCAGATAGATATTTTTTTTGAGGACGGTTGAAACAAATTGTTTACAGTGAACCATTACAAGACGATGCAGAACTAGTACAACTAAGAATAACGTATGCGATACAACTATTTATTACTTACATAGTGTGCTATTACATAAATTTACATTTAACGGAGTAACGCAATTATTTAGTACTATTTTAATTCCCAAAAAAATTTTAAAATCGGTTACAGATTACAAAAGTTATCGAACATCATAGTTTAGCAAACTAAGTATGTATTAGGCGTTCCTTTAATATTGTGCCGTTCGATGTACTATCGTGGCCATATATTATGTCCGCTCTTTTGACGACGATTTTCTCGCAAATCTTAGGGCGAAAAAATTTGAAAAAATTCTGATGCTGTCCTCGGTTAATATGCTAACATAAATATTAGCATTTCTAATCATAAATATTAGAAAGCTGTATATATGTTGGCGTTTACCCGATTTTTCCAAATTCAGAAGAATTGGCGTTGCTTATGCCCCGTAAATTTCACTAGTTTAACTTTAGCAATTTATTACTCCGGAAATAATACATAGATTTAATGTTTATCTTGCAATTTCTATACAAAAGATCGTGCTGAAGCGCCGTGTGGATTCCGACGCTTTTCGGTCTTTGGTGTGGTGCGGGGAAGGAAGCGGTGCTGTCGATAATCAGAGAACTGCGGACAGCTGATTATCAATACACAAAAAGAACGATAATTTGTCAAGGTAGTAGCTTCAACTAACGGAATTAAAGTCTTAATTTTTGCAGAATATTTATTATAATATGTGACCCGAAATGCCTAACTCAATCCCTCGTTTCTATAGTATTGACTCCTGCGTTTAACGGCTCATAACTCTAAAACTACTGACCAGAAAAAAATTGAAATGAAGTGTGTCATACTCCTCAATCATTTCTAGATAGGTTGTATGGCTATCAACATTTTTTCCTCTCGGTGTAAAGATGAGCGCTTACCACAAAATTTCAATTTTTGTTCAATTTACATTTAGAGTCTCTGCTATCGATTGGCGTTTTTGTTTTCTTCAGTTTTTATGTAATAAGGTTGTAAACAAGATTTTCATGGAAGCGGATATATCAGTAATTGATGTTAACAGGACAACGCAGTTAGCATGCATATAATCCTTATTTACTGCGATACATATCCCTTGAATTTAATAGCATTCCGATTGTTTCTTAATTTTTAAGACCGACATAAACATGAACAATATTTTGCGCAGATAGGTCGGAACGGTCAGTGAATCCGTCTGAGTCCGTTTTTGTGAACTTGAAGAATATGAATATAAATATTGAAACTATTATAACAATTTCGCTATATTGTGTCCGTAAACGCTGTTCTCCTAGTCACTAAGTCCTAGTCCCTTCCCCCGCACCACACCAAAGACCGAAGAGCGCCGCGTGAATTGCGGCGATCATGAGATGCTTCAACACGATCTTTGATTCTGTAAAACACCTGCATTCCGCAGGTGATTTTACTTTTTAATTTCGTTGAAATCTAAGGATTATTTCCGAAGTAATTAATTGCTAAAGTTAAACGAATGAAATTAACTGAGCAAAAACATGCCAATTCTTCTTAATTTGGAATTTCGGTTAAACACCAACATAAGTTGTGCGGGAAAGTTTGTGTCGGTGCCGTGTATGAGAAGAAGAGTGCTTGCTAGTTTGGTTGCGGAGACTCGATAGGTGGACTTAATAAGTGATGCTGTCATTTTTTTTGTATTCTTTTCTTGTCACTTATTTCATTTGTGTACTGAATTCTGTTCTTTTCTATCCCAGGGTGCCAGGAAGAACACCGGTTTGGATATTCCTTCGGGCTTATCTAACTCCAGTGAAGGCAACCCTTTTGGCCTGTAATGTATTATTTGTGCATTGGTATGTTAGTTTCTTTTTATTTTTCTTCTGGCCAATAAATGATTTATTATTATTATTATTATTATTATATACAGCTTTCTAATTTGTATGGGTTGTAGCATATTAATCAAGGACAGCATCAGAATTATTTTAAATTATTTCGCCCCTATAATTGCGCGAAAATCGACGTCAAAAGAGCGGATATAATATCTATGATGCGTGGATAAACGAGTATAAGTATCTATTAGAAAAGTACTCTTTTATACTCTTTTGCCCACCCGTCATGGATATATGGCCACGATAGTACATTCATGAAGGAAATTCCAAATAACATAATGGATAATTTCACAAGTAATGTTAATACGCATTTTAAACAATTTATCAAGTGCACAATATAGGTAAATAAGAAATCGAGATAATATAGTATATTATAATACAAGTTTTATAAGACAAAAATTGGCGCACGAGTTGTTTTATGGAACGAGTGCGCCAATACGTCTTATAGAACGAGTGTTATATACTGTTTTTTCTACTTTGCGACATTAATTTTACATAAATTTCGAAAATTGTGGTTGTCATCTTACAATCTAGCGTAGTTTTATATTCAACAGTTGGTACCTGTCGTAAAATTCATAAATACGATTGACGCGAGCCAATAGCAATTGAAATGTCAGCCTCGTTTGACACTTGACGTCAATGTCATCAATCTTGGAAAACTAAAAGTTACCAAAAGTTTGTGATCTAGTGCTTTCATAACGACACCGAAAGCGGTTTCGTTATGAGTTTATAACGAACGCAAAGTAGAAAAAAATATTATCGTTTCTACATATAGAGTTAAAAACATATATTCGAGAAAAACTGGTTTCTAGTTTGCGAAACGCAGAAAAAAATGCTTTCGAGTACTACGCCGACTGCCTATGTCTATGGTTACATATCTTCATTTGAAACTCCATGATTTGAACTTAAAATGGTTACTACTGCAAATTTTGTGTCTAGTGATAGCAAAATAACATTAGTAACATAAGTTGTCTGTTTTGAGACAACACATAATGTAATAAGAATATTTCTTTAATATAAAACAACCTAAATATTCGCATTAAGAAAACGATTGTTTGATTCAAGAAATTCGTAGTTTTGAAAATAATGTAAAGGGTACCGATAGATGGCGCTTTAGTTTCTCGTCGTAACAGGGGCCTCCTAGAGGGTATATAACCGCACACATGTTTATGCAGCCTGAACTACAGCCCTTGAATTAACAGTTCGATTTTTTTGACATGTTAACCATTTTGTAAAATTGTATATGGTTCTAGCCCACTCAACGAACGAAAAATAGGGGAAATAACTCGTGTAAAAGAGATTTTTGGCATAGTTGTAGGGAATGGTGTCTGAAGCCATAAAGTACTGATGGATGGGGGTCATGGGGGTGAAGCTAACGGGTAGGGGGGTGTAAACGTCCCTTTTTTAAGTTTTTTTTAAATAACTCGTAAACGGTGGCTCATAGTAAAATTGATCCCAGCGAAAAAGGTTCTATACACCTTTTCGCTGGGATCAATATTTAACGAGATATTAAAGGAGAAAGTTAATTATGATCAATTCTCGCAAATTTTTTTGCTATAAGCCACCGTTTACGAGTTATTTAAGAAAAACTAAAAATGGGACCTTTACACCCCCCCCTACCCTTTAGCTTCACCCCATCCATCAGTACTTTTAGTATGTGGTTTTAGACACCATCCCCTACAACTATGCCAAAAATTGCTTTTACACAATTTATTTCCACTATTTGGCAGTTTTTGGTCTTCGTTGAGTGGGCTAATAGAGTTTTTCGCGACGGTTACGAATCCGGTTTCAACAATTGTGTATAAGATCTGGTTTATGCATCTAATTTTTACTTTATCATACGCAGTATGTAAAGTATTGTAATCGTGCCAAAAAAAAATTTTGAAATTTTAGCGGAAATATGTCTTTTTGGGTCCCCTGAACATTTTTGACCAAGGTACAAAAAAATGTCTGTGTGTTTATGTGTGTGTGTGTATGTGTGTGTATGTTTGTGTGTACCCGTTTTTGTGGCGACGATTCCGGAGAAACTACTAAAGGTATCGGGACGAAAGTTCATATTTAGAAGTTTCATAACCAAACTGAAAGCTGAAGAGCTGAAAAGCTTTCTGTTGAAGAGGGTCCAAAGGAACTGGAGGTTTAGTCTTAGCATTTTTTAAAGATTTTGCAAATAAGCCGCCATTTCTGGAATTTCGTCGAAATAGTTAAATAATAAATTAAAGATGAGGAAATTCTGAATAATTTATCACTATGACATTTTTTCGTACAATCAATAGTTTAGCTGCATGAGCAAATTCTATTTCTACGAGAGCAGTCGTACTGCATGAAAACTAGTAGCTAGGATTTGTCAGATTCTAATGATTCTAATGACAGTAGGTAGTCTTGGTGTCAAACGCTAATGTTTTGACAATAACTTCTGTCAATATAAACTGCGTTCGCATATTGCATTACACTTTTTACACCCAATAACACGTAAGTGTCATTTGGACGGTGTACCCGGTGTCAACGGAGTACAATATCCGAACGCAGCTTTAATCGACATATCTGTCTAGTTCTAGTAGTTTTATTTTAATGCAGTCATGGCCGATCTCGATCAAATAGAGTCTCATGCAGCTAAACTATTAATTTTATATAGAGTATGATAAAGTCATGTGCCTGGCCACATCAGATTTTTTTTCTTATGAATTGTGAATAAAAATTAGGAACTAAATTAAAAATGAAGTCCAGGCTTGGATTCGAACCAAGCGCCCCACATTTATACCGACAGTGATTGCTGCAGTATGGTTGATATTTCTATTATTCTGTCAAGTCAAAATTTAATCAAATTAACTAAACTAAAACCACTCGTCAGTGATGAAAGATACCAGAATATAAGATAAATATAAGTTGAAATTAATGAACATATCAAAATTTGTCAGTATTTGTTTATGACTGAGACTCACAACGATGATATAGAGACCATAATAACGTCCACCATAAAAAAAGTGAAATCCAATTCTGCAGTTTGCGGTGACGCAGCGGAGAATGATTGCAATCGTGGTCGCAATCCATCGACGTTCATGTCAAACATCATTAGCGACAGAAATATCCGCTATTTTTAGAAATAGAGATACGTCGGGCGGCTTCCCTCGAGCAGAAAAACCGACGTTCCCGCGCGTCAGTCGAAACCCACGACGTTACAACGCCGGTGGCGTAACCTAACCTCTCCAGTTTTTACCCCGTTCTTTTTCAGACCGTTTTACACAATTACTCATTCAATTATCCCGCGCAACTATAAACAACGACCGCTAATACCGGCCGAGTCGCGCTACCATAAACGTCTGTCACGTAGAACCAATTGATTCGACAACTGCGAACAGATCGATACCAGTGGCGTAGTTACCGTGGAGCAGTTGGAGCAAACTGCTCCAGGCGCACGAGGCACAGGGGGCGCAAAATTGGATGGGCGAAATTCAAATCAAATCAAATCAAATCAAATCATTTATTTAAACTTTGTACAAAGTAAAGTCATAACAAAATTACAAAATGAAGGAGTAACTCATTATAATATTTCCGTCGGGATTGATTGTATAAATTCCTCGATCGTGTAAGGTACCGTCTCTAGTAGGTGCAAGTTTAGGGTCGATGAAAATTGCTTGTTCCTTAGCTTTCTCCAAACTTCAGGAAGCTTGTTGTATAGCCGTGGGGGAACTTGCAGGAATGAAGTTGTAGTTAGTCGTGAGGGTTCTATTTTTATGTTTTCCCTGGATCTGGTGCTGTAATCGTGATGATCGCCACATCTTGCTGTAATTTCTTTTTGTTTATGGATCTTGCACAGGCAGCGGTGGATGTATGCTGCCACAACTGTTTTTATTCGGTGGTGTTTAAACAGTGGCTTCGCTGACGATCGTGAACTTTCTCCTGTGAGACTTCGGATAGCTCTTTTCTGTTGTATCAGCACCCTCCTGACATTGCTGCCATGGCCCCAGACTTCAATCCCATAGGTCATTCTGTTGTGGAACAGTGAATGGTATGCAATTATAGCCGCGATATGTCCTGCTGTTTTTTCCACTCTCTTAATAGCGTAGGTCGCTCTTGCTAGTTGTTTTGCGAGGTTGTCTATATGGTCATTCCAATTCAGCCTAGGATCGATGCGTACTCCGAGGAACCGAACAGCTTTTCCAACTTTTTCCCATCTATCCATTTCAAATTTGAGTTTTTCTGTTTTGGTGGCGTTTAGTGTGAGCCCGTTTTTCGTAAACCATTGTTCTGCAGTGTGCATGTTCTTTGTGGTAAGTGCCTCCATTTCAGGTTTAGTTTTTGCTGATGTTATCAATGTAGTGTCATCTGCGTATACAATGGATTTGCAGTCCAATGCATTGGGTAAGTCGTTAATGTATATTATGAAGAAAAGTCCACCAAGGATGCTGCCCTGTGGTACTCCAGCATTCATCTCTCGTAATATACTAGTTGTTCCCTTTATTGACACTTGCTGAAGTCTGTTCTGAAGGTATGACGATATCATGGTTAGTGATACACCTCGGAACCCATATTGCTCCATTTTCTGTAGGAGGTTTACGTGGTTTACACTGTCGAAAGCTTGGGTGAGGTCACAGAGGTGTGCGCAACACTTATGCCCTTTGTCAAGTGCTATGCACACATACTTCACGAGGTCCTCTATTGCGTCGGTTGTCCCTTTCATGCATTGATATGCGTATTGACACTTTGAGAAAAATCCATGTTTTCGGAAATACTTTGTGATTCTTACTTGGAGTATTTGCTCAAAGACCTTTGAGATGGCAGGTAGAATCGATATCGGTCTATAGTTTCCACAGTTTTTCACGTCTCCCTTTTTGTAGATAGGTATGACGTTTGCCTTCTTGAGACTCTCTGGAAAGGTTCCCTCAGATAGTGATTTATTAACAATATTTGCTAACGGGGTAGATATTTCTTCTGCAGCTAGTTTTAGAATTACTGTTGATATTCCATAGATGTCCTCGGTCTGCTTTTGTTTCATATTCTGAATGATCCCTCTGATTTCTGCTTGATCGGTTGGGGCAAGGAAAAAGGAAGTGCCGTTTCTACTTTCTGCTGATACCTTTGTCGTGCTCGTAAGCGTATTGTATTTGGCCTGGCCTTTGTAGTAGTACTCGCTGAACTCTTCGCAAGTTGGAGCACTCACTGCGATTTTTGATTGACCTTTTCTTCCCGTTTCCATGTTGATTCTATCCCATATTGCCTTTGACCGGTTCTCAGCTTCCAGTAACTTGGCGCAGTTTTCCTCCTTGTAAGCATTTTCAGCACATTGTACATAATGCTTTTCGTAACGCTTGAGGATAGTGTGTGTTTCTGCAGTACCCTTTACTTCTTGCATTCTGTACATTAACTTGACCGTTTCCCTCATTTGTATTATCTCTGGGGATGGTGTCCAGGTCCTCCTGTTTCTTTTTGTTTTGACTATTGGAAAGGCATTAGTCCGGTGTTTGTTAAATGTTTTAAGAAACACTTCCATCATCGCGTTCGCATTTTCCTGGTCTCCCACTTCACTCCAGGTCTCTCTTTTCAGGCTTTGGATAAAATTATCTCTGTTCCTTTTTGTATTCTGTCTTCTATATATTACAGCAGGTGTCTGGTTGCCAATTGGGAGTGTTGTTATTAAGGCTTTGTGATCTCCATAACCAGGAGTTGTGAGCTTTCTCTTCAAATGACTTATGTTGACCAATATGTTATCTATGCATGATGCCCTGGCTCCTCGATCAATTCTGGTTGCTTCGGTGAAAATAAAGTTTAACCCGAAGGCTGCGCACATGTTTTGCAAGGCTTTAGTGTCTATGTTATCTACTCTGGTATCGATATTGAAATCTCCAGCAACCACTAGGGTTGTGTCTTGCTTGCTGTGTTGCACTATCTCTTCAAGCGCCTCTTCCAGTGTTTTTATAAAGATTTTAGCATTTCCCGATGGTGACCTATATAGCGTCAGAA
The DNA here is from genome assembly GCA_963966075.1 of Aphodius sticticus. Lineage (NCBI taxonomy): Eukaryota > Metazoa > Arthropoda > Insecta > Coleoptera > Scarabaeidae > Aphodius > Aphodius sticticus. Next base: position 69,682,986 of record OZ014509.1, read on the forward strand.
CTGTCACGTTGCATGTTGGTAAATGAACCCCAGCGATCTCACATTCCATTTCCAGTGATTTAATTTTTATGTACTTTAATTCTTGAGCTTCCAGTTGTTCGTCTATAAAGATACAAACACCCCCACGGGTATGTTTCCTGCCACTTGGGTGCCTCTTCCGACAAAAGAAGGTGGTATTTGTGTAACCTTGTATGTTGTACAAGTTTATATCATCAACGTTTGGATGAAAAATCCGATTGGCCAGATTTGAGTTCGTTGCCATAATTTTTATTGGGGACTATACGGGGTCCAGCACTAACTTTGACACAAATGGGAAAAATTTTTATTATCAATTTTCCAGAAAATTTCATTTTAGTAATGTCAAACCACAGGATGTTACCAAAACTATGAAAAACTCTTTACAGTAAAGTACCTTTGTTTTAAAAGCTAAGCAATAAATTTGAAAGAAGTGTTTAGAAGTATTAGAATTCATCAAATACGAAATTATATTCGCCTTCTCCATTGCATATACCGGGTGTTTTATTAACAATTAACTTTTTTATTAAAAATTTTGCAGAAAATTTTATTCTTCATCGAAGTCTCTGGATTGTCTTGAACATAATATGCAAATGTTAGTATGTTTTTGCATGTATTGGGTGTTACCAAAACTATAAAAAGACTGTAAATGTTATTTGAAACAAATTAGAGGTCTTTAAATACGAAATTATAATCACCTGCTCCATTGGATACACAGCGCGTTGCAAAGAAATGAAAATGGCATCAAAGAGTAAAGTACCTTCATCTTCAAAGCTCTGTCAAAATATTATTTGAAAAAGGTTTCCAAATAATAGAAAGCAAAATATGAAATTATAGTCACCTGAGTGTATAAAATAATGAGTGTATAATTACGTATTTAACACCCTGTAATATTTCTAAACACTTTTTTCAAATAACATTTTTGCATACTTTTTTAATCTTTAAATGTTTTTCTAGTTTTGGTAACACCCTGTACATGCAAGCTGATAATTATATTGTAATATACGCATTTTAGGTTTAAGACAATCCAGAAGCTTTTTGAAGAATAAAAATGTTTGAAAAATGGTAATAAAAATGATTTTTATCGACAATAATTAATATTAACGAGTAGTCTACCGGAAGTACCATAAGAAGAATAAAAGATTAATTAACGTAATTATTTTTTGTTGGTGTACATTGCTATTTTATGAAAATAACTTTCCAAAATAGAACAAAAAAAAATAAAAAGGGTTTATCTATGAATTTAGTTTGAATTATTTATTGCTTTTACGTGATTTGAACCCGCGATTTAGAAAAAAATATGTTTTTTGAAGACAGCCTTGACTTTAACGTTTGTTTCATGTGTTTTTGACGTCGTATATAACCTGTGGTTAGTTTTCATTTATATAAAATAGGTTTTTTTCTAAACACTCACAAACATTTTCATTAGTGTGGTATACTTGCTCCTTAAGGTCGACTGCACGACAGAGTTTTGTATTATTACTAGTTGTGTTGTAAAATGTTTTTTGTTGTTATTTATGAGTTTTAATAATATGTGATGGATTATGAAATGGTTTATGTACTTTAAATATGCTGGGTTTGGAAAATTATAGTATAGACAAAATTCAATAATTTCTCTTTAATTGTACAATATTTTGTGTTTAAGTGTAATTGACAAGGTAAATAAAATATAAATTCATAGCATAAAAATACACATGGCAAAATAAGCAATGAATGCATAAAAGAATAAGAACCGAATAAGAACAGTACTACAAAACTAAGCAAAAACATGAATTTTAAACAATTTGATACATTCTGGCTTTTGAAAGTCTTAAATATAGACCCACCAAAGTAAGCAAGAAATAAATATTTATCGATTTAAAAGTTAGGGCTTACGCCCCTACCAACATTAGGTAATTATAATTTAATCCTAGTTCATGTTTTAATGTGTAGTATTTTTTTTTCAAATATGATGGCAATAACATATAAACTTGTCCTTTTGATTTTCAATATCCAAGTATTAGAACATTTTTTTTTAATATTACGTGGTATTCCTCATTTTTGTATTTCCTTTTTTTACCAAACTTCTGTAATCAAATAAACACCTGTATATAGAAAATATATTTAAACGAGAGCTTGGTTAAACCAGAAAATATTTGTTTGAAGTTCTCTTTTGAAATTTGTATGGTCGGAGAATTATTTAAGTGTCTTTGACTAACTTTGTTTAACTGCTTAAAACTCAAAAATGATGAATTTAAAAAAATGATTCCTGCAAATAATTCTTAGAATTAATCTTAGAATTTTCATTATTCGATGGAACTGTCTGTCATTATTATACGAAAGTGTTCTCAAATCTGTTAAAACCTACGTGGATTACAGTTGTTTGACAGTTCGCCTCGCCACCATTGACAAAGTCATTTAAAATATTTTATATGAAACGGAATTTATGAGTCGTAGAGAAAACGTTAGATAAAACCTTAATTATGTGCTCCTCAAATAATAGCTACTATTAAAAATGATAGCTTGTTTAAAACCACAAAAAAATTTTGTTTGAAACATTTTTTACGGTTGGAGATTCATTTAGGTAATTTTGACTAACCGAGTATAAAAAACTATTTTCATCAATGACACACAGTGACACAGCTTTTGACTAATTGGATTTTCTTGTCATAAAATCCATAAACCGAGTTTCTCAAGGATTTTGTGCAACTAAACTCCGTTTCTTGGTTTATCTTAAGGCGGTTTATACAATTTTTGCCTTGCAAGCCATCGACGAGGCGACGAAAGTTCAGAATGAGATAGAGCTATACAAACTAAACAGCCGACGTGCAGCACGCTAAATATTACACGTCAGCTTCGAAATGTAAATAGGATAGCTGGGCGTTTCTTAACTCACTAACAATAAAGTGGGGGACATTATTTGTGTAACTGTCGAGGTGGACGCATAGCGATCTCAGTCAGCGTGGTACATACGTGGTAATACATTTCTTACAAATTACGCAATCTTTACTTATGCCATGAACGAAATAAATCATATAAAATAAATGATTAATACCAATTATGGATACCTAATATTTTTATCTAGTTATTTTGACGTCGAATAACTGTTGAACTACTTTGATTTGATTATTTTTTCGGTACATAGTGACAATGACACTCATGAAGATTGTCACTTGCTTTTATTTTATTTTTTAATTTCTCAATCTTTGTGCCGATGGTAACAGTGGAAATTAAAAGTAACAGAATAATGGCGTTTTGTCTTCTTTTATAGCACCTACCCCGTCCATAAACATAATGTCGTTGTCGGTATTCGTATTTCACGGTGACATACATTTTTTGTTTTTTTTGTGTGTTAGGAAAGTAGGTACGTAAAACCCATATTGTTTGTGTCACAGTTTCGGCGCTAAGAATGACGAAAAGTCATTCCATTCTTTGTTGCTTTTAGAATCGTCGGTCTCCTTTTGTCAGATTCCTTATATCGACAAACCAAGACAAACCTATTTATCAATTTTTGACAAATTGAGTATAGTATTGACTATACATATTTGTATATACGTGTTTATTATTGCTATTTCATATTTGCGTGGTGACAGAGATTATATTTTTGGTCATGTAAATCGGTGAGGATTGAATTTTGTGAATTCATCGTAATAAACGTTTAGGGTGATGTGTGGTATTTATCTTGAATAATCTGGAGAAATTAATTTGTGAAATAAAAATGCGCTAAGCCCATGCAAGAAGAGAGGCAAATTTACGAAATCAAATCGAACCAGTTTGAATAAAACTAAAAAAACAGTTTGAATAACTAAAAAAACAGTTTGAATCAGTTTGAATAAAACTACATTCCATATTTTACGTTTTTCCTATTATTTAACCTTCACATTAAATATGGATCAGGTGGAAATTTTCATCAATCGAATTAAATCGAAGCACTTTTTAAATAGCGGATAAAATTTCATTTACAAATTTATGAGAAGAATTTAAAATGTACATAATTTTTAATGATGTTTTTTAAGTGTTACTTACGTGCATGTCGAATGCCCTTATTCACAATTATTTCAATTATTTCACAATTATTGATCAAAATTATGTTGTAAAACGTCGTAGATAATAAAACACAATACCTGTCCAAATATCGAAGTCCGCTAATACAATATCAGGTGCTTTTTAATTATTTAACACAAACTTATCGATATCTAAAAACAATTATTGAAGATATGAATAGCGAACCCCAGTCTGCAATGATAAAGAGTGTTTACTTGACAAAAATGAGTCAAAGCAAAAAATTAAATAAAAATTATATGATTCCATTTAAAACCACGAAGTTGATACCAACTTCCTGTAGACCGGAAGTGAGAGTCAATTTCAGAGTATTTTAATTCAAAAGTTCGGATCGAGTAGACCCCGATTCCAGAAATTCAAACATATAGAAATAGTGGTACATCAAAAAATTCTACTGGAACAGTTGCGTGAGACATTCTGTATGTAAGAGATTATAATATATGAAAATACAGACATCCCTTTCAAATTTTGAGGTAGTAATTATAACTACTATATACTCAACAGGTTGTGGGCTTTCCAAAAGTGTATCGTTTAATGAAATCGGTTAAAAAAAACCTTTTATAAAAATAATTCAAATCACGAGAACCCGTCAAGAGAGGCGATCTAAATGTTGGAAGTGTTGTTTGTACCTACGAGACATACGGCGCCCACTTTTTTGATCGTCTACTTGTTACTGCGACCGACCCCAGTCAGCGGCATCGGTAAGCAAACCTTTCCCTCGCCGAAATATGTATAACATCGAGTACGATTTCTATTTATATAAAACCGCCACAACAATGTGGGTGTCTCCAGCCAAATAGGGGCGGTCCTAGTTAGTACAGCGGAATAGATGGCAGCACTTTACCACTGCTGATTTGTAACAAAACATGCCTGTTTTTCGTACATAATTTCTCGTGACTGTATGCAATTAACGTCTGAATATTTTTTTTACCGATTGAGAAAAGACTGGTCTAGATGCTGACATGGGGTTTTGATCAGAACTCGCTTCCATTTTGTCGCTATAAATTAGACAAAATGGGTGACTTTTAGCGTTTTTTTTTCTATATGAATTCATTAAAAATATTTTTTTTTTGCTCTTGATAGCACCTGGATTATCTCCATATCTATACTATATCCAAATTTCACGATCATATGTCACAGCGTTCACGGGACGTTTGAGTTGAAAAAATGCACTAATTTTTAGCGCTGTACAAGCCGCCTTAAATTGAAAAAATACAATTGAAAGTGGGACGCATGAAATTAAACGTATGTAGCTACGCCACTGATCGATACTGAATCGAACGGATCGCAGTTCTACTTCTTCTTCTTCTTCTACTTCGTTCGTACATTAATTGAGCATAAATGGGCGTTACTCGGTGACACGACAGTGGCGCTCTCTGACGTCCACTGCGGTCTATCTCGCGTCAATCAACTTGTTGACTCGTACCCATAATCTGTTTCGCATCATGCGCGTTTCGCCCAATGCTGTCCGTCGTTGTTTCCTGTCCGTTATACATCACTCAGTGCATCGGGACAAATGTGTTATCTGCTGTCATGCCGCCCCATTTCGAGATTTGAGTTTGACCGTAGTCGTATTGAACTGATTCTATCTCTACGGTTGAAAACATACAACTGTCTATTGGCTGCGTGTTGTTTGCTAAACGTTTTGCGGCGAAAGCACATCGGCGCGGCGTATGTTAAGCCGTGTCCTATTGTGCCTGGTCGTTGTGTAAGTTTTGCATTGATTGATGGTATTCAGAAATGTCGTGGAACCTACAGCGCATTTTAAGCGATTCGAATTGGTACTGCGTATGGATTTCTTGTAGGAAAGACTTTGCTTTCAGTTAGTTGTCGGATCAGATGTTTGTTACGTGTTTTTTACATAACACTTTAAATTTGAGAACATCGGAGACATCATTGAAAAATAAACAAACTTAAACAAACTTTGAACCAGGTCCTTGGATCGAATCCAGGCCATGGCTGTAATTTTTAATGTCATACAATTTTAAATTTACATCTTACCTGAATCTCCTTTTTATGGTTGTTTAGAAATTATTTTCGTGGAATACGTTATTGATAAACAACAAGCCACCATTCCTTTTTTGTTTGATTTTGGTCAAAAAATGAACAGTCATAATTTGGATTCAAAGAGAGAAAACAGTGATTTCAGTTCAATGGACATTTTCCAAGAAATAATATTTACCAAAAATCTAAACTTAAACATGAGGCGTTTAGTATCAAAACCAGTTCAACCCTTTTTTATAAATTTTACAGGAGAGAGAAAAAGTTTTTCATGCTTTGCCCATTTAATTTTTCCACAATTTTTTGTTCGTTTGCTCAACCTATGCTGGTGGTGTGATTCTAAATATTTGTTCAGTTTTAAGTTAGCAGTTCTGTATAATTATTTATAATTAAAAATTGTTTGGATTAAGCTGGTTTTGAAAAAATCCCATGGAAAATCTCTAAAAAGAATCATTAGTCTACTACTAGTGTGTTAATTACCACACTTCTTTGAGTCATACTTACAATTATAAACATATTTATGATATAATTTATAATAGTACCTATATTATTATACAAGTTTTATAAGACGTCAAATTGGCGCACGAGTTGTTTTGGGCACGACGAGCGTAGCGAGGAGTGCCCAAATGGAACGAGTGCACCAATACGTCTTATAAAACGAGTGTAATATACTATTTTTTCTACTTTGCGTCATTAATTTTATATAAGTTTAGAAATTGTGGTTACTATATCGCGCTAAATTAGAATCTAGGGTATTTTGCGGGTACCACGTGGTAGCACTGTAGTAACTGTCAACTTCGTTAAGGATGATATCGATGAGATAAAATCATGACAAAATCTAATTGTGAATAATGTTACTCTACTTTAGCCTACAAGTTTGAATAAATATTCAGCGAGGTCGCAACGATGATCATAATGGAGCTTGGGGCAACACTTTTAACCCTACTGTGGTGATAAATACATGAAACTTAACCTAAAAAGTGAACAATTTTAAAATAGTGATTTCATAAGTATAATAATCAGAATAGAAGTGTTTGGCGGTGACTGATTAGTTACTTCGAAGAACAAGAACTTACTAAAGAATTGTTATAACGCTTAACGTTTAATACCGGTGTCTACCTAATTCCGCTACGTAGCCGTTGCGGCTTTTATATTTACAAGCACTTATAATTGAAACCCAATTCTAATTTCGGCAAGTAGTTTATTAGAATAAATTATACTTAGTAAAATTACATGTGATGGAGGTAATACAAATACGCTGCACACAACCAGAACTAAGACGAAGTCGAAAGCGACGGACAAAAACGAATATGAATTGAACCGAGCATCCAAGCGTCCAAAATATTACCGAAAACTTATATGTTACATAAACTAAGAAATCCTCTACACTTTAAATGTACTATAGCTTCGTACGTGTATGCTGATAAACTATTTATTGCGCATATACAATCTCGCAGCAGTAATTAAAATCGTTCGTATCTACGATGTAGGTTTGATCTTCGCATAATACCTTATTAAAGTAAATGTGGTCCTTGAATTATATCTGAAAAGGGGATTTGATGTTTAGTTGAAAAGAATGATAACGATCACTCACCAGAGTCGTAAAACATCACCGTAAACGTCATGCTGGCGTATTTTGATGAACACAGCAAAACTAAGAAAGCCCCAATCGTTTTGGCCATACTATAGCAGGCTACACCCATGTTTAAATATGTATAGAATATTGATATTTCGCAGTTTATGCGATTGCAAGCGATTAAGAAGATGCAGTGTGTGGTTATGTTGGGTTATGTATTGTACGTTTGACATATGGCATTTGATGTCAATGTGTACCAATCTTAGACAAAAATGTTACTGTTTTCGGTATTACAATGTGTTAATTGTAACACCGAAAACAGTGTTACAATGTGTGCATTGTGAATGCAAAGTAGAACAACATATTTATGATACAGCTATAAACACAACTATAATTATTATTGTCTTAGATCAAAACATTTTAATGGGAGTTTACGCTGGCAACACATTCGCCTTCGTCGAAGAAATAATCTTGTTGAATATAGGGCCTCGCTATGTATAATATTTGAGGAATTCGATGGCCATCCACCATCCACTGAACCCCAAAATGTTTGGTGATCAAATTGTTCAACCTTCAATCATCTTGACGTGTGCTGGAGCAATTTTAAGGAGCCAAAAACTCAACTTTCCAATCAGTGAGTTCTATTTTGATTTCCGTCACAAAAGCTGGTTGACCAAAAACTCATAAACTGCCGATGATATTTTATTTGAACTTTTTTCTACTCGTTCTCACACCAATTATACACAAACACGTGGCTGGGAGTTTGAGCTTTTAGCCGGGTGGCGCACATGGCGGCCTGCAGTGGAAGCATGGATTAAGCTGGGTATGAAAAAGTACTGGTTTTTGAGACATGTTTTCGACCGGATTTAGTTGAATTCGTTCAAAATCGCTTTGTAGGGTGATAGTATCGACCAAGTCTTATCAAATTAATATAACACTAGTTAGCCAGGATTTGACAGATATTTTCATTCTAATGACAGTAGGTAGGTAGTGTCAAGCGCTGATGTTTTGACAATACCTACTGTCAATAGAATCAAAACATCTGGCTTTTAGTTCAAATGCGTCCAAAGGAACTGGATCCTCCAAATATTTTTCAAGAATTTTGCAAATGAGCCGCCATTTCTTTAATTTCATCAATATAGTTATATAATAAATTAAAGTAGAGGAAATTTTGTATAATTTATGTCTATGACATGTTTTGGTAAAATTAATAGTTTAGCTGCATAGGCAAATTCTATTTGATTGAGATCGGTCGTGTCTGCGTTAATATACAACTAGTTAGCCAGGATTTGACAGATATTTTCATTCTAATGACAGTAGGTAGTGTCGAACTATAAATTTTACATATAATATGATAGTCATGTGCCTGGCTACATCAGATTTTTTTTAATTTTCAATATTTTGCCTTAATCGAAGGCTTGTTCAGGAAATCTATAACATAAGTATTTTTTATATATTAATTAAAACGAATTTATAAATACTTGCTAAATAAACTATAAAAATGCTAAACTAAGTGAATACATGCACTTTTTGAACTGGTGGCAAATGTCAAACAAAATACTTCATAACAACGTAATAGTATATTACATTACAAGAGCAGTAACTAGCATATTACGTACGAGTGGAAATTTAACATACGAGCCGCGAAGCGGCGAGTTTTGTTATTTTCCACGAGTATGTAATATGCGTTACAGCTCGAGTATTGTACATAATTTTACCTACGACCGACAATTTCAATAAATTGTATCAAAAATGACAAACAAATACAGGTAAGAATATCTGACGGTTAACCAATCAATGTATTCGCGCGACATCTATTGCAACTACGGAGAACTTTGTCTGAAGTGTCGATCGAAAATTCCAGTACAAATTCAACATACATTGTCACGTGCTAGTAATAATATGTTACAGCTCGAGTATTGCACTTACTTACGACCGAAAATTTCAATAAATATAAATTGTATCAAATATGACAAATAAATAATCAAAATATTTGCGCGACATCTGTCATTATGACATTAGGTCGTGCGTTAAAAACACAAACGCACAGCCAAAGGCACACGTATGTTATAGGCGATATACGAGCTAAGTAGTCCGTGACGTAAGGGACATTTACACATACGGTCGTAGGTAATAGTATATTACATTACAAGAGCTGTAACTAGCATATTACGTACGAGTGGAAATTTAACATACGAGCCGCAAAGCGGCGAGTTTTGTTATTTTCCACGAGTATGTAATATGCGTTACAGCTCGAGTATTGTACATAATTTTACCTACCACCGAGAATTTCAATAAATTGTATCAAAAATGACAAACAAATACAGGTAAGAATATTTGACGGTTAACCAATCAATGTATTCGCGCGACATCTATTGCAACTACGGAGAACTTTGTCTGAAGTGTCGATCGAAAATCCCAGTACAAATTCAACATAAATTATCACGTGCTAGTAATAATATGTTACAGCTCGAGTATTGCACTTACTTACGACCGAAAATTTCAATAAATATAAATTGTATCAAAAATGACAAATAAATAATCAAACTATTCGCGCGACATCTGTCATTATGACATTAGGTCGTGCGTTAAAAACACAAACGCACAGCCAAAGGCACACGTATGTTATAAGCGATATACGAGCTAAGTAGTCCGTGACGTAAGGGACATTTACACATACGGTCGTAGGTAAAATATTATAAAATCAATGTCAATATTTAAATTCAATAACATTAATAAATTTTTATAAATAATAGTAAATTTTCGACGTCAGTTGTAAAATAATAACGTTTGAAGTTTTAAAATTAAAAGTTTATTAAAAAGGGATTTCCAAAGAATCTTATCGTTGATTTTTACAAAGACCTAAAATATGTCCTTTATCAAAATCAAATTTATGGCTTTTGTCAAAAGCATATCGAGCTAGCACACCTTAATTTACTAGTTTTTATGCCTGAATTATGTAACAAGATTTTACTTCTTATATAATTACTGGTCTGACCAACATACAATAATAATAATAACAACAAAAACACTAGAATAGAATAAACAAAAATGGTATCCTTTTGAGACCAATCGTCCATATCGTTGGACACTTGGATTTTAATGTCAAATATGTTACCAACCAAATAAACTATTATATTATAGAATATAATTTGTAACTTCAATTTTTTTGGAGTTCGGGTCTTAAACGGATATTTTAAATATGTTAAAATAAAACTCCACAGAAAAATCCAACTTATGGTTCGAAGTTTAGTTATTTTTAGACCTATTATGACTGGACTGGATTATTTTCTGATTGTTGTACAAATAATACACCAATAAGTACGAATATTGCATTTTAATTGATATTGATATCTTGCTACTGACACATATTAACGACTAGAACCATAACAGGTTTTTGATGATGCCGTAAGAGGGTATAATTTAGATAATTATAAATACACATCTACGTCCAAACAGAAATTTGTCACACCCATACAACAAACAAAGACAGAATCGACCTGCTTCCACATATCAAAACGAGATAGAAAATCCTCTACCTGCTTCTGTAGGCGTGAGTCAAAACAAAGAACACGGTTGCGGTTGTCAGGTGCAATATTAGACTCTCCATACCAGAGCAACTTCAGACGAACCCAAGGACTCCAAAAGAACCATCGCACACACAAATGTTCTGTGACTAATATGATTTTAATATTATCGAGTGTAAACAAATTAAAATACAATGCCACGGAGCAGATGATATATTACGGCCGAAGTGTATAATTATATAACGTAATCATTGTGGCCAGATCTGGTGGTTCTGCTGACCCCGGAGATTTTTCCCAGTAAGAAAAAGTTATTAATGGATAGTAGGGACGCTGTAGTAATTTCATTCATTCGTTATGACGACCCGCCCAATCGTTGTGCCTACTGCAACTCGATTCTTAATTGCCTGTTGATCCGAGTAATGAAATTTATTATTTACTGCGTTTTCTGAGAGATTTCAATTTCGGAGTCAACGGTAGCAGGATTGTCGATTAATGGTTTACATTGAATAAACAAATTAGTATTATGGTTATTCCAGGAATTAGTTTTTTTTTAATTTTAGTTTGTTTGGATGGTCATGAAAGACGTTTAATAGTTGTGTCACCCTGAAAACGTTATACTGAACTTGATACTAACTTTTGAAACGTTCAGGAATTGTTTAAAACTCAAAATTTTGACCAAACGAAATAAGAAAATCTGCCATAGTTTTGACATAATATAAAAAAATGTTAATAACCTTTTGCTCAATAAATTATGGACGGTTACTAGGTAAACTACAACGTGCAACAAATTTAATTGGTCTGTAGCCATCAATGACCTTCAATTTTGCTCGATATGACCTTGTGAAGGTGTGGTTTATGAAATAGCTACCTTGCTTTTTGAGGAATTTTATCAAAACCACTGCAACAAAGTTTTTAAATTTACAGTATTGAAGGATTGAAAAAATTAGTTGCAGGGTAATTCGAAAAAAAAAGAAGGTTACCTCAAAAATGGTCAAAAATGTTGAATATTTCAATGGTATTACGTTTACAAAATATTTGGAACACAGCGACAGACTCTGTATATATTTATTTATCTTTATACACTGTATTGAACATATTTGTCAAATGAAAAATTCGTAGTATTGATCAATAAATTCGGTTATTTCATTTCTGACGTAAAATACTTCTTATTCGGAGTACGGAACAAAGTTGGATAGTAACGGAAAAAAAATTTATTACTAACTTTTCAGAAAATTTTATTCCTCATAAAAGTTTCTGGTTGTCTTAAACGTAAAATGCAAATATTAGAATGTAAGAGTAAAGTAGCTTTTAGTATTTTTTAGTAAAGTATTTGGAAATACACTCAATTCGAAAAAAAGTGACGCATTTGATGTTTGACCTAAGTTTAATGTCTTATATTTTTTAAACCAGTGGGCCGATTTTT